>CM031235.1:901680207-904080207 GCA_018340775.1 Taxus wallichiana var. yunnanensis | reverse complement strand
GTTGGATTGCAAAGACCCAAGAGTATGACTTGTTAGGGAATAATAGATAAAATATGCGAAATAATCCTTTACAGAATCACAACAGTAGAAACTAATATGCTGAAAATATTATAGATCTCAAATAAAAGTACAGAATAAATAACACAACACAGAAAGATAGTATTTAATGTGGTTCACCCAATTTGGGCTACATCCACCAAGAATCACTTGGTTAGATTTTATTACAAGCCTCCACTCTCTCAATACAATACCCAGATCCATTTGGAGCTATGTTCAACAAACTCTACAAAATTCACACCCGAATTCAAAGCACATCTGCAATGCATTTGCTTGTCTATCTATCATATGCATAAGACCATATAAATAGACAATTACTTAAGCAGTTTGATACAAAACCGTGGGTATCAAAACCATGGGCAAAAAGCGTGGTTATCAAAACAATGGGCCCAAAAACAACCCATAATGGTTACCCATTACCCATGGGTTAATAAACCACCCATGAAAATTTTCTTCGGGGGCTTTGCCCCTGAGCCCCCATTGATCGGGGGCTTCACCCCTCGAACCCCACTCGACCCGCTCACTAAGAGCGGGACCGCCGTAAAAATACCCCGAGTGTAACACATAGAGGGTGTACCACACTCTAACATGAAAACAAGCTCCACAAACATAACAATCTCCCACTTGAGACTGATTTCCACTAAGCAAGCTTCTCAACCCTTCACTGTCATCCGTGAAGGCCAACCAAAGTTGAACATAGCTTTAGTTTATCCTCAGTGACCACCTTGGTCATCATGTCCGTAGGATTCTAACTGGTATGAATCTATTCCAACTTTAACTTATCTTCTTCTAAAGCTATCCTAATGAAGTGATATCTCAACTCTATATACTTCATCCTGGAGTGGAAAGAAGAGTTCTTAGCTAGGTGTATAGCACTCGACTATCACTATGCAGCTTACATTCCTTCGCTTATGCCCCAACTCCTCAAGAAAATGTTGTAACCAAATCATCTCTTTGCTTACCTCTCAGCAGCAACATACTCACCTTCGTGGTTGATAAAGCCACCACTTCGTAGTCGTGAAATCTAGCTCATTTATGTCCCACATACAAAGGTGTAAATATAACCTATCGTGCTCCTCCCGTTGTCAACATCTACACCATGTCTAAATCTACATAACCATGTAAAGTGGTGTCTCGATCCACTCAGTAGCACAAAATTTTCCCCATGGTCCCTCTCAAATACCGAAGGATCTACTTTACTGCTTTCCAATGCTCTTTACCCGGATCACTCATAAATCTACTCATAGCTCCCACTTGCATGGGTAATATCAGGCCTAGTGTACAGCATAGCATACATCAAACTACCAACCGCTGATGAGTAAGGTACCTTGGACATCTAGTTTCTTTCCTGCTCTGTCTTGGGACACTACTTCTTTGATAACTTAAAATGGCCTACCAAAGGAGTCCCAACCGGTTTAGCATCCTGCATGTTAAACCTATCCAATACCTTCTTAATGTACTCTTCCTGAGATAAATTCAGCTTCCGTTCCTTCCTATCCCAAGTTATCCTCATACCAAGGATTTTTCTCAAGTTGCCACCAAATCCTTCATATGAAAGGATTCACTTAGTTGTTTCTTGAGTATTTTTATTTCCTGCATGTTTTTACCTATAACCAACATGTCATCAACATACAAACATAGGATAATATAACTTCCATCCTCAAATTTCTTTGTATACACGCAATGACCAGAATGACATCTAATATAACCTTGCTCCATCATGAAGCTATCAAACTTCTTATACCATTGACGTGGAGCTTGTTTCAGGCCATACAAGCTCTTCTTCAATTTGCATACCATCTCCTCTTTACTTTTGACTTCATATCCTTTTGGCTACTACATATATAGCTCCTCCTCCAAATCACCATGGAGAAATGTAGTCTTTACATCTAACCGTTCTAAGTGCAAGTCTTCTCGCTACCACTATTCCAAGAGCAGCTTCGATATAATTCATTTTTACTACAGGAGAAAAAATCTCATCAAAATATATACCTTGTTTCGTGCAAACCCTTGACCACCAACCGGCCTTACATCTTTTCTTTCCTCCTTCTTCATCTTTAACTCTGTACACCCACTTGTTCTGCAATGCTCTTTTTCCTTCCGATAGCTTCACCAAATCCCAAGTCTAGTTCTCCATGAGAGACTTATGCTCCTCATCCATGGCTTGCTCCCACTTCTTACTGGCATCTACCTGTATTATTTCACCAAAGCTCTTTGGCTCTCCACTATCAGTGAGTAATAAATAATAAAGAGAAGGAGAAAAATGTTCAGGTTATTTTCTTACCCTAGAAGACCTCCTCACTGTAGGAGTTTGGGGTTCCTGTTGAGTAGGTTCCTGAACTGATTCATGGGTCACTTTCCCATCCGGAAGATCCTCTACCACTACATATTATTTCTTAGATTCTTCCTTATTTTCCTGCAACTGTTGCTTATACATGACTTTCTCATTAAAGACCACATCCCTAGACTGAATGATTTTCTTGTCTTTAATACTCCAACATTTAAATCCAAAGTCATCACCACCATAACCAATAAAAGTGCATTTTTCTAATTTAGCCTCTAGTTTGGTCCTATCATTCTTGTCAATATGAACAAACACCTCACATCCAAAGACTCTAAGAAATGAGTAATAAACTATCTTACCGTACTAAGCCTCCTCAGGTATGCCTCCATCCAAGGCACTTGAGGGTCCTCTATTTATCAAGTACATAGCTGTGCTCACCGCTTCTGCCCAAAAATAAAGAGGCAGTCCTGCATGTATCCTCATGCTCCTAACACGTTCCATTATTGTTCTATTCATCCTTTCTAACACCCCATTCTCGTCAAGTGGGTTCCCGAACTATCTTTTTCCTATGGATTCCATTATTAGAACAATAATTATCAAATTCATTGTTGTAATACTCCCCTCCATTATCTCGACCAGAGAGATATTTTAACTTAATACTGTTTCATTCTCTACCAAGGCTTTCCATTTAACAAAAGTATCAAATACATCATATTTGTTTCTAATACAATAAACCCAAACTTTCCTTGTTGGATCATATATAAAAGTTGAACCCCCAAGAGATGATACCTAAGGTGGCCCCCACACATCAGAATGTACCAACTCTAACTTACTCTCTTTCTTCGTAGGTCCAACCTTGAGAAACCTTACTCGCTTCTGTTTCCCATATATGCAGTTCTCACATAAATCCAAACCCATTTATGTATATCTAGGTAAATTCTTCTTTATGATGTCCATGCCCTTATGGCTCATATGACCGAGCCTATAGTGCCATAATGTTGTATCTACATCTGAAGCCACAAGATTACAATCATTAGTACTTTCAATGGATAAATACAAGGTTCCAACCTTCTTACCTCTTACCACCACAAGAGCATCCTTGGTAACCTTCCAAGAGTCAGCTGTAAATATTACAGTACAACCATCACTTCCCAATTTCCCCGCCGATATCAAATTTCTCCTTAATGTAGGCACATGTCTGACATCCTTCAATAGCCATGTATTTTCATTCTGCATCTTAACCTAAATAGAACCTTTTCCAACTATACTGCAAGGCTCATCATCACCAAGAAAAACATGCCCAAAATCCCCTTGAACATAATCAACAAAATAATGCCTATGTGGAGTAGCATGAAAAGAAGCCCCCGAATCTAAAACCCAAGATTCAATAATATTATGCAAAGAAAGAATCAAAGCATCCTAACATACATTACTTGATGCCACATTTGCCTCCTTTTTTTATTCCTATTTTTCTTCTTGTCTCGAAGCTCCCAACAGTCCTTCTTTGCATGCCCAAACTTTCCACAGTTCTAACATACAATCTTGCTCTTAGATTTTGACCTTGCCCAATCTTTCAATTTTCCATGGTTTCCTCTATTCTTTTCTCCCTCTAGTTTCCACTTTGTCAAAAGCATTCCACAAGTAGAAGATTCCCAAAGCTTTTTCTTTGCATTTCCTCACTTAGAATCACCTCTACAACATCCTCAAACTTCAACTTCAAGTTAGCTGGAACCGAGTTGCTTACCGCCATTACTAGGCTATTCCAAATTTTAGGTAAAGAGCATAGAATTAATAAAGCCCTAACTTCTTTGTCGAATTCTATTGAATCTGAAGCTATCATATTCACAACCGTATTGAAATCATTTAAATGATTTGCTACTGAACTATTTTCAGACATCTTCATATTAAACAACTTTTTCATTAAAAATATCTTGTTAGAGGCAGAGGGTTTTTCATACAACTTCCTAATACATCCATTAGATCTTTTGTAGTCTTTTCCTTTGAAACATTAAATAATACTCAAGATGCAAGACATAGCCGGATCATTCCAAGTGCCTTCCGATCCAATAAATCCCATTCCAAATTTGTCATACTCGACGGTTTGTTCACCTTCTCGACATCGGAGTATAAAGATACTTCGATAAAGGTAATCTTCCATCTGAATCTTCCAAAGAATAAAAATTTTCCCGTTGAATTTATCAACCCTAGATCTTCCATCATCTTCCATAGCTCCCACTCAAGCTAAAAATGTTCCCTACGATTCAACACTTTAGCAAATTAAACCAGCTCGATACCAATTGTTAGGGAATAATAGATAAAATATGCGGAATAATCCTTTACTGAATCGCAACAATAGAAAGTAATATGTAGAAAAATATTACAGATCTCAAATAAAAGTGTAGAATAAATAACACAACATAGAAAGATAGTATTTAATGTGGTTCACCCAATTTTTGCTACATCCACCAAGAATCACTTGCTCAGATTTTATTACAAGCCTCCACTCTCTCAATACAATACCCAAATCCGTTTGGAGCTATGCTCAACAAACTCTACAGAATTCACACTTGAATTCAAAGCACATCTGCAATACATTTGCTTGTCTATCTATCATATGCATAAGACCATATAAATAGACAATTTCTTAAGCAGTTTGATACAAAACCGTGTGTATCAAAACCATGGGAAAAAAATCGTGGGTATCAAAACAATGGGTACCGAAAAAAAAAACCATGGGCCCTAAAACAACCCATAACGGTTACCCATTCCCCATGGGTTAATAAACCACCCATGAAAATTTGCTTCAGGGGCTTTGCCCCTAAACCCCCTTAACCCGCTCACCGTCGAGCGGGACCACCATAAAAATATCCGAGTGTAACACATAGAAGGTGTACCATACTCTAACATGAAAAAAGGCTCTACAAACATAACATGAATTGGATATTAGACCCTCTAACCTGGTAACAGGAAATGGTTTGTGTGAGATGATTTCTGAAGATGAAGCTCTCAAAGCTCAAAGCAGGGGAGAAAAGGATGGTGTTTTCTTAGCCTGTCGAAAGATAGTCCATGTATGCTCTTTGTCACCACCACTGATGAGTGGTATGCTGACATTTCTTACTATATCACTTATGTAGAATGCCTTCCTCATCTTGATTACAAACAAATAATGACACTCAAGCTAAATGCATCCAAGTTTGTGATCTAGAATCATGCACTTTACAAGAAAGGCATAGATTGTTGTTTCCTCATGTGTGTAGATAAGGAGAAGCAAGAAAAGTTTCTCAGGGCATATCATGATCAAACTTGTGGTGGACATTTCCCAACAATGGTCACTTTGCACATAAGATCCTCAGAGGGAGATATTATTGGCCCTCCATCTTTGCAGACACTCGGATTGGGTTTCCAAATGCAAAGCATGTCAACAATGTGTTGGAAAGCCATAACTAGTTGGCACGCCCACTCAAGCTTGTGGTGATTGAAGAACCATTTTATAAATGGGGGCTAGATTTCATTGGTGTTCTAAATCCTCATTCTAGTGCAGGGCATACTTATGTACTCACTGCAATTGATTACTTCACTAAATGGGTTGAAGCCATCCCGACCAAGCAAGCCAACTATGAAACAGTCTACAACTTCATCAAGGAGTATATCATTGTTCATTTTGGCATACCATAGAAAATTATTATAGAAAATGCAACCTATTTCTCTTCCAAGGAGCTCAAAGAGTTCTGTTATGGCTTTAGAATCTCCCTATCTCACTCTTTTGACTACTACCCACGAGAAATGGGCAGGTTGAGTCAAGCAAAAAGAACATTGTGACCATTGTTTATAAGCTAGTAGATGACAATTAAAGGAACCGGCACACGAAGTTATATGATGCATTGTGGGCTGATAGGATCACTCTTAAGAAGGAAATAGGTATGTCACCTTTCCAAATGTTGTATGGAGTTGAGGCAGAGATTCCTCTCATAATTGAGATGCCAGCTCTCAAGTTGCTGCAAGAAATAGAAGATGGTCAATACAAAGACTCCAGTGACAAGAGGATCCTCTTCCTAGAGAAGCTAGAAGAAAGAAGATGCCAAGTGGTGGATAGAATTAAAGAACATCAATTGAAAGTGAAGAAGATCTTTGACAAGAGAGAAAAGGCCAATAAACTCAAGGTTGGAGATTTTGTTCTGCTATGGGACAAGAGAAGAGAACCAAAGGGAAGCCATGGAAAGTTTGATTCATTATGGCTCGGCCCATTCCAAATTCATCGAGCTTGTGGTGAGAATGTTTTTATCCTCTCATACTTGGATGGAAGGCCATTGGAATTGCCTCTAAGTGGGAAATTCTTGAAATAGTATCATCGATGAAAGTGGGTTATCCCCCGTCTTGTACCATAGGTGATATTCGTAGGTGTGTTTTTCCTTTTTCTATTGTGTGGTTCTAGTTTAGTTTTTGTGTGTTTTTCTCCTTCTTCCATTCTTTCTCAAAATTGTACATGACTCTGCAAGGCCCAATGCATAAGGCACTAGTCAACGTAATATATATATATATGTGTGTGTGTGTGTGTGTGTGTGTGTGTGTGTGTGTGTGTGTGTGTGTGTGTGTGTATGCATGTATGTATATATGTATATATATGTATGTATATATATATGTATGTATGTGTATATATATATATATATATATATATATATATATATATATATATAACTTGAGATTTTGGATCCTCATGTCATGCCCTAGTCATGCCCAGCTCATGCTATGTCCCCAAGCTAGAGCCGAGTTGTCTCCCGAAAACCGATCTACATTTTCATAGCCAAATTCAAATTTTTGAGCTCATGTCCTTTGTTGGTGTTTAAGCCAAGTTAGAGATTCAAGAATTTAGCAAAAGTCGTGCCCTAGTGCTGTTTAAATCTCTATTTTGCTCATTTTGAGAAATTCTCCATCTCCTAGTCTATGCATGTAATATCCTCTTTACAACCTCCATTTTTATCGAAATTGTTCACTTGTTCTATGGCCTAGGTCATCAAATCATTATTTTTCCTCCATGCCTCTAGTTCATGAAGGAAATTCAAAAATTGGACTCAAAATGACGAAGTTCTCTTCCTTGTGTATTTTTCCACAATCGGGATGACAAGTGTCTTTTCCTGTCAAATTTTGATCCCAATGAATGCAGGTACGTGGTCAGATCCTATTGGATGGGGAGGAATGGGATTTTTGGTGAACTTAACACTTTTGGTCACTTTTGGCAAAAATGGTAACTTTGCCCCACGTCCCTAAAGTTTGAAGTTGTAATTTTGGTTCATTGTGGAAAAGGGGAAGTTTTGTCCCGGGGTGCACAAGTGCAATTGGGACACTTGGGACCCAAAAATATGAAATTTCTGATTGTAGAAAAAGTGGATTTTTTTGTCCCAGGCTACACAAGCTCATTTGGGACACTTGGAACCCAAAAAGCTAAAATTACTGACTGTGGAAAAAGTAGAAGTTTTTGTCCCAGGCCGCACAAGTTCAATAGGGACACTTGGGACCTGAAAAGCTGGATCGATGAAAAATTCAAAAGCGTGAGAGTGGGCCAGCAGAGGAAATTGATATTTTGAGCCTTTTTCCAAAAAAGGTTAAAATGTTTAGAAAAGACGTGACCCTGTCTCCAACTAGAACGTGCCACGTGTCCTAGTCAAATTGGAGTAGCGGGTCGGCGAAGAAATTTATGTTTTTGAGCCTCTTTGAAAAAAAGGTGAAAAGTTAAAAAGTGACCCGCAACCCCGATCAGGCTTTAAAGGGAAAAATTCAAAGTTCAAGCCCATAGGTAGAAAGTCAAAAGTGAAGCCCACCGTTCAAAAGTGAAAGCGGGAGAGTGGAACGACAGAGAACTTTGAGTTTTTTAGCCTTTTCCAAAAAATGTTAAAATGTTTAGAAAAGAGCCGTGACCTCATCTCCAACCAGAACATGCCACGTGTCCTAGTGAAATCATAGCAACGGGCCAGTGGAGGAAATTGAGTTTTTGAGCCTTTTTCCAAAAAAGGTTAAAATGTCAAGAAAAGGGTTACGATCCCATTTACAATAAGAACGTGCCACGTGTCTAAGTTGAAAATTCAAAGTGGGGCTACGGGCCAATTTGTTCCAAATTGCCAAACCTAACAAAAAATCACATAATGTAAAGGGATTCCCCCGTAACTGCTTCAATACCTTCCTGCCATATGGATGGCCCAATTTCAGAGTTAGAGGAGCAAATCAAATGGTCTATATTTAAATTGGTAAATCAAATGTAATGGTTCCTTTGCAAGATTTGGTTTTTAACCCGCCATTAGCGTTTTCTTCACAATAAAGGAATTTGAAAAGGTGTCGAGGATCTATAAATATTGGAACCATTTAGGCAAAGGATATAATGGCTTCTCGACATCATTCGAAGGGCGAGCGATTGATTTTCAAAAAGACTAGAGTGTTATGTACCTGGAAAAGATAGAAAATGCCATTCTTCTTCTATTTTCTCTTCTTCCTCAAATTTCTTCCATTCTCAAGCTATGTACAAACTCTACTCGAGCTTCAATAATAAAAGGAAGGAATTATTGCCTCTTTGATTGAGGAATTGATTGGTACTTTACGACCAATGAGTTTCATTCGATCTTGTAGCTTCTCCTACAGATTTGTTTTTCTTCTAATTATAAATGAATGTAAATGAAATTTCTAATTAATGTGTGTTGGCATCTGATATTCTACTCACAACATTAGTTTCTCCAATCTTCATTCCCACTCCCTTTCCCTTCTCAGAAAAATTTCTTCTCTAGTGAGAAATTGCTAGCTTTGCCACAAGGGTCAGTGGAGTGCCCCTTTTAGATCTCTGGTCAAAAGGCCACCATTGAAATCTAATTTTCACGGATGCACATATGGAAGCTGCACCGTTCAAGTAGAGGGACTTAGATTCCCATAGCATTGGCTTGAAACCCACCAATTTTCCCACAAGACAAATTTTCTCGCCAATAGGTGTAAAAACTCGTGTTGTCTGTCCTTTTCATTTTCCACATAAGGATTTGTTGTCCTTGTCATTTTTATCCCAAATAATCAAGAAAATGAATGGATGTAGCTCGGAGGAATGTATTTGAGCCTTGTAACATTTCTAATTTCTCTGTCCTTGGAGAAAATTTCATCTCCAGGCTCAAATGGTCATTTTTCCACATTTTACGGTTTGACGGGTGTTTCTCCTAGTCAAATTTACATCCTTACATCAACAGCAAACATGGCTTCTTTTGGTTGGATGCGGCTCGACAAGGCACTTCAAAATTTTTTGAATCACCTCAGCTTAAAAATCATATCTACATGGAAGAATGACGCTCATTTGAAGGTTCACTTTTTGGTTTGGCCTTGGAGTTATGCTAGGAGGACACGTGGAGGTTTCCATTGCTTTTCCTGCACTTAGAAAAAAATTTATGCATCTGGTATAGTTTGGTAGAACAGGGACAGTGGTGATCTCGCACTTGTTCAAGGTCTCCGCTATTTGGCTCTATGTTGAAATTGTGCCATGAAGACACGTGGACTCTTCCGATGGGTCTTACCATACTTAGTCTTTTTCCAAAAGGTTTTGAGAGGCTTGGGACACGTGGTGGGACCGCGCATGTTTGAGGACCGACCCTTGAATTTTATTTTAAAGAAGCACCAGGAGGACACTTGGAGGATACCGCTCACTTTTCATTTTGCTTGGACTTTTCAATGCCCAAAGGAGATTGCCTCAGACCCTGACACATGGCACCTTCCGTTGAGCTTTAAGCCTTCAAACAAATTTTACTAGGCCAGGGACATGTGGTGAGCCCACGCTCATTCAAGGTCTCAACTTTTGGGGACCATCCCAAGATGCACCATTGTGACACGTGGCAATTTGAAAAGTCAAAGGAGCGGGAAGCGGACCATCGAGGCAACTTGGATTTTTTGCCTCTTGTCATCAAAAGGATTAAAATATCAAAATGTTCCACAAGTCCGACAAGAAGGAGGTCAAGGTTAGCTTTGAAAATGTCAAGAGGTGGGGAGGTGGGCCATCGGGGTAACTTGGATTTTTTGCCCCTTGATATTCAAAAGACTGAAATCATCAAAATGACCCACGGGCCCGACAAAGGATAGTCAAAATTTTCTCCATTCAACGGCAAAGGGGTGGAGCTATGGGGGAGACTTGGAAAATTTTCCCTTTTCCAAAAAAGAGGTGAAATGGCATAATTAGGTCATGGTTCCTTTGGGACCCACCTTAAGACATGTGTCGGCTCATTTCTCAAGGGCGAGGTGCGGAGAAAAATGTGAAAAAAATTTACATTTTTCAAAAATTTGTAAAAGGAAAAAAAAAAAGAACTCGTAGGCCCACTTTAAATTGGATCTACCACGTGGGCAATCCAAATTCAAAATAGAAAGATCAACAACAACTATGGGCTCATGTATCTCGATTTTCCGCCATTTTTCTCCAAAGCTCCTAGGGATGCATATTCTTATGGTATTTTTATCATTTCTTGGAGTCTCCTACATACCAAATAAATAGGAACATTAATCTGGTATCTGGTTTGGTGGGGAAGGTCTATAAACGTCTCTCACCATTAAATATGCAATCTGACCGCGGATTCAACCTCGATTTTTCTTTCCTTGGCATGTAAAATACCTATTGATGTCTTGGTTTGGTATGAAAAATCCAGAACTTCTTCTACCATTAAGATGAGATCGACATTTGGGCTCGATCGATCTTCCATTTTTTCTTCTCGGGCATGCAAAGAACTAGATTCAACATATTAGGGGTGGAAGTGGTTGGTGAGTAGAGGGAAAAGTGATCTACTTGGAAGGAGTTGAATGTGGGAGATGTTCAAAGAGATCTACCCCTAAGCGGTGACAAATTTTTACAAATCTGATTTTGGGAGTCACAACACGCAATGGTGCTTTGAATTTTTCTAGTTTTGGGGAAAAGGCTCAATTGTAAAATGTTACAAATTGCATGAATTTGTCATGTAAGTGGTTGGAAGGTTGGAGTGTTAGAGGTCAGAACTGATTTTCTAAGAGAAAAGCTTGATAGAGCCCATTTTTCTGAGGGAGTGTTTGAGAAACCTGTATATTTATTTTGTATTACACTTGATCATATCAAGGTGGTTGCGATTGTACAACCATTGAAAAGTTTTGAGATTGTTCTAGAAATTTTCCCCTGTTGATAATTTTAATAAAATTTGAGTTATTCTATGTTTACTCTACGAGCAATTGGTGTCTACGCTTTGTTTCATAATGTCTAAAAATAGTTCTATTTGTTCCTATTGCAAATCTTATATTGAAATTTTTGTGAAATCATAGAGCCTTCATCTTGGATGAGATAAACAAATTTAAAATCAATTCACTTTCATTTTTGATAAAGATTGTCTCAGTAAGTCTTCGGTGTAGCTTAGGCATGGTTAATCATAAACTATAGTGTTTAATTGAGTCTTCTAATTCGAGCCTTCGTATTGAAGTCTTAAAGATTATATGAAAATGTGCTGATTTGGGCCTCCATTTAAGCACACCTTTGAGTTGAAGGAATTTCTTGGTATTATGAAGCTTTCTATTGTGAAGTTTCTCACTATTGTAAATTCCTCCAAAGGTCTGGTATAATCAACTTTATCCTACTTCACCTCTCACCAAAGTCATTCAAAAACCATTAATCTTACCCAGGACTACCCCTCGTTTGTCATGTGTGTATACAAATGCATAATTTCTATTACCAAAACATGCAAAACACTCAAGTTTTCATTGTCTTTAGTGGCCTAAACCTTGCTAGAAAATATCTCTATTATCTAGAGTGACAACTCGTGAGAGTTAGGGTTTGTTGCATTGATCATATTTTCTTCAAGGTCTTCTTAATAATTTCATAAGAGAGGATATCTCCATCTCCTCTACAAACAATAGGCTATAAAAGGGGTTCTCTCACCCTAGTTAAAAGGCACAACCATAAATTAGTGAGGATAGGTCAAATCCTCTTGACGGTGCTACCCATTTTTCCACATATGAGTGAAAAATAACAAGTTGCATTTCATCCCCGGTTATAAAACGACACACTACATGCTCTAATTTTCTAAGCTTCCTACCAAACTTCGTGATGCTGCTCAAAGATCTCGAGGGAGAATACATTTGGGTACCAACAATCATCTCTCCCAATATTTCCTCTCCGGAGGACATGCGTTTATCTTTCTTGCATTGCTTTCAAAGTATGTCCTTTATTTCTTATTTTATAAGCTCTCCATTTCCACCTAATTCACCCAAATTATCACATGAACACCAAACAATTAAAGAACCACTAGATATTCCATTGCCCCTATGTCTTATGTGAGTAGTGGGGTTTTAACCTATATTTTTACAAACCTCATTCATTGACCATAGAGATCTCAATACCAAGCTTACCTACTCAATAAGGGGAATAACAACCCCCAAGTTTTCTAGAGAATGAAATAGAGAAGTAGTTGACAACATTAGAAATTGCCCTCACCAACGTATGGTCCATGGTAAGCACCCACATATTTCCTCTCAAGAAAAGGTGGATCATGAGGGAGGGATATTTTTGCAACAAGAGAATTCATCAATTCCCTATAGCTCAAATTTATTTAGGGAAGAAAACCAAAGGATACATAAGAGGGGGAGACTCCCTTTCTGAGTGGGTAAACTCACATAAAAGGAAAACTATATTCACTAAAATACATAATGGGGCTCGGGTGGGAGTCCAAGATCCACTAAATATGGGCATGTTGTGGGATTTAATGGGAGATATCCAATTTGTTTTCAATGCAAAGGTGTCAAAGACGTGTTCATCCAACACAGGGACATACTTCTAAAACGTGCTCTATTGTTTTAGGATGAATATTTGTCTTCAAAACAATGACCATTATATTGTATATTTATAAATCAAGTTGTAATATGTATTTTGTAATATCATGTATGTATGTATGTATATATGCTTTCAAGGGTAGGGGCCCCTAAAATAGAACCCCATTTTGTTATGAGAATATTGTTGAATAATTGCTCATAGTTGTAGTAGCATTTGATTGATGTATTTTTAGATTTGTTTAGATTTCGTCACATATATGAGGAGACACGTTTGGAAAAAAAAAAAAAAACTAACTATATATATAAAATATAAGAAATGATATTTTAGAAATTTGGAAGTGATATATTCAGGGAAAATTTTAGTGGCGAATTTTCGTAAACTCACGAAAATTGAGGATTATGGAAATTTGAAATGGTGAATATTATGTTGTTTGAAGCTGACTTATTCGCCAAAAAAATTGGCCGACATGTCCCTTATACTATTCCTTTCACCTAGATTTTACACATATATAAGAGCTTATGAATGTAATTCACCACCATTTCAAATCATATCATGTGCATATTCACCGAAGTAAACATAAGAAAATCCTCAGCCACCAACACTGAAGTCTGAAATCCAAGCCGTCCAACCATAAGACGTCCAACTCTGAGCCATCAAAATTTGAACCGTCTAGCCCGGACCCCGACTAACTCTACAATTTAAACCATCCAACCCCTAACCATCTAACCCCTAGCCATTCAACCCTAGCCTTTCAACCCCTATCCATCCTACCCTAAGCCATCTAACCCTAAGTCATCCAACCCCTTGTTGTCCAACCCCTGAACCATCTAACCTATAATCGTCCAACCGTTAGCCTTCCAACCCTTTACCGTCCATTCTTAGAGCCTTGGAACATAAGAGCCACCCCTAAGGGCCTAAGAAGTAAGCAGTTGTGGATCCTAGAAATCAGGGCAAGAAGATTACAAATTCAGCAAGTTCAAAAAAGGGTGCCAATACTTTGCTTGGCTATTTTGGAAAATCACAAAAAATGAAGTCGGTTTCTACTTCAGCTAAAAATATTGGTATGTGGCAAGTGTTATTTACTGGTTATTTTATCTTACAAAATTTAATAATTATGTTTATGATACTATTCTTGGAACTCCTTGACATTTTTACTCTGTAAAAATTTAACTATAGATAAAATTAATACTATATATAAGTAACAACTTTATAAAATTATTTGTAGACGTTTCAGAAATTCCTTCACAGAATAATCAATTTATAGATATTGATGATCAATTATATGTTGAGGCAAACATTCCGTCCCTTGATGAAATAGAAGTACAAGAAAATTCATCGAACTCTCAGGATACACCAGCAGAGGAAGCTTCTACTCCAAGGTCTATTTCTAGAAAAAGGAGACATGAGATTCAAAATATTTCACCCGATGACTGATGCGAGAATTTGAATCCCAAGGAAAAAAAAATATATATGTTAGAAGAAAGATGGCAAACCGGACAAGTGGAAAGAAATTCCAGTTCGAATGGGTTGCAAAATATCCTTTTATTGAACTTGTGTACACTACAAGTTGTAATGATGTTTCAACATAATGTTGATCCAAAATATGTGGTTGGAAACATGGGAAGGATCATACGATGCAGCTCAAACTAGACACAATTGAAAAACACTTTGGGAAAATATACATTTCTCAAAAGCTTAAGGATGGTAGCATAGTCGAATAGGATAAATGGAAAGATGCAAAAGATTGTCTACATGTCAAATATGCATAAGAATATGAAAAGGAACAAAAATGTATGAAATATGTAAATGAAAAAGGTGGGACCATAGTAGCAAAATTGAGCAAAGCTATGGAGGTAGAAATGCAAGCAAATGGTATTTAATTTGCAATTGTATTTCATATAATGAAAAGGGGAGGACGGATGTCGATTTTAGAGAAAATAAAATGTTGTATCAAGTTATTGGTTTAAAGAACATTCCTCAATCTCATTGGTCGATACCAAAGATCGGAAGATTGCAAAATGTCTATCTCTAAAGTACGTAAGAGGATCTAAAATTGTGTGTTCAAAAGGCAAAGTATATTTCCCTTTCTTTAGATGAGGTTACAAAGAATGATAATACTTCATGGATATGTATTCATGTTTACACATTTGCCAATGAAATAAGGACTCCACACCTCTTGGAAATTCATAAATGACACAATTGCAATTCTAAAAATATTTATAAATTGGTGGTGTCAAATCAAGGATATCGACGGAATGGATGACTTTACCATTGTAAAAAATTAGTTTGTGTCTCAACCGATGGTGCAGATTTAATGTAGGGGAGCCGTAAATGGTCATGTGTGTTAGACTTCAGACAACTATTACTCCGTATATGGTTGTTGTCCACTATATGGCTCAAAGAATGAATCTCACCTACAAAATTGTGAGCACATTTGAAAATGTAGCTAAAGTAGAGGAATTGATACGTGATCTACATGCCTATTATTCTTGCAGTCCTAAGAGATTTTTAGAATTTCAAAAATTTACTATTGACTAACAAAGGAAAAAAAAATCTCAAATATGTAGATACCGGATGGATATCTATGTACGAACCGCCTATATAATATATGATGAATATCCTTCACCGACAGATTTATGTTTAAATACCGTAGGGATGTAGATAAAGCTAAATATCTATTGTGTCATCTAACCGACATAGAAACTTTACTCACACTCTATGGTATTTTTCCCATGTTGAGGAGCTTAATATTTTAATGAATCATGCTCAAGATCTATCTTTCTACATTACAGATCGTATAAGACTCATAAGACATGTTTTCTGAGTCTAGAAAGTTTATATATTTCGATGGGAGTTTTCGTGGTGTTGCTTTTGAAAATAGGAATGCATTGACAGATTTTAAATATTCCCGGTGCTTCTTAAAGTACAATATAAATGAACATCTCTGTATAACAACACATGGAATAGAGATTCAACTTCATACATACCAAAAAATAATTGATATGGCTAACTCGTAAATAGAAGAAGTAAGAGTGACATGAAATTATGATGCAAAGATTAATGGAAACTAGGAATAAGTGAGAAAGATCTCGGAATTGTTAGCTAAAGAGATTTGGGAAAGATTCAAAAATGATAAAATACTTGAAGCAATGGGATTTATAAATATACAAATCTATAATTTGTTTAGCAAAAACCTTATACATCTATCAGTCCTTTATTTTTCAAAAACATGGGTGATCTAACTGATCATTTCTATAAGACTGAAGAGATAAATGGAGTTTCTGTAGAAGGAATTTTGGAAAGAAAACTACTTAGTTCACAGTTAATGGATTTTGCTAATACAATGATATGACAAGTTCAACTTCTACAAAACCCATAGGATTACAGTGCCATGAAAAGGATTTGGAAGGATATATGTTCTAGTAGTATTCTAAGTGAAGATTTGAGTGAGTATATTAAGTTGTATGAGCTCTGTCAAATAATGATTTTGGGTTCTATGGAAGATGAGAGGGTTTTCACTATCCTTTTTTAAAGTCAAAAGTTAGAAATAGATTAGATAGGAATCTATAAAGCTATCTCGATTGTATGTATTGAATTACTCGGTGGATTCCTTTCCTTATGATAGAGCACCGGCATTGTGGAATTCACTAGTAGACAGAAGAGGAGTAATTAATATTCTTCCTGACCCAAGGGATCGAGACACATTCAAAAATCATGCTACAGCTTGATTTCCAAGACAAATGAAAGTGTTTCTCCAAGACTATTTGAATTCACATAGATTTCATTTCTTTTCTACATTATTGAGACTACTTATATGTATTTCATTAAGTGATTACAACTTTTAATAAATGCAATATTATATTTGTCATTATTTGATCCTTTTCCATTGGAATAATGTCATTATATGTTTCAATCATGTCATTTGTTTTTTTATGTTTGGTTTTCAAATTCAGACTAAAATAAGGACACATTTGTCTTTTATACCTATTAATTAATTTATTTTACATATGCAACAATTCAGAAACATAAAGAAACAAAATAGTGTAAATTTAAGCAACATTTACGTAAACAATAGAAAAGAAACATAGTTTGTATTAACAACATATAGTAACATTGTACAATTCTAACTTCCAAATTTCTTTTGAAATCGATCTCTCATGTGGCAGATTACGTAATGAAAAAAGTACAAATTCATAAAGCATTGTCGGCCAATACAATTCAAAAAAGGGGTTGTAATAACATATCAAAGCTTTCAGACAAGTTCTGTCATATAAGGACACATTATGAGGTCATCCTCTTTTCTACCTATGATTCAAAATCATAGTTACGTCTACCACATGAAATAAATACTAAACAAAGGGATGGCCACTATCTTTTAATTCCTACGCCAGTGTCAGAATTGTGACAACGCACCTATCACATGGTGAACTTTACTAACTTATCAAATTTTATGATACATGTGAATCTTTTTCTTTTTCCTAAGTAAGAGATGGAGGAATCTGTTGCATTTGTACAAAGTTACCTGCTATAACTCCCGATGCCTATTGATCTACTTGCTAAAGTGTTGATATTTTCTAGTATATTCTGCTCCTCCTTGCTACATCTCCTGCAGATAAAATTGTTGCATTTACATCTGTCTTTTCCTTCAGTAAGACTTCTGGATCCATCTTATGCTCCTTTATTATCCTTCTCAATGTATTATTTTGTTTATTAATAACAATGAGTTTTTCCTTCAACTGTATAAAATAATTCAAGATTTTGCGGGCATTCTTCAAATGTGTTTCAAAAACAATTGCTTCTTTCTTTAATTTTTCATATTTTGCCTACAAAATAGAAATATAAAATTTTTAGTCTATTAGATAATATGAAAAAATATATTGTAGTGGTTATAATATCAGATAATTTTTAGTTTTTCATGTAAAAGTAAATTCCCACTCACAACAACTTTCTCTTTTTCCTCATTTTCTATTAAAACATTAGTCTTGTCTTTAGACCATTTGTTGTAGTAAGCTTGTGCTTCAACATTGAGATTCTCCAACCTATTTAGCATTATGTCTATAATTTCATCATTGTAATCATTACTATATGAAATTGTCCCTAATTGATTTTTTTAGCAAAACATCCTACCATGCTAGTTGGATCTCTACATCAGTGAACAATGAATTCCTTTGAGCATGATTATAGTATCTTGTATTTATTTATTTTATCAAAAAAATTGCTCTCCTCTCCCAAGACCACACCAAATCCACATCAGACATTATAACCTCTTAAATTCTTGCCCCCATACTATATGATATCATATTTTCTAACATAAAATGTGTCTTTTCATCATCTGTTTGTGGAGTAGCCCTAGGGGGAGGAGAGTCACTTCCTGTATTACATACACATTTTTTTATTGAGGCAGGGGTAGATTGAATCATATTATGGATGTCAAAATAGTTACCCTTGTCTACATCGCCACTATTGAAGCCTAAATACTCCTCATCAAGGGTGATGTTGTTGAAAAGATGTGTGGTTGTTACACTTAAAACACCACCTAGTGACAGTCTAGGAAATTTGGTTGTAGTAGGATGAATTGTTCCTGCTGACTCTACAGAATCCTAATATTCTTTCCTGAAGTCCTCCTTTGTGTTTGTACTTGACGTGTTGGAGGAATTGGTGGCCTCCTTGCAAGTGGAACATGACTTGAAGCCATATTACCTACATGAAGCAAACAACAAATTGTTAGAATATAATGGTTGGGCTTTGTAAATGCTAAAAATTGTAAGGAAACAAAACATGCAAATCAAACTACCGTACAATATACCTTACATAGATGGAGACACAATCGTGACATTTTGATCTCCACACCTGGAATGAGTTTGATCTTCATCATCAAACTCAATAGTTTCTGAATATAATACATGTAGAAAATATCAGTAGAAATATTAGAATACATAATCTATATTAATTGTTTGAATTTGTAATTTATATACAAAGATAACTTCATTATTCATACATGTAGTTAAATGTGATGGTAAACGTGATGTGCATATTGACCCCTAGGTCAATTTTGACAAGGTCTTATTGGTGTTGATTCTGCTTAATCCATGTTAGAATTAGCAGAGACCTCTGGAGGGGCTTTACCTCTAGCAATTACCTCTTTATGCGATGTCTGCAGCCATAATTTTTCTATGTAAAAAAAATCATACAATTATTATTTTATTTAAAATATTGAAATTGAAATCGTCATAACAAGTAAACAAGAAAAGTAATTGTTACATGTTGTGCTTTGATACTAAGACCAATCATCTTATCATTGATTGCAATAGGAATCTTATGCCGCATCAATTCATAGTACGCTTCATAATAGAAAGAAAGAATAAAATTGTAACAAGACAATACAACATGGATTTATCAGTTTGATTGGCTTTGTGGGCATGGGAGATATCTAATTTTATTCTATTGGACCAACATAAAAATCCATAGAACCAACATAAAAATCCATATAAAATTCCAAGTGGAAACAATCCCAAGCCTTGGGCTAGGCTATAAATTTTTTAAACTTGATACACAATTTAAAATTGAGAAAAAAATGGCTAATTATCCATGGTTAGTGAAAAATCTGAATGTTAGTGCAACAACCAAATAAATGCCCAAAATATAAGAACATGTCAGTCAAGAAAATTGTTGGTTCTAGCAAGAAAAGGGAAAGTGTTTGATTTACTGAATAAAATACATGTATAGGAATAACACATTACGATAACTATGTGGCCTTATACAACCACCAAGGGGGTACTCAACGAGTTGTTGGCACTCAGAAACATCAAGCCTCAGCTTGTAAAATATCATATCAATAATACAAATATCATAATCTCTATCTGAATCATCCCGCCACCACTTTGAAAAGGCTCAACATAGTCAAAATCACATAGGTTGAATCCATACGATAACCATATCGGGAGAGAGAAAGGAGTACAAGTCACCATCTACTGAGCCTAAGGTGTCCACAAAACATAATATGTATGACACCCGTTGAGCAAGTGCCACACATACCAAACAAACAAAAGTGGGTTTTCAGCCTATATAAGGCTCCATTTACCATCTCTTACTCAGCTCGAGTGAATGGTCAATGATACACATTTCCTCACTCCAAAGATACACCTTTTACCGATTTCCCTTAGTGTCGGTTAGTGTAGGGTCCACAACATAATGTATAACTACATCACTAATACAATGGTGATTCACACAAATTAACCATAACGTCTTACGCATGGTATATATACAGGGTAAAACACAATGATTACTTTCATGGGTTACGATACATCACATTACCACATACTACACCCAAAGTGCAATCACTGTACAATAGGGATCATACACTCACCATATGCCCCTAAATCATGACATGAACCATCACATATTACATGAATTATACATATGAGGAACACAATGTATAACATTACAACATATAGTCAATTGCAATACAACATGGTGATGCACACGATTCATCACAATACAGTGACGACATCACGATACAATCTAATTCACTTTACACCAATTTTTTCATGCAATACATCAATACACCTACATATCACATAATGACAAAATGATCCAACACTTCACAATCCACAATAACATTCTTTTTTCACACACAATAAGGCAGTACATCACACGTGAACTCTTCATAGAATCCATGAAAAGGAGAGAGAATACTCTCATCACAAGCACATCAACATAAAAAAAAAATGCACTAAGTGACATACACAACATGTGCATTCACAATTTCACAATTACGACATAGTTCACATTACGCTTAAATCACATTACTCTTCCAATATCCACCACCATCATGTAACACCATCACAACTCCAATTTTTCCTAGAGGTTCGAGAGTATGAACCTCCACTCTGATACCAAATGTAACGCCCCACATATTACACACACAAATACAACAATAAAATACCCGGATAATTTTGTTTTTACATTGCTCACTACACAACACCACAAGGGCTCTAAGTAAGGAAAATCAACAACACATATGACACTTACATAAGTCATCAACTCACATAAACACATGACAACATCATATAAATGTCTATGTAACATTTTCCCCAATGAACAAATACTAGCAATAACCCAAGCATAAGAAAAAGACTCAAGAATTGACAAACCCACTACACATCATTCCTTTAATTTCATTTTAGTTACGATTAACATTCCAAGAACATCATAGTGCAAGAATAATTTTCCCATTTTTCCATCGACTTATTCTTAAGTTCATTCCACAATTAAATTATAGTTCGACCATTTTAAGTTGGCTCTTTTTTTTTTTCTTACGGAAATTTCCATAACTTATATACTTACTTAGCATAATTCAAACTACATATAAAGTACTTAAATATCTTGTTCTTATGTTAAGAAATATGCTTCTCAAACATTTATTAAATGTATAAATTTTACCCTAGCAACTCAAGTAAATCTGACTTGATGTCTAGAATGTAATATTAGGATTTAAGGACGATGATTTAGATTCAAGATACCTTTTTCCCATAAACATTATTCGATCATGATATCTTTATTTCCCAATTCAACATTCCCACAATAGAAATTGTATTTAGATTTTATGTATATATCTTTTATTTTATTTCTCGAAGTTTGATCTCACCATTGAAACTTATAATTTTTGTAAAATGAAAATGTTTAATTGAGTTATAAGGACTCCAAGACCGGCATTATTCCTAACCTCAAATATTGTTTTTTTACTCTTATATGATTTACTTTTACATCGCATTATGGTCTCACTATTACCATCACTTTATAAAAAAAGCATTACGAAAGTACTTGTATAAGATCTAGAAGAAGTACATGCTTGGAAGCATCATAAACTACACATGAACCACAAGTTATTTGTGTTCAAGGTAAAATCCCATGTTTCTGCATTTCACGATTTTGCATGTGAAATTTATTTTATTCTTAATGTCATAAAAGGGTATGACAAGGGATTTCGGGACAACATTTTGATTTCCTTGGTTCTCTAAAGTCAACATCTTTCAAATCAATTTCATTTGCAAAGAGTTACTTATAATTTTCTACCCACAAGTTAACCTCCTAATCAACTAAGGTTTAGTTTAATTCCAATTTTCACTCAGGATTTATGCCCTATTATAGATTAGATTAAGGTTCAAAACATATTCACCCTAAAAACCCTCTATAAATGGTCAAGACACTATATTGTCACTAGCCAAAGATAAGAAATTTAGTTAAGAGGATCTAAAGAGTTCATTAACAAAATTTTAAGTGATAGTACAATTATTTCACTAGCTCCATGATGTCATCTGGATCCCACAAGCAATTCATTTGATGAAGAAATTTAATTCTAAATCTATCTTCGGAAGACAAGGTAGTCCACTAGGATACGAAGGAAGAGTTAGCTCTACTTACTCCAGATACAAGTTTGATTGTGTTGCTCCTATCTGTTAGGTTTATGACGATGTCACTAAACATACCGACTAAGATGATAAACCCATTCTTGGGATCTTATTTACCTAAACTAGGATGTTCCATCGAGTGTAAATTTTAAGTTCATTCTACGGTTTCAATCTCTTCTATGGTAAAAAGAATCACACATGAAGACATGTTATGCATAGATCTTATACTAGGGTTGAGTGTTTCGATTAAATCTCTTTATTATGTTTACAAGGTAAGAATACAACCCAATAATTAATTAATCATTTATTCACACTAAAAAATAACTACAATATATTAACTTCAAATTCATTTACTATGTACATATCAAACCCTTTTTTCATACACAACTATGAATCAAATTAAACTTGTGATTAAATGCACATTTCCTAAGATATCCCTAAAACTAGCATCTCATACATATTAGCAAATTTCAAATATAACTTTTCCAAGAACAAGAGACTACATTATATATTTTTCATTTTACAATGACCTATATAAATTGCAATAATAAATAATGAATTACACATCGCCTTTTCACCATCTTTCTTGCATCCTGCAAAACCATGTGAGCATGAAATCAGCGATAAATTGTTGGCATGGCATCCACCCTAATCTAACATAATTAACATTTTTCAGTTTCCCATTTACATATAATAATAATTACAAATTTACAATCGAAAGAAAAGATTTAGAGACATGTATTCATTACATTTCATTTCACTTCATTTCGTAATCCAAGGAGAGAGAAGGAGAAAGGAAGAGAGAGAAACACCATTTTGTCAAAAGTTCTATTTCACACAACAAGTTACACTATGGAGTTTTCAAACAGTTATTTACATGTGTCAAAATTTTCCACGGTGGTTTGGCAACCCGAAAAGGGTCCTACAACTCTCTTTTTACATTTTCCTGCTAGCTACAAAAGCATTCAAGTCAAGCTCGGAGGCTAAGAATCCACTTTCAAATGTTGTCTTTCGATGAACAAACACACCATGGTTAACATTCTATGTGCCCAATTATAAACCAAGAGTTCATAGGAATTGACGAAATTCGAACTAATGAACAGTTTATGATTGGCGGCTAGTTTTCTGGGGCCATCGGTTGTAATTGGCCTAGTTATAAATGATTGAAAGTTAGCTCAAGGGCTCAGAAAACCACATCCAAAACTAACATTTGATGGATGAACGCATACAACGAGGAACTTCCTACAAGTTCCCCATAAGGAGAATTCATCAGAGCCGATGAAACTCGAGAACTAGAAAATAGTTTTCAAATGATGACAAGATGTAATTGGTCCAGTTTGACCTCACAATCAATGCGACCACAGGCCTACAAAATGCCTTTGCCAAACTAACCTGAATGAGATTTTTCCGAACCAAAGTTCTCAGGTAATTGTCTAGTAAAAGTACTAGGGGTTTGTAAAGGCGGATAAGTATTTCATTGACCTAGATTAGAATGACGAGCTGATACGAAACCTAACTTTTCAATTTAAGTAGCTTCCTACAACTGCAAAATGGTGAAAAAGGGCTCCTAGAAGGGCATCCAAAAAGGTCACAAATGTTCATTCGAGGTCAATCCAAAGAATAAAGTGACTCCTCACATAACAAGGTAAATGAAGGAAGCTTAACAACTCCTTTTCAGAGTTACGAAGGTTACTTAGAAAGTCTAAGAAAAATCACAATTGATCTACTTAAACAAGGGAGCAGTCAAATCATTTACAAGGAACTCAACTTTAACCTATCAATAAAAAAGGGTAATACAGTAATATAGTTTGGTTGTGATTTTTCTAGATCATCACGAAGTGAGTGTTCAAGTTTATTGTCTACCAAAAAAAATGGATCTTGTAAGTTACAATATAAGGTTTTACTATTTTTTTAAAAAGTTTATTTCATACAGTGTAATTATACAAAAATCCTTCGGTTATAAATTTTCATTTCGTTGCAAAAGAAAAAATAAAGAACAAAAATTATGAGAGATGAGGAGAGATGAACCATGCCTAGGAATGAAGCTGGTTGAAACCGTGGGATTCGGTTCAACATCTCACTTAAGCATTTTGTCGAACAGTTCATGAGCATCCACAATTTTACCATTTCACCTTTTCTTGAAATCCTCAAAGTATTTTCCAACGAACCCATTTTGCACATTACCATTAATAAAACCACACAAGTTTAAATGGTATGCCGATAATAAGATTTTAGAGCCCCTCAAAGAAGTTAGCATACTCCTCGCATTCTTATGTGATCTACAGGGTACTAACCAAACATGTCCACACAACCCCATAGGTTAAATTGGTGTGTTGATGGTAAAGTTTACATTAACATCAAGATAGCCAACATAGTAAAGAACGTTGACCAAATAGACTTCATAAAATTTAGTGGTAGGTGGAATATTATTACCAGCGCTTACGCCATCAAGTATTTACAACCCTTTTCCACTAAACCTATGTGCTTGTAGAAATCATAAGGAATGAAGCTTGTGTCCACAATTTTGTATCCATATCTACCTTGGCACATGCATCTACAACAGATGCATAATCGTCCAAATATTCTCCATGGTCAGACCGATTCGAGCTATATGAGGTAAAAAAACCCCACAAATCATGATGACAAAGAACCCCAACTCTAGTCATAAAAGACATAACTTTGAAAATAATGTGGCAAGGTGCCAGGTCAAGGTAGCCTTCATTAGGAGCAATCGGGCCATACAAATCATAGACAGAATGTGACCTCAATGGCTCAGGTTTGGGTAGATCTAGAGCTCAGTTTGAAGGAAAATGGTGGCCGATAACATATATGTAGAGATCCCAACAAATTTGGGTGATTAAACAAAGAAATAGTGACCCACAAAGTGAAAGCACAAATTTATAATGTGGACATAGCTCAATGCTCTCATTAACCAGGAAAGCTCTTGTGTATACCATGAGCTGAGTGTAAACACGCGAATGGAAAGTCAGAAAGAAGAGCATTCAAAACCAATCATATCAGAAAATGGAGTCTGCAAAAATTGTAGAGGTTCAAACCCCTAATAGCAAACTACTCACCATAGATCAGAGCAAACTATTATGCATATAAAAAAGTTTCGGATTACAACCAACAATGCCATGATTGATTCAAAATAAACCAGAAGACCATAATATGCTATTAAAATAAAGGAAAACCTAGCTTGGGTGTGAAGGGTGAACTCGAGAGGAGAGAAAATGAGAAAATCAAAGCTTAGGCTCTGTCAATGGTGGCTCCACATAAATCACACAAGCCAGATCTCAAAACCATGGAGACATCAAAACGCATAGATACAGAGCTTCAACGATGATCCATAGCCACCCCTAAAATGTTTCCATCATCCTTATGCACCCACTATTTCCACTGCCAGCACGCAAGGACCCACGTTTTTTTAAACATATCTATCAGGGCACTAAATTGTGTCACTACAACTAACCAACCAAATGTAAATTTACAACGTGCTCTTTGGTTTTTTGTGGTAATTGGTTGGAGGAATTTTTTTAAAAATCATGTATTATTGAGAAAGGAAGTTATAGGTCCCGCCTTCCACCCGCCCATGCACTCCACCTTTTACCTCCTCCCACATCCCTACCAACCCCCACCGCTCGCACTAATTCCATCAAACTTTCATTGTTTATGTTTTTTAATAAAAATTTAATTTTTATTTTATTTAAAAATGTTTGTAAATGTTAGGCACTACAGATTGAAAGGCCTAATTGAGAACGAGTGGGTTCAAACCTTGTAAAACATACGCCCACACCAAGACACTAAACTTGGATGTTCGATAAAACAATAACAATTTTGATTTATCAACCCTCTCTTGAGCAAGGTTTAAGCTCACCTTACCTAAATAAGTCATTTGCAATTGAGATAATATAGAACTCGGGACAATTAATATGTAAATGTAAATCCACACCAAAACACCAAATTACAGTGATGTGGTGTAGAGTACTAAAGTATATGTGGAGGTATATTGGTGTTGTGTAGTTATAGGAAAGTTCACATCTTTGTTTTAGGATTGGTCTACTTATCTTATTTTTTGCACCTTCATGTGTTTCTTGTTGCGGAAACTTCTCTTTCCATTGGATTATTATATGGGAGACAATTCACCAAGATTGTGGCATGGTTGAATCAACTTGAAGGTCGAGGGAATAAGAGGCCATAGAGCTAAACGAATGGGAAATACATACAAAATTTTACAGGGATAGATAAAAAATGAGCCATGATTTATAAAAATATCAAATCAGGCACTAAATCTCACTCTTTCTCAAGGATGGGCACCCCCAGCGGGTGCCACAAGAACCACATAAACACTCATGGATGAAGTAGGAAAAATGCCTAATCCATTGTGTAAGGAGACACATAAAAATACACCTGGTTATTTGCAGTTCAAAACACCATGACTCCAAGACCAAAAAAAATGATCACAACGGATCAAAAGGAAACATAAAACAAAGAAAATAAAGGATAATAGCAAACAAATTGTAAATTGTACAAAAAAATACAAGGATACACATAATAAATCCCAAAAGTGCTTTAGATGTCTTCCATTAACACGTAGATCAAGTAAATCTCATTCTAAATCCCTTAAGAAGATGGTATTTTCTCTAATCCTGATGTCAATGGTATTTTCTCTAATTCTTATGCTTTCCTTTATCTTCATGTTTGTTATCCCATAGTAGGACCAAATCACCAAAATAAGGTAGCAATTTTAAATTATGTTCTTAAAATCCACGAATCTCACAAGCAAGTATGGAAGAAGATGTACATACAAGCCAAGGCTTCATTTGAGGTAAATGTACCAGTCACTCCCACTCGAAGACACAACTAACAAATGAATATATAGATTTGTAATAAAATGACACTGTTTATGCAGCCTTTGACATCAAAAGATGTTTGTTAAACATATATGAAACTTACTTATATATTTGACATCAATATGGTATTGTTGAAAAGATGTGTAATATATTGAGGGAAAGTCACCTTTTGAATTGATTTATAATATCAAATTTGAGATGTACTACAAAATGGTTGGAGCTAAACTTGTGTATGGGTTATCTAAAAGTGTGTCACCTTGTGATTGGCTATTTTACATGTTTTTGGGTATAAGTTGTATAATAATATGCTATTTGTACAATTATTTGTCATCTAAATTTTCTAAAGTTTTGGGTTTCCTCTCAAATACCCTCAATTATTAGACCTTGCTCAACTATTGGGTTATTTCCCTGAATTAGCTCATTGATTCTTGAATTGTCTTTAAGACTATAATGGGACACTCATGAAGTTTTTGCAATGAAATTAAAAAACAAGACAATGAGGGCATGCATTGTACTATATAATTAAAAATGTTTGTATATAAATCAAAATATCAAATAGTATTTGAAATATGAAAAATGAACTTCCTCCAATCAAGTATCACGTGTAACAATAGGGCAATAATGTATAATTAAATTTTTCAATTAATTATAATTAATTGTATTGCACTCATGAAGTTTTTGCAATGAATATTAAAAACAAGACAATGAGAGCATGCATTGTACTCCATAATTAAAAATGTTTGTATATAACTTAGAGTGTCAAATAGTATTTGAAGTATGAAAAAAGAACTTCCTCGTGTAATAATAAGGCAATAATGTATAATTAAATGTTTCAATAAATTATCATTATTTTTTAACACTAGTCTCCTAGTGTAGTGCCCGAAAATTTTAACAAAAAAATAAAACAGGGGGGGGGGGAAGTTAATAGAGCTGACAGGAGTGGATGGAGGTGGCGTGAAGGCATGGGAAAAATTGGCAAGGCACGTGGGCAAGTGGAGGGTGATGGAGTGTGGCAGGAGGTCTGACAGGGTAAGACCACTAAGGGACATTTCAAAACTGTCATTTTCCTTGCAAAATAATACATGATATTTTTTTGGAGATCCAGAGATATGAACCCCTTTAAAACCGTGTCAGCGTTGCAGAATTAGCAATAATTAGATAGTTACAACGAGGGAGGGGGAACATCTTTTGGTCAAATTGACAAGGTATGGGCACTTACTCAAATTCATCTATTGTTTTGAGAAATTCCCAAAACCAGTAACCTCTTGCACTGACATCCTCCTATCCTATTTCGCACCAAATGGGAGCTGTGGAATAGGTCTGGACATCCACCAAAGAAGGGATGAGTTATTTTTAGGATACCGACAGATCTGCACGTGCGTGGGCAGCAAGAATTATAGAACATACACAAAATGGGCTTTTTAAATATGCCTTGGCATGTGTAAATCCGAATCCACTTCCTTAACCAGTCACCCTTGCTAGTATAATCCAACACGTTCCAAAATAGGTGCATAGTTCAGGGCATAAATATCCATTACAACAAATGGAGAAGGGATGTAACTTTTGTCAGATGTTTTAGGTTCAAGTGCCCTGGCAGATATGCCTGTAGAATGTTGAAGCATGTGTAAGGCATGTGAACCATTTAACAAATTCCTGAAGAATCTATGGTGCGTGGACATAATTTATTACAGGTTATGCATGAATAGGATTGGGCAAAAAGACGTTAAAAACCTGCAAGAAAATACAGTGACAAGTGCAAATACAAATGCCACAACCTTTCTCAATGTGCCCTTGTATGTGCTAAAAGGGGAGCTTTGGAGAAGCATTTGGGTAGCCTGCAAAGCGTAAAATTTAGAGGAATTTTGGTAGATGTTGTAGTTGTTATTTCCCTATAAATTATGCCTGCAAAGTGTGGAAGCATGCACTTGGCATGTGAACTGTTCAACTGAATGCCTAAAAGAAATTAGGCCTCGTGAATACACATGACTGTAGGATACACACAAAAGGATCCATTAGAAGGTGTTTTAATCTCATGAGATGGATTTATTGGCCTCATATTTCTACCCCTCCATGTGTTATGTAAGATAGATTTGTTCTATTTCATACTGCAGCACAAGGCCCACCTTTCCTCCTTCAACAACACCAACATATCCATAGCCACCACCATTAACATCAAAGTTGAGGTTAAGGTTGTTTTATCACATTAGCATTCTAAATAGAATTTATGGTGTGAATGAGGGTTTACATTTTACCTCAGTGTACACATGTGCAATGGTTATCAGTTTAGACATTTTTCTTTGTATCAATGGCCTAGAGAAAGGTCCTAAATATGCCTCTAGAAAAAGGTGCATTATGCTGGGAGCTAGGAAAGGTAGTGTAGAATATGTAACTCAGAAAAGGAAGTTGGATTTGTTATAGAGTCACGGAATGGACGACAGGGTTGCATATTCAGACATGACAGATTTGGTGTGACTTAACACATGTACATGCGCACCACAAAATTAG
Source organism: Taxus wallichiana var. yunnanensis (assembly GCA_018340775.1). Lineage (NCBI taxonomy): Eukaryota > Viridiplantae > Streptophyta > Pinopsida > Cupressales > Taxaceae > Taxus > Taxus wallichiana. The sequence continues at coordinate 904,050,306 of CM031235.1, read as the reverse complement.
TCATAATTCATTGTAGAGGATTAGATATATGGTCCATTTTGTGGTGGACCATAAGGCCCATGTAGCTAATATTCAAGAAAATGCAATATGGGGGAGTTTCTACATGCTCGTGTGTTCCTTGACAAATTGTCCATTAGAGATGCGTAACCAAATCCCGTAATTTTTGACCAGATTCATTCCCCCATGCATGGTTCATCTCTCCCTATCTTTCATAATTTTTTTCTTTAGTGGTTCATTTATAGTGAAATAAAATTTTAAAATGTAGCATTATCATAGAATTGATAGTTTTAAATAAACTTGTTTTCAAAACAAAATATGTCATACTATAGCTTGCACAATTAAAATATTCCTTGGTAGACAAGCATAAACTTAAACCCTCATTTTGAGATGATCTAACAAACTTCCTAATGAAACTAGATTGCTTCAGTACCCATTTTTATTGACAAGTTGAAGTTGAGCCCCTATAAATATGTTGACCACTCCCTTGTTAAAATAGATAAATCATGATTTTCAGAGACTTGCAAAATAAACTTCATAACTCCAGAAAGGATATGTTAAGTTCCTACGTGTACCTTGTCATGGGAGGAGTCACTTCAATCCTTGAATCAATCTTGAATGATCTTCTGTGATAATTTTAACACCATTTTAGGAGCCATGTTACACCATTTTGCAGCTTGTAGGGAGCTGTTAAAAGTGAAAATTTGGGTTTCATTTCATCTCACCATTTGAATACTGATACAATGAAATGCTTATCCGCCTTCACAAACCTCTAGTATTTTTACTAGAAAATTTTGTAGAACCTTTATTTTGAGGAAAAATACTTTTCTTGATAGTTTGGAAAAGTCATTTTGTAGGCCTCTGGTCACAGTTCGACTAGGTCAAATTGGACCATTTACGACTGGTGGCTCCAGAAAACCTATCGCCGTTTGAAAACCATTTGCTAGTTCTTAGTCTTGTTGACTCTGGTGAATTCTCCATTTATGGGGGACCTTATAGGTAGTTTATGGTTGCACATTTGTCCATCAAACATCAATTTTGGATGAGGTTTTCTGATACCTCGAGCTAACTTTTGATCATTTGTAACTAGGCCAACTACGACAAGTGACCTTGGAAAAATAACCGCCAATTGTAAACCATTTTCTAGTTCTAAATTTCTTCAGTTCCTGTGCATTCTTGGGGCATAAGAGGACACATAGGAACTTATTCATGGTGTTTTTACTCATCAGAAGACAAAATTTTAAAGTGGTCTCTTCACCTCCGAATCTAAATCAAATGTTTTTATAGCTAGTAGGAAAACAAAAAAAAGTTGTAGGAACCCTGTCGGGTTATCAAACCACCTTGTAAACTTGTTGACACTTGTAAATAATTGCTTGAAATTCTATTGTGTGACTATGTTGTGTAAAATTGAACGTTTGGAAAATAGTGTTTCTCTCTCTCTTTCCTTTCTCCTTCTCTCTCATTGGTTATGAAATGAAGTGAAATGAATACATGTCTCTAATCTTTTTTTTTTGAATTAAAATCATAATCATGATTATATGTAAATGGGAAACTGAAAAACATTAATTATGCTAGATTATGGTGGATGCCATGCCAGTGATTTATCGTTGATTTCATGCTCACATGGTTTTGCAGGATGCAAGAAAGATGGCGAAAAGGCGTTGTGAAATTCATTGTTTATTATTGTAATTTATATAGGTCATTGTAAAAGGTATATATGTATAATGTAGTCCCATGTTACAGAAAAGTTGTATTTGAAATTTGCTAATATGTATGAGATGCTAGTTTTAGGGATATCTTAGGAAATGTGCATTTAATCACAGGTTCAATTTGATTCATAGTTGCGTATGGTAAAAGGGTTTGATATATATATATATATATATATATATATAAAATGAATTTGAAGTTAATACATTGTGGGGCATTTTTCAGTGTTCAATAAATGATTAATTATTTATTGTGTTGTATTCTTACCTTGTAAATGTAATAAAGAGATTTAATCGAAACACTCAACCCTAGTATAAGATCTGTGCATAACTTGTCTTAATGTGTGTGATCCTTCGTAGTGTAGAAAAAAATTGAAATTGTAATGAACTTAAACTTTGCACTCGATGGAACCTCCTATTTTAGGTAAATAAGACCCATAGTTTGAGTTTAGCATCATAGTCGGTATGTTTAGCGACATTGTCATGAACCCATATTTTAGGAATGACATGGTCCAATTTTATCTAGAGTATGTGGTTCCCTTCTAGGTTTGGTAACCGTGCATGGGGGTAAGGAGAATGTCTTCTCTTCAGATTCGACACCATGTTGAGTGGTGAAGACCACCACGAAGTCACCTTAAAAGTCCTTGTTCGAAGCAACGACTATGCGTGTAACCTTACCATTTATGGAGTAAGCATAACTATTAACTCCTTAGTATCCTTTTCTTCTACCAAGTCTTACAAAGTTAGATCTAGGAATTTCTCCATCATCGAATGAATTCCTTGTTGGATCTAGATGAAAAAATGAACCTAGTACAATAGTTGTACTATTTCTTAAACTTTTGTTAATGATCTCTTTAGTTCCTCGTAGATAAATGTGTCACCTTGGATACTAACAACATAACACCTTGGTCTTTCATGAAGGTTGTTTAGCATAAATATGTACTCTCACCTTAAACTCATTTATTGTTGGGGGTGTAGAGCTTTAGGTGCAATTGGAATTATACCAAACAGAGGTAGTTTTCTTATGATATTCCCATGATTGATCTCTTGGTGGGATTATATTACACAAGTGGATGTCTTGGTTGTAGTATGCGTTAACACTGTAGTGTATAAGAGAAAATAATTGGGTTGTCTCATGTTGGGTTACACTCCTTGTAGTAGTGAATCCATTGGTGAAAAGTATGTGTTATTTTTGTTTTCAAATGTTATAAAACAATGCTAATAGTGAAACCATATGCGATGTAAAAGTAAAGCATATAAGAGTAAAAACGAGATTTGAGGTTAGGAATAATGCCACTCTTGGAGTCCTTATAACTCAATTAAACTTTTTCATGTGTTCAAAGAATATGAGTTTCCCTTGGCGAGATCAAACTTTGAGAAAAGAAACAAAATATATATATATATATACATAATCTAAATACAATTTCTTGTTGTAGGAATGCTGAATTGGGAAATAAAGATACCGTGATCGAATAATGTCTATGGGAAAAAGGTATCTTGAATCTAAACCACCCCCCTTAAATCCTAATATTGCTTTCTGGACATCAAGTCAAATTCACTTGAGTTGTAAGGGTAACATGTAGACATTGAATAAATGTTTGAGAAGCATTTTCTTAACATAAGAACAAGATAATTAAAGTACTTTATATGCAATTTGAATTATGCCAAATAAGTATGTAAGTTATGGAAATTTCCGTAAAGGATAAAAAGCCAACTTAAAATGGTCACTATAAATTAAATGTGGAATGAACTTAAAAATCTGTAGGTGGAAAAAGGAGAAAATTATCCTTGCACAATAATGTTCTTGGAATGTTAATCATAACTAAGATGCAATTAAAGAAATGATGTGTTGTGGGTTTCCAATGAGTCCTTTTCTTGTGGTTGGGTCATTTCTAGTATTCATTCATTGGGAAAAGTGTGGCATCGACATGTCTAAGGTGTTGTCTTGTGTCTATGTGAGTCGATGACTTGTAAGTGTCATATGCATCTTTGAGTTTTCTTTACTTGGAGCCATTGTGGTGTTGTGTAGTAAGCAATGTAAGTAAAAAAAATTATCTTGGTATTTTTTCTATTGTTTTTGTGTGTGTAAAATGTGTGTATAATGGGACACTCATTAAGTTTTTGCAATGAAATTTAAAAACAAGACAATGAAGGCATGCATTGTACTAGATAATTAAAAATGTTTTTATATAAATCAAAATTTCAAATAGTATTTGAAATATGAAAAATGAACTTCCTCCAATCAAGTATCACGTGTAATAATAGGGAAATAATGTATAATTAAATGTTTCAATTAACTATAGTTAATTGTAATATTACGCACTCATGAAGTTTTTACAATGAAGTTTAAAAATAAGACAATGAGGGCATGCATTGTACTCCATAATTAAAAATATGTGTATATAACTTAGAGTGTTAAATAGTATTTGAAGTATGAAAATAGAACTTCCTCGTGTAACAATAAGGCAATAATGTATGATTAAATGTTTCAATAAATTATTATTATTTTTTAACACTAGTCTCCTAGCTTCTTGGTGCATTGTTGCAAAATTTGTTACTATAACTTGTTGAACTTGTTTGCTTGATTTAGCTCTTTTGCCAAATTGTCCTAATTCTAGACACACTGATTTAATCATCTTGTAATGTTTTAAATCTGTTACACCTTTTGGAGAACGGGATTGCATTTTTCAAAATGTTGAAAAACACCACGTTTTTCAACTTGGTGAATAACACACTCTATTTTTCATCACTTTGGAAAATTCAACCCCTCTCCACTTGATAAGTAGTTGATGTGGAGTCAATGTTTACAAGGAGAAGGAAAATCACCGCGGGTTACACCTTTTGGAGAATGGGATTGCGATTTTCAAAATGCTGAAAAACACTGTGCGTTTTTCAACATGGTGAAAAACACACTCTATTTTTCATCACTTTGGAAAAATTCAACCCCTCTCCACCTGATAAGTATTTTATGTGGAGTCAATGTTTACAAGGAGAAGGAAAATCACCATGGGTTACACCTTTTGGAGAATGGGATTACATTTTTCAAAATGCTGAAAAACACCGTGTGTTTTTCAACTTGGTGAATAACACACTCTGTTTTTCATCACTTTGGAAAATTTAACCCCTCTCCACCTGATAATTAGTTGATGTGGAGTCAATGTTTACAAGGAGAAGGAAAATCACCGCGGGTTACACCTTTTGGAGAATGGGATTGCAATTTTCAAAATGCTTTGAAAAACACCGTGTGTTTTTCAACATGGCAAAAAAAACACTTTGTTTTTCATCGCTTTGGAAAAATTCAACCCCTTTCCACCTGATAAGTAGTTGATGTGGATTCAATTTTTACAAGGATAAGGAAAATCACCGTGGGTTACACCTTTTGGAGAACGGATTGTGTTTTTCAAAATGCTAAAAACACCATGCATTTTTCAACATGGTAGAAAACACACTCTATTTTTCATCACTTTGGAAATATTAAACCCCTCTCCACCTGATAAGTAGTTTATGTGGAGTCAATGTTTACAACAAGAAGGAAAATCACCACGGGTTGCACCTTTTGGAGAATGGGATTGCGTTTTTCAAAGTGTTGAAAAAACCATGCATTTTTAACTTGGCGAATAACACACTCTATTTTTCTTTGGAAAATTCAACCCCTTCAACATAATAAGTAGTTTATGTGGAGTCAATTTTTACAAGGAGAAGGAAAATCACTACGGGTTACACCTTTTGGAGAATGAGATTGCATTTTTCAAAATGTTGAAAAACACCGTGTGTTTTTCAATGTGGTGAAAACACACTCCATTTTTCATCACTTTGGAAATATTCAACCCTTCTCTACCTGATAAGTATTTGATGTGGAGTCAATGTTTATAACAAGAAGGAAAAGCACCACAGGTTACACCTTTTGGAGAACCGGATTGCATTTTTCAAAATGCTGAAAACACCGTGTGTTTTTCAACGTGGTGAAAAACACACTCTATTTTTCATCGCTTTGGAAAAATTCAACCCCTATCCACCTGATAAGTAGTTTATGTGGAGTCAATGTTTACAACAAGTAGGAAATGCACCACGGGTTGCACCTTTTGGAGAATGGGATTGCGTTTTTCAAAGTGCTGAAAAACACCGTGCATTTTTCAACTTGGTGAATAACACACTCTATTTTCATCACTTTGGAAAAATTCAACCCTCTCTCACCTGATAAGTAGTTTATGTGGATTCAATGTTTATAAGGATACAAAAAAGCACCATGGGTTACACCTTTTGGAGAACGGGATTACATTTTTCAAAGTGCTAAAAATACCGTGTATTTTTCAACGTGGTGAATAACACACTTTTTTTTTCATCACTTTGGAAAAATTCAACCCCTCTCCACCTAATAATTAGTTGATGTGGATTCAATGTTTATAAGGAGAAGGAAAATCACCACGGGTTACACCTTTTGGAGAATGGGATTGCGATTTTCAAAATGCTTTGAAAAACACCATGCATTTTTCAACGTGGCAAAAAACACACTCTATTTTTCATCGCTTTGGAAAAATTCAACCCTCTCCACTTGATAAGTAGTTTATGTGGAGTCAATTTTTACAAGGATAAGGAAAAGCACCGCGGGTTACACCTTTTGAAGAACAGGATTGCATTTTTCAAAACTCTAAAAAATCATGCGTTTTTCAACATGGCAAAAACACACCATGTTTTTCATCTCTTTGGAAATATTCAAACCTCTCCACCTGATAAGTAGTTGATGGGGAGTAAATATTTACAACAAGTAGGAAATGAACCATGGGTTGCATCTTTAGGAGAATGAGATTGTGTTTTTCAAAGTGCTTGAAAAACACCATGTGTTTTTCAACTTGTGAATAACACACTTTGTTTTTCATCGCTTTGGAAAAATTCAACCCATATCCACCTGATAAGTAGTTGATGTGGAGTTAATGTTTACAAGAAGAAGGAAAAGCACCATGGGTTACACCTTTTGGAGAACAGGGTTGTGTTTTTCAAAATGTTGAAAAACACCATGCATTTTTCAATGTGGCGAAAAACACACTCATTTTTCATCGCTTTGGAAATATTCAACCCCTATCCACTTGATAATTATTTGATGTGGATTCAATGTTTACAATAAGTAGGAAAATCACCATGGGTTGCACCTTTTGGAGAATGGGATTGCATTTTTTTAAATGCTAAAAACACCGTGCATTTGTATATAGAGAAATTTACTGCTTGAAAAACACCATAGCCTGAAATTTATCTTGAACTAAAGAATGAAGATCTTGAATGGATTTTCATATAGATTGATTGGAATTAGAATCAAGGAAGTCCATAGATTGACGACTAAAAATAACATTGACTTATGATTATTACATATATTTGAGCCTTATGATTATTAAGATTTAGCACTTTCTAGTACCTTTAGCAGTTAAGCTTCATATTAAAATCAAGCACTTACAACCCACTGACATCACATTCCTTACAAATCTTGCAACTGAGCATGATGGAGGCATGTCTACACTAGAGGGAATCTTACACACTGAGCCTATTTTGATCATTATCTTTAATACATTATGACTTCTTACAGTCTTTTATCGTCGGAGGTTCCTACCTCATTGGGGTATGCATACACTAGGGGAATCTACATAGGCGAGATTATAATAATCATATCTTTATACACAAGTCCATTATATACACTATACAACTATGATTTATCTTACAGTGATTTATTCCTTACCACATGTGTTATATCATGATTTGTTTTATTCTTGTGTTACTTACTTCTATAAAATGATTTAACCATACTTCATGATTACTTGTATTTATCACTTATTGTTCATGTTTTTATTACATATTGTTATAATAGTTAACTACTATTAACCCTGGGATCCTATTTTGGCCATCTATTATTGTTTCTTATAAGATTCATTTCCATTTTTTCTTATATTTATTTAATGATTTCATGTATTGCATGATTTGATAACTCTAGGAACTTGTATGTTGTATACATTGTGATAATCTTTGCTTTGAATGCTCTATACATTTTTGTCTTCCATTCTCTATGATTTTTATGCTCTATGTTATGTTTTCTCCATGAACATATAAGATCCATATTGTGTTTCCTCTATGTACTTGTATGCTCTATTTTGTGATTATTTTATGCACTTGTATGCTCTATGATATGTTTTCTCTATGCACTTGTATGTTCTATGATGTATTTTCTCTATGCACTTGCATGCTTTATTTTGTGTTTTATCTATGAAATTGTATGCTTTATTCCCTTTTTCCTCTATGTTATATTTTCTCTGTGCACTTGTATGGTCTATGTTGTGTTTGGTCTATGCATGTGTGTGTTATATGTTGTATTTTTTCTATGAACTTGTATTCTCTATGTTTTGTGCACTTGTATGCTATATGCTCTATTTTATCTATGTGCATGTATGTTCTATTCTTTGTGAACTTGTATCATTTATGCTCTATTTTATCATATGCTAATGTTATTCTATGTGGGATGTTTCCTTTATTATTTTATTTATACTCACACAAAGAGATACTATCACCCCTATTTTTATGGACACAATACTTACTATATATTTTGATCAAAATAAATATCTTATGATGCATTAGTTAATATATCTCTTTCATTACACATTTCTCATTGCACTTTGATTGTTACATTCCTAGGTCTAGGTCCATTTCTCGATACACTTTTAAAATTATGTCATTGCTTATCACACAATTTCCCTGTCATATTTAGCATTACATTTATATTTCTAGGAACAACGGATAAATACATACTTGTTTTTGTACACATATGTTAACAAATAACATTAGTCAAGTCAATCATGTATTTATAAGTGATGTATGTTTATGATGAGTTTTTCATGTCATGTTGTGTCATGTGATGTCATAGGTCACTATGAATCCATTAGGTGTTGAGTCATCTATTTTTTCATCCCATTCTTCTAATCACTATTATATTATTGGGTGAAGGACTAGAATGTTATCATGATATGTCTCACACTTTTAATGATACATATTATTTGTGCTAACATCCTTATATCTTATGAAAACTACTCATTTTACCATATCATTTGATATATTAGATATGGTTTTACACTATTGATGTTATTTCTTATTACATGACTAATACTTTCTCTTTTGAGCTAAGTGGTCATTTTCAACATCTCTCATTTCAAAAGCGGGGTATTGTGAGAATTTTTAAAGTTCATGTAGATTATAAATACAACACTTTATTTGACATTGTATGATGGAATCCATAGTTATTTTTATCACATTGCAATATTTTATGTATATTTAATTATGAATTATACACTACATTATGGCATATACACCAAGATCACAAATAATTTGGCTTAGTGGCAATCTTAATTACACACATATTGGGTCATTGGAATGCTCGATTATAAAAAATTGACTCAAAGGTAGGTTCAATTGCACACATGTTAGATCAGTGGTAGTCTCAATTGTACACAACTTGGATCAGTGGAAATCTCATATGATACAGTGGCTCATGGAAAGCTCAAATTCTAAAATTTTTAAATAAAATATTCACATCCTTTACATTGAAAACTAGGGGCATATGTGTGTGATTAATTGATGCTTTAATTTTATTTTTTATTTATTTATCGATTTTACAAGAATATTTTATTATGAATTAGTACACACTTTTACCTATGGCTTATATGTTTACATGTACAACCCAAAGAAAGAAGAGAACACACACATTTTATTCTCATGCACACAACATCATTTAAGGAAGTTTGCATTTATAGTTCATTTATTTTAATCCAACAATTTTTTATTACTATGGAAAATAATAACATTTATCCCTTATTTAGAATGACAAGATTCAATTCATAGCTACCACTTGAGATATGCCTTGAAATCATAGCTAATGATAGGACACAAAGGAATTGACAAGATCTTCTAAACATGTAAATTGGATTAAAGCACGTGAACTCCCACGTGCCTATGATTGATGAGCTACTGCAATACATTTTTTAAATGTTAAAAGATTGCATTGGTAAACATAAGTGGTTTATTTTCAAGGATCTGCATCTTTGTGTGGAAAAATCTTAATATAATTTTAGTTATGGAGGCTATCTCATCATCTAAAGGGTTCAATTTCACAAATCTATCCTCAAAAAATTTAAGGAAAACCTTCAACATTGATGGCATAGATGCGACATAGAGGATTCATATAGCTACTAATCCTTGATGATATTTAATTTCCATGGCCGACCAAGTCCATGATCAGGTATCATTTTACCACTAAAATGGATAAAATTATGCCTATGAACTATACTTTTCAATGCTTCCTTCAACCCACTTTCCTTGTCAAGTACAATCTTCCTACTCGGTCCCTAAACCTATTTTTCTTGCAAATCATTCTATGATCTCTCTCCCTCACTCTTAAGTTATTTTTCTCCTCTAAAGTTGAATTTTACCTTCCCATAGTATTCCATTCCTATTAAAGGTCCCTCTAATCTTCACCTAGACAATATTTAGGCCCTCTATACTATGGTTGACCTGATAGAGAGGAAGGTATAACCCCTATCTGCAGGTGCCCCTAAATGGAGGGGTAGGCATAAGAAACTATAAATTTTGAATCTTACTCAAGTGATCATCAAACCGCAATCTAAACTAGGAAAGAGAGTCACCGAGTCTTTCATGCGATTGGTTTGATACTTGGAGAATGGTTAAAATCTAATCATAACTAGTAGGGGCTATAATATTGTTGATCAATGTTTTTTACACATTAATAAAAACTTCTCAAAATAGGGGAAAGGGGGTTTAATTATCTATCCCATTTTAGAACCCTATATGGACATGATGATTTAAGGTACAAATTACTCTAGGATGTATAACTTCTATTGGGTACATGTAGCCTAGTGTTAACTTACGGAGTGACCGATGTGTCTAGACAAACCACCTATTAGGATTCAAGATATGAGTTCAAATAACTATTATTTTGAAACTTTTAGCTTACCCTATGAATATTCACAATGATATAAACCTAAGTGATTGTGATTATCAAAAAACTAAAAAGGAAGAAGGGTAGGGCAGAAAATGATACTAGTATCTCCTTTATCTTATAAATATTGTAAACACATTTTATCTCAGTCAAGCACACATACAACCTGAGAAAACTAGAATTAGTGTTAACTTGGTTCTTTTTAAACTCCATGAAATCAATCTAAGTAAGAAACATATAAAAGAAACCACAATTCTGCATCTTATAAGAAAATATCAATAGTTCATCTACAAAGCATATATAAAAGGTTTTGCCAACTTGATATTTTTCAAGTTAATAAAATTACACACATAAACAAACTAATTATCACTTTCAAACATTCCTAAACCACTGAAATATGAAATATTTCATAGCACTTCTACAAAATCAATCATTAGAAGCATCACTAATGAGAATAAGATCAACATAGTGTTAGGATAATTAATTATGCATTGTATAATTAATTATTTAACTATTGTTATTATTTAATTATTGTTGTTATATGGTTTTATTAAACCATATTTGTCTTATTATATTCACGGATATAATTGTTATGTTGTTATAACAATTATATCATTATTCATTTGTGCTTCCCGTATGATATTTTGGAAGCTTATGTATTCAGGCATATTGTTGCACCTATGCAACATATTTATTTGTTTGTATATTGTTGTCCAATATGTATAAATATTGCAGCACTCCATTGTAATGGTTGATTAATTTCACATTAATAAAATATACAGGCTTCCATCCCTGTTTGTGAAATTACATTTGGTTTTAGAGCAGGTTGAAGGATATTGGAGGATTGCAGCAGAGTTTGAGGAGCATTGGAGAAGCTTGTGCAAGAAAAAGAGAGCCAGAGTTGCCTCTGTAACTTCCCAACCCCATCCCCTACAATACCACCATAAAATTCTAAAAACCACCATCAAATTCCTCAAAACCACCTTTATTCATTGTAATTAAGGTTGAGGAGGATAGAATTCACCAAGGAAGAGATTACAAGCTCAAAGGAAGGAAGAAAAATGATCTAAGGCGCCATACACACTCAAAACCACCTTCATTCTCACCAAAACCGCCTGTCATTTTTTCTCTTTGCTAGAATTTTTACTCAAAACCACCTTTCCAAAACCGTGGTTTTTTGAAGAGGTATGGTTTTACAGTTTGGAAGTGTTTAATTACATTTTGCTCTTTACATATAATTGTTTAGCTTAGCTGCCCAAGTGGCTAACATAACTTTTGTAAGACACTTCCCATCAAGAGAGGTCAAGGGGTCAAATCCCCCTCCCTCACCCACTACCAAATTTGGTGGGAAATTTAGTGTAACCACTAACTTTAGTGAAAATTCAAATTTAGTTATAACTAACTAAATTTAGTGAGAAAAACCCTATTTTAGGGAAAATATTGTTTTTTCCTCCACTCTACATATTTTTGCATTCTGAGCACTTTTTGCCAAAGGAGGGATACCTTAAAAACTTCATTTTGAGCTATTTTTGTATGGTTTTTTGCTTAGCAAGCCGTATTGGGCTCCACAGGCCACCAGTGCCTGCAAAACAAAAACATTTTCCTGCCATTCAATTTTTTCTAAATTTTTGAATGTAATTACATGTTTGAGTATATTGTACTAATTTGTAGGTTTCCATAGTCAACTAAAACTTTGTAACTACTTAGAAATTGGCAGAATATTGTACTCAAAATCAATAAAAATTGGTTCTGTAACACTCACGAGATCCTAGATCTCATTCGCAGTGTTCGGTATATACAGTGCCTCTGGAAGCACTTACGGGTAAAGTCATCACGACTACTACTACACTTAACACCTAATATAGCTGCAACAATGTCATCTAAGCATCGACCCTTTAAATCAATGAGGAGTAATAAGGTCACAATGCACACACTATGAGCCATCCCATCCATCTATGAATGATTACATGACATAAATACGAACTGAGAAATTATCCAAGTATATAGCGAAGTTACGCGTGCGTATGAGGATATTTATTTGAGTCGGTGTCAATAATCACATAGACCCCTTTCAGTATTGTCTTAGTACCACGTATTGAATTCTTTCACGTATGTTAATGCCTCTTTCATGTACCACTAGGTATATAGAAAGGGTGAGCTTCTTCCACGTACCGTCGGGTATATCGGAAGGGTGCGTATATAGAAAGGTTCGGTATATCGGAATGACGGTATATAGATTGGGAGACCTTATACCTGGAGTGATAAGAGCCAAACCTTGTTAGTGATCTCTACAAAATGGGCACCAATGCCCCCAATTTTTTCTTCCGGATTCACAACTACTAAGAGGAAACAACTATGCTGCATGGAAGAAAAAAATTAAGACACAACTTGAGTTTGAAGAAATATGGCTGTTGTGACTGGTACTCTGACCAAATCAACTATTGATACTACACAACAGAGGCAGTTTGATAGAGCATATCAGAAAGCCAAACTCATCATCTTGTTTGAGTGTCTGATGATGTGCAACCCCACATTAGTGATGCCACAACAACCAAAGAAGCATGGGATAAGTAAACACATATACGAGGCCAAGAACAAGAATGTTATACTTGAATTTGTAGATTCAGTTACACACATTGAAGTTCAAACAGAATGAGAAAATCGAAGCTTTCTTAAGAAGAGTTGTAGAGTTGAGGGCTTCACTTCTAGCCCTAGGAGAAGTGGTCTTAGATGATGCTCTCATTCCCATTTTTTTGAGATCACTCCCCTCTTCTTACCACATTTTTGTTACAACACTAAACGTGTCAGATACGACCGTTAGTTTTGAAAAATTGGTAAACTTACTGCAACAAGAGGAAGCCATACATAATAAGGATGATGAAGAGGAGAAAGAACTTTCTTCACATCAAAAATGGAAAGGAAAAGGTAAAGGAAAACCTAATTCCTATCAAAAATCCCAAAATCAAAATCAATATCAAGGGGATAGACAATAGAAGAAGCAATGTCCAATCTGCAAAAGAGGACATGACCTACAAGATTGTTGGTATAATACTTACAAGAAAGGTTCATCAAGCAACTTTGGACCTCCACAACAATCTCACAAGGGACATTCTAACTACAATCAAGGGCGAAAAGGGGAACTGGAAAAGAAGACCCCATCAGCAAGGAAATATTGTTGAGTAACAAGAACAGTTAGACAATGAAGACTACTTGTTCACTGCTTGATCAAGTGAACCATCCACATCATCTAGTGATGTTTGGTATGTTGATTCGGGGGCCACTTGACACATGACGGCCACAGAGACTAGTTTATTTCAATGAGGGACACACCATCAAAAATCATGTTTCGTTGGGAGATGATTCTTCATATACAGTTTAGGGGATTGGGAACATTTCTCTACCCCTTGGTTCACGCAACTGTAGACTATCAAATGTCTTATATGTCCCTAGGTTGACAAATAATTTTCTTTCAGTCAGTCAACTCCTTGATCACAACCTAAAAATTGACTTTGATAGTCATTCTAACAAGAAAACATGTTTAATTCGAGATAAATCACGAGGCTCAAAAATAGTTGCAAAAGCCTCTAATGTGGGACGCATGTTCCAACTTGATTTTGTTCATAGAGACATCAAGCACTTGTGGCTAAGAACTCCACCTCAACACAGTGGCATTAAATACTTGGTCATGTAAGTTTCAAGTATCTCAAGACACTTCACTAGTGTAATATGGTACATGGGCTACCATCTCTTCAGAAGGATATAGACAAGTGTCCTCACTTCTAGCAAGAAAACAACACAGAGCTTCATTCCAAAAGAGTACATATCGAGCTCATGGTCAGCTTGATCTAGTTCATACCAATATTTGTGGTTTGATGCAACCAAGTCATTCTATATTTTAGTACTTCATGCTATGTGTTGACGAATATTCAAGGAAAATGTGGATTTTTTGTCTTCGCAAGAAAAGTGAAGCTTTTGAAACTTTCAAGAAGTTCAAAGTAGTAGTTGAGAATGAAACTGTCATCACATCAAAACTCTCCACTCAAATCGAGGGGGAATTCACCAGTAATGAGTTCAAAGACTACCTACAAACTCACGAGATTCATCAACAAATGCCTCCTCCACACACACCACAACAGAATGGTGTTGTTGAGAGAAGAAATCATACTATCATGGAAATGGTGTGATGCATGATCGATGACTCTGACTTGCAAAGACATTCTGGAAGAAGAAGAAAGAAAATATGTATTTTTGTTGAATAGAGTGCCCATAGTTTCTCTTGATGGAGTAACACCACAAGAATCATGGTCAAAGCAGAAACCATCTATTGCACACCTTAGAGTATTTGGGTGCAAAGCAAGCATGCACATACCCAAGTAGAACAAAATAAATTGGACATGAAGTCATAGAAACTCATCTTCATTGGGTACAATGAAGAGACTCTTGGGTACATATTAATGGATCCTAAGACCAGAAAATTCTACACCAACAAAGATGTTGAGTTTTTTGAGAAGAAGGAAGCAGAGACTCCTCCTCCAAACTCACCAGATGTAGATTTTTCACCAGTTGTAAAAATTGAAGCTGATGTTCCCTTAGAAGATGAAAGTGATGATGGGGATGATGGTGTTGATTAGATAGAACCATGACCCATGGGAACAGTTCAACGTATGCCCAAGTGGTGTACTAGCACATTACGAGATGCAAGAATGGATGCTCCACCGAATACATCCACCCCTAGACCATGGACTCGTAGTAAAGCAAGAGAAGAAGTTAACTTTGCTTTGATGAGTAGATTTATTGAATCTGATGAGCCCTCTATAGTCCAGGAATCCCTATAGTCAAAATCTTGGAAAGATGCCATGGATTCTGAATATCAATCAGTGATGAAGAATAACACTTGGTAGCTTGTCGATCTTCCACCAGAAAGAAACCCATTGAGATGCAGATGGATATTTAAAACAAAGTACAAAGTAGATGGGACAATGGACAAGTATAAAGCAAGACTAGTAGCAAAGGGGTATGCACAAAAATAAGGCATAGACTATGAGGAGACATTTTCTCCCACAGCTAAGATCAAAACAATCAGAATGATCTTTTCTCTAGCTACACAGTTTGGCTGGAAAGTCCACCAGATGGACGTAAAAAGTTCCTTCCTAAATGGATATTTACAAGAATAAGTCTACATGACTCAACCTGAGGGATATGTAGTACTTGGTCAAGAAGAAAAGGTATGCAAACTCAAGAAATCTCTGTATGGCCTTAAACAGGCACCCCGGGCATGGTACATAAAGATTGATGAGCATCTCGTACAACATGGATTTGTTAGAAATCCATACGATCCCAATCTTTACCTCAAAAAGAAGGGGGAGATTGTGATTGTTATTTTCTATGTCGATGATCTAGTCATCACTAGAAGTTCAATGAAGATGATCGATGCAATGAATAAAAGATCTTAATCGATCATTCGACATGAAAGATCTTGGGCTAATGCATTATTGTCTTAGATTGGAAGTATGGTAGAAAGAGAATCACATATTTGTTTCTCAGATGAAATATACCAAGATAATGCTCAAGAAATTCAGGATGATGGATTGCACACCAATTGCTACACCTATGGAGAACAGATTGCAGTTATCTCGTTTAGATCCATCTCTGAGGTAAATGCCACTCTCTATCGGTAATTGATTGGGAGTCTCATTTACCTAACCTACACTAGACTAGATATCAGCTTTATAGTGAGCTATCTATCTAGGTTCATGCAGGAACCCAAAGTTTGTCATTGGAAAGAAGCAAGGTGCATTTTGAGATATCTCAAAGGATCAATGGATCTTGGTCTAGAATACAAGAAGAATGACAACTTCTTCTTGACTAGATATTCGGATTCAGATCATGCAGGTAACATTGATGATAGAAAATCCACTTCTAGATTTGTATTCTTTATGGGATCTGGACCAATATCATGGGGAAGCAAGAAAAAACACTTCATTTCTCGTTCTTCCATAGAATCCTATTATCATTATGCAGGAGAAGCTTTCTATGAATTGATATGGCTACGTCACATACTAGAAGGACTTGGAATACCACAGACAAACTAACCACCATGTATGTTGACAATGAAGGTGTTCTCAAACTTGTTCGCAATCTAGTGTTTCATGAAAGAACAAAGCACATTGAGGTACAAGTTCATTTCATACGCAAACATGTGTTGAAGCACAACATCCAACTTCAATTTTTCCAATAGTGAACAAAGAGCAAATATCTTCATGAAGTCACTTGCACATGACAAGTTTGAGTTGTTCAGAGAGTTCCTCTCCTCATCCCTTGAGACAATGCAAAATTAAGGGGGAATGTTAGGATAATTAATTATGCATTGTATAATTAATTATTTAACTATTGTTATTATTTAATTATTGTTGTTATATGGTTTTATTAAACCATATTTGTCTTATTATATTCATGGATATAATTGTTATGTTGTTATAACAATTATATCATTATTCATTTGTGCTTCCCATATGATATTTTGGAAGCTTATGTATTCAGGATATTGTTGCACCTATGCAACATATTTATTTGTTTGTATATTTCTGTCCAATATGTATAAATATTGCAGCACTCCATTGTAATGGTTGATTAATTTCACATTATAAAAATATACAAAGGCTTGTCCTGTTTGTGAAACTACACATAGCACAATATATTACCCTGCAACTTCGATGAGAATCAAAGTTCCAACTCCACTTAATAAACCAAAAGAGATTAATATCTAGGTTTAAAGACATGAATCAATAATCAAGAACTAAATTATAACTCACAAAACCAATTGAAAGCTAAAAGATTCCCTTTATGTATGAAATTCAACACCAGATAATTTTATAATGAAATTACACAAATTTATAGAAAAATGGATTTCTCCATACTCTCTACATGTTTTGAAACTTCCCAAAATATTATATTTAATCCTAAGATAGCTAAAAATAAAACAACTAGAACTAAAAAAGCCTAAACATAACAATATGGGAACATGCTCCCATTTTAATTAATTTGATCCCAAAATAAACCAGTTTACACCTTTTCTTAACTATATAAATCTCTGAATTTGAATTTTCATACTCATAATCAAGCTAAAACAAGCTCAATTTATATTTTACTTATTCATTTAACTAATTTAGCCCCAAACATTTCTCCAATTTTTGCTTCAAAACCTCTACATGCCCTTCCCCTTATTTCTTGAGTTTTTGTTCTTCTCATAGTCTATTTTAACTTAACTAAACTTATACTAAACTTATAGAAAACTAAACTTATACTAAACAAACAATATAATAACAAATTTAAAATTATAACATATAATAATAATAAAACTTAAAACCTAAAGTCTATAAATCTAAATACCACGAACCATTAAATTTGCTCTCCAAATTGACAGTCACGTCGTCCAAAGATAATTTATTAAAAATCATAAAATCAAATGAAATGGCATGGGTTTGATAGAAAACATGGGTCTGCACTGTAAGCATTAACTGCCCCCATGTGCGTTGCCCCATTGGCAAGAAAGATAGCTCATGAGTATTAATTTTTACAGGTTTGAATCAATGTAGGATCTCACACGTACTTTGATCCTCGACAACTGAAAAAATCTCTCGGGGTCCTTTCCCTTCCACATCATATTTTTGAATGGCCATCTATGTGATGTATACATTTTTTTAGGGGGAGCACCATACATGGGTGCAAATTGAGTGGAGGGTAGTTGTGACCAATTATAACTGCTTGAACAAAATTGAGACAAAATATAAAATTGAGTTGAATATGATTAGTATCAAAGTCTTGACAATGCGTGGATAAATTAAATCTATATATCTTGTACTTGCCGAGCCACAATTCTTGTGGTGGTGGTTTGACTTTGGTGCATGTTACCTCTATGTATTTGTAATCAAAAATATAATTACAAACTTAATTATATATGAATGATTGTCTTGATATCTATGTACACTAGCAATATCACCACTTTGATAAAAAATATTTTATCACACCTATGAGAAAGAGCCTTAGGTTGTTCACGTCACGAGTTAAACTTGATGAGTGTTTAGACATTTTCTAAAATACGCATTGACATTTTTGAAAACATGTTTTCAACGTCCCCGAAGTAGAACACATGCTTTACAGTTGGATTAGGTGAGTAGTCAAGTCGAGATGACACTTTTAAAAGACCCCAGAAATTCATGGTGCATGCATTTATTTCTTAACCCACAATCCACCCACAAACATGCCCTTCAAAGCTACCATGGTGAATTGCAACTTCCTTACAGTCTTTATGTTTGTGTTTGTGACAGACTTAGTTTTCTTGAGCAACCCATCTCTCGCTCAAACCACATGCACCAAATCCTTCAAGAACAATTAATTCAACAGTTGTCATGAACTAAACTATCTTGTCACGAATTTCGCATGGACGTACGATCTTGTAACGTCCACAAAATTCCTACTCTCAAAACAAAATAAAACTAATAATTTAATAGTCAAAATTACGGTAATTTTTGTTTTAAAAGAGGGGTTTGCAAGGTTAGACATTATCCCCAATTAATAAATTTCTGTTAAAGTCTTTCTCCACAAGCTTGTGAAAGTCGAATTAAATTAATAATTAAATATTATTAGTTTACTTCCTAAAATATATGTATGGTTTAAAACAATACGTTTACCAAGTTTCATAAGTTTAATTAATTATCATGCACCAAGATTACTTTATTTTCCTACCTAAAAGTTTAATTTACTTTGTCTAGCCACTAAGTGGCCCCATTCACCCCATTACACATGCAACCTTTTTTTTTAAAAAAATTATTCCCACAAAAATACCTTCCACGTCGGTGAGGTAGGGTTTAATCTGGGCCATTAGCTTGAATCTAGTATATCCCTTAGATTTGGTTTGCCCTAAATATCCTTATGAGTTTCCTTTTATTTCTATTTGCCCCAAAACAACCTCATTTGTTAATTATTGTTTTGCAGGTTTGAAAGGGAGAAGAGGGATAAGCCATGAGAGCAAGAAGCTGCAACCATGGAGAAATTTTCTTAGTTTTAGTTGTAAAGGGGTTTACTATTGTAAGATTTTTCTTTGTTTAATATAGAGATCCCACGATGGATATGTTTTTTTATTTAATGTAAACATCCTTTGAGTTCAACAATTGGGGGTAAAACTCCATTTCATAAATCTATGAATTTTACACATTTGGGTGTCCATAAAAGGATTGAAAAGCTTAAACAATTAAATTTAATTAATTACTAGTTGTTGGTAGTTTCATTTTGATGGTTTAAAGCTTAGATTTCAATTAAATTTCAATATGGGTTTTTCACAATGAGATTTTATTTTTCCGTCAAAAGTGACAAAATCACTGCCCTACACAGACCGGCAGTCCTGTGACCACCGCTTTGTGTTGGGTGGCGGTTATGAAATTACCACTCTGCACAGGGTGACAGTTATGTTTCCCAAAAATAGAACCTTCAATACATACGCATTTTCAACAATTTCTACTTAGGTTGGTGTTTCTAAGGAAATGTTACTCAAAATTACATAAACATCAACTCATTTATCTATGTTTTCTTTTGTAATAAAATGTAAAATTTGAGTATAACATCAACTACAATTCATTCTCTTTCACATATTCAATCTTGCCAACAAGACCACAAAGAAATCAACAAAACTTCATTTCAATAACATCTTTCTATTCCATATATATATATATATATATATATATATATGTAACTTGAATAACATACAAATTTAGGAGAGTTTCATTTCAAGCAAACTATACAACTTAAGCTTTCTCCTTTGTCTATAACATTACAAATTTGAATAAAATAAATATACAAATCATTCTTTTGATAATACAAGATTCATAAAGTTCCACTCTAAGTGGGAACAATATGGTCAAATTACAACATAGAGATTCTTCCAATGGTTCAAACACAAATCTTCATTTCAATGTCTTCTCCCAACTTTTAGCTTTCAAACTTGCATCCTTCAACTCTTCAAAAACTTGGATCACAATACAAAGAAAGGGAAATAGGTGATGCTCTCTGCCCAACCTTTAATCCAATAAGAAGAGAAGACATCCTCCTTATTGGCCCCGAGCCCCAACCAAAGAACAATGGGGAGTATAATGCAACTTTGACAACCTTTACAAAAATGGCTTCCACAAAACATAACACACATTCAAATGGACATACTCAACAATATTTACAACTTTCCAAAAACACATAGGCTTGACATCAAGCCAAAAGAAGCAAGAAATATGGGAACCACCTCCTTTTTCCTCATAAGTGAAGTAGAATTTCCACCCAAATGCCTCCATGTGCACAATACAAAACATTCAAATACATCCTTATCTCTCCCCTTGCAAATGTGCAAAATATTTATATATTTTTATTTTCACTCCCCATATGTGGAAATCCTAATCACACTCCCTTAAAAATACATGCCTCACAACTCCCTTTTCCCTCCCCAATGGTCCCATAATTCCATCTCCCACTCCCTTCTTAAGGAAAGCTACCCAACCCCAATATATCACATTCACAACACCCATGCAAATACTCATACAAACACAATTTTCACATCTATATACATAAATAAAGAAATAACAAAGGTGGAGATCCTACCTCTCCATTAAGCTTCCAAAAATATTTACTCCAACAAACTCTCAACAGCTTAGAACAAACCACAATCCAAAATGCAACTCCGAAAAGGCTCCAAGCATGTACCTTAAGACCAAATTTCCAAAAGTGCAAGAGAAAAATAAGACAAGTAACCTAACATCCTTCAAATTCAATCAATAAATAGAAATGAAATGTGAGGATGATAGGGTGGCTCCATATAGGATGTCATTTCATCATTCCTCCATTCCAACACACAAGTCAAACACAAAGCCCAAAGCAATTAAATGCACATGTAAGACTTATGACATAC
Organism: Taxus wallichiana var. yunnanensis; assembly: GCA_018340775.1. Classification (NCBI taxonomy): domain Eukaryota; kingdom Viridiplantae; phylum Streptophyta; class Pinopsida; order Cupressales; family Taxaceae; genus Taxus; species Taxus wallichiana. The sequence continues at coordinate 904,028,669 of CM031235.1, read as the reverse complement.
CCACATGACACTCCAACTTGCATACCATGCTTACCAAGGACAAACTTAAATGTGGTAAGTAAAAGTACAATTATTGACCTTTTTACACTCCAAAATGTATAATTAAGCCTAAAATTAACTCCCCATACCATATGTATAGTTGTTGGATGAATTTAAGAGGCATGTGACAAACTTAGCTTGTATCACAAGTCTCCACAAAGCCTCCCAAATAAAAATTTGAATTTTTCAGTTGTGAAAGAGTACATAATAGAAAACCCCACACAAATATAATTTACATCCACAAGATTTCAAGGACCGTCTACCCAATTTATTGCCCACATGTCATATCTTCCCTTTTAATTCAAAATTAAGATAAATTAGTTAATTAAGGTACATTAGCAAGTGTAATAAAGTGACAATATTTCCAAAATAATTAAACACATGCAAAAAAATTAAAACAAACAAAATTTAAAGGAAAAGAACACATTACACCCATGGCCACATAAATGAGGTTACCCCCATGGGAACCTCCTAACAAAGTATGCAACAACACAACATAACATTATACACAAGTTGTCAAATTTTTGCCATGTTTCACAACACCCGACATCCTTTCGTGGTTGGTCCCTATCCCCTTTCAATGTATGTGATAAAATGTCCCTACAACAAAAAAATACCTCTCTGGCCTTGTGGTCGTATCAACAACATCGAGAATAATATACATATAGAAATCAATAATCATCATCCAAAATTAGCAATTCTATCATCTATCATCATTCAATTTAATTCGATTTTAACATCCATAACATCATAATTCTACTCAAAATATCCAACACAGGTTACACATCCAAAATATGACATGTTAGTATAAAATCGTAGTATCAGAAATCAAAATACATATATTTGTTCATCATCATCCTCTAGTGCATCATTATCAAAATGCTAATCATAACATGTCTATAGCCCAAAAATCTGCATAGTCTATCATCTATTGATCAAAATATAATAATCAATCAAATGTCTAAGTATCAATCCAATAGGAATATTATTAAAATGAAAATAGTGTCGAAGAGGAGTGGACACTAGAAATCTCCTCAATGCCACCATCGACATGGCATTCATGGCAGCCCCGAAGCCTCGGATGGGTGGGTGTAGTGGGGAATTAATCCTACAGAACTTCCATGGGAGGGACTTGATCCTAATCACATTTAAGAAAAGAAATGGCAACGTCGCCATTCACACCTACAATGTCACCGACATAAAAAGTCACCATGGTTGTTCCTTTGTAGCCTTTCGCCATCAATTATACAATAGAAAACATGACAACCAAGTTTAACAAAAGTAAAATTAACTTCTTCATGATGTCGACTCTCTTGAACAAAAAAAAAACAATCAGTAAATCATGTATGGCAGACCAACTCACGTGTCAAGGGCCCAGTCCCTCAAAACCATAAATTTAATTCTATGAATTTGTAGAGCTCGAGGAGTATCGATCTCAAAACAGGAGTTGAATCTATGGTTCATGGCATTCCTCATATTGTTCTAAAAATGTGAGTTTTTATTTCTGGTTTTAAGCATAGTTGTTTAATCATATGTTCGTAACAATGTGAATTTTTGCTAGTTATGAAAAACATGATTTTTTAGAATTGTACTACTCTCTCAACCCTTAAGCAACATAAGATTTCAATCCAGGACTACCCACTACTTCTAGTCTTATTTGGGGATTGATGTATGTTATAGTAATTTCCTTTAGAATGAGGATTCTTTCTAGTAGTGTACATTGAATTTTTTTCACAGTTCTCCTTTTTTTTCCAAGAAAGGTCCCCTCTGTCATGGACCTTGAACTACATGGCCTTACATAACATGGCTATCTCTAGGGATTTGATTATCTATGCTTCCGTGTTGAAAAACTAAATAGGATAGGATTTGAATCCGAATGTGTACTTATGTATTGTTGAACTTCTTGTCCCTACATGCGGGTCATTTCTAACACACTGAGTGCCTACGTATTTTAATTGCAAATCTTTATTACTAGAATTCATACCTTAAATTTGGATAGGCGGATCACTCTTCTACCAATGGACTCATGTACCTAGCATTTTAGGGTTGATATTATCTCGCTTCCATGTTGAAAAACATGGCGGGTTAGGATTTGGACACATGACCATGCTCTGGTCTGTGGTATTCACTACTACTAAGATTTTTAGCCTTTAACATGATGCATGGTTCTTTTTTGGATTTTAGATTGAGTTTTTTGCACTGTGAAACTTCCCCTGGTGCCTCCCCCACCCTTGCCACACGGTTAAGCTAACACTCCTGTAGAGCTCCTACCTGCACGCCCGCCATAATTCGGACATAAGACCACCTTTACGCCAAAGGAAACCTCTACCTTGAACTATTTTCCCTTCCATGACAGGGTTTTCGAGGAGTTCAATTGTTTTTGTTTCCATTTTGAAAGTTATATAGGCTAGGATTTGGACCTAGTACTATGCTTCAACTTATGGGATTCTCTACCAATGGGTTTATTCTCTCTTGGATGCATGGTTATCTCTAGTATTGATTGATCAATTATGAGCGTACCATGCTTTGACTTATGGGTTTTTTAACTATTAGGCCTCTTCTCTCTGCATGTAGGGTTCTCTCTAGGAGCATTGATTTATCACTTATGACACTTCCTTTAAGTGACACTCCAGTTGAGCTCTCAAATATCCTCCAAACCAAGCTCCAACACTCGGCTTTCATACTGGAAAATTTGACCAATCGGGATGTGAGTCTAAGACCACCTTCCAACTAGTGGGATGCTCTGCTCTTCGAGACACTTTCCCTTAAATAACACGTCTCTACGACACTATAGATTGATATATTTAACTTTTCCTTTCTTGTAGCAAGGTTTTCTCGTTTACAACAAAAAAATTCACCAATATTACATTTTGTTATGTGAATAAGCATTTATTATGATAATTGTGTCTCATGACATCCACTCAAAGGATATTTTTTTACTCTACTTTTTTGTTAGTGGGTACAAAGCTATTGTATTAAATTCACCCAAGACTTGCACGTTATCTTCACTATTGTCAATAATGGTATATGTCTTCATAAGGCATGTAAACATGATTTACCATGCCCATTGACCCTGTAATATTACAAGAAATATACAAATATTAAGGGTTCTAGGCCCACATGGGTGTGAAGCTTAAACCTAGGCATATTGCGTGATAACCCATCTCTAGAGAAAGACCTAGCCTTTAGATGAAAGCATTTTCCATCCTATTATTAGCTTCATTTGAGAATCTATGTTTTTTTAACTCTTATCAGTCTCCTCCATGTTTACTCTCTCAACGCTAAATTATGTATTCTATTTTCCCTTGTAAAAAAATATTTTTGGCAAAACCACAAGTTACATATATCCATCAGTTCATATATAATAGACTTGAGCAACTTTATAGAATAGACTTGACATGTAACTCGATTACATAAAAGTAAACATGAAGAAATAATCTCATTAGGTGGTATATAAATAAGCAAGAATATTTAGCTAAAATGTGTCTTTGGGATTTCCTTCAATTATAACAGTGAAGGACGAAGAGATGGTACGTTCATTACAATTCAATAGAAGTTGTCAAAGTCTAGTCTATGATGGAAAGATACTTTCGGATAGGGTTTTGCATATCACTCATGATAACGGGAAAGTCTTGGAACATATAACATTATACACCATCATAAGCCATTTATGTGATTCCATCCCTCAAACCTTTCACAATGTCTTTCCATGTGGAAAAGAATATGAGAAGGGTGAAGAATTTTAAATAATGAACTGGTATGAAATCATGATTTGTAGGGAAAATTCTAATCTTTCTTTATTTAGTTTTGTGAATTCACTAGAGTGTGTGTGATATCTATTTATTTGTTTAAAGTGAAGTATGTGTGTGCAGTAGTAAGTGTGTTTCTACAGAAACCTGTAATTAAGTTAGTATCCATTTCCATTCATAAAGTGTTGATTTAATCCATTGCACAAAGTTTTTACCACAATACACACTTCTCTAAGCTTGATCATCATAACCTTACAAAGACACTATAAAATATCTCAAAGTTTCACAGTCCCATGAATTCATAGTCTTCCCTGAAACACAACGTACTCCCAAAACTCAAGTATTCATATATTGCTACAATCATTATTATATATATAAAAACTAGAAGAGATAGTGGATTTCATTTATGCATCACAATAAACACTAAGAACATATAAGAACTATCAAAATGAATTTACACCAAATTCTTGCAAGAATCCCTCACTGTCCTTCCTCAAGTTTTTTTACCCTTTCAATCCCGTAGTGTAAATTTTCATCACATACAAACATATAACCCTGAAGTTCTCTCAGTCATGATCCATTTGTAGATGCAAATCACATGGCTACAATATTACATACCACATAGTCCAAGATTACAAACAATCATTCAAAAACTCATATTCTTCCTCTAATACTTCTTGAAAACCTTCACACATTAGGAATCTATCTAGATAGAATGAGAGCATTCAATTACATTTTGGCCATTTATAATATTTTCATCCAACTCTAACTGAATGTGACACCTTAGACCACTTGCTTCGGAAGTTTGGACTATTTTCTTGAGAGTGTAGTGACAATAATGTTTTTTTAAAGCTTTAAGAATTTTACACATCCCTCCATTGTATAAACTACGAAATAAAAAAAAATAGATACCACCATTACCAGATACAGGATCACAAAATATACACATAATACGATAAAAGTAAAATGTGTAAAACTCATAACACACATAATAAAACATTTAGCATTATTTGTCTTAAACAAGGTGAAACACCATGAAGCATCATTTTTCGTAATCGAATATAACCAGAATGTATAATCCACAAAATAGTAAAACCCAACAATAAACATTATTTTTCATAAATACATAAATACCTTCAAGATGTATTTGATGTTCCAAAAGAGATCCGATGACGTGGAACTTGAATTCGATCGAGTGGGTTGTCCTTGTGATTCACAAAACAAAAATTTAGGTGTTTTGAATTCCAATGAATACGTCTTTGTAATCACATTATATTCATACTCACCCAAACTCTCATTATATCCTCACATCTTTATCTAATTGTTGTCTTCAACCATTTATGTGTTTTCTTGTAGTTTTTCCTTCTAAGTTGTGTCACGCAATGTATACTCCTCGTACTCTTGAGCATCAATATTTAAATCCTCCAACGACGATCTCCTTTTGCTTCCTCTTTTGAGGCTGCCTGCTTACACTGAACCATGGCCACAAACAGGTGGTAGAAGTCTCATTTGCACTATAATCTGGAACAAAATCAAATGACAACGAACCAGAGTCATGTAAAAGCTTATGAAATTGTTGCACATAGTCTCCAAAAGCAAAAAATTGTTCATCACTATCTGAAACCACATCCAACAATGATTTCAAAAACTCTTTAGATTGGTTGAGCACTTGCAATGCATTTCCATGGTTTCTAACATGTTTCTCAAGACTAAGGTATTGTGTTTCCTGTTGAATTTCTTCATCACCGTTAACTATTACAAAAAATAAAATTAATTTAGTAATTGATAAATCGTTGATATATCAAACACTATTCATTCATAATAAATTTTGTACTATTAATGAAAATGTGAGGCTTCTCGATGGATCTTCTCCAAGTGCAATGCATGCAACGCTTCTACAACACGAACAACATAGTCATCTACAATGACAACAATAATTTTAGAGGATGTACAATGAATTTTTATGAGGATAACAATGATACAAAATAGTTAAAATAATGAAATGAAAACATACACCCTCACCACTGAAATTTGGATCCCTAGTAGATGCACTACCCTCATGTGTCCTCTCAAGTTGCAACACCTTCAAAACATGTTTGTAGGTGTTGCCTTTGGTAGCCCAAGGACAGTCACAAACATAAAAATTTGGGCCAAATCTCCAAATGAAATACCATCGATCCTTGGATGTTTGAATTATAACCATGTAAGACCCATGAATGGTATGGTTTACACAACAGTCACTGTCTAGTATTTCTTTGGCCCTCTTAGTGGTAGTCAAAAGTTCCTTCTCCTTCTTGTAATTTGTCAAGAAACTTGATACTTGTAACTTCCTCTTGTTTTTGTAATGGGGTTCAACTCGAAACACCAATGTGTACAATAACCAATCCATTCTCCTTGTGCATTTCTTTCTTTGATCACACAAGTATTGAGTCTTCAAGAAACAATGGTAAGATTCTATGGATGCATTTGTATCCTAATTGGAATGGGTGAAGTTGTGGAAATTCTTTGACCACATAGCTGCATGTGGAAATAATAAAACCATTAGTAATGACTTAAAAATTATTAAATCTACACATAGATATGTAGTTAACACTTACCAATATGTCCGTCTTGCAGCCACGTCTTTCTAAAATACTCCATAAAGATAGTCTCCTCTTTGAACTCCTCCATGAATTCGTCGATGAGGAAAAAGGTCATGTGCTCATTATTGCTGATGGTGCACATGATGTCGCCTAATCTCTAGAACATAACCATCCCCACCTCCTTCTTCGTATATTTATAAATAATTTTTTTGCATGACAATAAGTAATGTAGAACAAAACAAAGAAACCCAAGCCTGTAAACATTGTATTACAAAAATGAAGAAAAACAAACTTTAAATATTCTTTCACTAAGCCCTACAAACATGCCATATGTATAACATGACATGACAATCGAATAAAACCCTAAGACACAAATAATGTCATTAGGGATGTAAATTGTGTGTATTAAATTTATAGAAAAACGTATTAGTAAATTTATAGTTGGGTAAGTGCACCAAGTTGGGGGGGCAAAAGGGGGTCTTAAGTGGACGCATTTTTCTAAAAAAAAAACTTCAACTTGTACAAGTTTTTCAAATAGTTACACTCAAAATTGGAAGATGTTATAGAAATATGAATCATAGAATTTTGAGTCTAGTTTCTAAGCTACTAAATTTTATTGAAAACGGATAAGTTTAAGTGGTTCAAACAACTAAAATACCAATAGATGCTCTTGTTTTTGTTAAAAAACATAATAGAGTGACTTTCATGCCCCCACCATTTTTTGAGCACCATTTAGTATTTTTGAAAACCCTTTGGTAGAAAGATAGCTAGGAGCATCTAGTTTGGGCTCCATTTTTTAAAAGATTTTTTAGTGAATATTTTTTTATTTATGATTTTTCTAGTACAAAAATTTTATGTTTTGAAAAATAATGAAGCTCCGATTGTGCCCCCTAACTACCTCAAAAATATCAAAAATTAGTTTTTTTTTAATATGTATAGAATTATGCCTAGTTTGGGCTAGTATATTTTTTTTAAATTTCGATCACCTAAAAAAAAGATACACAATGAAAGATAGACATATTTACACTTCAAAAAATAGCTATAAAAAGGCATAGCTAGAAAATAAATAATATGGAAACCTTATATTAGTCAGAAAATTTGAAAATTTATATTTTTAGAAAGAAGAAACTTTGCTCTACGTCGCGGTATAATTTTTTGAAAATGGAACGATTGTTTTATTTTGATTTATCATAGAGGAAGTGACATTTTTATATTTTCCTGGAAAAACATGTTTTTGTTGTGTTTGTACAGGTCCATGCCTCAGGCTTGGGGATCCAAACCGGATCCCAAGCCTTGAGGCATGGCTTGGGAAAAGAGAAAACGCAAAATGCATACGTGTTACATAACACATAAGCATTACATAATGCATACACATTTTTCTTTGTTTTATATATTATGGCCCCCAACGTCCCTTTCATCTCTTTCACGGGAATTCTGCAAACATTTTGTTTTGTCTGTAATTTTCTCTACATTCTTGCACGATTTTTTAGTAGTTCATTTTGTCCCCTACCCCACTAGTTTATTTTTTCTAATCATGGGTGATAAACGTCGAGCTAAGGACAAGAGGAAAGTCAAGAACAAGACACCAACGTAATTGGAAGAGAAGAGAATAAAGAAATTGAAGAGAATGAAAAAACTTCAAGCGGGCAAGGTACATCCGTTATATCAAATGTAGCTAATGTATTAGGAAATGGGGATGAAATACATAATGAAAATGTAGAGAATAATGATTTTTCAATGAATACGATATTGAATTGAATGATAATGTTGGTATGGATGAAGAAATTGATTGAATCCAATTATTGAACCCTTACTTGAGAATCCAAATGTTAACCCCAAATTTGTATGAAAACACCGAATGAAGAAATTAACCTTGTAAATGAATCTTCACCTCTAAGAACACCTCCTTACATTTTGTGAAGAAAACCAATTCACTTAGTTGAAATTGATGAAAACATTATAAAACCAATGTCTAACAAAATGTTTGAAAGAAATGCAAGAAGGAAAGCTAGTGGAATTTGGGATAATTACTTTGAGAATTTAAATGACACACAAAGATGTCAATTATTTGTTTCATTGATGAAATTAATTAAGACGAGACCTATAATGAAGACCCTGGGGTTAAGAACATCTAATGTTGTTGATCAAAATGTGTCAATTGTTAAAAACATACATAAAGCATACCAAATTGTAACTGGAAAAAGACACACCAAAGATAGTAATGCTACACGGCGTGCACTAACTAATTGTATAGTAAGTGATAAAATAGTTAATAAACACTTGATTAGAAAAACAAGTAGCGCTTTGAAGCTAAACAGAAAAACACTAATGAAAGCAATAGAGAGACATAAACGTCTTGAGTTAGTCAATAACACTAACTATTGGGATTTCTCTAGCAAACTTCCATGAAAAGACAAGAATACATATGATATTCTAAAAGAATTAATTGCAAATTTTGAATGAGAATACAAGGGTGTCACTGAATAGAAGAGATATAGTAAAAGGAAGAATAGATTCTCATAATCGTGAATCATGTGCAAAACATTTCTTAGATATGAATCAAACAGAATTGTTCTATAAGTTTAAAAATGAAAATCCATAAATTAACATTAGCCAAAGATACTTTGAAATGAGCAAACCCTTTTATGTGAAAATCAATCACTCATATACCACTTGTTGTTGTAGGCATCATGTTGAATTTTCAATACATTATGATGTTTTTTGTCAAATACGTCGTGTTTTACATAATGACATCATGTTGCAGAGTGTGGAATAAATGTCCCACAAAAATCTTCAAGGGAATTTATTTTGAAAATATTTTGTCAAAAATCAACAAGACAATTTTTTTATAACAAAGCATGTTTGGATGGAACGTGTAATATATGCGGTGGCTTGCCAAATCTGAAAAGTTGTATCCACAAGGAGAGTACATATTCAATAGGAAAATAATTGGTTGATTTCACCAAATATAAATCGGTAGCATATCAATTAAAAGATGGAAAATAATCTAAGAGGAGTGAGCATGTTAGAAAATAATTACCTGTATCGAATATATGGTCAAATTCATAAAGGAAATTTTTTATAAGTATGCAAGGCACACACATAGAGCTCGATGGTTGGATGAACAATTCAAGTTAAGCAAGGACACATTCCCACTTGGTACTATCGTTTCAGTAGTTGAGTTCACATAGAATTACACATTACAGCCACAAATGGAGGTTTAGTCTCAATATTATAACTCAATGCAAGTTTCTATTTTCGTGCATATAACATTCATGCACTCTCCTGAAAGCACTGAGCAAGATCAATTTTTTTTAGAGAATATCATTTCTACATTAGTGATGATCAGAAACATTCTACAAAATATGTACAAGGGTGTTTCCAGGTGTTTTATGCGAACTTGAATGAGAGGAACATTAGTTTCGATCAACATTACATTTGGTTAGACAACCGCACATCATAATTAAAAATGCACAAATGTTTTATTGATAAGCAAGATGTACAAAGAAAAAAAAAAATGTACAACATATCTGGAGTCTTACTAAGGCAGGCATGGAAAAGGAAAGCATGATGGTGCGCGAGAATGTGTGAAAAAGCACTTGCAAGAGAAGAGTTAAAGCTCAAGAATGGTGCTAAATTTACAGATGCAAAAAACATTGTTCATTGGTGTGTTAAGAATATGGGCCATGAATCTCAAGAGAGATCAACGGTTCATAGATATTTTTGGTTGATAGAACAACAACATCTAGAAAACTTTGAAGATTGTATGATAGTTGCAGGATCAAGTGATATGCACTCATTCCGTAGTTCAGATGCAAATGCTTGGACTATTTATACTAGGTGCATGACATGTTTTTGTATATCATGCATTGATTTTACGCAGAATGAATGTGAGTCACAACAGTGGGTGGATGAATGGAATTGTAGACCTCTAATTCCACTCGACACACATCAAGTTCCATGAGCATTACAACTTGCAAGGTCTTCAGATCAAATGACAACATCACCTAACTTTGACCAAGTCTTTGATTTAGTGCAACAAGGTACATACATATATGTACATGCCATGTTTTAGATTTATAAATTATTAAATGGTACACTCATAATGTATTTATAAATTGATCTAAAAGATTTTACTTTGTGATACACAGGAACATTTTTGCAGTTATTTTGATGGAATTTAACGAAGAGGGAGTAGACTACTTCTTATCTCGTTATGTAGAGGGAAAAAAATTGACTTCCAAAGTCATTGATGGTGAAGACCTTGAGTATCCCACGGATCGATGGCGTCATTTGAACTTGGCTTCAACGATATCCTATCAAAAAATTAAATATTTGGTTGTTTGAAGACTATGAAGTACATTGGAAGATACTTCACTATTCACAATTGGTCCTTGCAACAAATATTAAATTGATCAAATATCGAGGTCGACCATCAAACAAAAATTTGTGGAAGGTTCGTGATCCTTGTGGTTCATTGGATTGAATTTACAAAGGCATATTCTTCATGAATTTAATTTGAATATTTACTTAAATGATTTTGTTTAAATTTTGTATGATTTAAAATTCTATTTAATTTCTTACTAACATGTTTATGTAGGTTAGTGGTGCCAAAAAAGCTTCCACCTTCACTTGGTTGGCATTTTCAGTAGAGAATTTATTATTATCGAAGCCAAGTGAAGCTAAGAGAAATTAAATATTAGAAAGGAACAACAAACAAGAATTCTCATTTCACCACCTATATTATAAAATATCTTATTAAAATTCTCATTTCACCACCTATATTATATGAACCACCTATATTACTTAGGTGATTGGCAATGGAAAACCTTACACCGACTCGACTCATAGAATGAATGGAGATGGAGATGGAAAAACATGAGAGAATTTTGTAGAGGGCTCTGACATGGAGGTCTCGGATCTGATGAGACATCTCTAGGTGCCACGGAGTCTGAGAAATCACTTGTTGAAGATAAGGCATGTTTGGGCCTCGGGCTCTTAAGTGACTATGCCGGACGGGGTAGGGACTAGACGGAAGCATGGGGAGCATAGGGAACAAAAATGAATGCTCCAATAGTGTCAACCTAGCCACCCCAACTTTTTTTTCGTAGTTGGTTCGGTCCCACGAGCTTTTGTTTGTAAACTACAACATCTCGACCCTACACACCGCGACTCGATGGCACTATTTTACGTATTTACAAACAATAGCACACCAAGAGAAATAGATGGAGATGGAGAAAACTGCTAGAGGATTTTATACAGGGCCTCGACATGGAGGTCTCGGATCGACGCGAGATGTATCTAGGTTCCATGGAGTCCAAGAAATCACCCCTCGAAGATATGGCGTGTTTAGGCCTCGGGCTCTTAAGGGACTATGCACAACGGGGTAGCCCCAAAAGTAAGGGGAGGTAGGGAACCAAAATGAATCCTCCAATAGCGTTCACTAGGCCACCCCAACATGTTGGTGTATTTGGTTTGGTCCAACGAGCTTCCATTTGCAAACTACAACCTCCGCAACCCTACAAAGATATGACTCGGCTGGGCACTATTTCACACGTTTGCAAACAATAGCTGACAACGAAAGAAGCCTGGATGGAGACGGAGAAACCGTGAGATTAATTTGTATAGGGCCTTTACATAGAGGTTTTGGATCTGACAAGATGTCTCTAGATGCCACGGAGTCAAAATCACCCATCGAAGATATGGTGTGTTTGAAAACCTCAACGCTCTTAGCGACTACGCCCGGATGGGGTAGCACAAAATTACGAGGAGCGTAGGGAACCAAAATGAAAGATCCACTTAGTCTTAAGAACCATGCCATGAGCTTTTACCAAGACTTGCAAACTTGTGGCCCATGCCATGAGGAAATATTTCGCATGTTTATAAATAAGAGAACACCGTGAGAGGATTTCGTAGAAGGCCTCGACATGGAGGTCTCAAATCTGACAAGATGTCTTTAGGTGCCACAGAGTACAAGAAATCACCCGTCAAAGATATGGCATGTTTGGGCCTCAGGGCTCTTAAGGGACTACGCCCGGACAGGGTAGCCCGAAAGCACGGGGAAGTGTAGGAAACCAAAACGAAGCCTCCAATAGCGTTCACCATGCCACCCCAACATGTTGGCATAGTTGGTTTGGTCCCATGAGCTTCTATTTGAAAACTACAGCCTTTGGTAGCCCTACACTGACTCATACTGCACTATTTCACACGTTTGCAAACAATAGCACATCGAGATAACCGGATGGAGATGAACGCCGGAGGATTTCGTAGAGGGACCCTACGTGGAGGTCTAGGATCTAACGAGGCATCTCTAGGTGCCATAGAGTTTGAGAAATCACCCATCAAAGATATGGTGTGTTTGGACCTCAAGGCTCTTAAGGAGGTATGCTTAAAGCACGAGAAGTGTAGGGAACCAAAAATAATAACACGACCTCTGGTAGCCCTACATTGATGTGAGACTACACTATTTCACACATTACAAACAATAGCACAGTGAGAGAACCAGATGGAAATGAAGAAAACAGTGAGAGGCTTTCATAGAGGGCCCTGATGTAGAGGTCTCGGATCTGACGAGACATCTCTAGGTGCCATAGAGTCCGAGAAATCACCCGTCGAAGATATGGCGTGTTTGGGCCTCAGAGCTCTTAAGGGACTACACCCGAATGGGGTAGCCCGAAAGCACATGGAGCATAGGGAACCAAAATGAAACCTCTAATAGTGTTCACTAGGCCACCTCGACATGTTGGCGTAGTTGGTTTGGTCCCACGAGCTTCTGTTTGCAAACTGATTTTTCCAAGTAGCCCTACATGCAACCGCACTATTTCATGCATTTAAACAATTACACAATGAGAGAACCAGATGGAAATGGAGAAACCACGATAGGATTTTGTTCCCTAAATTTGAGGTCTCAGATTGACGAGATGTCTCATTGGTGCAGTGAGAGTCCAAGAAATCACCCGTCAAATATGGCATGTTTGGGCCTCAAGGCTCTTAAGTGACTATGCCCAGAATGAAGCATGAAAGCACGGGAGCATTTTCGGGAACCAAAAATAATGCTCCACAGCATTCACAGCCCCCGATGTGTTGGTATAGTTGGTTTGGTCCCACGAGCTTAAGTTTGAAACTATAGCCTCATAAATTTCAGACTCACTCATTTGCACTATGTTGCGTGTTTGCAAAACAATAATGACAATGAAGAGAACTAGATGGAGATGGATAAAAACGAGAGGCTCTTGTAGAGCCCTGATGTGGAGGTCTCAGATCTTATGAGACATATCTAGGTGCCATGGAGTCTCTGTGAAATCACCATCAAATATATGGTGTGTTTGGGCCTCGGGGCTCTTAAGTCATAAAGGTCAATAAGCACTAGTGGAGGAAACCAACAATTTTCAATGATTTTTCCAAAGGAAGAACTATAACTATGAACTTAGTTTTTGGGAGACCACCAATGTTCAAGCTGTTCATTTTGAAAGAATGAATATCTTCAATCAAATAGAGAATGAATAGCTTGAATTTTTTTTGGACATTACAAAAGGTTATCTCAACCCAAAAAGAAGCTGAAGGCCATATAAATATTCATCTTCAACTTTAAATGACAATGAACATCGTGAAGAAAAATAATTAGGTGAAGATGTCACTATGATGATAAGAAATGCCTTTGAAGTCATAAAGAGAAAAGAGAAGATTACCCAAAAATATTTGGAAGAACTTAAAGAGAAGATACAAGCGAAGAAAAGGAAAAATGGGAAGCGTGGAAGGATCACAACTTAACTTGAATGGAAGATATATGTGATGTTTCGATAGAATCATGGATAATCTTAAGGACAACATGCCAAGTTGAATATTTTTATTAATCCCACTTTACTTCAACTTCATAAATCAAACACGTAGTTCAAAGTAGCATCTTGGAAAGAAAAACTGCAATGAAGTATTGATAATTGAGCTTGAAACTCGTTTAGAATTATGATTTATTTTTGATTGACCATTCACCCATAGTTTTTTTAAGGAAGAAATTCATTTTATATGTGAGAAATAGAATGCCGATTTAGTCTATTACTCTGAGTATTTAGGTTAGATTCATGTAGTTGTTCAATTAAAGTTTGAAGCTCTTTAGTACAAACATGGAAAATTTTTTAGGGCCCTCTATGAAAGCCTCTAACGGTTTTCTCCATCTCCATCCAGTTCTCTCGTTGTGCTATTGTTTGCAAATGCACAAAATAGTGCAGTTTGAGTCAGTGTAGGGCTACCAGACGCTGTAGTTTGCAAACGGAAGCTCGTGGGACCAAACCAACTATGCCAACATGTCAGGGTGGCTAAGTGAACACTAGTGGAGGCTTCATTTTGGTTCCCTACGCTCCTCGTGCTTTCGGGCTACCTCGTTCGGGCATAGTCACTTAAGAGCCCTAAGGCCCAAACATGCCATATCTTCGACGGGTGATTTCTTAGACTCCATGGCACCTAGAGACATATCGTTAGGTTCAAAACCTCCATGTTGGGGCCCTCTACGAAAGCCTCTCATGGTCTTCTTCGTCTCCATCCGGTTCTCTTGTCATGTTATTGTTTGCAAATGCATGAAATAGTGTAGTTTGAGTCAATGTAGGACTTCCAGAGGCTATAGTTTGTAAACAAAATCTCATGGGATTAAACCAACCACGTAAACACATTAGGTGGCCAGGTGAATGCTAGTGGAGGCTTTAGGCCAAAACATGACATATCTTCGACGGGTGATTTAGTGGACTCGAGACACCTAGAGATGTCTCAATCAAATATGAGACCTCAATGTTGGGGCCCTCTACGAAATCCTCTCGTGGTTTTCTCCATCTTCATCTGGTTCTCTCAGTGTGCTCTTGTTTGTAAATGCGTGAAATACTGTAGGGCTGCTAGATGTTGTAGTTTGCAAACGGAAGCTCATGGCACCAAAAAAACTATGCCAACACGTCATGGCCAAGTGAACACTAGTGGAGCATTTGTTTTGGTTTCTACACTCCCCGTGCTTTCGTGCTACTCTGTCAGAGCGTAGTCGTTTAAGAGCCTTGAGGCCCAATAATGCCATATCTTCGATGGGTGATTTCTCAGACTCCGTGGCACCTAGAGATATCTCATCAGATTTGAGACCTCCATGTTAGGGCCCTCTAGGAAAAATTCTCTCAGTTTTCTCCATCTCCATCCGGTTCTCTCACTGTGCTATTGTTTGTAAACGAGCGAAATAGTGCAGTTTGAGTTAGTGTAGGGCTGTCAGACGATGTAGTTTGCAAACGGAAGCTCATGTGACCAAACTAACTATGCTAACACATTGGGGTGGCCAGGTGAACACTATTGGAGCATTCGTTTTGGTTCCCTACGCTCCCCATGCTTTCGGCTGCCCCCCGTCAGGCATAGTCACTTAAGAGCCCTGAGGTCCAAACACACCATATCTTCGACGGGTGATTTCTCGGACTCCATGACACCTAGAGATGTCCCATTAGATCCGAGACCTCTCCATGTCATGTGGCCCTATACAAATTCATCTCACGATATTATTCGTTTTCTTCCTGGTTCTCTCGATGTCTATTGTTTGCAAAACGCGTAAAATAGTGCGGTTTGAGTTAGTGTAGGGCTATTTAGATGATGTAGTTTGTAAACAAAAACTCTTGCAACCAAACCAACTATGCCAACACATTGAGGTGGCTAGGTGAACACTATTTGAGCATTATTTTCGGTTCCCTACGCTTTTCGTGCTTTTGGCTACCTCATCCGGGGTAGTCGTGTAAGATCCTCGAGGCCCAAACACACCATATCTTCAATGGGTGATTTATCAGACTCTATGGCACCAAGAGACATCTCATTAGATCCTAGACCTCCATGTAGGGGCCCTCTACAAAATTATCTTGCAGTTTTCTTCGTCTCCATCCGGTTCTCTCGCTGTGCTATTGTTTACAAACGCACAAAATAAAGTGCAGTCTCGAGTCGGTGTAGGGGGCTATCGAGGTCAGTAGTTTGCAAATGGAAGCTCATGGGACTGAACCAACTATGCCAACACATCAAGGTGGATTCATGAATGCTATTAGAGGATTCATTTTGGTTCCCTACGCTCCTCGTGCTTTTGGGCTACCTCGTCCGGCGTAGTCACTTAAGAGCCCTGAGGCCCAAACACACCTTATCTTCGACGAGTGATTTCTGAGACTCCGTGGGACCTAGAAATGTCTCATTAGATCCAAGACCTCCATGTCGAGCCATCTAAAAAAGTGTCTTACGGTTTTCTCTATCTCAATCTGGTTATTTCGTTGTACTATTTTTTTACAAACGCACAAAGTAGTGCAACCCTGAGTCAACACAGGCTACCATATGCTATAGTTTGCAAACGAAGCTCATGGGACCAAAACAACTATGCCAACACATTTGGGTGGCTAGGTGAATTCTAGTGGAGGATTCATTTTTGTTCCCTACGATCTTCGTGCTTTCGGCTATCATGTCCGAGCATAGTCGCTTAAGAGCCTTGAGGCGCAAACACGCCATATCTTCGACAGTGATTTCTTGACTCCATGAAACCTAGAGACATCTAGTTAGATCCAAGACCTCCATGTCAAGGCCCTCTATGAAATTATCTCACAGCTTCCTCCGTCTCCATCCTGCTTCTCTCGTTGTCTATTGCTAAACGCATGAAATGCATGAAATAGTGTAGTCTTAGCTAGTGTCACGGATACCATACGCCGTAGTTTGCAAACGAAAGCTCATGAAACCGAACCAAGTATGCCAACACATCAAGGTGGCTAGGTGAATGCTATCAGAGGTTTCTTTTTGGTTCCCTATACTCCCCGTGCTTTCGGGCTACCCTGTCTGGGCGTAGTCGCTTAAGAGCCATGAGGCCCAAACACGCCATATCGTCGACGAGTGATTTGTTAGACTCCGTGGCACCTAGAGATGTCTCGTTAGATCTGAGACCTTCACATTGGGACCCTATACAAAATCCTCTCATGGTTTTCTCCATATCCATCTGGTTCTCTCGATGTACTATTGTTTGCAAACGCGTAAAATAGTGCAGTCTGAGTCAGTGTAGGGTTGCCAGAGGCTGTAGTTTGCAAACGGAAGCTCATGGGACTAAACCAACTACGCTTAAACATGGGGGTGGCCTGGTTAAAACTAGTGGAGGCTTCATTTTGGTTCCCTACGCTCCCTGTATATGTGGACTACCCCATCCGGGCGTAGTCGTTTAAGAGCCCTGAGGCCCAATCACGCCATATCTTGGACAAATGATTTCTTAGACTCCGTGGCACCTAGAGATGTCTCGTCAGATCAAAGACCTCCATGGTGGAGCCCTCTACAAAATCCTCTCATGGTTTTCTCTTTCTCCATCTAGTTTTCTCGTTGTCCTATTGTTTGCAAACGCGTAAAATAGTGTAGTCTGAGTCAGCCAACAGTAGGGTCACAAACGCCGTAGTTTACAAATGGAACCTTGTGGGAACAAACCAACTATGAAAACATGGGGGTGTCTTGGTGAACACTATTGGATACTTTTTTTTGGTTCCATATGCTCCCCGTGCATTCGGGCTACCCTGTCCGGGCATAGTCGCTTAAGAGCCCTAAGGCCCAAACACGCCATATCTTCGACAGGTGATTTCTCAAAATCCGTGGCACCTAGATATGTCACATTAGATCCACAACCTCCACATCGAGGCCCTCTACAAAATCCTCTCATGGTTTTCTTTGTCTCAACTGGTTCTCTCGTTGTCTATTCTTTTTGCAAATGTGAAATAGTGCGTCTAAGTTAGTGTAGGGTGTCAAACATTGTAGTTTGCAAACAAAATCTCGCAAGGAATGAACCAACTATGCCAACACATTAGGGTGTCTAGGTTAATACTAGTGGAGCATTTTTTTGGTTCCATACACTCTCCATGCTTTCGGGCTACCTCGTCCGGGTGTAGTCGCTTAAGAGTCCTGAGGCCCAATCATGCCATATATTTGACGGGTGATTTCTTAGACTCCGTTGCACCTAGAGACATCTTGTTAGATCCAAGACCTCCACTTTGGGGCCCTCGACAAAATCATTTCATGGTTTTCTCCATCTCCATCTGGTTCTCTCACTGTGCTATTGTTTGCAAACATGCGAAATAGTGTAGTTTGAGTCAGTGTAGAGGGTCATCGCGACACTATGGTTTGCAAATGAAATCTCATGGGACCAAACCAACTATGCCAACACATCGATGTGGCTAGGTGAACACTATTGGAGGCTTCGTTTTGGTTCCCTATGCTCCCCATGCTTTCGGGCTACCTCGTTTGGGCATAGTCGCTTAAGAGCCCTTAGGCCCAATCACACCATATATTCAAGGGGTGATTTCCTGGAGTCCATGGCACCTAGAGACATCTCATTAGATCTGAGACCTCCATGTAAAGGCCCTCTACAAAAATCCTCTCATAGTTTTCTTCATCTCCACTTGGTTCTCTCGTTGTGCTATTGTTTATAAATGTGTGAAATAGTGCAGTCTGAGTTAGTGTAGGGTTGCCAAACGCTGTAGTTTGCAAACGGAAGCTCGTGGGACCAAACCAACTATGCCAACACATTAGGGTGCCTACGTGAGTGCTAGTGGAGGATTTTTTGGGTTCATTGAACTCCCCATGCTTTTGGGCTACCCTGCAGGCGTAGTCACTTAAGAGCCCCGAGGCTCAAACATGTCATATATCGTCGACGAGAGATTTCTCAGACTCCGTGGCACCTAGAGATGTCTCGTTAGATCTGAGAACTTCATATTGGGACCCTCTACAAAATAATCTCATGATTTTCTCCATATCCATTTGGTTCTCTCGTTGTGCTATTGTTTACAAACGCATGAAATAGTGCAGTCTAAGTCAGTATAGGGCTGCCAGATGCTATAGTTTGCAAACAGAAGCTTGTGGGACCAAACCAACTACACCAACACATCGGGGTGGCTAGGTGAATGCTATTTGAGAATTCGTTTTGGTTCCCTATGTTCCCCATTCTTTCAAGATACCCCATCTGGGCGTAGTCCCTTAGGAGCCCTGATTGACTAGATTGGCCTAAGAATGAAATTGATAGGGGTATGTCTAAGAACATATGGGAGTTATCAATCGCTTAGTAAATATTTCTTGTTTAGTTCTAGATGGGATTCAGCTGGCCTATGGCTTAGTGACCTTCCATTCATTGATAATTTATGTTATGATAAACCCATGGATGCTTTTAAAAGCACCTTAAAAAGGATAGGGGTAGTCATCAAGCCTAGTGAAGGGTGTGATGTGATTTCCAAATAACTTGAAATTCCTACAGATTTAAAGGTAATAACATGAATTGGATAGGATTAGACAATCAAGAATCATTGAGTGTCTGAATTAGAATGTCATTGCATCTGGAGACATTCTTAAGCATTGGAGTAATGTATATGGAGAGACATTCTCAAAATATCAACAAATGAAAGGCATCAAATTGTGACGACTCTCGGGTGTTTTAACAGGGAGAAGACTACGAAGCATAGAAGAATGTAGTAAGTGCATGATAAGATAGAACCAAGATAAAGAGATAATGAGTAAGAAGAAGTGCAAGTAAGGTAAATACACATATACACATTGATAAATTGAATGAATAATTACTCATATTAGGTAACTCTTTATATACATACATTATATAAATATTGATTTTCAAAGTTTGATGCATATTATACATTGAAAATGCTAGTACATGTACATCACCAATAAATGAAAAAATAATCCATAAAGTCTTAAATATTGTCAAGTGCACATCATATTAGATTCATACAAAAATAATCTCGAAATGTAAGGTCTCACACAAAATTATCAAGTTCCAAATAGTATTTTAATGTGCATAATAAATACAAAAATGCCTTAATAGGTCATATACCATCAAGTTCAAATGCCATATAGGCGTACATACAATGCCATGCACATAGGTATACAAAAACAATGTCATGTAAGACATATATATTTCCTACTCATCAAAATATATCCATCTCTTGGTCTTTCTCGAAGAAGGCCCTCCCTTAGATGAAGATGGAGATCCATGAGATGAATTTGGATCATCCAAGCCCATGCTTTGAGTCCTCTTCCATTGAATACTCACCTATAGATGAGCCTGTAAATGCAAACAATGTTTTTTTGTCAAAACTTAATTTATATATGTTTTCAACATGTATTTAAGACCATGCTAGAATGAAAGTATTTACATAAATACACAAACTTACCACAAGTTGTCGATCATGCTGAATTTTCATCTCACACTCAAATGAGTCATTAGGAGATCCTGCAGTATGAACAGGGGTACAAAGATGACGAGATGGAGGAGTCCGTGCCCTCAAAGTCAAAATGGAGGGGTTGAAGTTCCCTACATACACATAAGATCAAAAATCTAACATCAAAATTAGCGAAAATAGAACTAAGTACATGTATCTACATAATGACAATATTTTAACTAATTTTATCAATATAGAACTATTGTTTTTACCCCACCATGCTTGTGAATCAAATGAATAGGGCTGCTACCTGTCATAGGTAACTCCTGCATATACACAATGAAGGACATTATTAACATAATTTAATAATTCTACAATGAAAGACATTACTAACATGTAATTTAACATAATATGAATTACATGAGAAATTTAACAAAATTTATGTGTTGTTTGAATACCTCAGTGAGTTTTGCGCAGATGAAATCGTAATGCGCAACACCTTTATCTACTTATCGCAGAGATGGTGGGGTGTCTAGTGAAGTCAACATCTTTATCAAACATGTATATCACATGAGTTAGATGGACATACAAGAACATACATATATTTGAATTCAAAACTAATATATATACATGCAAATACACACACACACACACACACACACATGTGTGTGTGAATTTTTACATAATTAACATTCTAAATTACCTCTGTGAATGTATGTGTATGCATGGTGCTCGCCGCCTGGTCGGGATGAAGATGCACCTCCCACGCGTTGTAATATCAATGCATGTACATGTACAAATACAATTATTTCAAAATTTAACATATATAAGTAAATCAAGTACTCCAAACTTTTTGTAACACACATAACAAAACATAACAAATTTACCTACAAAGGTGATGCCGATGAATGTAATCCAAATGTCTCACTTAAAAGGACATCTAACATAGTGACATTATCATGTTCACCCCTAGCACCAGGTGCACCAAAATCAGTACGCATGAAAGTATCATCTTCCTCGGGCCCCAAACATATGCTACCACATGACGAGAAAATATGTGGCCTCATGATAGTAGTCCCTGAGGGAATAATCTATGTAACTTCATGAGCATCTGGCTCAGAAATCTCCCTCGTATGTCAAACAAGGGTCACATATAGCCCCAAAGCGCGTGGAGTGTATCAATCTCTACTGTCTCCTTCACTACTTGAGGGACAATCTCAGGGTGAGGGATCTTTGTGCGGGAAGCTATCCTCTGAATAGGTGCACATTGTGCACCTTGTCGATCATATGCGAGATCCTTTTCCTCAACCCCGAAATCTCGAGAATAAAAATAATTTGGGATCTTGTTGAGGATAAACTCGCAATAGAGTTTCCTCGAAAGAATAGTTACACCTCATTGTTATTACAAGGTGGAAAATCAAACACCATCCACCATTGGTCCCAAAAAATATTTTTAATCAAATTATTATTGCACCAATGGATGTGAAATCATTTACATGACAACAAAACAGGAAAATTAGTGCGAGGGTCCATGAATAATGCGCATATGAGGTATTTTGAAATTTATTTTTTCTTTACATCCACATATGACAATTTGTTAGAATAATAAACCCTACAACCCTCTTTGTAAGTTATCCAACTATCAATTTTCCCCATTGTCACATCAATTTGAACAAGTAATGCATCCAATGTGTTTGCAAGAGAGGCATGGTGGGGGTTTGTAGATTGCGCATCCCTCATTTTGTTTGATTAAATCCTCAATTTTAATTTTTTTTCAACTATTTGGGCTGCTAAATCTTCTTGACTACTTGAGGGATGTTGAGAAATTATGGGAGTGTCGGGAGGGATGACAAGAATAACATGGTTTGGTTGTGGTTGATTCCCTCGACCTCTAACTATAACAATAAAAAATATGTATTCAATTCAAATTTTAATCTATAATTATCATATTTAAATGTAATTTTGAGAAAATAATTGTGCTTACCTCTTCTCTGTGGCACCATCATTGATTCAGATCTTCCCGGTGATCCAAAAATGATCCTTTGAGCTTGATATCTAGCTGAATGAAAAAACATGAGGGCACGGTTAAGCTCTGAAACTCACGTTTGAGGGAGATAAAATGATAGAGACTCGGGCCTCTTTTTTTGTTTATAGTAGGCATAAAGCGTAAGCATCATGCAATGTGTACGTGTTATGCTTCAGTGATTCCCGAGCCAAAAAATTAAAACACATTCGTGTTTTTAAAAAACGTGTGCGCATTTTTTATTTTTTCAGATTCTTGTCCACTTTTTGGCCCCCAACTTCATGTACTTACCCAATTTTATAGCTTGTATTTGTAAGCCATATCATCTCGTAATGAATGCATTGACATGAAAATCCATCATTTTCCTTTTCCCCCTCACTTAGACTTCAAAATCCATGCATATATGTCATCTACTATATTATGGGATGAAATTTCCCATGCAAAAGGAAACCCAACCTCTTTCTCGTAAAAAAATAAGCATGTACAATTGGTATTGAGGCAAATGTGTACACAAAATTATTGTTAGTATGAGAATGACTTAAACAAATATATCCAAATATCAATTATGCATGGAAATGAGACAACAATATCCTTACCCCATATTTATTAGTTGAGAATGTGGAATCCATTGCAATGATGGAGTTGTGGGAATGATGAACCATCATTTCAAGCATCCACGTTGTTTGAAGGCCCATAATGAAAGGCACATTAGTCCCAAATGACCTCTGATAATAAAAAAATATATCCCTTTTTGTGACATGCCACAAGTTGATACTAGTGTTGTTGTGTTGGTGATTTTGGGATTTAATGCTCTTCACCCTCCATGTGTTTAACACATCTTTCCTAGTTAAGCACGAGCATCCCTTTAGTTGAAAATCCTCGCCAACTCCAGATCCATGTAGTGCCTTTAAATAATGGTGTCAACAAATATACCAGCAAGAAAAAGATATTCAATATATTTCTTACATTCAACTAATAAATTTGGAGCAAAACCACTTAATGTATCAAATATTGTGTCCTTTACACCATGATAAAACTCACCATTATTATCAACATGATACATATAATTGTATATGATATGTGCCATGTCGCGTGTACCAAACATAACCATCACATTGAAATGGCATTGATATCCACATTTTTTCTGAAACCTCCTAATTCTTTCACTAGTAGGTGGTTTGTTCCTATTGTTGTCAAGGCCATAAGCACACCGGTAGCTGAAACAAAAGGAAATACATATTGATATCAGGTACGGAATGTGAAAAATGTGACAATAACATATATGAACACTATTCCTAAGGATGACCAAACGTAAAGTTAATATAAACAAACCTACAATACATAATGGTAGCTTGTGGTGGTGTTCTTTCCTCCGTAAGAGGGTATGTCCTTTTTGCTTGCATATGAACATCATCTCGAGCTATCGAGAAGGCCTTCCCCTTTAATAAAGGCATTGATCTCGTGTTAGAGGGATTTCCACATAAAGATTCTTAAGACCATTATCTTCACCAATCGTGTCCATTCAAGATCATTTTGAGAAAAATGTGGTTTCCCATTTCCCACATCCTGTACATCAAGGGAAATAAATTGCTCATAATTTTCATTCATGGCATCCTAAAGAAAATAATGTAAAAAAATTGTATAATCAAGTAAGCATGGTATTTAACATATCGGTATATGAAATGATATACACAATATGTTATTTTTGTAAACATAAGGCACCATAATATGACACAAGTCATAAAAAATGATCTGAACACATATTATGTGGTATACGCAGGTTGTCGTTTATGTGATAAACCGTAATAGAGCTTATTTATACTTAATAAACAATGTATAACTATGTGGATTTGGTATTTTAATTAAGTGATTATGAAATGGATAATGAATCATTGTTAGGTATGTTGTAAAATGAATATGTAAGTTCCATGTGGTGAGGAAAGGGTTTGGAAAATTAGAACACTCTATACATATGGAACTATGTAATGGTTTGAAACTAAGAAGTATGATCATATAATCTTACTAGTTGAGTGCATGATGATTGATGAGATTTATAACCTCTGTCAAGGAATGAAACTAATGTTGCAGTATGTCAAGACTTGAAGGTATGGTTTTAAAATAAGGAGTGAGATTAGAAGGCACTCTGTCAGGACTCTATGGAACCACCGTAGTCGGGGGAAGATTAAATAAATACCTGAGTGTCAATTAAAAGTGACTAAGTGTTGATATTGTACGTGTATGTATATCGTGTAGGGTGTGAGACTAAGACAATCTCAAGAAAAAAACCACATATGAGAGCTAAGACCAACTAGTAGTCAAGTGGCTAAAGCATGAAAAATGAAGAGTGAATCAATGGAACCAAGAAAGGATATTGAGAATTTCTAAGGACATTTCATAGCAAAGAAAAGAATGGAAACTCAGAGTGACTGTCATGTTATAGTTTGGGTAGTGGTATGAATATTAAGCTAGTTTATTTTGTTAAATGATCATGACGTGATGGCTAAGAGAATGAGAAAAGTGAATGGATTATAAGATCAATAAGATGAAAAGATAACTAATGTGGTGAGAAAAATCCTAAAGAGGAGGAATGCGTAGTTAAGAAACTACTTGTGCAAGAATGAACAAGAACCTAGAAGGTCAAGATTGGGAAAAATTGACAAGTTGAAGAAATAACAAGTATAAGGAATTGATAGAGCCTTGAACATGTTGTACATAAGGGATTTAAGGTGTAATAGAGGTTGAAGGTGGTGAAAATGAACAAAGTCTTTTTTAGCCCTTGAAATCCTAAGAAGTTATAGGTAACCTAAGAAGCAACAGGTTGGAAAATAGTAAGAAAGGATGTTTGAGGTGAAAGGACCTTATGGGGAGCGTCAACAAGTTTGAATTAGTGGATGTAAGGTTTAATTAAGGTTGGAATAGATTATCGATGATGAATACTTAAAATGACTTCTAAACCTTAGGTAAGCCTATAGGAGCCTTAGGAAATGAGGAAAAAGGTGTTTGGAGGGATGGAGTAAGAGATAACGCTAGAAAATATGTACAAATCATAACAAGGGTAATGGGTATGTGAAACTTATTTTAAATTTGCTTAAAATTGGATTGTTTTCTCTATACATAGTGATTTGACCATAACTAGGGGCAATTGGGAGAAATTGGCAAAAATGGTAAAGGGAGTATAAAAGCAAATGGGTGTAGAGTTACTTGATGAAACTTTGTAGGATGATTGTTGGGTTTAATTGGTCCTCAAAGAGTTTACTAGTGAGACTAGATTAAGATAAGTGTGTGTTTTATTCTCAAAAAATGATAATTTGAAAGGCTAGAAGGAAGTAAGAAGGCATAGAGTGACTTTGAGAGAATAAAAAATACTAAGATTTATTCAAGCTTGCAAACATTGTTAATATGTGGTATACACATGCTGTCATGTTTACATTAGGTTGGATGATTAATGATGGTGATGTGATTTGGGTTGGGATTGTTTTATTAAGGATGGTTGATTATGATGATGTTTGATTGATTAAAAATTTAAGGTGATATGATGATTAAGGGTGTTCACGAGAAAGTAACCAACATGCAATACACACCCTAATTAGTCAAGTGGGATTGCCATCAAGCTATTTCCCACTTTCAATACCACACATTGAGGGGTACCACTCTTGGCTCACCACCTATGTACCAATATGGGGTCGGCTAGCAGTGATCTTAGGGATTACAATCTCCTTGCACAATAGCTTGATATGCAGCCAAAAGGTTTCCTAGACTAGGATATACAAGCTCACTAGGGGAGTACCCGATATACCTTGTGGTACATGGGGCCCAAGTCCATGTTGCAAGGATGTTGTCTGAGGCTTGGGTATTAGGACATGGAAGCCCCTCACTTCACACTCGCTCTTAAAATAAGCAAGTGCTTAGCCAATAATGATAGCTCTCCAAGAATTTATATACCTCACTAGAACACGGGGTGTGTCTACGTGCGTGGAGGTGAATTCCATGGTCACGAGACTCCTAGGACTATGACAAGTGTGTGGATGTCACTTCCACGTCACGTTTCCCCTAAAAATAAAAAGGGAAAGGCTAGCCACTTTTGATCATCAAGATCATCCTAAAACGCAAGAGGAAAGCATACATGATTTAACCTTCGAGATAAAAAAACAATGATACAAAACACACAAGAAAGATGATGCAATCTAATAAAATTAAACAATAAATATTTTGTCATTAGGTCTTCAAGAGGAGGCCCTACAAAACAAAGCTTAGTAATTTGATTTATAAAATCAAATGTCTTGGTCCAATCATCCTACAAAACAAAGGGTTAGTAATTTTAGACTGATTTTTATCTTTGATAAGCATAGGAAGCTACACACAAATTCTTAGTAGTTTTGAGCAAAAATAATATAACTCAATGTGTTGCTAAATGACAATATTTATAAAAATTAAAGCCATGAATAAAGTATCTTATAAACTACTAAATTAATTCTTTCATTGTATAGGATACTAGAAGTGAAAAATTGTGAAATACATAGGATATCATTTTTTTATGCGTATTTGACAAGAAATGAAATTATGTGGTATACACATGGTATCATGTTTGTGTGTATGCGAAAAATGATGTAAAAACATTATAGGAAATTGATAATCCAAATATGTGGTATACACAAGGTATCACATTTGCACGTATGCAAAAAAATGTCGCAAACAACATCATAGGATACGATATTCAAAATATTTGGTATACACATGGTGTCATGTTTGCGCGTTTGTGAAAAAAAAAACATCACAAACATAGTCATAAGATACTTGGTATTCAAAATTGATGGTATACACATGGTTTCACTACATTCACGTGTATGTGACAAACTTCACAAACAACGTTATAGAAATGTTAGTGCAAAATCACAGCACCCCCAAATGAGTTATGGATCTACTTTTCTAAGGTAGGGTCATTTGGTGTGATTTGCATAACATTGGATCATTCCCCAAGCTGTGGGACTTGCAAATGGGAATGATCCTCCAAAGAAGGTTGGTTCCTCTTCCTAAACTACCTACCATGAGCTACTCCAGTGCAGGAAAAATAAATCTAACCTAATCTAACCATTCCAAGGAACCAAGGAGAGAGAAAGAGGGAAAAAACAAAGCCTACACTAAAGCGGTGATACACCAACAAAGGAAGCGAGATATTCTATTGAGGGAGAAAGAAACAAAAAAATGGAGATGAGGGAGGTCAGACAAAAGTGACACGGCCCAAATCTGTAAATCATCCATTAAACTCCATGAAACACAACATCCTGCACTGCAAAATGTGAAATACATGCACAGAAAACCAAGACTAAAAGGGAGAGGCATGGAGAAACAACAAAATGATGCAAAGGGTTGAAGAACACCACAAAAACATGTTTTTATTGCTCTAGAAGGTGCACAAACCATTACATTTCTAGAATAGAGGCACAAATACATTTGCCACGTGGGGAGAAGGTTTGCTGCTCAAAAATGGCATCGAGAAAATAATTTGACAGAGTTTCTCTATGCCCAGAATGTCTCTCCTTCTCAAACAAGAAGTGTTACAATATATAGAAAGAATAAGAGAGAGAGAAGAGGGAAAAATTGAATCCTGCTCCAACCACCATGAGATACGCATCAATCTTGATTTGAAAGTTCAACCACTAAATATCAATGCCTTCTGCAAATCCACCCACAATATGTCACTTCTAGTTCCCCAGCGGATCAAATCGAATAAGATCTAGTAGTTGAAGAGATTGGATTCTACATTAATGGCCTGGAAGACTCTTCTTCATTTTTCACCTACCAGGGCCACGTGGCAGCCTGACACTCATTTGGGCTTTCCCTTTTGATATATGGAACATGTGGCAGCCAGATTAGAGCAAAAATCAGGCTTGCGGGTCTATAATTTACCTTTTCCCCTTTTCACGAAACATAAAACACGTAAAACCCCGATGGCTCGCTTTGACCTGGGACACATGGACATGCAGGGCTTATTTGAGCCTCCCTTTATGGATTCATCTTTGGAGAAGTGCATCTAGGACACGTGGCTCTCTCTGCTGGCTCTGCTCCTTCATTTTTGAGCCCTCCTATAACATGTTTCTCTTCTTCGAATGTGAGATCTCACGAGTTTGATTCATTTC
This sequence comes from Taxus wallichiana var. yunnanensis, assembly GCA_018340775.1. Taxonomy (NCBI): domain Eukaryota; kingdom Viridiplantae; phylum Streptophyta; class Pinopsida; order Cupressales; family Taxaceae; genus Taxus; species Taxus wallichiana. The sequence goes on along the minus strand of CM031235.1, from coordinate 903,999,965 downwards.
CTTCATAATTTCCTTTATGTGCAGGAGTTGTCTTGACCAAATTTTCCGGGGTGAATTTGGGATAACAATTTGGTGACTCACGGGGACATCTGCCTACTAGATGAAGAGACCAGTGGCCTTGAAGCATCCATTGGGCATGGAGTCAAGAATGATGGCCTGACATTGATCCTTCTTATAAAATGGACTCCCCGACTCTCTACACTTTGTTGACCTCTACCTGACTCTGAATCCATCCCCACACGTCGGCACTCTCAATTTTCATAAGAAAATCTTAAAATGGAGTTTTTGAGAGTAGAAAATTGTATTGACCCAGGCTTTCACCTGTCCCTGAAATGGACTATTTCAAAATGGCTTAAGTTTCTCTTGGATTTGTTCCCTTTTGAGAAAAACAAAAAAACTTATATACAAAGATGAAATCATACATGCCTCAAATGAGACATGCAGAGTGTGCATATTAATTCTTTTGCTGAAAACAAACCTATCTACTCTACTCTAACCAAGAGTGAAGGGAACTCAAAAAAACCTACAACCGTCGGGGAGAAATAGCTTCCTTCTCAAAAAAAGTAGCCATGCAACTGATTTGGCACCGAACATGGCTTGTTGGATGAGTGAAAAACTAACTACAAGATGAATCTTCCACCCAAATCAACAAAGTATCAACTAAAGATAAAAATACCTCTTTTAGTTGCTCTACATTTGGATTGAAGAGGTATGGCAGCTGATCCTTGGTGCTTTGCATATCATCCTCATGCCCTGAAATGGGCATGACTAGTTCTAGTTTCTCCTTTGGCTCCAATGAAGCCAAGTACCTGATTAGGCATGGTCTGATCCTTTGAATGTGCCCTTTGTTCTGAGTTTCAACTCCAAGAATGGAGTTTTCTTATGGACCTTCTTGGATGAATGGCATGGGAGAAATGGTGACATCCTCCTACCTTTTGCCTTCCTCCTCTTTTGAAGAACATGGAAGATCAAGATCTTCCAACCTTGGTTCCAGAGGGCCATTATGGAGTGTAGGATTTTGCACTTGAATATTCTCCTTCATGGCAAGCAGTTCATGTGCGTGGAAGATGGATGGAGGAGTGAATGATGTAATCTCCATGGGCTCCTCTTCATCAAAGAAATCTCTCAAGTCTGATAGATAGTCTGCCTCCTTGTTCTCTTTGCAAGTGCTCTACCTCCTTCATGGTGTCCTCTTGATCTGCAACTTGCTCACCATGGTTTCTCTCTTCCTCAAACATGAAGTTTGAGAGATCAAACTCTTCTTCAACATCAGAGCTTGAAGGGGATGAAGTGGGAGGAAGAACTGAAGGTTCTCCTATAGCCTGCTCCACACTTAGAGCATCTGAAACTATATGATTCTCCTCCATCATGGGTTCATCAATAAAATTAGGCCCTTGAAATGAAAGAAAAAAATATTCAATGATGTTTTCTTCATTGAGTGGCCTCAACACTTGATTTGATCTCTCCCATCTGCTCCTCTTCAATGGGGCTTGGGACTGATTGTTCCTCCTCTTTTTCTTGCTCTTCTTCTACTGCAAACTCAGCCTCATCCACCACTGGTTCTTCAATCTTGACCTCCTCTATTGGCTTGACCATCAAGGGGATCTTTGTAAACCCAAATTTGGCAGCCCAACTCTTCAAATTGTCTGTCATTTATTTTCTATTGGGCTCCTCTTCTTGTTATTCTCCTTGACTAGATTCTTGAGTCTCTTCCCGACATGGACTTGGGAAAGCAAGAGGAGTGGCAGGTTGGGGTTCAACCATCTTTGCAATTTTTTGTGGTGGGATGGGAGGCACAACTTCTTGTTTGTTTAGAGGGGATGACTGTTTGGAAGGGAAAAGGACAAAAGAACTGAGATGAGGTGGAAGACTAGGAGATGGAGAAATGAAATCAACACTTGGGGTAATAAGTGAGGAGCTTGGAAATTAGAGCTTGGGTTGAGATGGTGCCGCTTGAGAAAGAGAAAAGAAAAGCTATGAGATGTTGGACTTACCCATTGACAAGGTTTTCTTGACTCCAACTCTTAGGCCACGATCTCCTCAGTCCATTGTGCAAGTTGGGGTAGCATTTCAACCATGAAGTCAAGCTTCTTTTGAGGGTTGTAATGTCTTGGAAAAGGGCCTTCTCATGGACAAGGTGCCTGCAGACTAATCTCGAATGCCTTCATTCGTGCTGTTATGGCCCTGGACTACACCATGCTAGCCTCCATTTTTTTAATATTCTCTAGTAAACTAAATCCTTTACATAACTATCACCATTATGTGTGTCCCCTTGTCCATGATATTCTTCGTAGTAAAATGAGTTTTGACACTACTCATATGGGTAAGCATAATGGTTCTGGATCTGATCATAATGTTGATTTGGAGGAGTTGGGAAATGCATTGGAGGTGGACTGTATTGTTGTAAGTGTGAGTTCTATGAAGGGAATGAATTCATGATTACACAACCTCATGGAATGGGAGAAAATGAAAGAGATGGAAGAAGAAAATGGATGAAAATGAGTGGAAATGGATGGAAAAGGTCTGCAACTCAGAGAATGGGTTTTTGACCAGATGGAGTCGCCAAATGTGCTTGAAAGTGCCTCCAAAGGTTGAAATCTTCACCAAGAGCACATCGAACTTGATTAAATGAAGTGGTAAGGTGCTTCAGACATGTCCCACTAGGCGTGCCAAAATTGTTAGTGTGAAATCACAGCACCCCCAAATGAGTTATGGATCTACTTTTCTAAGGCAGGGTCATTTGGTGTGATTTACATAACATTAGATCATTCCCCAAGTTGTGGGACTTGCAAATGGGAATGATCCTCCAAAGAAGGCTGGTTCCTCTTCCTAAACTACCTACCATGAGCTACTCCAGTGTAGGAAAACTAAATCTAGCCTAATCTAAGCATTCCAAGGAACCAAGGAGAGAGAAAGAGGGAAAAAACAAATCCTACACTAAAGCGGTGATACACCAGCAAAGGAAGTGAGATATTCTGTTGAGGGAGAAAGAAATAGAAAAAATGGAGATGAGGGAGGTCAGACAGAAGTGACATGGCCCAGATCTACAAATAATCCATTAAAATCCATGAAACACAACATCCTACACCTATAAATGTGAAATACATGCACAAAAAAACAAATCTAGAAGGGAGAGGCACGAAGAAACAACAAAATGATGCAAAGGGTTGAAGAACACCACAAAAACATGTTTTTAATTTCTCTAGAAGGTGCATAGACCATTACATTTCTGGAATAGAGGCACAAATACATTTTCCAAGTGTGGGAGAAGGTTCATTGCTCAAAAATGGTGTCGAGAAACAAATTTGACAGAGTTTCTCTATGCCTAGAATGTCTCTCCTTCTCAAATGAGAAGTGTTACAATATATAGAAAGAATAAGAAAGAGAGAGAGAGAGAAGAGGGAAAAATTAAATCCTACTCCAACCACCATGAGATACGCATCGAATCCTACTTTGAAAGTTCAACCATTGAATATCAATGCCTTCTGCAAATCCACCCATAATATATCACTTCTGGTTCCCGGTGGATCGAATCGAATAAGTTATGGTAGTTGAAGAGATTAGATTCTGTGTTAATGGCCTAGAAGAATATTCTTAATTTTTCACCTATCAGGGGCCATGTGGTAGCCTAACACTCGTTTAGGCTTCCCTTTTGATATGGGACACGTGGCAACCAGATTAGAGAAAAAAATCAGGCTGGCGGGTCCGTAATTTGCCTTTTCCCCTTTTTGTGAAACATAAAACTCAGAAAACCCCTAACATCCCACTTTGACCTAGGACACGTGGATATGTGGGGCTTGTTTGAGCCTCCCTTTATGGATTCATCTTTGGAGAAGTGCCGCTAGGACACGTGACTCTCTCTGCTAGCTCTGATCCTTCATTTCTTAGCCCACCTGTAACCTGTTTGTCATCCTAGAATGTGAGCTCGCGGGTTTGAGTCATTTCCTTCATAATTTCCTTATGTGCAGGAGTTGTCTTGACCAAATTTTTCAGGATGTGAATTTGAATAACAATTTGGTAACTCATGGGGACATCTTCCTGCTAGATGAAGAGATCAATGGCCTTGAATCATCCATTGGGCATGGAGTCAAGAATGATGGCATGACATTGATCCTTCTTATAAAATGGACTCCTTGACTCTCTACACTTTGCTGACCTCTTCCTGATTCTGAATTTTCCCCGTGTCGACACTCTCAATTTTCAGAAGAAAATCTTAAAATGGAGTTTTTGAGAGTAGAAAATTGTATTGACCCGGGCTTTCACCTATCCCTAAATGGACTATTTCAAAATGGCTTGAGTTACTCTGGATTTGTTCCCTTTTGGAGAAAAATAAAAAAAACTTATATACAAAGACCAAATCATACAGGCCTCAAATGAGACATGCAGAGTGTGCATAAGAACTTCTTCTACTAAATAAAAACATATCTACTCTACTCTAACCAAGAGCGAAGGGAACTCAAACAAAACCTGCAAGTGGTAGGGAGAAATAACTTCCCTTCCTCAAAAATAAAGCAGCCATGTAACTGATTTGTACACTTGAACATGGCTGGTTGGATGAGTGAAAAACTAACTACAAGGTGATCTTCCACCCAAATCACCAAAGTATCAACTGAAGATAAAAACAATACCTCTTTTAGTTGCTCTACATTTGGATTGAAGAGGTATGTTAGTTGATCCTTGGTGCTTTGTAGCTCATCCTCATGCCCTGAAATGGGCACGACTAATTTTGGTTTCTCCTTTGGCTCCAATGAAGCAAAGTACCTAATTGGGAACGGTCTGATCCTTTGAATGTGCCCTTTGTTCTGAGTTTCAACTCCAAGAATGGAGTTTTCTTGTGGACCTTATTGGATGAATGATGCATGAGAAATGGTGACATCCTCCTACCTTTTTCCTTCCTCCTCTTTTGAAGAACATAGAAGATCAATATCTTCCAACCTTGGTTCCAGAGAGCCATTATAGAGTGTAGGATTTTGCACTTGAATATTCTCCTTCATGGCAGTAGGTTCATGTGTGTGGAAAATGGATGGAGGAGTGAATGATGTAATCTCCACAAGCTCCTCTTCATCAAAGCAATCTCTCAAGTCGATAGACAGACAGTCTACCTCCTTCACTTTCTCTACCTCCTTCATGGTGTCCTCTTGATCTGAAACTTGCTCACCATGGTTTCTCTCTTCCTTAAACATGAAGTTTGAGATATCAAACTCTTCTTCAGCATCAGATCTTGAAGGGGATGAAGTGGGAGGAAGAACCTGAAGGTTTCCTTATAGCCTGCTCCACAGTTAGAGCCTCTGAAACTATATGTTCCTCCTCCATCATGGGTTCATCAATTAAATTAGGCCCTTGAAATGAAAGAAAAAAATCTTCAATGATTCCTTCTTCATTGAGTGGCCTCAACACTAATTTGATCTCTCCCAGCTGCTCCTCTTCAATGGGGCTTGGGACTGATTGTTCCTCCTCTTGTTCTTGCTCTTCTTCTGCTGTAAACTCAGCCTCAACCACCACTTGGTTTTTCAATCTTGACCTCCTCTATTGGCTTGACCATCAAGGGGACCTTTGTAAACCCAAATTTGGTAGCCCAACTCTTCATATTGTCTGTCATTTATTTTTGTTGGGCTCCTCTTCTTGTTGTTCTCCTTGACTAGATTCTTGAGTCTCTTCTTCGACATGGACTTGGGAAAGCAAGAGGAGTGGCAGGTTGGGGTTCAACCATATTTGCAATTGTTTGTGGTGGGATGGGAGGTGCAAAATTCTTGTTTGTTTGGAGGGGATGATTGTTTGGAAGGGAAAAGGACAAAAGAACTGAGATGAGGTGGAAGACTAGGAGATGGAGAAATGAAATCAACACTTGTGGCAAACAAGTGAGGAGCTTAGGTTGAGACGGTGCTGCTTGAGAAAGAGAAAAAGAAAAGCTATGAGATGTTGGACTTACTCATTGACAATGTTGTCTTGACTCTAACTCATAGGCCCCGATCTCCTCAGTCCATTGTGCAAGTTGGGGCATCATTTCAACCATGAAGTCAAGCTTCTCCCGAGGGTTGTAGTTTCTTTGAAAAGGACCTTCCCATGGAAAGGTGCTCTGCAACGAATCTCGAATGCCTTTATTCGTGTTATGGCCATGGAGTGCACCATGCTAGCCTCCATTTTTTGAATCTTCTCCAGTAAACCAGCATCCTCTGCATAACTATCGCCATTATATGTGTCCCCTTATCCTTGATAAGCTTGATAGTCAAACTTGTTTTGACACTTCTCATATGGGTAAGCATAATGGTTCTGGATATGATCATAATGCTGATTTGGAGGAGTTGGGAAATGCATTGGAGGTGCACATTGTCTTGTTGTAGTGTAGATTGCTTTTCTCCTATGTTCTTTGCATGCTCTGCATGTTCCATTTAGAGCATGTATGATTTCAAATGTTGTATATAGTGTGGTATTCTTTTGTGGCTCTTGTGCATTCCATTTGGAAAGATAGATGAAACCCCAAGTTAAAACAATCTTCTACTCATTTCGAGATTTCTTATGAAAATAGAATCAATACGGACTCGTGACCATCTTTCTCAACTTGATGCCTAATGGATATGACAAGGCAATTGGTCTTTTCATCTAGCAGGAAGATACTCTGCTATGAGTGACGCCAAATTTTATCTATATTTTTCCCCATGCCAAATATTGGATCGACCACGATCCCGCATAAGAGGAAACATAGTCAAAGGTGGACAAAAAAGGATTAAGCGAGAGGATGCCAAGTGTTAGTATGACACTGATTCAAGGGGTGAATAGAGAAAAGGTTTCTAAATGAGCACCAAACTATTGCATGTCCCAAGGGAAAGTGGATCATTGGGGAAAAAGTTTGTTCTTTGCCCCTTGTTATATCAAAAGGGGTAAAAGTTGCAAAATGGCCCACAAATCTTCCCAAGGAAAAAGTCGAATTTGGGCTCGAGTCAAAGCCAAAGTAGGGAATCGAAGGAAAGGGAAAAAGATAAATTGCAAACTCGTAGGCCCAATTTTTTTTCCAATCTGCTACCACATGTCCTATATCAAAAGGGGGCCTATTTTTCAAGCTATTTTCCCACCCTCCTATACGGACTCGATACAAACTTGAAGACATATATTTCGACTCAGGGCTCGAAATATTGCAAATCTAATGTTGTTGGAAATATCTTGACCTCACCCATGTCATGGAGGTCTGAAACTTTAATTTTGAGGAGGTTAGGTGAGGAAAAAATGGAGGAAACATCTTTAGGAATTTAATGCAGGATCTTCTTACCTCAACAACAAAATCAGATTTGATTTGTTTTTCTTTCCTCTTCCTTCAAGGTGTCGAACCAAGGATTGATGCAGTAAAGATGGATTTGGGGGAGAGATTTCATCATAGGCATTAACAACATGCGGTGGTTGAGCTTCAACCTACTTTTCCCGCTTCTCTCTCTTCTTCTTTCAGGTTGAATCTATAAATACGGGGCAAGATTCATTGTAAAGGGTTGGACATTCTTTGTTTTGTAGGCTCCCTTCTCCTTTTAGCAAAGGGATTTGTGGGGTTTAGGCCTTCTATAAAAATTACATTACGTTTCTGCCTCTTGGCTACTTTGTAATGGACTGTATCAATCTACAAAGAAATAAAACACGTCTATGATCGATTTTAGATCCTTTCTTGTCTCTTTTGCTTTCATCTGGTCTCCCATTATATATCTAGCTATCTATGCTTGTTTATTATATGCATTTTGTTGGTTTGTGTCTATTAGCAAAATAAGTGTTCATCATTCCTTTGGTGCATCACTTGTAGTTTAGTCATTTCTTATTTCTTATACTCTTTTATCCCTATCTCCTTGGCAAGTTTTATATTAGGTATAGAGATAGATCCTCTACAAATCCTTACGCATGCACCTAAACAAAGGGATAAGGAACTAACCTTTGATCTGGAGATATTTTCCATTTTTTCAAAGGTCCCACGCCTTAAGAAAAGTTCAATGTTATGCAAGCACACCAAATGACTCTGCCTTAGAAAAGTAGACACAGAACTCATTTGGAGGTCTGTGATTTTGCACTAACAGGAAATTGGTATACCAAATCTATGGTATACTCAGGGTGTCACGTTTGCGTGTATATGACAAATGTCGCAAACACCGTCACAAGATACGATATTCGAAATCTATGGTATACACATGGTGTCACATTTGTGTGTATGTGACAAACATCACAAATAGTGTTATAGGATATTGGTAATAAAAATTTGTGGTATACACGGTGGTGTCACATATGCACGTATGTGATAAACATCGTAAAAATCATTATAAGATACTTGTATTTGAAATATGTGGTATACACATGGTCTAATGTTTGTGCATATGCTCCAAAAACAGTGACTATCATGGGTTCTTATATTTTTAGTATATGTGTTTGAAATCAAATGGTGGCATGTGCCAAAAAGGCATGTTGGTAGGCATGAGTGCTAGTATTTGGGAGGTCACGAGTTTGAATCCCAATTTTTTAGGTTTGTGGTATACACACACATAGTATGTATACCACAAACCTAAAAACCTATAAGGTAAGAAAATGTGTAAACCACACGCATGCATGCGACATGTATGCATCATCCGATCCTGTCACCAAGATAGGAAACTCCATAGAATAGGAAAGGAAACTGCTAGTCCAAATCTGTGGTATACACAGGGTCTCACGTTTTCAGCGTATGCGACAAAAGACGTAATGTAATGTCCCCAAACAGACCTATTTGGCCTCAAATGGATTTTAGGTAAATCTAAACCACACAACCACTTGTCCCTTTGCTATGGGCACTTGTCCCTTTACTAGGGGCACTTGTCCCTTTGCTACAAGTACTTTTCCCTTTGCTACAAACACTGGTAGTCCAAATTTGTGGTATACATTGGGTGTCACGTTTGTGCATATGTGAAAAATGTCACAAACAACATTATAGGATACTGGTATTCGAAATCTATGGTATACACAGGGTGTCACATTTGCGCGTATGCACCAAATGTCGCAAACATCATCATAGGATACTTTGGTATTCGAAATATGTGGTATACACACGGTGTCACGTCTCGTGTATGCGGAAAATGTCACAAACAATATTATAAGAAACTAGTAGTCCAAATCATGGTATACATAGGGTTTCATGTTTGCGCATATGTAAAAATGTCGCAAAACAAGGTTATAGTATATTCATATTCAAAATTTTTGGTATACACAAGGTCTAATGTTTGCGTGTATATGATAAAAGTTGCAAACAATGTTATAGGATACTAGTATTTGAAATATGTGGTATACACAGGGTGTCACGTTTGTGCGTATGCGAAAAATGACCGAAGCAACATAATAGGAAATTGGTAGTCAAAATATGTGGTATACATAGGGTGTCACGTTTGCATGTATGCGACAAACGTCCGCAAAACAACATTATAGGATGCTTTGGTATTCAAAACCTATGGTATACTGAAAGGGTGTCACATTTACGTGTATGTGACAAATGAGGTTGCATTTGGTCCCGGAGGATTTGGTCTCTTCACATAATTCATATGTGTTTCACTTTTTTATATATAGTGAAATTGATTTGGAGGATTGTTGCAAGGTCGTTTCCACCAAATTCTTGGGCCACATTTTAAAATAAAAAGAGTTTATCCACGAACAATTTTAAAACTAGAAAATCACATAGCCTCAGGCAGTGTGTATATGATAATCTAGAATACCATATATAAGTATTGCTATTGATATTATAAGTACATGTTCTCCTCTAAAAATTCACAAATCTATAGAACAGAAAAATAAAAAAATATCTTTGTGTGAACAACTTTAAAATCTAAAAATTACATAGCACCTGAATGTTTTTAAGATCTAATGCTTTTCCCCAATTCTACAGTGTGGACCTTCTCGCCAATTCTCGTTCTCCGGTTGACCTTCTGTGAATACAGTTGCAAAGTTTTGAGTTTCGTCAATTCTCTTAAAATCCTATGAATATAGTTGCAGAGTTCCCAGTTTTGGTGCTAAAATTTTTGTTACTTGTTTAATCAGGTATGGCGCGGGTTTTCCAAAGCTTTGCATTAAATGTCCCCACCTTCTCACATCCTTTCCTCGTCCTATTTCTCTGCTCGTATCTGCCTTGGGATCGGCCTCGGAATGGAGTTGTGTGACTACTTGGGAGATTGGTGACTAGGTTGAGCCGACTGACACCAAGTAGGATGATGTGGGTCCCACAGAGAGCTATGCATGTATGCCATTCGGTATGGCATCTTTTGGTCATTATTATGGGGGTGATATAATCCCATCGCCAAGATAGATGACTCCCAAATAGAGTGCCAAACTAAATAGTCAAGAATTTCCCCACATGCAAATATTTTTTATTAGACTGTGGAGCACGTGATGGCTTTAATCAAGGATAAAAACTATACCAATGGGAAAACTTTGAGTGGTATTAAAAGTGTGGTACTTTAATTGGAAATGCATTATACTTCCATGCGCGTAAATGTTTGGAGTTGCTTGGTTAAAAATAGATGAGATTTCGTTCAAGTTCAATATGAATTTGGTGAAATAGATTTTTCATGGTTTTTGCGTAATCCTCAAGCAATCTCTCTAACAAGTAAAGTCTCTTCAATCAAAACATAGTGTTTTTTACGAGTGTCATTATTTATTAATATCATTTTAGGATTAAAAATTTTATTTAAAAAATATTTATCAAAAAATATGAAGAGAATACAAAATTGATGTAGGGATCAGAGGTGCTTAAAGTTGGGTTTTAGACATTTTTTAATGTCATTTTATATAATTTAGTGTCTTCATTTATTTATTAATTAGTGGTTCAAATTAATGCTTATTGGTATTTTTTGAGATTTAATAATTATATCCTCTCTTTTTAACTTCTCTAACATTTTTCATATGATTTTAGTACCTCATGATCCGTGTGTCGAAAACAAGTAGAATATAATTAATCAACGTGCAAAAACCAACACTATATAAATATAAATGAAAAAATAAGATGAATAAAAAAAGTACATCCAAACTTCCCAATAAGTACCACTATTTCAAATCAATAATTAAGTTGAAAAGTGTTTACTCTATGAGAACGAGCTCCTCCCACTGACAACATCCAATGATATAAATCCTCCCAATCAACGACCATCTGAACAGTCATCATTCCTTCTCTCGAGATTTTTTGGGAATTTTGGCATAATTATAGTCTCCCAGATTTTATTTGCAGTTTCACAAGAGTTAAAAAAATAGAAGAAATTTGGTTCTCTACCCGCTCATGCACGTATGTGTTTCATTCTACCTGGGCATGTGTAAGTGTTTTGATGGTTATGGCTTTCGTTCTTCTAACTTCCTTATGAGAAATGTCCTACAGGGTTTAATTCTCTTTATTTCTGTGCACATTAAGTTGGAGCCAAAATGTGGGTAAGGGAAATGGTGGAAGCAATTGTTTTGTACATTCTATGATCCGCCTCTTCCTCACCCAACATTCTGCAAACCATCCTCTCTGCCATTGCCTTCTTGTGTCTCAAGATAATGCGGAACCCTCAAACTTCTTCTTCAACACCTCTCTTCCTTTTCCATTGTTTCGGATCCTCCAGATTTCACATTCTCGATGAATCCCCTTTGGTGTTTCCATCATGCATTTCAAGTACTATTGGTAGTCAATTAATAGACAAAATACAATTAAAAACATGCAATTAAATACTATAAATGCCAGTTTTTGTTTTGTTTTGTTGTCTAAATCAAGGTATACGCTAGACCCATTACCCGATTTAACACGGTATGAGTTCATTGTAATTTCTCGTACACTTCGGAAAGTATTTATCCAAGTCAATCCCTTCCAGAAACCATAGATTCGAGCTATTCAAAACCTTTTGACTGGGTCTAAAATCTGCACCATACGTCTTCTTTCCTAACTTTGACCGTGGCGGTTTATTTTAATTTGCATGATACAATTTATTTTAATTTTCTTATGAAGCCCGTGACTTGGACAATGATTTCTGTGCAGGGAACGAATCATTTGGGCGGCCATGGTTCCACTTCCTATTTACTTCCTAATGTTTAATCATAATGTAAGAGTGTCCATGTCCATATCCAAACACAGCTTCAGGAAGCGCAGCCAAATGGTCATTATAGTTGGCTCTCAACCATCTTAACAACACTACCCTCAACCTCACAATTTAGGAATCTGGGGGTGATGTTGGAAACAGTGAGAATATACAAATGCTTTCACCCAAACAAAAAAAAAGTCTTCTTTTTTATTGTTAAATTCTCACAATTTTTATTTGTTTTGGCAAATTTTCAGTTCTGCAAGTGTTTAGGAGCGAGGCTATGGCAATTTTGGTGCAGAACCTGAAGATTTTAAAGTTCATGGCACCAATAACAGAAACCGTTTATGTGCCCCAAAAATTTTTTTGGCCTTAAAATGTGCCCGATATATCGGGAAACGTGATTTTCTCATATGGATGGGTTTTATGACCCATAGGTTTATGGGATGCATTTTGGCCCATGGTTTTGATACCCATGGTTTTGTAAAACTACTTAGCAGTTGTCTATTTATATGGTTTTGTGCATATGGTAGAGATAAGGTAAACATTGCAGATGTGTTTTGAATTATGTAGAGTTTGTTGAGCATAGCTCCAAATGAATCTGGTATTGTATTGAGAGAGCGGTGGCTTGTAATAAAATATGACCAAGTGATTCTTTGTGGATGTAGCCCAAATTGGATGAACCACGTTAAATACTATCTCTTTGTGTTATGTTATTTTATTCTCGCACTTTTATTTGAGATCTCAATAATATTTTCTCGCATATTAGTTTTTATCTGTTACGATTCTATGAGGGATTATTCCACATATTTTAACCCTTATTTCCTAACAATTGGTATCGTAGTCTGGTTTGGTTTGTTTGAAGTGTTGAATTGTAGGGAAAGTTTTATCTTGAGTGGGAGCTATAGTAGATGATGGAAGATCTAGGGTTGATAAATTCAACAGTGTAACTTCGATCTTTGGAAGATGTAGATGGATGATTACCTTTATCGGAAGGATCTTTATATTCCGTTGTCCGAGAAGGTGAACAAAACCTCAAACATGAAAGATGCGGAATGGGATTTGTTGGATAAGAAGACACTTGGGACAATCTGACTGTGTCTTGCATCTTCGGTATTATTTAATGTTTCAAAGGAAAAGACTACAAAAGAATTGATAGATGCATCAAGAAAGTTGTATGAAAACCCCTATGCCTCTAATAAGATACTTTTAATGAAAAAGTTGTTTAATATGAAGATGTCTGAGAATGGTTCAAGAGAATAGCCCTGTAATGACTGTAAGCAACTCGGTTCTAGCTAACTCAAAGTTAAAGTTTGAGGATGTTGTAGGGGTGATTCTAAGTGAGGAAATGTGAAGAAAAGCTCTAGTGAATCTTCTACTTCGTGGAATGCTTTGATAAAGTGGAAACTAGAGGCGATAGAAGAATAGAGGAAGTCATGGAAAATCAAAGGATCGAGCAAGGTCAAAATCTAAAAGCAATATAGTATGGTAGCACCTTTGTGGAAAGTCTAGGCATGCAAAGAAGGACTCGTTGGGAGCTTTGAGGACAAGAAGAAATAATAGGAAGAAAACAAGGAGGTAAATGTGGCAACGGGTAATGTATGTCAAGATGCTTTGATTCTTTCTTTGCACAATATTATCGAACCTTGAGTTTTAGATTCAGGGATTCTTTCCAAGCTACTCCACATAGGTATTATTTTGTTGATTATGTTTAAGGAGATTTTGGGCATGTTTTTCTTAGTGATGATGAGCCTCAGTAACATAGTTGAAAAAGGTTCTGTTCGTGTTAAGATGCGAGAATGAGAATACTTGGCTATTGAAGGATGCCGACTTGTGCCTACATTAAGACAAAATTTCATATCGAAAGGGCGGTTGGGAAGTGATGATTGTCTTGTGATATTTACAAGGACTCTTGGAAGGTTACCAAGGGTGCACTTGTGGTCTGAGTAAGAGGTAAGAAGGTTAGAACCTTTTATTTAACCACTTATAGCACTAATGTTTGTAATCTTGTGGCTTTAGAAGTAGATACAACATTGTGGCACTATAGGCTCGGTCATATGATCTATAAGGGCATGGAGATCATAAAGAAGGATTTTCCTGGATATACAGAAATAGGTTTGGAGTTCTGTGAGGACTACGTATATGGGAAATAGAAGTGAGTAAGGTGTTAGCATACATTGGATAACTGATATTTTTTAGATGTCTATCCTATCTCTTTATCTCGCTCCTAATATTCCATTATTCTCTCCTTCTATTGTGTAACCTCTCCATTCATTTAGGGGAGTCCAGTACAATTTCTTTCCTATAAATATTGTACGTGAGCTTTATGTTAAATAGAATAATATGAGATATACAATCTCTATTCTTTCTCCTTCATTTTTCCGCCTCTCAGTTTGGTATCAGAGCTTCAAAGTCTCTAACCTGTGTGCATGGTGATTGGCTGAAGAAGCTCCTACTGTGTGGAGCAACAGGTGGTCCGAGCAGACCCAAGGAGGAGTGCATCGTGCCAACGAATACGTGGCCATCGGTCGAATGAGCCTTGTGGAATCATAATTAAAGGATATTGCAAGGGAATATTTTCTACTATTTTATTTGTTTCAGTCGAGCCTTGTGCCACTGAGCAGGAAAAATACCCTGACGCGACCACGCACCCAAGGTCTGGATGGTCCCTCGGCTCCTCAACTACAATCACCAGGCCACCAACCCGACTATGTGAAGCCTTTGCATGCGTTGAGAAGAAGAGGAGAAAACAGCGTGGATCGAAATATCAGTGAGTCACTGTGAAGAGGAGGCATGATGTATTGGCAGGCACAGCCAATCTTGTGAGAACAACGTGTGGAAGACAGAGAAAGCACGTGACAAGAAAGCTTCATAATCTGCGTGGAAGACAGGAGAAAACATGGAGAAATCACGTGACAGAATCTAGTCAGTGTGGAAAGAAAAACGTGGAGGACTGTACCAGGAAAGAGAACTTATTTCTATGCGTGGAGATCTTCCAACCTGCTGCTGCTGCATGGAGATCTTCAGCCTGACAGGAAGTCACCTAGTGCTGCGTGTTGAAGACTGCTGCTGCTGCTGCGTGGAGGGGCATATCACCAGCTACCTACGTGGAAGTTCACGTGGGATAAATATAATCGACCTGTGTGGAGGCTTGAAGCTTCTTGCTTTGCGTGGAGGAGTCTTCAACAAAGAGGAGAACTTTGTGAAAAGGTAGAACAACACGAGGAGAAGAAACTTGGAGATATTTCAACACTTCGTCGAATGTCGAGTGTAGACAACTCGATTGAGAGCGTCAATAACACGGTCGCCATAGCTGAAAGCCACAATATCAACTCACCAGCCAGAGAACACCGTGGAGAAGCTCCTGAGAGCTCCGGGTTCTACTTTGCTTTGCTGAACGAGCTTCGAAATTCCGGAAATCTTGCATTCGACAAACTAGTTCGAGAAGGACTCCTTATATACTTTCTTTTCAACGTCAGCTGCCAAGGAAAGCGAGTACAGGAAGAATTAGAAGCCGGATACGACGCCGATTGTGACGATGAAGAAGAACGCCCTACAAAGCATCGCCATCTCACAGCACGCGAATATTGCGAGCATCTACGAGCCTGTAATTCTCGACAGTGAGTCCAAATTGTAATAACTTTTCAAATAAATAAATATTTTTTTTATTACAATGTCTGCTTCGAAGTTACTTCTATCTGACGCTCAGTTGCTCAAAGGGCCTAATTTTGCGTCCTGGAAGACAAAAATGAAGACAATCCTTCAGTTTGAAGGATTATGGGGAATTGTCACAGGGTCTGTGCCTGCTCCCACAGCCCCCGATGAACTAATAAAATATGACATGGCTAGTGCTAAAACCTTGATGCTAATGCTCAGTATCAGTGATGATGTGCAACCGCATGTTCGGAATGCGAAGAAACCCAAGGAGGCCTGGGACAAGTTGGCAACCATTTATGAAGCCAAAAATCAGACAAAGATTCTTCATCTTCAGTCGAAATTGCACACCCTCTCTATGGGGTCTGACGAGAAAGTGGAGGAATTCTTGTGTCGCGTGGCTGAGCTGAGATCGGAGTTAAGCGCTCGGTGAAACGGTGGACAATAAACTTCTCGTCCCAATCACCTTGAGAGCACTCCCTTCTCAATTTCGAGTGTTTGTTACAACACTGAATGTGTCTAAACAAACAGTGACATTTGAAGAGCTTGTGAATTTTTGCAGCAGGAAGAGGCTATCACTTCATCGCATGGGAGTCTCAGGACAAAGCCTTGTTCTCAAAGCCTAATCATGGCCAGAAGAATCGGAAAGGTCCCCCAGAGAAGCCAAATCCAGTGCAACCCAAATAGAAAGATCAAAAGTCAAAGAGATGGTGTCACATTTGCAGAACCAATACTCACGACACTGATCACTGCTGGCACAACAGCTTGAAACAAGGGCCTTCAAGCCATACAAGCACATCTGGGTGAAGATTTTCAAAAGTCCAAATGACGTCCCATTGGAGAAAGCAAAAGGACATCTTGCAGCCCAACAAGAAGATGATGACTCTGATGAGGAGACATCAGAAGGAGCCCATTGTAGTAAGAATCTTGTACTTGTCTCTCAAACTTCTCAGCCCACAAAGAAAGTTTGGTTGATAGACTCTGGTGCAAGCAAGCATATGTCGGTGACAAGAAGTCGTTTGATTCACTACATGAAGAGCCAACCGAGACCGAGTTCGGATAACAGATGATAAAGAGTACATTGCAGAAGGAATAGGGAATGTGACCATTCCTCTCGGGCCACAAAAATGTACACTTACAAAGGTACTATATGTTCCTGGCTTGACTAGCAACCTTTTGTCGATTACTCACTCTTGAATCACCACCTTAAGGTTGAATTTCTTGTTTAAAATGGGATTAAAACATGCTTAATCTCCCGACAAGGTACGGTTCTTGCTAAAGCTTTTGTAAAAGATAAGTTATTTGCTTTAGATATTGTTTCATCTTCTGCAGTAGCTTTATCTACTTCAACAATAGAATCAACTGCCTTATGGCATTTTAGATATGGACACTTTTCGTCGTTCATTGCACCAGATGAGTTCAAAAGCAATGGTCCATGGACTACCCAAATTGTCCAATTCCTTGCCTATTTTCCCTAGTTGTCTTGCAGAAAACAACACAGAGATCCGTTTCAAGCGAGCACCTTCCATGCCAAGAAGTGTCTAGAGGTAGTTCATACCAATCTGAACGGCCCATTGCCTGCTTCATTTTCAGGATACAAATACTTCCAGTTGTTCATGGATGACCACTCTCGCAAGATGTGGGTATATTTCCTAAAGCAGAAAAGTGAGGCTCTTCAACACTTTCAGAACTTCTATCATCGTGTTGTCAAAGAGTCTGGACAATCACTTCTTCTACTCCGCTCAGATCGAGGGGGGGAATTCACATCAAAGAAGTTCTTGGCCTTCCTAAACCATCACGGCATTAAGTAGCACCTGACTGCTCCCTACACGCCCCAACAAAATGGCATTGTTGAGCGTCACAATCACACAGTGATGGAGATGGCTCGCTGCATGCTATCAACTGCAAAGCTAGGAGAACACTATTGGGCTGAAGCAGTACAAATGGCTGTATATCTTCTCAACAGGGCACCAACAAAGATTCTACTAAACAAGATGCCAGAAGAGGTATGGAGTGGTAAAAAACCATCAATTTCTCATTTGCGAGTATTTGGTTGCACAACATACATGCATGTCCCAGCTCAGAAGAGAAAGAAGGTAGAGCCAAAAACACTCCCGTGTATCCTTCTTGGCTACAGTACTACCTCGAAGGCGTATCGTCTCATGGATCCTGAGACAAAGAAAATATACGAGAGTCGGGATGTGGTTTGTGACGAGTCATCCTTTGACTCAATAGTATCAACAGAAGATCCACTTCCAAACACATCTCACCGATTAGTCTCTGAATCAGATGATGAGCCGAGGAGACTACTCAGAGAAAAGAAATGATGCCAGGAGAACTATTTGTTGACCTTGGAGAACTGCGAGAATGTGACTCCACATCAATCCTCATGGCAACGACATAGTTCTTCTCAAAAGCAGTCAAGTTCTCGTCCGAAGTGGGTACAAAGCACTATCAAGGACTCACATTTGCAACAACTCCCAGATACATCATCCGGAGTCAAAACAAGGAGTCAAACAAGAAATGAGGTAAACTTTGCACTCATGATTTCACTGATGAATAGCTCCGAGCCAGATAATGTTCGTGAAGCACTCATTCAAACTCAGTGGAAGGAAGCTATGGAAATAGAATATGACTCACTCATGAAAAATCAGACATGGGAACTTGTCGATCTGCCTATAGGAAAGAAACCCATAGGCTGTAAATGGGTTTTCAAGACAAAATATAAGGCAGATGGATCCATCGACAAACATAAAGCACGACTTGTAGCCAAAGGATATGCTCAGAAAGAAGGCATCGACTATGAAGAAACCTTTGCACCCACTGCGAAGATGAAGACCATCAGAGTAGTTTGTGCACTTGCAGCATAGAAAGGATGGAGACTTTAGCAGATGGACGTCAAGAGTGCTTTCCTAAATGGTGATCTAAAGAAGAAGTATACATGACCCAACTTGAAGGATTTGTTGATGAAAATCATCCTAAGAAGGTATGTCGTCTCATCAAATCTCTTTACGGACTGAAACAAGCTCCCAGGGCATGGTATATCAAGATCAACGATCACCTTTTGTAGCATGGGTTCACTCGTAGCCCCTTATATTCAAATTTTTATATAAAGAAGGTAGGCAAAGAAATTGTCATTCTTGTTGTGTATGTAGATGATCTTGTGATCACTGGTAGTTCAGAAGATCAGGTTGATATTGTAAAGAATGATCTCAAAAGAACCTTCGACATGACAGATTTGGGGCTACTACATTACTGTCTTGGCTTGGAAATATGGCAAAAGGAGCATCACATCTTTGTCTCCCAGACAAAGTACGCCAAGACACTCCTGGAAAAGTATAGAATGTCAATTGTAAACCTATATCCACTCCCATGGAAAAAGGCTTGCAACTTTCTAGATTCTAGGACTCACCTCAAGTAGATGCTACTCTCTACAGAAATTTGTTGGAGGGCTCATCTATTTGACATACACTAGACCAGATCTCTGCTATGCTGTCAGCTATCTTTCCAGGTTCATGCAGGAGCCAAAGAAATGTCACTGGAATGCAACGAAAGCATGTTTTGAGATATGTCCGAGGAACAACTAATTATGGTCTGGAATATTAAAAGAATGATCAATTCTTCTTACAGGGATATGTCGACTCGGAACACACTGGATCTGTTGATGATAGGAAGTCAACTACATGATACATATTTCATCTCGATCTGACCTATCTCGTGGATAAGCAAGAAGCGAGAATGTTGTTTCTATCTCATCCACGAGGCGAAAATATCGTGCCGCACGAGGAGTGTGTGCGAAGTGATATGGATACGTCGCATTATGGATGACACGGGAATTCTGAAAAGCAGTCACCTATTCTCTATTGCGACAATTAGAGTGTGTTGAAGCTCGTGCAAAATCCAGTCTTTCATGAACGAACAAAGCATATTGAAATTGATTGCCATTTCATTCGAGAGCACGTCTTGAACCATCAAATTCAGCTCCAGTATTGTCCTACTGAAGCACAAGTTGCTGAAATTCTCACTAAATCCCTTGAAAAGTGAAATTTGCATCTTTCGAGGTCACATTTGCAAGAATAATGTAATAAGGGGGAATGTTAGCATACGTTGATAACTGATATTTTTAGATGTCTATCCTATCTCTTTATCTCGCTCCTTCCGTTGTGTAACCTCTCCATTCATTTAGGGGAGTCCAGTACAATTTCTTTCCTATAAATATTGTACGTGAGCTTTATGTTAAATAGAATAATATGAGATATACAATCTCTATTCTTTCTCCTTCATTTTTACGCCTCCTCATAAGGTTTCTTAAGGTTGGACCTACAAAGAAAAGAGTAAGTTAGAGCTGGTGCATTCTGATATATGGGGGCCGGCTCGTATCATCTCTTAGGGTTTAAGTTATTATGTTACTTTTATTAATGATGCAATAAGGAAATTTTGGGTTTATTGTATTAGAAACAAATCTAATGTATTTGAAACTTTTGTTAAATGGAAAGTCTTGGTAGAGAATGAAACAAGTCTTAAGCTAAAATTCCTCAAATCAAATAATGGAGGGAGTATTGCAGAATAATTAATTTGATGATTATTGTTCTAAGAATGGAATCAGACAAAACATGGTTCCAAGAACTCCACACAGAATGGGGTGTCGAAAGAATGAACAAAACAATAATAGAACATGCATTTGCTAGGAGCATAAGATTACATGTAGGAAGTTCATCTTTCTTTTTTGGAAGAAGCGGTGAGCATAGTTGTGTACTTGATAAATAGAGGACCCTTAAGTGCCTTGGATGGAGGCATACCCGAGGAGGCTTGGTATGGTAATAAATTTGATTATTAATTTCTTAGATTATTTGGATGTGAGGTGTTTGTCCATATAGACAAGGATGATAGGACCAAACTAGATGCTAAATCAGAAAAATGTACTTTCATTGGTTATGGTGGTGATGACTTTGGATATAAATGTTGGAGTATTAAGGACAAGAAAATCATTCAATCTAGAGATGTGGTCTTTAATGAGAAAGTCATGTATAAGCAGCAATTGCAGGAAAACAGGGAGGAATCCAAGAAAGAATATGTAGTAGTAGAGGATCTTCCAGATGGGAAAGTGAAACATGAATCGCTTAGGAACCTCCTCAATAGGAACCCCAAACTCCTATATTGAGGAGGTCTTCTAGGGTAAGAAGAGAACCTAAACATTTTCTCCTTCTCTTTATTATTTATTACTCACTGATAGTGGAGAGCTAGAGATCTTACATGAAGAAATGCAAGTAGATTCCAGGGATTAAGTGGGAGAAAACAATGGATGAGGGGCATTACGTTCTCATGGAGAACCGACATGGGATTTTGTGAAGCTACCTTGAAGGCAAAAGAGCATCCTAGAACAAGTGGGTTTTCGAGTCAAAGAGGAAGAAAGAGGAAAGAAAAGATACAAGGCCCAGGTTGGTGGTCAAGAGGTTTGCACAAAAAAAAAAAAGGTATAGATTTTGATGAGATTTTTTCTCCTGTAGTAAAAATGAATTCTATTAGAACTATTCTTGGAATAGTTGTAGTAGAAGACTTGCACTTAAAGCAACTTAATGTAAAGACTGTAATTCTCCATGGTGATTTAGAGGAGGAACTATATATGTAGCAACCAGAGGGCTATGAGGTCAAAGGTAAAGAGGAGATGGTGTGCAAACTGAAGAAAAACTTGTATGGCTTGAAACAAGCTCCACATCAATGGTATAAGAAATTTGATAGCTTCATGATGGAGCAAGGTTATATTAGATGTCATTTTGACCATTGTATGTATACAAAGAAATTTGAGGATGGAATTTATATTATCATTTGTTTGTATGCAGATGACATGTTGGTTGCAAGTAAAAACATGTAGGAAATAAAGGTACTCAAGAAGCAGCTAAGTGAATCCTTTGCTATGAAGGATTTGGAGGCAGCCAAACAAATCCTTGGTATGAGGATATCTCGGGATCTAGGAAGGAATGGAAGCTGACTTTATCTTAGGAAGAGCACATTAAGAAGGTCTTGGAGAGGTTTAATATGTAGGATGCTAAACCAGTTAGGACTCCTTTGGCAGGCCATTTCAAGTTATCAAAGGAACAGTGTCCCAAGACAGAGCAGGAGAGAAACTAGATGTCCAAGGTACCTTACTCATCAGTAGTTGGTAGTTTGATGTATGTCATGGTGTACACCAAGCCTGATATTGCCCATGCAGTGGGAGCGGTGAGTAGATTTATGAGTGATCCAGGTAGAGATCAACTGACAAACAATAAAGTGGATCCTTTAGAATTTGAGAGGGACCATGGGGACAATTTTTGCTGATAATGATCAAACACCACTTTGTGTGGTTATGTAGATTCAGATATGGTTGGAGATGTAGACAACGGAGGAGCACAACAGGTTATGTTTACACTGTAGGTGGGACAACAATAAGTTGGATTTCATGACTACATAAGTTGGTGGCTTTGTCAACCACAAAGGCTAAGTATGTTGCTACCATAGAGGCAAGCAAGGAAATGATTTGGTTACAAAAATTACTTGAGGAGTTGGGGCATAAGAAGGAGGAAGGAAAATTGCATAGTGATATTCGAGTGTTATACACCTAGCTAAGAACTCTGTTTTCCACTCTAGGATGAAGCATATATAGTTAAGGTACCATTTCATCAGGACAAATTTGGAGGAAGAGAAGTTGAAGCTGGAGAAGATTCATACCAGTCAGAATCCTATAGACATGATGACCAAGGTGGTCATAAGGGAAAAATTGAAGCTATGTTTAACTTTGGTTGGTCTTCATAGAAACTAGTGAAGGGTTGAGAAGCTTGCTCAAAGGAAAACTAGTCTCCAAGTGGGAGATTGTTAGGTTGTGGAGCTTGTTTTCATGTGAGAAAGTGTTGAAGACTATACACTAAGAGTATTGTATAATTTCCACAGTTGTCTCACCGAGGTTTAGGGCCGAGGTTGGGTGAACCACGTTAAATATTGTCTCGTGTTGTGTTATTTTGTCCTGCACTTTTATTTGAGATCTGTAATATTTTTGCATATTAGTTTCTACTATTGTGATTACTCGTGAGGGATTATTCCACATATTTTATCCCTATTTCCTAACATAAAAAAGGCTTATAACGCCTCAATCCACAAAATTGTAGGAAAAGCTAAGCTCATTTTGTCGAGACGATGGCGTCAATTGAATTTGGGATACGAGGCATACGGTTCTCTTAAGCTCATTCCAAATGCAATTTTATCCTTGATTTCACAAAATAAAACGGTTACATATAATGGAGAAATTCTGATGCGGATTTCCCTGCTTCGATGAAGGTTTTGACGGGAGGCAAGTTCTTTGATTCAAGATTAATAGCTTCAAAATGATGCTTTCAAATTCATGATTATGAAATCATTAATGTGGTGGGAGAAAAAGTTACAGAAAATTGGGCTTTGGAAAAATGAAACGGAGCGGCTTCAATCTATACGGAAAGAAACTAATAAACTCGGCGCCATTATCCTGCCACTGCGACACACTTTGTTTGAGACTCCCAACGGATACGAGAAGAATTGTAGTTGGGAAAATAATTGGTAAGAGGGCTTCTAATTTTAGTGAGTTCATCGGATGACTTTTAGGTTATACAAAAAATTCACACATTCGAGAGCTACCGTTAAAGCACTTTTGTACAATCTTCCATTTGTTTATGAAGCTTTCGACAAAAAACTCATTTCTCTCTAATTATGATGAATTCATGATAGATTTAATCGATTTAAAAGGTAACACATTTTCGAAAATTTTGAAAATAAATTTATTACACGTTTCTTTTTATAATTTTTTTTTCTTTCATTGTTTTTATATTTATTTATTTTTGGCACGAGTAAGATGCACACAAGACTTTTTTATTAGTGTTAAGGATTGAGAGGTATCTAATTTTGGAAGTTGTTGTTTAGAGATTAGTGTTATCACCGAATCACAACACCTGATATGCATATACATAACTCACAAGTGTGATTGGATAACATGGGTACTATCTCCAAGTTGTGGGACTTGCTATTTGAGATAGACCTCCGAGAAAGCTAGGTTCTTGCTCCTAAACTACTGCCACAATCTACTCTAATGCAGATAAGCTAACCTAATCTAATCTAAATTTCCAAGGGACCAGGGAAAAAGAATACATAAAATAAAATCCTACACTAAAGCGGTGATACACCGAGAAAGGAGGATGTGAGAGTAGTCTCCAAATGTGTGAAATACAAAGGCAAAGTGTAAACTAGAAGAGGTGATGACAGTTCTCCATAATCTAGCAAAATGCATTCACAGCAGTATTCCAAGCACACACAATGATAATGAATTCCTGCAAGAACATAATAATAGACACAATATTCTTGTGGAAAGATAAAAGAGCAAGAAGAATGCAAGAAAACAAAGCAGGGGAAGATACATCCACAAACTTGTATTTTATTGCTTCCTGGTATGCACAGTTCAGTCTATTACAAGATAAGGGCCTGGATCACCATGCAAGGAGTCCACTACAAGGGCCTGCAACACACTGGCTTCACAAAGCAATTTTGGCAGAGCTTTTCTACCCAAAAACTCTCTTCCTTACAATGAGCCCAACACTCCAATTTATAGAAAAAATGAGAAGGAAAAGAGAAGGGAAAATGGAAATCCCGAAATCTGTCCTTCAACCACCTGTAAGAGGCATTAAATTGAGTGAAATGGTTATAAATTACTTGCAAAAGGCTCCCCATACTGTCCCATGTGCTGCAGCAGAGAAAGAATGATGACCATGCCTCTTAATTGCACTCCCAGCTACCAAATAAAACACTGTTCTGAACCCGGCCACGTTTTCTTAAAAATATCAATAAATTTCTAATCAAATCTGGAATTTCTTGATTTTTGTGCATCGGGCTCGGAACCACGATTCCAACGGTACCAATTTTGTGTGATTTCGTTGAGAAATGCAAAAGTTATGGCCTTCTGAGTGCGGGCAGCTATTTTGGGTCTGGCAGGCGTTTTCTGTCATTTGACGGGAATGAGCATTAACTGACTGGAGCCGAATATATTTCTCTTATTTAAATATATCTACCCTCATCAAAAATAAGAAATCCAGTTTTTGTGGCATAGAGGACGTCGTGCTCGTTCCAGAAAGTCCAATTTTATCAAAATCGGAGCTCGGAGTCAAAAGTTATGGCCGTTTGAAGTTTTAGGGCACAAAACAGGCGAAACTGCATTTTAAAGATCTTTCCACACGCTGCCACCTGGATGACACGTGGCATGCTTTGATTGACTCGCGGGTCTGCCGGCCTTTCGCGCCCTTTGCGTCCTTCTGTCCCGGATGTCCCAAACCGTTTGGGACATAAACTCCCGATCCGCCCGAAATGGGCTTCCTTGTTCCTCATTCGGCCGGTGACACGTGTCACATATCCATTCACTTTCGGCCTTTTCGGCTATCCACGTCCCGCGCGTCCCTTTGTCCCTCTTGGCCTAGTCTTTGAAGTTCCCTGCTTTGCCGAACCGGCCGGTTCGCGTACTCGCGGCCCATGTCCCATTTGCTTTCGGACCGTTCGGGACAAATTTTCCCGATTCGCCCGGTTGGTTGTTCGCGTACTTTTGTCCCGCACGTCCCAGGATTGAAAGTTCTCATTTCGGCTGATCCGGCCGGTTCACGTACTTCACGTACCTTCGGCCCAACTGTTCCGGCTGCCTTGACTCATTTCGGCCGATCCGGCCGGTTCGCGTACTTTTGGCCCGCGCGTCCCGGACTTCCTGTTTCAACAGTTAGTCAAATTTTTCCATTTTTCGCCATCCGATTTCCGCATCCCACGCGTCCCTTTGTCCCAAATGTCCCAAATGCTTTGCACAAACCGCCTTCAGCGGCCTTTCTACGGCAGTTCGCGCCCTTTGTCCCATTTGTCCCGACTGCATGCGAGGACTAGGACTTAGCCATTTTTATGATTTTTCTGGCTCGAGCCTGTTTTTTTGCGATTTTTTCACCTTTCTTAAGAACTTTCTCTCTCCTCCTTAGACAGGGAGTTAGAAAAAATATGAGGGACCCTAGAAATATGAATTTTTTCTGGACTCAATATAATTGCTTGGGACAAAAGAATTTGATGCATGTTATCAAAATTACCTTGAGGGTGAATTTTGGATAACAATTAGGCGCATAGTGGAAGATTCGACGATATTATGGAATCAATCCATGTATGTGGGTTTTAGCCACCATATAGCCAAGCGGTTTGGTGATGATGGTCCCAATAACAAAAGAGCAAGGGAAAACAAGGATATTTCTCCGTCCTTTCACTACATGGTTGTGGATGTCTCTAGGAATTCTTCCTCTTCACCGCATTTCTTGTGTGGCTCATGGAACATCATGAAAACGAGGAATTCGGTGGGAAGATTTCTCAACAAGTAATTACTTCATTAACATAAGGATATTATCATAACTTCAATACACCCCTTTTTGAAAAATTTAAATTCATTTTTTTCAACCTAAATCTCACATATGTTAGGAAGTTACATTGTTAACCAACTCTTCCATTAATTCCTAAACTTTCTATGTAAAAAGAATAATAATGATATATTTTTTAATTTTATTTTACAAATTGCCACCGTCGGCCTTTGTATTCGCTTATAGTGAGTATTCGTTTCCCATGCCTTTCGATATTTTCATGCTTTACGATGTGCGACAATTAAAATGTTTTAGGGATGTATTTTAGTTAAATGTGAGATTTTTGCAATTTTAGAATACAAAATTTATCTTTCGATTTTATTTTAGGACTTTATTTTTCCTTGGGAAATATTTATAGATCGAAGAGCGAGAGATGTTTAGTCTTGCTTATTTGTGAGACATTTCACTTTTGACAAAGAACCTTCAAATTGAAATCTTCACATAGAAATAATTTTAAGAATATCGTTTTTACATCTAAACAATAGAGTTTAGGAACCTTAAGAGACCACATACTTAGATAACATAGTCCAAATCTTAATGGCAACATATATTTTACTTGATTTCAAGGTCAATGAGCTTTAAATAGAAGGATTTCTACTTCTTATTGAATTTTTTTATATCTTTCTTTATTTTATCTTTTAATATCTTTTGAAGATGTGTTTCACACTCCTTTTTATACTAAATTCATGTAATATCTTCTTCAATCATATTAGTTGTTCCTAACCTCTAATATGTCAAAAGCGATAATTCTACCTACTCCCACTAAGCTGCCCGAGTCAATACCAAACTCTCCACCTACCTTCTAGAATGGTGCTGTATGGTCTCGTGGTTTGAAAACATGTGAGAATTGAATGGTTTGTGTTTGACCGTGATTAAACATGTGGAAAATCATTCTCCAAAGGCACTTTCTAAAATCCTCTATAAAAAGAGGTGAATGTAATGTCATTTGATAAGGCAAGAAAGACAATAAAAATTTGTCTTCTCCATCCATCTAGTTTATTTGTTTTTGCCTCTACCCATAAAAAAATTGTTATCAGAGCGATCACATTAAGAGCAGCTCCCGAGTTGGAGCATATCTATTTATTTTACGGTTTCTTATTTTGTGTGGCAGATTTCTCTATATGGAGTTTGTCTAGCCGGTGAGAAAAACATATCAAGAAAATAAAAAAGACATTCTAAGAAGCTTGTTGTCCAAAGGAGACATGGTAAGCATGAGATGTTTTAAAATCTAATTTGTTGTTTTGATTTTATTTGGGTACATAAGGCACCATTTCAAAGTTTATTAATATTATCTTTGCTAAAAGAAGCTACCAATCGCAAAGCCAATTATGTGAGGCGTTGATTGTCAAGCCAAAATTTACAAGGTCGAGTTTTGGACGACGAGGTCGAGGCACTTATAGAGATAGACGGGTAGTTGGCCAAGGTAATAAGATTTTTTTAAAAAGAAAATCTTATTTTTGGTATTAAAATAAATTAAGGCATGACTTTTAGTATAGAGGACGTTGTGCTCGTTCGAAAGTCCAATTTTATCAAAATCGGAGCTCGGAGTCAAAAGTTATGGCCGTTTGAAGTTTTAGGGCACAAAACATGAGAAACCGTGCATTTTAAAGATCTTTCCGTCGCGCCACTGGATGACACGTGGCATGCTTTGATTGACTTGCGGGTCTCACTTCGCCTTTCACGCCCTTTGCGTCCTTTTGTCTGGATGTCCCAAACCGTTTCGGACATAAACTCCCGATCCGCCCGAAATGGGCTTCCTTGTTCCTCATTCGGCCGGTGACACGTGTCACATATCCATTCACTTTCGGCCTTTTCGGCTATCCACATCCCAGCGTCCCTTTGTCCCTCTTGGCCTAGTGCTGAAGTTCCTGTTTGGTGAACCGGCCGGTTCGCGTACTCGCGGCCCACATGTCCCATTTGCTTTGGCCGTCTGGGACAAATTTTCCCGATCGCCGGTTTCGGTCGGTTCGCGTGCTTTGTCCCGCACATCCCAGTGACCGAAAGTTCTCATTTCAGCTGATCCAAATGCCGGTTCACGTACTTGCCGTATCTTGGCCCAAGCTGTTCCGGGCTGCCTTGACTCATTTCGGCCGATCCGGCCGGTTCGCGTACTTTTGGCCCGCGCGTCCCTGGACTTCCTATTTCAACAGTTAGTCAAATTTTTCCATTTTTCGGCCACCTGTCGGATTTTCGCATCCAGCGCGTCCCTTTGTCCCAAATGTCCCAAATGCTTGAAAACCGCTGGCGGCCTTTTCCGGTTCGCGCCCTTTTGTCCCATTTGTCCCGATTCATGCGAGGACTAGGACTTAGCCATTTTTATGATTTTTCTCGCTCGAGCTGTTTTTTTGCGATTTTTTCACCTTTCTTAAGAACTTTCTCTCTCCTCCTTAGACGGGGGAGTTAGAAAAAATATGAGGGGACCCTAGAAATATGAATTTTTTCTGGACTCAATATAATTGCTTGGGACAAAAGAATTTGATGCATGTTATCAAAATTACCTTGAGGGTGAATTTTGGATAACAATTAAAGCGATAGAGTGGAAGATTCGACGATATTATGGAATCAATCCATGTATGTGGGTTTTAGCCACCATATAGCCAAGCGAGGTTTGGTGATGATGGTCCCAATAACAAAAGAGCAAGGGAAAACAAGGATATTTCTCCGTCCTTTCACTACATGGTTGTGGGATGTCTCTAGGAATTCTTCCTCTTCTTGCATTTCTTGTGTGGCTCATGGAACATCATGAAAGCGAGGAATTCGGTGGGAAGATTTCTCAACAAGTAATTACTTCATTAACATAAGGATATTATCATAACTTCAATACACCCCTTTTTGAAAAATTTAAATTCATTTTTTTTCAACCTAAATCTCACATATGTTAGGAAGTTACATTGTTAACCAACTCTTCCATTAATTCCTAAACTTTCTATGTACGAAACAGAATAATAATGATATATTTTTTAATTTTATTTTACAAATTGCCCACTTTGTCGGCCTTTGTATTCGCTTATAGTGAGTATTCGTTTCCCCATGCCTTTCTCGATATTTTCATGCTTTCGATGTGCGACAATTAAAATGTTTTAGGGATGTATTTTAGTTAAATGTGAGATTTTTGCAATTTTAGAATACAAAATTTATCTTTCGATTTTATTTTAGGACTTTATTTTTCCTTGGGAAATATTTATAGATACGAAGAGCGAGAGATGTTTAGTCTTGCTTATTTGTGAGACATTTCACTTTTGACAAAGAACCTTCAAATTGAAATCTTCACATAGAAATAATTTTAAGAATATCAGTTTTACATCTAAACAATAGAGTTTAGGAACCTTAAGAGACCACATACTTAGATAACATAGTCCAAATCTTAATGGCAACATATATTTTTTTTGATTTCAAGGTCAATGAGCTTTAAATAGAAGGATTTCTACTTCTTATTGAATTTTTATATCTTTCTTTATTTTATCTTTTAATATCTTTTGAAGATGTGTTTCACACTCCTTTTTTATACTAAATTCATGTAATATCTTCTTGATCATATTAGTTGTTCCTAACCTCTAATATGTCAAAAAGCAGTAGTTTCTACCTACTCCCACTAACCCCGATCAATACCAAACTCTCCACCTACCTTCTAGAATGGTGCCTGTATGGTGCAGTGGTTGAAAACATGTGAGAATTGAATGGTTTGTGTTTGGTTGTGATTAAACATGTGGAAAATCATTCTCCAAAGCACTTTCTAAAATCCTCTATAAAAGAGGTGAATGTAATGTCATTTGATAAGGCAAGAAAGACAATAAAAATTTGTCTTCTCCATCCATCTAGTTTATTTGTTTTTGCCTCTACCCATAAAAATTGTTATCGGAGCGATCACATTAAGAGCAGCTCCCAGTTGGAGCATATCTATTTATTTTACGGTTTCTTATTTTGTGTGGCAGATTTCTCTATATGGAGTTTGTCTAGCCGGTGAGAAAAACATATCAAGAAAATAAAAAAAAAGACATTCTAAGAAGCTTGTTGTCAGAAAGGAGACATGGTAAGCATGAGATGTTTTAAAATCTAATTTGTTGTTTGATTTTATTTGGTACAAGGCACCATTTCAAAGTTTATTAATATTATCTTTGCTAAAAAGAAGCTACCAATTGCAAAGCCAATTATGTAGACGTTGATTGTCAAGCCAAAAATTTACAAGGTCGAGTTTTTGGGCGAGGTCGAGGCACTTATAGAGATAGGCGGGTAGTTGGCCAAGGTAATAAGATTTTTTTAAAAAGAAAATCTTATTTTGGTATTAAAATAAATTAAGGCATGACTTTTAGTATAGAGGACGTTGTGCTCGTTCGAAAGTCCAATTTTATCAAAATCGGAGCTCGAGTCAAAAGTTATGGCCGTTTGAAGTTTTAGGGCACAAAACATGAGAAACTCGCATTTTAAAGATCTTTCCGTCACGCCACACTGGATGACACGTGGCATG
The DNA here is from genome assembly GCA_018340775.1 of Taxus wallichiana var. yunnanensis. NCBI lineage: Eukaryota > Viridiplantae > Streptophyta > Pinopsida > Cupressales > Taxaceae > Taxus > Taxus wallichiana. Next base: position 903,969,390 of record CM031235.1, on the reverse strand, counting down.
CTTTGATTGACTTGCGGGTCTCATCGGCCTTTCACGCCCTTTGCGTCCTTTTGTCTGGATGTCCCAAACCGTTTCGGACATAAACTCCCGATCCGCCCGAAATGGGCTTCCTTGTTCCTCATTCGGCCGGTGACACGTGTCACATATCCATTCACTTTCGGCCTTTTCGGCTATCCACATCCCGCGTCCCTTTGTCCCTCTTGGCCTAGTGCTGAAGTTCCTGTTTGGCTGAACCCGGCCGGTTCGCGTACTCGCGGCCCACATGTCCCATTTGCTTTGCACCGTGGGACAAATTTTCCCGATTCGCCGGTTGGTCGGTTCGCGTACTTTTGTCCCGCACATCCAGATGAAAGTTCTCATTTCAAACTGATCCACCGGTTCACGTGCTTTCGTATCTTGCCCAAGCTATTCTCGGGCTGCCTTGACTCATTTCGGCCCGATCCGGCCCGGTTCGCGTATTTTTGGCCAGCGCGTCCGGACTTCCTATTTCAATGTTAGTCAAATTTTTCCATTTTTCGGCGATCCTGATTTTTTCGCATCCGCGTCCCTTTGTCCCAAATGTCCCAAATCTTTGCACAAACCGCTTTGCGGCCCTTTACTTGCCGGTTCGCGCCTTTTTGTCCCATTTGTCCCGATATTGCGAGGACTAGGACTTAGCCATTTTTATGATTTTTAAAACAGGCTCTGAGCTGTTTTTGCGATTTTTTCACCTTTCTTAAGAACTTTCTCTCTCCTCCTTAGACAGGGAGTTAGAAAAAATATGAGGGGACCCTAGAAATATGAATTTTTTCCTGACTCAATATAATTGCTTGGGACAAAAGAATTTGATGCATGTTATCAAAATTACCTTGAGGGGTGAATTTTGGATAACAATTAGGCAGATAGATGGAAGATTCGACGATATTATGGAATCAATCCATGTATGTGGGTTTTAGCCAGCCATATAGCCAAGCGGGTTTGGTGATGATGGTCCCAATAACAAAAGAGCAAGGAAAACAAGGATATTTCTCCGTCCTTTCACTACATGGTTGTGGGATGTCTCTGGGAATTCTTCCTCTTCTTGCATTTCTTGTGTGGCTCATGGAACATCATGAAAACGAGGAATTCAGTGGGAAGATTTCTCAACAAGTAATTACTTCATTAACATAAGGATATTATCATAACTTCAATACACCCCTTTTTGAAAAATTTAAATTCATTTTTTCAACCTAAATCTCACATATGTTAGGAAGTTACATTGTTAACCAACTCTTCCATTAATTCCTAAACTTTCTATGTACGAAACGAGAATAATAATGATATATTTTTAATTTTATTTTACAAATTGCCACATCGGCCTTTGTATTCGCTTATAGTGAGTATTCGTTTCCCCATGCCTTTCGATATTTTCATGCTTTCTGATGTGCGACAATTAAAATGTTTTAGGGATGTATTTTAGTTAAATGTGAGATTTTTTGCAATTTTAGAATACAAAATTTATCTTTCAGATTTTATTTTAGGACTTTATTTTTCCTTGGGAAATATTTATAGATCTGAAGAGCAGAGATGTTTAGTCTTGCTTATTTGTGAGACATTTCACTTTTGACAAAGAACCTTCAAATTGAAATCTTCACATAGAAATAATTTTAAGAATATCGGTTTTACATCTAAACAATAGAGTTTAGGAACCTTAAGAGACCACATACTTAGATAACATAGTCCAAATCTTAATGGCAACATATATTTTACTGATTTCAAGGTCAATGAGCTTTAAATAGAAGGATTTCTACTTCTTATTGAATTTTTTTATATCTTTCTTTATTTTATCTTTTAATATCTTTTGAAGATGTGTTTCACACTCCTTTTTTATACTAAATTCATGTAATATCTTCTTCAATCATATTAGTTGTTCCTAACCTCTAATATGTCAAAAACAGTAGTTTCTACCTACTCCCACTAACTGCCCAGTCAATACCAAACTCTCCACCTACCTTCTAGAATGGTCTGTATGGTCTGTGGTTGAAAACATGTGAGAATTGAATGGTTTGTGTTTGAATGTGATTAAACATGTGGAAAATCATTCTCCAAAGACTTTCTAAAATCCTCTATAAAAAGAGGTGAATGTAATGTCATTTGATAAGGCAAGAAAGACAATAAAAATTTGTCTTCTCCATCCATCTAGTTTATTTGTTTTTCCTCTACCCATAAAAATTGTTATCGGAGCGATCACATTAAGAGCGGCTCCCGATTGGAGCATATCTATTTATTTTACGGTTTCTTATTTTGTGTGGCAGATTTCTCTATATGGAGTTTGTCCTAGCCGGTGAGAAAAACATATCAAGAAAATAAAAAAAGACATTCTAAGAAGCTTGTTGTCAAAGGAGACATGGTAAGCATGAGATGTTTTAAAATCTAATTTGTTGTTTTGATTTTATTTGGTCAGTAAGGCACCATTTCAAAGTTTATTAATATTATCTTTGCTTTAAAAGAAGCTACCAATTGCAAAGCCAATTATGTAGACGTTGATTGTCAAGCCAAAAATTTACAAGGTCGAGTTTTTTGGACGAGGTCGAGGCACTTATAGAGATAGACGGGTAGTTGGCCAAGGTAATAAGATTTTTTTAAAAAGAAAATCTTATTTTTGGTATTAAAATAAATTAAGGCATGACTTTTAGTATAGAGGGCGTTGTGCTCGTTCGAAAGTCCAATTTTATCAAAATCGGAGCTCGGAGTCAAAAGTTATGGCCGTTTGAAGTTTTAGGGCACAAAACATGAGAAAGCGCATTTTAAAGATCTTTCCGTCTGTGCCACTGGATGACACGTGGCATGCTTTGATTGACTTGCATGGTCTCATCGGCCTTTCACGCCCTTTGCGTCCTTTTGTCTGGATGTCCCAAACCGTTTCGGACATAAACTCCCGATCCGCCCGAAATGGGCTTCCTTGTTCCTCATTCGGCCGGTGACACGTGTCACATATCCATTCACTTTCGGCCTTTTCGGCTATCCACATCCCGCGCGTCCCTTTGTCCCTCTTGGCCTAGTGCTGAAGTTCCCTGTTTCGGCTGAACCGGCCGGTTCGCGTACTCGCGGCCCACATGTCCCATTTGCTTTCAGACCGTCTGGGACAAATTTTCCCGATTCGCCCGGTTCGGTCGGTTCGCGTACTTTTGTCCCGCACATCCCAGACTGAAAGTTCTCATTTCAGCTGATCCAGCCGGTTCACGTACTTCGCGTATCTTCGCCCAACTGCTCCGGGCTGCCTTGACTCATTTCGGCCCGATCCGGCCGGTTCGCGTATTTTTGGCCCAGCGTCCCGGACTTCCTATTTCAACAGATTAGTCAAATTTTTTTCCATTTTTCTAATGGCATCCAGGATTTTCGCATCCAGCGCGTCCCTTTGTCCCAAATGTCCCAAATGCTGCACAAACCGCCTGGCGGCCTTTCGGCCGGTTCGCGCCCTTTTGTCCCATTTGTCCCGGCTGTTGCGAGGACTAGGACTTAGCCATTTTTCATGATTTTTTCTGGCTCGAGCCTGTTTTTTGCGATTTTTTCACCTTTCTTAAGAACTTTCTCTCTCCTCCTTAGACAGGGGAGTTAGAAAAAATATGAGGGGACCCTAGAAATATGAATTTTTTTCCTGGACTCAATATAATTGCTTGGGACAAAAGAATTTGATGCATGTTATCAAAATTACCTTGAGGGGTGAATTTTGGATAACAATTAGACGATAGGGAAGATTCGACGATATTATGGAATCAATCCATGTATGTGGGTTTTAGCCAGCCATATAGCCAAGCAGGTTTGGTGATGATGGTCCCAATAACAAAAGAGCAAGGGAAAACAAGGATATTTCTCCGTCCTTTCACTACATGGTTGTGGGATGTCTCTAGCAGAATTCTTCCTCTTCACCGCATTTCTTGTGTGGCTCATGGAACATCATGAAAACGAGGAATTCGAGTGGGAAGATTTCTCAACAAGTAATTACTTCATTAACATAAGGATATTATCATAACTTCAATACACCCTTTTTGAAAAATTTAAATTCATTTTTTTCAACCTAAATCTCACATATGTTAGGAAGTTACATTGTTAACCAACTCTTCCATTAATTCCTAAACTTTCTATGTACGAAACAGAATAATAATGATATATTTTTTAATTTTATTTTACAAATTGCCACTTATCGGCCTTTGTATTCGCTTATAGTGAGTATTCGTTTCCCCATGCCTTTCGATATTTTCATGCTTTACGATGTGCGACAATTAAAATGTTTTAGGGATGTATTTTAGTTAAATGTGAGATTTTTGCAATTTTAGAATACAAAATTTATCTTTCGATTTTATTTTAGGACTTTATTTTTCCTTGGGAAATATTTATAGATACGAAGAGCGAGAGATGTTTAGTCTTGCTTATTTGTGAGACATTTCACTTTTGACAAAGAACCTTCAAATTGAAATCTTCACATAGAAATAATTTTAAGAATATCGGTTTTTACATCTAAACAATAGAGTTTAGGAACCTTAAGAGACCACATACTTAGATAACATAGTCCAAATCTTAATGGCAACATATATTTTAATGATTTCAAGGTCAATGAGCTTTAAATAGAAGGATTTCTACTTCTTATTGAATTTTTATATCTTTCTTTATTTTATCTTTTAATATCTTTTGAAGATGTGTTTCACACTCCTTTTTATACTAAATTCATGTAATATCTTCTTGATCATATTAGTTGTTCCTAACCTCTAATATGTCAAAAGCGATAGTTTCTACCTACTCCCACTAACTCGCCCAGATCAATACCAAACTCTCCACCTACCTTCTAGAATGGTCTGTATGGTCTGTGGTTGAAAACATGTGAGAATTGAATGGTTTGTGTTTGACTTGTGATTAAACATGTGGAAAATCATTCTCCAGCACTTTCTAAAATCCTCTATAAAAAGAGGTGAATGTAATGTCATTTGATAAGGCAAGAAAGACAATAAAAATTTGTCTTCTCCATCCATCTAGTTTATTTGTTTTTGCCTCTACCCATAAAAATTGTTATCGGGCGATCACATTAAGAGCGGCTCCCAGTTGGAGCATATCTATTTATTTTACGGTTTCTTATTTTGTGTGGCAGATTTCTCTATATGGAGTTTGTCTGGCCGGTGAGAAAAACATATCAAGAAAATAAAAAAAGACATTCTAAGAAGCTTGTTGTCAAAGGAGACATGGTAAGCATGAGATGTTTTAAAATCTAATTTGTTGTTTTGATTTTATTTGGTGTAAGGCACCATTTCAAAGTTTATTAATATTATCTTTGCTAAAAGAAGCTACCAATTGCAAAGCCAATTATGTAGACGTTGATTGTCAAGCCAAAAATTTACAAGGTCGGTTTTTTGGGCGAGGTCGAGGCACTTATAGAGATAGACGGGTAGTTGGCCAAGGTAATAAGATTTTTTTAAAAGAAAATCTTATTTTTGGTATTAAAATAAATTAAGGCATGACTTTTAGTATAGAGGACGTTGTGCTCGTTCGAGAAAGTCCAATTTTATCAAAATCGGAGCTCGGAGTCAAAAGTTATGGCCGTTTGAAGTTTTAGGGCACAAAACATGAGAAAGCGCATTTTAAAGATCTTTCCGTCTGTGCCACTGGATGACACGTGGCATGCTTTGATTGACTTGCGGGTCTCTCGCGGCCTTTCACGCCCTTTGCGTCCTTTTGTCTGGATGTCCCAAACCGTTTGGACATAAACTCCCGATCCGCCCGAAATGGGCTTCCTTGTTCCTCATTCGGCGGTGACACGTGTCACATATCCATTCACTTTCGGCCTTTTCGGCTATCCACATCCCGCGTCCCTTTGTCCCTCTTGGCCTAGTCTTTGAAGTTCCTGTTTCGGCTGAACCGGCGGTTCGCGTACTCGCGGCCCACATGTCCCATTTGCTTTGAGACTGCAGGACAAATTTTCCCGATTCGCCGGTTGGTCGGTTCGCGTACTTTTGTCCCGCACATCCCGGATGAAAGTTCTCATTTCAACTGATCCAGCCCGGTTCACGTGCCAGGCGTATCTTGGCCCAACTGTTCCGGGCTGCCTTGACTCATTTCGGCCGATCCGGCCGGTTCGCGTATTTTTGGCCCGCGCGTCCGGACTTCCTATTTCAATGATTAGTCAAATTTTTTCCATTTTTCGGCGGTCCGATTTTCGCATCCAGCGCGTCCCTTTGTCCCAAATGTCCCAAATGCTGCACAAACCGCTGTGCGGCCTTTCGGCCGAGGTTCGCGCCCTTTGTCCCATTTGTCCCGATTGCATGAGGACTAGGACTTAGCCATTTTTATGATTTTTAAGCTCGAGCTTTGTTTTTTTGCGATTTTTCACCTTTCTTAAGAACTTGCTCTCTTCTTCTTGGACAGGGGAGTTAGAAAAAATATGAGGGGACCCTAGAAATATGAATTTTTTCCTGGACTCAATATAATTGCTTGGGACAAAAGAATTTGATGCATGTTATCAAAATTACCTTGAGGGTGAATTTTGGATAACAATTAGACGCAGATAGTGGAAGATTCGACGATATTATGGAATCAATCCATGTATGTGGGTTTTAGCTTGACCATATAGCCAAGCGGGTTTGGTGATGATGGTCCCGATAACAAAAGAGCAAGGGAAAACAAGGATATTTCTCCGTCCTTTCACTACATGGTTGTGGGATGTCTCTAGGAATTCTTCCTCTTCTTGCATTTCTTGTGTGGCTCATGGAACATCATGAAAACGAGGAATTCGGTGGGAAGATTTCTCAACAAGTAATTACTTCATTAACATAAGGATATTATCATAACTTCAATACACCCCTTTTTGAAAAATTTAAATTCATTTTTTTTTCAACCTAAATCTCACATATGTTAGGAAGTTACATTGTTAACCAACTCTTCCATTAATTCCTAAACTTTCTATGTATAAACGAGAATAATAATGATATATTTTTAATTTTATTTTACAAATTGCCACTTTGTCGGCCTTTGTATTCGCTTATAGTGAGTATTCGTTTCCCCATGCCTTTCGATATTTTCATGCTTTCGATGTGCGACGATTAAAATGTTTTAGGGATGTATTTTAGTTAAATGTGAGATTTTTGCAATTTTAGAATACAAAATTTATCTTTGATTTTATTTTAGGACTTTATTTTTCCTTGGGAAATATTTATAGATACGAAGAGCAGAGATGTTTAGTCTTGCTTATTTGTGAGACATTTCACTTTTGACAAAGAACCTTCAAATTGAAATCTTCACATAGAAATAATTTTAAGAATATCAGTTTTTACATCTAAACAATAGAGTTTAGGAACCTTAAGAGACCACATACTTAGATAACATAGTCCAAATCTTAATGGCAACATATATTTTACTGATTTCAAGGTCAATGAGCTTTAAATAGAAGGATTTCTACTTCTTATTGAATTTTTTTATATCTTTCTTTATTTTATCTTTTAATATCTTTTGAAGATGTGTTTCACACTCCTTTTTTATACTAAATTCATGTAATATCTTCTTCAATCATATTAGTTGTTCCTAACCTCTAATATGTCAAAAGCGATAATTTCTACCTACTCCCACTAACTGCCCAGTCAATACCAAACTCTCCACCTACCTTCTAGAATGGTCTGTATGGTCTGTGGTTGAAAACATGTGAGAATTGAATGGTTTGTGTTTGACTGTGATTAAACATGTGGAAAATCATTCTCCAGCACTTTCTAAAATCCTCTATAAAAAGAGGTGAATGTAATGTCATTTGATAAGGCAAGAAAGACAATAAAAATTTGTCTTCTCCATCCATCTAGTTTATTTGTTTTTGCCTCTACCCATAAAAAATTGTTATCAGAGCGATCACATTAAGAGCAGCTCCCAGATTGGAGCATATCTATTTATTTTACGGTTTCTTATTTTGTGTGGCAGATTTCTCTATATGGAGTTTGTCTAGCCGGTGAGAAAAACATATCAAGAAAATAAAAAAACATTCTAAGAAGCTTGTTGTCAGAAGGAGACATGGTAAGCATGAGATGTTTTAAAATCTAATTTGTTGTTTTGATTTTATTTGGGTATGAAGGCACCATTTCAAAGTTTATTAATATTATCTTTGCTTTAAAGAAGCTACCAATTGCAAAGCCAATTATGTAGACGTTGATTGTCAAGCCAAAAATTTACAAGGTCAGTTTTTGACGAGGTCGAGGCACTTATAGAGATAGGGGTAGTTGGCCAAGGTAATAAGATTTTTTTAAAAGAAAATCTTATTTTTGGTATTAAAATAAATTAAGGCATGACTTTTAGTATAGAGGGCGTTGTGCTCGTTCGAAAAATCCAATTTTATCAAAATCGGGCTCGGAGTCAAAAGTTATGGCGTTTGAAGTTTTAGGGCACAAAACATGAGAAAGCGCATTTTAAAGATCTTTCCGTCACGTGCCACCGGATGACACGTGGCATGCTTTGATTGACTTGCGGGTCTCGGCCTTTCACGCCCTTTGCGTCCTTTTGTCTGGATGTCCCAAACCGTTTCGGACATAAACTCCCGATCCGCCCGAAATGGGCTTCCTTGTTCCTCATTCGGCCGGTGACACGTGTCACATATCCATTCACTTTCGGCCTTTTCGGCTATCCACATCCCGCGCGTCCTTTGTCCCTCTTGGCCTAGTGTCTTGAAGTTCCTGTTTCGGCTGAACCGGCCGGTTCGCGTACTCGCGGCCCACATGTCCCATTTGCTTTGGACCGTCCCAGGACAAATTTTCCCGATCGCCGGTTGGTCGGTTCGCGTACTTTTGTCCCGCACATCCCGGTGAAAGTTCTCATTTCAGCTGATCCGGCCGGTTCACGTGCCGGCGTATCTTGGCCCAAGCTGTTCCGGGCTGCCTTGACTCATTTCGGCCGATCCGGCCGGTTCGCGTATTTTGGCCCGCGCGTCCGGACTTCCTATTTCAACAGATTAGTCAAATTTTTTCCATTTTTCGGCCGGTCAGTTTTCGCATCCAGCGCCCTTTGTCCCAAATGTCCCAAATCTTTGCACAAACCGCTTTGGCGGCCTTTGGTTCGCGCCCTTTGTCCCATTTGTCCCGATTGCTAGAGGACTAGGACTTAGCCATTTTTATGATTTTTAAACTCGAGGCTGTTTTTGCGATTTTTCACCTTTCTTAAGAACTTTCTCTCTCCTCCTTAGACAGGGGAGTTAGAAAAAATATGAGGGGACCCTAGAAATATGAATTTTTTCTGGACTCAATATAATTGCTTGGGACAAAAGAATTTGATGCATGTTATCAAAATTACCTTGAGGGTGAATTTTGGATAACAATTAGGCGATGATAGTGGAAGATTCGACGATATTATGGAATCAATCCATGTATGTGGGTTTTAGCCACCATATAGCCAAGCGGGTTTGGTGATGATGGTCCCGATAACAAAAGAGCAAGGGAAAACAAGGATATTTCTCCGTCCTTTCACTACATGGTTGTGGGATGTCTCTGGGAATTCTTCCTCTTCTTTGCATTTCTTGTGTGGCTCATGGAACATCATGAAAACGAGGAATTCGGTGGGAAGATTTCTCAACAAGTAATTACTTCATTAACATAAGGATATTATCATAACTTCATACACCCCTTTTTGAAAAATTTAAATTCATTTTTTTCAACCTAAATCTCACATATGTTAGGAAGTTACATTGTTAACCAACTCTTCCATTAATTCCTAAACTTTCTATGTACGAAACGAGAATAATAATGATATATTTTTAATTTTATTTTACAAATTGCCACTTTATCGGCCTTTGTATTCGCTTATAGTGAGTATTCGTTTCCCCATGCCTTTACGATATTTTCATGCTTTACGATGTGCGACAATTAAAATGTTTTAGGGATGTATTTTAGTTAAATGTGAGATTTTTGCAATTTTAGAATACAAAATTTATCTTTGATTTTATTTTAGGACTTTATTTTTCCTTGGGAAATATTTATAGATCGAAGAAGCGAGAGATGTTTAGTCTTGCTTATTTGTGAGACATTTCACTTTTGACAAAGAACCTTCAAATTGAAATCTTCACATAGAAATAATTTTAAGAATATCGGTTTTTACATCTAAACAATAGAGTTTAGGAACCTTAAGAGACCACATACTTAGATAACATAGTCCAAATCTTAATGGCAACATATATTTTCTTGATTTCAAGGTCAATGAGCTTTAAATAGAAGGATTTCTACTTCTTATTGAATTTTTTTATATCTTTCTTTATTTTATCTTTTAATATCTTTTGAAGATGTGTTTCACACTCCTTTTTATACTAAATTCATGTAATATCTTCTTGATCATATTAGTTGTTCCTAACCTCTAATATGTCAAAAGCATAATTTCTACCTACTCCCACTAAGCGCCCAGATCAATACCAAACTCTCCACCTACCTTCTAGAATGGTCTCAGTATGGTGCATGTGGTTGAAAACATGTGAGAATTGAATGGTTTGTGTTTGATTGTGATTAAACATGTGGAAAATCATTCTCCAGCACTTTCTAAAATCCTCTATAAAAAGAGGTGAATGTAATGTCATTTGATAAGGCAAGAAAGACAATAAAAATTTGTCTTCTCCATCCATCTAGTTTATTTGTTTTTGCCTCTACCCATAAAAAATTGTTATCAGAGCGATCACATTAAGAGCGGCTCCCAGTTGGAGCATATCTATTTATTTTACGGTTTCTTATTTTGTGTGGCAGATTTCTCTATATGGAGTTTGTCTAGCCGGTGAGAAAAACATATCAAGAAAATAAAAAAGACATTCTAAGAAGCTTGTTGTCCAAAGGAGACATGGTAAGCATGAGATGTTTTAAAATCTAATTTGTTGTTTTGATTTTATTTGGCTGTAAGGCACCATTTCAAAGTTTATTAATATTATCTTTGCTAAAAGAAGCTACCAATTGCAAAGCCAATTATGTAGGCGTTGATTGTCAAGCCAAAAATTTACAAGGTCGAGTTTTGGACGAGGTCGAGGCACTTATAGAGATAGACGGGTAGTTGGCCAAGGTAATAAGATTTTTTTAAAAAGAAAATCTTATTTTTGGTATTAAAATAAATTAAGGCATGACTTTTAGTATAGAGGACGTTGTGCTCGTTCGAGAAAGTCAATTTTATCAAAATCGGAGCTCGGAGTCAAAAGTTATGGCCGTTTGAAGTTTTAGGGCACAAAACATGAGAAACCATTTTAAAGATCTTTCCGTCTGCCCACTGGATGACACGTGGCATGCTTTGATTGACTTGCGGGTCTCTCGGCCTTTCACGCCCTTTGCGTCCTTTTGTCTGGATGTCCCAAACCGTTTGGGACATAAACTCCCGATCCGCCCGAAATGGGCTTCCTTGTTCCTCATTCGGTAGGTGACACGTGTCACATATCCATTCACTTTCGGCCTTTTCGGCTATCCACATCCCAGCGCGTCCCTTTGTCCCTCTTGGCCTAGTGCTGAAGTTCCTGTTTTTAGGCTGAACCGGCCGGTTCGCGTACTCGCGGCCCACATGTCCCATTTGCTTTCGGACAAATGTCAGGGACAAATTTTCCCGATCGCCGGTTGGTCGGTTCGCGTACTTTTGTCCCGCACATCCCGGATGAAAGTTCTCATTTCAGCTGATCCAGCCGGTTCACGTGCCAGCGTATCTTGACCCAACTGTTCCGGGCTGCCTTGACTCATTTCGGCCGATCCGGCCGGTTCAGCGTATTTTTGGCCCGCGCGTCCGGACTTCCTATTTCAACAGATTAGTCAAATTTTTTCCATTTTTCGGCGGTCTGGATTTTCGCATCCGCGCGTCCCTTTGTCCCAAATGTCCCAAATGCTTTTGCACAAACCGCTTTGGCGGCCTTTGGCCGGTTCGCGCCCTTTGTCCCATTTGTCCCGATATTGCGAGGACTAGGACTTAGCCATTTTTATGATTTTTTCTCGCTCGAGGCTTTTTTTTTGCGATTTTTCACCTTTCTTAAGAACTTTCTCTCTCCTCCTTAGGCGGGGAGTTAGAAAAAATATGAGGGGACCCTAGAAATATGAATTTTTTCTGGACTCAATATAATTGCTTGGGACAAAAGAATTTGATGCATGTTATCAAAATTACCTTGAGGGTGAATTTTGGATAACAATTAGGCCTTGATAGTGGAAGATTCGACGATATTATGGAATCAATCCATGTATGTGGGTTTTAGCCAGACCATATAGCCAAGCGGGTTTGGTGATGATGGTCCCAATAACAAAAGAGCAAGGGAAAACAAGGATATTTCTCCGTCCTTTCACTACATGGTTGTGGGATGTCTCTGGGAATTCTTCCTCTTCACTGCATTTCTTGTGTGGCTCATGGAACATCATGAAAACGAGGAATTCGGTGGGAAGATTTCTCAACAAGTAATTACTTCATTAACATAAGGATATTATCATAACTTCAATACACCCCTTTTTGAAAAATTTAAATTCATTTTTTTCAACCTAAATCTCACATATGTTAGGAAGTTACATTGTTAACCAACTCTTCCATTAATTCCTAAACTTTCTATGTACGAAACAGAATAATAATGATATATTTTTTAATTTTATTTTACAAATTGCCACTTTGTCGGCCTTTGTATTCGCTTATAGTGAGTATTCGTTTCCCCATGCCTTTCGATATTTTCATGCTTTACGATGTGCGACGATTAAAATGTTTTAGGGATGTATTTTAGTTAAATGTGAGATTTTTGCAATTTTAGAATACAAAATTTATCTTTGATTTTATTTTAGGACTTTATTTTTCCTTGGGAAATATTTATAGATACGAAGAGCAGAGATGTTTAGTCTTGCTTATTTGTGAGACATTTCACTTTTGACAAAGAACCTTCAAATTGAAATCTTCACATAGAAATAATTTTAAGAATATCAGTTTTTACATCTAAACAATAGAGTTTAGGAACCTTAAGAGACCACATACTTAGATAACATAGTCCAAATCTTAATGGCAACATATATTTTACTGATTTCAAGGTCAATGAGCTTTAAATAGAAGGATTTCTACTTCTTATTGAATTTTTATATCTTTCTTTATTTTATCTTTTAATATCTTTTGAAGATGTGTTTCACACTCCTTTTTATACTAAATTCATGTAATATCTTCTTGATCATATTAGTTGTTCCTAACCTCTAATATGTCAAAAGCGATAATTTCTACCTACTCCCACTAACTCGCCTAGTCAATACCAAACTCTCCACCTACCTTCTAGAATGGTGCATGTAGTGCTGTGGTTGAAAACATGTGAGAATTGAATGGTTTGTGTTTGACTGTGATTAAACATGTGGAAAATCATTCTCCAGCACTTTCTAAAATCCTCTATAAAAAGAGGTGAATGTAATGTCATTTGATAAGGCAAGAAAGACAATAAAAATTTGTCTTCTCCATCCATCTAGTTTATTTGTTTTTGCCTCTACCCATAAAAAATTGTTATCAGAGCGATCACATTAAGAGCAGCTCCCAGATTGGAGCATATCTATTTATTTTACGGTTTCTTATTTTGTGTGGCAGATTTCTCTATATGGAGTTTGTCCTAGCCGGTGAGAAAAACATATCAAGAAAATAAAAAAAGACATTCTAAGAAGCTTGTTGTCCAAAGGAGACATGGTAAGCATGAGATGTTTTAAAATCTAATTTGTTGTTTTGATTTTATTTGGTCATAAGGCACCATTTCAAAGTTTATTAATATTATCTTTGCTAAAAAAAAGCTACCAATTGCAAAGCCAATTATGTAGACGTTGATTGTCAAGCCAAAAATTTACAAGGTCGAGTTTTTGGACGAGGTCGAGGCACTTATAGAGATAGACGGGTAGTTGGCCAAGGTAATAAGATTTTTTTTAAAAAGAAAATCTTATTTTTGGTATTAAAATAAATTAAGGCATGACTTTTAGTATAGAGGACGTTGTGCTCGTTCCAGAAAGTCCAATTTTATCAAAATCGGAGCTCGGAGTCAAAAGTTATGGCCGTTTGAAGTTTTAGGGCACAAAACATGAGAAACTGCATTTTAAAGATCTTTCCGTACGCTGCCACCTGGATGACACGTGGCATGCTTTGATTGACTTGCGGGTCTACTGGCCTTTCACGCCCTTTGCGTCCTTTTGTCCTGGATGTCCCAAACCGTTTCGGACATAAACTCCCGATCCGCCCGAAATGGGCTTCCTTGTTCCTCATTCGGCCGGTGACACGTGTCACATATCCATTCACTTTCGGCCTTTTCGGCTATCCACATCCCGCGTCCCTTTGTCCCTCTTGGCCTAGTCTTTGAAGTTCCTGTTTTGGCTGAACCGGCCGGTTCGCGTACTCGCGGCCCACATGTCCCATTTGCTTTCGGGCAAATGCAGGGACAAATTTTCCCGATTCGCCGGTTCGGCCGGTTCGCGTACTTTTGTCCCGCACATCCCCTGCCGAAGTTCTCATTTCAGCTGATCCACCGGTTCACGTGCCGCGTATCTTGACCCAACTGTTAGGGCTGCCTTGACTCATTTCGGCCGATCCGGCCGGTTCGCGTACTTTTGGCCCGCGCGTCCCGGACTTCCTGTTTCAACAGTTAGTCAAATTTTTTCCACTTTTCGGCCAGTTCGGATTTCCGCATCCCGCGCGTCCCTTTGTCCCAAATGTCCCAAATGCTGCACAAACCGCTTGGCGGCCTTTCGGCCGGTTCGCGCCCTTTGTCCCATTTGTCCCGATCTGCCATGCGAGGACTAGGACTTAGCCATTTTTATGATTTTTAAACTCGAGCCTGTTTTTGCGATTTTTTCACCTTTCTTCAGAACTTTCTCTCTTCTTCTTGGACAGGGGAGTTAGAAAAATATGAGGGGACCCTAGAAATATGACTTTTCACCTGGACTCAATATAATTGCTTGGGACAAAAGAATTTGATGCATGTTATCAAAATTACCTTGAGGGGTGAATTTTGGATAACAATTAGACGCTTGATGAGTGGAAGATTCGACGATATTATGGAATCAATCCATGTATGTGGGTTTTAGCCACCATATAGCCAAGCGAGGTTTGGTGATGATGGTCCCAATAACAAAAGAGCAAGGGAAAACAAGGATATTTCTCCGTCCTTTCACTACATGGTTGTGGGATGTCTCTGGGAATTCTTCCTCTTCACCGCATTTCTTGTGTGGCTCATGGAACATCATGAAAACGAGGAATTCGGTGGGAAGATTTCTCAACAAGTAATTACTTCATTAACATAAGGATATTATCATAACTTCAATACACCCCTTTTTGAAAAATTTAAATTCATTTTTTTCAACCTAAATCTCACATATGTTAGGAAGTTACATTGTTAACCAACTCTTCCATTAATTCCTAAACTTTCTATGTACGAAACAGAATAATAATGATATATTTTTTAATTTTATTTTACAAATTGCCACCGTCGGCCTTTGTATTCGCTTATAGTGAGTATTCGTTTCCCCATGCCTTTCGATATTTTCATGCTTTACGATGTGCGACGATTAAAATGTTTTAGGGATGTATTTTAGTTAAATGTGAGATTTTTGCAATTTTAGAATACAAAATTTATCTTTGATTTTATTTTAGGACTTTATTTTCCTTGGGAAATATTTATAGATCGAAGAGCGAGAGATGTTTAGTCTTGCTTATTTGTGAGACATTTCACTTTTGACAAAGAACCTTCAAATTGAAATCTTCACATAGAAATAATTTTAAGAATATCGGTTTTTACATCTAAACAATAGAGTTTAGGAACCTTAAGAGACCACATACTTAGATAACATAGTCCAAATCTTAATGGCAACATATATTTTACTTGATTTCAAGGTCAATGAGCTTTAAATAGAAGGATTTCTACTTCTTATTGAATTTTTTTATATCTTTCTTTATTTTATCTTTTAATATCTTTTGAAGATGTGTTTCACACTCCTTTTTTATACTAAATTCATGTAATATCTTCTTCAATCATATTAGTTGTTCCTAACCTCTAATATGTCAAAAACAGTAATTTCTACCTACTCCCACTAACTGCCCAGTCAATACCAAACTCTCCACCTACCTTCTAGAATGGTGCAGTATAGTGCATGTGGTTGAAAACATGTGAGAATTGAATGGTTTGTGTTTGACTGTGATTAAACATGTGGAAAATCATTCTCCAGCACTTTCTAAAATCCTCTATAAAAAGAGGTGAATGTAATGTCATTTGATAAGGCAAGAAAGACAATAAAAATTTGTCTTCTCCATCCATCTAGTTTATTTGTTTTTGCCTCTACCCATAAAAATTGTTATCGGGCGATCACATTAAGAGCAGCTCCCAGTTGGAGCATATCTATTTATTTTACGGTTTCTTATTTTGTGTGGCAGATTTCTCTATATGGAGTTTGTCCTAGCCGGTGAGAAAAACATATCAAGAAAATAAAAAAGACATTCTAAGAAGCTTGTTGTCCAAAGGAGACATGGTAAGCATGAGATGTTTTAAAATCTAATTTGTTGTTTTGATTTTATTTGGTCAGTAAGGCACCATTTCAAAGTTTATTAATATTATCTTTGCTAAAAGAAGCTACCAATTGCAAAGCCAATTATGTAGACGTTGATTGTCAAGCCAAAAATTTACAAGGTCGAGTTTTTGGACGAGGTCGAGGCACTTATAGAGATAGACGGGTAGTTGGCCAAGGTAATAAGATTTTTTTAAAAGAAAATCTTATTTTTGGTATTAAAATAAATTAAGGCATGACTTTTAGTATAGAGGACGTTGTGCTCGTTCGAGAAAGTCCAATTTTATCAAAATCGGAGCTCGGAGTCAAAAGTTATGGCCGTTTGAAGTTTTAGGGCACAAAACATGAGAAAGCGCATTTTAAAGATCTTTCCGTCTGTTGCCACTGGATGACACGTGGCATGCTTTGATTGACTTGCGGGTCTACTGGCCTTTCACGCCCTTTGCGTCCTTTTGTCCTGGATGTCCCAAACCGTTTCGGACATAAACTCCCGATCCGCCCGAAATGGGCTTCCTTGTTCCTCATTCGGCCGGTGACACGTGTCACATATCCATTCACTTTCGGCCTTTTCGGCTATCCACATCCCGCGCGTCCCTTTGTCCCTCTTGGCCTAGTGCTGAAGTTCCCTGTTTCGGCTGAACCGGCCGGTTCGCGTACTCGCGGCCCACATGTCCCATTTGCTTTCGGACCGTCTGGGACAAATTTTCCCGATTCGCCTGGTTCGGTCGGTTCGCGTACTTTTGTCCCGCACATCCCGGACTGAAAGTTCTCATTTCAGCTGATCCAGCCGGTTCACGTACTTCGCGTATCTTCGGCCCAACTGTTCCGGGCTGCCTTGACTCATTTCGGCCGATCCGGCCGGTTCGCGTATTTTTGGCCCGCGCGTCCCGGACTTCCTATTTCAACAGTTAGTCAAATTTTTTCCATTTTTCGGCCAGTCCGGATTTTCGCATCCCGCGCGTCCCTTTGTCCCAAATGTCCCAAATGCTTTTGCACAAACCGCTGGCGCGGCCTTTGGCCGTTCGCGCCCTTTGTCCCATTTGTCCCGATCATTGCGAGGGACTAGGACTTAGCCATTTTTATGATTTTTTCTGGCTCGAGCTGTTTTTGCGATTTTTCACCTTTCTTAAGAACTTTCTCTCTCCTCCTTAGACAGGGAGTTAGAAAAATATGAGGGGACCCTAGAAATATGAATTTTTTTCCGGACTCAATATAATTGCTTGGGACAAAAGAATTTGATGCATGTTATCAAAATTACCTTGAGGGTGAATTTTGGATAACAATTAGACGCATAGTGGAAGATTCGACGATATTATGGAATCAATCCATGTATGTGGGTTTTAGCCAGCCATATAGCCAAGCAGGTTTGGTGATGATGGTCCCAATAACAAAAGAGCAAGGGAAAACAAGGATATTTCTCCGTCCTTTCACTACATGGTTGTGGGATGTCTCTAGGGAATTCTTCCTCTTCACTGCATTTCTTGTGTGGCTCATGGAACATCATGAAAACGAGGAATTCAGTGGGAAGATTTCTCAACAAGTAATTACTTCATTAACATAAGGATATTATCATAACTTCAATACACCCCTTTTTGAAAAATTTAAATTCATTTTTTTTCAACCTAAATCTCACATATGTTAGGAAGTTACATTGTTAACCAACTCTTCCATTAATTCCTAAACTTTCTATGTACGAAACAGAATAATAATGATATATTTTTTAATTTTATTTTACAAATTGCCACTGTCGGCCTTTGTATTCGCTTATAGTGAGTATTCGTTTCCCCATGCCTTTCTGATATTTTCATGCTTTCTGATGTGCGACGATTAAAATGTTTTAGGGATGTATTTTAGTTAAATGTGAGATTTTTGCAATTTTAGAATACAAAATTTATCTTTCGATTTTATTTTAGGACTTTATTTTTCCTTGGGAAATATTTATAGATCTCGAAGAGCGAGATGTTTAGTCTTGCTTATTTGTGAGACATTTCACTTTTGACAAAGAACCTTCAAATTGAAATCTTCACATAGAAATAATTTTAAGAATATCAGTTTTACATCTAAACAATAGAGTTTAGGAACCTTAAGAGACCACATACTTAGATAACATAGTCCAAATCTTAATGGCAACATATATTTTACTGATTTCAAGGTCAATGAGCTTTAAATAGAAGGATTTCTACTTCTTATTGAATTTTTTTATATCTTTCTTTATTTTATCTTTTAATATCTTTTGAAGATGTGTTTCACACTCCTTTTTATACTAAATTCATGTAATATCTTCTTCAATCATATTAGTTGTTCCTAACCTCTAATATGTCAAAAGCGATAATTTCTACCTACTCCCACTAACGCCTGAGTCAATACCAAACTCTCCACCTACCTTCTAGAATGGTCTCAGTATGGTCTCACGTTGAAAACATGTGAGAATTGAATGGTTTGTGTTTGACCGTGATTAAACATGTGGAAAATCATTCTCCAAGCACTTTCTAAAATCCTCTATAAAAAGAGGTGAATGTAATGTCATTTGATAAGGCAAGAAAGACAATAAAAATTTGTCTTCTCCATCCATCTAGTTTATTTGTTTTTGCCTCTACCCATAAAAATTGTTATCGTAGCGATCACATTAAGAGCAGCTCCCAGTTGGAGCATATCTATTTATTTTACGGTTTCTTATTTTGTGTGGCAGATTTCTCTATATGGAGTTTGTCCTAGCCGGTGAGAAAAACATATCAAGAAAATAAAAAAAGACATTCTAAGAAGCTTGTTGTCCAAAGGAGACATGGTAAGCATGAGATGTTTTAAAATCTAATTTGTTGTTTTGATTTTATTTGGCTGTAAGGCACCATTTCAAAGTTTATTAATATTATCTTTGCTAAAAGAAGCTACCAATTGCAAAGCCAATTATGTAGACGTTGATTGTCAAGCCAAAAATTTACAAGGTCGAGTTTTTGGACGAGGTCGAGGCACTTATAGAGATAGACGGGTAGTTGGCCAAGGTAATAAGATTTTTTTAAAAGAAAATCTTATTTTTGGTATTAAAATAAATTAAGGCATGACTTTTAGTATAGAGGACGTTGTGCTCGTTCCGAAAAGTCCAATTTTATCAAAATCGGAGCTCGGAGTCAAAAGTTATGGCCGTTTGAAGTTTTAGGGCACAAAACATGAGAAATCGCATTTTAAAGATCTTTCCGTCTGCACGCCACCACTGGATGACACGTGGCATGCTTTGATTGACTTGCGGGTCTCTCGGCCTTTCACGCCCTTTGCGTCCTTTTGTCTGGATGTCCCAAACCGTTTCGGACATAAACTCCCGATCCGCCCGAAATGGGCTTCCTTGTTCCTCATTCGGCCGGTGACACGTGTCACATATCCATTCACTTTCGGCCTTTTCGGCTATCCACATCCCGCGTCCCTTTGTCCCTCTTGGCCTAGTGCTTTGAAGTTCCTGTTTAATTGAACCGGCCGGTTCGCGTACTCGCGGCCCACATGTCCCATTTGCTTTCACTGCCGTGGGACAAATTTTCCCGATTCGCCTTCGGTCGGTTCGCGTACTTTTGTCCCGCACATCCCGTGATCCGAAAGTTCTCATTTCAGCTGATCCAGCCGGTTCACGTATTTCGCGTATCTTCGCCCAACTGCTCCGGCTGCCTTGACTCATTTCGGCCGATCCGGCCGGTCGCGTATTTTTGGCCCGCGCGTCCCGACTTCCTATTTCAACAGCTTAGTCAAATTTTTTCCATTTTTCGGCCAGTCCGGATTTTCGCATCCCGCGCGTCCCTTTGTCCCAAATGTCCCAAATGCTGCACAAAATCGCTGGCGGCCTTTCGGCCGGTTCGCGCCCTTTGTCCCATTTGTCCCGATTGCATGCGAGGACTAGGACTTAGCCATTTTTATGATTTTTTCTCGCTCGAGCTCTGTTTTTGCGATTTTTTCACCTTTCTTAAGAACTTTCTCTCTCCTCCTTAGACAGGGAGTTAGAAAAATATGAGGGGACCCTAGAAATATGAATTTTTGCCTGGACTCAATATAATTGCTTGGGACAAAAGAATTTGATGCATGTTATCAAAATTACCTTGAGGGGTGAATTTTGGATAACAATTAGACGCAGATAGTGGAAGATTCGACGATATTATGGAATCAATCCATGTATGTGGGTTTTAGCCACCATATAGCCAAGCGGGTTTGGTGATGATGGTCCCAATAACAAAAGAGCAAGGGAAAACAAGGATATTTCTCCGTCCTTTCACTACATGGTTGTGGGATGTCTCTAGGGAATTCTTCCTCTTCTTTGCATTTCTTGTGTGGCTCATGGAACATCATGAAAACGAGGAATTCGGTGGGAAGATTTCTCAACAAGTAATTACTTCATTAACATAAGGATATTATCATAACTTCAATACACCCCTTTTTGAAAAATTTAAATTCATTTTTTTCAACCTAAATCTCACATATGTTAGGAAGTTACATTGTTAACCAACTCTTCCATTAATTCCTAAACTTTCTATGTATGCGAAACAGAATAATAATGATATATTTTTAATTTTATTTTACAAATTGCCACCGTCGGCCTTTGTATTCGCTTATAGTGAGTATTCGTTTCCCCATGCCTTTCGATATTTTCATGCTTTCGATGTGCGACATTAAAATGTTTTAGGGATGTATTTTAGTTAAATGTGAGATTTTTTTGCAATTTTAGAATACAAAATTTATCTTTCAGATTTTATTTTAGGACTTTATTTTTCCTTGGGAAATATTTATAGATCTGAAGAGCAGAGATGTTTAGTCTTGCTTATTTGTGAGACATTTCACTTTTGACAAAGAACCTTCAAATTGAAATCTTCACATAGAAATAATTTTAAGAATATCAGTTTTTACATCTAAACAATAGAGTTTAGGAACCTTAAGAGACCACATACTTAGATAACATAGTCCAAATCTTAATGGCAACATATATTTTACTGATTTCAAGGTCAATGAGCTTTAAATAGAAGGATTTCTACTTCTTATTGAATTTTTTTATATCTTTCTTTATTTTATCTTTTAATATCTTTTGAAGATGTGTTTCACACTCCTTTTTATACTAAATTCATGTAATATCTTCTTCAATCATATTAGTTGTTCCTAACCTCTAATATGTCAAAAACAAATTTCTACCTACTCCCACTAACTCGCCGAAATAATACCAAACTCTCCACCTACCTTCTAGAATGGTCTCAGTATGGTCTGTGGGTTGAAAACATGTGAGAATTGAATGGTTTGTGTTTGACCGTGATTAAACATGTGGAAAATCATTCTCCAAAGACTTTCTAAAATCCTCTATAAAAAGAGGTGAATGTAATGTCATTTGATAAGGCAAGAAAGACAATAAAAATTTGTCTTCTCCATCCATCTAGTTTATTTGTTTTTGCCTCTACCCATAAAAATTGTTATCGAGCGATCACATTAAGAGCAGCTCCCAGATTGGAGCATATCTATTTATTTTACGGTTTCTTATTTTGTGTGGCAGATTTCTCTATATGGAGTTTGTCCTAGCCGGTGAGAAAAACATATCAAGAAAATAAAAAAAGACATTCTAAGAAGCTTGTTGTCCAAAGGAGACATGGTAAGCATGAGATGTTTTAAAATCTAATTTGTTGTTTTGATTTTATTTGGCTGTAAGGCACCATTTCAAAGTTTATTAATATTATCTTTGCTAAAAGAAGCTACCAATTGCAAAGCCAATTATGTAGACGTTGATTGTCAAGCCAAAAATTTACAAGGTCAGTTTTTTGGACGAGGTCGAGGCACTTATAGAGATAGACGGGTAGTTGGCCAAGGTAATAAGATTTTTTTTAAAAAGAAAATCTTATTTTTGGTATTAAAATAAATTAAGGCATGACTTTTAGTATAGAGGACGTTGTGCTCGTTCCAGAAAGTCCAATTTTATCAAAATCGGAGCTCGGAGTCAAAAGTTATGGCCGTTTGAAGTTTTAGGGCACAAAACATGAGAAACTGCATTTTAAAGATCTTTCCCGTACGCTGCCACCTGGATGACACGTGGCATGCTTTGATTGACTTGCGGGTCTACTGGCCTTTCACGCCCTTTGCGTCCTTTTGTCCTGGATGTCCCAAACCGTTTCGGACATAAACTCCCGATCCGCCCGAAATGGGCTTCCTTGTTCCTCATTCGGCCGGTGACACGTGTCACATATCCATTCACTTTCGGCCTTTTCGGCTATCCACATCCCGCGCGTCCCTTTGTCCCTCTTGGCCTAGTGCTGAAGTTCCTGTTTCGGCTGAACCGGCGGTTCGCGTACTCGCGGCCACATGTCCCATTTGCTTTCGCACTGCAGGGACAAATTTTCCCGATTCGCCTGTTCGGTCGGTTCGCGTACTTTTGTCCCGCACATCCCGGTGATCCGAAAGTTCTCATTTCAGCTGATCCACCGGTTCACGTATTTCGCGTATCTTCGCCCAACTGCTCCGGGCTGCCTTGACTCATTTCGGCCGATCCGGCCGGTTCGCGTATTTTTGGCCTGCGCAAGGTCCCGACTTCCTATTTCAACAGCTTAGTCAAATTTTTTTCCATTTTTCGGCCATCCGATTTTCGCATCCCGCGGCCCCTTTGTCCCAAATGTCCCAAATGCTGCACAAACGCTGGCGGCCTTTCGGCCGGTTCGCGCCCTTTTGTCCCATTTGTCCCGATCATTGCTGAGGGACTAGGACTTAGCCATTTTTATGATTTTTCTGCTCGAGCCTGCTTTTTTGCGATTTTTTCACCTTTCTTAAGAACTTTCTCTCTCCTCCTTAGACAGGGAGTTAGAAAAAATATGAGGGGACCCTAGAAATATGAATTTTTTTCCTGGACTCAATATAATTGCTTGGGACAAAAGAATTTGATGCATGTTATCAAAATTACCTTGAGGGGTGAATTTTGGATAACAATTAGACGCAGTAGTGGAAGATTCGACGATATTATGGAATCAATCCATGTATGTGGGTTTTAGCCAGCCATATAGCCAAGCAGGTTTGGTGATGATGGTCCCAATAACAAAAGAGCAAGGGAAAACAAGGATATTTCTCCGTCCTTTCACTACATGGTTGTGGGATGTCTCTAGGGAATTCTTCCTCTTCACTGCATTTCTTGTGTGGCTCATGGAACATCATGAAAACGAGGAATTCAGTGGGAAGATTTCTCAACAAGTAATTACTTCATTAACATAAGGATATTATCATAACTTCAATACACCCTTTTTGAAAAATTTAAATTCATTTTTTTCAACCTAAATCTCACATATGTTAGGAAGTTACATTGTTAACCAACTCTTCCATTAATTCCTAAACTTTCTATGTACGATGCGAAATGAATAATAATGATATATTTTTTAATTTTATTTTACAAATTGCCACCGTCGGCCTTTGTATTCGCTTATAGTGAGTATTCGTTTCCCCATGCCTTTACGATATTTTCATGCTTTCTCGATGTGCGACATTAAAATGTTTTAGGGATGTATTTTAGTTAAATGTGAGATTTTTGCAATTTTAGAATACAAAATTTATCTTTCGATTTTATTTTAGGACTTTATTTTTCCTTGGGAAATATTTATAGATCCGAAGAGCAGAGATGTTTAGTCTTGCTTATTTGTGAGACATTTCACTTTTGACAAAGAACCTTCAAATTGAAATCTTCACATAGAAATAATTTTAAGAATATCAGTTTTACATCTAAACAATAGAGTTTAGGAACCTTAAGAGACCACATACTTAGATAACATAGTCCAAATCTTAATGGCAACATATATTTTACTGATTTCAAGGTCAATGAGCTTTAAATAGAAGGATTTCTACTTCTTATTGAATTTTTTTATATCTTTCTTTATTTTATCTTTTAATATCTTTTGAAGATGTGTTTCACACTCCTTTTTATACTAAATTCATGTAATATCTTCTTCAATCATATTAGTTGTTCCTAACCTCTAATATGTCAAAACATAATTTCTACCTACTCCCACTAACTCGCCTAAATCAATACCAAACTCTCCACCTACCTTCTAGAATGGTCTCGTATGGTCTCGTGGTTGAAAACATGTGAGAATTGAATGGTTTGTGTTTGACTGTGATTAAACATGTGGAAAATCATTCTCCAAAGACTTTCTAAAATCCTCTATAAAAAGAGGTGAATGTAATGTCATTTGATAAGGCAAGAAAGACAATAAAAATTTGTCTTCTCCATCCATCTAGTTTATTTGTTTTTGCCTCTACCCATAAAAATTGTTATCGTAGCGATCACATTAAGAGCAGCTCCCGATTGGAGCATATCTATTTATTTTACGGTTTCTTATTTTGTGTGGCAGATTTCTCTATATGGAGTTTGTCCTAGCCGGTGAGAAAAACATATCAAGAAAATAAAAAAAGACATTCTAAGAAGCTTGTTGTCCAAAGGAGACATGGTAAGCATGAGATGTTTTAAAATCTAATTTGTTGTTTTGATTTTATTTGGCTGTAAGGCACCATTTCAAAGTTTATTAATATTATCTTTGCTAAAAGAAGCTACCAATTGCAAAGCCAATTATGTAGACGTTGATTGTCAAGCCAAAAATTTACAAGGTCAGTTTTTTGGACGAGGTCGAGGCACTTATAGAGATAGACGGGTAGTTGGCCAAGGTAATAAGATTTTTTTAAAAAGAAAATCTTATTTTTGGTATTAAAATAAATTAAGGCATGACTTTTAGTATAGAGGACGTTGTGCTTGTTCCAGAAAGTCCAATTTTATCAAAATCGGAGCTCGAGTCAAAAGTTATGGCCGTTTGAAGTTTTAGGGCACAAAACATGAGAAATCGCATTTTAAAGATCTTTCCGTCTGCACGCCACCTCGGATGACACGTGGCATGCTTTGATTGACTTGCGGGTCTACATCGGCCTTTCACGCCCTTTGCGTCCTTTTGTCCTGGATGTCCCAAACCGCTTTGGACATAAACTCCCGATCCGCCCGAAATGGGCTTCCTTGTTCCTCATTCGGCCGGTGACACGTGTCACATATCCATTCACTTTCGGCCTTTTCGCTATCCACATCCCGCGCGTCCCTTTGTCCCTCTTGGCCTAGTGCTGAAGTTCCTGCTTCGCTGAACCGGCCGGTTCGCGTACTCGCGCCCACATGTCCCATTTGCTTTCGCACTGCCTGGGGACAAATTTTCCCGATTCGCCTTTCCTTGGCCGGTTCGCGTACTTTCTTTGTCCCGCACATCCCAGATCGAAAGTTCTCATTTCACTGATCCACCGGTTCACGATTTCAGCGTATCTTCGCCCAACTGCTCCGGCTGCCTTGACTCATTTCGCCGATCCGGCCGGTTCGCGTATTTTTGGCCCGCGCGTCCGGACTTCCTATTTCAACAGCTTAGTCAAATTTTTTTCCATTTTTCGGCCAATCCCGATTTTCGCATCCCGCGCGGCCCCTTTGTCCCAAATGTCCCAAATGCTGCACAAACCGCCTGGCGGCCTTTCGGCCGGTTCGCGCCCTTTTGTCCCATTTGTCCCGACTGTTGCGAGGACTAGGACTTAGCCATTTTTTATGATTTTTTCTGGCTCGAGCCTGTTTTTTGCGATTTTTTCACCTTTCTTAAGAACTTTCTCTCTCCTCCTTAGACAGGGGAGTTAGAAAAAATATGAGGGGACCCTAGAAATATGAATTTTTTTCCTGGACTCAATATAATTGCTTGGGACAAAAGAATTTGATGCATGTTATCAAAATTACCTTGAGGGGTGAATTTTGGATAACAATTAGACGCAGTAGTGGAAGATTCGACGATATTATGGAATCAATCCATGTATGTGGGTTTTAGCCAGCCATATAGCCAAGCAGGTTTGGTGATGATGGTCCCAATAACAAAAGAGCAAGGGAAAACAAGGATATTTCTCCGTCCTTTCACTACATGGTTGTGGGATGTCTCTAGGGAATTCTTCCTCTTCACTGCATTTCTTGTGTGGCTCATGGAACATCATGAAAACGAGGAATTCAGTGGGAAGATTTCTCAACAAGTAATTACTTCATTAACATAAGGATATTATCATAACTTCAATACACCCCTTTTTGAAAAATTTAAATTCATTTTTTTCAACCTAAATCTCACATATGTTAGGAAGTTACATTGTTAACCAACTCTTCCATTAATTCCTAAACTTTCTATGTACGAAACAATAATAATGATATATTTTTAATTTTATTTTACAAATTGCCACTGTCGGCCTTTGTATTCGCTTATAGTGAGTATTCGTTTCCCATGCCTTTCTCGATATTTTCATGCTTTCGATGTGCGACAATTAAAATGTTTTAGGGATGTATTTTAGTTAAATGTGAGATTTTTTGCAATTTTAGAATACAAAATTTATCTTTCGATTTTATTTTAGGACTTTATTTTTCCTTGGGAAATATTTATAGATCCAAGAGCAGAGATGTTTAGTCTTGCTTATTTGTGAGACATTTCACTTTTGACAAAGAACCTTCAAATTGAAATCTTCACATAGAAATAATTTTAAGAATATCAGTTTTTACATCTAAACAATAGAGTTTAGGAACCTTAAGAGACCACATACTTAGATAACATAGTCCAAATCTTAATGGCAACATATATTTTACTGATTTCAAGGTCAATGAGCTTTAAATAGAAGGATTTCTACTTCTTATTGAATTTTTTTATATCTTTCTTTATTTTATCTTTTAATATCTTTTGAAGATGTGTTTCACACTCCTTTTTATACTAAATTCATGTAATATCTTCTTCAATCATATTAGTTGTTCCTAACCTCTAATATGTCAAAAACAAGAATTTCTACCTACTCCCACTAACTCGCCTCAATACCAAACTCTCCACCTACCTTCTAGAATGGTCTCAGTATGGTCTGTGGTTGAAAACATGTGAGAATTGAATGGTTTGTGTTTGACCGTGATTAAACATGTGGAAAATCATTCTCCAAAGACTTTCTAAAATCCTCTATAAAAAGAGGTGAATGTAATGTCATTTGATAAGGCAAGAAAGACAATAAAAATTTGTCTTCTCCATCCATCTAGTTTATTTGTTTTTGCCTCTACCCATAAAAATTGTTATCGTAGCGATCACATTAAGAGCAGCTCCCAGATTGGAGCATATCTATTTATTTTACGGTTTCTTATTTTGTGTGGCAGATTTCTCTATATGGAGTTTGTCCTGCCGGTGAGAAAAACATATCAAGAAAATAAAAAAGACATTCTAAGAAGCTTGTTGTCCAAAGGAGACATGGTAAGCATGAGATGTTTTAAAATCTAATTTGTTGTTTTGATTTTATTTGGTCAGTAAGGCACCATTTCAAAGTTTATTAATATTATCTTTGCTAAAAGAAGCTACCAATTGCAAAGCCAATTATGTAGACGTTGATTGTCAAGCCAAAAATTTACAAGGTCAGTTTTTCGACGAGGTCGAGGCACTTATAGAGATAGACGGGTAGTTGGCCAAGGTAATAAGATTTTTTTAAAAAGAAAATCTTATTTTTGGTATTAAAATAAATTAAGGCATGACTTTTAGTATAGAGGACGTTGTGCTCGTTCCGAAAGTCCAATTTTATCAAAATCGGAGCTCGAGTCAAAAGTTATGGCCGCTTTGAAGTTTTAGGGCACAAAACATGAGAAACTCGCATTTTAAAGATCTTTCCGTCGCGCCACCTGGATGACACGTGGCATGCTTTGATTGACTTGCGGGTCTACCGGCCTTTCACGCCCTTTTCGTCCTTTTGTCCTGGATGTCCCAAACCGCTTGGACATAAACTCCCGATCCGCCTCCGAAATGGGCTTCCTTGTTCCTCATTCGGCCGGTGACACGTGTCACATATCCATTCACTTTCGGCCTTTTCGCTATCCACATCCCGCGCCCCTTTGTCCCTCTTGGCCTAGTGCTGAAGTTCCCTGCTTTCGGCTGAACTGCCGGTTCACAGCGTACTCGCGCCCACATGTCCCATTTGCTTTCGCACTGCAGGGGACAAATTTTCCCGATTCGCCTTGCCGGGTCGGGTTCGCGATTTTTTGTCCCGCACATCCCGATCGAAAGTTCTCATTTCAGCTGATCCAAATGGTTCACGATTTCGCTGATCTTCGCCCAACTGCTCCGGCTGCCTTGACTCATTTCGCCGATCCGGCGGCTCGCGTATTTTTGGCCCGCAAGGTCCTGGACTTCCTATTTCAACAGCTTAGTCAAATTTTTTCCATTTTTCGCCAAACTGATTTTCGCATCCCGCGTCCCTTTGTCCCAAATGTCCCAAATGCTGCACAAACCGCCTCCGCGGCCTTTCGCCGGCTTCGCGCCTTTTGTCCCATTTGTCCCGACTGCACAGGGACTAGGACTTAGCCATTTTTTATGATTTTTTCTGCCTCGAGCCTGCTTTTTTGCGATTTTTTCACCTTTCTTAAGAACTTTCTCTCTCCTCCTTAGACATGGGAGTTAGAAAAATATGAGGGGACCCTAGAAATATGAATTTTTTTCCGGACTCAATATAATTGCTTGGGACAAAAGAATTTGATGCATGTTATCAAAATTACCTTGAGGGGTGAATTTTGGATAACAATTAGACGCAGAGGGAAGATTCGACGATATTATGGAATCAATCCATGTATGTGGGTTTTAGCCACCATATAGCCAAGCAGGTTTGGTGATGATGGTCCCAATAACAAAAGAGCAAGGGAAAACAAGGATATTTCTCCGTCCTTTCACTACATGGTTGTGGGATGTCTCTAGGGAATTCTTCCTCTTCACCGCATTTCTTGTGTGGCTCATGGAACATCATGAAAACGAGGAATTCAGGTGGGAAGATTTCTCAACAAGTAATTACTTCATTAACATAAGGATATTATCATAACTTCAATACACCCCTTTTTGAAAAATTTAAATTCATTTTTTTCAACCTAAATCTCACATATGTTAGGAAGTTACATTGTTAACCAACTCTTCCATTAATTCCTAAACTTTCTATGTACGAAATGAATAATAATGATATATTTTTAATTTTATTTTACAAATCACCACTGTCGGCCTTTGTATTCGCTTATAGTGAGTATTCGTTTCCCATGCCTTTCTCGATATTTTCATGCTTTCTCGATGTGCGACAATTAAAATGTTTTAGGGATGTATTTTAGTTAAATGTGAGATTTTTGCAATTTTAGAATACAAAATTTATCTTTCGATTTTATTTTAGGACTTTATTTTTCCTTGGGAAATATTTATAGATCTCAAGAGCAGAGATGTTTAGTCTTGCTTATTTGTGAGACATTTCACTTTTGACAAAGAACCTTCAAATTGAAATCTTCACATAGAAATAATTTTAAGAATATCAGTTTTTACATCTAAACAATAGAGTTTAGGAACCTTAAGAGACCACATACTTAGATAACATAGTCCAAATCTTAATGGCAACATATATTTTATCGATTTCAAGGTCAATGAGCTTTAAATAGAAGGATTTCTACTTCTTATTGAATTTTTTTATATCTTTCTTTATTTTATCTTTTAATATCTTTTGAAGATGTGTTTCACACTCCTTTTTATACTAAATTCATGTAATATCTTCTTCAATCATATTAGTTGTTCCTAACCTCTAATATGTCAAAAACAAGAATTTCTACCTACTCCCACTAATCGCCTACTAATACCAAACTCTCCACCTACCTTCTAGAATGGTCTCGTATGGTCTCGTGGTTGAAAACATGTGAGAATTGAATGGTTTGTGTTTGACTCGTGATTAAACATGTGGAAAATCATTCTCCAAAGACTTTCTAAAATCCTCTATAAAAAGAGGTGAATGTAATGTCATTTGATAAGGCAAGAAAGACAATAAAAATTTGTCTTCTCCATCCATCTAGTTTATTTGTTTTTGCCTCTACCCATAAAAATTGTTATCGTAGCGATCACATTAAGAGCAGCTCCCAGATTGGAGCATATCTATTTATTTTACGGTTTCTTATTTTGTGTGGCAGATTTCTCTATATGGAGTTTGTCCTAGCCGGTGAGAAAAACATATCAAGAAAATAAAAAAGACATTCTAAGAAGCTTGTTGTCCAAAGGAGACATGGTAAGCATGAGATGTTTTAAAATCTAATTTGTTGTTTTGATTTTATTTGGTCAGAAGGCACCATTTCAAAGTTTATTAATATTATCTTTGCTAAAAGAAGCTACCAATTGCAAAGCCAATTATGTAGACGTTGATTGTCAAGCCAAAAATTTACAAGGTCAGCTTTTTCGACGAGGTCGAGGCACTTATAGAGATAGACGGGTAGTTGGCCAAGGTAATAAGATTTTTTTAAAAAGAAAATCTTATTTTTGGTATTAAAATAAATTAAGGCATGACTTTTAGTATAGAGGACGTTGTGCTCGTTCCGTAAAGTCCAATTTTATCAAAATCGGAGCTCGAGTCAAAAGTTATGGCCGCTTGAAGTTTTAGGGCACAAAACATGAGAAACTCGCATTTTAAAGATCTTTCCGTGACGCCGCCACTGGATGACACGTGGCATGCTTTGATTGACTTCATGGGTCTATCGCCTTTCACGCCTTTTCGTCCTTTTGTCCTGGATGTCCCAAACCGCTTCGACATAAACTCCCGATCCGCCCGAAATGGGCTTCCTTGTTCCTCATTCGGCCGTGACACGTGTCACATATCCATTCACTTTCGGCCTTTTCGCTATCCACATCCCGCGCGCCCTTTGTCCCTCTTGGCCTAGTGCTGAAGTTCCTGCTTCGGCTGAACCGGCCGGTTCGCGTGACTCGCGGCCCACATGTCCCATTTGCTTTCGACCGTCCTGGGACAAATTTTCCCGATTCGCCTTGCTCGGCTTGGTTCGCGTATTTTTGTCCCGCACATCCCAGATCGAAAGTTCTCATTTCAGCTGATCCACCGGTTCACGTATTTCGCGTATCTTCGCCCAACTGCTCCGGGCTGCCTTGACTCATTTCGCCGATCCGGCCGGCTTCGCGTATTTTTGGCCCGCGCGTCCTGGACTTCCTATTTCAACAGTTAGTCAAATTTTTCCATTTTTCGTCCAGTTCGGATTTCCGCGTCCCGCGCGTCCCTTTGTCCCAAATGTCCCAAATGCTGCACAGACCGCCTAGCGCCTTTCGGCCGGTTCGCGCCCTTTTGTCCCATTTGTCCCGACTGTTGCGAGGACTAGGACTTAGCCATTTTTCATGATTTTTTCTGGCTCGAGCCTGCTTTTTTGCGATTTTTTCACCTTTCTTCAGAACTTTCTCTCTCCTCCTTGGACAGGGAGTTAGAAAAAATATGAGGGGACCCTAGAAATATGAATTTTTTTCCGGACTCAATATAATTGCTTGGGACAAAAGAATTTGATGCATGTTATCAAAATTACCTCTTGAGGGGTGAATTTTGGATAACAATTAGACGCAGAGGGAAGATTCGACGATATTATGGAATCAATCCATGTATGTGGGTTTTAGCCACCATATAGCCAAGCGGGTTTGGTGATGATGGTCCCAATAACAAAAGAGCAAGGGAAAACAAGGATATTTCTCCGTCCTTTCACTACATGGTCAGGGGATGTCTCTAGGAATTCTTCCTCTTCACCGCATTTCTTGTGTGGCTCATGGAACATCATGAAAACGAGGAATTCAAAGGGAAGATTTCTCAACAAGTAATTACTTCATTAACATAAGGATATTATCATAACTTCAATACACCCCTTTTTGAAAAATTTAAATTCATTTTTTTCAACCTAAATCTCACATATGTTAGGAAGTTACATTGTTAACCAACTCTTCCATTAATTCCTAAACTTTCTATGTACGAAATGAATAATAATGATATATTTTTTAATTTTATTTTACAAATTGCCACCGTTCGGCCTTTGTATTCGCTTATAGTGAGTATTCGTTTCCCCATGCCTTTCTCGATATTTTCATGCTTTCGATGTGCGACGATTAAAATGTTTTAGGGATGTATTTTAGTTAAATGTGAGATTTTTTGCAATTTTAGAATACAAAATTTATCTTTCAGATTTTATTTTAGGACTTTATTTTTCCTTGGGAAATATTTATAGATCTGAAGAGCAGAGATGTTTAGTCTTGCTTATTTGTGAGACATTTCACTTTTGACAAAGAACCTTCAAATTGAAATCTTCACATAGAAATAATTTTAAGAATATCAGCTTTTACATCTAAACAATAGAGTTTAGGAACCTTAAGAGACCACATACTTAGATAACATAGTCCAAATCTTAATGGCAACATATATTTTAATGATTTCAAGGTCAATGAGCTTTAAATAGAAGGATTTCTACTTCTTATTGAATTTTTTTATATCTTTCTTTATTTTATCTTTTAATATCTTTTGAAGATGTGTTTCACACTCCTTTTTTATACTAAATTCATGTAATATCTTCTTCAATCATATTAGTTGTTCCTAACCTCTAATATGTCAAAAACAAGAATTTCTACCTACTCCCACTAACTCGCCTACTAATACCAAACTCTCCACCTACCTTCTAGAATGGTCTCAGTATGGTCTCGTGGTTGAAAACATGTGAGAATTGAATGGTTTGTGTTTGACTGTGATTAAACATGTGGAAAATCATTCTCCAAAGACTTTCTAAAATCCTCTATAAAAAGAGGTGAATGTAATGTCATTTGATAAGGCAAGAAAGACAATAAAAATTTGTCTTCTCCATCCATCTAGTTTATTTGTTTTTGCCTCTACCCATAAAAATTGTTATCGTAGCGATCACATTAAGAGCAGCTCCCAGATTGAGCATATCTATTTATTTTACGGTTTCTTATTTTGTGTGGCAGATTTCTCTATATGGAGTTTGTCCTAGCAGGTGAGAAAAACATATCAAGAAAATAAAAAAGACATTCTAAGAAGCTTGTTGTCAAAGGAGACATGGTAAGCATGAGATGTTTTAAAATCTAATTTGTTGTTTTGATTTTATTTGGTCAGTAAGGCACCATTTCAAAGTTTATTAATATTATCTTTGCTAAAAGAAGCTACCAATTGCAAAGCCAATTATGTAGACGTTGATTGTCAAGCCAAAAATTTACAAGGTCAGCTTTTTCGGACGAGGTCGAGGCACTTATAGAGATAGACGGTAGTTGCCAAGGTAATAAGATTTTTTTAAAAAGAAAATCTTATTTTTGGTATTAAAATAAATTAAGGCATGACTTTTAGTATAGAGGACGTTGTGCTCGTTCCGTGAAAAGTCCAATTTTATCAAAATCGGAGCTCGAGTCAAAAGTTATGGCCGCTTTGAAGTTTTAGGGCACAAAACATGAGAAACCGCATTTTAAAGATCTTTCCCAGCACGCCGCCACTGGATGACACGTGGCATGCTTTGATTGACTTCGGGGGTCTACGCCTTTCACGCCTTTTCAAGTCCTTTTGTCCTGGATGTCCCAAACCGCTTTCGGACATAAACTCCCGATCCGCCCGAAATGGGCTTCCTTGTTCCTCATTCTACCGGTGACACGTGTCACATATCCATTCACTTTCGGCCTTTTCGCTATCCACATCCCGCGGCCCTTTGTCCCTCTTGCCTAGTGCTGAAGTTCCCTGCTTCGCTGAACTGCCGGTTCGCGTACTCGCGCCCACATGTCCCATTTGCTTTCGCACTGCCTGGGACAAATTTTCCGATTCGCCTTGCTTCGGCTTGTTCGTACTTTGTCCCGCACATCCCGTGATCGAAAGTTCTCATTTCAAATGATCCACCGGTTCACGTTTCGCAGATCTTCGCCCAACTGCTCCGGCTGCCTTGACTCATTTCGCCGATCCGGCCGGTTCGCGTATTTTTGGCCCAAGCGTCCGGACTTCCTATTTCAACAGCTAGTCAAATTTTTTTCCATTTTTCGCCAAACCGGATTTTCGCATCCCGCGTCCCCTTTGTCCCAAATGTCCCAAATGCTGCACAAACCGCCCATGCGGCCTTTCGGCCGGCCGCGCCTTTTTTGTCCCATTTGTCCCGATCATTATGCAGGACTAGGACTTAGCCATTTTTATGATTTTTCTCGCTCGAGCCTGCTTTTTGCGATTTTTTCACCTTTCTTAAGAACTTTCTCTCCCTCCTTAGACAGGGAGTTAGAAAAATATGAGGGGACCCTAGAAATATGAATTTTTTTCCCTGACTCAATATAATTGCTTGGGACAAAAGAATTTGATGCATGTTATCAAAATTACCTCAGGGGTGAATTTTGGATAACAATTAGACGCAGAGTGGAAGATTCGACGATATTATGGAATCAATCCATGTATGTGGGTTTTAGCCAGCCATATAGCCAAGCAGTGTTTGGTGATGATGGTCCCAATAACAAAAGAGCAAGGGAAAACAAGGATATTTCTCCGTCCTTTCACTACATGGTCAGGATGTCTCTAGGGAATTCTTCCTCTTCACCGCATTTCTTGTGTGGCTCATGGAACATCATGAAAACGAGGAATTCGGTGGGAAGATTTCTCAACAAGTAATTACTTCATTAACATAAGGATATTATCATAACTTCAATACACCCCTTTTTGAAAAATTTAAATTCATTTTTTTCAACCTAAATCTCACATATGTTAGGAAGTTACATTGTTAACCAACTCTTCCATTAATTCCTAAACTTTCTATGTATTTAAATGTAATAATAATGATATATTTTTTAATTTTATTTTACAAATCGCCACTTTACGGCCTTTGTATTCGCTTATAGTGAGTATTCGTTTCCCCATGCCTTTCTCGATATTTTCATGCTTTCTCATGTGCGACAATTAAAATGTTTTAGGGATGTATTTTAGTTAAATGTGAGATTTTTGCAATTTTAGAATACAAAATTTATCTTTCGATTTTATTTTAGGACTTTATTTTTCCTTGGGAAATATTTATAGATCTCAAGAGCAGAGATGTTTAGTCTTGCTTATTTGTGAGACATTTCACTTTTGACAAAGAACCTTCAAATTGAAATCTTCACATAGAAATAATTTTAAGAATATCAGCTTTTACATCTAAACAATAGAGTTTAGGAACCTTAAGAGACCACATACTTAGATAACATAGTCCAAATCTTAATGGCAACATATATTTTACTCGATTTCAAGGTCAATGAGCTTTAAATAGAAGGATTTCTACTTCTTATTGAATTTTTTTATATCTTTCTTTATTTTATCTTTTAATATCTTTTGAAGATGTGTTTCACACTCCTTTTTATACTAAATTCATGTAATATCTTCTTCAATCATATTAGTTGTTCCTAACCTCTAATATGTCAAAAACAAGAATTTCTACCTACTCCCACTAACTCGCCTACTAATACCAAACTCTCCACCTACCTTCTAGAATGGTCTCGTATGGTCTCAGTGGTTGAAAACATGTGAGAATTGAATGGTTTGTGTTTGACCGTGATTAAACATGTGGAAAATCATTCTCCAAAGACTTTCTAAAATCCTCTATAAAAAGAGGTGAATGTAATGTCATTTGATAAGGCAAGAAAGACAATAAAAATTTGTCTTCTCCATCCATCTAGTTTATTTGTTTTTGCCTCTACCCATAAAAATTGTTATCGTAGCGATCACATTAAGAGCAGCTCCCGATTGGAGCATATCTATTTATTTTACGGTTTCTTATTTTGTGTGGCAGATTTCTCTATATGGAGTTTGTCCTAGCTTATGAGAAAAACATATCAAGAAAATAAAAAAGACATTCTAAGAAGCTTGTTGTCCAAAGGAGACATGGTAAGCATGAGATGTTTTAAAATCTAATTTGTTGTTTTGATTTTATTTGGTCAGTAAGGCACCATTTCAAAGTTTATTAATATTATCTTTGCTAAAAGAAGCTACCAATCGCAAAGCCAATTATGTAGACGTTGATTGTCGAAGCCAAAAATTTACAAGGTCAGCTTTTTTCGGACGAGGTCGAGGCACTTATAGAGATAGACGGGTGTTGGCCAAGGTAATAAGATTTTTTTAAAAAGAAAATCTTATTTTTGGTATTAAAATAAATTAAGGCATGACTTTTAGTATAGAGGACGTTGTGCTCGTTCC
Source organism: Taxus wallichiana var. yunnanensis (assembly GCA_018340775.1). Classification (NCBI taxonomy): domain Eukaryota; kingdom Viridiplantae; phylum Streptophyta; class Pinopsida; order Cupressales; family Taxaceae; genus Taxus; species Taxus wallichiana. Next base: position 903,932,914 of record CM031235.1, on the reverse strand, counting down.
GTAAAAGTCCAATTTTATCAAAATCGGAGCTCGGAGTCAAAAGTTATGGCCGCTTGAAGTTTTAGGGCACAAAACATGAGAAATCGCATTTTAAAGATCTTTCCGTACGCCGCCACCACACGGATGACACGTGGCATGCTTTGATTGACTTGCATGGGTCTACCGCCTTTCACGCCCTTTGCGTCCTTTTGTCCTGGATGTCCCAAACCGCTTCGGACATAAACTCCCGATCCGCCCGAAATGGGCTTCCTTGTTCCTCATTCGGCCGGTGACACGTGTCACATATCCATTCACTTTCGCCTTTTCGCTATCCACATCCCGCGCCCCCTTTGTCCTCTTGGCCTAGTGCTGAAGTTCCCTGCTTCGCCGAACTGGCCGGTTCGCGACTCGCGCCCACATGTCCCATTTGCTTTCGCACTGCCTCGGGACAAATTTTCCCGATTCGCCTTGGTTCTTGGCTCGGTTCGCGTATTTTTTTGTCCCGCACATCCCGATCGAAAGTTCTCATTTCAGCTGATCCACCTGGTTCACGATTTCACGTATCTTCGCCCAACTGCTCCGGCTGCCTTGACTCATTTCGCCGATCCGGCGGGCTCGCGTATTTTTGGCCCACAAGGTCCCTGACTTCCTATTTCAACAGCTTAGTCAAATTTTTTTCCATTTTTCGCCAACTGATTTTCGCATCCCGCGCCCTTTGTCCCAAATGTCCCAAATGCTGCACAAACCGCCTGCGGCCTTTCGCCGGTTCGCGCCTTTTGTCCCATTTGTCCCGATCATGGAGGACTAGGACTTAGCCATTTTTATGATTTTTCTCGCTCGAGCCTGCTTTTTTGCGATTTTTTCACCTTTCTTAAGAACTTTCTCTCTCCTCCTTAGACAGGAGTTAGAAAAAATATGAGGGGACCCTAGAAATATGAATTTTTTCCCGGACTCAATATAATTGCTTGGGACAAAAGAATTTGATGCATGTTATCAAAATTACCTTGAGGGGTGAATTTTGGATAACAATTAGACGCAGAGGGAAGATTCGACGATATTATGGAATCAATCCATGTATGTGGGTTTTAGCCACCATATAGCCAAGCAGTGTTTGGTGATGATGGTCCCAATAACAAAAGAGCAAGGGAAAACAAGGATATTTCTCCGTCCTTTCACTACATGGTTGTGGATGTCTCTAGGGAATTCTTCCTCTTCACCGCATTTCTTGTGTGGCTCATGGAACATCATGAAAACGAGGAATTCAAAGGGGAAGATTTCTCAACAAGTAATTACTTCATTAACATAAGGATATTATCATAACTTCAATACACCCCTTTTGAAAAATTTAAATTCATTTTTTTCAACCTAAATCTCACATATGTTAGGAAGTTACATTGTTAACCAACTCTTCCATTAATTCCTAAACTTTCTATGTACGAAACAGTAATAATAATGATATATTTTTTAATTTTATTTTACAAATCGCCACCTGTCGGCCTTTGTATTCGCTTATAGTGAGTGAGTATTCGTTTCCCCATGCCTTTCTCGATATTTTCATGCTTTCGATGTGCGATGTGCGACAATTAAAATGTTTTAGGATGTATTTTAGTTAAATGTGAGATTTTTGCAATTTTAGAATACAAAATTTATCTTTCGATTTTATTTTAGGACTTTATTTTTCCTTGGGAAATATTTATAGATCTCAAGAGCAGAGATGTTTAGTCTTGCTTATTTGTGAGACATTTCACTTTTGACAAAGAACCTTCAAATTGAAATCTTCACATAGAAATAATTTTAAGAATATCAGTTTTTACATCTAAACAATAGAGTTTAGGAACCTTAAGAGACCACATACTTAGATAACATAGTCCAAATCTTAATGGCAACATATATTTTATCGATTTCAAGGTCAATGAGCTTTAAATAGAAGGATTTCTACTTCTTATTGAATTTTTTATATCTTTCTTTATTTTATCTTTTAATATCTTTTGAAGATGTGTTTCACACTCCTTTTTATACTAAATTCATGTAATATCTTCTTCAATCATATTAGTTGTTCCTAACCTCTAATATGTCAAAAACAAGAATTTCTACCTACTCCCACTAACCGCCTACAATACCAAACTCTCCACCTACCTTCTAGAATGGTCTCGTATGGTCTCAGTGGTTGAAAACATGTGAGAATTGAATGGTTTGTGTTTGACCGTGATTAAACATGTGGAAAATCATTCTCCAAAGACTTTCTAAAATCCTCTATAAAAAGAGGTGAATGTAATGTCATTTGATAAGGCAAGAAAGACAATAAAAATTTGTCTTCTCCATCCATCTAGTTTATTTGTTTTTGCCTCTACCCATAAAAATTGTTATCGAGCGATCACATTAAGAGCAGCTCCCGATTGGAGCATATCTATTTATTTTACGGTTTCTTATTTTGTGTGGCAGATTTCTCTATATGGAGTTTGTCCTAGCCGGTGAGAAAAACATATCAAGAAAATAAAAAGACATTCTAAGAAGCTTGTTGTCCAAAGGAGACATGGTAAGCATGAGATGTTTTAAAATCTAATTTGTTGTTTTGATTTTATTTGGTCAGAAGTAAGGCACCATTTCAAAGTTTATTAATATTATCTTTGCTAAAAGAAGCTACCAATTGCAAAAAGCCAATTATGTAGACGTTGATTGTCAAGCCAAAAATTTACAAGGTCAGGGCTTTTTTGGACGAGGTCGAGGCACTTATAGAGATAGACGGGTAGTTGGCCAAGGTAATAAGATTTTTTTAAAAAGAAAATCTTATTTTTGGTATTAAAATAAATTAAGGCATGACTTTTAGTATAGAGGACGTTGTGCTCGTTCCGTAAAAGTCCAATTTTATCAAAATCGGAGCTCGAGTCAAAAGTTATGGCCGTTTGAAGTTTTAGGGCACAAAACATGAGAAACTGCATTTTAAAGATCTTTCCCGTACGCCACCACTGGATGACACGTGGCATGCTTTGATTGACTTGCATGGGTCTACATCGCCTTTCACGCCCTTTTCGCGCCTTTTGTCCTGATGTCCCAAACCGCTTCGGACATAAACTCCCGATCCGCCCGAAATGGGCTTCCTTGTTCCTCATTCGGCGGTGACACGTGTCACATATCCATTCACTTTCGGCCTTTTCGCTATCCACATCCCGCGCGGCCCTTTGTCCTCTTGGCCTAGTGCTGAAGTTCCTGTTTCGCTGAACTGGCCGGTTCGCATCGCGCCCACATGTCCCATTTGCTTTCGACTGCCTCAGGGACAAATTTTCCCGATTCGCCGCCTTGGGCTTGGTCGGTTCGCGATTTTTGTCCCGCACATCCTGCAGTCGAAAGTTCTCATTTCAGCTGATCCAAATTTGGGGTTCACGATTTCGCGTATCTTCGCCCAACTGCTCCGGCTGCCTTGACTCATTTCGCCGATCCGGCCGGTTCGCGTATTTTTGGCCCGCAAGGCGTCCGACTTCCTATTTCAACAGCTTAGTCAAATTTTTTCCATTTTTCGGCCAAATTCCGATTTTCGCATCCCGCGGCCCCTTTGTCCCAAATGTCCCAAATGCTGCACAAACCGCCTTGCGGCCTTTCGCCGGTTCGCGCCCTTTTTTGTCCCATTTGTCCCGATGACTGCATGAGGACTAGGACTTAGCCATTTTTATGATTTTTCTCTGCTCGAGCCTGCTTTTTTGCGATTTTTTCACCTTTCTTAAGAACTTTCTCTCTCCTCCTTAGACAGGGAGTTAGAAAAAATATGAGGGGACCCTAGAAATATGAATTTTTTTCCGGACTCAATATAATTGCTTGGGACAAAAGAATTTGATGCATGTTATCAAAATTACCTTGAGGGGTGAATTTTGGATAACAATTAGACGCAGAGAGGGAAGATTCGACGATATTATGGAATCAATCCATGTATGTGGGTTTTAGCCACCATATAGCCAAGCAGGTTTGGTGATGATGGTCCCAATAACAAAAGAGCAAGGGAAAACAAGGATATTTCTCCGTCCTTTCACTACATGGTTGTGGATGTCTCTAGGGAATTCTTCCTCTTCACCGCATTTCTTGTGTGGCTCATGGAACATCATGAAAACGAGGAATTCAAAGGGGAAGATTTCTCAACAAGTAATTACTTCATTAACATAAGGATATTATCATAACTTCAATACACCCCTTTTTGAAAAATTTAAATTCATTTTTTTCAACCTAAATCTCACATATGTTAGGAAGTTACATTGTTAACCAACTCTTCCATTAATTCCTAAACTTTCTATGTACGAAACAATAATAATGATATATTTTTTAATTTTATTTTACAAATTGCCACCGTGTCGGCCTTTGTATTCGCTTATATAAGTGAGTATTCGTTTCCCCATGCCTTTCTCGATATTTTCATGCTTTCTGATGTGCGACGATTAAAATGTTTTAGGGATGTATTTTAGTTAAATGTGAGATTTTTGCAATTTTAGAATACAAAATTTATCTTTCGATTTTATTTTAGGACTTTATTTTTCCTTGGGAAATATTTATAGATCTCAAGAGCAGAGATGTTTAGTCTTGCTTATTTGTGAGACATTTCACTTTTGACAAAGAACCTTCAAATTGAAATCTTCACATAGAAATAATTTTAAGAATATCAGCTTTTACATCTAAACAATAGAGTTTAGGAACCTTAAGAGACCACATACTTAGATAACATAGTCCAAATCTTAATGGCAACATATATTTTATCGATTTCAAGGTCAATGAGCTTTAAATAGAAGGATTTCTACTTCTTATTGAATTTTTTTATATCTTTCTTTATTTTATCTTTTAATATCTTTTGAAGATGTGTTTCACACTCCTTTTTATACTAAATTCATGTAATATCTTCTTCAATCATATTAGTTGTTCCTAACCTCTAATATGTCAAAAACAGTAATTTCTACCTACTCCCACTAACCGCCCAAATAATACCAAACTCTCCACCTACCTTCTAGAATGGTCTGTATGGTCTGTGGTTGAAAACATGTGAGAATTGAATGGTTTGTGTTTGAATGTGATTAAACATGTGGAAAATCATTCTCCAAAGACTTTCTAAAATCCTCTATAAAAAGAGGTGAATGTAATGTCATTTGATAAGGCAAGAAAGACAATAAAAATTTGTCTTCTCCATCCATCTAGTTTATTTGTTTTTGCCTCTACCCATAAAAAATTGTTATCAGAGCGATCACATTAAGAGCAGCTCCCAGATTGGAGCATATCTATTTATTTTACGGTTTCTTATTTTGTGTGGCAGATTTCTCTATATGGAGTTTGTCCTAGCCTTGAGAAAAACATATCAAGAAAATAAAAAAAGACATTCTAAGAAGCTTGTTGTCCAAAGGAGACATGGTAAGCATGAGATGTTTTAAAATCTAATTTGTTGTTTTGATTTTATTTGGTCAGTAAGGCACCATTTCAAAGTTTATTAATATTATCTTTGCTAAAAGAAGCTACCAATTAAAGCCAATTATGTAGACGTTGATTGTCAAGCCAAAAATTTACAAGGTCGAGTTTTTTGACGAGGTCGAGGCACTTATAGAGATAGACGGGTAGTTGGCCAAGGTAATAAGATTTTTTTAAAAAGAAAATCTTATTTTTGGTATTAAAATAAATTAAGGCATGACTTTTAGTATAGAGGACGTTGTGCTCGTTCGTAAAGTCCAATTTTATCAAAATCGGAGCTCGAGTCAAAAGTTATGGCCGCTTTGAAGTTTTAGGGCACAAAACATGAGAAACGCATTTTAAAGATCTTTCCGTCGCACGCCGCCACCTGGATGACACGTGGCATGCTTTGATTGACTTGCGGTCTACGCCTTTCACGCCTTTTCGTCCTTTTGTCCTGGATGTCCCAAACCGCTTTCGGACATAAACTCCCGATCCGCCCGAAATGGGCTTCCTTGTTCCTCATTCGGCCGGTGACACGTGTCACATATCCATTCACTTTCGGCCTTTTCGGCTATCCACATCCCGCGTCCCTTTGTCCCTCTTGGCCTAGTGCTTTGAAGTTCCTGCTTTGGCTGAACCGGCCGGTTCGCAGACTCGCGGCCCACATGTCCCATTTGCTTTGCACTGCCTGGGACAAATTTTCCCGATTCGCCTTTAAGCCTTCGGTTGGTTCGCTGCACAGATTTCTTTTGTCCCGCACATCCCGGATCGAAAGTTCTCATTTCAGCCTGATCCAAATGGGTTCACGTACTTCACGTATCTTCGCCCAACTGCTCCGGCTGCCTTGACTCATTTCGCCGATCCGGCCGGCCTTCGCGTATTTTTGGCCACAAGGTCCCGGACTTCCTATTTCAACAGCTTAGTCAAATTTTTTCCATTTTTCGCCATCCGATTTTCGCATCCCGGCGTCCTTTGTCCCAAATGTCCCAAATGCTGCACAAACCGCCCAAGGCGGCCTTTCGGCTGTTCGCGCCCTTTGTCCCATTTGTCCCGATCATTGCAGGGACTAGGACTTAGCCATTTTTATGATTTTTCTCCGCTCGAGCCTGCTTTTTTGTGATTTTTTCACCTTTCTTAAGAACTTTCTCTCTCCTCCTTAGACAGGGAGTTAGAAAAATATGAGGGGACCCTAGAAATATGAATTTTTTTCCCGACTCAATATAATTGCTTGGGACAAAAGAATTTGATGCATGTTATCAAAATTACCTTGAGGGGTGAATTTTGGATAACAATTAGACGCAAAGAGGGAAGATTCGACGATATTATGGAATCAATCCATGTATGTGGGTTTTAGCCACCATATAGCCAAGCAGGTTTGGTGATGATGGTCCCAATAACAAAAGAGCAAGGGAAAACAAGGATATTTCTCCGTCCTTTCACTACATGGTTGTGGGATGTCTCTAGGGAATTCTTCCTCTTCACCGCATTTCTTGTGTGGCTCATGGAACATCATGAAAATGAGGAATTCAAGGGGGAAGATTTCTCAACAAGTAATTACTTCATTAACATAAGGATATTATCATAACTTCAATACACCCCTTTTTGAAAAATTTAAATTCATTTTTTTCAACCTAAATCTCACATATGTTAGGAAGTTACATTGTTAACCAACTCTTCCATTAATTCCTAAACTTTCTATGTACGAAATGAATAATAATGATATATTTTTTAATTTTATTTTACAAATTGCCACCGTCGGCCTTTGTATTCGCTTATAGTGAGTATTCGTTTCCCCATGCCTTTCTCGATATTTTCATGCTTTCGATGTGCGACGATTAAAATGTTTTAGGGATGTATTTTAGTTAAATGTGAGATTTTTGCAATTTTAGAATACAAAATTTATCTTTCGATTTTATTTTAGGACTTTATTTTTCCTTGGGAAATATTTATAGATCTGAAGAGCAGAGATGTTTAGTCTTGCTTATTTGTGAGACATTTCACTTTTGACAAAGAACCTTCAAATTGAAATCTTCACATAGAAATAATTTTAAGAATATCAGTTTTTACATCTAAACAATAGAGTTTAGGAACCTTAAGAGACCACATACTTAGATAACATAGTCCAAATCTTAATGGCAACATATATTTTACTGATTTCAAGGTCAATGAGCTTTAAATAGAAGGATTTCTACTTCTTATTGAATTTTTTTATATCTTTCTTTATTTTATCTTTTAATATCTTTTGAAGATGTGTTTCACACTCCTTTTTATACTAAATTCATGTAATATCTTCTTCAATCATATTAGTTGTTCCTAACCTCTAATATGTCAAAAACAAGATAATTTCTACCTACTCCCACTAACCGCCCAAATCAATACCAAACTCTCCACCTACCTTCTAGAATGGTCTCGTATGGTCTCGTGGTTGAAAACATGTGAGAATTGAATGGTTTGTGTTTGACTCGTGATTAAACATGTGGAAAATCATTCTCCAAAGACTTTCTAAAATCCTCTATAAAAAGAGGTGAATGTAATGTCATTTGATAAGGCAAGAAAGACAATAAAAATTTGTCTTCTCCATCCATCTAGTTTATTTGTTTTTGCCTCTACCCATAAAAATTGTTATCGAGCGATCACATTAAGAGCAGCTCCCAGTTGGAGCATATCTATTTATTTTACGGTTTCTTATTTTGTGTGGCAGATTTCTCTATATGGAGTTTGTCCTAGCCGGTGAGAAAAACATATCAAGAAAATAAAAAAGACATTCTAAGAAGCTTGTTGTCCAAAGGAGACATGGTAAGCATGAGATGTTTTAAAATCTAATTTGTTGTTTTGATTTTATTTGGTCAGAAGGCACCATTTCAAAGTTTATTAATATTATCTTTGCTAAAAGAAGCTACCAATTGCAAAGCCAATTATGTAGACGTTGATTGTCAAGCCAAAAATTTACAAGGTCAGTTTTTGGATGACGAGGGTCGAGGCACTTATAGAGATAGACGGGTAGTTGGCCAAGGTAATAAGATTTTTTTAAAAAGAAAATCTTATTTTTGGTATTAAAATAAATTAAGGCATGACTTTTAGTATAGAGGACGTTGTGCTCGTTCCAGAAAGTCCAATTTTATCAAAATCGGAGCTCGGAGTCAAAAGTTATGGCCGTTTGAAGTTTTAGGGCACAAAACAGGTGAAACTACATTTTAAAGATCTTTCCCGTGCGCTGCCACCTGGATGACACGTGGCATGCTTTGATTGACTCGCGGGTCTGCCGGCCTTTCGCGCCCTTCACGTCCTTCTGTCCCGGATGTCCCAAACCGTTTGGGACATAAACTCCCGATCCGCCCGAAATGGGCTTCCTTGTTCCTCATTCGGCCGGTGACACGTGTCACATATCCATTCACTTTCGGCCTTTTCGGCTATCCACATCCCGCGCGTCCCTTTGTCCCTTTTGGCCCAGTGCTGAAGTTCCCTATTTCAGCTGAACCGGCCGGTTCGCGTACTCGCGGCCCACATGTCCCATTTGCTTTCGGACCGCCTGGGACAAATTTTCCCGATTCGCCCGGTTCGGCCGGTTCGCGTACTTTTGTCCCGCACATCCCGGTGATCGAAAGTTCTCATTTCAGTGATCCAAATGTTCACGTGCTTTCGCGTACCTTCGGCCCAACTGTTCCGGGCTGCCTTGACTCATTTCGGCCGATCCGCCGGTCGCGTATTTTTGGCCCGCATGCGTCCGGACTTCCTATTTCAACAGCTGATTAGTCAAATTTTTTCCATTTTTCGCCAACCGATTTTCGCATCCCGCGCCCTTTGTCCCAAATGTCCCAAATGCTGCACAAACCGCCTGGCGGCCTTTCGGCCGTTCGCGCCTTTTGTCCCATTTGTCCCGATCATTGCGAGGACTAGGACTTAGCCATTTTTATGATTTTTTCTCGCTCGAGCCTGCTTTTTTGTGATTTTTTCACCTTTCTTAAGAACTTTCTCTCTCCTCCTTAGACAGGGAGTTAGCAAAATATGAGGGGACCCTAGAAATATGAATTTTTTTCCGGACTCAATATAATTGCTTGGGACAAAAGAATTTGATGCATGTTATCAAAATTACCTTGAGGGTGAATTTTGGATAACAATTAGACGCAACGATAGTGGAAGATTCGACGATATTATGGAATCAATCCATGTATGTGGGTTTTAGCTTGACCATATAGCCAAGCAGGGTTTGGTGATGATGGTCCCAATAACAAAAGAGCAAGGGAAAACAAGGATATTTATCCGTCCTTTCACTACATGGTTGTGGATGTCTCTAGGGAATTCTTCCTCTTCACCGCATTTCTTGTGTGGCTCATGGAACATCATGAAAACGAGGAATTCGGTGGGAAGATTTCTCAACAAGTAATTACTTCATTAACATAAGGATATTATCATAACTTCAATACACCCCTTTTTGAAAAATTTAAATTCATTTTTTTTCAACCTAAATCTCACATATGTTAGGAAGTTACATTGTTAACCAACTCTTCCATTAATTCCTAAACTTTCTATGTACGAAACAGAATAATAATGATATATTTTTTAATTTTATTTTACAAATTGCCACTGTCGGCCTTTGTATTCGCTTATAGTGAGTATTCGTTTCCCCATGCCTTTCTGATATTTTCATGCTTTCTGATGTGCGACGATTAAAATGTTTTAGGGATGTATTTTAGTTAAATGTGAGATTTTTTGCAATTTTAGAATACAAAATTTATCTTTCAGATTTTATTTTAGGACTTTATTTTTCCTTGGGAAATATTTATAGATCTGAAGAGCAGAGATGTTTAGTCTTGCTTATTTGTGAGACATTTCACTTTTGACAAAGAACCTTCAAATTGAAATCTTCACATAGAAATAATTTTAAGAATATCAGCTTTTACATCTAAACAATAGAGTTTAGGAACCTTAAGAGACCACATACTTAGATAACATAGTCCAAATCTTAATGGCAACATATATTTCACTGATTTCAAGGTCAATGAGCTTTAAATAGAAGGATTTCTACTTCTTATTGAATTTTTTATATCTTTCTTTATTTTATCTTTTAATATCTTTTGAAGATGTGTTTCACACTCCTTTTTTATACTAAATTCATGTAATATCTTCTTCAATCATATTAGTTGTTCCTAACCTCTAATATGTCAAAACATAATTTCTACCTACTCCCACTAACTCGCCCGATCAATACCAAACTCTCCACCTACCTTCTAGAATGGTCTGTATGGTCTCGTGGTTGAAAACATGTGAGAATTGAATGGTTTGTGTTTGATGTGATTAAACATGTGGAAAATCATTCTCCAAAGACTTTCTAAAATCCTCTATAAAAAGAGGTGAATGTAATGTCATTTGATAAGGCAAGAAAGACAATAAAAATTTGTCTTCTCCATCCATCTAGTTTATTTGTTTTTGCCTCTACCCATAAAAAATTGTTATCGTAGCGATCACATTAAGAGCAGCTCTCCCAGTTGGAGCATATCTATTTATTTTACGGTTTCTTATTTTGTGTGGCAGATTTCTCTATATGGAGTTTGTCCTAGCCGGTGAGAAAACATATCAAGAAAATAAAAAAGACATTCTAAGAAGCTTGTTGTCCAAAGGAGACATGGTAAGCATGAGATGTTTTAAAATCTAATTTGTTGTTTTGATTTTATTTGGTCAGTAAGGCACCATTTCAAAGTTTATTAATATTATCTTTGCTAAAAGAAGCTACCAATTGCAAAGCCAATTATGTAGACGTTGATTGTCAAGCCAAAAATTTACAAGGTCGAGTTTTTGGACGAGGTCGAGGCACTTATAGAGATAGACGCGGTAGTTGGCCAAGGTAATAAGATTTTTTTAAAAAGAAAATCTTATTTTTGGTATTAAAATAAATTAAGGCATGACTTTTAGTATAGAGGACGTTGTGCTCGTTCTCCAGAAAGTCCAATTTTATCAAAATCGGAGCTCGAGTCAAAAGTTATGGCCGTTTGAAGTTTTAGGGCACAAAACATGAGAAATCGCATTTTAAAGATCTTTCCGTGCACGCTGCCACCTAGATGACACGTGGCATGCTTTGATTGACTTGCGGGTCTACTGGCCTTTCACGCCCTTTGCGTCCTTTTGTCTGGATGTCCCAAACCGTTTGGACATAAACTCCCGATCCGCCCGAAATGGGCTTCCTTGTTCCTCATTCGGCCGGTGACACGTGTCACATATCCATTCACTTTCGGCCTTTTCGGCTATCCACATCCCGCGCGTCCCTTTGTCCCTCTTGGCCTAGTGCTTTGAAGTTCCTGTTTGGCCGAACCGGCCGGTTCGCGTACTCGCGCACTGCCCACATGTCCCATTTGCTTTCGACCGTGCTGGGGACAAATTTTCCCGATTCGCCCGGTTCGGTCGGTTCGCGTACTTTTGTCCCGCACATCCCAGACTGAAAGTTCTCATTTCAGCTGATCCAGCCGGTTCACGTACTTCGCGTATCTTCGGCCCAACTGTTCCGGGCTGCCTTGACTCATTTCGGCCCGATCCGGCGGTTCGCGTATTTTTGGCCCGCGCGTCCGGACTTCCTATTTCAACAGTTAGTCAAATTTTTTCCATTTTTCGGCCAGTCCGGATTTTCGCATCCCGCGCGTCCCTTTGTCCCAAATGTCCCAAATGCTGCACAAACCGCCTGGCGGCCTTTCGGCCGGTTCGCGCCCTTTTGTCCCATTTGTCCCGACTGTTGCGAGGACTAGGACTTAGCCATTTTTTATGATTTTTTCTGGCTCGAGCCTGTTTTTTGTGATTTTTTCACCTTTCTTAAGAACTTTCTCTCTCCTCCTTAGACAGGGGAGTTAGAAAAAATATGAGGGGACCCTAGAAATATGAATTTTTTTCCTGGACTCAATATAATTGCTTGGGACAAAAGAATTTGATGCATGTTATCAAAATTACCTTGAGGGGTGAATTTTGGATAACAATTAGACGCAGTAGAGGAAGATTCGACGATATTATGGAATCAATCCATGTATGTGGGTTTTAGCCACCATATAGCCAAGCAGTTTGGTGATGATGGTCCCAATAACAAAAGAGCAAGGGAAAACAAGGATATTTCTCCGTCCTTTCACTACATGGTTGTGGGATGTCTCTAGGAATTCTTCCTCTTCACCGCATTTCTTGTGTGGCTCATGGAACATCATGAAAATGAGGAATTCGGTGGGAAGATTTCTCAACAAGTAATTACTTCATTAACATAAGGATATTATCATAACTTCAATACACCCCTTTTTGAAAAATTTAAATTCATTTTTTTCAACCTAAATCTCACATATGTTAGGAAGTTACATTGTTAACCAACTCTTCCATTAATTCCTAATCTTTCTATGTACGAAATAGAATAATAATGATATATTTTTTAATTTTATTTTACAAATTGCCACTGTCGGCCTTTGTATTCGCTTATAGTGAGTATTCGTTTCCCCATGCCTTTCTGATATTTTCATGCTTTCTGATGTGCGACAATTAAAATGTTTTAGGGATGTATTTTAGTTAAATGTGAGATTTTTTGCAATTTTAGAATACAAAATTTATCTTTCAGATTTTATTTTAGGACTTTATTTTTCCTTGGGAAATATTTATAGATCTGAAGAGCAGAGATGTTTAGTCTTGCTTATTTGTGAGACATTTCACTTTTGACAAAGAACCTTCAAATTGAAATCTTCACATAGAAATAATTTTAAGAATATCAGTTTTTACATCTAAACAATAGAGTTTAGGAACCTTAAGAGACCACATACTTAGATAACATAGTCCAAATCTTAATGGCAACATATATTTTACTGATTTCAAGGTCAATGAGCTTTAAATAGAAGGATTTCTACTTCTTATTGAATTTTTTTATATCTTTCTTTATTTTATCTTTTAATATCTTTTGAAGATGTGTTTCACACTCCTTTTTATACTAAATTCATGTAATATCTTCTTCAATCATATTAGTTGTTCCTAACCTCTAATATGTCAAAAACAATAATTTCTACCTACTCCCACTAACTCGCCTATCAATACCAAACTCTCCACCTACCTTCTAGAATGGTCTCGTATGGTCTCGTGGTTGAAAACATGTGAGAATTGAATGGTTTGTGTTTGACTCATGATTAAACATGTGGAAAATCATTCTCCAAAGACTTTCTAAAATCCTCTATAAAAAGAGGTGAATGTAATGTCATTTGATAAGGCAAGAAAGACAATAAAAATTTGTCTTCTCCATCCATCTAGTTTATTTGTTTTTGCCTCTACCCATAAAAATTGTTATCGTGAGCGATCACATTAAGAGCAGCTCCCAGATTGGAGCATATCTATTTATTTTACGGTTTCTTATTTTGTGTGGCATTTCTCTATATGGAGTTTGTCCTAGCCGGTGAGAAAAACATATCAAGAAAATAAAAAAGACATTCTAAGAAGCTTGTTGTCCAAAGGAGACATGGTAAGCATGAGATGTTTTAAAATCTAATTTGTTGTTTTGATTTTATTTGGTCAGAAGGCACCATTTCAAAGTTTATTAATATTATCTTTGCTAAAAGAAGCTACCAATCGCAAAGCCAATTATGTAGACGTTGATTGTCAAGCCAAAAATTTATAAGGTCAGTTTTTTTGGACGAGGTCGAGGCACTTATAGAGATAGACGGGTAGTTGGCCAAGGTAATAAGATTTTTTTAAAAAGAAAATCTTATTTTTGGTATTAAAATAAATTAAGGCATGACTTTTAGTATAAATCAATCCATAATACCAATATTTTCTTGAAAAAAATATGATACATGGGCTTTTCAAATGAAATTATCATTTGATTCATGTGAGTTATCGACATAGTTATAAATGGTTATGTCAACCAAAAGATGAGTTTACTTTGAATTCGATAATGAGAATATACTTAAAGAAAATAGGCGTAAAAATAAGAGGGCTTTGCAGATCATTACACACGGATTGGATGAGTCATTTGTTGGAAGGATCAAGCCAAATACTACAACTAAGCGTCAATGGGACATCCTAGAAACGACATATCAAGGTACGAGTAAGGTACAAATTTCTAGATTACAAGAATTTAGAAAAGAATTTAAAAATATGCAGATGAAAGATTCTGAGTCAGTAGATCAATTCACATATCATGTTATGGATTTGGTTAATCAAATAAGACAGATTGGTGATGAGCTAACAAATCAAAAAGTTGTAGAAAATATTTTGAGATGTTTGCCTAAAAATTTGATGCAATTTTTGTGGTAATTGAGGAATCCAAGGATTTGACTAAATTTTCTATAGATGAGCCGGTTGGTTCATTAAAGAATTATGAAGACATGATAAACAAGAATGACAATAACTCAATGGAGCATGAATTCAAATCACAAATGACATTTGGCAGAGGCAGAGGAAGAGGAAATCCAAGATTCAGAGGAAGAGGAAGAGGAAGAGGAAGAAACATTTTTCAAAGAGAAGAAAGACAAAGTCCAGATCCAGGAGGAAGGAGAATTCAAAATTTCAGCTTAAGGGGACGCAATAACAATCAGGTGTTTCAAAGGTATGATAAATCAAATGTTCAATATTATTATTGCAAAAGTTATGGCCACTTTGCTAATGAATGCCGAAAGAAAGACGTTGATATGAGTAAACAGAATGCAAACTATTCTAAAAGTAATTTAGGGTCTATATTTATTACATGTAATGTAGCTCAGGAAAGTTCTAGCAACATTTGGTTTCTAGATAGTGGTTGTAGTAATCACATGACTGAAACAAAGAGCTGTTTAAAAATATGGGCACATTACTTAAATCAAAAATCAAATTGGGGAATGATAATATAGTTAAAGCCATGGGAAAATGTGGAATTAATGTGATAACAAAATTTGGTAAGAAGACTATTCCTAATGTTAATTTTGTACCCGGATTAAAGAATAATCTCCTAAGTGTGGGACAACTTATTCAAAAGGGTTATAGAGTTGTCTTTAAGGATAATGTTTGCACAATATGTGATATTTATCCAAGTAATATGGTGATTACAAAAGTTGAAATGACAAATATGTAGAATGTTCCCACTTCACATGAAAAGTGGAAAAATGGAAGAAATTGGAACAAGTTTCAAGGCATCAAGTCAAAATCAATCATGGGTATGGCATTTGAGGTATGATCATCTAAAATTCAAAGGATTGAGTTTGCTGAAAAAAAAAATGGTAAGAGGTTTACCTTCTATTAAAACACCATTGAGTCTATGTGAAAGTTGTATTTTGGCCAAGCAACATAGAGAGAGTTTTCCAAAGGGAATGTTATATAGATCTCGGGCACCATTAGAAATTGTGCATACAGATATATGTGGTCTAATGAAAACACCATCATTAGGGGGAGCAGTTATTTTATAACATTCATTGATGATTATAGTAGAAAAAAATGGGTTTATTTTCTCAAATATAAATCCAAGGCATTTGGAAAGTTTAGGGAGTTCAAAGCATTGGTTGAGAAACAAATCAGGAAAGCCATCAAGGTATTGAGATCATATAGAGGAGGATAATACAAGTCAAATGAGT
Organism: Taxus wallichiana var. yunnanensis; assembly: GCA_018340775.1. Taxonomy (NCBI): domain Eukaryota; kingdom Viridiplantae; phylum Streptophyta; class Pinopsida; order Cupressales; family Taxaceae; genus Taxus; species Taxus wallichiana. Next base: position 903,916,976 of record CM031235.1, on the reverse strand, counting down.
TTTTGGATTATTGCAGGTATTATGGAATAAAGAAGCAGTTCACTACAAGGTACACACCTCAGCAGAATGGTGTTGCAGAAAGGAAGAATTGTACAATCATGGAGATGGAAAGGAGCATGTTGAAAGGAAAGAATCTATCAAATGAATATTGGGCTAAAGCAAGAGCTTGCTTTTTATATATTGAATATAAGTCTAACAAAGATTATGATGAACATGATTCCACAACAAGCATGGAGTGATAAGTGTCATATTTTTCTCATTTTATAATATTTAGTTGTATTTCATATGCACATGTGCCTAAAGAAACAAGGAGTGAATTGGATGATAAAAGTGAAAAATACATCTTTATTGGTTATGATGAACACTCTAAGTCATATATGTTGTTTAATCCTATAACCAAGGAAGTTGTTATAAGTAGAGATGTTGTATTCAAAGAAGAAGAATCTTGGGATGGAAATATAGACAAAAAAATTATAGGTACAACGGCAATGCCATATGAAGATCAAAAAGAAAAAGGTCAAGGAGACCAAGGGGAGCAAGAAGAACAATCAAATCAACAAGGAGGATTATCATAAGGATAAATCTCACAAATCCAAGTTGAGCAAGGAGAATCATCAAGTCCACAAGTAAGTAATGAATCAAATCCTACACTTGTATCATTGAGACCAAGACTAAAAGGTAAAAAGACAAGAATCTTACAAGAAATATATGATCACGGAGATGGGATAGATTTGTAGTCTAATTTTCCTTTATTTGCTCAAGATCCTATATATTTTGAGGATGTCATTAAGGAAGAACATTGAATTAATGCAATGAATGATGAAATAGGATCAATAGAGAAAAATAAAACATGGGATCTAGTTGATTTACCCAAGTATAAAGAATCCATAGGTGTGAAATGGATTTTTATAACCAAATATAAGGCAAATGGAGAAGTTGACAAATATAAGGCAAGGTTAGTAGCTAAGGGATTTGCACAAGAATATGGAGTTGATTACAATGAAACATTTGCTCCTGTAGCAAGACTTGATATCGTTAAAATGGTATTAAAGCAATCGTAGCTCAAAACAAATGGACTTGTTTCTCAAATGGATGTGAAATCAACTTTCTTGAATGGTTATCTGGAAGAAGAATTTTATGTGCAGCAACCACCAGGATATGAAGTAAAAGGATATGAAGACAAGGTTTATAGGTTGAAGAAGACACTTTATGGATTGAAGCAAACACCAAGAGCAAGGTACAACAAGATAGATTCATACATGATACAGAATGGATTCAACAAAAGTACTAGTGAGCCTACACTATACAACAAAGTCAATGAGCAAGGTCAAATTTTAATTGTTTGCTTGTATGTTGATGATTTAATCTTTACAGAAACCTTTCTATATACATGTTTAAATCAACAATGACAAAAGAATTTGAGATGACAGATTTGGGATTGATGAAATATTTTCTTGGCATTGAAGTCATACAAAATGATAATGGGATTTTCATTTGTCAAAGTAAATATGCAAAAGATGTATTAAGGAGATTTAGAATGATAAATTGCAGTCCAGTTTCTACACCTATGGTAGTAGGAACAAAACTAAGTAGAGAAGACAATGAGACAGATTTTGATTCAACTGTATTTAGAAAATTGGTAGGCAATTTGATGTATCTCATAACAACTAGGCCGAGATATAATGTATGGAGTTAGTTTCATTTCAAGATTCATGGATTCACCAAAGAACTCACATTGACAAGAAGGAAAAAGGTTGTTAAGGTATATTACAGAACTATGAATTATGGCATAATATATTCTAAATCAGATGTTTTTCAGTTGATTAGATATACAGATAGTGACTTTGCAAGAAGTATAGATGATAGAAAGAGTACATCTGGATATGAATTTCATCTTGGAACATGTATTGTAGCATGGGCATCAAAGAAACAACCAATAGTGACAATATTATCAATAGAAGTAGAATATGTAACGTACATCAGCAACATGTCAAGCAGTTTGGATGCAAAGAATCTTGAAGGATCTAATGCATGAGCAAGAGGAGCCTACAACAATCTATTGTGACAACCAGTCCACTATTGCACTATCAAAGAATCATGTTTTCCACAAGAGGACAAAGCACATTAACACTAGATATCATTTCATTTGAGAATTGGTCAACAATGGAGAACTCATTCTACAACATTGTAGATCAAAGGAGCAACTTGCAGACATATTCACAAAGGCATTAGCACAAGAACAATTTGAGTATCTAAGAGAAACTTTGGGCATTATAAACATTGATGTAATTCATAGTAGAAATTAGGGGGAGTCTTAAAAATAGTAATTTCAACCTACTCCCACTTATTACCCACAATACCAAAATCTCCACCTACCTTCTAGAATGGTCTGTGTGGTCTATGGTTGAAAACATGTGAGAATTGAATGGTCCATGTTTCACTATGATTAAACATGTGGAAAATAATTCTCTAACACTTTCTAAAATCCTCTATAAAAAGAGGTGAATGTAATGTCATTTGATAAGGCAAGAAAGGCAATAAAACTATGTCTTTTCCATCCATCTAGTTTATTTGTTTTTGCCTCTTGCCCATAACATAATAGACATTAATATCAAAATTACTATCATCTATAGTCTTGAAAAACTGACCCATGGGTAGACGATTTTTTGACACAAAGGCGGCTTGGGATTTGTAAGTAGTTTTCTCCATCTCTCTTTACCGTATTGAAAAATTGACCCAAATAAAATCGCTGCTGAATTGTGAAGTGTAAATGTGACAGCTTTTTCGCAAAGGGTCACCATTTCTACGGATATATCCAAGGTTGTGCTAAATATATCGAGCATCACAATGTGGTGGAGAGCATCTCAGTAGCAAATGGTTTGTGCAGCGAATGTCGTGTTCGAATTAGACAAATGGGTTGAATCGAACACCGGTGCCATCATCCCGCTCATCTTTGGACACTTCTCATTTTCGCAAAGATCTATATATGCGTTTACTCGCGTTGATTCATATTGGTCGAAAGCTACATCAAAGGTGAGATCATGACAGAGTTAAGGTAGTGCCGACATCTAACAACATTTTTTTGTCAACACTTGCACTATGATCTCGATTTTCAAATTTCTCACCACCCAAAGTTGACATTGTAAATTTTCAATGCAGATTTTTTTGTATTCTCGATTCAAATCTACTTTTTATATTATCAAAAATATAATTACAAACTTGATTATATATGAATGATTGTCTTGATATTATATATGAATGATTGTGGTTTGACTTTGTGTGTGTTACTTCTATCTCGTGTACTAGTAATAAGCACCACCGACAAAAAAATTACTACGCCAAAGGCATTCCCCCTATGGGAAAGGCCTTTCTGGACGTTTTTCTGATCGTATTAAATTTGATGGCCATTTGGAGGTTTTTTAATGTAATTAATTTTGACGGTTGTTTGACGATTTCATTTTTCTTGTGTTTAAATTTGTTTTTTTGCGTGGAATGTGGATTTTTTGTGTTTAAATTTGCATGTTTGTCTTTGCATGTAATGTTTTGTGCGGGGTTTTAATCGTCGATCACCATGAAAAATTTCATTGCTCAAGAGGATATGTTCGGATCAAGGTTCTTTGAGATCAGAAATATTCTACGGTGATTCATCCCTAATCTTGGTATTTGGACGCACCACCACCGATGACTAGATGCATACTTACTCAACCACGATTCCATCATTTTATTATTCCACAGAGGCATCAAAAGTTTTCTCCAAGGCATGTAAACAAAAGCCTCCAAGAAACAGTTGCATGAAATATCCTTATTAGTCTCCCGACGTGGGGCATAAGAATCCTCCATAATAGCATTAAAAGAATTCAATTTCAATAAATTTGTAAGGAAAAAAAAGTAAGTTGGGGTTTAAAATGGCATTATATTAAATTGATCTATATTAATATTACAATTTAAAATTAGATCATGAAAAATATAGTTTAAAATGATATATTTTGATATTTTAATTTAAAAATAGTGGTTATATATAGAAATTATATTATATTCTTTATAAATTCTATTTAAAAATTGAGTTCCCTCTACGGAAAGGCCCTTCCAGATGTTTATGTGATTAGGTTAAATTTGACATCCATTTGGACGTTTTTTAATGGAATTGTGTTCGGTGTTCATTGATAACCTACACCTCATGCTGAAATCCTCATTGGCTCGCTTGCTGAAATCTCTAAGACGCTGAACAGCTTATTTCACTTCCGTCAAAAGAGTCCTCTATACACCATCCCGAACCCTCCCTCGCCGATTAGATTCGAGTCAGAGAAATTTCACATGGATTGTTTTATGTCGGACATGTTGAAGAAATTCAAACCCTTGCTATCACTCAGATTTTGTATATGCACATAAGCTTCTATTGTTGGATTTCCTTCAAACTGCGTAGCCTTTGAATGTATCCAAACACACCGACCAACAAAAAAATTAGCACCGCTAGTGAGGGAATAAGCATCACGATAATAGTCGAAGGTCTCGGTGAATGTATTATTATTATTCATTCATTTTTAGATGAATGGTCCTCGCGATGACTCATTGTATTGCATCCTCTTTCATAAATATGATTGAAATTACACGTTTCTTCACTTTGTTTGGTAGTATTTTTATGTAATATGATGTGATTTCTCATTTCAAACATCAAAACGTATTTCCTTTTGGTAGCTTTGATGTCTGCAAATAACGCTACTTGGATAATGGTTTATCCTCAACGATATTAATTTTTTTTTTTTTATTAACGAAGAATTCTTATTTGTGGAGAGTTGTGAGCCATTGTTTGAGAGCCTAAAAATTGATCTATCATAAAGCGCACATCAAAGAAACTTCTACTTAAGGAATATATTTCAATCCATATTTTATGATACAGATGTAATTAGTAAGTCATGAAATGCAACAAGCTCCCACTAGATTTATGTCACATGACAGCCCATTATAATGGATAATTATTTTTGTTCAATGAAAAAAATAGACTAGACCTACTTCATTTACTTAATATATTTAATTTGGAAACACCTTAACGTACATTGGTCATCTGCGGACATTATTATGACATATTTCTTTCTTTCCTTTTGTAGCATCATCCCAACTTCTTGAGAAATTAGTTTGGATTTTTTTATTGGTTCTCTTTGTAATGATTTAGATCAGAAACTCTCTTAGATCCTTTATCCTTGGCTCTTCAAAGGGTTCTAATATGGGAATCAACATTCAGGGTTTCCCTAATACTTCCACCATACCCAACAATATATAACACCATAGATCTTACAGCTTCCTTATGAAGGTTGGCTCTCTTTGTAATGATTTAGATCAGAAACTCTCTTAGATGCTTTATGTTTGGCTCTTCAAAGAGTTCTAATGTGGGAATCAACGTTCAGGGTTTCCCTATACTTGACCTGAATGTCATTGTTAGCTGGACATTCCATAATGAAGTGATTCACTGTTTTAACTGCTCCTTTATAGTAGGCAATTCTTCCCAATCTTGAGTTGGTTTCCTTGTAAAACTACTAGGAATTCATTGAACCATGTTTTCATTCATCGTCTGACATGGTAAGGGGGTAGGATTCATGCTTTTGTTTTGTTTGACACATAGAACCTTAAAGGCATCCTGGCGCCTCATCATTAAATTTTATAGCATCTACATTTTCTTCCTATTTGCAAAAATGCCCAATGTAGAATTTTAGGGTTAGGAATTGAGAGAGCTCACTTATCATTGAGGATATAGCTCTGTGAGTAGTTTTCTCCTTAACTACCCTAACTTGGGAATCAAACCTATGACATCTAATCATCAAGGTTGACGGTTCAACTAATAGGAATTTCCAAATGGGCACTTTGCAAAATAATTGATTCAAACCTTCAGTAAAACATACACGCAGGACATGAAAAGACAACATACAAGAATCTCTTTTAGATACATTACCAAAAGACCACTATAGTAAGTAAAAATTAATGAAACTCCAATCACCAAGCAAGGAATCTTTACAATGATAAATTCTAGAAGTGATTTGAATCTACCATAGATGATTACAACACATTTTAGTAAACAGACAATTGTCTTATTCTTTCACAATCCCTGTGTTACAACCGTTGGAAACACACTAACCATTATTAGCCCTCAATTGGTAAGGGTGATCCATTGGAATTCATATTCCTACTGTCTGATCTCTTTTTAATTTTGACCTTCTTGATATATTTGTGAAGTCCACTAATCTACAAGCTATTTATACAGTGGTATACCTCTATGAGGGGATTTCGCTCCACATTAATTATAGCTCTCTTACTTTAAAACCGAGTTTAATATATGTGCTTGTCATTGTTTGGTAAGCACTCTATTGGTGAACTCTAAAAATGGCTTTATCTCGCTAATAATCTCTTCAATATTAGATCATTGGTTTTATAGGTAAATATTTCTCTATAATAGACACATGAAACCATGGTTACCGATTCATGTCAAATCCTTATATTTTAGAGTTCCAAATTTGGTACAATTCAATTCATATACTTTTTCAAAAAAAAAAATTCATCTTTCTTAAAATTGATTTGCTTCATCTATATTCCTACACTTACACTATCAATCACACTCCTTATCAACATAAAATACAAAAATAATAACTATTCCTCTAAATCAAATAACATATACCATTCGGCGTTCACATTGCATTGTACACATGCGATTGCTAGTTATTACACCTATGAGAAATATCCTTAGGTTGTTCACTTCATAGAGATAAATTTGACGAGCGCTTAGACGTTTTCTAAAGCATGCATTTACACTTTTGAAAATATGTCCGTAACATCCCCGAAAGCATAACACGTGCTTTACAATTGGATTAGGTGAGTATCCAAGTCAAGAGATGACACTTTTAAAAGACCTTGAAATGCATGGTGCATGCATTTATTTCTTAACCCACAATCCACCCACAAACACGCCCTTCGAGTTGTCATGGTGAATTGCAACTTCCTTGCAGTCTTTATGTTTGTGTTTGCGACAGACTTAGTTTTCTTGAGCGACCCATCTCTCACTCAAACAACATGCACCAAATCCTTCAATAACAGCTTAATTCAACATTGTCAAGCGCTAAACTAGCTTGTTGTGAATTTCACATGGACGTACAATCTTGTAACGTCCACAAAATTTCTACTCTCAAAACAAAATAAAACTAATAATTTAATAGTCAAAATTATGGTAATTTTTGTTTTAAAAAGGGGGTTTGCAAGGTTAGACATTATCCCCAATTAATAAATTTCTTGTTAAAGTCTTTCTCCACAAGCTTGTGAAAGTCGAATTAAATTAATAATTAAATATTATTAATTTACTTCCTAAAATATATTTATGGTTTAAAACAATACGTTTACCAAGTTCCATAAGTTTAATTAATTATCATGCACCAAGATTCCTTTATTTTCTAACATAAAAGTTTAATTATTTTGTCTAGCCACTAAGTGGCCCTATTCACCCCATTACCCATGCAACCTTTTTTAATTTTTTTATTATTCCCACAAAAATACCTTCCACTTAAGTGAGGTAGGGTTTAATCTGGGCCATTAGATTGAATCTATCATAGCCCTTAAATTTGGGTTTCCCTAAATATCCTTATGGGTTTCCTTTTATTTCTATTTGCCCCAAAACAACCTCATTTGTTCATTCTTGTTTTGCAGGTTTTGGAAGAGGAGAAGGAGGAGAAGCCATGAAAGCAAGAACTGTAACCCTTGGTTTTAGTTATAAAGGGGTTTACTATTGTAAGATTTCTCATTTGCTTAATGTAGAGATCCCACCATGGATATGTTTTTGTTATTTAATGTAAACATCCTTTGAGTTCAACAATTGGAGGAAAAACCTCATTTCATTAAATCTATTAATTGTACACATTTGGGTGTCCATAAGAGGATTGATAAGGTTTAAAAATTAAATTTGATTGATTGCTAGTTGCTGGTAGTTTCATTTTGAAGGTTTAAAACATAGATTTCAATTAAATTTCAATATAGCTTTTTTACGGTCGGGATTTTATTTTTCCATTAAAAGTGACAAAATCGCTGCCCTACATGATCGGCAATATGTGACTACTGCCCTACTTGGGGGGCAGTTCATCGACTGCCACTCTGTGTTGGGCGGTGGTTATGAAACCACCGCTCTGCACAAGGTGGCAGTTATGTTTCCCGAAAATAGAACCTTCAATACATGCATTTTTCAACAGTTTCTACTTAGGTTGGTGTTTCTAAGGCAATGTTACTCAAAATTACATAAACATAAACTCATTTCTCTATTTTTTCTTTTGCAATAAAATGTAAAATTTGAGTATAACATCAACTACAATTCATTCTCTTTCACATATTCAATCTTGCCAACAAAACAACAAAGAACTCAACAACACTTCATTTCAATAACATCTTTATATATATATATATATATATATATATATATATATATATATATATATATATATATATAACTTGAATAACATACAAATTTAGGAGAGTTTCATTTCAAGAAAACTATACAACTTAAGCTTTCTCCTTTCACTATAACATTACAAATTTGAATAAATGAAATATACAAAGCCTTCTTTTGATAATACAAGATTTACAAAATTCCACTCTAAGTGGGAACAATATGGTCAAATTACATCATAGAGATTCTTCCAATGGTCAAACAAAAATCTTTATTTCAATGTCTTCTCCCAACTTTTAGCTTTCAAACTTACATCCTTCAACTCTTCAAAAAAATTGGATCACAATACAAAGAAAGGGGAATAGGTGATGCTCTTCGCCCAACCTTTAAACCAATAAGAAGAGAAACCATCCTCCTTATTGGCCCCCGAGCCCCAATCAAAGAACAATGGGGAGTATAATGCAACTTTGAAAACCTTTACAAAAATGGCTTCCACAAAACATACAACACATTCAAATGGACATACTCAACAATATTTACAACTTTCCTAAAAACACATAGGCTTGACATCAAGCCAAAAGGAGCAAGGAATATGGGAACCACCTCATTTTTCCTCCCAAGTGAAGTAGGAGTTCCACCCAAAAGCCTCCATGTGCACAATACAAAACATTCAAATACATTCTTATCTCTCCCCTTGCAAATATGAAAATATTTATAAGTTTTCCTTTTCACTCCCCATATGTGGAACTCCTAATCACACTCCCTCAAAAATGCATGCCTCACAAATCCTTTTTCCCTCCCCAATGGTCACATACTTCCATCTCCCACTCCCTTCTTAAGGAAAGATATCTAACCCCAATATAACACAATCACAACTATGCAAATACTCTTACAAACACAATTTTCACATCTATATACATAAATAAAGAAATAACAAAGGTGAAAATCCTACCTCTCCATTAAGCTTCAAAAAATATTCACTCCAACAAACTTTCAACACCTTCAAACCAATCAAAATTCAAAATGAAACTCCAAAAAGGCTCCAAACATGTAACTCAAGACCAAATTTCCAAAAGTGCAAGAGAAGAAATAAGACAAGTAATCCAAAATCCTTCAAATTCAATCAATAAATAGAAATGAGATGTGAGCATGATAGGGCAGCTCCATATAAGATTCTATTTCATCATTCCTCCATTCCAACACACAAGTCAAACACCAAGCCCAAAGCAATTAAATGCACATGTAAGACTTATGACATACCCACATGACACTTCAACTTACACACCATGCTTACCAAGGACAAAATTAAATGTGGTAAGTGAAAAATACAATTATTGACCATTTTTACACTCTAAAATACATAATGAAGCCTAAAATTATCTCTCCATACCATATGTATAGTTGTTGAATGAATTTAAGAGGCATGGGACAAGCTTCGCTTGTCTCACAAGTCTCCAAAAAATCCCCCAAATCAAAATATGAATTGTTTAGTTTAGAAAGAATACATAACACAAAACCACACATAAATATAATTTGCATCCATAAGATTTCAAGGACCATCTACCCAATTTATTGCCCACGTGTCATATCTTCTCTTTTAAATCAAAATTAAGCTAAACTAGTTAATTAAGGTACATTAGCAAGTGTAATAAAGTGACAATATTTCCCAAATAATTAAACACATGCATAAAAAATTAAAACAAACAAAATTTAAAAGAAAATAACACATTACACCCATGGCCACATAAATGAGACTACCCCCATGGGAACCTCATAAAAAAGTATGCAATAATGCACCATAACATTATACACAAGTTGTCAAATTTTGGCCATGTTGCACAACACCTAAAATCCTTATGTGGTTGGTCCCCTATCCCCTTTCAATATATGCGATAAAATGTCCTGCTGCAACATAAATAAAATACCTCTCTGGCCTTGCGGTCGTATCAACAACATCGAGAATAATATACATATAGAAATCAATAATCATCATCTAAAATTAGAAATTATATTATTTATCATCATTCAATTTATTTCAATTTTAACATCCATAACATTATAATTCTACTCAAAATATCCAACATAGGCTACAAATCCATAGTATGACATGTTAGTATAAAATTAAAATACTGCAAATCAACATATATATTTGTCCATCATCGTCATCTAGTGCATCATAATCAAAATGTAAATCACAACATGTCAATAGTCCAAATATCTGCATAGTCTATCATCTACTGATCAATATATAATAATCAAAATGTCTAAGTATCAATCCAATAGTAATATCATCAAAATGAAAATAGTGTCGAAGAGGAGTGGACACTACAAATCCCCTCAAGGGTGCCATCAACATGGCATTCATGGTGGCCCCATAAGCCTTAGACGGGTGGGTGTAGTGGGGAATTAATCCTATAGGTACTTCTATGGGAGGGACTCGATCCTTGATCACCTTTAAGAAAAGCAATGACAACGTCGCCATTCACACCTACAATGTCACTTACGTAAACAAGTCACCAGTTGTTCCTATGGAGCCTTTCCCCATCGATTACACAATAGAAAACATGACAACCCAAGTTTAGTAACATTAAAATTACCATCTTCATGATGTGGACTCTCTTGAACAACAAAAAAATTGTAAATCATGTGTGGCAGACCAACTCGCAGGTTAAGGGCTCGGTCCCTCAAAACCATAAATTTAATCATGGGAATTTTTACAGCTTGAGGAGTATCAGTCTCAAAAATGGATTCACATATGTGGCTCAGGGAGTTCCTCATATTGTTCTAAAAAATGTGTGTTTTGTTTTCGGTTTTAAACATGGTTGTTTAATCATATGTTCGTAACAATGTGATTTTTTAGAATTGTACTACTCTCACGGCCCTTAAGCAACATAATATTTCAATCCAGACTACCCACTACTTCTAGTGTTATTAGGGGGTTGATGTATGTTATATTAACTGAATTTAGAATGAGGATTATTTCTAGTAGTGTACATCGAATATTTTTAACAATTCTCCTTTTGTGTTCCAAGAAAGGAAAAAGACACTACTATCAAGGAAGTAAAATATCAATAATCATACCTCCTCCTTCGCGTTACTGAAAACCTCAAAATGGGCTAAGAAACTTGGATTGAGCTCTAATTGTGTGATATGTAGGTGCTTTTCTTTAAGACGGAGCAAGAACTTCCCAGTAACAACGATCCTCTTACTTTGCACCGATGGTAAAAATGATTATGAGGCTATTTGGGTATTAAGACGAGGCATAAGGATGTTCTTTGATCAAAGGATGCAATAACTTAGATAGGGAATTCAATCTTATTCTCTGTGTGTTTAGAGAGGAGGGATAAGGTTGTATTTATAGCCTGGGGGAGTGATTAACTTAGAGTAATTTAAGTAATCATGATTTGAAAATGTGGGCAAGATTAAGTGAGTGGTTTGAAAATGTGGGCAAAATTAGGTGAGTGGGGGCCACATAGAATGGGTGAGGATTTGAATTATATTTTTAATTCATAAGTAGAAAAACATGGAGAATAATGACACATGATGAGGATTGGGTTATTTTTGGATTTTGAAATGGATAATTAATCGAATTATATTTGATTAATTCGAAGTGTATTTTTGTGGGAAATGAGGAAGGGGAATTAATTGATTTAGGACAGATGTAAAATTAGGGTGTCTACATTTTCCCCTCTTTGGAAGGGTACTATGAAAGTAGTGTCCTTTCAAAGAAAGTAGATGGTATGGGGAAGAATTCAATCTACTTTTTTTTTTTTTAAGAAAAAGGTAGAGTGAATGTTTGTTTGGGAGAATAGAAAGTGGTGAGTGATGGATGTCATACTATCCTCCAATACAAAAATGTCATGAGAAGATGTGATTATGGATAGATGTGATGATGCCCCCTCGAGAGGATTGGCGAGAATGGAATATACGACAAAACTCTCGAAAAGAAGAGAAATGAATTCTGTGGAGAAGAGGACAATAATGGAGTGGAAGAGACTAGAATGACCACACAATGCAAATGGAGAAAGGATTCAATCGGCCTTGAATGCTAGGTGTGAGGGTGTGTGGGAAAGAGAAAAGGAATGGATAGGATTGGGGGTTGATTATGAAAAGAGTAAGGGAGATAGGGGAGGGGAAAAAGGGAATGAAATAGGTAGAAATAAGAGAGAGGGATGATAGGGGAAGAAGGGAATGATGAAGGAAAAATAAGGAAAAAATAGGACAATGATAGAGTAGAGGGCGAAAGGATAAAATAGAGAGATGTGCAAAATTAAGGAAGTAATAGAGATAGTAAAGAGGGATGCGTGAAAGTGAAAGAAATGATAGAGCTGAGAAAAGCAGGAAATGGGAAAGGATAAATAAGAAGGAGAAAATGAGGTGGGAGTAGGGGGTGAAATGGATGAAAATGGAAAGAGGACGAAAGAAGAAGTAGAACGGAGAAAAAAAAAAAAACTATGAGGGGCGAGGAAAGTGTGAAAAGAGGAGATAAAAGAAGAGAAACATATACGAGAATGAATGAACGAAAAGGTAGGGGTGGTAGAGAAAAGAGAAGTGGTCGGAAGAAACGTGAAAATTAGGGGAGAGGAGAGGAAGATAGAATGAATACAAGGAGAAGATTGAAGGAATCATGTCATTGCGAGGAATACCAAGGTAAAGAATATGGAACAGACCGTATAGAGATGCATGTGGAGGGTGGTATGATAAAAAGACATGACAACGATGAATAGCTAGGTTATCAATGGGGAAGTAAGGAGGAAACATGATGGAAAAAGGGGAAGGAAATGATACAGGGGAAGGGAAATAAGACGAGGGGTGGGAGAGAGAAGAGGATAACAAAGAAAATGATGTAGAAGGAAGGGAATATAGAAAGGGGGTAATAAGTGGAAAGGGAACGGTATAAGGAATGTTCAGAGAAGAAAGAGGGAAGGAATGACATTGATTTGAATATACGGAGATGTATGAAATGAGGATACTAGGATGATGAGAAAATAGAAAAAGGATGTATGATGAAGATAGTAAAGATATTGAAGAGGGCGAAGAGAAGTTGGAGAGATGGGTAAGAAGTGATAAGAAAGGGTGGGATTGAGGGAAAAGAATAGGAGAGAAAAGAGAATGGGGGATAGAAGAAGTAATCCCAATGAGGAGATGTTAGGAAATCCCTTTACAATGAGTGGTGGGGAAGGGTGAGAGAAAAAATGAAGAAAAGGAGAATGCTAATGAGGATCGGAAAGGGTAATGCCAATAAAGGGATGTTAGGGAAAGCCCTTTTACAATGAGTGGTGGGCTTAGAGGAGGGAAGGAATGAAGGGAAACTCTAGAAGGTTCAAGGGAGTGAATGAGGTCATGCGGAATGAGGATTGATGATTTTTAGGGAAAGCCCATTTACAATTATTAGTGTGGGAATAGAAGATGATGATGAAAGAATGATAGAGGAATGTGAACAATAATGGTGAATGCGTGTGTGGGTAGAAATGTGGGGGATTTGAGAAGATGAAGTGGAAAGAGTAAAGAAAATGGGAGGGATGAGTTGGGACTAGGTGAAAGCGAGGAGAGAATGTAGGTGATGAGGATGAACGAGGTGAAGATGAAGAATCAAGACATTAAAATAATGGGAAGAAACAATATGAAGGATGATGGATCAAGAAGGGGAAAATGGGGGAAACGAATGTGATTGTAGGCAAAAGAGATTAGATGTATGTTGTAAGAGGATATGTGAAGAAAGGATAATAGTAAGAGGAAAAAGTGGGTAGTAGGAGATACCAGGTGGAAGAAGCGATCAACAAATTAAATGAATAATGAGGCGGGGAGAAATTCACGATGACAAGTGTAGGGAGGACCCTGACATAAGATTGTCATGTGACGGAAGTGGTTAAGTAAGATTGCCAAGTGAGCGAAACTGGAGATGACAAGTGGTCAAGCGAGAAGTGGTGTTTGTGAGAATGGAAAAGGAGGTGAAAGGATGTGATAATGGGGAATGTTGAGAAAAAGTGAAGGGTGAAGGGTGTGTAGTGATGGGGAAAGGCAAGGAGACAGATCATCCTTAAGAGGGACTCTTAAGTGAGATCGCCATGCCGAGTGAGTGGTTAAGTAAGATTACCAAGCAGAGGAGGTGATAGTGGTGCTAAAAAAATGTGATGATGGGGAATGAAGAGGAAAGATGGATGGTGAGATTTTAGAGTGATGGGCGAGTGTAAGATGACATGCCATGCTTAAGAGAATCTCTTAAGTAAGATCGTCATGCTGCTGGAGAGGTTTCGTAGGATCACCTAACCAACAGGGATGATATGCAAGGAGAAAGACAAGATGATATTGGGGACATAGGTGGAATGGTAGGTTGAAGAAGATGATCATAATGAGAGGTGAGAGAAATAAGATGGGGGAAATATGATGGGATGGGGGAAGGCCATAAGGCAGATCAACCTTAAGTGGAAGTCTTAAGTAAGATTGTCATGCAGCCGGAATGGTTAAGTAAGATTGCCAAGCTGAAGAAGAAGAAGAAGGATGATGTTAGAGTTGGTGGGAATATGGTATGACAAAATGGACTGAAGGGGAACCCTCAAGTGAATTTTTCATACTACGAGAGCATGTAAGTAGGATGACCAAGCATAAGACGGATTTGGGGAAGGATGAGAAAAGAGTGAGTGAGGTATGCCTGAGTGGTATATGATATGAGATGAGGTGATAACAAGAAAGAAAGGAAACAAAGGAGTGTAACATGAATGGATGAAGGAATATATGTAGTGGAGGGCGGAGAGTGTGAGGGGAATCCTTAATTGGGATGCCTATGTGGTGAGAGTAATGATGCAAGAATGAGAAGCATAAGAGGTGGAATGGGAAGATGTGTTTGGTGGTGATTGTTGTTTGATGAGAGGGGAGGTGGTGAAGAAGCTTCTACAGTGGGAAGATCTTAGGGAGAGAGTAAACCTCCACCGAGGATCCCATATAGAAGGGGTTATTAAGTAAGATTGTCAAGTAGGAAGCAGAAGGGGGAAAGGAAAGAATACAAATGGGTGAGAGGGGACAGGAATGGTGAGAAGGGTAATATGGGGATAAGTGGCGGAGGAGTAAAAATGAGGAGCGAGGATGAATGAATCAAATACATGGTGATCATGGTGGGGAGAAGGAGCTGCTGGATAGTGAATGCTACTTGAGAAAGATCATCGAGTAGGATTCGCAAATTATAATGGTGATCAAGTAGGATTCCCAAACTAGGAATATATTAGTATGGGTGAATGGATGGGGTGAAAATTAAGATGTTGATCATGCGGAAGATACTCACGTGACGAAAAGCATCTTAATTTTAATATAGCACATAACAGGATGCATCGTGATATAAAAGATCAGGATGACTAGACTGTAATATGCATGATAGCATAGACAGGGGCCATCAAAAAGGTTTGATGCCCCAGTACGATATGCAAATGGAAAGGAGCATAGATAGAGGCCATCAAGAAATTATGATGCCCCAGTACGACATGCAATTAGATAACATAAGAATATTAGAGAGAACACTAGGATACATAAAATCAAGATGTCCCCTGTAATATATCAAGATACAAGAAAGCAATTAATAATTTATAACTAATAATGCAACACAATAACTAATAAACATGTCCCTAATGTGTTCCATAGTGAGGATTGATTGGATGTGCCCCCAAGTAGGGGTACGAGGACATAGTAAAGTATTGGGTCATTGTCATCAAACAAGGAAACAATGAGAGCCGGATTTTCCCCAAGCAAGGATTCACATGAGGAGAAGTGGTTTGAATTTGGTAGTCATAAGGTGATTGGATCATTCATTGGGGATAATAGTTCAAAGGTTGAATTGTTTTGGTTATTTTAAAGCTTTTACAATTTTGTGGATTTTTTTATATTTTTTATTATATATATATATATATATATATATATATATCTAATGCTTTTTTATTTTTGATGATTTTCAAATGTTTTTGACTTTTTGACAATTTTCAAATATTTTGGATTTTGACGATTCTTGCTAATGGTTTTAGATTTTTAATGAGTTCTAATTTTTTTGTTAGATTCTTTACGATTGTTTATAATGTTTTTTGGTTTTTGGCAATTTTCAAATGTTTTTGGATTTTTGGATTTTTACACTGTTTTTGGATTTTTGACAATTTTCAAATCTTTTTAGATTTTTGGATTTTTACATTGTTTTTGGATTTTTGACGATTTTCAAATGTTTTTAGATTTTTAGATTTTTACACTGTTTTTAGATTTTTGACGATTTTCACACTATTTGTAGATTTTTACACTGTGATTGGCAATTTATGGACCAGAGTGTAGACTTATTTTTGAGAGGCAATAAACCAAGATATTATCCATATGTATCGTGTTCCGTGTTGTAACTTATGCTCAGAATAACACAAATTCTCTTTCCATTGGCAGGATATGGTGGTGATGATATGATGAAAAGAAGTCTAGCTCTATTCTTGACTCCACACAACTAGTAAGATGTGTGGGCTCATCACCAAGAATCAAGAAGGATGTAGGAGGTAGATAATGAATATAGAGACAAATGCTAACAACAATCCCTTTGGGAAATTGTGACTCCATTCTTCATAACGTGCATCGAACCAGCTTTCAAAAATAGATTTCACTTTATGAGTCACATGTTAGACTTAGACAATTATGTGGCATACTGATTAGTAAGATATGAGGTGAAGGGATAGTTCTCACTTCACTTAGGCATCTAAATTACTTGTTTGGGGATTCTATAATTTGTAGCAAGCACTCGTAAGATTTTGTATTTTTGAAATGATTCCCTATGCCTTGCCCCATGCTACTAGTGAGAAACAAGGGCTCATCACCAAAGGCAAAATGTAAACGAGTGAATTCCTTTTTATCTTTTTTTGTTTTGTTTTGTTTTGTTTTGTTTTTTTTTATATTTTGTAATGTTTTTATGCCTTTATGAGAATGAACCTCTATGCTTTTCCCCATGCCACCAGTAATAGGAAAGGGTTTATCACCGAAGATAAAACGTAGACAAGTAAGGGAACCTTCCTCCATTCCCAGCCTCACACTACTAGAAGTGTGGGCTCAACACCAAATAATATGAAGGACGAAAGATGTGATAATGAATTATTCGTAAGTTATTGAATTGATTGATTGTTTTACAATAGTGCTTTGTATTTGGGAAGAAATGTTTTCCCCCAATCTTAGCCCCACATGACTTGTAGGACGCGATGGTTCAACACCAAAGACTGAGATGGACGACCAAACGAACTGGGTAATGAAGTTTAGAGCTTTGTTATGAAAGAGAGAATGTCTTTGAAGGGAATATATTACCATTAGTAAGCTTCTAGGTATGACCATAGATGAAAGTAACTGAAAATGGAAGAAGTATGATGCTCACAAACTTAATACGATTTATATTAGCACTTGTCTCATGATGATAAATATGAAGATGTGATTTTGATAAAGAAAATATCTGCCAATGGAAATGAATAAATTTATTCGAGAGATAAGCAAGATAGAAGGAACAATGTACACGTTATTTCTCGGAATAGTGAACATCTCAAGGATAAAATTTCTTTAAATGAACTGTATTTATTGGTTCATCAAGATCTTGACTATCTTCGATGGCCAATTTATAGGCTCCAGAGCCAAATTTATTTTGATTACATAGGGTCATAACCAATTAGGCTCAAATTTTCCTTATTTTTCTCGTTCTTTAGTGGTATTCTTTTGATTTTCTTATAAAATGAGGTCACCAATTTCGAATTCTTTGGGTCTTACCTTTTTACGATAATTGTGTTGCAGTCGGTTTTGATAGACTTGAAGATGATTGAGATCATTAAGTCATTTTTCATCGAGAAGCTCAAGCTCTTGAAGCCATGACTGTCGATATTCATCCTCATTAATTACATCTTTAAGGGAGATCCTCAAGGATGGGAGTTCCATCTCATAGGTAAAATGGCTTCACAAACATAAACAAGGGAAATGGGGTGGCTCCGGTAGGCATGTGGTAAGATGTACGGTAAGCCCAAAGAGCGGGATAAATTTGAGTATGCCAATTACATCCATGGGTGTTGACAATCTTTTCCATGATAGATTTTAAGGTCTTATTGGTTGCTTCCACTTGACCATTTCCTTGAGGGTAGTATGGAGTGGACTATTTAAGTTTGATGTGAAAACGTTTGACTAGGTCTTTTACATCCTAGCTTTTAAATGATTTACCATTATCTAAAACCAGAGCGATGGAATACCAAATCGACAGATGAGATTATTAAAAATAAATTTTGATATTTGGCTACCGGTAACATAAGTGAGAGGCATAACTTCTACCCATTTAGTGAAGTAATCGGTAGCGGTAATGATGAACTTATGCCCATTGGAAGATGTTGGTCTAATTTTACTAATGAGGTTAAGTCCCCATTGAGAGAAGGGCCATGGTGTGGTTATCGATTGTAATTCCTGGGAAGGTGCGTGGATAAGATTTCCATGCTTTTGACATGCTTGACAACGTTTAACAAAATGACATGCATCACTTTCCATGGTGGGCCAATAATATCCAACTCGCAAGATTTTCTTGGCTAAGGCAATACCATTTGTGTGTGCTCCACATATAATAGAATGGACTTCAGCTAAGACACTTGAAAATTCTTCCTGATTAAGACATCGGAGTAGGGTGCCGTCATATCCTCATTTATAAAGAGTTTCTGCTAAAATTGTGTAATGAGAAGCACGTTGTACTAAAGCAAGCTTATGCATTGGTTTCATGTCGGCAGGAAATGTTTTATCATGAATGAAGGTATAAATATCGTGGTACCAAGGGTTATTCAGACCCACGATCTCACATACCATAGTGTTTTTAGGAAGATCATAGGCAGGCATTAAGAGATGTTCGACAAGAAAATGTGCCTAGGGTTGACTAGATGCAATTTCTAATAGGGATCCGATGGTTGCCATAGCGTCGGCAGATTTATTATGAATTTTGGGAATTTGATCAAAGCTAATTAATTGAAAATAGCTTCAAAGACTATCCACCATGCGTTTATATGGGATAATTTTTTCATCCTTGACTTGGTATTCATCAATAACTTGCTTGATGATAAGTAAAGAATCACCAATTACAACTATTTCTATAAGATTCCAAGATATAGCCAGTTTTAATCCTGCAATGAGAGCTTCATATTCTACGATATTATTGGTACATGGGAATGCTAAGTGAAATGATTTGGGGATAACATGTCCACTGGGTGTGATAAGAAAAATACCAGCCCCTGAGCCATGGAGATTACAAGATCCATCAAAAAATAGAGTTCAAGTTGGCGCGATGTCTATGTGTAGAATATCTTCATCAGGAAAAGAGAACTGAAGTGGTTCTATGCCAGGAAGGGGTGCCTTGGCTAGTTGGTTGGCAAGGGCTTGTCCTTTAATTGATTTTTATGGAATAAATTCAACATCGAATTCACTAAGTAATACGACCTAACTAAACATTCTTCCCATGAGAATGGGTCTGGACAACAAATACTTGAGAGGATCAATTTTGGCAATCAACTTAGTTGTGTGATTGAGCAAGTAATGACGTAACTTATGGAATGCAAAGGCGACCGCTAAGCATACTTTTTCAATTTGGGAATAACGTACTTTATGCTCAATAAGTGTTCGACTAAGGTAATATACAGCCTGTTCTTTTCCTTGATCGTTATGTTGTGCTAGTAGAGCTCCTATGGCATGTTCAATGGAAGATGTATAAAGCAACATGGGTTTATCGGCAACTGGTGACATAAGAATAGGTGGACTAGAGAGGTATTATTTTAACTTAGCAAAAGAGTCTCGAAATCATGGTTCCAATGAAAGTGTGCATCTTTCTTGAGCAACTAATTAAAGTGATGGCACTTTTCAGCCAACTGTGATATGAAACGCCGAATAGATTGTATCTTTCCCTGAAGACTATGTAATTGTTTTAGGTTTTGAGGAGGCATTTCCATAATAGCTTTGACTTTGGTAGGATCCACATCTATGCCTCTTTGTGAGACAATAAACCCTAATAATTTACTAGAGGTTACTCCGAACACACATTTCTTTGGGTTAAGATGAACCTTATACTCACGTAATCTATCAAAAATGCGTCTCAACACACTTGGATGCCCTATTCGTGTTTTAGATTTTGCTAATATATCATCAACATAATCTTCCATGATATCATGTAACATGTCATGGAAGATGACAATCATTGCTTGTTGATAGGTGGCACTAACATTTTTCAAGCCAAAAGGCATGACCTTATAACAGAAGGTGCCCCATGGTGTAGTAAATGTCATTTTATGTTGATCCCCTTCAGCAATACGTATTTTATTGTAACCAGAGAATCCATCCATTAAGGAGAGAATTTCATGACCTTCGTAGAAACAACAATCATGACTATATTTGACAAGGGAAAGTCCTCTTTTGGACAAGCCTTGTTGATGTCGCGGAAGTCTGTGCATATTCTGATGTCGAGATTTTTCTTGGCAACGTGAACTATGTTAGATATCCATGCCAAATAATCAATAGGTTTGATAAAGTCATCTTCTAAGAGTTTCTCGAGTTCAACTTTGACAAGTAATGTAACTTGGGGATGCATTTTGTGTAGTTTTTGCTTTATAGGTTTTGCATCCGGATGTACCACAAGATGGTGTACTACAAGAGATGGATCCAGGCTTGGCATGTCCTTATATGTCCATGCAAATATATCTTGGAATTCAATAAGGAGTGTTGTGAATTCCATGCATTCTTGGTCAGATAGACTAATGCCAAGTTGTAAAATTTTTGGCTGTTCGGTGGTGCCAATGTTTATGTCTTTTGTTTCTTCTACAAGCATTTTAGATGTATCCTTTTCAGAGAACGATGCTAATGGTTGATGTAGGTCATCAGTGTCGAGTATTTGTTGGAACTTTTTGTTGACATGTTTTTGGATAGGGTGGCGGTGAGGTTTTGACTATGGGAAATCCTCTATTTGCACTTTTGATCCAAATTTTCTCGAGGGTGAAGGATCGAATATTTTACTCTTCACCAAAATATGCCGATTCATTTAGATTGATTTCAAACCCTTTCCTATTCTCGGAAGTAGGGATTTGGTCGTGAGTTCCAAGGAATTCTTTAATGGCTTCATCATTTTGGAACATGTCCATGGCCGCATGATGTGGTTGGCCACCGTCTATGAGACTCGGATGTATAGGCTCAAAATTGATGACATTAATAAATAAATGTTCAAAAGAAAGATGTGTTTCAGCAAGGTCCTCAAAAATACTACTACATGGAGACCTGATGTCATTATCGAACTCAATTGTCATCATTGTCACTTGAAATTATTATGGGAGCAACATCAAACACCTTGAAACCTAGACCATGTTTACCGTGATGTTGTGTGCAATTTATCAGGTCTAAATGACCTTATTCATTTGGACGAGTCCTTCACCATTCCATCTCATGTTTGTATAAGGATGCGTTGTAGTGTGGGAGAAGAATTAAGTAGTTCCATGATTGAAATTTGTGCGGCAGTCTTCTCTAATTGTTTGACAATATTAAATGATGGCATAGGTTGTGGAGAGGAATTGGCGGCGGATTAGGAGGTGATGCCGGGGATGAAGTGGTAGATTTTTTTGTTGTAGGGACCCACATTTTTTTCTATCTAGTGGTGATCGCATAATCAGTTCTGATCTTTATAGTTGCCACTAAGTCTTGGTCATAATCTATGGTCGAGATGACTGAGTCATACTCAACATTGCTTGATAGTTGACCGTTATCTTTTGAATTGTTATCATGGTTAGGGAATGGATTTTTGAACATGTGAAGTTTTTCATTAGGTGTTTTTGTCTCAGAAGTATTTTCAACTTCTATGTCTCCACGTTCAATCAGGTCTTAGACGTAATGGCAGAGTTGCATGCATCAATCTGTGGAGTGCCCTTTTATGCGATGGTAATCACAATATTCGTTGTCTTTATACCAATTTGGTTTTGGTTGTCCTTCTTTGAAGGGTCTGACAATGGGATATGTAATCATATTAACATTTTCCAAATGATGAAAGACACTAAATAGACTTTCTCCAAGAGGAGTGAACTCTCTTCATTGATCCCGAGAAGGAACTTCCTTTCTAGGGATAATGATTGGTTGTTTATATTTTAATGTGTTGGTGGGATGGTTTTGGACATTCCGGATATGGCAGAATCGGTAACACCATCGTTGACAATATTTCGATTCCGGTTAAATAATTTAGATTTGTCCCGGTTCGAGGAGTGTCTCGATAAGGTTGGTCTCTAAAGGGTACTTTAAATAAGCCCTTAGAATTGAGGGCTTTTTCAATTTATGTCCCTTTTTGATGACTTCTTTGAAACTATTCAGACAATGCATTTGCATGTGGAATGATAATTCAGCATTGAGATTAGGGACAAAAATACTAACTAGTTGTCTCTCAGGTACTGAGCAGGGGAATTGGCTTGCAATTCCGCGCCATCATTGTAAAAAGGAGGCAAAATTTTTGTTTGGCCTTTGCCTAGTGTTGCAGAGATCAAGCATGGTTATTTCTGAGTCTAGGTTATAGGAAAAATGTTTGACAAATTTCTTCATAAGTCTGCAAATGTCATGACCGACCCTTTGGGTAGATGGAAAAACTAGTCTAAAGCCTATCCTCCTAAACTTTGGGGGATTAATTGTAAAAGGTATGTGTCTCGATAGGCAACTTCCTGACATTGCGTGTAAAATCTCTTGACATGTTCACAAGGGTTGCCTTTGCTTTTGTATTTATCAAACTTAGGGATTTTGAAGGATGATGGAAATGGTAATCGTGATATCTCTATATCAAATGGATAAGGACACAATTCTTCAAAGTTGAATTGTTTCGATTGTTTTTGTAGTCCCTGAATGGTGTCTTTCATAAGTTTTCATTCTTGTGCGAATGGAGAAGCGAGGGACGGTTTATCAAACATGTCATGAGTATTGGAATCTAGATTGAGGTCTTTTAATCTTTTAGCTCTAGTCGTTGCTTCCTCAAGTTTCTTTGTTAAGTCTTGGATTTTAGTGAATAACTCTTTGGCCAAAGAACCATTTGGATTGTTTGGTATTTTGTTGTGATAACTTGATTCACCGTTGTCGATGAGTTTGTTTAAATTTTCCGTCCCGAAGTCAGGGGGTAGTTTTGCCCCCATGGCTAGGATGCATAATAGATATTCATTTTTGTTTTGTTCTATCACCATGTTGACTTGTTCTTATTCTTCATTGGTGAGTTCTGGTTGTACGACTTTTTCATCGTCATTTTCATGATTGTGACTGCGAGTGAATACCATGATGAAATGTGTCTGATTAAGCTTGAAAAGTGGGTAGGAATTTTGAACAAGTGTGAGGAAATGAGAACTTGATTATTTTAGATTTAGCTCGAATAAGATCGTGATGACTGATAAGGAGAGTAACTCAAACAAGTTATCTCAATATGATGATGATGTAACTCGAGATGATTTATTACAGGATTTGTTGCACGTTGTATAGATTTGACTTAAACAAGCTCTGACTATTAACAGGGAGAGTAACCTGAATAGGTTAATCGTGATATGGTTGTGATATAACTCAAAATGAGTTATGAAAGGATTTGTGTTGGCTGTGATTTGGATAAACGCGATGGTGGATAGAATAATGAGTGAACTCAAACAAGTCACCCAATATTAGTTTGATATAGCTGGAAACAAGCTATGAAGGATGTTTTGACAATTGACGATATGGGGAGTGAATGTTAGTCACTCAATATCAGTTGGATATAGCCGAAGACAAGCTATGATAGATGTATTGTTGGATGAAGCAAGCTAATGAAATTGGTGTGATGTTTTGGTCTGTGTTGTTGGATTGTTTGGATGTTTTCACTTGGTATTGAATTGGTCGAGAACTGATTTTTTTATGGAACACAACTAGGGTCTGAACTTTTACAATGAACACATTGATATCAGCCAAGTTTTATGATAAAACAATGCTAAACTATTTTGTTTTCAAATAACAAGTAATCATGTGGATTCAATTGTTTTGGCTTATGAGGTAAATTCTTTAGGAATTATCATTGTTTCATACAATCATACAAGTATGATGTGAAATGGTGGATGCAGGCTCTTATTACTCCAAGAAGATGCATCCTCCTATATACCTAATTCCTAATGACAGGGGAAAAAAATTGGTATGGGGAACCCTTAGAGCACTTTGGAGGAGACTCACCAATTCTTACTTTCTTGTTTCAAGTGAATCACCACATCCGAACAAGTTTGTGAAAAGTTGGAAGGTGATGGAGGGATGAATGTGTATGGTGTCTTTATAGCTCCCCAAATATTTACAAGGAACGATTCCCGAGGCTTCATTGTTACAGCTATTTAGGCATGACTTGCATGCACATTGTACTGCGACAACATTACCATAAGTGAAGAGCAGGGGTGACGTAAATACCGAACGCTGTGATGAGACTAGGTCTCAAAGTGCAATGCAGATGCAAATGCTATTGGTGCGTGGTAGTCAAGTCCATGTCACCGGTGTAGCTTTGGTGGTGATGAAATCCACCTCGTCTATGTGCAAAAACAAAATGATAAAGTGATTAAACACAAGGTTCTTTCCAACTTGAAATAAATCACTAGCAAAAAATAATTACGTACCTGAGCGTACTTTTTTTTTTGTTTCAGCAATTTTCTTTGAATGGTGGTATTTTTGTGGGATTTTTGTTGTTTTTTTTTTTTGTTTTTGACAATATTCTAGCAACGCGGTTCTACAGAAAACAAATTAGTAGTTATCTTGCAAACGAAATGTTAGAAAAGTGATTGTGGTTGTTTTTGATTTTCCAGATCGCTCGAAGGTGCAGGAAAAGAGCATACACAACCAATGACCAAAAAATATTAATAATATGACAAAGGAAAATAATTATTGAAATGATAGTTGGAAAACAAAGCTAGAGGATCCTGTAATGTTAGAACAAGAAACTAAAAAATTGTGACCATTTCTGATTTTCTAGATCGCTCGAAGGCGCAAGAAAAGAGCATATGTGGATACAATTGAAATAGTTTTTTTAAATGTTAATAATTATTGCAATTAATTATTATTGTGAAATAGTGATAATGACAAAAAAAGAAAAAACGATGAAAGAAGAGTGTGAAAACGTTACCTAGAAGTGTTGTCGTGGAAAATTGAAATGTAAGGCAAAAAATTAAAAATTAAAAAAAAAAAAATTGCAGAGCCCGAGTGGCCTCACGTTTCTAATTTCTAAGATCAGTTTTGAAATGTGAGGAAAGAGCATACGTGTGAAGTTGTTACGTGAAATAAATTAAAAATAAAAACAAAAAAAAAAACTATAATTTTGTTGTTTTTGTTAAAAAGACAGGTGTTAGAAGAAATGAAACCAAAAAAATTCTGTAAGTCTAAATCAAAAAATTATTTTTCCATTGCATAGATCTTTTTGATACCTTTCCTTAAAAAAATGAAGTCATTCCGAGTTCGGGAGCAAAATTTATGGCTTTTGGAAGATGGGCTACGGTAGCACTCTGAATGAAAATTTTAAACGTGAGAAAAACGTCCCGAGAGCTAGTTTTTTTATTTTCTGACTTTTGTACTTCACCTGAGAAGCTAAAATTTTGACAGCAAGGTTAAAAAAGAACAATAAATAGAAATAAAGAGTTAGATCACAAAATGATTGACTAAAATAAAACAAAAATAGAAAATAAAAAAATTAACTTCCTACAAAGCAATTATTTTAGCAAAAGTAAATAAATAAATGCATTTTCCGATTGGTTGTCCCATGACAGTAAAGATGATAAACTAATGACTAGTTCATGTGTTTCTATAGATTATGAGTGAATATCAAAATCAGAACTGGGAACTAAACACCAAGCACCGAGGAGATCAAAGACAGGATGAGCTTCATAGTTTCATTGTTGTTATAACCTGTAAATACACCACAAGACACCACACAACAAAAACACTACCCAAAGCATGAAGGTTAACCAAAGAAGGCCATAAGGAATAGAAAAGGAAATAATAATGAATAATAATAAACAAAGAATAGATAAAACCACTAATTGGGAAATTAATGGTAACAGATCGAAAGTAATCGGGCGTGCCAGAATGTAAGCTAGGAAAAATACACTACTAACAAGGAAGTAAAATACCAATAATCATACCTCCTCCTTCGTGTTTCGTAGAAAACCTCATAATGGGATAGGAAACTTGGATTGAGCCTTGATTGTGTGATATGTAGGTGCTTTTCTTCAAGACGGAGCAAGACCTTCTTGCAATGATCCTCTTACTTTGCACTAGATGGGAAAAATGATTATGAAGCTATTTAGGCATTAGGATGAGGTAGAATGACATTCTTTTCTCAAAGAATGCAAGAACTTAGATAGGGCATTCAAGCTTATTCTCCATGTGTTTAGAGAGGAGAGGTAAGGTTGTATTTATAGCACTGGGGAGTGATTAACTTAGAGTAATTTAAGTAATCATGGTTTGAAAATATGGGCAAGATTAAGTGAGTGGTTTGAAAATGTGGGCAAGATTAGGTGAGTGTGGGCCACGAAGAATGGGTGAGAATTTGAATTATATTTTTAATTCGTAAGTAGAAAAACATGGAGAATAATGACATGTGATGAGGATTGGGTTATTTTTGGATTTTGAAATGGATAATTAATCAACTTATATTTGATTAATTCAAGTGTATTTTTATGGGAAATGAGGAAGGGGAATTAATTGATTTAGAGACAGATGTGAAATTAGGGTGTCTACAATGAATCGACTTTAGAATGAGGATTATTTCTATTAGTTTACATTGAATGTTTTTAACAATTCTCCTTTTATGTTCCAAGAAAGGTCCCCTCTGTCATGGACCTTGAACTACATGGCCTTGCATAACATGGTTATCTCTAGGGATTTGATTATCTATGCTTCCATGTTAAAAAATGGATAGGCTAGGATTTGAATCTAGAATGTGTGATTATGTATTGTTGAACTTTTTGTCCTTACATGTAGGGTCATTTCTAACACTGAGCGCCTACATATTTTCATTTGTAAATCTCTATTACTGGAATTCATGCCATAAATTTTTATAGGCAGATAACTCTTCTACCAATGGACTCCTATACCTAGAATTTGAGGGTTGATCTTATCTCGCTTTCATGTTGAAAACATGACAGACTAGGATTTGGACCCATGACCATGCTCAGTCTCGTGGTATTCACTACTATTAAGATTTGTATCCTTTAACATGATGCATAGTTCTTTTTTGGATTTTAGATTGATTTTTTTACACCATGAAGTTTCCCCTGGTGCCTCCCCCACCCTCGTCGCATGGTTAAGCTAACACTCATGTGGAGCTCATACCTATTAGCCGTCATAATTTAGACACAAGACCACCTTTCGCGCCAAAGGATACCTTTACCTTGAAGTATTTTCCCTTCCATGACAGGGTTTCTTGAGGATTTCAAACGTTTTTGTCTCGATTTTTAAAGTTAGATAGGCTAGGATTTAGACATAGTACCATGCTTCAACTTGTGGGATTCTCTACCGTGGGTTTCTTCTCTCTTGGGTGCATGGTTATCTCTAGTATTGATTGATCAATTATGAGGGTACCATACTTCAACTTGTGGGTTTTTTTTAATTATTGGGCCTCTTCTCTCTGCATATAGGGTTCTCTCTAAGAGCATTGCTTTATCACTTATGACACATCCCTTAAGTGACACTCCAGTTGAGCTCTCAAATATCCTCTAAACCAAGCTCCAAAACTAGCTTTCATACTAGAAAATTTGACCAAATGGGATGTGAGTCCAAGACCACCTTCCAAATAGTGGGCTACCCTGCTATCTTGAGATACTTGACCTTAAATAACACATCTCTACGATATCAGACCGATATATTTAACCCTTCCTTTCTTATAGCAGGGTTCTCTAGTTTACAACAACAAAATTCACCAATATTACACTTTGTTTTGTGAATAAGCATTTATTATGATAAGTGTGTCTCATGACATTCACTAAGATTATTTTTTTACTCTACTTTTTTGTTAGTGGGTACAAAGCTATTGCATTAAATTCACCCAAGACTTGCACATTATCTTCACCATTGTCAACAATGGTATATGTCTTCGAAGGCATGTTAACATGGTTTAACATGCCCAATGACCCCGTGATATTACAAGAAACGTACAAATATTGAGGGTTCTAGGCCCACATGTGTGTGAAGCTTAAACCTAGGCCTATTGTGTGATAACCCATCTATAGAGAAATACCTAACCTTTAGATGAAAGTATTTGCCATCCTATTATTAGCTTCATTTGAGAATCTATGTTTTGTTTTTAACTCTTATCGCCTCCTCCACGTGTACTCTATCAACGCTAACTTATGCATTCTATTTTACCTTGTAGAAAAATACCTTGTGTGGTTGATGCTCGTCTACAAACCCTTTAGGTTGGGCCATGTACACTTCTTCTTTTAGATCACCGTTTAGAAAAGCAATGTTGACATCCATCTGCTGAAATTTCCATCCATTTTGTCTTTTGCCGCCAAAGCACAAACAACTCGATGGTTTTGATCTTCACAAAGTGGGTGTAAAGGTCTCATTATAGTCAATTCCTTCTTGCTGAACATAAGCCTTTACAACAAGGCATGCTTTTTGTTTGTCGATTGAACCATCTACCTTATATTTTGTTTTGAAAATCAATTTTCAGCCAATGGATTTCTTACCCGAGACAGATCGACAAGTTCCCATGTCCGATTCTCGAATTAGGGAACCATATTCAACATCCATAGCTTGTTTCCACCGTGTGGTTAGTCTAATGCCTCATGAATGCAGTGTTAGGTTCGGTGCTCTCAACAACCGAACTCATGAGTGTAAAATTTACATCATGTCTAGCTTGACTTTGTGTTCGACTCCCATAGAAGTACACGGAAGTGAGTTCAGTGTGCATCCCTAATAGTATTTTGGACCCATTTCGACGTTGGTGCTATTACACTGATGTGAAGGTGTGTTTTCCAAAGGTGTGCCTAGATCAACGAACAAGTCTCCACTCAGCTCTCTTCTTCTCTCGAGAAGAATCATCTTGCCCATCATCTGGATGTGTGAGCAATCTATGTGATGAGGGATCTCCATTATGTGGTAGGGAGTCAAAGGATGACTCATCACACACCACATCTCGACTCTTGTAGATCTTCTTTGTCTCAGGATCCATGAGACAATATGCCTTTGAGGTAGTACTATACCCCAAGAAAAGACATGGCAGTGTCGTTGGATCGATCTTCTTCCTTCTCTCATCTGGAACATGCATATATGTAGTACAACCAAAAACTCTCAAATGATGATCGAAGGTTTACGACTAGTCCATACCTCTTCCTGTGTCTTGTTCTCGCAAGATCTTCATGCGTGCCCGGTTGAGTAGATATACTGTTGTCTGGACTGCTTATGCCTAAAACTGATCCTCCAACTTGGTGGTCGAGAGCATACAATGAGCCATCTCCATGACAGTCCTGTTGTGTCACTTGGAAATCCCGTTCTGTTGGGGCGTGTAGGGTGTAGTCAGATGTTGCTGAATGCCATGCTGCTTTAGGTATGCTAAGAACTTCTTTTACACAAACTCCCCCCCTTAATCTGAGTGGAGGAGAAGGAGACGCTTCCCAAACTTCCTGGTGGATTGCTGGTAGAAGGTTTGGAAATTGGAAAATGCCTCACTCTTCTTCCGAAGGAAATATACCCACATTTTCTATGAGTAATCATCAATGATGAGCTGGAAGTACACAAAACCTTAGAAGCTAGCTGGCAGGGGTCGACACAGATTGGTGTGAATGACCTGAAGATGCTCCGCAAAATGATAAGAGCTTTGTTTGAACGGACCTCTATGTTGTTTTCCCACAAGACATCTCGAGCAAACAGGTAAGGAATGGGAGAGTGGAGGAAGCCCTCTTACCATTTCCTTGGCACTGAGCTGATGCAGAGCCCCGAGCAGAAAGATGACCATATCAAAAGTGCCATAGTGCAGTGGACTCTACCGTTGAAGTAGAGAGAGCAATGCTAGATGAAGTGACCACATACAATGTAAATAAATGACCCTTCAGAAATGCTTGAGCAATTACTAAATCTCCTTAGGAAATGATGCAGGACTTGACCCCTTTCTCAATAAAGAATTCAACCTGCATTCGATGGTTAAGAAGTTGACTCACAGACAAGAGATTTAAGGTCAAACTTGGAACATATAGCACCTTTGTGAGTGTACATCTTCGTGTCCCAAGAGGAATGATGACATCACCAATCCTTGCCGCAATATACTCTTGATTATTTGTGATGATGATCCATCTCCAAGTGGGCCACCACTCGAGTATGGAACAACTTCTTATTACCAGTCATGTGTTTGCTTTGGCACTCCGAATCAATCAACCGAGACCATTTTTTACGGCTACAAAGTTTGTGACTAGAACAATGTCAAAATGAGTCATGTCTAGAACCTCTTCATCGGAGGTGGCATCCTACTGAGAAGCAATGTGACCCTTCTGCCTCTGATTATGAGCATGCCATTGGGATTTCTTGGAATATCCTTGGCCAGAAGTTCTCTCTTCACGAGTTTTCCATACTTGCGACCATTGTAATAACAGTTCGCATGTGTGTGTATCCATGGAGCAAATGTGGCACCATCGATTTGCCTTGTTGTTCTACTACTTCTGAGGTGGCTGTTGTGGTGGCCACTGAGAAGATTACTATTGAGGATGTTGCTTTTGATTCGGGGTTGACTGCCCTTTCCAAGGCTTATGCTTTTTCCTCGTGATGAGAGCCTTATCTTCAAGGCTTCTTGAACATTCTGCATGGCTTCTTCCTGTTGGAGATAATTCACTAGTGTGGAAAAACTCACCTCCTGTTGAGTGATGGTCAACGTGGTGATCAGTGTCTAAAACCGGGAAGGAAGAGCTCATAAGGTGAGCGGGACTAGAAACTTGTCATCCACCGGTTCACCGAGAGTAGAGAGTTCTACACGTAACTCGGCCACATGCTGCAAGAAGGCTTCTACTGATTCGCCATCATGCATACTCATCGTGTGAAGATTTTTCCTGAAGTCAGTAACTTTGTCATCGATTCTTGGCTTCATAGATGGTACACAATGTGGTCCATGCCTGAGAGGAAGTGGTTGCTTCCTGAATGTAAGGTTACACCTCATCAGAAAGGCTCAGGGTGATAAGCATTAGTACTTTTGCATCAGCCTTTTCATATTTAACCAACGAGATCAACCTCTGTGGGAGGGGAATCTTTGTCGAAACGATCCCCAAAGATCTTCAAACTGAAGAATCATTCACATCTTGGTTTTCCATGCAACGAAATTTGGTCCTTTCAAGAGTTGGGCATCGAATAGCAATATTTTTGGAGCTGACATTTTCAAAAACTCAAAACTGTATTTTATTTATTTATTTTTCAAAAATAGCTACAATGCTTACTGAAGGAATCTGTCCCGAAGATGGGCTTTATAGGCTCGTGCAGTGAGACGTGGACGCTCCTGTGGGCATTCTACTTCGCATTCATCATCTGCATCATAGCCATGTTCAAGTTCTGCACGAATCTTCCGTGCTTGACATCGAACATCAAACCAAAAATACTCCAACAGTCCTTAGCGCACAATCTCGTCAAAGAGAATATTCCCAGTGTTGTGGAGCTTGTTGACCAAGGCAAAGAACAGTCCAGTGGTGTCTTCGTTGTCACTCAATGCCCAAATATTTGGTGCATTGCTCACGGTGCTTTGTGCATCTGAAATTTGTGACATACGTGCACACATGGTTTTACAATTTACAGGCTTTGCTGGCGTCCAGACAAAAAAAACAAACAATGCTCCAATGAAAGGTTGATCGATCCAATTTCAATGTTGTTCGCTTCTCCTTGCCAACAACAACAGGTCTTACAAATCTTCCTCCCTGGCTCATTGGTTGCTGTTCACGGCAGGTCTCCAGAGATGGGCGCAGAAGAACAAATGATGGCAAGTTGTTGTTCACGCTTACACGACCAGATCTCCAGGGGGGAGATTCAATGCATATGCAAGGCTGATATTTGAGAAATCAATGCATCTTTAGGTCACTGCTCTTTTCATTTGCTCCAATGTCAAACCAGCCAGCGCAGGTTTGGACAGATCTCAATACACACAGGAATCTAAAAAAAAGCCACAAATGGCCACGTTGGATAGGGAAACAACCACGTTTGATTTTGTCAGGTCACCCTTCAATGATGAGGGTCACTTTTTTCTCATCTATGCATGCCAAAACAATGAAAAAATATGCCTTTTCTCATTCCTCACGTGCCAAGCTTCCAAGAATAGGTATTGCTCCACACACAACACAAGAAAACAGTCTCAAAACAAGTATCTCTCCATGCACAACACAAGTATTCCTCCACGCACAAAGACAACATAATTCTCCACGCACAAGAAAATTCTCCACTCTCGATACCAATGATGGCGCTGGAATCATGTTTTATTTATTGCTATATATCAATACAGAAGTGCAAGCCAATATATAGGCTGCGTGAGGGAGGACAAGAGAAAATAGTTAAGTAACTATTTACTAACAATGTATTATTAACTAATGTGCTAATAGTTAACACTTACCAATACGTCTATCTTACAACCACGTCTTTCTAAAATACTCCATAAAGATAGTCTCCTCTTTGAACTCCTCCACGTGTATTCGTCGATGAGGAAAAAGGTCATGTGCTCATTATCGCCGATAGGCGCACATGATTTCACCTAGTCTCTAGAACATAACCATCCCCACCTCCCTCTTCGAATATTTGTAAATAAATTGTTTGCATGAGAATAAGTAATGCAAAAAAAAAAAAACCTAATCCTATAAACATTTTATTACAAAAATGAAGAAAAATAAACCTGTAAATATTCTTTAGCCAAGCCCTATGAACATGCCATATGCATAACATGACATTACAACTGAATAAAACCCTAAGACACAAATAACGTCGTTAGGGATGTAAATTGTGTGTATTAAATTTATAGTTTATAGCTTGTATTTTGGAAGCCGCATCATCTGTAATGAATGCATTGACATGCCAATCCATCCTTTTCCTTTTCCCCCTCACGTAGACTTCAAAAATCCATGCATATATGTCATCCACTTTATTACGGGATGAAATTTCCCATGCAAAAAGAACCCCAACCTCTTCCTCATAAAAAAAAGAAGTGTGTACAATTGGTACTAAGGAAAATGTGTACGAAATTATTGTTAGTATGAGAATGACTTAAACAAATATATCCAAATATTAATTATGCATGGAAATGAGATAACAATGTCCTTACCCCATATTTATTAGTTGAGAACGTGGAATCCATTGTAATGATGGAGTTTTGGGAATGATGAACCATCATTTCAAGCTTCCACATTGTTTGAAGGCCCATAGTGAAAGGTGCGTTAGTCTCAAATGACATCGATAATAAAAATGTTGGACCACGATTGTCGTTAGACCAAAACCCATAGGTGTTAGTCTCTGCTACAATCACCAAAGTTAGGATCTATGAGAGGTGGTTATTCCATGTCACGAAACTCATAGGGAGTGTTGGACACACATGCCAACAATATCCCCCTCAACGTTACCCGAGTGAGTTTCGAACTCGAGACTTGTCACTCTAATACCATTTGTTAGACCATTATTGTTGTTATACCAAAACCCATAGGTGTTGGTCTCCATTATAATCATCATAGTTAGGATCTACGAGAGGAAGTTAGTCCATGTCACGAAACTCATGGGGAGCGCTGGACACACATGCCAACAAAAAAATATATCCCTTTTTGTGACATACCACAAGTTGATATTAGTGTTGTTGTGTTGGTGCTTTTGGGATTTAATGCTCTTCACCCTCCATGTGTTTAACACTTCTTTCCTAGTTCAACACTCATCACTTTTTTGGCAATCCTTGCCAACTCGGATCCATGTAGTGCCTTTCAATAATGGTGTCAATAGATATACCAGCAAGAAAAAGAGATTCAATGTATTGCTTACATTCAACTGATAAATTTGGAGCAAAACCACTTCATGGATCCAAGCTTGTGTCCTTTACACCATGGAAAAACTCACCATTCTTATCAACATGATACATATCATTGTATATGATATGTGCCACGTCTGGTGTACCAAACATAACCCTCACATTGAAATGGCATCGGCATCCATGTTTTTTCTAAAACCTCCTAATTCTTTCACTAGTAGGTGGTTTGTTCCTATTGTTGTCAAGACCATAAGCATGTCGATAGTTGAAAAAAGGAAATACATACTGATATCAGGTATGGAATGTGAAAAATGTGGCACTAACATATGTGAACACTATTCTTAAGGATGACTAAACGTAAAGTTAATATAAACAAACCTGCAATACATAATGGTAGCTTGTGGTGGTGTGCCTTCCTCTATAAGAGGGTATGTCCTTTTCTGCTTGCATATGAATGTCATCTCAGAGCTATCGAGAAGGCCTTCCCTTTAATAAAGGCATCGAGTTGTGCTAGAGGGATTGCTGCACAAAGATCCTTGGGACCATTATCTTCCCCAATCGGTGTCCATTCAAGATCATCTTGAGAAAATGTGGTTTCCCATTTCCCATGTCCTGAACATCTAGGGAAAGAAATTGTTTGTACTTTGTCATTTGTGGCATCCTAAACAAAATAATGTAAACAAATTTGTATAATCAGTGAGCATGGTATTTAACATATCATTATATGAAATGATATACATAATATGTTATTTTTGTAAACATAAGGCACCGTAATATGACACAAGTCATAAAAATGATCTAAACACATATTATGTGGTATACTCAGTTGTCGTTTATGTGGTAAACCGTAATATAGCTTATTTATACTTAATAAACAGAGTATGACTTTATGGATTTGGTATTTGAATTAAGTGATTATGAAATGGATAATGAATCAGCACATTAGGTATCTTGTAAAATGAATATGTAAGTTCCATGTGGTGAGGAAAGGGTTTGGAAAAGTAGAACACTCTATGCCTATGGAACTATGTAATGGTTTGAAACTAAGAAGTATGATCATATAATCTTACTAGTTGAGTGTATGATGATTGATGAGATTTATAACCTCTGTGAAGGAATGAAACTAATGTTGTAGTATGTCAAGACTTGAAGGTATGGTTTTAAAATAAGGAGTGAGATTAGAAGGCATTCTATCGGGGACTCTATGGAACCATGATAGTCGGGGAAGATTAAATACGAGACATGAGTGTTAATTGAAAGTGACTAAGTGTTGATATTGTACATGCATGTATATCATGTAGGGTGTGAGACTAAGACAATCTCAAGAAAAACTATAAATGAGAGCTAAGACCAACTAGTTGCCAAGTGGAAAAGCATGAAAAATGAAGAGTGAATCAATGGAACCAAGAAAGGATATTGATAAGTTCTAAGGACATTTTAGAGCAAGGAAAATAATGGAAACTCGTGTGACCGTCCTATTACGGTTTGGGCGGTGGTATGAATATTAAGCTAGTTTCTTTTGTTAAATGATCATGAGGTGATGGCTAAGAGAATGAGAAAATTGAAAGGATTAGAAGAAGTCCAATAAGATGAAAAGATAACTAAGTTGGTAAGAAAAATCCTAAAGAGGAGGAACGCGAGAGTTAAGAAACTACTTGTGCAAGAATGAACAAGAACCCTGGAAGGTCAAGATTGGGAAAAATTGACAAGTTGAAGAAATAAAAGTATAAGGACTTGATATAGCCTTGAACATGTTGTACATAATGGACTTAAGGTGAAATAGATGTTGAAGGTAGTGAAAATGAATAAAAAAATTTAGCCATTGAAATCCTAAGTTATAGGTAACCTAAGAAGCAACAGTTGGAAAAATAGTAAGAAAGGATATTTGAGGTGAAAGGACCTTATGGGGAGCGTTAAAAGTTTGAATTAGTGGATGTAAGGTGTAATTAAGGTTGGAATATAGTTTCAATGATGAAGACTTAAAATGACTTCTAAACCCTAGGTAAGCCTATAGGAGCCTTAGGAAAAAGGAAAAGGGTCTTTGGAGGGATGTAGTAAGAGATGGCGCTAGAAAATATGTACAAAGCAAAAAAAAGGGTAATGGGTATGTGAAAATTATTTTACATTTGCATAAAATTGGATTGTTTTATTTATACATAGTGATTTGACCATAACCAGGGGGCAATTGGGAGAAATTGGCAAAAGCTGGTAAAAGGAGTATAAAAGCAAATGGGTGTAGATTTACTTGATGAAACTTTGCAGGATGATTGTTGGGTTTAATTGGTCCTTAAAGAGTTTTCTAATGAGACTATATTCAGAGAAGTGTGTGTTTTATGCTCAAAAAATGCAAATTTGAAGGGCTAGAAGGAAGTAAGGAAGCATAGAGTGACTTTGAGAGAATGAAAAATCTTGAGACTTATTCAAGCTTGTAAACATTGTTAATATGTGTTATACAGGATGTCAATTTTGCATTAGGTTGGATGATTAATGATGGTGATGTGATTTGGGTTGGGATTGTTTGATTAAGGATTGTCTATTATGATGATGTTTGATTGGTTAAAAATTTTAAGGGGATATGATGGTTAAGGGTGTTCACGAGCAAGTAACCAACATGCAATACACACCCTAACTAGTCAAGTGGGATTGTAGTCGGGGCTATTGCCCACTTTCAATACCACACATTGAGGGGTGCCACTCTTGGCTCACCACCTATGTACTAATGTGGGGTCGGCTAGCGAGAGATCTTGGGGAGTACAATCTCCTTGGACAATAGCTTGACATGTGGCCAAAAGGTTTCCTAGATTATGATATATAAGCTAACTAGGGAGTACCCGATATACATTGTGGTATGTGGGGCACAAGTCTATGTTGGAAGGGTGTTGTTTGAGTCCTGGGTATTGGGACATGGAAGCCCCTCACTTCACGTCGCTCTTAAGACAAGAAAGCACTTAACCAATAATGACAACTCTTTCAGAATTTATATACCCCGCCATAACACATGGTGTGTTTACGTGTGCGGAGGTGAATTCCATGGTCAAGATAATCCTAGGAATATGACAAGTGCGTGGATGTCACTTCCATGTCACGTTGCCGCTAAAAAATAAACAGGGAAAGGCTAGCCACTTTTGATCGTCAAGATCATCCTAAGATGCGAGAGGAAAGCATATTAATGTAATATAAACAAACAATAAAGATGATGTAATATAATAAAACTAAACAATAAAGATGATTGTGGTTGGATCTTCAAGAGGAAGCCTTGCAAAAGAAATTAGTAATTTGATTTATAAAATCAGATGTCTTGGACCGATCATCCTACAAAACAAAGGGTTAGTAGTTTTAGACTGTTTTTATCTTTGATAAGCATAGGATACTATACACAAATTCTTTGTAGTTTTGAGCAAGAATAATATAACTCAATGTCTAGCTACAATGACAATATTTAGAAAAAAATTAAAACCATAAATAAACTATCCTATAAACTAGCTAAATTAATGCTTTCATTGCATAGGATACTAGGAGTGAAAAATTGTGGAATACATAGGATGTCATTTTTTTGTGCGTATTTGACAAGCAATGAAATTATGTGGTATACACATGGTGTCAAGTTTGTGCGTATGCGAAAAATGACGTAAAAAGTTATAGGAAATTGGTAGTCCAAACCAAGGTATACAAAAGGTATCACATTCACGCGTATGTGACAAATGTCATGAAAACAACATCATAGGATACGATATTTGAAATCTTTGGTATACACAGGGTGTCACGTTTGCACGTATGTGACAAACATCACAAACATAGTCATAAGATACTAGTGTTCAAAATCTGTGGTATACACATGGTTTTACGTCTACATGTATGCGACAAACGCGTCAAACAACAACGTTATAGGCTGGTAGTCCAAATCATGGTATACTCAAGGTGTCACATTTACAAGTATGCGAAAAATGTCGCAAACACCGTCATATGATACTCTTGATATTTGAAATATGTGGTATAC
Organism: Taxus wallichiana var. yunnanensis; assembly: GCA_018340775.1. NCBI lineage: Eukaryota > Viridiplantae > Streptophyta > Pinopsida > Cupressales > Taxaceae > Taxus > Taxus wallichiana. The sequence goes on along the minus strand of CM031235.1, from coordinate 903,878,600 downwards.
ACAGGAGTTACATTTGTGTGTATGTGAAAAATGTCACAAATAGTGTTATAGGATATTGGTATTCAAAATTTGTGGTATACATAGGGTGTCACATATGCATGTATGCATAAACGTTGTAAACATCGTTATAAGATACTTGTATTTGAAATCATGGTATACACATGGTCTAATGTTTGCGCGTATGCTCAAACACAGTGACTATCGTGGGTTCTTATTTTTGTAGTATATGTGTTTGAAATCAAACGGTGGCATGTGTCGGGTGATAGGCATGTTGGTAGGCACAAGTGCTAGTATTTGGGAGGTCACATGTTCGAATCCCAATTTTTAGGTTTTTGTATACACACATAGTATGTATAGCACCAACCTAAAAAATATAAGGAATGAAAAATGTGTAAACCACGCACATGCATGCAAAGATGCATGCATCATACAATCTCACGCCGGATAGACAACTCCATATGATACGAAAGGAAACTGCTATTCCAAATTTGTGGTATACTTAAGGTCTCACGTTTGCGCATATGTGACAAACAACATAATGTAATGTCCCCAAATGGACCTATTTGGCCTCAAATGGATTTTACGCAAATCTAAACCACACGACCACTTGTCCCTTTGCTATGGGCACTTTTCCCTTTACTACGGGCACTTGTCCCTTTCCTACATACACTTTTCCCTTCGTTATGAGCAATTTATAATAATTAAAAATAACTTAAGTCACCCTTATAGGTTTCCCTTAGCCGTCGGGTAGACAAAATAGGCTAAGGCTCTTCGATTAGGAACGGGAGCTTACACGTAAACAATGTTATAGGAAGCCGTAGTCCAAATTTGTGGCATACACATGATGTCATGTTTGTGAAAAACGTCGAAAACAACGTTATAGGATACTTGGTATTCAAAACTTGTGGTACACATAAGGTGTCACGTTTACATGTATGTGACAAACAACGTAAACAATTTTATATGAAAATGGTAGTCCAAATCTTGGTATACACAGGGTGTCACATTTGTGCGTATGCAAAAATGTCACAAAAATGTTATAGGATACGGGTATTCAAAATCTATGGTAAACACACAGGTGTCACATTTGCGTGTATGCGAAAAACATCGTAAACATCATTATAGGATACTGGTATTCGAAATATGTGGTATACACATGGTGTCATGTTTGCGCGTATGTGACAAATGTCACAAATAATGTTATAAGAAACTGGTAGTCCAAATTTGTGGTATACATAGGGTGTCATGTTTGCGTGTATGCGACAAACGCGTCGCAACAACAACGTTATAGTATATTGGTATTCAAAAATTTTGGTATACATAGGGTCTAATGTTTGCACGTATATGATAAACGTCCTGAAACAATGTTATAGGATATTGTTATTTAAAATATGTGGTATACACAGGGTGTCACATTTGTGTGTATGCGAAAAATGACGTAAACAATATAATAGGAAATTGGTAGTCAAAATTTGTGGTATACATAGGGTGTCACGTTTGCGCGTATGCGACAAACGTCGCAAACAATGTTATAGGATACTGGTATTCAAAACCTATGGTATACACAAGGTCTCACGTTTGTGTGTATGTGACAAATGAGGTTGTATTTGGTCCCGGAGGATTTGGTCTCTTCATAGAATCCATATATGTTTCATTTTTGTTTAATATATAGTAAAATTGACTAGAGATTGTTGCGAAGGTTGTTTCCAACCACATTCTTGGGACACATTTTAAAATAAATAAAAAAAGTCTATCTATGAACAATTTTAAAATCGAAAAATCACACACCTCAGGCGGTGTGTATATGACAATCTACAATACCATATAGAAGTATTGCTATTGATACTATAAGTACATGTTCTCCTCTAAAAACTTCACAAATCTATAGAACATAAAAATAAAAAAATGTCTATGTGTGAACAACTTTAAAATCTGAAAATCACATAACACCTAAATGTTTTTTAAGATCTAATGCTTTTCCCCAATTCTACGCAATGGACCTTCTCGCCAATTCTCGTTCTCCACTCAACCTTCTACGAATACGAAATGCGAGTTAAGGTTTCGTCAATTCTCCCAAAATCCTGTGAATACAATTGCAGAGTTCCCAGTTTTGGTGCTATAAGTTTTTTGCTTGTTTAATTGGCTATGGAGTGGGTTTTCTAAAGCTTTGCATTAAATGTCCCCACCTTCTCACATTCTTTCCTCACCCCATTTCTCTGCTCGTACTTGCCTTGGGATCGGCCTCGGGAATGGAGTTGTGTGACTGCTGGGAGATTGGTGACTAGGTTGAGTGACTGGATGCCACGTAGGATGATGTGGGTCCCATAGAGAGCTATGCATGTATGCCATTCGGTATGGCATCTTTTGGTCAATAATATGGGGGTCATACAATCCTATCGCCGGATAGACGGCTCCCAAAATAGAGTGCCAAACTAAGTAGTCAAGAATTTCCCCACGTGCAAATATTTTTTATTAGACCGTGGAGCAAGTGATGGCTTTAATCAAGGATAAAAACTATACCAATGGGAAAACTCCGAGTGTTATTGAAAGTGTGGTAGTTTAATTGGAAATGCATTATACCTTTGTGGAGCGTAAATGTTTGGAGTTGCTTAGTTACTGAAATAGATGAGACTTCGTTCAAGTTCAATGTGAATTTGGTGAAATAAAATTTTTGCATGGTTTTTTTGCATAATCGTCAAATGTAATCTCTATAACGAGTAAAGTCTCTTCAATCAAAACATAGTGTTTTTTTACGAGTGTGATTATGTATTAATATCATTTTTAGGATTAAAAATTTTATTTGCAAAAATATATATCGAAAAAATATGAAGAGAATACAAAATTGATGTAGGGATTGTAGGTGCTTAAAGTTGGGTTTTAGACTTTTTTATTGTTATTTTATATAATTTAGTGTCTTCATTTATTTATTAATTAGAGGTTCAAATTAATGCTTATTGGTATTTTTTTAAGATTCAATAATTCTATTCTTGCTTCTTAACTTCTCTAACATTTTTCATATGATTTTAGTACCTCATGATCCATGTGTCGAAAACAAGTAGAATATAATTAATTAACGTGCAAAAACCAACACTAGATAGATATAAATGAGAAAATAAGACGACTAAAAAAGTACATCCCAACTTCCCAATAAGTACCATTATTTCAAATCAATAATTACGTTGAAAAGTGTTTGCTCTATGAGAAAGAGCTCCTCTCACTACAATATCCAACGATATAAATCCTCCCAATCAACGACCATCCGAACGGTCCTCATTCCTTTTCTCGGGATTTTCTCGAATTTTTGGTGTAATTATAGTCTCGCGATTTTATTCGCAGTTTCACTGAGTTAAAAAAATAGAAGAAATTTGGTTCTCTACCTACGCATGTGTACATGTTTCATTTTGTTTGGGCATGTGTAAGTGTTTTGATGGTTATGGCTTTCGTTCTTCTAACTTCCTTATGAGAAATGTCCTATAGGGTTTAATTCTCTCGATTTTTGTGCACATTTAGTTGGAGTTGAAATGCGGGTAAGGAAAATGCGGGAGAAATTGTTTTGCATGTTCTATGATCCGCCTCTTCCTCACCCATCGTTCGCAAACCGTCCTCTCCGCCATTGCCTTCATGTGTCTCATTGATAAGTGGAACCCTCAAACTACTTCTTCAACACCTCTCTTCCTCTTCCATTGTTTCGGATCCACCAGTTTCACATCCTCGATGAACCCCCTTTGTGTTTCCATCATGCATTTCAAGGAGGGTAGTCTATTAATTAATAGACAAAGTACAATTAAAAACATGCAATTAAATACTATAAATGCCAGTTTTTTGTTTTGTTTTGGCGTCTAAATCCACTTGCGTTCATTGTAATTTCTCGTACACTTCGGAAAGTATTTATTCAAATCAATCCCTTCCAGAAAACATAGATTCGAGCTGTTAAAAAACTCTTGACTGGGTCTAAAATCTGCACCATACGTATTCTTTCTATTGACTTTGACTGTGGCGGCTGTGTATTTATTAATCTGTATTTAATCTGTATCACCAATGGTTTATTTTAATTTCCTTACCAACCAAGATTTCGAAGCCCGTGACTTGCACAGCGATTTCTGTGCGGGGAAGGAATCATTTGGGCGGCCATGGTTCCGATTTACTTCTAATGATTATACTAATGTTTAATCATAATGTAAGAGTGTCCATGTCCATATCCACAGTAAACATTGCCGCCATTCTGGATCTAAACACGGTCTCAGGAAGGGCAGCCAAATGGTCCTTACACTTGGCTCTCAACCATCTTAATGGCACCATGAAAGACACTAGCCTCAACCTCACAATTCAGGATTCTGGGCGCGATGTTGGAAACGGTGAGAATATACAAACGCTTTCCTTTTTTATTGTTAAATTCTCACAATTTTTTATTTGTTTTGGCGAATTTTCAGTTCTGCAAGTGTTCAGGAGCGAGGCTGTGGCGATTCTGGTGCAGGATCCGAAGATTTTAAAGTTCGTGGCGCCAATAGCAGTAGCCGTTGATGTGCCAATCTTGTCTCTGGGTGGCACTGCAAGTGGATCCAGATATTCGGTTTCCACAGTTCCGAGTAATTATGACGATATGAAGGCCATAGCAGCCATGGTGGCCTACTTTCAGTGGAAGGAAGTCATAGTCCTTTATGAAGACGAGGAATTCTGGTTAAGTGGCGTTAATGCATTGAGTGAGGCGCTGGAGCAGCAAGGAGGAATGAAAATTTATCAGGCGGCACCTCTTTCATCTCAGGCAGACCAAGTAAGTAAAACCTTGCAGGAATTAACCAATACGAGTTGTGTGAGGGCATTTATTGTGTACACGAGTGTGGATGTGGCTCTCAACATGTTTTCAATTGCACACAAATTGGAGATGATTACAGAAGGCTATGCTTGGGTTGTGACGGATTCTATTGCTTCCTCTGTGAATTCTTTGAATTCTTCCTCTCTCAATACCATGCAGGGAATTGTGGGAGTTAAAAGGCTTCTAACGCCCCAATCCACAGAATTGCGGGAAAAACTGAAGCTCGAATCGTCAGACGATGGCGTCAACAGAATTGGGATACAGGCATACGGTTCTCTTAAGCTTGTTGCAAATGCAATTTTCTCCTTGATTTCACAAAATAAAACGGTTGCATATAATGGAGAAATTCCTGACGCGGATTTCCCTGCTTCGATGAAGGTTTTGACGGGAGGCAAGTTGCTGATTCAGAAGATTAATAGCTTCAAATCTGATGCAGAAATTCATGATTATGAAATCATTAATGTGGTGGGAGAAAAAAGTTACAGGAAAATTGGGCTTTGGAAAAATGAAAAGGAGCGGCTTCAATCTATACGGAAAGAAACTGATAAACTCGGCGCCATTATCTGGCCGCCTGGCGACACCGCACAGACTCCCAACGGATACAGAAGAATTGTAGTTGGGAAAATAATTGGTAAGAAGGCTTCTAATTTCAGTGAGTTCATCGGCCGACTTTCAGGTTATACGAACGACACATTCGAGGCCGCCGTTAAAGCACTGCCGTACAATCTTCCGTTTGTTTATGAAGCTTTCGACAAAGGCAACTCAACCGTCTCTAATTATGATGCATTCGTGACAGAGTTAATCGACGGAAAGGTAACACACTGCTGTGAAAACTTCGAAAATAAATTTCTTACACAGTTTTTATTTTTTTATTTTTATTTTTATTTTTCTTGCATTATATTTATATATATATATATATATATATATATATATTGGCATGAGTAAGATGCACAGAAGACTTTTTTGATTTAGTGTTAAGGATTGAGAGGGATCTAATTTTAGAAGTTGTTGTTCAGAGATTCGACGCAGTAGTGGGAGATTCGACGATCTTATGGAATCGGTCCATGTATGTGGGTTTCAGCCAGCCATACAGCCAGACAGGTTTGGTGATGATGGTCCCAATAACAAAAGTGCGAGGGAAAACAAGGATATTTCTCCGTCCATTCACTGCAGGGTTGTGGGCTGTCTGCTGGGCATTCTTCCTTTTCACTGCATTTCTTGTGTGGCTCATGGAACATCATGATAACGAGGAATTCAGTGGGAAGATTTCTCAACAAGTAATTACTTCATTAACGTAAGGATATTATCATAACTTCACTACACCCCGTTTTGAAAAATTTAAATTCATTTTGTTTCAACTTAAATCTCACATATGTTAGCAAGTTACATTGTTAACCAACTCTTCCATTAATTCCTAAACTTTCTATTTACGAAACGGAATACTAATGATATATTTTTTTAATTTTATTTTTACTGATTGTCACTTTGTCGGCCTTTGTATTTGCTTATAGTGAGTATTCCTTACCCCATGCCTTTGTGATATTTGCATTCTTTCTAATGTGCGGCAACTAAAATGTTTTAGGAGTGTAGTTTAGTTAAATGTGGGATTTTCTGCAATTTTAGAATACGAAATTTATCTTTCAGATTTTATTTTAGGACTTTGTTTTTCCTTGGGAAATATTTATAGATCCAAGAGCAGAAATGTTTAGTCTTGTTTACTTGTGAGACATTTCACTTTTGACAAAGAACCTTCAAATTGAAATCTTCACATAGAAATAATTTTAAGAATATCAGTTTTTACATCTAAACAATACAGTTTAGGAACCTTAAGAGACCACATACCCGATAACATAGTCCAAATCTTGAAAGCAACATATATTTTAAATAGAAGGATTTCTACTTCTTATTGAATTTTTGTTACATCTCTCTTTTATTTTATCTTTTAATATGTTTTGAAGATGTGTTTCACACTCCTTTTTATACTAAATTCATGTAATATCTTCTTCAATCATATTAGTTGTTCCTAACCTCTAATAGACATTAATATCAAAATTAAATCCAATTCTCGATGAATTTATTTGTAAAGCTAATATTTGAGAAAAATATATTCAGAAATCATTTGGTATCTCGCAATAAAAGTCTCCAATAAACTCTTAAGTTGCAGCAGTATATTCTTAGAGCATACTGCTGCAAAAATTAGGAACATGTTTTACCAAGGTGGTCTCATGGAATGCATTTTTTTTTCAAAGAGTAGGGCTGAGAAAATTTAAGTGAGAAATTGTAAGAACACAGAATGCAACAAGGAACAACAATGCAGAGTTTACAATGCACTTACTGTGGTGTCATATGGAAGAAAAAAACCTAAATAGTAGGGAAAACTTTTAGTGCCCTAGCCCTCTTTTTGAACCGCCACTAAGAATAGGAGTTTAATGCTAGAAAAGCGACTGCTATACATTTCAGAGAACAATTTTTTTTTTTTTTGTTCCAGTTTCATATTTTAAAACTTAACACCGCGTGCACAAGATAAATAGGAACCATGGGGATTGTAGCTTCCATTGGGATTTTCATATGCTTGTTACATTGTTTTTTAAAATCTCAAATCTAGGAACATCTAGATAATTAATTAGGGCATTATAAGTCACGGCTAGCTAATAGATGTGTATAAAAATGTGCAGAGGAAGATGTGAAGAGCGCAATGGGGAAGGGAATTGTAGCTACGTGGCTCTTCATCGCACTAATATTGAACAACAGTTACACCGCTCATCTCACATCTATTTTGACTGTGGAGAAGTTGGTCCCTGCGCTTTCAAACATGAACAGCCTCACCACAAGCAAGATCAAAGTAGGGTACATGAACAATTCATTTGCCAGAGATTATCTGATGCACGATCTCAACATACCCAAAGAAAGACTGGTACCTTTGAGTAGCCCGCAGGATTACGTTGAAAAGCTAATGAGCGGGGAAGTGGGTGCAATTGTGGATGAGAACCCATATGTTCAGATAGTGAAATCTCTCTACCCATGCGCAAAAATTGCAGTTGTAGACAGAGGATTTTTTGACACAGGCGGCTTGGGATTTGTAAGTAGTTTTCTCCATCTCTCTCTTTATGGTATTAACACAAATAAAATGGATGCTGAATTGTGAAGTGTAAATGTGACAGTTTTTTCGCAAAGGGTCGCCATTTCTGGCGGATATATCCGAGGCTGTGCTGAATATATCAGAGCAGCACAATGTGGTGGAGAGCATCCGTAGCAAATGGTTTGGGCAGCGAACGTCGTGTCCGGAATTAGACAGCGGGATTGAATCCAGCACGAGTGCCATCAGTCCCGCTCATCTCTGGACACTGTTCGTTTTCACAGCATCTGTATATGCAATTACTGCGTTGATTCATACTTGGTCGAAAGCTATATCAAAGGCGGGATCGCGGCAGGGTGAGGTCGGCGCCGTCATCTAACAACAACGTTTTGTCAACGCCTGCAATCCAACATTGACATCGCAATTTTCAATGCAGATTTTTTTATTTATTTTCAGATTCCGAAATCTGGTGTGTATTATTTTTAGCAAGGGAAAGTGAAGTGTGCGCGATGTGAAGGCCTAATGGGCAGTCGAGGTTGATTTTGATGGAGCAAAACATAAGAGGAGGAAAATGGTGTAGAAGGGGTTAGAGGGAGGAGAAGCAATCGGGAGAGGCAAATATATGCTTCATGTGCATGTTTGACACATTCCACAACTTAGAGTGAACCAAACCAAAAAAAAAAGAAAGGGGTCAAAATAAAGAAAGGGGAAAATAGAATAGATTCAAGGTTCGAATCCCTATCACACTATTTTTGTATCGTCTTGTAGGCCTCCCCTTTTAGTTTTAATCTTGACTAATTGTAGAGAAAGATGGGTTACATAAACAATAAACGATAATTGAGTCCCTCCAATATTTGGTCAATCGAGAAACAAGTACATTAAATCTATTGCTCGTATTCAATATTTTGTAATTTATTTTTTTACAACATCAAAGCCATCGATTGGATGCCGAGGATAAGACATGAATGAAATGCTTGAAATAAAAAGGTGAAAATTAAAAACCAAAATGTCCCGCATGTATTCCATGACTTAGATTATTTTTCCCAAAATAATATATGTTATATGTGTTCCACTTTATAGTCTTGATTTTAGTTGCATGCCAATGTGAAATTGTTATTTCCTCAACCGCTAGCCATTTTTTTCAATTATTAGAAGGATGAAACTTGTGTGGTGTGTAAGGCATCGAGGCAATGTATAATAGAGATATCTTAGAAGGAAAGGAGTAGTCGATCAATACTACCAATTTCAATATTTATTGTCTGTAATTTCAACCCTTGTGTTTTTTGGGTAGTTAGAACACACACACACATGTAAGGAGAATTCACTTGCACATCTCATAGGATAGTTTAGAGATAAGGATATGTGTAATGGACCTAACATCCCATGGTAGCAATTTCATGCACATTTGTGATTGGGGAGATTCTCTCCTTGTTAGGGTAACGAATAGGGTTTAGGTCATTAATAGTCTTGATCGAGTTGCCCACAAATGACCAAGGACATAAAATACGATAGTTTTTTTAATATGTTTTTTTTACATCATTGAGGCATTTGATTGGATGACATTTAATTTGTTTGATAAGATGAAGACATGAATGGAAAGTTGGAAATAAGAAGGTGGGAATCAAATCATGCATGTCCCACACCTATTCCACAATTCATATTGTTCCCACCAAAATAATATCTGCTATTTGTGCTCCACATTATTATCTCTAAGTTGCTTGCATTTTTAACATGAGAGCAATTTATGCCTAAACGGATCAAAATAAAAAATGGGGAAAATCCAACAAGTTGCAAGTTGGAAACCCAACCACATGAATCCAACATGATGAAAACCATAAAATGGGATTTGTTCTCTTTTGTTTTAATTTTTTTGGCATCAAGGTTATCAATTGGATGGATTTTAATTTGTTAGATAACATGAATACATGAATGGAAAGTTGGAAATAAAAAGGTGGGAATTAAATACCTACATGTCCCCACCTATTCCATGAATCAGATTGTATGAACCCTAAAGGATTTCGAGTGGATCACATTTAATTATTTAGATAAGACGGTGTGACATGAATAGAAAGTTGGAAATAAAAAGTTGGGAATTAAATACCCGCATGTCCCACACATATTCTGCAACTCAAATTATTCCTAGAAAAACAATATATGTCATTTGTGCTCCACATTATCATCTTTATCTCGCTTGCATTAATCACGTTAGTGTACTTTTCCCTTGAAGGGGTCAAGATAAGAAATAGGGAAAATCCAATATGTTATACATGTTTGACAAGAAAATTAAACCCTAACCACCATAAACAAAACTTTAACATGAATTAATTCGTAAAACCCAATGACCAATGTAACTTTGTAAAGACAACACTAAGATCATTTAAGATTTTGTGTTGTCAATTACGCTTCCCTCATTACGTTATACAGGTTGTGAGGTTTGTGTTAAGTGTTTAGTGTTGAAAGTTTATGTTGAGTGTTTAGGTTTTATGATATAGTGTGTAGGTTTGTGTTTTTATAGTTTACGATGTCATATAAATTGTTATATTGTTATTCAATGTGAGAAATTAGTGTTTAAAAACCTAATGTCATGTTTACATTTATGGTTTGTGGAAAGGATTGAATGTATAGTTTTTAAATTTTGTATTTATGGTTTATTATTTATGATTTACCATTGTTACGTGTTTAGTGTTGAACATTCCTGTTTAGCTTTTATGAGTTGTGTATTCAATACATTGTTCTAAGCTTGATATGTCTCATGTTTAAAGATGCTTAAAATTTTGTACAAAATTATCTTCTTTCAATACCTTCATCGTCATGGTCGCCATCATTTTCATCATCACCATTATCACCAACATTGTTTTTATCATCATCATTGTCATTGTCCTCGTCATCATTATGTTCATTGTCATGGTCGCCATTTTTTCTTCGTCATCATCATCCTTGTCATCATTTTCTTCGGCATCATAGTCATTGTTATCACCATCATCACTACCACCGATCATCATTGTCATCGTCATTATCGTTGTCATCATTAATATTAATCTTATTACTAATATTGATATTATTATTATAAATTATAAACAATTAAAAATGATTAGTTGGTGTTAAAGTGTCAAATATTGAATTCAATACGAAAAAGGTAACAAAAATAAGGGGAACAAAAATGTTAGAGAAAAAATGGGTACATGTAATATCTAATTAAAAAGGTGTATTTTATGATAAAAAATATTTGGAGGAGGTATTTATAGTTGAAGGTTGAGAGGTGAGACTAGAAATATGGGCATTATTTAGTATCCTACGAATAAATGTGATGTACAATAAGTTAACTTAGTGAAATCCCCATTTCCCCAAGTGAATTGTATTTTCTTTAAGTTTTTAGATATTTCTTAACTAATTAAGCCAAGAAGAAGTAATCTATTTTACAAAAGTGAAATTACAATAAACTAAGTGAGCTTTTGAAATTCAAGTGTAGACAGGACATACTTATCAAGTTCATTTCAGCATGCGTTCTCTTTTTTTTAATAACATCTTTATACTCCACACGTCATCAAAAGAGTACAAAACATTCTTGAAGCACTTCTCTAATTGCCATTAATTTTTAAAGAAAGGAATTATTGTTTATTTGCTAATGTTAAAGTTGATAAACAATTCTCTATTTATAAAAAATATGTGGTTATCGTGAATGTCTTGTTGTGGATTCAAGTTCAATCCAATAAAGTGGCGATTGAGGTGCGAAATCTGCAAATGCTCCTTTATCACCGGAAACACCTCTTTGCAATGTTTCTTATGAACCGCCATCTCACTCTCATCGCTCCCGCCACATGGTAGTACTAGTGGGCACCCTAGAGGCGGTGGCCGCCGGAGTTGCTCTCAACGCCGCTCTTTCACCAGAGCCCGTTAGTCCCCATGTAGCTAGCCTCCTAATTAAAGGAGCTTCTCCTCTCTTCTCGCCACCCAACTAGCGCACTAGGGCTCGCCGGCTGCCCTTGACCACACACTCGTGATGGATGGAGCCTCCCTCCTCCAAAAAAAGTTTTCCAAGTTATATCTTGCCATCTCGTCCTCCCGAGCCTCGCTGAGATATTGAAGATGAAAGCCAACCCACTCTAGTTAGCATGATCAAGACCCACCCGTTACGGCCATCAATTCATAGTGGCGGCTTAGTTTATCTACTTTTATGCTTTCGATACTTTGTAATCGATGTGTTCTTAGGATTTGTTGTTGCCTAGTTTAATTCATGGTTTTGGGACATGCTTCCATACCCCCGATTTTTATGAATTATCTTGTATCATTTTACTTGTTAATATAATATAAAATCTTATTCATTAAAATGTAAATCTTTATCACTTCTATTCACATTTATATTACTATATATTGTAATAGTTATTATCAAATCACAAAATAAAATCAAATAAACATAATGCTTTGATGTCACTTGTGATCTTGACTTTTAATGGAATTAAATAATTTTAGTATTTGTGGCAAAAATTTATTGTAATCACATTATCCTTGGCTTGTTTTAATTCAAATTCGTAGGAATTAACTAGCAATAACAGATTAACGCGTTAAAGTTTTAAAATATTAGTTATTTCAAATTTATTATAATTTTTTATTAAATATTTATTATTATATTTAATAAAAATTATAAATATAATCTCAAACGTTAATAATAATTTTATTTTTATTATTACTACTATTATTATTATTTTAATTTTTTCAAAAATATTGTTAATATTAGTATTATATTTATATTATAATATTGTTATTATCCTGCCGAAGGCTGTATATATGCGCTTTCCTTTTCTCAGCATGGGATATGGAAGAATGTCGAATTTTAAATGTTCCTGTTCATCTCCCCTCAAATCCCTTCTGATGTTTTTTTGGAAACGAGAAGCTACAAAATTTAGATTTTATTTCACGACTACCGGAAATATATAATTGTAACTATTTACATTGTGTAGTAGTCCATTTTTCTTTTGTTTTCGCTTTGATAAAAACTATCTCTACTGGATTCGTTCACTGATTAGACGCTGGATTGCTTTAGGTTCTATTTTTTTGCTAAATAGTTGACTTGATTAGTGCTATCTTTAACTTCGTGTGGGACACCTTATGAGCGGGGTTATTGCACTGGTTTGCCGTTTGAACCGTTTGGACTCCTGACCACTCATTCCAGGTTTGTGTCATGAGATTTTGAAGACGCGGAGTTTCTAAAAATTTAATTTTTGAAGAAAAATTATGCTTTTGGAAAACTCAAAACGAAAAGAACTTGGCGATGAGGATTTATTTTTAAAAAATTTATATGTTGTTTAATTCCACGTCCCTTTGTCGTTTTCAAAATCTGGTAATTTTTTTGCAGTACTAAATCCCATTTCTCGTCCCTGAAATATTGGTAAAATTACATGTCTACAAATTATAATAATCATTAATAATTTAGCTCAAATATCGTCCAAATTCTTGATTTTTTCTACTAAGGTGAGACTGCACGTAGAAATTCTTCACTAAGATGCCCCTACTGTAAAGTGTGAAATTCCTGCAGCTCTTCCCAACCTAACATTTCCAATTGCATTGTTTGGACTCCCTGTTCCAGCGTACCTACTTAATGGGGTTTTTGACGGTCCGCGGCGTCTTTTCCTGTCAAAATTATTCCTCAGCATTCGGTGGTCACGTGGCTTCTTTTGGTTGGTTAGGGGACGACGGGCAAATGTTTTAACTTATCACTTTTTACTTTTTTGGCAAAAGGGCAAATTTGGTCCCGTAGCTCCGCTCAATTCTAATTGGTTCTTTTGGTACTTACGTGGCTTCTTCTAATTGGATGGGGTGTGGCAGGTTTGTTTTTGAACTTGTTCTTTTTGGCTACTTTGGCAAAAATTTGAACCCGCCCACGACCCCGCCAGGATTTGATTAAAGAAAATTTAAGTGGCGGGGAAAAAGTCTTACTTTGACCCCGCAGAAGGACACGTGGAAAAGTTAAAAGCAGAGATGCGGGCCTTCGAAGTAGGTTGGAATTTTTTCCTTTTGGAAAAATGGAGTAAAGATTTTAAAATGGAAGTGTGCCCCCGCCAAATCATTTTGAAGCCTTATAAGGTTCTTGAAGTTGTGCCATAATGACACGTGGAGGTCTCTACTGGGTCTTCTTTCCTTCAACTTTTCAGTAACTTCCTAAAGACCCCGAGACACGTGGTGAGCCCGTGCTCATTTAGGGTCTCTACTTTTGGGGACCATCTCAAGATGTGCCATTGAGATGCGTGGCGGTTTGAAAAGTCAAGAGGCGGGGAGGTGGGCCATTGAGGGAAACTTGGATTTTTGCCCCTTGTTATTCAAAAGACTGAAATCATCAAAATGACCCGCGAGCCCGACAGAGAATAGTCAAAATTTTGCTCCAGTCAACGGCAGAGATGCAAACTCTCAGGGGAAATTTAGAAAATTTTCCTTTTGGGAGAAAGGAGTTAAAAGTGTAAAAGGAAGTGTGGTTCCGTTGGGACCCACATCAGAAACTAGAAGTGGAAGGGCGGAGTTGCGGGGAAAACTTGGAAAATTTTCCCTTTTCCAAAAAAGAGGTGAAATAGAATAATTTAGCCACGGTTCCTTTGGGACCCACATTGGGACACGTGTCAGGCCCATTTTTCAAAGGCGGAGGGGCAGAGTAAATTGAGAAATTTTGTATTTTTTCCAAAAGGTGTGAAAGGTAAAAAGGAACCCTGGGCCCATCTTGACTTGGATCTCCCACGTGGATGGTCCAAATTCAAAAGAGAGATCAACGAAAGTTGTGCATCTATATCTGATTTTCTGCCATTTCTACTCCAAACCTCACAGGGGATGCGAATTTTTACGGTTTTTTTATCATTTCTTGGAGTCTCTGAACGTAAAATGAAGAGGAACATTAATTTGGTATCTTGGTTGGGTGGGAAAAATATGAAGACGTCTTTTGCCATCAAGACGTGATTTGACCATTGGCTTCGATCGATTTTTCATTTTTTCTTTCCTTGGCATGCAAAGAACCAGATTTGACATATTAGAGGAGGAAGTAGTTGGCGTGTGAGATGAAGAACGACTTACCAGGTGAAGAATTGAATGCTGGAAATATTTGGAAAGATTTTCCCTCTACACACCTAACAACTTTTTCACAAATCTGATTCTGGGAGTCTCAACACGCAATGGTGCTTTGAATGTCCTTGGTTTTGGGGAAAATTCTGTTGTAAATGAAGTATTATAAATTGCATGAATTTTTCGTGCAAATGGTTGGAGTGTTAGAGGTCGGACTAATTTTTCTAAGAGAAAAGCTTGATAGAACCCATCCTTCTGAGAAATCATCAAGAAACTTGTTTATCTCCTTTGTGTTAAATTTGATCATGTCAAGGTGGTTGCGAGTGTATAGCCATTGACAAGCTCTGAGATTATTCTAGAAACTTTCCCTTGCTTGATAAATTTAATCAAACTTGAGTTAATCTGCGTTATTTTTGGACAAAATTTGTGTTTGCTTCATTCTTGAATGTCTGCAAGTAGTTTTCTTGTTCCCATTGCAATCTTACATTGAAATCTTTGTGAATCACACAAGATCTTATCCTTGTGATAGTTTGGTGGCATTTGCAATTTCATTTATCAAAAGAGATTTCATTTGATAGTGAAATAAACAAATTTAAAATCACTATGACTCCTAGCATGACTATAATATTGTTTGTTAGCCTTTGAGGGTATCTTAGGCATGATGAAACAGAGGTTGATAATGTTTAGTTAAGTTTTCCAATTTGAGCCTTCATTTTGGATCCTTGAAGTTTGTGTGAAAAGTGTTGATCTGGGCCTCCATTGAAGCACATATCCTAGTTAAAGGAACATCATAGCTATGTTGAAGTATTCTTCAAGCTCTCCATTAGTGTAAAATTTCTCAAAAATATGGTGAATCAAGTTCATTTTTGCCTCACCTCCCACTAAAACTTCATTTAAAAATAACCAATCATACCCATACTACCCCCGTTTGTCATATGTGTATACAAATGCATAATTTTCTTGCCAAAACATACGAAACAATTAAGTTTTCATTATCTTTAGTGGCACGAACCTTGCTTAGAAAATATCTCCATTATCTAGAGTGACAACTCGTGAGAGTTGAGTTTTGTTGCATTGATCATATTTTCTTCAAGGTCTTCTTAATAATTTCGGATCTCTAACAAGATGGCAGTATGAGAGTAGATTTACTGGATCTACTCTAGTATGTTGATTACATGCATGATGAGCGAGTGCGGATCCACGAGTTCATCCGGGCTTGAATCTAAACATTGGAGGTGCAATACAGATCCATTGTCCATAGACATTAGGAGGCTATTGAGAAGGCCTATATAGCAAAGGAGACTCGGGAAAGACCCAACAGGGTAGAGGCGAGTCCGAGCCACATACAGCAGAGATGCATGACAACGGATCGAGGGGATCGGTACTTCTTCCTCATGATGGATAGGGTTCAACACAGTCATCTTTTAGACCATAGCAGAAGCAGCACAACAATAGTCCCGCCCAAATTAAAGACCTCCACGAGAGGTTTGATGCACTGAGAGAGCTTGGAGTATGGGGCCTCCTCCTAGGGGTCCCATCGGGACATAGGGTGCCTGAGAGCTCACTCGGCGGGAGCTCACCAAGTAGAGACCTCAATAGACCGTAGTCGAATCATTAGAATCCACTCCACGCACCTCCGTAGTGCGGCCGGACTCCTGCTACTCGGGGAGAGGATCGTGGTTGTTTTGGGTGTGGTGTTATTGGACATTTTTGAGAGACCCTTACGAACCCTAATAACAAGGGTAAGGAAAAAATCTCGAGCCTCTTGTTGGTGATATGGGGTGCGGACATAGGATGTACGCAATGGTTGAGAACCACTAGGCAAAGCATTAGAGTACAATTAACATTGGTGGTATTCCTACCTCCATTTTGTTTGATTCTAGTTCTTCTGAATTTTTATTGCACCATCTTTAGTAGAGTGATGCGGGTTGGTGGCTGTTAGGTAGGGTCATAGTTGGGATGTTGAGATAGCTTCGGAGGCAAGATCTCTATAGACTCCTTAGTTAAGGAGTGTGTGGTGGATTTGGGACCTTTTACCACTACCTTGGATCTTTGTATCCTTCTGTTGGGCTTCTATGGAGTCATCTTGGGCATGGACTGGTTATCTGCACACATGGACAGAGTGGACTTTTACCACAAGATCATGTCTGTCTCGTAAAATGATCTAGGAGTTGAGGTAGTGATAGTGGGGGTCAGGAGACCCGTTTCTATTTGCACCATCTCCACTATGCACCTTAAGCAAAGTGTGCGCGCACGGGTTTTCAAATGTTTATTGTCGTGATTAGTAACAAATCGAGAGGATGGGTCTAGTGGGCCATCGCTAGATGACCATCCCATTTGATAGAGTTTGCAGATGTCTTTCAGGGGACTTCCTGGGTTACCACCCCCACGTGAGATTAATTTTCATATAGATTTGGCTATGGGAGTGGAGCCTATCTCACGAGCACCATATCGATGACTACCCCTAAGCTCGAGAGAGATCAAGTTACAGCTTTAGGGCCTTCGGAGAAGGGCTTAATTCATCCTAGCGTATCCCCTTGGGGTGCACCAATGATCTTTGTAAATAAGAAGGATGGATCCTTGTGGTTGTGTATTGATTACCGCTAGTTGAACAAAGTAACGGTCAAGAATCGTTATCCCCTTTTGCGCATTGATGATTTGTTTGATCAGATGAAGGGAGCCACAACTTTCTCTAAGATAGACCTTAAGTTAGGCTACCATCACCGAGGATTTCGAGACGGACATTCATAAAACCACCTTTTGTATGAGATATGGCCACTATGAGTTCACAATGGAACCTTTTAGGTTGACGAATGCCCCTATGAATGTTTATGAGTTTGATGAATGGGGTGTTCAGAAATTTCTTAGATCTCTTCGTGCTCATCTTCATTGATGACATTCGATTTACTCACATATGTGTGAGGATCATGAGGACACCTTCAACAGGTTCTTCAGTGTCTTCGGGAGCAGCAGATGTACAAGAACTTAGAGAAGTGTGCTTTCTTTCAAACAAAGGTGTAATATTTGGGTCATATCATTTCTGGGGAAGGTATCACAGTCGATCCTTCCAAGATTAGAGCTATTATGGATTGGCCAGTACCCACTACTATGACAGAGGTGCGCAAATTCATGGGATTAGCAGGTTATTACAGGAGATTTGTTTAAGACTTCTCTCGAATTGTGCACCCCATCAATTCTCTTTAGCGGAAATGGAAGAAGTTTGTTTGGTCAGACAGGTGCGAGCAGGCCTTTAGGACACTAAAGGAATGCCTCACTACAACACCTATTCTTGTAGTGCTAGATCCACAGGGTGAGTTTTTGTATGCACGGATGCTTCTTTGGCAGGACTTGGAGGTGTGTTGATGTAGGAGGGAAGAGTAGTGTCTTTAATTTTTCACAAACTCAAGGATTATGAGCTTGATTATCTAACTTAGGATCTTGAGCTTGCGGCAGTTGTGCATGCTTTGGTTCGATAGAGGTAATTTTTTCTTGGTCGTATATTCACACTCAGAACAGATCACTTGAGCCTTCGCCACCTCTTCACGCAGCCCAATCTCAACGCTCGTCAGCGGCGTTAGATGGAGTTGCTCTGTGAGTATGATATGGAGATAGAGCATGTGAAGGGGAAGGAGAATGTGGTGGAAGATTCTCTTAGCAAACAGAGACATGTGATTATGGCCACTTCAGTGGGCACAAATTTGTGGAGCAAGATTCTTCAACAACTTCCTCTTGACAACTTCTACATTGCAGTTTGATGAGAGATCAGGTCCTAGAGACCCCTTGAAGAGAATTTTGATGGTTTCTGACTAGAGATAGATGGCTTTCTCAAGCACAAAGGTCATATTTATGTTCCCAGAGATGGAGGTTTGAGGTAGAACATATTGATAGAGGAACATTGTGCACCCTATTCAACCCATACGGGGTGAAGAAGATGCACGCTACTTTGAGACAGTTGTATCACTGAAGAGAACTTCACAGAGACGTGGCTCAAATTGTGTCACATTGTTTAGAGTGCCAGAAAGTGAAGGTCAAGCATCAACATCTAGATGCCCTTCTATTTCCTCATGCTATACCGGGGGTGGAAATGGGACATCATTTCCATGGAATTCATTGTTGGGATACCGATGTCGAGATATCACCACGATGCCATCATGGTCACGGTTGATAAATTGACAAAAGTGGCTCACTTTTCTCTGGTAAAGACCACTTATACAGCTAGTGTAGTGGCACGGGTATATCTTGATGAGATTGTCAGGTTGCACGGATTTTTTCAGAAGATCATTAGTGACCGCGATCCTTTGTACACTTTCCTTTTTGGACTACCATACAGTATGCCCTCGGGATGAGAATCAAATTCAGCACAACATATCACCCCGAGATAGATGGACAGACTAAGTGGGTGAATCAAATTTTAGAGGATATGCTCAGGATGTATGTGATGGATAAGCAATCTAGATGGGAGGAGTACCTGTACTTGGTGGAGTTTGCGTACTGATAATAGTTTTCGAGTTCTATAGGCATGGCTCCTTTTCAAGATTTGTATTGTAGAGAGTATAAGACACCTCTTAGTTGGGAAAGGTTAGAGGACGGGGTTTCTCTTGGACCAACTTTGTTGCGGGACATGGAGAAGAAAGTGGTTTTGATCGGGCGGAGACTACGGGAGGCATATGATAGGTAGAAGAAGTACGCAATCAACATAGGACCGACTGTAGTTTTGATGTGGGCATGAAGGTGTTCCTTCATGTCAGGCCACATAAGAGCCCTATCCATTATGGAAAATTTTCTAAGTTAGCTCTTAGATTCGTTGGTCCTTTTGAGATCTTGGAACATATTAACCCTTTTGCCTACCATCTAGCATTGCCACCTAGCTTGTCTCGCGTACATGATGTGTTTCATGTTTTAGTTCTTAGGAGATATGTTGCATATCCTTCTCGTGTGCTAGATTGGACTTCATTGCAGGCGTAGCATCAGGGGTAGGTAATGGTGGAGCCCATTTGTATTATAGATCACAGGACCTTGGGCCTTTGAGATAGAGATTGACCAAGTCCGGGTACAGTGGGATAGATATGATGAGACTGCGGCTACATGGGAGGATGCTACTTTACTACGAGTTTAGTTTCCACATTTGTTCCAGTGACTTCCAGGAGGAAGTCGAGTCTAAGGGGAGGGGGATGTAGTGCCCACTTCCCTTTGACACCCTTTGATCTTGTTTATGAATCTGCTGATTATATTATGGACATGATTATGGACTTTATTATAGTGTGATGTTAGATGTTAGATCATGGATTATTGTTGACCTTGATTCATTTATGATACATGATGATTATTAGAGACATTTTGGTTGGTGTTGATATACTGATTGACATGGTTATATTATGGATGTTGTTCGAACATGTGATATTCGAGATATTGTGAGTAGACCTAGAAATGGAAAATTATTTGATGATGATATAGTTCTTTGAGTAAAATTGCAAATGATCTTGTTGGTTGGCTAGATGTTGTTGTGATTGATATATCTAGATGATTTTAGAATTTTATTTATATTATTATGGATGTTCGATATGGCCATAAGGCCGAAGGAGGTATTTGCGTTTTGCGAGTTAAAATATCACAACAAACATTGAGGGGATTAGAGACCAACCGCATTGGAATTCTAGATGAATTCAACAAGGTCACCATGGCAACTTGTATTGTTTGTGTGTAGTTGTTTTTTTAGGGATTCCCATGGGGGTCACCTTTAAATGTGACCAAGGGGTTATGTGTATTTATTTATTTGGTTATTTTGTTTAATGTTTTCATGTGTTTTATGTGGTGCACTTACCCCTTTCATTATTTAATTAATGTGGTGTTAATATTGTGAGTAATCATGTTGTTAAGTTAATTAATTAAAAGATATCATGAGAATGTAATTAATATTGTTGTTGGTTATGATTTAAAGTGTTGTAAGAATGTGTAAGTAATATGTAAGTGATGTGTAAGTTTAACTTTTGAGTGTGAAACAATCCACCTTCTTGGAAATTTGATATTGTCCTTGGAGGTTGTTTTTGGAGGCTTGTGGGACAAGTTAAAGTTGTCCCATACCTCTTCAATTTACTTACCAACCATACCTATGGTTTGGGGGTTAAAATTAAACTTTTATAATGTTTTTGAGAGGACAAATTGTAATTTTTAATTGCACTTTTCTTACATGGTTTAATTTCAGTCCTTTGGGGTGTGGGTTGGATTTGAGTATGTAAGTAAATTGTCATATTATTCACCCACCTATTTATTATGCATTGGAGAATGAAGTTGACTTTTGGAGCTAAGGTTGAGGATGTGTGATGTGGCATCCTACATGGATCCACCTCATCCTTTTCTCTTCCCTCTTCTATAAAATTTGAATTTCTTGCCTTGTTTTGGGTTGCTTCACTTTTGGGAAACTCCTTTTGGGGTGAATTCTTTTGCTGTTCTAGAGCTCTTTCTTTGGAGAATTTTTTGGGAGATTGTTGCATGCTTGTGCTTGGTTGATTTGGGTTGCTTGCATTGGGATAAAACTTGTTGTTTTGGAACTTGGAACAACTCCATCATGGAGAGGTAGGAGCTTGGCTCTTGTAATGTTTCTTTCTATTTATGAAATTGTTTTGTTGTGAATGTTCTAGCATGTTTATGGGATATTGGGTAGATGACCTAAGTATGGTATAGGAGAAGACTACGGGGTTCATTTTGTGGGAGGCATAAGTGTCTTGGGAGGTATAAGTGAGGGAGTTGAGATTTGGGTTCCACCTTACAAAGAAATAGCTTGCATTTCTTTACTCATTATGGGGTGCCATAAGAGGTTGGGGAGGCATAAGGAAATGTGAGGAATAAGGGGTACTTGGGGGAGGCATAAGGGCATGTCAAGGCTTTGATATACTATATTTTGGTAGTTTGAAATCAGGTGGTGATACCCATTTCCCCTTTAGGAGGCATAAGTAGCATCCCCATAGTTTCTTGCTCCTTTGGCTTGCATGATGAAGCCTGAGTTTTGTTTGCTATGTTTTAATGTGGTTACAAACTACATTCTGTTTTGGACTATGTTTTAAATGTGAAATTTGCATGTGTGTTTGTGGAATCCTATTGTTGCCATGAGTTGAAACACATCTTTTATTGCATTGTGGTTGGGGCTCGGGGGCCAATGAAGAAGGATGGCTTCTCCTTGTCATTAGATGTCTTGGTTGGGTGGAGAGCATTGCCTTTCCCTTGCTCTTGTTGTGATCAGAATTAGAAGAATGATAAAACTACATGTTTTTCTGGAGTAAAGGAGAAAGAAAAAAAAAAGAAAACAGTTTGACAGTCCCTTGTTGAAAAGAAATATTATTGTAACCTTTCCCACTTGAAGTGGATGAACTCGTATATGTTTTGTAATGGAAATATGTTGTATTGAATATGAAATTTGTAAGTTTGAAATGTAAAGGAGAGATATACCCTTTTTTGTTTAAAAAATAAGGGATATACATTTTGTATATTGTATTGTGAAAATCAACAGAAAAGAGAAGTTGTAAAAGAAGGAAATCTTGTCTTTTGAATAAAAGTTGCATTCTTTTCCATGATTGGAACTACTGTTGTTTAAAATTTGAGTTTGAAATGTATTTGAAATATATTTGTTTGAAAGGAAGAAATGCGTGTGAGGTAAATACAAAACTCTTGTCTTTTGAAAAGTGTAAAAATGGAAATTAGAATTGCATTTTGGTTTTGAATAGTTTGATTTGAATCAAATAAATGTAGTAGATTAAAATTGGAATGAATTCAAATACTTGGAAGATGAAAATGGCAAATAGATCCTGTAAGTGCACCAATGTGAGGAGCAAAAAGGGTCTTAAGTGGATGCATTTTTATGAAAAAAACTTCAACTTGTACGAGTTTTTCAAATAGTTACACTCAAAATTGGAAGATGTTGTTGAAATATGAATCGTAGCATTTTAAGTCTAGTTTCTAAGCTACTAAATTTTATTGAAAATGGATAAGTTTAAGTGGGTCAAACAACTAAAATACAAACAGATGCTCCTGTTGTTAAAAAACATAATAGAGTGACTTTCGTGCCCCCACCATTTTTTGAGCACCATTTTATATTTTTGAAAACCCTTTGGTAGAAAGTGCTAGGAGTATCTAGTTTGGGCTCCATTTTTAAAAGATTTTTTTAGTGAATATTTTTTTATTTATGATTTTTCTAGTACAAAAATTTTACGTTTTGAAAAATAACAGAACTTCGACCATGCCCCCATAACTACCTCAAAAAATATCAAAATTATATATATATTTTTAATATCTATAGAATTATGCCTAGTTTGGACTAGTATAATTTTTTTAAATTTTTGATCACCCAAAAATAAGATACACCATGAAAGATATACATATTTACACTTCAAAAATAGCTATAAAAAGGCATAGTTGGAAAATAAATAATATGAATACCTTATATTAGTCGAAAATTTGAAACATTATATTTTAAGAAAGAAGAGACTCTACTCTACGTCGTGGTATTATTTTTTTTAAATGGATCGATTGTTTTATTTTGATTTATCATAGAGGAAGTGTCATTTTTACATTTTCTTGTAAAAATTGTTGTTTGTTGTGTTTGTGCAGGTCCATGCCTCAGGCTTGGGGATCCAAACCGGAACCTATGCCTTGAAGCATGGCTTGGGAAAAGAGAAAACAAAAAATGTGTACGTGTTATGTAACACGTACGTGTTTTTCTTTGTTTTATATTTTTTGGCCCCCAACTTCCCTTTCATCTCTTTCACGAGAATTCTGCAAACATTATGTTTTGTCTGTAATATTCTCTACATTCTTGCACGATTTTTTAGTATTTCATTTTGTCCCGTACCCCACTAGTTGGTTTTTTATAATCATGGGCGATAAACGTCGAGCTAAGGACAAGAGGAAAGTCAAGAATAAGACACCAGATTAATTGGAAGAGAAGAGAATAATTAAATTGAAGAGAATGCAAAAGCTTGAGTAGGCTAAGGTACATCCGCTATATCAAATGTAGCTAATGTATTAGAAAATTGGGATGAAATACATGATAAAAATGTAGAGAATAATGATTTTGCAATTAATAATGATATTGAATTGAATGATAATGTTGGTATGGATTAAAAAATTGATATGAATCCAATTGTTGAACTCTTACTTGAGAATCCAAATGTTAACCCCGAAATTTGTATGAAAACACTAAATGAAGAAAGTAACATTGTAAATGAATCTTCACCTCTAAGAACACATCCTTCCATTTCACGAAGAAAACCAATTCACTTAGTTGAAATTGATGAAAACATTATAAAACTAATGCCTAACAAAATGTCCAAAGAAATGCGAGAAGAAAAACTAGTGGAATTTGGGATAATTACTTTGAGAATTTAAATGACACACAAAGATGTCAATTATTTGTTTCATTGATGAAGTTAATTAAGATGATACCTATAATGTAGACCACCGGGTTAAGAACATCTAATGTCGTTGATTAAAATGCGTTAATTGTTGAAAACATACATAAAACATACCAAGTCAGTAGGTGGTAAAAGATGCACCAAAGATAATAATGTTACACAACGTGCACTAACTAACTATATAGTAAGTGATAAAATAGTTAATAAATGCTTGATTAGAAAAATAAGCGAGTGCTTTGAAGATAAATAGAAAAACACTAATGAAAGCAATAGAGAGACATAAACATCTTGAGTCGGTTAATAACACCGACTATTGGGATTTCTCTGCTGCAGACTTCCACGAAAAGACAAGAATACATCTAATATTCTAAAATAATTAATTGTAAAATTTTGGAATGAAAACACAAGGGTGTCACCGAATAGAAGAGATATAGTAAAAGGAAGAATAAGTTCTCGTAATCATGAATCGTGTGCAAAACATTTCTTAGATATGACTCAAACAAAATGTTCTCTAATTTTAAAAATGAAAATCCACAAATTAACATTAGTGAAAGATTCTTTAAAATGAACAAACCCTTTTATGTGAAAATCAATCACTCATGTACCACTTGTTGCAGGAATCATGTTGAATTTTCAATGCATTATGATGTTTTTTTGTTAAATACGTAGTGTTTTACATATTGACATCATGTTGCAAGAGTGTGGGATAAATGTCCCACAAAAATCTTCAAGGGAATTTATTCGACAATTTCTTGTGAAAAATCAACAAGACCATTTTTTTATAACCAAGCATGTTTGGATGGAACATGCAATGTATGTGGTGGCTTGCCAAATCTAAAAGTTGTATCCACGAGGAGAGTACATCTTCAATAGGAAAAGAATCGGTTCATTTCACCAAATATAAATCGGTGGCATATTAATTAAAACATGGAAAATATTCTAAGAGGTGTGAGCTTGTTACAAAATAATTACTCCAGTATCGAATATATGGTCAAATTCGAGAGAAATTTTTTTATGAGTATGCAAGGCACACACATAGAGCTCGATGGTTGGATGAACAATTTAGGTTAAGCAAAAACACATTCCCACTTGATACTATTGTTTCAAAGTAGTTGAATTTTTAGAGAATTACACATTGCAGCCACAAATGGAGGTTTAGTCTCAATATTATAACTCAGTGAAAGTTTCTATTTTCGTGCATATAATATTCATGCACTCTCTTGAAAGCACTAAGCAAGATCAAAAAATATTGAAAGAGTATCATTTCTATATCAGTGATGATCAGACACATTCTACGTAATATGTACAAGGGTGTTGCTAGGTGTTTTATGTGAACTTGAATGAGAGGAACATTAGTTTTAGTCAACATTATATTTGGTCGGACAACCGCACATCACAATTCAAGAATGCACAGAGATGTTTTATTGGCTAAGCAGGATACACAAAGAAACAAATGTACAACATATCTAGAGTTTTACCGAGGTAGGGCATGGAAAAGGAGAGCATGATGGTGCAGAACATGTGTGAAAAGAGCAATTGTAAGAGAAGAGTTAAAATTCAAGGATGGTGCTAAATTTACATATGCTAAAAGCATTGTTGATTGGTGTGTCAAGAATATGGCCCATGAATCTCAAGATAGATCAACGGTTCATATATTTTTTTGGTTGATAGAGCAACAACATTTGGCAAACTTTGAAGATTGTATGACAGATTGCGGGATCAAGTGATATGCACTCATTCCGTAGATCAGATATAAATGCTTCGACTATTTATACTAGGTGTATGACATATTTTTTTGTATATCATGTATTGATTTTACGTCGAATGAATGTGAGTCACAATAGTGGGTGGATGAGTGGACTTGTAGACCTCTAATTCCACTAGACACACATTAAGTTCCACGAGCATTACAACTTACAGGGTCTTCAGATCAAAAGACAACATCACCTGAATTTGACCAAGTCTCGATTTAGTGCAACAAGGTACATACATATATCTACATGCCATATTTTAGATTTATAAATTATTAAATGGTCAACTCTTAATGTATTTATAAATTGACTAAACATATTTACTTTGTGATACATAGGGCACGTTTTGATGTTATTGCAATGGAATTTAATGAAGAGGGAACAAACTAATTCTTATCTCATTGTGTAGCTCGGGAAAAAATGACTTCCATAGTCATTGATGGTGAAGACCTTGAGTATCCCACTCGGATCGAGTGGTAGTCACCGAACTTGGCTTCGATGATATCCTATCAAAAAATCAAACATTTGGTTGTTTGAAGACTATGAAGTACATTGGAAGATACCTCACTATTCACATTTGGTCCTTGCAACAAATATTAAATTGATCAAATATCGAGGTCGACCATCAAACAAAAATCTATGGAAGGTTCGTGAATCAGATCATGAAGCAATTCTTGCTACTATCAAAATAGAGTTGATCCTTGCGGTTCATTGGATTGAATTTGCAAAGGTATGTTCTTCATGAATTTAATTTAAATATTTACTTAAATAAATTTGTTTAAATTTTGTATGATTTAAAATTCTATTTAATTGCTTACTAACATGTTTATTTAGGTTAGTGATGCCAAAAAATATTCCACCTTCATGTGGTTGTCACTATCAGTAGAGAATTTATTATTCTCGAAGCCAAGTGAAGCTAAGAAAAATTAAATATTAGAAAGGAAAAACAAACAGAAATTCTCATTTCACCACCTATATTGTAAAAATATCTTGTTAAAATTCTCATTTCACCACCTATATTGTATGAACCACCTATATTATTCAGGTGATTGGCAATGGACAACCTTACACTGAATCATTCTAAATGGAGACAGAGAAAAAGCTGCAAGAGGCTTTCGTAACCCGGATGAGGTAGCCCAAAAGCACGGGGAGCATAGGGAACCAAAACAAAGCCTACTAGCGTTCACTAGACACACTCGATGTGTTTGTGTAGTTGGTTTGGTCCCACGAGATTCCGTTTGCAAACCACTGACCTCCCACAGACCTCTGCGGCCCTACGTTGACTCAGGCCACGCTACTTTTGCACATTTACAAACAATTGAACAGAGAGAGAACCGATGGAGACGGAGAAAACCGTGAGAGAATTTTGTAGAGGACCCTAACATGGAGCTCTCATAATTGACAAGATGTTTCTAGGTGCCATGGAGTCTGAGAAATCACATGTCGAAGATATGGTGTGTTTGGGCCTCAGGGCTCTTAAGTGACTATGCCCGACGGGGTATCCTGAAAGCACGAGGAGCATTGGGAACCAAAACGAGGCCTCCAATAGTGTTCACCATGCCACCATGACATGTTGGCATAGTTGGTTTTGTCCCACAAACTTTTGTTTGCAAAATACGACCTCCACAGCTTACCCTACTCGACTCAAACTACATTATTTCACGCGTTTACAAATAATAGGGCACCAAGAGAACCATATGGAGACGGAGAAAACTGCAAGAGGATTACATAGAAGGCTGACATGGAGCTCTCAGATCTAACGAGATATCTCTAGGTGCCATCGAGTCCAAGAAATCACGTGTCGAAGATATGGCATGTTTAGGCCTCGGGGATCTTAAGTGACTATGCCCTGATGGGAGTAGCCCAAAAATACGGGAGCATAAGGAACCAAAATTAATCCTCCAATAGTATTCACCATGCCACCCTCATGTGTTGGCATAGTTGTTTTGTCGCACGAGCTTAGTTGCAAATCACCTCCTGCAGCCTTACATTGACTCAGACTACACTATTTCATGCGTTTACAAACAATAAGACATCGAGAGAACCGGATGGAGACGGAGAAATACATGAGAGGATTTTGTATAGGGCATTGACATGGATCTCTTGGATTCGATGAGATGTCTCTAGGTGTCACGAGTCGATAAATCACCTATCAAAGATATGGCGTGTTTGGGCCTCAAGGCTCTCAAGCGACTACACTGACTTAGATGCTATATTTTGCAAATGGAAGTTCTTGGGACCAAACCAACTATGCCAACACATTGGGGTGGCCTATTGAATGCTAGTGGAGGCTTCATTTTGGTTCCCTATGCTCTCTGTGCTTTTGAGATACCTCGTTTGGGTGTAGTCACTTAAGAGCCCTGAGGCCCAAACACGCCATATCTTCAACATGTGATTTCTTAGACTCCGTGGCACCTAGAGATGTCTAGTCGAGATCCGTGAGCTCCATTTCGGGGCCTCTATGAAATTATCTTGTGATTTTCTTTGTCTCCATCCAGGTTCTCTCGTTGTCCTATTGTTTGTAAACATGCGAAATAGTGCGATGCTGATCGAGTGTAGAGCCGCCAGAGGCTGAGTTTGCAAACGGAAGCTCGTGGGACCGAACCAACTATGCCAACATGTTGGGGTGTCCTGGTGAATGCTATTGGAGGATTTTTTTGGTTTCCTATGCTTTATGTGCTTTCAGGGCTACCCCGTCTCGGGCGTAGTCGCTTAAGAGCCCTGAGGCCCAAACACGTCATATCTTCGACATGTGATTTCTCAGACTTTGTGGCACCTAGAGACATCTCATTAGATCTGAGAGCTCTATGTCAGGGCCCTCTACAAAATTATCTTGGGGTTTCTCTGTCTCCATCTGATTCTCTTGTTGTCCTATTGTTTGTAAACATGCGAAATAGTGCAGTTTGAGTCAGTGTAGGGCTGCCAGAGGTTGTAGTTTGCAAACGGAAGCTCATGGGACCAAACCAACTATGCCAACATGTCGGGGTGGCCTAGTGAAAGCTAGTGGAGGCTTTTTTTGGTTCCCTACACTCCCCGTGCTTTCGGGCTAACCCATCCAGGCGTAGTCACTTAAGATCCCTGAGCCCCAAACATGTCGTATCTTTAACATGTGATTTCTCAGAATCCGTGTCACCTAGAGATGTCTCTTCAAATCTAAGAGATTCATGTCAGGGCCCTCTACAAAATCCTCTTGTAGTTTTCTCCATCTCCATCCGGTTCTCTTGTTGTCCTATTGTTTGTAAACACACGAAATAGTGCGGTCTGAGTCGATAGGGCTACCCCGTTCGGGCATAGTCGCTTAAGATCCCTGAATGACTAGATTAGCTTAAGAATTAATTTGATAGGGGTATGTCTAAGAACACACGGGAGTTATCAATCACCTAGTAAATCTTTCTTGTTTAGTTCTGCGCCGAGTCACCGGCCTACGGCTTAGTGACCTTTCATTCATTGATAATTTATGTTATGATAAACCCATGGATGCTTTCAAAAGCACCTTAAAAGGATATGGGTAGTCATCAAGCCTAGTGAAGGGCATGATGTGATTTCCAAATAACTTGAAATGCTTATAGATTTAAAGGTAGTAACACGAATTGGACAGATTAGACAATCAAGAATCATTGAGTGTCCGAATCGTAATGTCATTGCATCTCGGAGACATTCTCAAGAATTGGAGCAATGTATATGGAGAGACATTCTCAAAATATCAACAGATGAAAGGCATCAAACTGTGACAACTTTTGGGTGTTTTAACAGGGGAGAAGACTATGAAGCATAGAAGAATGTAGTAAGTGCATGATAAGATAGGAACCAAGTCAAAAAGAGACTATGAGCAAGAAGAAGTGCAAGCAAGGTAAATACACATATACACATTGATAAATTGTATGAATAATTACTTAGATTAGGTAACGCTTTATATACATACATTATATAAATATTAATTTCCAAATTTTGATGCATATTATACATTGAAAATGCTAGTACATGTACATCACCAATAAATGAAAAAATAATCCATACTTTATCTTAAATATTGTTAAGTGCACATCATAATAGATTCATGTGAAAATAATCTCAGAAATGTAAGGTCTCATACAAAATTATAAAGTTCCAAATAGTATTTTAATGTGCATAATAAATACAAAAATTCCCAAATAGGTCATATACCATCAAGTTGAAATGCCATATAGGTGTACATACAATTCCATGCAGATAGGCATACAAAAACAATGTCATGTAAGACATAAATGTTTCCTACTCATCACAATCTATCCATCTCTTGGCCTTACTCGATGAAGGCCCTCCCTTAGGTGAAGATGGAGATCCATGAGATGACTTTGGATCATTTGAGCCTATGCATCGAGTCTTCTTCCGCCGAAGACTCACCTGTAGATGAGCTGTAAATGCAAACAATATTTTTTTGTAAAAAAGTAATTTATATATGTTTTCAACATGTATTTAAGACCATGCTAGAATGAAAGTATTTACATAAATACACAAACTTACCGTAAGTTGTTGATCATGCCGAATTTGTATCTCATGCTCAAATGAGTCATTGGGATCTCCTGCAGTACGAATGGGGGTACGAAGATGACGAGATGGAGGAGTCCATTCCCTTGAAGTCAAAATGGAGGGGGTTGAAGTTCCCTACATACACATAAGATCAGAAAATATAACATCAGAATTAGCGAAAATAGAGCTAAGTACATGTATCTACATAATGACAATATTTTAACTAATTTTATCAATATAGAACTATTGTTTTTACCCTGCCACGCTTGTGAATCAAATGAACAGGGTTGCGCCCTGTCACAGGTAACTCTTGCATACACACAATGAAGGACATTATTAACATAATTTAATAATTCTACAATGAAATACATTACTAACATGTAATTTAACATAATATGAATTACACGAGAAATTTAACAAAATTTACGTGTTGTTTGAATACCTCAGTGAAATTGCACGTAGATGAAATTGCATCAGCAACACCTTTATCTACTTGTCACATAGATGGTGGGGTGTCTAGTGAAGTCAACATCTTTATCAAACATGTATATCACATGAGTTAGATGGACATATAAGAACATAAATATATTTGACTTCAAAACTAATATATATACACACACACACACACATGCAAATATATATCTATATATATACACATGTAAGTGAAAATTTTACATAATTAACATTCTAAATTACCTTTGTGAATGTTTTTGTATGCATGGTGCTTGCCACCTATGGTCGAGATGAAGATGCACCTCACACGCGCTGTAATATCAATGCATGTACATGTATAAATACAATTATTTCAAAAATTTAACATATATAAGTAAATTAGGTACTCCAAAATTTTTGTAACACACATAACAAAACATAACAAATTTACCTACGAAGGTGATGCCGATGAATGTAATCCAAATGTCTCACTCAAAAGGACATTTGACATAGTGACATTATCGTGTTCATCCCTAGCACCAGGTGCACCAAAATCAATACGCATGAAAGTATCGTCCTCCTCGGGCCCCAAACATATGCTACCACATGACAAGAAAAAATGTGGCCTCATGCTAGTACTCTTTGAGCGAACACTCTATGTACCTCCACAAGCATCTGCTCAAATCTCCCAGTATATGTCAAACAACGGTCATGCAATTACCCCTGAAGTGCGTGGAGTGTATCAATCTCTCTGTCTCCTTCACCGCTGAGGGACAATCTCGGGGTGAGGGGGCTTACGTGCGGGTAATCTACCCTGCTGAATAGGTGCATGTTGTGCACCTGGTAGATCATGTGTAGATCCTTTTCCTCGGCCCTGGAAACCTTGAAAATCAAAATAATTTGGGATCTCATTGAGGATAAACTCACAATAGAGTTTCCTCAGAAAGTATAGTGGCTCCTTGTTGTTATTACAAGGTGGAAAATCAAACACCATCCACCATCTGTCCCAAAAATTATTTCTAATCAAATTATTATTACCAATGGATGGGAAATTGTTTACATGTCAACGAAACAATAAGATTAGTACAGGGGTCCGTGAATAAGGCGCATATGAGTTCTTTTGAAATTTCTTTTTTCTTTACATCCACATATGACAATTTGTTGGAATAATAAACCCTACAACCCTCTCTGTAAGTTTTCCAACAATCAATTTTCCCCATTTCCACGTCAATTTGAACAAGTAATGCCTCTAATGTGTTTGTAAGAGAGGCGTGGTGGGGGTTTGTAGATTGTGCATCCCTCATTGTTTTGATTAAATCCTCAATTTCAATTTTGTTTTCAACTATTTGGTCTGCTAAATCTTCTTGAATACCCGAGGGATGTTGAGAAACTATGGGAGTATCGGGAGGGATGTCGGAATAACAGGGTTTGGTTGTAGTTGATTCCCTTGACCTTTAACTATAATAATAAAAAATATGTACTCAATTCAAATTTTAATATATAATTATCATATTTCAATGCAATTTTGAGAAACAAAATGTGCCTACCTCTTCTCCGTGGTGCCATCATTGATTTAGATCTTCCCGGCACTCTAGAAATGATCCTTTGATCTTGAGATCCAGCTGAATGGAAAAACGCAAGGGCACGAACAAGCTCTGAAACATGCGTTTGAGGGAGGAAAAATGATAGAGGCTCTGACCTCTTTTTTTTTGTATATAGTCAATAGTGTTATGTAATGCGTACATGTTATATAACATGTACGCGTTATGATTTGGTGATTCCTGAGCCAAACAAACTAAAATGTGATTGCATTTTACTTTTTTTCACATTCTTGTCTACTTTTTGGCCCCCCAATTTCATGTACTTACCCCGTTTAAAATTATATCTCTGTTTTGTATTTTCAAACTAGTAAATACTTTATTGAAAAATGCACAGTTCGAACCTGCAATAAGGAAATAACAAATTAAATGATTAAATTGAAGTAGTATGCCCTAAACAAATTCAATTGGATAAAAACACTTAAGGAATTTCTTAGGAAACTTAGCAAAATTGGGCTCAAACCGTTTGTTGTCATTTTTTTGTCAAAAGTTGTATTTTTGTTATTGGGAGTCAATCAAACAAACTTACCTTCCAAATCCATCCTAAATCCATCTAAGAATAATCCTCCATGTTTAATTGACATGTTGAGAGAGGAAGAAGATCAATTGATTAAAATTTCATAAGTTAAAATTTACCAGTTTGCCTTTTAAAAGCCTGCATCGTTTTCATGAAATTTATCCCTTAAACATTATAAAAATGAAAGATAAATAATTTTTTTGCATAGAGTACGTCAAGTTCTTTATGAAAAGTCCTCATTTTCCAAAAACTGAGTTTCCAATCAAAAGTTATGGCCTTATGAAGTTTTCACTTCATTTTGGTTTAAAAATTTTCTAAACTGTTAAATTTAATTAATATTTTTTTGGAAAAATTTCTAAGTTTTCCCGTGTCCCCACCAGCCACAACAAATTATTTACGACACATAGCTTAGAGAGGCATTGGCGGAGGTGCGGATCCTTTTTTTTTTTTAGCGCTTGAAAAGAAATATTTGGTAATTTTTCCTAACTTCTCCTCGTAGGCTCACCGACGCGTAGCAAATGAATGGATGAAATGTGTCCCCACGACGTGTTAGTGGAGGCGCAGAGTGTCTCAAAGCTTTACGCTTCAAAATTCAACTTTTTTCAAATCTCCTGCCGATCCGCAGCTAATGAACATCTAACACGTGGTGTCGTGAGGCACTCAAGAGTGCGGGTGGATTTTAATCCCATGCGCCTTTTTAACCCTTAAGGAAAAAGGCCTAATTTTTCCCACTAACTCTGCTTCCCCACGTTGGCTTGGAACATGCCACGTGTCCTTTGTGGCTCGGGGTTTAATATCGTTTTCAGGCGTAGAGTCCCACTGCGGACGTTCAGTCGTGCTGGGGCAAAGTGTGTTTTTCGCTCCAAGTGCCAAGAATCCAACTTGGCCCGTGCGGGCAAAAACTTCTTCATGTGGGCCCACAGGCCCACACAAAGGGAAAATTTCCTCCCATGGCCCGCATGCCTCGTACATGGAAAAATTTCTCCCCTAGGCTTGCAGACCCGCTCTTAGGAAAATTTTCCTCCCAAGGTCCACTGGCCCCTAACTTGAGAAATATGAGGAGTTAGGAGGACTTCTTTATATCACTAGAAAGGTAAGGAAATTTCCTATCTAATGGAAATGTTTATAGGAAATTTTGAGTTTGTTAATTTTTGAGAAAAATTAGGTTGAATCTTTTAAGCCTGTTAGAGAGTGGTATAGTGAGAAATTACCCTCTTAACTTAATTGATTAATCTAACCCTAAGTTTAGACCTTGTGATCTTTTATAATTTTCATATTAATAAAGCTATAAGCTATTAATAGTATATTGGCTTTGTAACTTGCTTGCGACAACTGTTGTCTTGTAACTTGGTTATAGACTCTTTTAAACAACAACAAAAAAATTATTCCATAATTTTTACTAACTAATCCTAGGTTATTCTTGGGTCTCGAGTGGGTTGTTTTAGCGGGCGTTACACTTGGTATCAGATTAGTGGTTCAAAATATTGGGCCATTAGACACATTATAAAACTAGAGACATGAACTTTAAAACCTATCATACTTTTAAATCTAGAAAACAACTTAGTTTAGAAATTACATATTTTAGTAAACACAAAAACTAAGTAAAACCTAAAATAAGGAAGTAACTCTCATTTTTATCTGCAGGAGGCACATACAAGATGAGGATCCTTTTCACATAGACCTAGGCATACCACCTCTAGATCATGCTTTGTGAAAGAGCCATCCTACCATAGATTTTGGAGATAGAGCATGTGAAGGGGAAGGAGAATGTGGTGGCGGATGCTCTTAGCAGACGGAGACATGTGATTATGGGCACTTCAGTGGGCACAAATTTGTGGAGCAAGAATCTTCAATGATTCCTCTTAACAGCTTCAACATTGCGGTTCGAGAAGAGATCGAGTCCCATAGACCCCTTGAAGGGAATTTTGATGGTTTCTCACTAGAGGTAGATGGCCTTCTCGGAGTGCAGAGGTCGATTTATGTTCCCGAGAGACAGAGGCTTAAGGTAGGACATATTGATGGAGGCACCTCGTGTACCCTATTCAGCCCATCCAGGGTTGAAGAAGATGCATGCTACTTTAAGATAGTTGTATCACTAGAGAGGATGTCATAGAGACGTGGCTCAAATTGTGTCACGCTATTTAGAGTGCTAGAAAGTGAAGGCCGAGCATCATCATCTAGCTGAACTTCTCTTTCCTCATACTATACCGGAGTAGAAATAGGACACCATTTCCATGGACTTCATTATTCGGCTACGATGTTGAGATATCACCACGATGCCATCATGGTCATGATTGATAAATTGACAAAAGTGGCTCACTTTTCTCCGGTAAATACCACTTATACAAACTAGTGCGGGCACAGGTATATCTTGATGAGATTTTCAAGTTGCACAGGATTTTCTCGGAAGATCATTAGTGACCTCGATCCTTTGTACACTTCCCATTTTTAGACTACCATGTAGTATGCCCTCGGGATGAGAATCAACTTCATCACAACATATCACCCCGAGACGGATGGACAGACCGAGCGGGTGAATCGGGTTTTAGAGGATATGCTCGGGATGTATGTGATGGATCAACAATCTAGATGGGAGGAGTAGTTGTACTTGGTCATGTTTGCCTACAATAATAGTTTTCAAATTTCTATAGGGATGGCTCCTTTTCAATATTTGTATGGTAGAGAGTGTATGACACCTCTTAGTTGGGACGAGAGTTAGAGGACAAGGTTTCTCTTCGATGAACTTTGTTGCAGGACATGGAGCAACAGTGGTTTTGATTAGACAAAGACCGTAGGAGGCATAGGACAAAAAGAAGAAGTACACGAGATAGACATAGGACCAATCTTAGTTTTGATGTAGGAATGAAGGTGTTCCTTCATGTTAGGCCACATAAGAGCCCTATCCGTTATGGAAAAGGTTCTAAGTTAGCTCTTAGATTCATTGGTCCTTTTGAGATCTTGGAATGTATCAGCCCTTTGGCCTACCATCTAGCATTTCCACCTAGCTTGTCTCACATACATGATGTGTTTCATGTTTCAATTCTTAGGAGATATGTTACAGATCCTTCTCATGTGCTATATTAGACACCATTGTAGAGTGCGGGATTAGGGGCAAGTGATGGTGAAGCCTATTCGCATTATAGATCGTAGGACCCTGGGCCTTCGAGGTAGAGAGATTGACCAAGTTCAGATGCATTGGGACAAATATGATGAAACTGTGGCTTCATGGGAGGATTCTACTTTACTACGAGTTTAGTTTCCACATTTGTTCCAGTGATTTCTAGGAGGAAGTTGAGTCTAAGGGGAGGGAGATGTAGTGCCCACTTCCCTTTAACACCCTTTGATACTGACAATGATACTACTGATTATATTATGGACATGATTATGGACTTTATTATAGTGTGATGTTAGATGTTAGATTATGGATTATTGTTGACCTTGATTCAGTTATGATGCATGATGATTATTAAAGACATTTTGGATATTGATGTTGATATACTGATTGACATGGTTATATTATGGATGTTGTTCAGACATGTGATATTCAAATATTGTGAGTAGGCCTAGAAATGGAAAATTATTTGATGATGATGTAGTTGTTGAGTAGAATTGCAAATGATCTTGTTGGTTGGTTGGATGTTGTTGTGATTGATATATCTAGATGATTTTAGAATTTTATTTATATTATTATGGATGTTTTTGATATGGCCATGAGGTCAAGGAGGTATTTGTGTTTTGCAGGTTAAAATATCACAACAAACATCGAGGATTGAGACCAACCGCATTGGAATTCTAGATGAATTCAACAAGGTCACCATGACAACTTATATTGTTTGTGTGTGGTTGTTTTGTTAGGGATTCCCATGGGGGATCACCTTTAAATGTGACCAAGGGGTTATGTGTATTTATTTATTTGGTTCTTTTGTTTAATGTTTTCATGTATTTTATGTGGTGCACTTACCCCTTTCATGATTTAATTAATGTGGTGTTAATATTGTGACTAATCATGTTGTTAAGTTAATTAATTAAAATATATCATGAGAATATAATTAATATTGTTGTTGGTTATGATTTAAAGTGTTGTAAGAATGTGTAAGTAATATGTAAGTGATGTGTAAGTTAACTTTTGAGTGTGAAACACTCCACCTTCTTAAATTCTATATTGTCCTTGGACGCTGATTTTAGAGGCTTGTGGGACAAGTTAAACTTGTCCCATACCTCTTCAATTTACTTAGCAACCATACCTATGGTCCAGGGGTTAAAATTAGACTTTTATAATGCTTTTTGAGAGAAAACATTATACATTTTAATTGCACTTTTCTTACATGATTTAATTTCAGTCCTTTGAGGTGTGGGCTGGATTTGAGTATGTAAGTAAATTATCATATTATTCACCCACCTATTTATTATGCATTGGAGAATGAAGTTGACTTTTTGGGATGAAGTTGAGGACATGTGACGTGGCATCCTACATGGATCCACCTCATCCTCTTCTCTTCCCTCTTCTATAAAATTAAATTTGGTTTCCTTGTTTGGGGTTGCTTCACTTTTGCAAAACTCCTTTTAAGGTGAATTCTTTTGTTGTTCTGGAGCTCTTGCTTTGGAGAAGGTTTTGGGAGATTGTTGCATGCTTGTGCTTGGATGATTTGGGTTGCTTACATTTGGATAAAGCTTTTTATTTTAGAACTTAGAACAACTCCATCATGGAGAGGTAGGAGCTTGGATCTTGTAATGCTTCTTTTTGTTTATCTAATTGTTTTATTGTGAATGTTCTGGCATGTTTGTGGGATATTGGGTAGATGGCCTAGGTATGGTGTAGGAGAAGACTATGGGGTTCATTTTTTTGGAGGCACAAGTGTCTTGGGGAGGTATAAGTGAGGAGGGAGTTAGGATTTTGGTTCACCTTACAAAGAAATAGCTTGCATTTCTTTATTCGTTATAGGGTGTCATAATTGGTTGGGAAGGTATAAGGAAATGTGAGGAATAAAGGGGTACTTAGGGGAGGCATAAGGGTGTGTTAGGGCTTTGATATACTATATTTTGGTGGTTTGAAATCAAGTGGTGATACCCATTTCCCCTTTGGGAGGCATAAGTAGCATCCCCATAAATTCTTGCTCCTTTGGCTTGCATATTAAAGCCCAAGTTTTATTTGCTATGTTTTAATGTGGTTGCAAAACTACATTCTATTTTGGAATGTGCTTTAAATGTGAAATTTGCATGTGTATTTTTGGAATCTGTTGTTGCCATGAGTTGAAACACATCTTTTATTGCATTGTGGTTGGGGCTCGGGGCCAATGAAGAAGGATGGATTCTCCTTGTCATTGGATGTCTTGGTTGGGTGGAGAGCATTGCCTTTCCCCGCTCTTGTTGTGATCGTATTGGAAGAATGATAAAATTGCATGTTGTTGTTCTAGAGCAAAGGAGAAAGAAAAAAAGGAAAATAGATTGACAGTCCCTTGTTGAAAACAAATCTTATTGTAACCTTTCCCACTTGAAGTGGATGAACTCGTTTATGTTTTGTAATGGAAATATGTTGTATTGAATATGAAATTTGTAATTTTGAAATGTAAAGGAGAGATATACCTGTTTCTTTTTTTTTAAAAAGGAGATGTAATTTGTATATTGTATTGTGAAAATCAACAGAAAAGAGAAGTTGTAAAACAAGGAAATCTTCTCTTTTGAATAAAATTTGCATTATTTTACACAATTGGAACTACTACTTTAAAATCTACGTTTGAAATGTATTTGAAACTTTTTTAAAAGGAAGAAATGCATGTGAGGTAAATACAGAACTCTGTCTTTTGAAAAGTGTAAAATTGGAAATTAGAATTACATTTTGGTTTTTAATAGTTTTATTTGAATCAACTAAATGTAGTAGATTAGAATTGGAACAAATTATAATACTATGAAGATGAAAATGGCAAATAGATCCTTTAAAATTTGATCTCTGTTTTGTATTTTCAAACTAGTAAATACTTTATCCAAAAATGCACAGTTCAAACCTGCAACAAGGAAATAACAAATTAAACGATTAAATTGAAGTAGTATGCCCTAAACGAATTCAATTGGACAAAAACACTTAAGAAATTTCTTAGGAAACTTATCAAAATTGGGCTCAAACCATTTGCTATCATTTTTGCTGTCAAAGTTGTATTTTTGTTATTGGGAGTCAATCAAACAAACTTACCTTCCAAATCCATCCTAAATCCATCTAAGAACAATCCTCCATGTTTAATTGACATGTTGAGAGAAGAAGAAGATCAATTGATTAAAATTTCATAAATTAAAATTTACTAGTTTTCCTTTTAAAAGATTACAGATCATTTTCATGAAATTTACCCCTTAAACATTATCAAAATGAAAATTTAATGATTCATGTGCATAGAGGACATCGAGAGCTTTCCGAAAAGTCCTCGTTTTCCAAAAAATGAGTTTCCAATCAAAAGTTATGGCCTTATGAAGTTTTCACTTCATTTTGGCTTCAAAAATTTTCTAACTGTTAAATTTAATTAATAAAAAAATTTGGGAAAAATTTCTAAGTTTTCCCCATGTCCCCACCAGCCACAACCAATCATTGACTGACACATGGCTTAGAGAGGCATTGGCGGAGGTGCGGATCCTTTTTTTGTTTACCTTAGCGCTTCAAAAGAAAATTTTGGTAAATTTTCCTAACTTCTCCCACAGGCCCGCCGACCCATAGCCAATGAATGGATGACACGTGTCCCCATGATGTGTTGGCAGAGGCGCGGAGTGTCTTGAAGCTTTACGCTTCAAAATTCAACTTTTCCCAAATCTCCCCACCGACCCACCGATCTGCAGCTAATGAATGTCTGACACGTGGCATCGTGAGGCACTGGCGGAGGTGCAAGTGGATTTTAATCCCATGCATCTTTTTAACCCTTAGAGCAAAAAGGTCTAATTGTTCCCGCTAACTTTGATTCCATGCGTTGGCTTGGAACGTTCCACATGTCCCTTGTGGTCAGGGGTATAATATCATTTTTGGGTGTGGAGTCTCGCCGCGGACGCACGGCGCGAAGGGGAAAAGTGCACTTTTCTCCCCAAGCGCTAAGAATCCAACTTTCCTCCCCCTCTCCACCGACCCGAATGCCTTTGGGGAAATTTGTCTTCCCACGGCCTGTAGGCTGCGCACAGAAATTTTTCTTCCCACGCCCACAGTCCCATGCATGGGAAATATTTCCTCCCATGGCCCGCAACCATGCACATGGAAAATTTTCTCCCTTAGGCCCGCAGACCCACTCTTGGGAAAATTTTCCTCTCAAGGTCCACCTACCCCTAACTTGAGAAATATGAGGAGTTAGGAGGTCTTCTTTATATCATCAAAAAGGTGAGGAAATTTCTTATCTAATGGGAGTGTTTTTGGGAAATTTTGAGTGTGTTAATTTTGAGAAAAATTAGGTTGAATATTTTAATCCTGTTAGAGAGTGGTATAGTGAGAAATTACCCTCTTAACCTAATTGATTAATCCAACCCTAAGTTTGGACCTTGTGATCTTTTATAATTTTCATATTAATAAAGCTATAAGATATTAACGAGAATATTGGCTTTGTAACTTGCTTGTGACAACTGTTGTCTTGTAACTTAGGTTGTAGACTCTTTTAAACAACACAAAAAAAAATTATTCCATAATTTTCCTAACTAATCCTAGGTTATTCTTGGGTCTCAAGTGGGTTGTTTTAGCGTGTGTTACAATGCTAACCATTTCTCCACATCTGAGTGACAAAGAGCAAGCTGCATTTCATCCCCAGCTACAAAATGACACACTACATGCTCTTCTTGTCTCTAAGCTTCCTGCCAAACTTGTGATGCTTTGCTCAACTTCTAAGGGAGAATCAATTTGGGTACAACACCTAATCTACGCCGCTCTTTGTGGACATAGTGGTTATAGTTCATATTCAGACCCTAGTAAACACTTCTTATATGCTCTAAGTGCTAATACATTTTTTCAAACATCATCTTGTGTTCGGGCCTATAAAAAGTATTCAAAGTTGCAAGTGTTGTGTGTAATTATTTCAGTTTCCACACCTAGTGCACTAGCTTTCATTGATAAATCTGGGTACTAAAAATTCAAGTCTTTCCATTTCAATTCTTTAGTATTATTATGAGACATTTGACAGATCATATTTTAGTGCATTTACACAACTAAGGTGGAAATCCTTAGTGGCAACTCCTTATTGATCTGATTCTTAATGAGTACCAGTGTCTTAACCTCTGTTAAGTGAGTTTTTACTAATCTTTACAAATCTAGAAGGAAGAAGATCTTTCTTTGCTAGAGATCCTGCTAGGACATTATTTCCAGAGCTAGGAAAAACAAAGTCAGAAGGAAGAAAATCCTAGAGAGTTGTTGGAGATCAACAGACAAGAAAAGGGATCTCCATTGATGAAAGTGATCGGCCTATCATTGAAGACTTCCATTCAAGTGCTTCTGAATCAAGTAGCCTCTTTATGGAATTGAATTCTCCAACTGGAGAGGGGCCTTCATTTGATTTTAAAAATTTTGCTTCTCATTTTTCCGTGTCTTTTCAAAGGTTGATAGGTTTTTCCAAGAAACAAGGCCTTTAGGGGATATCCATCTTGAAAGTTATACTCCTGTGTTTCAAAGACCCTCTACCCCTTATCAAATTTTCTTCCCTCCAGGTCACCTCATCAAAAAACATGGCCCTACCCCCACCCATACCTCCTTTTGTTGGAAATACCTTTGGTCCTATAAATTTTATAGGGATGGTTGGTTATCCAAATGCAGTTCCCTAGGATGTGAGAAATAGATTACCAAAGTTCTAAGCAAACAATGTTATAACTGGTGATCAACATTTAAAGCTTTTTATCAATATGATGGAAGAATTTGAGATTTAATATGAAGATGTATATATCAAACTATTTATCCATAATTTGGAAGAGGATGCAAGGGACATGTATAAAGCTTTGCTAGATAATTCCATTGATTCTTGGAATGAGATGAACAATGCATTTAGATTGTAGTATGGTGATAGAAATGACCCTAGGTTTCTTCTATTATAATTTGAAAAATCAAGAAGAATCCTAATGAGTCAGTACATGATTTAAACACAAGGTTTAACAAGACCTTAAGGAGATTTCATGTTAGCTTGGCCATGTGATGAATCATGTTTGATTAAATATTTAGATGTATTTGATAAAAAAGCTACTTACTACTTGAGGGAAAAAACCATACTAATTTGAGGCGGGCCTTCAACATGGCTTTGCAAATTGAGAAAACATCAAGGCAATTGGAAAGCCTCCAAAAAGGGAGGGTGTAAAAATAATTAACACCGGAAAATCCTCAAAATGAGTAAGTCTGCTAATTTGGAGGAGTTGTGAAAACTTTGGTAGGGGCTGTCAAAGAAATATCATACAAATTAACTCGAGTAGAAAAAGGAGTTGGGAAGAGGTCAAAGGCATGACAAGCAACAAGGCCAAGCCAGGGTTTACAAATCATCATAGAAATGATTAAAGATCTGACAAAGGAAGGGAAGCTGTTGGATTTGGAAATAAATAGTCCCGTGCCATGGAAAACATAATGGTACATGATCCTTTAGCTATCAGAGTTGTTGTTGTGGAGGAGACATATGTCATTGATTGGTGTGATAGACGTTTCATGCCCCATGCTCCATGTGAGGAAGATCAACATGAAAAAGAAGAAGTGATGATGATAATGATGACGATGTTTACATGATGGGTTGCTCCACGAGCTCACAACAAGGGGAAAATTCAACTAAGGTAATAAGTGCTAGAACTGTTGCTGATTTTGGGATTGCATCCACCGGGTACCTATTCTTCCTCCCTCTCATACTTTAGAAGTAGATACTATACAAGATTTTGAATTTCCCAATAATGAATTTGAATATTTAAGAGCTTTAATGATAAAGAAGTATGATGGAGGAATCCCATCTAAAGAGGATAGGCAATTGTTAATGAATGTTGTGGTTGGCCATGAAAATGAATATAATGCTAGGAGTAGGTTTTCCAAAGGGCGGGACCTTAGGCCAAACCAAAACTTCCAAGTGCTTACCAAGATCTCATAAGAGACCCCAAGGAAAGATACATCTGGAAAATGCCTTGTTGTCTCAAGTGGAAATTGTGTCCTTCCTTATGTCGAGGCGTAAAAATTCCCGTGCCATCGATGAATTTGTAAACATCTCTCCTAACACCGCATTACCCAAGCATGTTCATTGTGACATAGCCTAAATCTTGAGTCGATCAAGATTTATGTTCCCATTGTTGAATTTCTTGGAATCCCGAGCATAGAACAAAGCATTCAAATATTTTGGGTTTAGAGAAGAAAATGTTACCTAAGGTAAAAATGTTGAGAATCTTACCAGTTCGAGTTGAAAAAACCTCAAATCTTGGAAAAACAGGTGAACCACCTAAAGTTTAATTGGGAACGTCTTTGGTTGAGTCTCAATTGAGTGTTGATCCATTTTTTATAACAATGATAATTAAAGGCAGACTGTTGCACAACTGCATGTTTGATTCGGGGGCATCATGCAATGTTATGCCCTTGGAAGTCATGAATGAACTCGATCTCAAAGTAACAACAACATATGGGAAGTGCACTGCGATGGAATCCAGAGAGGTTCCCATTGTTGGATGTGTGAAAGGTTTGGTGGTATAACTTGAAGCTTACCCAAGTGAAAACTTGAAGCTTGATGTTGTTATTGTTGATTTCCTAGCCAAGTGAGGTATGTTGTTATCTAGAAAATGGGCTGCAAGTGTTGGTGGGAGTGTTCAAATGGATATGTCCTATGCCATTATTCCAATTGAGGGCAGCCTTGTGAAGTTACAGTAAGAAGAAAATGTTATATCTTGTTGAGGACCCCAATAATGCTTCTTATGAAGTATTGCATGTAGATATTGATGTTGATAACTCTATGAG
The DNA here is from genome assembly GCA_018340775.1 of Taxus wallichiana var. yunnanensis. Lineage (NCBI taxonomy): Eukaryota > Viridiplantae > Streptophyta > Pinopsida > Cupressales > Taxaceae > Taxus > Taxus wallichiana. The sequence continues at coordinate 903,834,550 of CM031235.1, read as the reverse complement.
CTATGTTGTCTTTAGGGAATATGAAATTGACCAATGCGGTGTTATGAGCGGGATGATTTTCCAGGGAATTTGATGTTTGATTCAGTCTCGAAGGATATTAAAAACTTGGCCCATGCACGAGGGGTAAGCCTAAAAAGTATGGTCGATTAGCTACTTGGATGGGAAAGAGAAACAACCATATGACCAGCTATTAAAGACATATCGAACTTCTTAGCATGGTCATATCCAATATGGCGAGACACTTGAAAAATTTCCTTGCTTCATTCCCTATAATCAAAGTGAGCATCACTGTCAATCTATATTTTGTTGGTTTGTTTTCTATCTTTTGTGTTTTTGCTCGTTATGGTCCTCGGTGACTTGGTTTTTTTAGTTTCTCGATTTAGTTTTTGGAGGATGGTTGTGGTTGTTCGGCTATGCTAGCTTATCATTTGATTCAATTTCCCAATGGTCTATTCTTGGCACTTGGTCTGTTAGTTGTTCTTGTGGCTCGCACAGGGAGTGCCCATCCTCGAGTCGGAGCCGATGTTGGTGCTTGTCTTGATCTTGCACCATTTTTTGATAATTTTCCTCTGATCTGCATGTTGTGAAACATTTTGTCTCTCTATGTGGATGTTCAAGCTTTTATCTCCATTAGAATGCCTTGAATTTCTTGCAGAATCTATTTTCATGCCCTTTTTTGAAGAAATCTATGAGTTTGCCTTGTTTTTGCCCCAATTTCTTCAAAATCTACAAGTTATGTTGTTCTTCCTATTTTACCCCAACCATGGAATCTCGAGAATGATCAATTTATATTTGTATGCATTTGAAAATCCAAATCCATGGTCGAAAGATGCTTGGAACCATGATTCACTTAGTTTTGTTTCAAAAAAATCATCCTTAGCGAAAAATCGGATTCTGGGCATGAATGGTGAATTTTTGTGTTTTTGACGGTCAGCGGATGTCTTTTCCCCCGTGAAAATTATTCCTCAACATTATGTGGTCACGTGACTTATTTTGGTTAGTCGGGAATGGTGGGAAAATGTTTTAACTTGTCACTTTTTTATTTTTTTGGAAAAAGGGAAAATTTTGTCCCGTAGCTCTACTCAATTCGATTGGTTCTTTTGGTACTTACGTGGCTTCTTCTAATTGGATGGGGTGCAACGGGTTTTTTTTTGAACTTGTTATTTTTGGCTACTTTGGAAAAAAATTTGAACCCGCCCCACGGCCCCGCTAGGCTTTGATTAAAGAAAAATTTAAGCGGCAGGGAAAAGTCTTACTTTGACCCCGCAGAAGGACACGTGGCAAAGTTAAAAGCGGAGATGCGGGCCTTCGAAGTAGGTTGGAATATTTTTCCCTTTTAAAAAATGGAGTAAAGATTCTAAAATGGAAGCACGCCCCATGCCAAATCATTTTAAAGCCTTATAAGGTTCTTGAAGTTGTGCCATAACGACACGTGGAGGTCTCTGTCGGGTCTTCTTTCCTTAAAATTTTTAACAACTTCCGAAAGGGCCCAAAACATGTGGTGAGCCCGTGCTCATTTAGGGTCTCTACTTTTGGGGACCATCTCAAGATGCGTAATTGAGATGTGTGGCAATTTGAAAAGTTAAGAGGCGGGGAGGCGAGCCATAGGGGGAAACTTGGATTTTTTGCCCCTTGTTACTCAAAAGACTGAAATCATCAAAATGACTCGCGGGCCCAACAGAGAATAGTCAAATTTTTGCTCCACTCAATGACTAAGGTGTGGACTCTCGGGAGAAATTTGGAAAAAAATCCTTTTAGGAGAAAGGAGTTAAAAGTTTAAACGGAAGCATGGTTCCATGCAGGACCCACATCGAAACAAGAAGAGGAAGGGTAGAGTCGTGGGGAAAACTTGGAAAAAATTCCCTTTTCTAAAAAAGAGGTGAAATAACAGAATTTATCCACGGTTCCTTTGGTACCTACATTGGGACATGTGTTAGGCCTATTTTTCAAAGGCAGAGGGGCGGAGCAAATTGAGAAATTTTGCATTTTTTCCAAAATGTGTAAAAGGTAAAAAGGAACCCCCGGGCCTGTCTTGACTTAGATCTCTCATGTGGACGATCTGAATTCAAAAGAGAGATCAACGACACTTGTGCATCTATATATGATTTTCTACCATTTCTACTCCAAAGCTCCTAGGGATGCAAATTTTTACTATTTTTAATCATTTCTTGGAGTCTCCTGCATTTAAAACAAAGAGGAAAATTAATTTGGTATCTTGGTTGGGTGGGAAAAATATGAAGATGTCTTTTGCCATCAAGACGTGATTTGACCATTGGATTTGATTTGAATTTTAGTTTTTCTTTCCTTGGCACGTAAAGAACTAGATTTGACAGATTGGAGGAGGACATAGTTGTCGCGTGAGATGAAGAATGACTTACTAGGTGAAGAATTGAATGCTTTGGAAATATTTGGAAAGATTTTCCCTCTACACACCTGACAATTTTTTTTCAAATCTGATTCTGGGAGTCTCAACATGCAATGGTGCTTTGAGTGTCATTGGTTTTGGGGGAAATTCTGTTGTAAATGAAGTATTATAAATTGCATGAATTTTTCGTGTAAATGGTTGGAGTGTTAGAGGTCGAGACTGATTTTTCTAAGAGAAAAGATTGATAGAACCCGTCCTTCTAAGAAATCATCCGAAGAAGCCCGTTTATCTCCTTTGTGTTAAATTTGATCACGTCAAGGTGGTTGTGAGTGTACAACCATTGAGAAGCTTTGAGATTGTTCTAGAAACTTTCCCCTACTTTGGTAAATTTGATCAAACTTGAGTTAATCTGCAAGTTATTTTTAGGCAAAATTTGTATTTGCTTCATTCCTGAATGTCTGCAAGTCGTTTTCTTATTCCCTTTGCAATCTTACATTGAAATATTTTTGAATCAAACAAGATCTTATCCTTGTGATAGTTTGGTGGCATTTGCAATTTCATTTATCAAAAGAGATTTCATTTGATAGTGAAATAAACACATTTAAAATCATTGTGACTCCTATCATGACTATAAGATTGTTCGTTATTCTTCAAGGGTATCTTAGGTGTGATGAAATAGAGGTTGATAATGTTTAGTTAAGTTTTCCAATTTGAGCCTTCGTTTTGGATCCTTGAAGTTTGTGTGAAAAGCGCTGATCTGGGCCTCCATTGAAGCACATATTCTAGTTAAAGGAACATCCTAGCTATCCCGAAGCATTATGTTGTTCAAGCTCTCCATTTTTGTAAAAATTCTTAAGAATCTGGTGATTCAAGTTCATTTCTACCTCACCTCTCACCAAAAATTCATTTAAATACAACCAATCATACCCATACTACCTTGTTTGTCATGTGTGTATACAAATGCATATTTTATACTACCAAAACATGCAGAAACAATCAGGTTTTCATTGTTTTTAGTGGCATGAACCTTGCTTAGAAAATATCTCCATTATCTAGAGTGACAACTCGTGAGAGTTAGGTTTTGTTGCATTGATCATATTTTCTTCAAGGTCTTCTTAATAATTTCAAAAGGAAGGATATCTCCATCTCCTCCATAAACAACAGGCTACAAAAAGGGTCCTCTTACCTTGGTGAAAAGTCACAACCATAAAGTAGTGAGGATAGGTCAAATCCTCTTGAGGTTTCTACCCATTTCTCCACATCTGAGTGACAAAGAGCAAGTTGCATTTCATCCCCGGCTACAAAACGACACACTACATGCTCTGCTTGTCTCTAAGATTCCTGCCAAACCTATGATGCTACTCAGCTTCTGAGGGAGAATCAATTTGAGTACCAACACAACCAATCATACCATGAAATTGTGGAGCTTTTGTCATAAAAATTCATTGGAGAATCATAAAAAATATGGCATGACCTTGAAAAGTAGATTTTTAGTGCGTTATTTGATTGCACATGCCAACCCACCAACATGCTTGGAAGCAATGTAGGTGCTCCTAAAATATTATGGAGATATACAAAAATTTGTAGTATATCTCATGATACTTTGACAAGTTTACCAATTTAATCAATCAAAACATGCCATGGAAGATTAAGATTTCAATAAATATACCCTTCTTACTTCCTTGCACAAAACAAGAAAATAGTTCACTTTCATTTTAAAGGTATAGTTTGAGCCTCCTTAAAATGCACCATGTGTGGAAAGGTCAAGCATCGTAAAGAAACTAACAAGTGTGTATAATCTCAACTAATGTTGACGTTGGAATTATTTTCACTAGACACCACTAACATGCAACGGAAAATACCTATTTCACGCTTATTGTAGGGTAAGTGCGGGAAGTTGATGGACAAATATAGGGTCATCCGTGGACGTCATATTGCAAAAAAGAAAGAAATCTCAACTTGTAGGGATTATTAGCTATACGTGCACTCTAAATTAGAAAAATTATATAAATATGAATCGTAGCATTTGGAATCTAGTTTCTAAAATACTAATTTTTGTAAAAAATGGACAAGTTTATATTAAACACTTAAAATTATATGACTTATTTTTTTTCAAGAAACTTATAAGATCAGTAGTCCGTTTGCCCGCATTTTGGATGACCAAATCTTGTTATTTTTTTTTTTCCTTTGGTGAAACGTTAGATGTAGTTGTCTATCTTGGGATGGATTTTATTTTGTATTTTTTTTAGCAATATTTTTTTTTTTTTTATGATTTTTTCCGTGAAAGTGGTCTCAAAATATTTAGAAAATGGAGCGCTTTCTGTTTGCCCGCCATAACTATATCAAAAATAATCGAAATCATTTTTTTTTTTTTAAGGTGTATAGAATTTGTCCACGCTTGGGATGGTATAATTTTTATCATATTTTGATAAGCGAAACAAAAGTTACAGTCTTAAACGTAGACATGAACATTCACGAGAAAAATTGTCTTAAGGACCTATTGTTAGTAATAAATTATAAAATGATATTTATCTTATTCTATTCACTTTAAAAACAATATTTTTACAAAGCTAAGAGTCTACCCTACGTGATGGCACCATTTTTGTGAAATGTTTTCAGTTTTTTAGCATGGTTCAAGTCTTTGGAAGAGCAGATTTGAGGTTTTTTGACCTTTTGCACTTCATAATGACCTTCTATAGCTTTGGTTGGGGAAAAACAAAGATTTTCCGAGGCTTAGGTTCGGCAAAATACATCCGCGATCGCGGTTTTTGTAAAAATACCGTGAACGCGCTTTTTATAAAGCGCGCTCGCGCTTTATAAATCATATTTACACACATCCCAATGTCTGAATTACCATGTGATTTTTACTCTCTGACCTTACCGCATTTAATTATCATGAAATTGTCTTTTTCTAGCACGTTTTTTAATCACCAAAAGCAAAACATCATGGGAGACAAAAACAAAGTCAAAAAGGAAGTCATTAAGTAAAAACACCGATGAATTAGAGGCCAACAAAATTGAAAATGCTGAGCGAATGCGGAAACTTCGTGAATCTAGAAGAGGTTCATCTTCAATCCCAACTATTGTAAGCAATGAAGAATTAGGTAATGTTTCTACTGTCAATGTTGAAGTTGAATTAAATACTCATGATGAAGAAGTTTTTACTGTCAATGTTGAAGAAGAATTAAATACTCATGATATAGCAAATGTTGAAATTGAAGGAGACAATGAAAATGTGAATAAGGAAATTCATGTTGAAACTATAGACAAGCAAAATTTGACAAAAACACCTCCTAGGATTTTACATAAGAAACCTAATTTTTTGATTGAAATTGATGAAAACATTTTGAAACCAATGTCTGACAAACTTTCTGAACGACAAATCAGAAGAAAAGCCACTGAAATTTGGGATAATCATTTTGAAATTTTAAATGATTCCCAAAGATGTCAGTTGTTGGTTAGTTTGATGAAATTGATTAAAATGAGACCTACATTAAACACCTTAGGATTGACAACATCTAACATACGTGGTCAAACCTCTACAATTGTTGAAAACCTTCATGATGCATATCACACTGATTGGTGTCAAGAGACGCACTAGGGATAGTAATATTGTGCGTCATGTACTTGCTACTAGTGTTGTAAGTGAATCAATAAAAAACAACGTTTGATTACGCAAACAAGTCGAATGTTGCAAGTTAATCGAAAAACTCTAATGAAATCAATTGAAAGACGTAATATCCTTCAATCACTCAATAATGTCGATTTTTGGGCATTTTCTGCTAGAGCACCGCGTAAGGACAAAAATAATTCTGATGCTATAAGAGAAGTTGTTATTAAATTTTGGCATGATAACACTAGAGTTTCACCTAATACAAGAGATGTTATAAAACGGAGAGTTGGTTCTACTAATCGTGAACCACATCCAAAGCATTTCTTAGATATGACTCAAACTCAATTTTTTTGTAAGTTTGAACAAGAGAATCTGAAATTAAAATTAGTCAACGTTTTTTTTGAAATGTTGAAACCATTCTATGTGAAAATCAACCATGCTCGCACCACTTGTTGTTGTAGGCAACATGTTGAATTTGCGATGCATTATGCTAAATTTTTACGTATTCGTTCTATTTTTCATTTTGAAACTATGTTATCGGAATGTGGTGTTCAAGTTCCACCAATATCTTCTAGGGATTTCATTCCTACTATATTTTGTGAAAAAGAAGTTGGACAATTTTTTTATAGTCAGGATTGTTTAGATGGAAGTTGTAGTACATGCGGCGGATTAGCTAAATTGGAAAGTTGCATCCATGAGCAAATAGAAGGTACAATAGGACATAATTTAGTTGAATTTGATAAATATAAATCAGTTGCATACCAGTTGAAAGATGGAAAAGAGTCGAAACGGTGTGAGCTAGTTACAGAACAAATGCCCATTTTTCAATTTATAAGAAAATTTAAGGATGAAATTGTTTATGAGTATGCGAGGCATACACATAGAGCTCAATGGTTGGATGAACAATTCAAGCTATATGCAAAGACACATTTCCTATTGGTACTATTGTTTCAAAGTGGTCGATTTTGCAGAGAATTACACATCGAACCACAAATGGAGGTTCAATCGCAATATTACAACTCAAGTAGTTGCCATTTTTGTGCATATAGTATTTCTACATTCTCCGGCAGATACAGAGAATGATCGAAATTTTTAACAGAGTACCACTTTTATATCGTGATGATCGTACTCATTCTACCGAATTTGTGCAAGGGTGTTTCCAGCTATTTTATGGAAACTTGTCCGATAGGGACATCCACTTCAAACAACATTATATATGGTCGATAATTACACGTCTCGGTTTAAGAATGCACGAATGTTTTATTGATGAGAAGAATGCATGTCAAGATGGGTGTGCAACATATTTGGAGTTTCACCGAGGCCGACATGGAAAAGGAGAGCATGACAAAGGCAAAGGCATGTGTGAAAAGAGCTCTTGCAAGAGAAGAGTTGAAGTACAAAGATGGTGCTAAATTAAAAGATGCAAAAGCATAGGGAATGGTGTACGACAACATGGCCCGAGGTTCTCAAGAAAATTCCACAGTTTGCAGATATTTTTGGTTGATAGAGGAAAACATATTGCTAACTACGAGGATTGTATGACACTCACTGGGTCCAGTGATATGCACTCATTTTGTAGCTCAGATGCTACTTCGTGGGCCGTATGGACAAGAAAGTTGACATGTTTTTGTGCATCTTGTATCGAATTTGTCACTGTTGAGTGTGATTCACAAGAATGGGTGGAAGGATGGATTTGTAGGCCTCTAACTCCGCTTCCTAGTTATCAACCTCCACAAGCATATTAACTTGTTTCTGCAGATGAAGTTACAACATCCAAGGACTTTGACGAAATTTCGATTTTGGTGCGACAAGGTATTTATCCAGTTATTTATTTAATTTTTGTATTGAGTTATGTCCATTGAAATTTTAATATGTAATTTAAATTTGAGTTTTTCAACCTTGGTTATTTTTTTGTAGGACATGTGTTTGCAGTAATTGCGACAGAAGACAATGAAGAAGGAACAGACTATTTCTTATGTCGTTGCATCGAGGAAAGAAAGAAGTTGACTTCTCCTATTATAGATGGCGAAGAGATTGAGTATCCTACAGGGTCAGTGGTGGTAGCTTCGAACTTGGCTTCGACGGTATCCATTAAAAAACTCCTCTGTTTGGGTGTTTGAAGACTTTGAGACACACAGGAAAATACTCCTATATTCACATCTAGTTCTAGCGACAAATATTCAGTTGTATAGATATCGAGGAAGACCTAATAACAAGATTCTTTGAAGGTTCTGAGTCGATCATGAAGCAATCTTGTCTCATATTCGAGTAGATCTGATCCTGATGGTTCATTGGAATGAATTTACAATGCTCATGTCTGGTATATATTTAATTTCAAGTTTCAATTTATATAGTGTATATATATATATATATATATATATATATATATAATTTTTTTAGTTTAAAGATCTAGATTTAAAAGTTTGAATATATTTTATTTTAAATTTGTGTATTTTGTGTGTCATGTATATAGATCTAGTATATGGTTTTGATTTGAAACTTAAATTTCTTTGACTAACAATTTTATGTTTAGGTTAGTGGTGCCAGAAAAGCTTCCACCTTCACGTGGTTGGTATCGTTAGTAGAGAATTTTAAATTCTCGAAGCTAAGAGAAGCTTGAACATTGTTTGAAAAATTTGTAAATTTTGAAAAAGTCAAGTTTGTAAATTTTGAAAATATTGTAAATTTTGAAAATGTTGTAAATTTTGAAAAAGTTGTAAATTTTGAAAAAGTTGTAAATTGTTTGAAAACGACTCCTCTAGGTGCCACGGAGTCCGAGTAGTCACCCGTCGAATTTGAACGATATTTTGGTCTCAGGGCTCTTAAGGGACTACGCCCGAACGAAGTAGCCCGGAAGCAACGACCCTTTCGCGCACCAAAACACCACCTCTTGTAGCGCTTCACCTGGCCACTTGGACGCGTGCCGCGCGAAGTGGCGGAAAATCGGTGCCACGGCCCACTTGTTTGCAAAATACGGTGTTTGACAACCTTACACTGCTCCAACCGCACTATTTCGCGTGTTTGCAAACATTAGGACGTCAAGAGCACCAAATGAGAAGGAAAAAAATGAGAGAGGCTATTGTAGAGGGTCCGTATGCTGAGGTAATCTTTGGATTAGACGAGGCCTCTCTAGGTGCCACGGAGTCCGAGTAGTCACCCGTCAAATTTGAACGATATTTTGGTCTCAGGGCTCTTAAGGGACTACGCCCGAATGAAGTAGCCCGGAAGCAACGACCCTTTCACGCACCGAAACACCACCTCCTCTAGCGTTCACCTGCCACCCGGACGTGCTAGCGTAGGCGGTTCGGTGCCACGGCCCACCGTTTGCAAAATACAGCGTTTGACAACCTTACACTGGCTCCAACTACACTATTTCACGCGTTTGCAAACATTAGGACAGCGAGAGCACCGAAATGATAAGGAAAAAAATGAGAGAGGCTATTGTAGAGGGTCCGTATGCCGAGGTTCCGGATCAGACAAGGCCTCTCTAGGTGTCACGGAGTCCGAGTAGTCACCCGTCGAATTTGAACGATATTTTGGTCTCAGGGCTCTTAAGGGACTACGCCCGAACGAAGTAGCCCGGAAGCAATGACCCTTTTGTGCACCAAAACACCACCTCCTGTAGTGTTCACCTAGCCACTGGATGTGCCGGCATAGGCGGTTTGGTGCCATGACCCACCGTTTGCAAAATATAGTGTTTGACAACCTTATACTGGCTCCAACTGCACTATTTCACGCGTTTGCAAACAGTAGGACAGCGAGAGCACCGAAATGAGAAGGAAAAAAATGAGAGAGGCTATTGTAGAGGGTCCGTATGCCGAGGTTCTGGATCAGACGAGGCCTCTCTAGGTGCCACGAGTCCGAGTAGTCACCCGTTGAATTTGAATGATATTTTGGTCTCAGGGCTCTTAAGGGACTACGCCTAAACGAAGTAGCCCGGAAGCAACGACCCTTTCGCGCACCGAAACACCACCTCCTCTAGCGTTCACCTAGCCACCCAGACGTGCCGGCGTAGGCGGTTTGGTGCCATGGCCCACCGTTTGCAAAATACAGCGTTTGACAACCTTACACTGGCTCCAACTGCACTATTTCGCGCGTTTGCAAACATTAGGACAGCGAGAGCACCGAAATGAGAAGGAAAAAAATGAGAGAGGCTATTGTAGAGGGTCCATATGTCGAGGTGCCGAATCAGACGAGGCATCTCTAGGTTCCATGGAGTCGAGTAGTCACGCGTCGAATTTGAACGATATTTTGGTCTCAGGGCTCTTAAGGGACTACGCCCGAATGAAGTAGCCCGGAAGCAATGACCCTTTCACGCACCGAAACACTACCTCCTATAGTGTTCACTTGCCACCCGGATGTGCTTTGGCATAGGCGGTTTGGTGCCATGGCCCACCGTTTGCAAAATACAACGTTTGACAACCTTACACTGCTCCAACCGCACTATTTCGCGCTTTGCGTTTGCAAACATTAGGACAGCGAGAGCACCGAAATGAGAAGGAAAAAAATGAGAGAGACTATTGTAGAGGGTCCGTATGCCGAGGTTCCGGATCAGACGAGGCCTCTCTAGGTGCCACGGAGTCCGAGTAGTCACCCGTCGAATTTGAACGATATTTTGGTCTCAGGGCTCTTAAGGGACTACGCCCGAACGAAGTAGCCCGGAAGCAACGACCCTTTCGCGCACCGAAACACCACCTCCTCTAGCGTTCACCTAGCCACCCGGACGTGCCGGCGCAGGCGGTTCGGTGCCACGGCCCACCGTTTGCAAAATACAGCGTTTCCTTATTTATTTAAATTAAATTACAATGACTTGGTTGTTATGTTATCTCTTGTTGTCATCTTGTCCTTGGTAGGATGATATACATCCAGGGCTCATGAATCTTATTTTCTTCCCATCCTCAATGAGGTCTTCAATAAAGTTTCTCATTTTTAAACATTTATCTGGTTTTTTTCCCTTGACACGATGAAAATCACAGTAGTCATGTGATCTCTATACCATCATGGTTTGGGTGCATCTTGTGCATAAGGAACTTTGGTTGGATATTGAACCATTTTCACTGCCTCTAATTGTCTCAAAATCATGGATACTTTGTCTTTGACTTGAAAAAAGTGTAATTTGGTTTGGACTACCTCCTCACACCCCCATTAATTTTATGAGTTTTTTTATGTATACCACTAAGTTATGGAGGGATAAAATACTTATATTTCTCCAAACATATGTTGGGATATAGAAAAATATAGAATAGAAAATTATCTCTTGATTCATCCCTCAACTTGACAAAATGAGCTTTAAACTTTTGTACTTTAAAATTCATAAACTTGTGTACTTTGAAATTCAGCTCTATGAGTGTGATCTAGGATGTGGTTAGTTGTATTCAGATGTGTATATGATGTGCTGGACAAGTAAAGTGAAGTATTGTTTACAAGATTCCTAGATGCCCCTAATAGGTTAGTGTGTGTTTATATTTATAGGAGACCTTTGTGAGTTTTCTCTCTCAACTAACCTAAATGTATAATCTAATTCAACTAATCCAAATGAAACTTTTGAAAAATTGGCCATTAAAATGCAATGGCATTGGTTAATATGATGTAGATAGACCTTCATATCCATACATTTCTAGGACCTATTAATGTGTCTAGAGTATGACAAAAATTAGGTATGAGTATTTTAGAGGTCTAGATTGATGTTCAATAACATGTGCAGTGATTTTAGAGGGTTGAGCTAGAGATTGGTTTTTATCTAGTGGATATACGGTGCGAGATAGATCAAGAAGGCGCCTATGGTTGTTAAAACAATGCATAAATGAAGTGTATATCAAAATAAGTACAAAATTCTATATTTCCAAGTTCCCAAACCAAATTTTGGGTACTAAACATTTATATCTTAATGAATTCAACACTACATGACACTTTTACTATTGCATGCACCAATTAAATTACAACGGGCTTTTGATCAGAATATTTTAGTGAATTTTATATATTAAAGATATCCTAAAAATTGACACAAATACACATTATATCCAGCATGGTGTTCTATATGGCATGGCATGGTGTTATATCCTAAGTAAATTGTTTCTCTCATATTTGTTTATCAGATCAAATTTATAGCCTTACATCAACACCACTTTTTTGTTAACATAGTAATATAATTGGTTCATTGAGCATCCAATATTATAAATAAGGTGTGGAAGTTATGGAATCAATATAATAATTCATATTTTTAGAAGTGACATGTAAACAAAATAAAAAACTAGAGAAAAATAATGAGATGCTTAGAGAGAAAGTAATCAACCTACAAAAAATATCCAACATGTAAAACTACAAATGATTGAAGAGAGGGAGAGAAGCAATATGCTAGCCAATATAATTATTAAGGAAGTCAAAAACTATAAATAAAATGAAGATATACTAATTTAACCTAGTAAGACGATTCCTAGAGGATGAAATTTTATGAAAAGGAAAATTATTCCAAGTTTGCAAGCCAAGAAAGGTGAGAAAAAAAGAAGAGCCAAAAATATGCATGTAATTACAAAATGCAAAGATGAAAAGATGCAAATTATAAGAGGGATATTAAAAGGATCTCACACTTATTGACAATTATAAGTTATCTTATTATTATCCTATTTACACATTTATTGACTATGCTTAAAGCATCTTTCTCACTCCCAAATTCTAAGTCCGCCATTTCATTACTTTTTCTTCATATTGGTACCTCAAGAATCAATGCACGTTATACATAGCACATCTCTAGACTCTCAGCAATCCACTTTCTCAGAGTTAGCAATAATACCAAAATAACCAAAATAAATATGATTTAACCAACACACATGGATATATATATATATATATCAAATAAAGTGTGCTCCAGACGCGCACGTCTCTGAAAATATATATGTACATGTATAAGTTCATAATGTATGTATACATCTCGAACTAAGCACGTGTCATAATGTACATATGGGACCACATGCGGTCGCAAAATATATATATATATATATATAATGGACTGTGAATAGATACTCATGACCACATATATGTGGCATCCAAGTGGACTCTAAATCTACTCATGAAACATCTTCCCTCTCTTCGCCCTGCTAGAAGTAGCACGTCCACGACCTGGGGATGTAGTGGAGGGAGATGCCACTACGGATTTCATCCGTGTGGTCCTAGGTGTCTCTAAACATGCCTGCAACCTAACCTGCACATTCATAAACAACGAGTTTTTAACACCCAAAATTTTAAAATACCTTCAAAATTTAGAAACTTGTACAATTTAGTTAAAATGCATGTGCAATCTTACCGCAATGTCATGATCCCTATCGATTTGTTGTTGACGCGTCGCAGGGACAACAATAGACTCACGAGGGGTAAGCTACATACAAATAATTAATTTTCAAATTAAATATTTCACACATATATATACCTACAAAATTTGATATTGTACAGATTTAAGTTTAATAAGAAATAATGAACCTCCAAAATTTAACAAATTTAAAAAATTGTGTACCTCAGTTAGTGGATTTGCAGATGCTATGGCAGTATCTACAGCAGCCTCCACAGTCTGCATATGTGGAGGAGTCTCTCTAGCAGTCATAAGCTATACAAAAAACATGTACAAATCAATTTATTAAAATCTACTTAAGAGCTATACAAAAAACATGTACAAATCAATATTTAGTTACTCAAGAAAGAATAAAAATGTTATTAAATTTTATCTTCTATTTAGGCTAAATACATAGGATCTATAAATGTTAGCACGGAGGCCATCTATCTTCATAAGATTTTGACAAACTTTTGTATTTAATCAAGGTAACCCATAGTCATCTTCTATGACAATTAGAGCATCATTCAAATTTGAAGGACTTTTAAATCTAACATCACCAGACCAAACATATAGATCAGACGAATAGTAGACTAGAGTTGTATATCCTTGGTGGGCAAGTGTGTTGCAAATATATAGATTATAATGCACTATTTATATGTATTTGTGTCCAAAGGTAGCTGAGTTTGAGTTTTGGTGCACGAGCCTAGAGGATCTTACTTGTGACATTATCCCTTTGGAAATAAAGATTTTGATGGTAGAACTGGATTTAGAGAGGCTACCCATGGCTAGCTAAACCCCCACCACACGTAGGGGTAGGAGAAAGTGTGATGAAATATGGTGGAATCTCAGGAAGAAGATATATATATATATATATATATATATATATAGAGAGAGAGAGAGAGAGAGAGAAATATGGCTTGAGTATATAATTTGAAGTGCGTGAATGGGAAATTACACAAGTGTGGGATGCTGAGGAGTCAATAGAGTTGTGGAGGATGATGGTTTACAAATGTTTTGAAGCTCTTATGGAAGATGAGGAGCCACAACATCAGGATCTCCCAACTTTTAGAAATCATAGTAGATATCGCCTTCAAGTTTGGATAAGAGTGCATTAGGTGAAAGAGTGAGGACCAAAGGCACACATCTGATCCCGAGCTAGCCACCTAGCCCTTACACATGGTGTTACATATCTAGAGGTAGTTATTGAGAATCAAGATATAGTCTAGGTAAATAAGTAGATATGGGAAGATATCATTTTACATTGGATTGAGAAGTTCATCATACAAATAATATACCTATGACAGTGCAATACATGTCATTATTTTGGATGTTGGGAACATGTAGACCATGTGTATCCAGTTTAGTACTACAAATGAGACATAAGGGAATTTATCAACTGGCCCGAGAGGATCAAGAAGATCAAGAGGATTGGGTCAGTAACCACCTAGAAAAAATACTTATGAGATTTCTATTTCTGGATCTAGAGGATAGGGTCCACATCCATAATAATCACTTAATAATCCTCTTCACCTAAAGTAAGCACCTCAAGTCTATTATATGACATGTATCTCCAATTACAAAAATTATAGAGGTATTGAAAATGCAGCAGAGCATGTGTACAAGTGTGAGATACTATGGTATTCTAAGCAAATTACAACTTTAGATAGGAAGGAAAGTCAATTTTCTACTACTCTTCAAGGGAGTGTACATAGCTAGTATAGAAAGTATGACCCACATAAGAATGTAGTGTACTATAGTGCTTTGTGAACTATGTTTTTGGATGAGTTTCACATCCCATAGTTTAAAAAAAAGCATCATCACGCTCAATAAAATCAAGCAGGGATTATCAGAACGCATGAGGGAGCATGACATGTATTTTAATAATTTATTGTCCAAACTATCTTATGATGCTCATATGAGTTAGCATGCACAGTGGTTTATTGGAGGATTTCTGACCCCATTCAGGAGGGATTTATCTCATAAGATGTATGTGGATCCACACGAGGCTATAGAAGTAGTTTTTTATGATTATACGGTTGGAATTGTTGATACATAAGTGATCCCATTCTTGGAGGAGAAAATCACAGTCATGGCGAAGTAATTAGATAATTTATATGTAAACTCAACACATGAGATGTGTAGTGTAATATGGTACATAGATTGTGAGGTTGAGGGACATACTAAGGACAGTTGTCCATGCAAGTTAGTGCTTGCGTTTTTATGTAGCTGTTGTATGTATTTTATATACGTTGAGTATAAGAAAGTGAAACTCATGTACAGAGGTCCAAGAATTAGAAACAAAGTGTAAAGAGATTTGTAACTAACCTGCGTAAAACTCATGCGAGGCGTGCCAGTAGCTTCAGTTCCCTGAGCAGATGATGACCCGCCAGGCTCCTGTGTATAAAAGAGAAAAATATTAATACATGTACAACATACACGTGAAACAAATTATAATAATAATCTAGTGCAATTAAATGATTTATTAAAAATGTAAGTTTGTACAACTTGAAACTTACGTTTGAAACACGCCCAACCGCAGTAGCTAGCATGTCGACACCGGATGTTTCCTTCACCGGCTCTTGCTATTTAAAATAAAATAAAAAATTAGTTTTTTACATGTATGTACATGACGTACAATCATATATATATTAATATCTCAAACATGTGAATTAAACTATTGTACATATATATATTATTTAAATTTATTTAAAATTTACCTGTGAAAGACCAATATCAGTGGCTCCAGTTCCAAAAACATTCCCCAGCATCTCATCTATAGAAAAAAATCCTGTGAACCAGCAAATGATGTCTCGCCTGCAGTGCATATGGCACCACATGATCCACAGTGGTGTGGTGCACTAGAACTGGCGCCTCCACCAACATCATCGGATGCAATCTGGGTGCTATGCTGGGTGAGAGTGTCAGTGAGCTCCCTCAATGCATGCAATGTATCAATCTCCACAACCTCCTTCACTGTAGGAGGGATAATCAAGGCAAAGGGGGTTTTGGGGCATGGGGATCCTAGGCTGACCTACGCGTGCACCAGGTCTGCTCTGTGCAGAGCCACCTCCTCGACCAAAAAAGTCTGAAAAGTCAAAATAATTCGGGACCTCATTGAGCACGAACTCACAATATAATTTCTTCAAAAAATAAAGAGGAACCTCATTGTTGTTGCATGGTGGATAATCAAAAACCATCCACCATCGGTCCCAAAAATTGTTTTTGATTCTATCATCATGGCACCAATGGATTGGGAATCGTTTGCAAGTAACTGCAGGGGGCATTGGTTCTAGGGTCGGTAAATAATGCACAAATGAGGTCTTTTCCAATTTTTTTGTCTTTGACGGCCGCATGAGATAGTTTATCCACATACCACCGCCTACAGTCACTTCTAAAGGTGTTCCATCTATGTATTTGGTTGGTTGCAGAACTGACTTCGCCAATCAATGTTTGCAATGTATTGGCTAAAGTCATGCGAGATGGATTTGTAGCATGATTTTGTCTTATAGTTTGAATTAGGTTCTCAATGACAATTTTATTTTCTTGGATTCTTCCAATGATATTATCTTGCGTTCCTGTTGGCTCAGTGGGGACAGAAGGAGCCACAGGGGGCGGATCTATGTTTGGAGGAGGGTTTTGAGGAATGTTCGGAGGGTTTTGAGGAATGTTCGGTGGGTTTTGAGGAATTTTTGACGGTTTGCACAAGCCCGAGCTTGCCGACCAACTAATAAAACAATAAAATTGTATACATAAACAAACAATTCACAAAACCCATGAAAATGCCAAAAAAACCTAAAATGCAAAAAAAAAAAAAACCTAAAATGCAAAAAAATGATTACAATCGGGGACTTACCTCCTCGTCTTGGCGGCATGGTTGAATCTATCGCTATCCAGAAGTCCGATGAGCAATTTTGAGATAGTATTGAAAGTGCGAGTGAAAAACGTTTAGGAAAAGTCGCGGTTCGAAATGAAAAATGAGGAAAATAACAAGTCACGGGACTATTAAATTTTGTCTCAGAGTTCCGCATCGCGGAACTAGGTTCGGTAATTACCGAACCTAGAATTCAATAACCGCGATCGCGGTACCTTTATTTCGGGTTTTTATGTCCACGGAATTGTCCACCAACTTCGTGCACTTACCTTGTACTTTCACATCATCATAATTTCTTTTTCACCATTTTCTTTAAACATTAAGTTATGTTCTTTTCTTTTCACTCGATTAATATTTGTATATTTTTCTAATTACACATGTCCCATGGTATTTTTATGCATCTTGATCTCCAGTAGATAAACATATTTCTTATGGAATTTACTTAAATTCAATAATTTCATAAAAATATACAAATATGAAGAATAATTTTTTTGCATTTATTTTCATGAATAGGGAAACATTCAATCAATATTTGTTATTATAAACAATGAAATTTCACCTAGAAATCAAGATTATATAACAAAAAAATGTATACACGACATTGACCTTCATACAAGTATACCTAAAATAACTCCCACTTTCTCTTGCTTTTGAATTAATTGTGACACTTGATGCCAATTTTTTTCCTTCTCCCACACTAATATAAATTATTTTCGGTAGGATTTGCCATCTCATGGCCTTGTTAATATTATTATTATTATTATTATTGAATATTAATTTATTTGTATAATATTAAGACTATTTATTATTATAATAAGAATATTAATAATAATATATTTATTATAAAATTTCAAAACTTATTATTATTATTATTATAAACAAAGGGTTGAATGATGTATTATATATATAATATATATGTGTGTTTAATAATTTATTTTAAATAATAATTATATTTTAAATAGTAATAATAATAATAATAATAATATTATTATTATTATAAATATAAATATTAATAATAATATTGATAACAATATTATATTTAAATTTCATTCTAATATTTCTAATAATTTAATTTTAATTATAACAACAACAATAATATAATTAATTATTATAAATATTGTTAAAATAATAATAAAATTTATAACATTTATTATTATTATAATAATATTGTTGTTGTTTTTGTAATAGTAATAATGAATTTATTATGAAGGTAAAATTGGTTATTTTACTAGCAATCGTACGTGAAGTGTACGATGGAAACGCCGAAGGGGATGGAGTGAAGAATGAAAAAATGAGGAAGCGAAATAGAGGGAAAGGATGAGGGGTTATCAAGAAGGGGTTCGATGGAGGGGGAGGACATTGTGTTGCAATGTATCGTCTCTATCTTACAAGTATTTTTCACGGTATTGCAATATGCATTTGAAGAGGACAAACTAAAAAATGGGGAAATTTGAAAAGGTTCTATGTTTGAGACCCAACGGAAATGCATGTATCGCACATTTTCCACAGGTCAAATTGTAAGACCCTAATAATATTAGTTATTTGTGTTCCTTTTTCTTGTGAGTGCAATTTATACTTAAAAGAGGAAAAATAAATATTTGTAGTGTCCTACTCAAAATGAAAAAGAATTGATATTTATAAAAATAATAATAATATTATATATATAGTGGTTTGGTGTTGTTGAATGCGTTTGGTGGAGAAAGTGACATGTACTGAAATAGATTTAAGGCTTTGGAAACTTAAATCACACGCAATTGACTGGTATTAAGCCCAAATCCATGACCTCTTTCAGCACCCCTGTCATTGTCCAATCAAGAGTTAACAATGGGTGGTTATAATTTCCCTGAATGGCGTTAAGGCAGAGCTTGGAGTGCAATGCGTCCAAAAAGGATGTCCCAGACCTGTCATTTCTCTGTAAATAATAAAAGCGCTTTATTTTTAAGCCAAAGGCTTTAAGCACGCTGAAACCCAAGTTCAAGTTGTAAATTCAACAGTAATCGGCATTGTTACAATGTTTGAATGAATGAAAGAAATAGACAACTTCTCATAAAATTATTTTCTTGGAGTGTGGATGGAAGTGCATAGAAGACATGGGTTCCCTCATGAGACAGTCACATAGTTTCACATATGTAACAAACAGGTCTCCAACTGGATCAGTTTACATTTTCCTTCATATTCCCGGCCTGTGCCAAAATATGAGCCTGGAACAGGTTATAGAAGTCTAGTAAAACATAAAGATAGAGGATTTTTGTCAGATGTTATATTTACAAGTGCTTTGGGAGATATGTATACCAAATATGGAAGCATGCACTTGGCATGTGAATTGTTTGACTAAATGCCTGAAATTTGGCCTCATGGACTGCAATGATAATAAGATATGTACAAAATGGGTTTGTTGATAAGGCCTTGGAACCTTTCAAGAAAATACAAAGCTAGGCTTCACAACCTTTGCCAACATCCTCCACCCTATGCCAAAATGGAGGTTTTAGAACAGGGAATGGAAATCAATCAAAGCATAACGAAAATCTGATTTTCTTTCCAGCTTCCTCCCAGACTGTGCCAAAATGTGAACACTAGAACTAGATATGGAGCTACACCTGAAGTGATATTCATTGTTTTTGAGGGTAAAATCTGTCAATGTTTTGTTTTTCCGCCACTGGATCTACTTTTGAGATTTGCTTCATATTGTAGTGAAGTTTTGGTTCATGTTTTCCAATAGCCTAGCCCAACCCTGTTTGGAAGAATTTGAGTTACTTTATACTAAGCGAGCTATATTTACAGTCCCCTAGGAACCAGCTGGCATCACCTCATGATCTGGGCATGTTTGCACATCTGAGTCACCATTTTCGGTATAGATATGATCTATGCATTTTTCAGTGTCCTCCCATAGCTTACTCACTGTTTTGTTTTGTATCAAATCGCTTGGAGTTATAACTTGATGTGGATTTGGTGGGTTACTTTGTTAACAACTCACCATTCTTGTTTATTTTCTTGGTATTGTTGTGTTGGCTTGACCTTATTATGATTTGTTGTCATGGAATTTGTATTATGGAACTCTCCGTAAACTATGCACAACTCACTGCGATTTATCCTATTTCTAGATATCTCTCAATGTATCAACTATGTAGTTCATTATTCTTGAAGATGGTTAGTGGCTAATAGTTCGTTACTTGGTTAACTACTCACCATTCTTGTTTATTTTCTTGGTATTGTTGTGTTGGCTTGACCTTATTATGATATGTTGTCATGGGATTTGTATTATGGAACTCTCCATAAACTATGCACAACTCACTCGCGATTTATCCTATTTCTAGATATCTCTCAATGTATCAACTATGTAGTTCGTTATTCTTGAAGATGGTTGGTGGCTAGAGTAAATCCAATTCCAAATAACTTCCCAACAACGCCTCAACCTGTGCTATAATGGGATATTTTAGATAGAGTATGGACATCCACCAAAGTGTATTAGAGGATGGGAAGTATTCTAGCAAGTGTTTGTAGCTACAAATATTGGGAGGACATGTATGCAAAATGTAGAGCCATGTTCTTGACACAAACCCACCTAAAGCACCTCTTTTCCCAGAGACACAAATATTTCCTAGGCATGGTGTATCTCACCTTGTCCTTCATAATTATTATAATTTAGTTTTCCATTTACAACTTAATAAATTTAAAACCCTTGGATTATCATACATTTGACTATTTTATATAAATTTGGTTTTTGCAAATAGTAAAATGTCATCTAGCACTTATGTAACCCGAATAACACTTGGTAGTCAAGCATAAACTTAAACCCTCCTTCAGACATGATTTGGAAAACTTCGTAACCATATTAGATAGCTATGACACCCTTTTATTGACAAGATGAGTTTGTTCCCTCGTAAACCCACCAACTATTCCATTGTAAAATCTAGTAAATAACGATATTCAGGGACCCACAAAATAACCTTATGAAAAACCCAAAAATGGGATGTAAAGTCTTGTTCATGTCCCTTGTTATGAGGAGAGTCGCACCAAGATTTAAACTAACCCCAATCGACCAATTATACTCTCTTTTCCACTCCTCTAGGAGCCCTGTTACCCTATTTTGCACTTTTAGGAAGTTAAAATTGAAAAGTTGGGTTTCATATCGGCTCACCATTTCTTGAACAACAAAATGCTTATT
Organism: Taxus wallichiana var. yunnanensis; assembly: GCA_018340775.1. NCBI lineage: Eukaryota > Viridiplantae > Streptophyta > Pinopsida > Cupressales > Taxaceae > Taxus > Taxus wallichiana. The sequence goes on along the minus strand of CM031235.1, from coordinate 903,813,212 downwards.
CGTTTTCTCAAACCTCTAGTAATTTTCTAGAAAATTTCTTGGAACCTTTGGTTTACGAAAATAACATTCCTGGTTAGTTTTGCAAAGGGGTTTCATAGGCCTCCAGTCATTGTTTGACTAGGTCAAACTTGGCCGATTATGACCGATGGCTCTAGAAAACCATTCGCTAATTGTGCACCGCTTCACCAATTTTGGATTCTTTCAGTCCTTGTGGATTATTGGTATATAGGTGGACACATATGAATTCACTCGTCATGAATTTTTATCGGAAGATAGTTTTTGAACGCACTGCCTTACCTATGACCAAGCCAAAATTGAGACTTATTTACAACTAGTAGGAAAATGTAAAAAGAAAGTTGTAAGACCCCATTCAAGTTAGAAAACCATCGTGGAAAATTATTAACACTTGTAAATAATTGTTTGAAACTCTATCTTGCGACTTGTGTGAAATTTTGACTTTTGGAAAAATAGTGTTTCTCTCTTCTCTCTCTTCCCTATCCCTTTCTCTCTCCTCCCTTAGTTAAGGAATGAAATGAAATGAAATGAGTATATGCCGCTAACCCTCTCTTGTTGCGTGTGTATTTTTATGATCATGTAAATGGAAAACCAATAACGTTAACTATGTTAGATTTAGGTGGATGCCATGCCAACGATTTATCACTGATTTCATACTCACATGGTTTTACAGGATGTAAGTAAGATGGCAAAACGGTGTGGTGGTGATTCATTGTATATTATTATAATTTATGTATGTTAATGGAAAGAAATTTTATGTATTTCTTTTTTACAGTAAAGACTCATTATTGAAATTTGGTAATATGAACGAGATGCTAGATTTAGGGGTGTTTTGGAGAGGTATGCATTTAACTATAGGTGTTCTTTTAGTTCAAATTTACATATGGTAAAAAAGGGATTGGATATATATGTTAAGTGATATTGTAGAAGATAGTTTATCAATTGTGAAGTATTGAAAGGTTCATTAACGAAGTTTTGTAATACTTTTAAGATGTTAGTGTTTAAGGGGAACGTTCATCTAAACATGGGTGTTATTTGATTCCAAAATTTGTATTGTAAAAAGTTGAATAAATGTGTTAAATGAAATTGAAATTAATAGCTTATAGTGCAATTCCAGTGTGCAATTGATGATTAAATAATTGGTGTGTTGTGTTTCTTACCTTAAAATGTAATAAAGAGATCTAAACAAAACAATCCACCCTAGTTTAAACTTCATGTATAACTACCCCATCACACGATTCTTTGTAGCATAGAAAATTAAAACCTTAGGATGAACTAAAATCCTTACGCTTGATAACACCTTCTAGATTAAATAAATAAGATCACAAGTTTGAGTTTATCGTCAAAGGTTGTATTCTTAGCGATCGTTGATGCAAAATTACAAAGACTCCCCTCGAATGGCCTCGTATTTGAGTGGGGCATCCAAAGTGTAATCTGCATAACATGGGACCATCTTTTAAGTTACGAGACTTGCAAAATTGAGATGATCCTTTGGATAAGGATGACTTCCTCTTCCTAATCCTAATGTTAAACTAATTCTAAGGAAGGAAATGCGACTATCTACTCCTAATCTAACAATGCCAAGGAGACAGGGGAGAGAGAGCGTGAAAATAAAGAAATCCTACACTATAGAGGTTATAAAGCACCAAGAAAAGGGGGTTGTTGATCACAAATCTAATTTCCTGAGATGGAGAGAGGTGAGCAATGGAGAGGATGGACAAGCACATCACATACCAAAGATAAATTTCACACGAACACCACTTCAAACCCATTAAACACAAATTTCTCAAAATCTGCAATAGACATCGAAATATGCACAGTATACCCTACAATGATGAGAGGCAAGAAGAGACAATAAAATAAGAAAAGGATGGAAAAAATGCATCACAAAATAGATTTTATTGCTCCATGAGTTCACACAATACATCATTAGTGGGCAAGAGGCAAGAAAACACCATTACAAAGTAATGAGAGGAGGCTTAAGCTCCACATTTGACCCTGGGAAGAAAGAGAGAGGGGATAGATGAGAAAAGATGACCAACCTTTAGAAATTGCCCCTCCTTTACAATATATAGAAGAATGAGAGAAGGAGAGAGGGAAAATTTGAATCCTACTTCAACTCTCCCAACAATGCATTGAATTCACCTACTCCAACCACCCCATAAATCATTATAATTCTCCAAAGAATAATGATGGGCTCCTTGACAGAGCCCATGCCTCCATTAATGTTCCTTGTAGGGCAATAAAGGAATATCATTCTTCATTATGGTGTTGGTAGGTGAAAAGTATGAAATCCTCCAAATGGCAGACTGAAACATTATGGTGGTGGGTGAGAAGTCGATGTCGAGAGCTTTCCAAAAATCCTCCCTTGCTCAAATCTGAGTTTCCCATTGAAGATATGGCCATTTAAAGTTCAGGGTTAGGCATTTAACGTAGGATATCAATATTTAAAGAGTCTATCCGTGCAATACCCATGTGGCAACCCCTATGTGTCTTAAAATTTCACTCACCTCCTTTCACTCCCGAATTTGTGATGATCGACACTTGGCATCGTCCGCGGGCCTGCTTTACTTTCTTCATTTTTGGATGAGTCCCTCCTATTTGGTGGAGCACTTACGTTGGACCCTAGACACGTGGAGAGCCCACACTTGTTTGGGACCCGTCTTTGTATTTCACCTTTGAAGTTACATCGATGAGACATGTGGAGGGCTTGCACTCGCTTTTGAGACTTACCTTTGGATTTTACCTTTGAAGTTGCACCGACGAGACACATGGAGGGCTGTCTCTTGTTTGGGGACCCCGATTTGGATTTTACCTTTGAATTTGTGCCAAAGAGGCACATGGAGGCTTCACGATGGTTGAACTTTTCAACATCCGGTGTAACTTTGTTGGACCCTAGCCACGTGGAGGGTTTGTGTTCATCCTGGGACCCCTCTTTGGAATTTACCTTTGAAGGTGCATTGATGAGACATGTGGAGGCTTCTACTAGCTCTGTTATACTTATCTGATTCAACAGCTTTGACTCTGCCTTTTCAAGCCCTAGACATGTGGAGGGCATGTGCTTGTTGGGGTCTTTGCTTTTGTGCACCATACCAAAAGTGCACTAAAGATACATGTGGCACCTTCCGCAGCTCGTTGCTTTGCTTTGATTCGACTTGTTTTGGGTTTGATTTTCTTCAACATTTCCATGGTCATTCATCTTCCGACCTTGCTTTTCATTGTCAAGCTTGCCTACCACTTTTTTTTTTTGGGATAGAATGTGAGCTCACATGACTAAACCAGCCTATCCATTTCTCCTGTGCAAATTTTTGTTTGATCAATTTATCCCAAGGGGAAAAATTGGATAACAATTTGGCGACTCGCGGGGTCATAGGTGAAAATATCAGTTGCCTTATTGCATCCATTAGGCATGGAGTCAAGAATGATATCCTGATACTGATTTTTCTCTTGAAACTTGAATCGATCGCTTACACTTAGTAATCCTAAACTGCTCCATTGTCTCCGCACTCTCAATTTTCATAAGAAAATATTGAAGATGATATTTTTGAGAGTAGAAAATTGTCTTAACCTAGACCATTCACATGTCTCTAAAATGGACTGCTACAACATTTACCTTGGAGGCACATCAAATTGTACAATGATACAACCTTAGAGCAACAAAACACCACAACACCGCTATGTACAAAATTGAAAATCATACACACCCCAAGTGGGATATGTAGAGTGTGCGAAAGCAATTATTCGATCAAAGAAAACCTACCTACTCTATACTAACTAGAAGCAAAGGGGACTCAAACAAATCTTGCAACTGACAGGAGAAGTAGCTTCCCTTTCTCAAAATTGGCAGCCATATATGTGATTTGGCGCTGAACATGGCTATTATTGTGAGTGAAAAACTGATAAGAGGCTGATCCTCCACCCAAATCATCAAGGTATCAACTGGAAACAAGACAAATACCTCTTTTAGTTGCTCTACATTTGGATTGAAGAGGCATTGCAGCTGATCCTTGGTACTTTGAAACTCATCCTCATGCCTTGAAATGGACATGACTGGTTTTGGCTTCTCCCTTAGCTCCAATGAAGCCAAGTACTTGATTGGGAAAGGTCTGATCTGATGGATGTGCCCATTGTTCTGAAATTCAACTCCAAGAATGGAGTCTTCCTGTGGACCTTCCTGGATGGATGGTGTGGAAGAGATGGGATCTTCGTACTCTTTTCCTTACTCCATTGTGGCATGGAACTCCTATATAATATGCAACTCATTGTTATTGATTGTAACATCTAATGAAGTTGCTTTTGCATCATTATAATTTACTTGCAACACATTGTTGACTCATGATTTCCTCTGTTGTTGCTTGAAGACTGACTTGCTCTTGGATAGCCTCTTCCTCTAGCATGAAATTTTCAAATCAAAATCTTCAATTCACTACTCTAGAGGACTATTTAGGGCAGCAAGGTCTTCTTGATAGCTCTCCTCCATCATGGATTCATCAATCAAATCAAGCCCTTCAAATGAAAGCAAAAAATCTTCAATAATGCTTTCTTCATCAAGTGACTTCAACTCTAATTTGATCTCTTCTAGCTGCTCCTCTTCAATAGGACTTGGAGCTGATAGTTCTTCCTCCCTCTTAACTAGTTTTGCAGCTTGGATTAGATCAACATTCTCTTTAGATAAAGTGCCATTACAGACACTGCATTTAGAGCATACGGACTGCTGATATTCTTCCTCTTGTTCTTGTTCTTCTTCTACTATAAACTCAACTTCCACCACTTGTGGTTTGACCCCGGCCTCCTCTAAAGGTTTAACCATCAAGGGGATTTTTGGTAATCCCAAATATGAGAGCCAAGCTTACCAAGATTTTGATCATTTCTTCTCTATTTGGCTTTTTTTGCTACTCTCCTTGACTGGTTTTTGGAATTTCTTCCCGACATGGAATTGGGAAGGCAAGAGGAGAAGTGGATGGGGTTTTAACCAGTTTTGCAATTATTTTTTGTGGTGAGGGAAGTGGAACTTCTTGTTTGTTTAGAGGGGATGGCTACTTGGAAGGGAAAATGATAGAATAATTGAGGTGAAATGGAAGACTAGGAGATGGAGAAGGGAAACCAACACTTGGGGAAGCAGATGAGGGACTTGAAAATTGAAACTTAGGACAAGATGGTGCTGCTTGGGGAATGGGAAGAGGGTTGTGGGGTGGAAATGTCTGAATTTTCCCATTGACCTACAAAATATTCAACATCCTCAACCCATTCTTCAAGTTGGGGTAACATCTCAATGACATAATTGAGTTTCTCTTATGGGATGAAATAGCTTGGACCAGGGTCTTCCCATGGACAAGGGACCCTAACTCCAATCTTGAATGCTTTCTCTTGATTCATAGCCCTGCCTCGCATCATACATGCCTCCAATTTATCTATCTTCAAATGTAGCTCCACATTCTTGAGTATAAGATATCCCCCATAGTTGACATACTCTTGTTCTTCCACAACTACATAGTTTGGATTATGTCCATACTTGATTTGCATATTGCTCTAGTCCATTGTCGGTTTTATTTATAACATGGGTTCGAGAGGAGGTTGATAATATCCTAGAATGGATTTTGCATGTTTGGAGGAGAGTATGGACCAGTATGGTAGCTGGTGTAAATGCGAGTTCCACTATGGGAATGAAGCCATGATTGCACAACTTCATAAAATGGAAGAAAATGAAGGATATGGAAAGAAAAATGAATGAATATGGATGGGGATAAGGTCTCGCAACTCGAGAGAAGGGGTTGTTGACTAGATGGAGTCGCCGATGTGTTTTACATGTGCCTCCAAAGGTTGAATCTTAACAGAACACACAAAATTCCTAAGATGAAGTGGTAAGGTTCTTCAAACCTATCCCACCGGGCATGCCAAACCTGTTGATGCAAAATTACAGCACCCCCAAATGGTGTTAGATTTGAGTGGGGCATCCAGTGTCATCTGTATAACATGGGACCATCTCTCAAGGTGTGGGACTTGTGAACTTGATATGGTCCTCTAGAGAAGGCTGAGTTTCTCTTCCTAATCCTAATGCTAAACTACTTATAAGGAAGGAAATGCGATTATCTATTCCTAATCTAACAATGCCAAGGAGACAAGGAGAGAGAACATGAAAATAAAGAAATCCTACACTACAGAGGTGATAGCACCAAGAAAATGGGGTTGCTGATCACAAATCCAACTACCTGAAATGGAGAGAGGTTAGAAATGGAGAGGATGGACAAGATGCATCAAAGACCAAAGATAAATTTCACACAGAACACCACTTTAAACCCTTTAAACACAAAACTCTCAAAATATGTAATAGAAATAAAAATATGCACAATATATACCCCGCAATGATGAGAGGCAAGAAAAAGATAATTAAATAAGTAAATGATGGAAAAAGTGCATCACAAAACATATTTTATTGCTCCATAAAATCACACGGTACATCATTAGTGGGCAAGAGGCAAGAAAATGCCATTACAAAGTAATGAGAGAAGGATTAAGCTCCACATTTGACCCCAGGGAGGAAAGAGAAAGGGGGCAAGAGAGAAAAGATGACCAACCTTTATAAATTACCCCCCCTTTGCAATATGTAGAAGAATGAGAGAATGAGAGAGGGAAAATTCGAATCCTACTTCAACTATCCTAAAATGCATTGAATTCACCTACTCTAACCACCCCGAAAGCATTGGAATTCACTTGCAATAATGATGGGTTCCCTGATAGAGCCCATGCCTCCATTAATGTTCCTTATTGGGCAAGCAAGTAAACTCATTATTCATTATGGTGGTAGATGAGAAGTGTGACAACTTCATAATGGTGGACTGAAACATTATGGTGGTGGGTGAGAAGCTGACGTTGAGAGCTTTCCAAAAGTCCTCCCTTGCTCAAATATGAGTTCCCGATTAAAGATATGGCCGTTTGAAGGTCGTGGTCTGTGTTTAACGCCGAATGTTAATATTTAAAGAGTCTATCTCGTGAAAAATCCACGTGGCATCCCCACTTATCTTAAGATTTCTCTCACCTCCTTTCACTCTTGAAGTTACGATGGTTAGACACTTGGCATCGTTTGTGGGCTTGCTTTACTTTCTTCATTTTTAGATAAGTCCCTTCTATTTGGTGGAGCACTTACGTAGGACCCTAGACACGTGGAGATCCCATGCTCGTTTTGACCTACCTTTGGATTTTAGCTTTGACAGCTTACGCCGATGAGACACGTGGAGGGCATGCGCTCATTTCAGGACCTACCTTTTGATTTTACCTTTGAAGTTGTGTTGATGAGACACATGGAGGGCCTACGCTCGTTTGGGGACTCCACTTTAGATTTTACCTTTGAGGTTACGTCGAAGAGACACGTGGAGGCTTCTGCTAACGGTTGGACTTTTCAACAGTTGGTACAACTTTGTTGGACCCTAGCCATGTGGAGGGGTTGTGCTCATATGGGGACCCCACTTTGGAATTTACCTTTGAAGGTGTGCCAATGAGACACGAGGAGGCTTCCGTTGGCTCTCTTATACTTAGCTAATTCAACGACCGATTCTTCCTTTTCGGCCCTAGACACATGGAGGGCCTGCGCTTGTTTGGGGTCTTTGCTTTTGTGCACCATACCAAAAGTGCACCGAAGAGACACATGGCACCTTCTGCAGCTTCATTGCTTTGCTTTGAGTTGACTTGTTCTCGGTTTGATTTTCTTCAACATTTCCATGGTCATTCATCTTCTCGACCCTTATTTTCATTGTCGAGCCTACCCGCCACTTAATTATTTTGGGATCGAATGTGAGCTCACATGATTGAACCATCCTCTCCATTTCTCTTGTGCAAGGTTTTGTTCGATCAATTTTTCTCGAGCGTAAAAATTGGGTAACAGTGACATCATCACAAACTCGATGGTTAGGAACGAAATGGTCCAAAATTATCTAGAGTATGTGGTTCCCTTCTAGGATAAGTAATCATGTGTGTAGTAAGGAGAACGTGTAGTGCCCACTCTTCGACATTTATATGATTATGATGTTGCTTAGCATAGACTAGAGTTATGGATATTTCTATCACAATTTAGATATTGATAGATGGACATTATTATTTTGATTAGTTAATTTATAGACAATATGGATGTTAGACTTATGACATGATTTACATGATGGATTATATGCATATTTGGATATATCGAATTGTTGATTTTGAGCTTATATTGGACTAATGCATTTATTTTGATAATTATATGATGCTAGATGATGTATTTGATGTCGTGATCTTATTGCTAGTTGATAAAGTAATGAAATTGAAATAATTAGAATTGTGAACAATGGAAAATTACTTGTCTTGGTTTAAGTTGCGATAATTGATTATATGTATATGCATGTATTTTTATTATTTCAATGTTGTTAATATGGCCATGAGGCTAGAAAGGTATTGTCTTGACTTTTGTAGGTGTTCGCAACACAATAAACCAAAGGGGGATAGGAGACCAACAATGAAAGAATATGGAGTATTGGAAACAGGTCACCATGGCAACACATGTATTCATATGTTGTTGTTATTTGTTAGGAGGTCCCCATTGGGGGTGACCTCAAAAGTGACCTTGGGAATGTTTGTAATTTGTCTTGTTGATTTTTATTTAATTGTGAGTTATTTTATTTTTATTTGCATGTGGAGTCACTTTTATTAATTGTGTTTAACACCCCTCTTAAGTTAATTTAATAGTGTTTATCTAGTGCTAATTAGGATGTGATAAAATGAGAGGAAATAATGTGAGTTGGTATCCTTAATGTGTGTTGGCTTGAAATGAATTCAATTTGTTTTTGGTAGTGTGTACTCAATATTCCTTGTGAAATTCGGATTTTGACCTTCTAGGCTATTTTGGAGACTTGTGGGACAAGCTAAGCTTGTCCCACACCTCTTAAAGCCACCCACCCACCTAGCCTATGATGTGAGGGACTTATTTTAGGTCCTATTTTGTGTTTTAATGAAGGAAAAGAACAATTGATTGCACTTTTCTTACATGGGTAATTAATTTTGTCCTTAAGGGGTGTGGGTTGGGTTGAGTGTGTAAGAGGGTGGTCTTTTCCCCAACCACCAATTTATTATGCTTTGGGGTATGGGTTTGACCTTGGTGATGTGGGATGGAGAAGAAATGATGTGGCATCCTACATGGAGCCACATCATCTCCCTCTCCCTCTTTTCTATTTATTAGAATTTTTGTGAAGTTTTTGGGGTTACTTGTTTGGTTTTTGGCTCTCTCTCATTTTTGAATGCTTGTTTTTGGAGTGCTTGTTGGAGTTGAAGATTTCTTGGAATTGTTTGAGATTGGAGGATTTTAGGACTTTTTTGTGGAGTGGATTCTTGCTATGGAAAGGTAGGGTCTCCACCCTTGTTTTCTTCTCTTGCCTTTTATGTTTATGTGTTGAATAAATGTGTTTTCTTGCTTAATGTTGTTGGGTAGTGAAATTTTCTTAGGATGTGTATGAGAAAGTGAAATGGGGATGAATTTTTTTGGGAGGCATAAGAGTTTCTCTTGGGTATTTAGGAGGGAGTGGGTTGGGCACCCCACCTTGTTCTCATCTTGTTATTTTGTTCATTATGGGAGGCATAAGAGTGTGGGAGGCATAAGAGATCATTTGAATTGTAGGGATGAATAATAAATTTTTGGGGTTGACTAAGTTTTGGAGGTTTTTGAGGTGGGCATCCAAACCCTTGGGAGGCACAAGGGTATCCCCATATTCCTTTCTCTACTTGGCTTGTTTTAGAGCCAATGTGTTGGGAAGTTTGTGTTGAAAAATGAATGTTTTGTGGTTATTTTTCTTGTGTGAATGTTGTGTGAAAGTAAGTGTGGAAGCCTTTTATTTGTTGCCATGGTTGTCAAATATTCCTTATTGTCTCATTTTTGGGGCTCGGGGGCCAATGAGGAAGTAGGCTTCACTTCCTCATTAGAGTAATGGTTGGGTGGAGAGTGTTGCCTACTCCCCCATTTTTGGTTGTGTGTTTGATCTTGGAAGAAGGTGGAGCTTAGATGATGAAGGTATTCTTATAACATTTGGAGAAAGAATCAAAACTCTCTTGTTATATTTTATCATGTTGTCTCCATTGTATATGGAGGGCTTGTAAACTTGTATTTTTTTAAAGTGAAGTTTTTAGTTGTTTTATTATCAAAATGTAATCTTAGTTGATATTGTAAATGAAAGCAAAAGTTTGAAAATAATTTCATTACTTGTTGGAATGAGGGACTATAAGATTGTTAAGTTGAATCAAGTTCATTGAAATGTGATTGAAAAGGAAACAACCTTGTTCTCATTTTAGTTGATTTATTATCTTCAATAGGTGTGTTGTTTTTGTTTTAAAACTATTGGGAAATCTTGTTATAAGTTACTTGTGGAAATGGTTGAAACTTGTATGTTGTAAAAGAAAGAAATATTAATTCCTATTGTATTACTTGAAAGGCATATAATAGCAAGATAAACTATATTTGTTCATCTTTACTGTATTGGTTGAAAGAAAGTTTAAACCTATATGAGTAGATGAAAAATACCTTAAATTCTTGTTCATTATTCACCTTGTCAAATAATATATTGATCCCTAAAAATCTAGTTAGCAAGGGAACTACATAGTTGCAAAGTAGACCATAGATCTAATTGATTTTATAAATGTGTTGTTAAGTTGAATAAATTTTATTTTTAAAATATTAAATAAGATAATGATGGATGGAGAAAAATTATAAATTAACACTTGGTAATATTATTATCAAATTATAAAAGAAATTTTAAGTAAAAGATTAAAAATTAGTTAATATTATTAATAATATGAATATTATTACTTATATATATATATATATATATATATATATATATATATATATTATGTATATATAATGCGTACTAGACAACCGAACAGTTTAATAAATAAAAAAATTTAATGCGGTGTTGGCCGCGGCGATATGGTGGGTTTTATTATTAATAAATATTTCGGTGGGGGGAGGGTTTCGAACCCAACCCCCACCCCATATTACATGGGATGGGGGTGGGGTCGTGACCCTCTTCCCCCAAAAAAAAAAAAAAAAAAAAAAAACCCATCAAACCCCATTCAGGCAGTGCACTTTGTGGATCATGGATTTTGACTATGTGGCCACGGATCTTGTGGCCCGAACTTTTTTTAAACATAAACACGCGTGTGCACACACACACACACATAAAATAAGACCCATATTCATATTTTGGGTATAAATAAAATGAAGCTTTATATATATATATATATATATACAGTATTCTAACTATTCCACTAAAATAGGGTAAATACCCATATGCCCATTTGGGCAAATAAAAAAATAGTAAGATAAACAAAAAATAAATAAATACATGCAAGCCTAGGAGAGGGTGTAATTAGAACTAGAAAATAGAGGAAGAATGTGCATCTTTCCATGAGCTTGAGCTTTCCTCTCATGGCTTCCACCTCCTCTCCACAAATTTGCAAAACAAAAAGAAGAAACAATAAGTCAAATGAAAGGAAAAATATCTTTTCATAAGCATACTTAGGATTAGTTGGATTCCTAAATCTTAGGGTTCCAAATGAATCCATCCAATGGATGATATTCATCCCTACAAAAAAGTAGGTGGGAAGTGGGTGAGATAATTTCAAATTTAAAATGCATGGGTATGATTTATTTGGGGCCACTCTAGTAGTGTAGGGGGTGTTATTACTTTTCTAACCCAAATGTCTTATTAGAGGCCTTTTAATTAATGCAAACAGTGACCCCTTTATGGGTATAATAAAACTTTATTAATTAAATAACTAGACCACAATACCCTTGATATTAATTTGAGCAAGTTTAATTAAGGTTAAATTAAATTGTATTAAAACAAATGGTAGGGGAGCCTAAGTCTTGCTTTAGACTAAGTAATTTATTAAATGGTATTGAGAGATTTTATTATTTTATTTAAAGGGAGCTAAGGGGATTGTGGACCCTCATTTGGAAATTAATAATATTAATTTAATGTAATTTTAAAATGAGAAAGTGTGACCATAAATTTTAACCTAGTGTTGCGAGTAGGGTTTTACAAAAAAAATTATTCCATAATTTTTCTAGTTTGACCTATGTTTGTCTTGGGTTTTGTGCGGGTAAATTTTTGGGCGTTCTGAATGTACCTCTTAAGGTAGTACTCTTGGGAACCAACATTAAACATAGCATAAAATCCGCTTAAACCGACACAATTGTTGAGTGGTGAAGATCGCCAACTAACCTTGAAGTCACCTTTAAGAGTTGGGATCATAGATGAACTCATTACCCAATCTCAATTGTCATTTAGGTTTTGATGATGCAAAGATTTAAAATTTTTATTGTGAAACTTAACAATTTTTTTGTGTTGGATTAGTTTTTGCAAATGTAACCAATTGATGATGTGTAATGCCCACTCCTCTTCAACACTGATTGAACTATGATTTCAATTTTGGTTTATTATAATCTTGAACCTTGCTACTATATTCTAGTTAGCATACTTGATAAGATACGCAGGACATTATGATTAATATTGTGTTCTGATTGTTATTTTGACTGTATGGTTATAGTGTGGACTTTGATGTACATTACTATATATGATTTGTTTAGTGTGATGTGAGACAATAGAGTTATTGTGAGTATTAATATGTGGTGAATTATAACACCGTTCGTATGGATTCTTAAAGACATGGATAAACATTCAGTATGGAAGATAATGATGTGTTGTTATCCTAGATATATATTGACATTCTAAATTTTCTTCGTATTGATCATATTATGATGTTCAAATTTATTTTGTGATTTCTCTAATATTGAAGAAATAGTGGAATTGGAAATATGTGTGAAATTGTGAATGAGTGATAACATTGCTTAGTTTAGATGATGTTGATTTTGTGATATGATGATGTTTACTGATAATTATTCATATATTTTTATCATTGATGCATTTGATGTGGCCATCGGTGAAGGAGGTATTGTTTGATTTTACAAGTAATTATATCGCAAACAACAAGGGGGATAAGAGACCAACAATGAAGGAATTTGAGGTATTAGCAACAGTCACCATGGTAACTCATGTAATTGTATGTTGTGTGTTGTTACTAGATTCTTATGAGGTCCCCATTGGGGGTTACCTCAAAAGTGACCTTGGGTAATTTTGTTGTTTTCCTTTTTATTTTATTTATTATTGAGTATTTGAATTATTTTAGTTTTGTGAGTCACCTTTATTAGTGTTAGCTAAAATGCTCCATTTAAGTTAATTAAACTTGATTAATTAGTGTAATTTGAGATGTGACCAAAAGGGGGTAATTAATGTGAGTAGGTAGTTCTTGGTTTGTGTTGGATTTGAAAGAATTTAATTACTTTTGAGTGTTGTGCACTCAACCTTACATGCAAATTTCGGATTTTGACTTTCAAGCCAATTTTGGAGGCTTGTGGGACAAGTTAAGCTTGTCCCACACCTCTTAAAGTCACCCACCCACTATGCCTATGATGTGAGGGGATTATTTTAGGCCTTTTTGTGTGTTTTAATGGAGAAAAAGAGAAATTAATTGCACTTTTCTTACAAGAGTCTTTAATTGTGTCCTTTAGGGGTGTGGGTTTGGGTTTGAGTGTGTAAGAGGGTTGTCATTCCCTCAACCACCAATTTATTGTGCTTTGGAGATTGGGTTTGACCATGTGAGGTGGAGTGGAGGAGAAATGATGTGGCATCCTACATGGAGCCACATCACCTCTTCCTCCTCTCTTTTCTATTTATTCATATTTCTTGGGTGATTTTGGGGTTACTTGTTTTTATTTTTGGACTCTTTCTTTTGGAGGAGAACTTGATTTTGGAGTGCTTGTTGGAGTTGGAGATAGCTTGTGATTTCTTGGACTTGGAAATGTTGGAATCTTGCTTGTGGATTGGAAACTCTTGCAATGGAAAGGTAGATCTTCACCCTTGTTTTCCTTTGTTATTTTGTTGTGCTCATGTGTGTGAATGATGATTGTTGTATGCTTATGGTTGTGGGAAATAGAATGGTTTTTAGGTTGTAGGAGAAAATGGAAATGAGGATAACTTAGAGGGAGGCATAAGAGTGTTATTGGGTATTTTAGGAGGGAGTTGGGTTGGGATGTTCCACCTTTTTTATAAGTAAGATTTGTGCTTATCTTGTTTATTTCTTTGATGGAGGCATAAGAGTTGTGTTTTCTTGGAGGGAGGCATAATACTTTTGTTGGGTATTGTGATGGAGTTCTTAGAGGCTCAAAGGTGGACACCCAAACCATTGGGAGGCATAAGAAGAATCCCCATGTTCCTTTATCCTTCTTGGCTTATGTATTAAGCCTTTGTACTTGGGATCTTCCATGGTTTTAGTGATCTTGTTATTGTGTATATTGTGTTATGTGTATTGTTTGAATGTCATTGTGGAAGGCATGTAGAGTTGCCAATGGTTGTTTAATACCCCTCATTGTTTCCTTGTTGGGTCTCGGGCTAATGAGGAAGAAGGACTCTCTCCCTCATTGAATATTTGGTTGCGTGGAGAGTGTTTCCTACTACCCAATTTTGTTGTGTGCTTGATTTTTGATGAAGATGGCAGAGTTCAAGTGAAGATTGGTCTTGGTAGCACTTGAAGAAAATGAAGGAGATTCCTCCTTGTAAAATTTTGTCATGTTGTTTCATCTCAAAAAGGAAGGCTTGTAAACTTGAATTTTAAAAGAAAAGTTCTTGAATATTCTACATATAAAATTTGTGTTGATGGCCTTTGTTGTATATGAAAGTGGAGAGCTTGAAATTTATTCTTTTGCATTTGTTATAAAGAGAGCCTATCATATTGTAAGAATGTATCAAGTTCTTAGGAAAAGATTGCATTGTTATATAACCATAGTTGTAATATTGTAAAAGATGGAAAGAAGAACTTGAAAGTTGTAGTCAAATGGAAAATGTATTTCTTTTTTAAAACTGAAAATAAAATTTATACTTGCTTGTATTCCTTTAAGTGAAATGATTGAGTTAGAATGAGAAAAGTATGTAAGTGATTCCTAGTTTTACTTATTGAAGTAAATGTCATTTATCCTATGGTGGAGGAAGGAAGTAGTTTATTGTATTTATTGAAAAAGTGAGCATGTTGAAGAAACAAAAACTTTAGTCATCTCATATTAAAATATAAGAAATAAGGGAATAGACATTTAGTGATTTAAACTTTGAATGTATTCTCTTCATTAGTTGTTTTAGTTTGAACAAGAAACTTTGATAGATATCTCAAATTTACATTAAAATGGATAGGTAGGAATTTATAAATCATCTTTCTAATATTCAAAAGCCCTAATTAAATGACCTTAAATGAATATTTAAACCCTTTTTTTGTATACAATGTGTAATGTTAATGTACATTTACATATATATAATTATATAAATTTATATATTTATAATTATAAATTATTATAAAAATATTTATATTATGGAATATATATGTTTGTATTAGTTAAAAAAAAAAAAAAAAGAACTATTATAATGCTGAAATTTTTAATCGAATGGCTAAATCCCATGCGCAAGGGACTGCATTTTGGTTTTGTTTATTAGTTTGGGGATGGGGGCAGGGAGGTCGGAGACTTCACCCCCACCCCATATTATTTGGGATGGGGGTGGGTTCGTGACCTCCCCCACTAATTTAAAACCATACTATTTTAAATGCAATCAACCATTTAACTTATATGCGGGTGTGTATTATCTAACCTCCATGTGTTATTCAAAACTCGAGATTAAGTTTATGCATGGCCACTTCATAATGTGTGTGTGTGTGTGTGTGTGTGTGTGTGTGTGTGTGTGTGTGTGTGTATTTATATAAAATAAATGTGTAGGGTTTTTGGTTACTACCCAAATGGGTATATACACACCGTGTTTATACATTTAACCTACAAGTAAAATACCATATAAAAAACAACAAATATTCAAGGGAGATCGATACCCACAAAGGAAATGGGTAGATCTTGGTGTTAAGCATTAAAATATTAACAAAAATGAAGCTTCCAACCCTCTCTAATGGCCTCCATGGCTTCACTTTATTCTCCTCCTCCAAACCTTCAAACAAAATTGAGCAAATGAATGAGAGATTAGGGTAGATGGGAATTAAAAAATATATATATGGATTTTTAGGGCAATCCAAATCTAAGGGCCATGATAGATTCAATCCAATGGCCCGATTTAACCTTACACCACTTAAGTGGGGAGTATTTTTGTGGGAATGAAAACTTAATTATCTTGCATGGTAATGGGGTGAATGGGGCCTAGTGGGGTTAGACCAAGTTGTGCACCCTTGCCCTTTTGGAATAATAAATCAACTTTTTTGTGCATGGTTTTTAACTATAGGATTATTAGTCTTATCTAATTAAATTTGGAATTTATTTAGGGGTCATTAATTAAATAACTTTGAGGAGATTATTGGGGCTAAATATTGAAGAGTAAAGATGAACAATATTTAAATAAAATATTGGGACTTAATAAGAGAAATTAAAACGTAATATTAATTTGGGAGTTGGGTCAATATTATCTATTGATTAATTATATTCTCGACCGTCATGTTATTGTGTAAAATTTTAAAATCGGGATTTAATTAAATCTTGGCTAATGTCTTACCCCTTTAAAAAAATTATTCCATAATTTTCCTCAATTAATTATTGGGTTCTATCGTGGGATTGTGTGGGAAAATTGTTGGCATTACATGATGTCTTTGGAGGAAGGTGAGATATAGGTCATTCTCATTTCATGTTTAAATCTTCTTGTGGTGAGAAGTGAGACCCATGTTGTGCAAACTCTAATGTGAACCTTAACCCCCTTAAAACGATGAACTACTCCATCTTTCTCTCTAACTTGTCTTATTATGTATTGGATGTATGATGTGAAACTTTGTGATCATTTCTTAGAGATAAATTCCCTAAGACAGGGATAAGTGGTCTCTTCAAGGATTCAAATTCCCATTTTAGCAAATAGGTCACACAATTTATTACAAAATGCATATGAACCTAGTTAGGGAAAACCCTCTTGATTTTGACAAAAACAATACTCAAGAAACCTAATCTTGAAAAAAACTAAGGAAGTATATTACCATTTTAAGTTCCTTCAAATCCTTAACTAACTATCAGAACATAACTATAATAAAACTATAATTGATGCTTTTCCTTGGGAAGTGTTATCATGAGATGTTATTCCACAGGTAAAGTGAAGCATGATCTTCCTGGAAATGTGATGGAACCATCTTGCTATGGATAAAAAACATATTTCCTATAATACTTATTGTGTACTAACTCAATTATAAATTTATAAATGAATGAAAGAAACTTAATCCTAAATCCTTAAATAAAAAAAGATGAACATCACATCCTTTGGAGTTACACTTACGTTGTGTAATGGAGGTATGATATAAGATGAAGATGTATGCCTTAGGAGTGAATCCTAGGGATAATACCTAGTAGCCTATGTGTATGTAAATATCCTTGTGTGTAGATAAATATCCTTCTAACAAACAAGCAAATACAACAAGCAATTAAAATAATGTCGATGATCCTTATGCAATGAGATAAACCTTAAGTTAAATGTTAAACAATATAAATGAAAGATAATAAAAAGGAAAAGAAATGTATTATTCACATTCTATCACCCTCTCTAGGTATTAAGTCAAAGATTGAGACATGATCATAATAAATGTGTAATCATAAAAATATCGTTATATGGAAAGACCCTATCTATAATTTTGTATTGTCGTTGTAGCATTATGTTGTGCCTTTAAACAAAAAAATGGATCTTGTTGTGCATCACGTGTTTCCATGAGCTCTATGTGGGTTATTTTTGTGCAAACATATATTTTCTCATGTGATGTCCTAGGTAATATCCTGTAGAGTCATGTGTATTACAATGTAAGTTAAAAAAATATGGTACTTTTTTGTTGTAATTTGTGTGTAAAATGTGGGCATTACATTTGGTATCAGAGCGGAGGTTCATGCTCTCAAACCTCTCGAGGTAGATCGGAGTTGTGATGGTATTTCATGGTGGTGATGGAGTTTGGAAGAGTAATGTGATATATGTTGTTATGTGACCAACATTGTAATTGTGATATTATGAATGCACATGTTGTGCATGTCACTTAGTGCATATTTGTTATCATGTTGATGTGTTTGTGATGAGAGTATTTGTTCTCCTTTTCATGGATTCAATGAGGAGATCACGTGTGAATTGTCACCTTGTTGTGTGTGAAAAGAATGTTATTGCGAATTATGGATTGCTGGAGTGTCTTGTTACTCTTTGATATGTAGGTGTGCTGATGTGTTGCATGACATAATTGGTGTACAGTGGAGTCGCCACCGTATTGTGATGAATCATGTATGTCACCATGTTATATTGTGGTTTACTATATGTTGTAATGTTAGTCACTGTGTTCATCTTATGTATAATTCATGTAATATGTGATATTCATGTTGTGAATTAGGAGCATATGGTGATCGTATGACATCTATTATCCAATACTTGCACCTTGCGTGCATTATGTGGAAACATGATGTATCGTAACTTTGTGAAAGTAATGATTATGTTGTACCCTATATATATACCATGCGTAAGATTTTATGGTTAATGTGTGTGAATTACCATTATGTGAGTGATGTAGTAATGTGTTATGTTGTGAACCTTACACTAGATGACCCTAAGCGAGGTGATTGTTAAGAATGTATGTGAGGAGAGAGGAGGCATGGACCAATTTTCATAATATTGAGCTGAGTACGAGTGAGGAAGTGAAATATTATATAGACTCGAAAACCCACTTCTATCTATTTAGTATACTTCGAGCTTTCTCAAGGTATATTATGGATACACACCACCTTAGGTTCAACTTATGCAAACTAGCATCCCCTGCTCTTTCCTATTGGGTTTTCCATCAAACAATCCCATGTGATGTTTACTATGTTGAGCCTTATGGGAGTATAGAGGGGTGATTCAGAGAGATATTATGACAGTTGCATTATTTGATATGTTATTTTACAAGCTGAGGCTTGATGTCCAAATGTCATCAACTCGATGAGTACCCCCTTTGGTTTCGTGTGAGGCCACATAGTGATTGTTTTTTAATAGATTAGGTAAAAAGACAGGATTGTGGCTCCCAGAGGCCAAACAAAAATGAATACAACGTGAGAGACATAAAGGAGAAAAAAGGTAAGACATTGAGGAGTAGAAGAAAAGACCTCACCAATGGTAGAAGAAGGAAAAAAACTAGCTAATGAAAACTAACCCAAGAGCTAGTGAAGGAGGCTTGAAATGACTCAAAGAAAAATCAAACATTAATACTAGAAACCAAAGTCACCAGGGAATGACTCTGCGTAATACGCCCATTCATTACAATATTATACTTTTATACTGGATCTTAGTCCAACAAACATCATCAATCACCGAGGCCAATGATATTTTCAAATATTCAACTCCTAAATCAAAAATCACCTCCAAATTTCCATTCAAATGTTCTTTTGACCAACAACTAGAAGGAGAGTCAAGCACATCACAGATCACTTACCCCTCAATATGTGGGCCAACAAAACCAAATCCCGGGTCAATAATCAACCCACAACACCCACAACAAAGGCATCCACATCATTGTAATTCCTCACCAACCTAACATAGTCCCCCACATGGTCACACTGTTCCCAAAACAATTTCAAATTCATCCCACACTTCCGATCGAATCTTCCTATAATTATCACTAGCTACATCCTTCAACTCTCCCATTTGAGTGCTTCCAACCACTAGTGATTGATTCTCCTAAGGCTCCTCCACACAATTCAACAACTTGGCCACAACATGGAGGAGAAACGACAACAGGATATTTGTTTTCATTAACTCGGATCTACCTCGTCCTACTCGGACCCTTCTTCCTCCAACACCTCATCCCCTTAGATGAAGAATATATCATGCGGTGACCTCTCATATTCACAATATATTTTCATTTCATATCGAGCCCTTCGTATTTACTTGCAAAAAATGTTGGCATTATCAACTTCAATTTGTTGTTCCCATTTTCCAACTTGTGAATTTAAGAAAATTCATTTGGGATTTAAAAGAGCTGTTTGTCACCCTCAAATTCCCCCTCACTTTTTAAGTCAAATTCAAAAATTTTAAGCTTACGCCCTCCAAAAGTGTTCAAGTAAATTTGGAAGTCCGAAAAGATAAAGAAATTCATGCTTTGAAGTTGTTTAAACTCTCCAGTCTACACGTTTTGATAAATTTTCCATTTTCTTGTCTAGACGCGTGAAAATTTCATTGTTGTCCTCATTTGAATAAAATTGTCAATATTTTTATGGCCATGGATCATCAAACCTTGTATTGTTTTCAATTCCTTGGTTTGAGAAATAAATTTTAAAATCAGGCATGAAATGGTGGAGTTTTCTTCTTCTCTACATTTTTCCACAGTCATGAATGACAGGCATATCTTCCCCGTTAATTTTTCCCCAACATCCATGAGTAGTACATGGATATCTATGATTAAATGTGGCATGGCCATGTTTCAAGAAAAACGGAAGCCTCCACATGTCTAAATGACATAACTCCAAGGCCAGGGCCCAAGGGACAATCCACAAATAAGCGTAGGCTTTCCATGTGTCCAAGGTCCAAAATGAAGAAAAAACAAGCCCAAATCAGCTAAGTATGGAAGGTTCAATGGATGATGCCACGTGCTTCATCGATGCAATTTCAAGGGTCAAAGCTAGGGTAGTTGTCAAACTTGCACCAATCTTCCATGTGTCCCAAGTCCAAAAAAGGGGACAGAGCTGATTGCTTAAATTGACTAAGTATGAGCGGGTCGAGGAAGCCTCCATGTGCCTCAACGACACAATTTCAGTAATGAAACCAAAGGTCCAATATTTAAATGAGTGTTATCTTGCCACGTGGTCAGAGTCAATGGAGAGACATAATTGGCTGCTAAAAAGTCCAGGACTAGCGCAAGGAGCCACACGTTAGCTTGGTGTAATTTCAGGAGGCATATCTAAAGTGGAAACTCATATGAACACCAATTCTCCACGTGTCTAGAGGTCAACATAAGTCAAGTGGGAAGTAAGCCCAAATCGGCTAAGTATAAAAGAACCGGTAGAGCTCTCCACATGTTAGCCTCATGTAACTTCAAAGGAAAAATCCAAAGGCAGGTTCCAAATGAGCGCCACTCTCCACGTGTCTAGGGTTAGATATACAACCCTGCCAAACAAAAGGGAGAAAGTAAAATATTAATCCCGAATAGAAAGTCAAGGTGGGGAAGTGGGCCATCAAGGATATTTGAGAATTTGAGCCTTGTTTTCATTAAAGGGGCTTAAAGTTAAAAAGTGACCCGTAGCCCCGCCACACTAAGGAAAAATTCAAATATTAAGCCCGCATCGAAGGTCAAAGTGGGGAGGTGGGCTGATAGAGAAATTTGTGTTTTTGAGCCTGCATTGAAAAAAGGTAAAATTCTTAAAATGAACCATGACTCTGTCTCCACTCAAGTAAAGGCCACGTGTCAAGACCATATCAAAAGCGGGTGAGCAGACAAAAATGTAAAAAATGCCAAATCTCTATAAAGTCACAAAATGTAAAAGGAATCCTCCACACATGCTCCAAAGAAATTTCTCCCACGTGTATGACTCTAGTTTAAAGTTTTAAAGGAAAGATTAATGGTTCAAATTCACAGTTACAAAATGAGTGTAACGACTGCATTATGAAAAGTCTGGTTTTTCCCACCATTGGTGTTTCTTCGCGAATCAAAAATTTGAATGGATGCAAATGATTGAAAAGATTGTAAACCGTTTCTTGCTAACAAAGAAGTTGTAACCATTTCTTGCAAGATATTTAATGGCTTCTTCAGGCCATTGTAAAAGAGGTTGGAAATTTATCTTGTAAACTCACGAGTGCATTATACTTAGAGAAAAAAAGGAGATAGCCATTTTCATCTACTTTCCTCCATTCTCAAATTTCTTCTATTCCCACATTATGTACAACTTTTGTTTAAGCATCAATACAAGAAGAAGGATTTTTTAGCCTCTTTGATGAGGAGATTTTAGAAACTTTGAGTCCACAATCTTATCTCATCTTGTTGCCATTTGTAGGGTTGTTTCTTTCCATAAATGCATGTGTTGAAATTTCTAACTAGTTTGTACAAGAATCTAATTTTCTACCCTCAACATTAGTTCTCCTACATCTATTCTCACTCCCTTTCCCACTTTTAGACAAATTCTTCCCTAGAAAGAGATTTCTAGCTTTGTCACAGGGTCAGTGGAGTTCCCCTGTTGATCTTGAGTCGAAATGCCACCACAAAAATCCACATTTTATCGCGCATGCATATACGACAGCTATACCAATTAAGTAGAGGGACTTAGATTCCTAGAGCATTGGCAAGGAATTCACAACTTTTTCCACCCAACAAATTTTTGCGCTAATAGTTTTTGGCACCCACCATGGGGTAGATTTAGCATCATCTGCACCTGAATGCGACCAAAAGGTCAGAAAATTCAAAGTTCAAAAAAGAGAAAAATTTCTAGAATTTGAATGGCTATATGAGCCACATGGATTCAAATCATGGATATTCTGGGAAACCTTCCTATTGAAAGACCCAAATTTCTCATCCACATCCAAGAAGATGTTGCTTCAAATTTGATGGAAGCTATCTGACATAATAGACAAAGTGCCAATCACTAATTCATTGCCACAATAATTTTGGACCTTGAAGAAGAACGCGTTTCTGAATTGGAGAGGCAAAGAAAAATTACAACACCACAAAGAAGAGCATATATTTTTAAGCTGGTGGATATAAGATACACCCAACAATAGAGACAAGGAGGACAAACAGATCCCATTTTTGAGGAACTTCAAAGGAGACAAGAGCTACTCGAAATCTAGAGGCTTCCTTTTCAAGAAACCGGTCACGTTGGGAACTTGAGTGTTGCCAATCCTTTGGATGGTGAATTTCCATACATCAATGCGAGAACCTTGTAGACTTCATTGACATGGAGATCGAAGAAGAAGCTAGAGAAAGAGAGGTGAGAGCCGAAGAAGAAATAAGAGCTCAACTCAAAGAAATCGAGAGACTTCAAGCCGAGGCAAACAAAAGAGCAGCAACAGAAGTCACAACCTTAGCAAGGTTAGATGCTAGAAATAGAAAGAGAATGGGGGATTGTGATCATGAGGCCCGTAGGCCTAATGTACCACGGGGAGGAACACCATCCAATGGCTCTTGGTCAACTACTCCATGAACTACCGAGAGGCTAAAAAAAAAAAAAACTTCCCAAAATTCATAAGGGATGGTTCTCAACTCCTTGAAGAGAATGTAGCAACATTTATCACTTCTTATGGTGTGTTAGGTTTTGAGGATGAAGATTTGTCAATCTGAATCTTTGTGGAGTCACTTCAAGAGAAATTTTCCAATGGTTCTACATGCTACCCCCGAGGTCCTGTCACCTATTAGGAGGATATAAGAAGTGCATTCGAACACAGGTTCAAGAGCACAAAATATTGTCAAGATATTTTGGTCCAATTGGTACAAATGAAGAAAGAAACCTTCGAGTCAATGAGGTACTTTGTATCAAGATATGATAGAGTGATAAGAAGGATCCTTGAAGATGTGGTGCCTCCTGAAAATAATTTGAAGAGGTTTTTCATCAGTTCTTTGCCATCAGAAGTAGGTTTCTTCCTCAGAAGAGCCTAACCAAGAACATTGAGGGAGGCCCAGGACTATGCAATAAAAACCAATGATGATATAATCATTTCTGGATAGGTGAAAGGCCCCAAAGAAAAGAAAAAGGGCTAGAATTCAAACTTTGTCACCAAAGATCCAATGTTCCAAAAAATGGAAAATGACTTGGTTTCCTTGAAGAAGAAGCTATCTCAGATCACAATGTGGAATGCTTCAAAGAAACCAAACCCTCTAGATAGGCCAAGGATTGCTCCAACTCCTCGTCGGCTTTCTCTTGAAGCACCACCAGTCAATGCCATCTGTGACACCAAAGATCCAGAGGAGGAAGCAAAAATTGATGAAACTAAAGAAGAAAATATGGAAGACTATGAAAACTATTGTTAGTGCGAAATCATAGCACCCCCAAATGAGTTATGGATCTACTTTTCTAAGGCACAATCATTTGGTGTGATTGCATAACATTGAACTTTCCCTAAGGTGTGGGACCTTGAAAAACTAGGAAAGCTCTCCAGAGAAGGCTAGTTCCTCTTCCTAAACTACCTACCACAAGCTATTCCAAAGTGCAAGCAAGCTAATCTAATCCTAATCTAACTTCCAAAGAGACAAGGAGAGAAAGAAAACAAGAAAAATAGAGCCTACACTAAAATGGTGATACACCAGAGAAGGAAAGTGTTGATCATCTACTAAACTACCATGAAACAAAGAGAGGTGAGCAATGTAAAGAATGGACAACAACATCACAGGACCATAGATCAAACTCACATATAAAAATTTTCCAAAATTCCATGAACACAACTCCCATATCTGCAAATGAACATTCAAAACATGCACAGATAGCCTCGATGAAGAGAGGAAAGAAGATGCAATAAAACGAGCAAAGGATGGACAAATGCATCACAAAAACACGTATTTATTGCTCCAAATTCACACAAAGCACCATTTCACGGGAAAGAGGAAAAAAATGCCATTACAGAGCATGGGAGGAGGTTCAAAATCCATTTTCACCACGGGAAGAAAAGAAGGGGAGGCGAGAAGAAAAATGAACAACCACTAATTATGTGTAGTCTATTCACATTTTATAGAAAAAATGTGAGAAGAGAGGAAAAAACACGGGAACTACTCCAACCACTTTTCAAAATGTGTTTTAATTCTTCCTCTGTTGATGGGCTCAATGCAAAATCTCATAATTCCATGTATCTACTTTGCAGACCAAATAAAATGACCCATACTTCATTAAATCTGGTGGTTGGAACTGGTTTTTGTCTTTTCCATGCCAAAAATATTTTGTAAATTTCTCCCCCAAATCTTTACCAAATTCCAAAATTGAAGATTCCATGATGAAGAGAATCTTTAGATCTTTCCATTGGTACCAAGAACGTCAAAAATAGAGCTCTGGATCAAAAGATATGGCCTTCTAAGTTTTTCCTTAATGTTTTCGGTAAAAAATAGCTCGGGAAAATTCTAAAATTTTCTCGTAAATCCTCTGATGACATGGCATCCAATTTGGTCAGCGGAGGTAGGGGCTCCTTTTTTTCCATTTTATACTTTTTGAAAAAAAGTCAAAAAATCTCATTTGCCTCCAAAGGTCCACTGGCCCGCATTAGCTTTTGATGTGCTACCTCAACACTTAATTTTCACCTTTCTAACAAAAGGAAAATTTCCAATTTTTCTTTGATTCCTCGCTAGTCCAAGATTCCTTGGAAAACATCTCTCCCAAGCCCCACAGGTCTACCTTGGGAAAATTTTCGCTTCTAACTCCGCCAAGCCATGACTCAAAAAATACAAGGAGTTAGAAAGAGCTCTTTACCTTTCTGAAAAGGGGAAGAAATTCTCTATCTAATGGATTATTTTCTAGAAATCCTCGAGTGCCTAAAATTTGTGAAATTTAGAATGAGGCAAAAAAGGGAGTAAGTTAACCCAAAATAAGAGGGAGGTTATTTTGGTTAAAAAATTTGGCAACTCACAGGGGTCATCTGCCTACTAGATGAACGATTAGTGGCCTTAGTTGCATCCATTGGGCATGGAGTGAAGCTTGATAACCAATTCTCTTACCTAACTATGAAAATATAACCTCTAAATCACTTGGGAACCCACTTTGAAAATTGGATTTGATCTTCACCAAAAGCCAACTAAAATGGATTGTGCAAGAGCAATACAATAGCACCAAAAACAATATACCAACTAAAAATTATACATGCTCCAAATGGAACATGCAAAGTGTGAAAAAGCACTTCTTCTACTGAAAAAAACCTACCTATACTACTCTAACCAAGAGAAAAGGGAACTCAAACAAAACCTACAACTGGCAGGGAGAAATAGCTTCCCTTCCTCAAAAATGGCAGCCATGCAACTGATTCGGCACTGAACATAGCTGGTTGGATGAGTGAAAAACTAACTACAAGCTGATCTTCCACCCAAATGACCAATGTATCAACTAAAGACAAATCCAATACCTATTTTAGTTTCTCTTCATTTAGATTGAAGAGGTATGACAGCTAATCCTTGGTACTTTTAGCTCATCCTCATGTCACAAGTGGGCATGAAAGGTTTTGGCTTCTCCCTTGGCTCTAATGAAGCCAAGTACCTGATTGGGCACATGATCGATCGATGGATGTGCTTGTTACTCTAAATTTCAACTCCAAGAATGGAGTCTTCCTACGGACCTTCTTGAGTGGATGGTGTGGGAGAGATGGGGTCTTCATTGTTTCCTTCCTCCTCCTGAGAAGAACATGGAAGATTAAGATCCTCCAACCTTGGTTCTTGAGGGCCGTTGTGAGATGCAGGTTGTTGTCCTTGGATGTTCTCCTCCATGGTAGCAGACTCATGTTCTTGGAAGGTGGATGATGGAGGAGCAAATGATGTGATCTCCTTGGGCTCCTCTCCATCAAGACAATCCTCCAAGTCAGACAGATAATCTTCCTCCTCGGGCTCTACTTGCGTGTGTTCGACCTCCTCCATGGTGTCCTTTGAATCTATAATTTTCTCACCATGGTTCCCCTCATCTTCAAACATGAAGTTTGAAATCTCAAAATCTTCTTCGACATTAGAGTTTGAAGGGGATGAAGTGGGAGGAAGAACTGAAGGTTCTTCTATGGCTTTCTCTGCACTTGTTGCCTTTGAAACCGTATGGTTCTCCTCCAGAACCACACCCTCTGGAGCTAACTAATTTTCATCTAAAGCACCCGTATGATTTCCTCTTCCCAATCAGAGTCGTATGAGTCACACCATTGTTCAACTATCCTACAGTTGTTGAACATGATGACATTGGCTGGGGAGGGCACGCGTTGGTAGGGGGTGTTCATTTATGGTACAACTAGGCAGAGGGGACTTGGAAGAAAATGGGAGGATGGATGTAAAAGGGATGGAAGGTGCAATAGATTTTTGAGCCTCCATTCCTTCTTCTCACTCTATAATCTGGGGCAACATCTCAGTGATGAGGTGCATCTTGTGTTGGGTGCTAAACCAGCTGGTACAGGGACGACCCATGGACAAGGGGCCTTGTAGCCAACTTCAGCTACCATTATGGAGCACTTGACTTTGAGTTGCATCATGTCCATCTAAATCTTTTGCATTTGCCTCTCAAAATTGGCTTGACCAAGGAGTTTCCACCATCATCTACATAAACCTGTTCTTCATAAAAATTTTGTTAGAAAAAGGGGTTGTATTCATTTTCGGGATAATGGGGCTTATACAAACTGATTTATAGGAGAATTTGGAAACTATGGGGATGGAGAGAAATATTTCTATTCTTTGCTGAAATGAGAATTCCATGGTGGGAAAGAAGTCATGATTGCACAACTTCATGGGATTGAAGAAGATGAAGGAGATGGAAGAAATAATGGGTGGAAATGGATGGGAAGAAGGTCTACAACTTAGAGGATGGGTTGTTGACCAGATGAAGTTTCCTAGATGTGTTTGAAAGTGCCTCTAAAGGCTGAAATCTTCACCAAGTGCACATCAAACCTGATGAAGTGAAGTGGTAAGGTGATTCAAACTTGTCCCACTAGGCATGCCAAAACTATTAGCATGAAATCACAACACCCCCAAATGAGTTATGGATCTACTTTTCTAAGGCAGAATCATCTAGTGTGATTGCATAACATTAAACTTTCCCCAAGGTGTGGAACCTTACAAAAGTGGGAAAGCTCTCCAGAGAAGGTTGGTACCTCTTCCTAAACTACCTACCACAAGCTATTCCAGTGTAGGAAAGCTAATCTAATCCTAATCTAACTTCCAAGGAGATAAGGAGAGAAAGAAAACAAGAAAAAATAGAGCCTACACTAAAAATGGTGATACACCGAGAGAAGAAAAGTGTTGATCATCTACTAAACTCGCCATGGAACAAAGAGAGGTGAGGAATGGAAAGGATGGATAAAAACATCATCAGGACCATAGATCAAATTCACATATAAAATGTTCTAAAACCCCATGAATACAACTCCCATATCTATAAATGAACATTCAAAACATGCACAAATACCTGCAGTAGTGAAGAGAGGCAAGAAGATACAATAAAAGAAGGAAAGGATGGACAAATGCATAAAAAAACACGTTTTTATAGCTCTAGATTTACACATAGGCACCATTTCATGGGAAAGAGGAAAAAAATTCCATTACAGAGTAGGGGAGGAGGTTCAAACTCCATTTTTGACCCTGGGGAAGAAAAGAAAGGGGAGGCGGAGAAGAAAAATGAACAACCACTAATTATGTTCCTTTGTTTACATTTTATAGAAAAAACGAGAAGAGAGGGAAAAATGTGGGATCTTCTCCAACCACTTTTCAAAATGTGTTTTAATTCTTCCTCTAGTTGATGGGCTTGATGTAAAAGCTCATAATTCCATGTATCTACTTCATAGACCAAAGAAAATGACCCATACTTCATTAAATCTGGTGGTTGGAACTAGTTTTTGTCTTTTCCACACCAAAACATGTTTTGCAAATTTCTCCCCCAAATATTTACCAAAATCCAAAATCAAAGACTCCATGATGAAGATAATATTCAGATCTTTCCATTGGTACCAAGAACATCAAAAATAGAGCTTTGGATCAAAAGATATGGCCTTCTGAGTTTTTCCTTAACGTTTTCGGCAAAAAAACTCTGCAGAAAATTTTAAAATTTTCTACCACAAATCCTCTGATGACATGACATCCAATTGGGTTGATGGAGGCAAGGGCTCCTTTTTTTCCATTTTAGACTTTTTGACAAAAAGTCAAAACATCTCATTTTCCTCCGAAGATCATCGGCCCGCATTAGCTTTTTTCATGTGCCACTCAAACTTAATTTTCACCTTTTTAGCGAAAAAAGGGAAATGTTTCACTTTTTCCTCCGATTCCCCAGTTCGAGATTCCTTGAAAAACATCTCTCCCAAGCCACACAGTTCACCTTGGGCAAATTTTCCCTTCTAACTTTGCCGAGCCATAACTCAAAAAATACAAGGAGTTAGAAAGAGCTCTTTACCTTTCTGGAAAGGGGAAAAATTATCTATCTGATGGAGTATTTTCTATAAATTCTTGAGTTCCTAAAGTTTGTGAAATTTGGACTGAGGCACAAAAAGGGAGTAAGTTAACCCAAAATAAGAGGGAGTTTATTTTGGTTAATAACTTTGGCGACTCACAGGGGTCATTTTCCTGCTAGATGAATGATCAATGGCCTTAGTTGCATCCATTGGGCATGAAGTTAAGCTTGATAACCAATTCTCTTATCTAACTCTGAAAATATGACCTCTGAATCACTTGGGAACCCACTGAAAATTGAATTTGATCTTCACCAAAATCCAACTGAAATGGACTATGCAAGAGCAATACAACAACACCAAAAACTATATACAAACTGAAAATCATACATGCTCCAAATGGAACATGCAAAGTGTGCAAAAACACTTCTTCTACTAAAAACAAACCTACCTACACTACTCTAACCAAGAGAAAAGGAACTCAAACAAAACTTGCAACTGGCAGGAGAAATAGCTTCCCTTCCTAAAAAATGGCAGCCATGCAACTGATTTGGCACTTGCATGGCTGGTTGGATGAGTGAAAAAATAACTACAAGCTGATCTTCCACCCAATGACCAAAGTATTAATTGAAGACAAATCCAATACCTCTTTAATTTGCTCTGCATTTGGATTAAAGGTATGACAATTGATCCTAATTAGTTTGTAGCTCATCCTCATGCCCTAGAGTGGGCATGACTAGTTTTGGCTTCTCCCTTGGCTCTAATGAAGCCAAGTACCTGATTAGGCACGGTCTGATTCGATGGATGTGCCTGTTACTCTGAATTTCAACTCCAAGAATGGAGTCTTCTTGTAGACCTTCTTGAGTGGATGGTGTGGGAGAGATGGGGTCTTCGCTGTTTCCTTCCTCCTCCTGAGAAGAACATGGAAGATTAAGATCCTCCAACCTTGGTTCCTGAGGGCCGTTGTGAGATGTAGGTTGTTTTCCTTGGATGTTCTCCTTTGTGGCAACAGAGACTCATGTTCTTAGAAGGCAGATGATGGAGGAGCAAATGATGTGATCTCCTCGGGCTCCTCTCCATCAAGACAATCCTCCAAGTCAGACAGATAATCTGCCTCCTCGGGCTCTGCTGCGTGTGTTCGACCTCCTCCATGGTGTCCTTCGAATCTACAATTTTCTCACCATGGTTCCCCTCATCTTCAAACATGAAGTTTGAAAGCTCAAACTCTTCTTCGACATTAGAGTTTGAAGGGGATGAAGTGGGAGGAAGAACTGAAGGTTCTTCTATGTGGCTTGCTCTGCACTTGTTGCCTCTAAAACCATATGGTTCTCCTCTAGAACCGTGCCCTCTGGAGCTAACTAATTTTCATCTAGAATAGGAACCTATATGATTTCCTCTTCCCAATCGGAGTCGTATGAGTCACGCCATTCTTCAACTATCCTACAATTGTCGAACATGATGACGTTTGCTAGGGAGGGTGCATTGGTAGGGGATGTTCATTTATGGTATAACTAGATAGAGGGGAATTAGAAGAAAATGGTAGGATGGACGCAGAAGGGATTGAAGGCGTGCTAGATTTTTTATCCTCCATTTCTTTCACCCACTCTTTAATCTAGGGAAACATCTCAGTGATGAGGTGCAACTTGTGTTGGGTGTTAAACCAGCTTGGTAGAGGGTGACCATGGACAAGGGGCCTTGTAGCCAACTTCAGCTACCATTATGGAGCACTTGACTCTGAGCTACATCATGTCCATCTCAATCTTTTGCATCTACCTCTCAAAATTAGCTTCGGCCAAGGAGTTTCCACCATCATCTGCATAAAATTGTTCTTCATAAACATTTTGGTTAGAAAAAAGGGGGTTGTATGCATTTTCGGGATAATGGGGCTTATAAAACTGATTTGGAGGAGGATTTTGAAACTATGGGGATGGAGGGAAATAGTTCTATTGCTGCAAATGAGAATTCCATGGTGGGAAAGAAGTCATGATTGCACAACTTCATGGGATTGAAGAAGATGAAGGAGATGGAAGAAATAATGGGTGGAAATGGATGGGAAGAAGGTCTACAACTCAAAGGATGGGTTGTTGACTAGATGGAGTCACCAGATGTGCTTGAAAGTGCCTCCAAAGGATGAAATCTTCACCAAGAGCACATCGAACTTGATGAAGTGAAGTGGTAAGGTGCTTCATACTTGTCCCATCGGGCATGCCAAAACTGTTAGTGCAAAATCACAACACCCCCAAATGAGTTATGGATCCACTTTTCTAAGGCAGAATCATCTGGTGTGATTGCATAACATTGAACTTTCCCCAAGGTTTGGAACCTTGCAAAGTGGGAAATCTCTCCAGAGAAGGTGGTTCCTCTTCCTAAACTACCTACCACAAGCTATTCCAGTGCAGGAAAGCTAATCTAATCCTAATCTAACTTCCAAGGAGACAAGGAGAGAAAGAAAACAAGAAAAAATAGAGCCTACACTAAAACGGTGATACACCAGAGAAGGAAAGTGTTGATCATCTACTAAACTGCCATGGAACAAAGAGAGGTGAGCAATGGAAAGGATGGACAGCAACATCACAGACCATAGATCAGATTCACACAGAAAATGTTCCAAAACCCCATGAACACAGCTCCTAGATCTGCAAATGAACATTCAAAACATGCACAGATACCCTGCAATGAAGAGAGGTAAGAAGATGTAATAAAATGAGCAAAGGATGGACAAATGCATCACGAAACACATTTTTGTTTCTCCGATTTACATAGTGCACCATTTCACATGTAAGAGGCAAAAAATGCCATTACAAAGTGGGAGAGGAGGTTCAAACTCCATTTTAAACCCTGGGGAAGAAAAGAAGGGGAGGCAGAGAAGAAAAATGAACAACTATTAATTATGTGCCTCTATTTACATTTTATAGAAAAAACACAAGAAGAGAGGAAAAATGAGGGATCTGCTCCAACCACTTTTCAAAATGTGTTTTAATTCTTCCTCTATTGATGGGCTCGATGCAAAAGCTCATATTTCCATGTATCTACTTCGCAGACCAAATAAAATGACCCATACTTCATTAATCTGGTGGTTGGAACTAGTTTTTGCCTTTTCCATGCCAAAACATGTTTTACAAATTTCTCCCCAAATCTTTACCAAAATCCAAAATCGAAGACTCCATGATGAAGATAATCTTCATATCTTTCCATTGGTACCAAGAACGTCAAAAATGGATCTCTGGATCAAAAGATATGGCCTTCTGAGTTTTTCCTTAACGTTTTTAGCAAAAAACAACTCGGGCAAATTTTGAACTTTTCTCCTACAAATCCTCTGATGATGTGGCATCCAATTGGGTTAGCAGAGGTAGGGGCTCCTTTTTTCCATTTTACACTTTTTGACAAAAAGTCAAAAAATCTCATTTGCCTTCGAAGGTCCACCGGCCCGCATTAGCTTTTTGATGTGCCAGCTCAGCACTTAATTTTCACCTTTTTGACAAAAGGGAATTTTTTCACTTTTTCCTCCGATTCCTTGCCGTCCAAGATTCCTTGGCAAACATCTCTCCCAAGCCCCGTAGGTCCGCCTTGGGCAAATTTTCCCTTCTAACTCCGTCGAGCCATAACTCAAAAAATACAAGGAGTTAGAAAGAGTTCTTTACCTTTCTAGAAAGGGGAAGAAATTATCTATCTGATGGAGTATTTTCCAGAAATCCTTGAGTGCCTAAAATTTGTGAAATTTGGACTAAGGAACAAAAATGGATTAAGTTAACCCAAAATAAGAGGGAGCTTATTTTGGTTAACAACTATCTTAAGGTCAAGGAAGTTGATATGCACAATGGCCTAATTGAGTAGTACATTGATGATGAAGATGAGATGAAAAAGAAGCTCCAAGTTTCTCATGTGATGTTTTCACTCGTGCATAATCCAGGAAAGGTGTTTCATCCTTAATGGTTGTAGTAAAGGATAAGAAGAATAAAGAAGATTCTCCTCCATAGAGGTCACACAAAATAAAATCATCAGCAGAGGATCACCATTACCACCTTCTATGGAGTTGGCCAAAGAAAAACTAGACTCACTAGTTGTCAGGGATCATGCTACTATGCCAAGTAAGTCATCTAATTCTTCTCCCAACTCAAAATTTTCTAAGAACAATTATCCTTTAAATGTTGTTCCTGCAAAAACATCTAAGGTTCAATCAAAAGCTACACCCTCACCCCCTTCCAAGCCAATTGTTACACCTGAAAAGGAGAATTCAACACCGAAAGTAGAAAATCCTTTACCATGTAAATCTTCCTCCATTTTTAGAACCTCTTCCTTGCTCACCATAACCCCATTTGAATTTGTGGAACATGCAAGAAAAACCATATTCCAACTCTCGAAATAGAATACCTACAAACACAACTTGCCAAGCTTGATAGGTTAATTAATGTTGTTCATGGTGGTAACGTTGTATCCTCGAGTTCTAATTCTAAAGGATTACTACCCACACCATGCACACCACCTTCCCAAAACATGCTAGCCCTCGGTGCCTCCAAAACCAACGGGTTGAACCTTTCTACCCATCACTCCTCATTAAAGGCTTCCATTAAATAATTGTATCATAGATTCTAGAGCCTCGAGACAATGTGATGCTAGCTAAATTTGTAAATTTTCTAGGCCTCACCTTGACCCGAGATAAATGGCACCTTCTACTCAATGGAATCCAAACAAGTTCCATTGGTAGGAAGAATAGAATATGCACAAGTAGCACTAGCTGATTTTCTAGACAAGAAGGTGCTCCTAACCATACCTTGGTAGAAGATTTCCCATTATCCTTTGGTATGCTATTGAGTAGGAGTTTCTGTAGAGACCTGGGTGGAGAGATAAAAATTGATTGGTCATCTACAAATATCCCAATAAAAGGTGAGATGAAGAAGTTGCTACTAGTAAGAAAGATGAAGTTCATAGTAAAAAATTCTGATGATCCGAAAGCAAACATTCTCTTTCAAGATTTTGGGCTAGGAAACTACTTCCTCACATCAAAAAAAGAGGAGAACTTGCCACTTCTCATGGAGGAAGAGGAAGATCAAATTTAGACAATGGAATTTGATGGTAGTCATTCCAGGTGGGATCGAGAGTTGGTGTAGTATTATACTCTCCTTCTAATGAGTTGTGTCCGTTTGCCTACAAGTTACAATTTGAAAATACAAATAACACTACAGTGTATGAAGCACTACTCTTAGGCATGACTGTAATAGAGGACATGGGAATCAGAAACTAAGATGCCAAGGTGATGCAAAGGCTGTAAAAAAAAGTCTGCCAACAATATCGGTGAAGAATCCAAGACTTTGCACTACGAAAACAGAGTGTGGGACTGCATTGAATCTTTTGATGCATTTTCCATTGAAGCTATTCCAAGGGAACAAAATGAAAATGTTGATTCTCTTGCAGTGTTAGCTTCCCTAGTGACACCTCATCCTTCTTTTGGTAAATACAAAGTGACCATTGAAATGGTATTCAGGCCTAGTGTACTAGACAATGCAAATCATTGGCAAGTCTTTAATGATGATAACCAAATTCTATCCTTTTTAGAGAAAAGGGATAATTTCAATAATATCTTCTTCAAAGGAGGTGAAAATCCACACCAAGAAGCAATCCCCAAAGAAGAGAAAGAAGGAATTGAAGGGATTGATGATGAGGGAGTAATCAAATTGAAAGGGAACAAAATTCCTAAAGGCCTAATCTCTTTAGAAGACCTCTTTGAAAAACATGATAAATTCATTCAAGAGAAAGAAAAGTAATATTTTTGGTGCCCAAGTGATTTTGATAAAGAAAACATTGGTACCACGGAGGAGCCAAGGATGGTCAATATTGGAAAATGTTGCTTGCCTAAAGAAAAAAAAGGTTTTTTGCATTACTCAATAAATACTCGATGTCTTTGCCTACTCTTATGATGAACTCAAATCCTTGCAGCCAAAGGAAATGCATCACTCAATTCCTTTGAGGTAGGGTGTTAAGCCCTTTAGGTAAAAGAAAGGCTATGTAACCCAAATATTTATGATACCATTAAGGAGGAGGTAACGAAGATGCTTAATGTAAGGATCATCTTTCCCATCCACCATTCAATGTGGGTGGCTAACATCATGTCGGTAGAAGAAGAATGGTGAAATAATGATATGTGTAGATTTTCGTAACTTGAACCATGAATCACTTAAGGAAAATTATCCTCTTCCTATCATGGACCATACCTACAAGCAAATCACTAGATCTGAAATTCTTTCAGTACTTGATGGATTCTCAGGATATAATCAAATCAAAGTGGTAGAGGAGGACTGCACCAAGACAACCTTTACAACACCTTGGGGCACTTTTGCCTACATCAGAATGCCTTTTGGCCTAATCAATGCAAGAGATACAATCCAAAGGGCAATGAATTTGGCCTTCAAAGATCTGAAGCATTGCATTATCATATATCTTGATGATCTCATAGTATTTTCAAAGAAGAGGGGAGATCATATATATCACTTGGAACATGTACTTGCAAGGTGTAGGAAACATGGCATTTCACTAAATCTAAAAAAGTACATTTTTGGAGTCACAGAAGGCAAGTTATTGGGGTACATTGTGAACAAACATGAAGCACACATTGATCCTGAGAGGATAAGATCCATTCAAGCACTAGCCCTGCCCACAAGCAAGAAAGGAGTTCATTCATTCTTCGCAAAGGTGAGATTTCTTCATCATTTTGTGCCTAAGTTTGCTGAGTTGACGAAGCACATCACTTCCATGATGAAACCAAAAGAAAATTTTAAATGGAACAATGAAGGGAAGGAATATTTTGAAGAGATTAAGAAATCCATTGCCAAGGCTCGACTCTTGTATCTCCGATTTTAACAAAGAATTCATCATGTGTTATTATGCATCAAAACATACACTCTCGCTCATTCTCGTTCGAAAAATGATGAAGGCGTGGAAGCACCTATTGCTTTCATGCATTTTCCTTTGAAAAGCATGATCCAAAATAAAGACAATTGGAGAAGCATGCCTATACAAAGTGGTTAAGGCTATAAAAAACTTTAGGTTTTACATCCTCAATTCCCATATGGTGGGGATGGTCCTGGCGGTCTCAATCAAGTCCATCTTAACACAACAGAATCCCGTGAGCTAAAAGAGGAAATTGGATTGCAAAGACTTAAGAATATGACTTGGAGATTCAACCCTCTAATATGGTAAGGGGAAATGGCTTGTGCAAGTTGATTGCTGAAAATGAAACACTCAAAGTTCAACATGGAGAAGAAAATTGTGCTTGCTCAACTTGTTCAGAAGACAACCCACAGGTTCTCTTTGTCACCACTACTGATGAGTGGTATGCTGATATTTCCTATTACCTGAATTATGGAGATTTCCCTCCCCATCTTGATTACAAGAAAAGAAGAATACTTAAGTGAAGGAAACTAAATTTGTAATCTAGAATCATGCACTTTACAAAAGAGGCTTAGATGGTTGTTTCCTCAGGTGTGTAGATAAGGAGCAACAATAAAAGTTTCTTAAAGCATACCATGACCAAGCATGTAGTGGAAATTTTTCAATAATAGTCACTACACACAAGATCCTCTGAGGAAGGTATTATTGGCCCACCATCTTTGCAGACACTCAAGATTGGGTTTCTAAATGCAAAGCATGTCAACAGTTCATTGGAAGACCATAACTCGCTGCATTACCACTCAGGCCAATGGTTATTGAAGAACCATTTCAATAGTGGGGGATGGACTTCATTGGCATTCCAAACCCTCACTCAAGTGTGGGGCACACCTATGTACTCATAACAATAGACTACTTCACCAAATGGGTGGAAGCCATTCCGGCTAAACAAGCCAACACTGAAACAATATGCAACTTCATCAAGGAGAATATCATAGTCCATTTTGGAGTGCCACAGAATATTGTAGTAGATAATGCTACCTATTTCTCTTCAAGAGAGTGACCAATTTTTTCTATAGCTACGGATCTTCCTATCTCTATTTCACTGATTCTTAGATGTTTCTTTGAAAGTGACGAAATAGATAGGGTAACGGCATAGGTGGAATACTGTTGAAATGACGGTTGATAGGTTGTTACACACGTATGACCTCGGGATCCACATATAATCATGAGAGCTTACTTTTGGCTGGGAGGAAGTACCTAAAATGGAACACAAGACCACCGAATAAAAGTTAAACAATATGTGCAAAGAACTTCCTAGCATGTGCTAGATCCGGAAGTGTGATACTTCCTGGGCATGTATCGTCCACTGTTTAAAACAATTTAATGCTGGTAATGAAGTAAATCCTATTGTAATTAAAATGATTTAGGCATCTCATTTAAAACACAATAAGAAAGTTCTAATCTAACAGGCTAGGTTAAAATAAGATCCAAAGGCCAAGTAATCGGTTGCAGGGTCTCTGCAGTCTAACAGATGTCTTAGGCAGTCACGAGGTGATTAAGGGTGATATGAGAATAGGTGGATAGGTCATTGTTAGGGGCTATATTGGTAAATACATGACCAACACCGGTTAAGGGTGACCGAAACCGGTTGGGGAGAACTCAGTGCCAATTACTATGGAATCTTTGGGAATGTCGCAGAATGAGCTTTGGACCTCCCTTATGGTTACACAAAGGACTAGGCTAGTCGAAATGAGGTATTAGGCTATTTGGATGGGATTTGGTGAGGATTTAATGGGGATATGGAGGGGTGAGTATTGAAGGAGGTCAATGTTTGGCTAGGAGAAAAAGGATGAAGATACATGATTAAATGAATGACCAAGAAGAGTAGAATGTTCTACTTACTTGGAACCTAGTTCTGGATGTCTGTGAGTGAGGAATGAAGGTGTTGATAAGAGGTTGAATGCTGCAGAGGATCATCAAACGTTGGGGATCTCTCGCATGGGCTGAATGTGCTTTCCTTCTTGCCTGATTGAAAACTAATTTCAAGTCCAAGTTTGGGTAGGTCTAGATGAACCAATGATCCATGTATCATGCAAGAGAAAATGTTTGATCTCCTTCCTTGCATGCATGTTCTCATTAAATATTGTTCTCAAAAGATGTGTTCTCTCTCAGAAATCGCAACTTTTTCCAACCTAAAAAAGGTTGTTTTGAGGATTAAAAGGTGACCAATGATGGTTTCGGCTTAATCGGCATTGGTTAGGGTTGGATTTTCTAGCTTTACTAAACTAGGAAAATCCCCTTGATTTTCTGGGATCTCATGTCATTCCCTCACGGATTAGACTGGAAGCTTCTTTTAAGCATGCGAGAATGTGGTTAGAGGGAATGTAGGCATTTATTTTTAGGGTTTGGGTAAGTCTTAGTTAGTTATGTCAACTTACTAAGAATAGGTCTTAGGGTGAGGTGGCTTGATGAGGTGTCTAGGTGAGGTGGATATGTGGGAATTATCTAAATTAGGATATTTAAATAATAAATATGGTGAGGATAATGAATTAATTTAATTTAAATAATTAAATTAATATTATAGTGAGGTGAAGGGGGCCATGGCTAGTGGATGTGTTCAATGTGTTTATTTGTTGAGGACCAAAGGGAGTGTGACCTAATTTTGGTGTCTACAATCTCATTCTTCCGACTACTATCCATAAGGAAATGGACAAGCCAAATCAAGCAACAAGAACATTGTGACCATTTTCAAAGCAGCTTACTTAACGAGTTTAAAAGGAATTGACACAAAAGGTTATACGACACATTATGGGTGGATAGGATCACTCCCGAAGAAGGCAATATGTATGTCACCATTCCAACTGATGTATGGAATTGAAGAAGAAATTCCTATCATGATCGAGATGTGAGTTGTCAAGCTGCTACAGGCAATATAAGATGGTCAGTACAAGGATTCCATTGACAAGAGGATCCTCTTTCTTGAGAGCAGTACAGTATAAACCGTAGTACACTACCAGATTAAAGAGTAGGAAAACTCTACATTGTCTCAAGTTGATAGGTTTATCCATTCAAGGTTGAAGTGATTTCGGTATCCAAGGTATAGGATATGGTCGGAAACACAATGCGAGTCGTGTATGAATGTTTAGGTGTGTTCCGTACACCAAAGGTAAGGTTAAGATAAATAGTCACGACAAGAGGCAAGGTAAGGTCATTAGGTCAATCAACACTGCAATAAGCAGTGTCACAAGGTATAGTGAACACATGGGTTCAAAGGTCACTAGCGATGTCCTGGGTCCAAGTATCTAGGTTAAGGCATGGGTAGGTATGAGGTATGGGTAAAATAAGGAGTCCCCAAAGGAGGATAAGATTAGGTAGTAAATAATAAGGTCAGGAGGGTGAGGTAAATGGTTTTAGGTAGAGGTGGGGTGGGGTAAATGATTAGGGTAAAGGGTAGGTGTGGAAAAAAGGAGTGATGGGCAGGGTAATAGGGTAAAATTTAGGGCAATGTGCAAGAGAGGGTGACCGATGCCGTTCAAGGGTAACCGATGCCGGTAGAGTGGAACCAATCATGGTAAGGTAGGCACGAATCGATGCCGGTGAAGTAAAACCAAGGTCGGTTAGGTCGGGTTTGTTATAAAAAAATCTATGTTTTTGTTATTCATTTGTCTCTAGCGAATTAAAAAAATGACACAAAAGAGAGAGAACATGGAAAAAGTGCCTAGGCAGTTAGAGGGTTGAGTTGGTGATCCGAATGGTGGCTGATTGGTTGGTGAGTGGCAGGTCCATAGGA
This sequence comes from Taxus wallichiana var. yunnanensis, assembly GCA_018340775.1. Classification (NCBI taxonomy): domain Eukaryota; kingdom Viridiplantae; phylum Streptophyta; class Pinopsida; order Cupressales; family Taxaceae; genus Taxus; species Taxus wallichiana. The sequence continues at coordinate 903,773,405 of CM031235.1, read as the reverse complement.
TCGGTGGGTGTGATTTGATTGGGTGGAGCGTGAGGGTAGTGATTTGGTGATGGTAGAGGCCGGAGAGGGATTGGGCGAGCCATCGGTGCAACGGCTAGATGTGCCACCACAACAACGGTAACACGATGAGGTAAGCATCTAACCCTTGTATTTTGTTAGATAGATTAGGTGATTTGTCAAATTAGGTTTTCTTTTTTTATTATGGGTGGGGGAAAATAAAATTTGTAAAATGGGAGGGTAAATTGGGTAAAATAGGAGTGGGGAGAGAGATAATTTGGAGAAGAGGGGAAGGGATGCGGTGGAGGGGGTGTGAAGGTGATTTTAGGTGGAAATAAGTGTCGGGTAGTAAAATTTTTGAGAAGGGATGGTTTGGGGATCGTGGGTTTTCATTGTGTGTGACCGACATCGGTCAAGTGTAGTGGCGTCGTCGCGTAGGGGATAAACCGGTATCGAGTCATGAAACAGGTGATCGATGCTAGTCTAGGGGTGATTGGGGTCGATTAGAGATAATCAAAACCGGTTGGACTTTGGAGCGCAAGGGGTCAAAAGTTCCACAAAGTTGGGTGGGTTGATATGGGTAGAGGTAAAATAGGGTGTGGGAAAATGATAGGGGGTGAGTATGGGTATGAGAAATATAGATTAATGTGTTGTTTGTCTTGGATGTAGGGAGATATCATCTACGCATGCGGATAGGGTTCCACCCCTGCTCGTGATAGTTCACAGGTGCGGATGGTGCAGTGACCCCTAAGGAGTGTGGCATGTGGAGGCGGTGGGCTCGAGTGGGGTCTAACACTACCAAAGCATGTAGTCCGAAAACCTAGTCGATGGTCGCGCTCATTGATAGATGGGATTACTCATGGACCAACACATTTCACCTACCAATGGGTGAGATGAAATTAACTCTAGAGGACATGTTCAAGATTCTACGGCTACCCATATTGGGTACATAGGTCTATTCGATCTCCTCTGAGGCCTCGGAGGAGCCGATGCTTGATGATGTTTGGAGAGGGGATGGCCGAGCCGACATTCCATAGCACTAGCATGCGTGGGAGAGATGTACCTAGCCCTTCCAAAGAAGACAAGGCTAGTAGTTCTATTGTTGGAGGTAGTGTGCTGCTTTGCACTACCAGATATAGAGGGAGGTAGATTTCCCCACTCGTTAATGGGTGTACTACATGACATGATGATAGACTAGATGTCTTTTTCTTGGGTGCCAACATTCCTGGTGTAGTTATACAGGGAGTTGGGGGTGTATGGATGGCTATGCAGGTTCAACATGTGTTGTACCTTTTTACTTCACTACTAGGCATATGATCACATTGTCTGTGTGCATCCGGTGGGCATGTCCTAGGCTGATGTCTTTCTGCCAGTCTATTTACGAGTGGGGTATAGGTGATGGGTGCATGTTATTGGAGAGTGGAGATCAAATAGGCCCACACATGATGTGGCCTATTTTCAGTGACTATTGGAGGGGTTGTCTAGAGTGGACATCATATGGAGGCCATATGTGGACTTCCCATCATATAGGTAGATGCGTGATGAGTTAGTTGAGTTGTAGCTACTGAGATGGATACAAGGTCACCGTGCGAGGAGCATGAGATGATCCCAATTGATAGAGTTAGGTGGTAGTTTGGGCTACTACAAGACATACCTCTGCCCTTCCCGTAGTACAGGAGAGATAACGTGGAGAGGCCCTTACCTCTACCATAGCGGACTATGCCCACGAGGGGCGGGAGGATTAGGCAAGTGACCAGCAGATTGATGATTTTGGGGTCACAGATAGATATAGAAAGTGGTGGGTGGCTCATTTACGAACCATACCAACCAGTGAGAAGTAACCGGATCTAGCCAAAGATCACAAAGTGCAGAGAGACTCCATATAGGGGCGGTGGCTACTCTAATTACCCATTGGGTATGGTGCATATACATCCGGCTAGCTCGAGGTGGAGGTAGTGGAGTTACATGTACAAGTGGCCAATCTTCAAGCCCGAGATGACCCGGGGGGGGATGGAGACAAAGATGGGGATGATGGTCGGGTGGCTTCCCTACAAGCATAGGTGATAGGGTTACAGGGCCAGTTGGCCACAACATAGGCATAGATTGGGGCTTTATAGGCCCAGATACATGCACAGTGCAGGCCGATGGCACCACCATAGGCACCGGGATAGGGTCCCAGTTCATAGGAAGGGGCGGGAAAGGGTCCCGTAGGATAGGTATAGGGGCCAAGGCCTATGGGGCCACCACAGACCGTGCCTATATCTAGGTTACGGATGCCCTAGGTGAGGCCAGATACTACCAGGACCAGTTGATGGTGGCCGGGATAGACTTTCTATCCTATGGAGAGTACATGGCATAACAAGCCTTGAGTGAGAGGATGAGATCCCAAACTCACAATGTAGAGAGCACAGGGGGCCATCGAGCTCTTCGATAGGATCGGGAGAGCCCACAAGCTCATAAAGATTAGCTCCAGGTGATGTGCCGTGGGACCCCACCACCTATGATGGGTGGGGAGATGTTAGTAGGTCACCAGGCCCGGGACGAGAGGAGGCAAAGGGTATAGGCAACATAGATATGGAGGATGTCCACGAGAGATGCTTGATATATAGCTCCTGATTTTTATGTATTGTAGTCATTTTTTGATATATACTAGCATGCGTGATGAAGATAGTGAGGATGTACGAGAGTTTTTGTATATTTTGAGCATATACCAGCCTACGTGTCAAAGATATTTTGTATTGGTTTATTATTATATTGTATATGAGGCCGGCTTTATGCGTTCAATGATTTTTTGAGATAGACATGATGGAATATCCTTGTATATTGTATTGAGACACACATATTTATTTGTATGATGAGATACATGAGATGCTTGATTTTTTCGGTGTTTTATGAGACTTTTAATTTTTTGTTGTGATATGGATGAAAACTAGGTGAGTTAGGCATGATGGAGTTAGGTTGGTTTTAGGCATGGATTGAGTTAGGTTTGGTTTAGGCATGAATCGAGTTAGGTTGGTTTAGGCATGGATCGAGTCAGGTCTTAGGCATGGTTGAGTCAGGTTGGTTTAGGCATGGATCGAGTCAGGTTGGTTTAGGCATGGATCGAGTCAGGTTTAGTTTAGGCATGGATCAAGTCAGGTCTTAGGCATGGTTGAGTTAGGTTTGTCGTCTAGGCGTGATTGATTTTAAATTGGTTGGGGTTGTGATTCATTAATTTATATAATGAATGATAATACGGGCTATTTTTAAGATGCTTTATAATATATGGATGATGATGGTAGTCATAATAAATGTATGTTGTGGTGATGATAAAAATGTTAAGCAACTTGTTATTTGTTTGGTTTAATTTCCAAGTTTTAGATATAAAAAAGGAAACTAAGTAAGGTAGAATGTGATTTGAGGAAAATGAAAGATGAATTGGTTAGGATAGAGAGTGGTGAGCTAACCACCAAGGGCCCTATACCCTCGGAGTGCTACCTACATAGTCCCGGTGAAAAGGGACCTCAGGCCGATGTAATTCTCCCATGAGCTAGGGAAGAATATGATGATGTAGGAAAATGAGTTGGTAGGTTTTAGGCATGATTTGGGTTTAGGTTTGATAGATGTGGGTTGGCTATAGGCAAATTGGTATAGGTGATGTCAGTTGTGGTGAAAGAAGAAGATTACCCCAAAGGTAAGCATCGAGGACCAAGTCCTATATAAGGTAATCAAAATGTAAATAAAGAAGGTTAAAAGATAACAGGGGGCAATAAAGCCACCTAATTGGTTAGGATCAGATTGAATAGGTCATACCTTGGAGAAGGTGATGAATGTAAGATCCTAAAGACATTGCATGATTGATTGTGCTAAAGGTGAAAAGGGGTCACATGATCACCAAATGTCATGGTTCCAAGAGGTCCCTTGAGGTAGTAGGAAAATGGGGGTGCAAATGGTGAGAGGGGTGAAAGGTGGGTAATTTCATATGATATGAGGTGGCATGCTCTTTGGGCAAGAGATACGAGGTAACAATGGGCAAGTCCATGACTAAAAAGTTGTCTATTTTGACTTGTATTAGAGATATACCGATCAATGCAGAAGTCTATATGGGATGAGGAAATGAACTCCTTGATGTCTTTATGAAGTAGATCAATGCGGGAAGCTTCAGTTTATCTCATTTTTTTAAAGAGCTTTACATAGCTGACCTTCGAGGGAGCAGTCTATTTATAGCAGCGATTACAGAGAGGAAGATGTCTTTTTGAGGGAGTCATATTTTTATTAGAAGTTTGAATCAAGGAGTTGGGTCCCATGTGAGGGCTTTAAAGTCACGGACAAGACCAAGGTGAGGAAAAGGATTTTTGTTCAGAAATCAGGGTGAAATGACCATGGGATCTCATCTAAAGATAGACAAAAAGTATCCATGATAATCATGCTATGTCCAACACCGTGGTACACATATTCAATTGAAGATAACATGTGACGGGTACACACATGATTCTTGTTAAATCATTGGTGAGGTGTAAGAAGTGGAGAGTGCTCAAGGGACGAGCATGGAAGGAGGCAAAAAGTGATGTAGGACTAAAATTCAACAATAGAAGCTGTCTAAGATGCAATGCATTAAGGGGCTCAGTTCAAGTTTACCATTGAGGAAGATAGATGATAAGCACCGATCTATAGGTATGAGTCACGATGTATGGTCCAAGCCAATTAGGAGCAATCTTGCCCCGTTTAATTTTTTCTTCTTTAGTTACATGTTGATTTTCTTTTAGGACAAGGTCACCGATTTAGAAGGTATGTTCATGGACACATTTTTTGTAGGCACGTTTGATACATTTTTGGTAAACTTGAAGGTGGTCAAAAGCATTAAGACAACGTTCATCTAATAACTCAAGTTGTGCTAAACGGTCCTGACGAAAGTGATCATCATTGAGCATGTCATGGAGAGAAATACAGAGTGAGGGGATCTAGACCTCAAAGGTAGAACACCCTCTCAGCATGTAGACCATAGAAATTAGTGTGGCAGCGGTGGAAGTGTGGATACTAGTGTGGTATTCCCACGAGGGCAAAAGGAATGTGCGTATGCCACCCCTTCCTAGTATCATTAACCACTTTCATGAGAATTTTGTTTAGGGTTTTATTAGTGGATTCGGCTTGTCCATTGGTTTATGGGTAATAAGGTGATGAGAAACTTAGGCTGAATGTCGAAGGCATCACAAAGTTTTCACAATGTTTTGTTTTTAAATTGTTTTCCATCATTCAAGTTTCACGAGTAATAGTTGTGAGTATAATATTCCTTTGATTGATAAGAGTGATGTCAAGTCCCTTAAGCGTCAAACCACATATAAATTTGCTCATATCGGCTGTGTACAAATAGGAATCACACCTTTATTTCGCCGCGGTTTGAATGCTAGTATATTATGTTGTCTGTTAGATTTAAGATTTGATAATTTTAAGGATAGTCTGTTAGCCGCAGTCCAAACTGGCCTCCATACAGGCCCTGTGTCCTTTGAGGTATACCCTAATTACCCAGTGTCTTTGACAAAAGAAGACCTTCTGCAGGATGTCTTAAAATTGCACTTAGCAACCACAGGCTTAAATATGCGCAAAGGATCTTGTCCTCTTGCCGTCCATTATAAAATCATTTACCGTCTAGTCAATACCATGAACCCAGCTGTTAAGCACGGCACGTCCAAAGGCAGTAGCGTGGTGACCCACGTTAATTTAGAAACTCAGAAGATTGAACCTGAGTTAATTTCATGGTCAGACATCAAGGTCCCAAAAGAATGGACACTTGCAAAAAAGTTTGTGCAGACATCTCAGCCAAAGCTTGAAAATGCAACTGCAGTAACAGAAGGCAGAAATAATGTGACACTCAGTTTCAGAAGAAACTCAGATGTTGGTAAAGCATCTGATTTGAATAGATCTAAAAGGTTTTGAACGAAGCGGTTCTCTAGCTTCTACATCTTCTTATTTTACAGTTGGTGAATCATCTAAGCCACAAGAGACTAGAAAAGAAGATGAAAAGATATTTTTGTGTAGCCATAGATCATTAACCCATGATCCTTCTACTGACTTTTTATGGTGCTCAGATTGCGAGAAGCTAGTCAGTCAGAAGTACGCCCCTGTCAACGGGCCTACAATAAACATGGCTTCAACAAGTACGAGGACTCCATTTCCTCCTACAGATCAGCATGAGCTGATTTCACCTGATGAGACTCAAAAGGCCGTATTCTGGTATCAAAGAGCAGTCAACAAAGAAATAGAGCCATCTGAAAGCTCTAAAATGCTCAACTGGACCAACAAGGCACTACTATCTGTGAATGAAGAGGTATGTTCTCAATCTGAAAAGCTTTCAAGTTTGGAAAGAACACTTAAAGCTATAGAATTGAGAAAGAAAGGAGACACTACTGGTGCTTTAAGATTGTTAAATTCTAGATTTGATAAAATGGAAGAATCTGTTAAGAGAATAGAAAGCACAAAGACATAGTCTTACTACAAGCCTTCCGAGGCGGTCCACACATGAGTCACAGATATTGTTCAACCTTTGGTTGATCATACAGTTGGTTTAAAGAGTACAATCATAGCGAAACTACACAAACAAATGAACTATTAGAATCAGTCTGTCACACGATTCAGGATGAGAATGAAAAGACACACAGTAGGATAGATGACATTCAAAAGTGTCTAACACAAGAACTTCCAAAGATCTTTCCTAAGATCAATGAGTTGAATAGTAGATTGACACCTAGAAAAGAAAGTGACTCGGTCTCAAGCCGTCTCATGGACAGAAGTCCAGAATCTAGCCAGTCCTACTCCAAAGAAGTCATATAAGGAAGTTCTAGAGGAGTATAAACCTTTGTTCTTTAAGGACAAAGAAGTAAACATGCTTAGTATAGAGGGTACTGAATCTCACATTGAGAATCCAGAATTCACACCACCACTGTTTGATGAACATATGGGTGAAAGCAAGATCGTGTTTCAGTCAACCACAAAGGTCCGTGACACTTCAGCCAAATTTCTACAGAGTAGAATGCAAGACCGTGGCTGAAATAAAAGAAATAATCCATGCCATGATAGGATGGGGCAACACTCAAAAAGAAACCTATGGCAGAACACCTCAAAATATTGCTGCCACTATAGTCAATGGCTTTGTAGGCATTCTTAAAGAATGGTGGGATGTTCTTCCCAACAAAGCAGCAATCCTAGATTCAGGTTTCACTGGCCTCACAGCAGCTCTTATCAGAGAATTCATCGGTAATATAGACGATGATAAGATGATGAACACGGCTATGTTCCTCAGAGCTCGCTTATGTGATATGACTCGCATAAAGGAATATCAATGCTTCATGCAGAAGCTATATTACAGTTCAGGTAATATTAACGATGAGACTATGCGTCTCCGTTATATAGAGTCATTTCCGCCTTTCTTTGCTACACAATACAAGAAGGCCATGCATGGAATGAAAACTTGAGCTCAGTTTTGGGCACATCAATCGATAATAGATCGATCTGCAATGCCAAACCATGCAAGGAAAAATGGGAACGCAAGCAAGCGCGTCAAACACCAAAAGCTCTCAAAGAATACTTTCTGCAATCGGTATGCTTTAGAACCTTTTGGCTGCCCTGAACTTGAAATCCAATCTTCCAAGAAGACATCTTCTTACAAAGATTGTCTTTTTCGAAGATTGAACTGAGTTAATTTCCTGGTCTGACATCAAAGTCCCCAGAGAATGGACTCTTGCAAAGAAATTTGTGCAGTCAGCTCAGCCAAAGCTTGAAAATGCAACTGCAAAGAATGTATGCGTAAATGATGTGACACTCGGTTTAGAAGAAACTCGATGTTGGTAAAGCATCCGATTTGAATAGATCTAAAAGGTTTTGAACAGTAAGCGGTTCTCTAGCTTCTACATCTTCTTATTTTACAGTTGGTGAACCATCTAAGCCACAAGAGACTAGTAAAGAAGATGAAAAGATATTTTTATGTAGCCATAGATCATTAACCCATGATCCTTCTACTGACTTTTTATGGTGTTCAGATTGCGAGAAACTAGTCAATCTGGCCCGCCCGTCAACGGGCCTACAATAAACATGGCTTCAACAAGTACGAGGACTCCATTTCCTCCTACAGATCAGCATGAGCTGATTTCACCTGATGAGACTCAAAAGGCCGTATTCTGGTATCAAAGAGCAGTCAATAAAGAAATAGAGCCATCTGAAAGCTCTAAAATGCTCAACTGGACCAACAAGGCACTACTATCTGTGAATGAAGAGGTATGTTCTCAATCTGAAAAGCTTTCAAGTTTGGAAAGAACACTTAAAGCTATAGAATTGAGAAAGAAAGGAGACACTGCTGGTGCTTTAAGATTGTTAAATTCTAGATTTGATAAAATGGAAGAATCTGTTAAGAGAATAGAAAGCACAGCACACAGTCTTGCTACAAGCCTACCAGAGGCAGTCACACATAGAGTCACAGATATTGTTCAACCTTTGGTTGATCATACAGTTGGTTTAAAAAGTACAATTATAGCCAGAACTACACAAACAAATGAATTGTTAGAATCAGGTCTGTCACAAATTCAGGATGAAAATGAAAAGACACACAGTAGGATAGATGATATCCAAAAGTGTCTAACACAAGAACTTCCAAAGATCTTTCCTAAGATCAATGAGTTGAATAGTAGATTAACACCTAGAAAAGAAGGTGACTGGTCTCAAGCCGTCTCATGGACAGAAGTCCAGAATCTAGCCAGTCCTACTCCAAAGAAGTCATACAAGGAAGTTCTAGAAGAATATAAACCTTTGTTCTTTAAGGACAAAGAAGTAAACATGCTTAGCATAGAGGGTACTGAATCTCACATTGAGAATCCAGAATTCACACCACCACTGTTTGATGAACATATGGGTGAAAGCAGGACTCGTGTTTCAAATAACCACAAAGGTCAGTGACACTTCAGCCAAATTTCTACAGAGTAGAATGCAAGACCTGTGGCTGAAATAAAAGAAATAATCCATGCCATGATAGGATGGGGCAACACTCAAAAAGAAACCTATGGCAGAACACCTCAAAATATTGCTGCCACTATAGTCAATGGCTTTGTAGGCATTCTCAAAGAATGGTGGGATGTACTTCCCAACAAAGCACAAATCCTAGATTCAGGTTTCACTGGCCTCACAGCAGCTCTTATCAGAGAATTCATCGGTAATATAGACGATGATAAGATGATGAACACAGCCATGTTCCTCAGAGCTCGCTTATGTGATATGACTCGCATAAAGGAATATCAATGCTTCATGCAGAAGCTATATTACAGTTCAGGTAATATTAACGATGAGACTATGCGTCTCCGTTATATAGAGTCATTTCCGCCTTTCTTTGCTACACAATACAGAAAGGCCATGCATGGAATGAAAACTTGAGCTAAGTTTTGGGCACATCAATCAGATAATAGATCAGTGCAATGCCAAGCTGTGCAAGGAAAAATGGGAACGCAAGCAAGCGTTCAAACACCAAAAAGCTCTCAGCAATACTTTCTGCAATCAGTATGCTTTAGAACCCTTTGGTTGCCCCGAACTAGAAATCCAATCTTCCAAGAAGAAATCTTCTTGCAAAGATTGTCTTTTTTCAAAAGGGGGTGAGTGGCGAGAAAAGAAAAAGAAAAAATACAGAGAGCAGTTCAGAAAAGGAAAGTATAAAGAGCAGTTCCAGAAAGGTAAGCCCAGAACGAAATATAAGTTTCGTAAGTATAAACATTTGGGTAAATCAAACAGGTTTAAACCTACCTGTTATATTTGTAAAGATGCTCATTATGCAAATCGGTCCACAAAGACATACGAGAGAAGGTAAGGCAAAGGTAAATGCCTTAACCAGTAAAGGCATAGAAGAAGAAGAATATGCTTTTATTTCTGACACTGATAGTTTATCATCTGATATATCTTATGTCTCCATTGAAGGAGAAAATTGTAATAATATTCAGCATGCTTCATCAGATGAAGATAGTACTGATAGTGGGTATAGTTCAATTCCTTCCTTTACTCATTTCAGTATAAATATGGTATCTAGACTTTGTTCATCCTATGATACCACCAAGTGCAGACTTGCTCAGAAGGCAAGTTGAAAGCCTCCAGTCAGTCTATGATAGCTGTCCCCCTTGGGACACGACAAGGAAGATAGCTCTCCGAAAGAGCTCAGAAATCTGCAAGACAGATACTTAAGGCAGAATGAATTGGAGCAGAACCAGGCACAGAGCAGAGCTGAATCAGAGATAGAAGAGCCCTTTGAAGCATTTCCAATACGGCCTCCATTCCAGCAGAGAGTCAGACAAAGACAAATTCCCACCAGGGGAAGGTTTGGAGCATGGCGTGGAAGAGGAAGAGGAATCAGTCCTCCTGTTTACTCCTCTTATGAGCCTGGACAATCATCAGAAAATCCAGCTTCAAGGCAGATGTACAAGACCTGGAGAAGATCCAGGATTGAATTACTTGAGAAGGTGCTTGCTAAAGCAACTGAAGAATATAGCAAGCTCATAGCTGAGGAAGAAGGTGAAAAAGAAGATTCTCAGGAGAATCTTGAAGAGACATACCATAATCTGGCAACAGGAGATGACCAGCCATCACAGCCAAAGGTATGTACATTAAGCTGCACCCAGAATCCCTTTATAGCAATCACTATATGCATTCCACATATAAAGCCTTATGTTTTGGATGCCATGATTGATACGGGTGCTGAGATTAGCCTTATCAGACAGTATGCTCTCCCTAGTGACTGTTGGGTTAACACCCATACTAAAATCAAATTTGATAAGAGAGAGGTAGTCTGCAAATCAATGGCTAAGGTAAAATTAGATGTTGAAGGACATTCTATTGACATAGAGTTCTATCAACACAATATGGAGAATTATGACTGTCTTCTAGGAGTTGATTTTCTACAAAGAATGCAATACATTCAAGATCTCCCAGACAAAGATACGCTTGTTTGAGCCTCCGTCTCCATTCCCGTAAGATACTCTTTTCGAGTATTGTACCTTTACCTCGAAGGTAAAGATCACAATAATACCTGGATTCATAAATCTATTTCTAACAATGCTGTCAATATTGAAGAAATAGTTTCCAGGATAAAGAAGAACGTCTGCAGCGAAGATCCACATGCCTTCATCAGCAGAAAGAAGCATTACTGTTCTTTGGATCTTCAGATGATCAAAGATGACAAGGGCAATGAAGTGCTACCAAAGTTCAAAGCACATCATAAAGGCATGCCCCCTGCAGAGAGAAAGGAATGCCAGGGTGAAATACAGAAACTGATCAAAGCTGGACTCATACAAGAATCCAATTCACCATGGGCATGTTCAGCCTTTTACGTAAACAAGAGATCTGAACAGATCAGAGGAAAGAAAAGGCTTGTAGTGGATTATAAGCCACTGAATAAATTCATAACTGCTGTACAGCATCCCATTCCAGCCAAGGATGACATCTTGAGAAGAATCAAAGGATCTCATGTCTACAGCAAGTTTGATCTAGAAGAGCGGATTTTGGCAAGTGTTCTTGCGCAATGAAGATATGTATAAAACCGCTTTCATTGTACCAGGTGGTCAATATGAATGGAAAGTTCTTCCATTCGGTCTTAAGACAGCTCCTTCTATTTTCCAGAAGATCATGGACAAAATCTTCGGTGAGTTGTCTGATTTCCTAATTGTTTACATTGATGACATTCTCATATTTTCTAAGTCACCAAAGGAGCATTTAACTCACTTAGAAAAATTTTATGAGACTGTATATAAAAATGGGATCTGCTTGTCTCCCACTAAAATGGAAATCTTTAAAGAACAAATAGACTTCCTTGGTATTACAATCGCCCTCAGAACAATTTCCATGCAGTGAGATGTGATTACCAAAAGATACGAAATTTTCTCGACTAAAATCCTAGAGAAACAACAATCGCAGTGCTTTCTTAGATGTATCAACTATGTCTGGTTTTTACCGAACATAGCAGAGATCGATCGTGGTCTCGCTAAACAATAGGCTCAAGAAGAATGCCCCTGGATGGAACCAGGACATGACCAAAGCAAGATCAGAGGATTAAGAAGCAAGTGCAGAACTCCCAAAGAATGTCCCTTCCAGACTGGGCAAGAAGATCATCGAATGCGATGCCAGCGAACAATTTTGGGGAGCTGTACTCAAGGAAAAGGCCGAGAATGATAAAGAGAAGGTTTGCAGGTATGCCTCAGGAGCCTTTCAAGGCTCTGAGTTAAACTATCATTCTTCTCATAAGGAATTATTAGCTGCTAAAAAAGCCATCAAGGCTTTCCTGTTCTTCGTCCAGAATGAAGAATTTATTTTAAGATCTGACCTCAAAGATTTCAGAAAAAGGTTAGATGGCGGAGATCCAGCTAATAAGGTAGCCTTCAACAGATTATAGCAATCACTATATGCATTCCACATATAAAGCCTTATGTTTTGGATGCCATGATTGATACGGGTGCTGAGATTAGCCTTATCAGACAGTATGCTCTCCCTAGTGACTGTTGGGTTAACACCCATACTAAAATCAAATTTGATAAGAGAGAGGTAGTCTGTAAATCAATGGCTAAGGTAAAATTAGATGTTGAAGGACATTCTATTGACATAGAGTTCTATCAACACAATATGGAGAATTATGACTGTCTTCTAGGAGTTGATTTTCTACAACAATGTAATACATTCAGTATCTCCCAGGACAGTATACAGTTGTTTGAGCCTCCTGTCTCCATTCCCAGAAGATACTCTTTTCAGAGTATTGTTCCTTTACCTCAAAAGGTAAAGACTGTCAATAATACCTGGATTCATAAATCTATTTCTAACAATGTCACATATTGAGGAAATAGTTTCCAGGATAAAGAGGAACGTCTCAATAAGATCCACATGCCTTCATGCCAGAAAGAAGCATTACTGTTCTTTGGATCTTCAGATGATCAAAGATGACAAGGGCAATGAAGTGCTACCAAAGTTCAAAGCACATCATAAAGGCATGCCCCCTGCAGAGAGAAAAGAATGCCAAGGTGAAATACGAACCGGTCAAAGCCGGATTCATACAAGAATCCAATTCACCATGGGCATGTTCAGCCTTTTATGTGAACAAGAGATCTGAACAGATCAGAGGAAAGAAAAGGCTTGTAGTGGATTATAAGCCACTGAATAAATTCATAACTGCTGTACAGCATCCCATTCCAGCCAAGGATGACATCTTGAGAAGAATCAAAGGATCTCATGTCTACAGCAAGTTTGATCTGAAGAGCGGATTTTGGCAAGTGTTCTTGCGCAATGAAGATATGTATAAAACCGCTTTCATTGTACCAGGTGGTCAATATGAATGGAAAGTTCTTCCATTCGGTCTCAAGACAGCTCCTTCTATTTTCCAAAAGATCATGGACAAGATCTTCGGTGAGTTGTCTGATTTCCTAATTGTTTACATTGATGACATTCTCATATTTTCTAAGTCACCAAAGGAGCATTTAACTCACTTAGAAAAATTTTATGAGACTGTATATAAGAATGGATCTCGCTTGTCTCCCACTAAAATGGAAATCTTTAAAGAACAGATAGACTTCCCAGTATTACAATCAGTTCAGAACAATTTCCATACAAGCAGCATGTGATTACCGGATATTAATTTTCTGACCAAATCCTAGAGAAACAACAATTGCAGCGTTTCTTAGGATGTGTCAACTATGTTGCTGGTTTTACCAGAACATAGCAGCCGATCGTGTCTCGCTAAACAATAGGCTCAAGAAGAACGCCTCTGGATGGAACCAGGACATGACCAAAGCAGTACAGAGGATTAAGAAGCAAGTGCAGGAACTCCCAAAGAATGTCCCTTCCAGGACCTGGCAAGAAGATCATTGAATGCGATGCCAGCGAACAATTTTGGGGAGCAGTACTCAAGGAAAAGGCCGAGAATGATAAAGAGAAGGTTTGCAGGTATGCCTCAGAGCCTTTCAAGGTTCTCCGAGTTAAACTATCATTCTTCTCATAAGGAATTATTAGCCGCTAAGAAAGCCATCAAGGCTTTCTGTTCTTCGTCCAGAATGAAGAATTTATTTTAAGATCTGACCTCAAAGATTTCAGAAAAAGGTTAGATGGCGGAGATCCAGCTAATAAGGTAGCCTTCAACAGACTCCAAAGATGGGGTCTTTGGTTTGACAACTTTGAGTTCCAAGTAGAGCACATATCAGGCAAACAAAATGCTCTTGCAGATTTTGTCAGCAGAGAACTCAACACTTCAAAGAATATCAGCGTAACACAGGTAATCCATGAATCCCATGGAACTGTATGGGATCATCGACATGCAAAGGAACAAATTGATGCATTAGTCCTCTGTGACAACAGAATGTCACAAGAAGCTCAAACGCTTCTAGTCTCTAGAGATCTTATAACCACACAAGAGTTCGCAATGTCTGAACTTGAATGTAAACTTTATGATCCTGATATACCAGGTCATGAGTTTCATACTTTACAAGAACCCTTGGTCAAATGTTGCTTAAAGTGGCAATGGCGATCTCTCTATGCAGTCGAACAACCGGATTTCCTACCTGTCGAAGGTCTCAGACTCAGGCAGCTGATACCAAGAAAGGACACATTGTGGCGGTTCGAGTTTTCAAGGATGTGGCCTGAAGAACATCCTTTGCAATCAGATATATGGAACCGACCTCCTTCTCTGGGAGACAGGAAGTACATTTCTTCTCACTTCAAGTACTTTCTTTCAAAATTTCTCCCTTCTAAGTTATCTAACTCTCCTCTGTTAAATGTGCATCCGGATACAGCCAGAAATATCATTATTCAATGTAAGATCCCATGGTATGTTAAGGCACATTATTATATTAAAATTAATCACAGGAATTTGGTTGAAAGACCAAATGCTACTCTTTGGAGGAGAATTCTTCTGCATCACACCATGGTCGTGCGACCACCAGCCCCTGATCAAGATCTCAGAATCCTTGATCACTATTTGTTTCCAACAAGGAGTCATCTTCGACCTGACACAGATGGAACCGCGCGGATGTCTCGCATATGGCTGGAGCAACATGAAAGGTTACTTCCTGGAGCACCGATAAGAAATGATTCTACATCATCTTCTGACGATGATGATCCCGACAACCCGTGACCTTCTCGTCCTTTTCGAATAATTTAGTGCGCCCGCACTATCTCGCCATGATGATAGGCATGTTATCATCTTTTCTTTCCAGGATTCCTTCTTATCCTGCTTTTAATAAAGTTATCCGACAGGCTTGTTGTCGGTAGTTAGCTTTTGTAGGTGCGTGGTGGACCCATTGGCATCTTTTGCTTTGGGTGTTGTCGTGTCTTGCTTTTGGTGAGTGGGCTGTACTCACTTGGGAATCTAACCGATTACCTCTGGCTCCGGTTTCCGGTCTTCCCGTATCCGGTGAAAAGCTTTGAGTTGCCTATTTAATAGCGCATCCTCATTTCATTCACTACACTGGATTTGGACTAGATCTGAATACGCTGGATAAAGAAGATATATCTGGAGTAGAAGAAAGGAAGGATTTCAGAATTCAGAGTCTATAGATATATGTTTGTAAGTCAGAAATGTTTAAATCTGTTCATGTACTTGCCAGAATTAATGGAAGTTTGAAGTTATTGAATATAGATCATTTTGATGAATTTGAGAATGTGTTTGATTCAGATGATGTGTTTGATGTTGTAGTAATGATATTAGTAGATCTGTTTGGAGAAGATGCAGAGATAGATATTCTATTAATATTTGGTCAATTAAGATGGTTGATACAGTTTTTGTTGTTCTACAAGTTGAATTAGAATACAAGTTGATGATCATTAATGATTTCAGTATAT
Source organism: Taxus wallichiana var. yunnanensis (assembly GCA_018340775.1). Classification (NCBI taxonomy): domain Eukaryota; kingdom Viridiplantae; phylum Streptophyta; class Pinopsida; order Cupressales; family Taxaceae; genus Taxus; species Taxus wallichiana. The sequence continues at coordinate 903,757,592 of CM031235.1, read as the reverse complement.
TTGAGGATTACTTTGAGACGAGGAGGATGTGTTTACAATTATCTTAGGCTGTATAAAAAGAAATATTTCCGCTGAGTTATGTTACTATTATTCACATATATGTTCATAATAAGAGTGGCATTTGATATAATCTGCTTGATGTTGAAGTTGTTTGAGAGGTGTTTGTTTAGAATGGTATCAGAGCTAGCAAAAGAGAATCGGAAGTGTCAGCAATATTCAGAGTTGTGAATCGTATCTTCAGAAGTAAGTTCAGTGATCTTTCAGCATTCGTGTAAACGCAAGTTTATATACCCCAGTATAATCTGCAGGTGTGGCCATCGCAACCGTAAGACGCCGTTTGTCAGGCGCAACAGTAAGACGAGTTTTGCCCGAGGAGTGTCGCAGATTTTTGGTTCTTTGCTTGTAAGTCCCACAATGGCCGAATGGGCAGTCTCCCGAACTTCTACCGGAGATTCCGAAGATACATCTCTCGGTTAGTCTGCATGCGATGTTTTCTCGCTTAATGAAGAAATTAACATTGTAGATGAATCCAGTCCCCACTCCAGTGGAGACTTCCCAAAAAGGCCTATAATGAAGTTTATTCCCATTTAAATAGGTTTCAGCTTTTAGCTTCTACAGTTTTTAAGACTAGGGAATCCGTCATTCAAGTTTCACAGAGTAATAGTTGTGAGTATAATATTCCTTTGATTGATAAGGGTGATGTCAAGTCCCTTAAGCGTCAAACCACATATAAATTTGCTCATATCGGCTGTGTACAAATAGGAATCACACCTTTATTTCGCCGCGGTTTGAATGCTAGTATCTTATGTTGTCTTTTAGATTTAAGATTTGATAATTTTAAGGATAGTCTACATGCTATGCCATGAAATCAAATCTGGCCTCCATCATTTGAGGTATACCCTAATTACCCAGTGTCTTTGACAAAGAAGACCTTCTGCAGGATGTCTTAAAATTGCACTTAGCAACCACAGGCTTAAATATGCGCAAAGGATCTTGTCCTCTTGCCGTCCATTATAAAATCATTTACCGTCTAGTCAATACCATGAACCCAGCTGTTAAGCACGGCAAGATCCAAAGGCGTGAGTGGTGACCCACGCAATTTAGAAACTCAGAAGATTGAACCTGAGTTAATTTCATGGTCAGACATCAAGGTCCCAAAAGAATGGACACTTGCAAAAAAGTTTGTGCAGACATCTCAGCCAAAGCTTGAAAATGCAACTGCAGTAACAGAAGGCAGAAATAATGTGACACTCAGTTTCAGAAGAAACTCAGATGTTGGTAAAGCATCTATTCAAAGTGACAAATGATGTGATGATTGATGAACTCACATATTTTCTCAGCTTTTGTGGAGATGAGTGGTATGTCCTCAACCCATTTTGTGTAGTATTTGGTAGCGGTGATGATCCATTGATGTCATTGGGAAGAATGGGGTTGATCTCTCTAACAAGATCCAAACCCCATTGAGAGAAGGGCCAAAGGTCACGGGTGACCTGTAAGGCATGATGGGGTATGATGAAGGTTGGCATGTTGTTGGCATTTTACACAACGTTTAACGTAGTCGCAACAATCATGGTTGAGGGTCGGCCAGTAATAGCCCAAGTGAAGAATATGCTTAGCCATGGCAAGGCCATTGAAGTGACCTCCACATATGCCATCATGAACTTCCTTAATTGTATAAGGAATTTCAGAACTCATGAGGCATCATAAGAGAATACCATCAAATCCACACTTATAGAGGAGGCCCCCCATGATGACATAATGAGAGACCTTTTTAAGGAAGGCACATTGTCCATTACGGGTGAGATCAGGAGGTAAGATGGAGAGAGAAAGATAGTCGGAGTATTGTTTATACCAAAGGTCACTGGGTCGGGGTAGTGGTTCTGATAGAGTAAACCTCACGAGGTAAATAAGAGGGTGATTACAGTCATTTTATATGGTGATAAAGATTTTAGATTTGGTAGGCGAAGAAATGGGTATTTGAGAAGCCAAGCAAGGCCATGGTATCTCGTAAATTTGTTGGTTGAACGCATGATGGTTTGAAGGGCATAACGGTCAAAGGTGGTCAAAAGTATGTCAACATGATGTTTATACTTTTGAAGTATCTCATTACAACATTGGTATATACCATTGACTTGGTTTATAACCAATTGAGAATCACCAAAGATGTTGATTGATTTGACATCTAGGCATAGGTGGCAAATGGAGACCTAATACGAGTGCTTCGTATTCGAAATATTGTTTGTACAATCAAAATCTAGTTTGAAAGACAAAGGCATGGGTTCACCATCAAGCAAAATGAGGATAATACCAGCCCCACCTCCATGTTGACACTTAGAACCATCGAAGAAGAGTGTCATTTGATAAGGGGGTTCGTCCAAGGAAAGGGTAACAATGGACTCATTTGGAAAGTCAAAATTAGAGGGTTGATCCCTAGAAATAGGTGTGTCACCAATTGGTCGGCATATCTTGCCCTTGATGGACTTTTGATGAATGAATTTGAGATCAAGGTTAGCTAAAATCATAAGCCATGTGACACACTTGATTTTGATAAGGTTTGGCATACATGAAGTGTAAGGGGTCGATGTTGGTCACAACATAGGTTTTGTGGTTGAGTAGGTAATGGCGGAGTTTTGTGGCAACAAAAACTAAGGCTAAGAAAAGTTTTTTAGGATGGGTGTATCGGGTTTCATAATCCAAAAGAGTACGGATTATATAATAAACCACCTGCTCCTTGTGTTTCATCATGATGAGTGAGCATGGCCCCAAGGAATGATCGGTAGAGTAGAGATGTATAGGTAGAAAGGTTGATCATCTTTAGGTGGAATGAGTACAAGTGGTTGGAGAAGGTATTGTTTTAAGGCCTCAAAATATTTGTGGCAATCATCATCCCATTTAAAGGAGACATCCTTCTTGAGCAGATGATGAAATGGTTGACACCGATCAGATAATTGTGAAATGAAATGGCAAATAGATTGCAACTTACCTTGTAGGCTATGGAGTTTTCTAAGGTTAGTGGGTGGAGGCATTTCCAAAATGGCCTTGACTTTAGTAGGGTCAACTTCTATACCATGTAGGGAAATGATAAATCCTAGGAGCTTTCCTGAGAGAACCGCGAAGACACACTTCTTAGGCTGAAGGTGAACACAATATTTAATGAGGTGGTCAAAAATGGTTTTGAGGATGGCAAGGTGCTCTAGAGTGGCATTTAGATTTGGCCAGGAGATCGTCCACATAATCTTCCAATATACGATGCATGATGTCATGGAAGATATAAGTCATAGCCCACTGATATGTGGCACTAGCATTTTTAAGGCCAAAAGGCATGACTTGGTAGTAGAAGGTCCCTCAAGGGGTGATGAATGCGGTTTTGTGTTGATCCTCCGGGGCAAGCAAGATTTGGTTATAACCTGAGAAGCCATCCATGAGTGATAGCATCTCATGACCAGTGGTAAGGTCAACTAGTTGGTCAATACTGGGTAGAGGGAAGTCATCTTTTGGGTAGGCAAGGTTGAGGTCACGGAAGTCGATAAAAATATGGAGTCCCCCTGTCACCTTGTGACAGGGATAATGTTAGAGATCCAACAGGATAATCAATGGGTAATATGAAGAAACAGAAAAGATGACTTGAAGTTCTTCTTTGACGAGAAGGGCAATGCGAGGGTGCATTTTCCTCATTTTTGTTTGATGGGTTTGGCATCGGGAATGGTTATGATATTGTGGACCACTATGGTGGGGTCAATACTAGGCATGTCTGCATAAGACCAAGCAAAACGTGCATGGTTATGATCTTTGAGAAAAGAAGTGATGGCTTCCTTTTGAAAGAAGATCTAAAGATTGACCGATCTTTAGGATGTGCGGTCATCCTGAGTATGGATGTTGATCTCGATAGTTGATTCATTCAACATGGTTTGCATCTCAAAAGGTAATGACTGATGAATATATGAGTCTTCTGCACCAAGGTAGGTGAGTATAGATTCATCATCCTGACATTGAACGACATGTTAATGGAAGGTGTATCATCATCGATCATTTCAAGATATAGGAAGGGAAGAGAGGAAGGGGCTCGCCTCGTGTTGATAAGTCAAAGGCCCATGAAAGGAAATTTTTTTAGATCGATGTTTATGAAAAATCAATAAAAAAGTTAGGAGGGATAGATTCAGGATCCATCGAATCATCGGCGAAGGTGGTGATGAAGGTGGAGTGGGTGAAGAAGGTGGAGAAGGGCTGACGTTCTCGATGGGTTCAATGTGGGCTTGCTTAGTAGGTGGTTCAAAAGTCGATACCACTACGGTCATTATGTTTGTGGGTGGTACATGGAATGATAGTATGGTGGCCTTGTTCATAAAATCCAAAACCAAAACCCTTCCACACACATCGGTGCAGAAGGTGTGGGCGAAATGGTGATTGGTGAGAGACTGAAGTTAGCGGAAAAATGGGTGGGTTTGTGACGGTGGTTCGGGTGTGTAAGTGGTAGTATCAAGTCCCCCATAGGTGAGACTAGTACGAAGATGAGGAGGACCATAAAGGAGGTTCTCTATGCGGTGATCATAATGAGGGTGTTGGTGAAGACTTCCATACTCTTGTGGAGTAAGGAATGTGTTGACACTATATAAGTGATATTCTCCCAGAGTGAGGCGTTGAAAATTCCTTCCAAGGGATCGGTGGTTGGTATGTGGGTAGCTAGAATAGATGATGTGTCGGAGGTCAATGTGGAGGTGGAGCTAATGGATTGGGAGGCTGATGGTTAGCCGTGGAGGTTGTGGTAGTGGTAGGAATGGAGGAGGTATGTGCGGTTGAGGTAGCAACTGTATTGGTAAGTGGAGGTGTAGGTGAAGTAGTAGTGGTCGAGGAGGTAGATGCCTTAATGGGTATGAGCATGTCATTGGGTCAATAGAGCATGTTGCATGTTTTAAAAGGTGATGGATCAACTGGAATGGTATAGGTGTGTCCTTCGTGTTCAAACTTTACATAGCGATGTAAAGTGGAAGGAACGCAACCCATGACACGAATCCAGGGTCTTCCAAGCAATAGGTTATATTGAAATTCCCCCTCCAAGATGTAAAATAGCTCTAGAATAGTGCGAGGGCCCACGCGAATGTGGAGGATGATGGTGCCTAGTGTAGAGGTGATAGCATCATTGAATGAATGCAACATGACAAGATGTTTATGCATGTAATTGTCGGGTATGTGCATTTTGATCGAATGCATGGGATGAAATGATATTAATGCTAGTACCCCCATCAATCATTACACATCGTACACGTATATCATCGATGTGGATAGAGATGAAGAGGGTTGGGTCAGGGTCATCGTTTGGTGTGGTGTGATCTCTTCCTCTAGAGAAGCTAAGGGAGGCTACTTGGTGAGTAGGGTGAGGTGTGGATAAAGGTGGCAATTTGGTGAGAGAGGCTACATGATGGGGTGTGATAATGGAGGCTACGGTGTAGGGTCATTAGGTAAAACCTCAATAGATTGAAGAACCTCCATGAGAGCTTGACGATGGGATTTTGAGGTTTGATGAGGTCATATAGGGACATTTTGAGGGGAGATTGGTGTAATTGTTTGAGCATGGTGTGATGTGTGACCCCATTAGAAATAGGGTATGTGGGGCTGCGAGATAGTAATCTTAGGTGTGGGTGCAGATGGTATGTTGGGTATAGGATTGGTTGGTGGGTCGGTTGCCTTTTCCTTACCTTTGTCCTTCTAAGCACGGGTAGTGACGTGGATCATGTTGATTTGAGGGGAGTTGAAAATGAGAAGGTGTAGGGTGAGTGGTATAATGACATGATGGGAAAAAACCTACCGGAGGAGAAAAACCTTGTGAGGTGAGCTGGGCAACGACATTTAGGTAATGGTGTGGTAAGTTCTCTGATGCGAACCATGTTAATTTCAAATCTTGGAGGTGGCTCTAGGAGTTGGAGGTCATGGTTGTTGAGTGGGTAGTGAGGGAAGGACTATGGGAATGGGTGTCAATGAAGCAAGGTCCTCATCGAGAAGGTCGTCATCATCAAAGTTGGCTTCTGGAGGACACAACTAGATAAGGATGGTTTTCAAAGCCTTATAGTTCTCCACATCATGCCTTGACACATGATGGTAGGCACAAATTTTAGTGTCATCAAACCCTTTTGGCTTGGGTTTGAGGGGGTCATAAGGTATGAGTGGTGGTAATGTGATAACAAAATTCTCAAGGAGGTTGGTTAATATTTTGGCATAGGACCCCACTAGTGGATCACAATGGGAAGTGAAAGTGGGTTTGGGTGTAGGTGCGTTGATTGTTGAGGAATGGTCCTTACAGAGGGGGAGTGGGTTGAGCCATGGTTTTGGGTGCTGGAGTGGTCTTGGGTGTTGGTCGTGTTTGTTTGGGTAGGGGTATGGTAGATGAATGGGCAGGAGGGTGTATGGTTGTTTTGACTACCTTATTGGAGGGTACGGATTTTTGTTTTGGGTTGCACCTTCTTGGGTAAAGGTGATATGGGTGTACGTGATCTAGAGGGAAAAGCGGATGGGGGAAGAGGGCGAGTTACCCATGGGGATAATGGAGGTGCTAGTGAAGGTAGATGATGAGGGTTGAGCAGGGGTGTGAGATGAATATGAAGTGTAGTGGGTAATGAAGAAGTTGTTGAGGGTATTGGAGGTATGGGTGGTAAAGATGTTTGCAGTGTAGGTGTAAGTCATATCGGTGTGCTTAGGTAGGTTAGAGGTTTGCGAGGAAGGAGTGGGCTGTTGTGTTTTTGGTTTATTGATGGGTGGAAGTTTCTTGATCATGTTGGGAGGTTAAGGTCCCAAAAATGGATGGAAAGGGTGAAGGTGATGCAGGTATGATTGGCACATCTAGGGTATGAGTTCTATGGGTTTGGTTCTTTTTGTTTAGGTGCGAGTAGGTTTGGTGTTGACTTTGGAATGATGTAGCTAAATCTAGTTTGATAGGTGGATGAGTAAGGTTGGTGGTTGGGGTGACCCTAAAGTAGTAATAGGTTTAGCCAAGGAAGATGTTTAGGTGTGGGTTTGTATTTAGATGTAGGTTGGGTTATGGGTAAGGGTATGTGTTGAGTTATGATGGGTGTTTCGTGGAAAAGTTGTGATAGGTGATTGTGTTTTCAAATCGATTGGTTGAAAATTTTTGGGTAGATAGTGGAAGTATCAACAAGTGACATTTGAATCTTTGTTAAGACCAACAAGACCAAGCAAAAAGATGCCCCCACAATAAGGGCTCTCCACATAATCTAGGTGATTAGCCAAATGAGAGGTATGACACATCTATAGGTGGTGTGTTGAGGACCCAATGGCTATTCCCAAAAAATGTGTCTTAGAGAAAGAAATTTGGAAATCCTATTGTTATGGGTAAGAGAGCCATTTAAGTAGGTTAAAAACAAAATAAGAAGATCTGGAGATTTAACCTAGAGGATAAAGGTATAGAATCAAAGGTAAAATCACAACACCCCCGGTTCGATATATAAAGGTCTCTTGGGTAACTCATAGGTGAGTGATTGGATAACATGGGTACTATCTCTATTTAAGGTTGCTACTTGAGATAGACCTCCGAGAAAAAGTGGTGTCGGTCTGGTCTGACCAAACTACCTACCACAATCTACTCTAATGCAAGGGGATAAGCTAAGATTCTAATCTAAATTTCAAGGGACTAGGGAGAAGAGAATGCATAAAATGAAAGCCTACACTAAAGCGGTGATACACCGAGATGAAAAGGAGAGTGGGAGAGTAGTCTCCATGATGAAATACAGAGAGGTGAAAGTGCACACTAGAAGAGGTGATGAAAGTTCTCCATAATCTAGCAAAAAAATGCATTGACAATGATATTCCAAACATACACAATGATAATGGATCCTTGGATTTCGCAAGAACATAATAATAGACACAATATTCTTAGAAATGATCAAAACTAAAGAAGAATCCAAGAAAACACGGCGCTGGGGAAGATACATCCACAAACTGATATTTTATTGCTTCATGATATGATGCTTCAATCTATTACAAGATAAGGGCCTGATCACCATGCAAGTTGGCCACTACAAGGGCCTATCTCTCCAAGATGTGTTCTTTCTTGTCAAAGCAATTTTGCTTCTAGCTTTTCTTCCCCATTCCAACCTTGAAAACTCTCTTTTGGGTTACAATGAGCCCAACACTCCAATTTATAGAAAAATGAGAAGGGAAAGAGAAGGGAAAATGGAAATCCCGAAATCTTCCTTTTACCACCTAAAGAGGCATTAAATTGATTAAAATGATTATATATTACTTATCAAAAGGCTCCCCTCTTGTGAGCGTCAGTGTGCGTGAAGAGAAAGAATGATGACCATGCCTCTTAATTTGCACTCCCAAGTTATGGTACCAAATAAAACAGGTCTTAGGTTGAGTTGAACCCAGCCACGTTTTCTTAAAAATATCAATGGATTTCTCATCAAATAAAATTTCTTAATTATAGTGTATTAGGATCTGCATTAGCCAATTCCAATTAGTACCAATTTTGTGCGATTTTTATGAGAAATGCAAAAGTTATGGCCTTAAAGAGGGTGCAGCTATTTTGGGTCGAAAGGAGGTGACCTAATTTTAGTGTCTATTTGACGGAATGAGATTAAGTGTGGGTTTGGATTTAGAGCCGAATATGTTTCTTTTATTAAAATATATCTACCCTCATTAAAAATAATAAATCTAGTTTTTTGGCATAGAGGTGGTTGTGTCGTGCTCGCCCGAAAAGTCCAATTTTAGAAAATCGGAGCTCGAGTCAAAAGTTATTATGGCGTTTGAAGTTTCATGAGTGAAAGTGTTGACTTTTCTAAGAGTTCTTGTCACCTTTTCATGTATCCTCACCATTTGTCCTGGATGTCCCAAATGAAAATCTTTTTTTTTTTTTAAGCCATTCAGCTTCCTTTTTTACTGTTTGAAAAATGCACTCGACATATCGGCGAAACGTGATTCCATTGGGCGATTTTTTGACCCATAGGTTTATGGGACGGATTTTGCCCATGGTTCGATACTTTCACGGTTTTGTAAAACTACTTAGCACGAAAGTTATCTATTTATATGGTCTTATGCATATGATTGGACAAGCAAATGTATCCGATGTGTTTCCCAATTGCCAGTGTGCCTTCTGGGAAAAATATCTCCAAGCATAGCTCCAAATGGATCCGGTATTGGCAGACAAGAGAGCGGTGGCTTGTACTTTTGCCCGTGAGCAAGTGATTCTTGGTGGACGTAGTCCAAATTAGGTGAACCACATTAAATACCGTCTCTATGTTGTGTTATTTTATTTAATTTTATTTGAGATCATCTTTAATAATTCCAATATCCCAAATTTCTACCGTGTGATTCAGTGAGGGATTATTCCGGCATATTTTATCACTTCATTTCCTTTTGTCCCAAGCTGTCATCTACATTTGTGGACTAGACTTAGCCATTTTCTTCATTTTTTCCCCCAAGCTTGGTTTTTGCTCTTTTTAATCTACCTTTTCTAAATGTTGAATGACACTTCTTGGATGGTGAGTTGATGAAAATACCCAATGGCTATTCCCATAAATGATGTTTAGAGATGAAATCAATTAGCTTTGCTTGGGACTAAGAATTTGATGCAAAGTTATCAAATCTTGGGTACTTGATGGAGAATGTTCGCCTGAGGAAAAGGCATCTCTACTAGATCTTGATAGGTGGAGGAGAAAATGGGTGCTCCTCTGTAGGTGGAGAAGATGATGGGTGCCCCTCTGTGGGTGGAGGAGATGATGGGTGCTCCTTTGTGGGTGGAGGAGATAAACAAGTATCCTCCATGGACTGAAGAAGTACTATGGGTGATGGTTCCCTAGGTGGAGAAGCAAAAGGTGAAATGGTCTCGATATTAGAAGGGCTCCTCCATGGGTGAGGAAGGAGGTGAAAGGTGTTCCTCTATGGGTGGAGGAATAGGTGAGGTAGGTTCCAATGCAGAAGGAGGATTTCGAGCTAGAATTTCCTCTATGGAAGGAATATGGGGTAATTGGGAAGCAATAGGTGCGTCACTAAAAATAGCATGGACCTCACGGGTATGGCTATCATGAGTTGAGGTCTCACCGGTTTGATCAATGAAGGGGCATGATTGGGAAAGGGTTTCTTGAAGATATGTGTAGGTTTTGATTGGCAGTGCATTAGGATTATCCATGGTTAACTCACCTTTCTTGAGCATTTCTTGGATAATATTTTTGAAAGTGATGCAATTTCTATCACTATGACCCTTTACTCAATGATAGTTACAAAAGTTGTGTTCTTTATACCATGCGGGCATGGGGCGAGAAGGGTCAAAACCAGTGTGTGGTTTTATAGGTGGAAGGGTGATGGCCCCAGCTTTGATGAGCTTTTCTAAGACATAAGAGTAAGGCTCCCCAATTGGGGTGTATTTCCATTGTTCTCATTTGAATTGAAAAGTCTGGATGGGTGAGAGATTAGATGAGGGGTAGCCTAATTTGATGGATGAGCCGGACTAGCTTTGAGTACCACTGCATTAGCGGTGCCCTTAGCTTTTGAATAATTTCTCTATGGTTTGGAAGAAGAAGAGGTATCATTCGACTTGAATGTCAAATTCTTATTGCGTAATTGGATTTTCTTCTCTTCGATGGTCTTGAATCTCTAACTTTCGTGCCATGGTGAATGCTTCATCAAATGTTTGAAAGTTTGAACCTACAGGGTCGATGAGATGTGTCTAGCACAAGCCCATGTGAAGAGCTCAATGAGTTCAGTTTGTGGTAGTTGGAAGGTGAGTTGATTGATCAAGCTACACTAAAGAAGTGACAAAATCTATGATAGATTCGTCATCATACTGACACATGTGGAGTATAGGTCAGTCATGGTAACCTTCTTAACGATATTAATGGAGAAGTGATCCAAGAAGGCTTGGGCTACCTGATTAAATGAAAATATAGAGTGTCTAGGTAACCCACTATACCAATCTAACATAGGTCCAGTCAGAGACATGGGAAAGGTCCTTAAGAGAAAAGCATCATCATGGGTGATTAGGTAGCACCCGTGTTTGAATGACCAAAATGTTGTTACGGGTCTTCCTTGCTATTGAAACGGTTGAATTTAGGCATTTCCCAATGCATGGGGTATGGAAGGATAGGAATGGATGGGTGGATAGGCTCATTGCAAATTTCATCGTAGGTGAGGGTGTTGGGGAGCCAGAAACCGATGCCTCCAATGTCTGCATCTTGTCCATCATTAATTTGATTAGGTCGTTGGTAGGTTGTGATGGTTGGGTGCCTCCTGTAGCATAAGAGGGTTGGTGTTGGGCATATAACAAGGGTGGCATTCCAGTATATGGTGCTGCCATGTAGGTAGATTGAGAAGAAGGTAGTGAAATAGGGGTACATACCCAAAATGAATAATAGATGAAACAAGAGGCTACTGATAGTACGTATATGGAGGTGGAAGGGTCATGGTGACCCTAGTGGCAATGGGGGCCAATGATTGGGGAATAGAAAGGACCACATTTTGAAAGGGGGTAGGGGTCACCGACACGGGAGGTGGTTGTGTAGCTACGGGTATATGTGAGACAATAGGGGTGGATGAGGTTGTGTTTTGAGTGGTTTTCAAAGGTATGGTGGATGTGGCGGGCAACGTATGTAGATGTAGCGGATGATGTGCAAACACTCACTTCATAGTGGGTATAGGACCTAGCTTGAAACGACCGGGGTAAGGTAGATGTAGGCCACACGGGCAAGATGGGGATGATGTAGTAGTGGGAGTGAGAGTCGAGGGGATAGATATACGGGCATGCCATATATCAACTGACCCGAGGCATCTCGAGTGGACGAGTGGGAAAGATAAAATTGCAAGGCGGCAGGGTTTTGGTCAAGGAGTCATGTGAACTCCTCATCTCCGATAACGATAGTGATAGGTTGGATAAGATCCATGGTGGGTGATAAAATGGAAGGTGGTGAAGGGCTAGGTGGGAGTGGTTGACAACTAGCGTGGAATACGAGGGTGATAGCTTGTCGACGCGTCAGTACCATGTGAATAGTACTAATCAGGTTGGGCTACCTTTCTATAAATGACATAGAAAATACAACGGAATAGGAAGAATAGGTGGTAATAAATGGATTAGGTACCAAATGTTAGCTGGAAAGTGGCACAGATAACCGATGTTAGGTCGGGTAAAGATCAATACGATTACTGAGTAACACGCTGCCGCACACCGTGGGAAATGGACAGTTGGTCAAAAACAAGGTATAAGGCAAAATTTTGATAGGTATGCCAAATACTAATGAGATTTACAAGGTCAATGGGAATGATAGTAGTGACAGGGACTCTAAATAGTTGAAGAAGGTGAATAAATGTCCTTTTGGGTAGGTTAACCAAAAGGACCTGGAACCGACGCCGGTTGGGTATAACCGAACGATGGTGAGAGGGTAACCGATGACGATCACTGGACCGACACCGGTCACTGTGAAATTGAAATAGTGATGAAAGAAAAGTGGTTGTGAATTAAAATTTGATGTGGAATCAAACCCAAAATTTTGAGAATGATGAGAATGTGGTCCAGCACACTCAAAAGAAGCCAGAATACACCAACTATGATGAGGAGCGTGTAAGGAGAAACAAGAAGAATGAAGAACATGACCTCTCACCTCAAAATGCAAGCCAAGAAAAACACTAAGAAAAATGTGATCCTAAGAGTGCCTTTTCTATTATGTTTGTTTAGCTTATGCTATTTAAGGACTGACTCATGAACTGTAGAATAGAATTTTTTGGTGAGGATGGATTCCTACAAAGAAGGAGATCTAAAAGGTGAGGTTTTAGGTATGTTATGGTGGGGGTGGGCTTTGCTCTAAAGTATGACTCGATAGAGTAGTGAGCTGGGGAGTACCTCCAATCCTCATATCGTGTGATCATTGTGCATTCCCAGAAAGATGTTGTTTAAGAATATGTATTTGTTTTGAATTTGTGCAATTTGGTAAGACTCTAGAGAGAGAGATGTGCTTTCTATGATTCATTTGTCAACCATCAGCTGGGAATGACTTCCAGCGTATAGGTTGCCCTCAATTAATGTGAGCTAATGCGATAAATCAAAATGAAATGCAATGATTTTTAAGCCCAAATCAAAATATGAAGTTTGATGACACAAATAGATGAAGAGGAAGAGGGATGCTCTTTCACTAAAATGCAAAAAACAAGAAGAAATGGTTCTTTTTAAGTACACCAAAAGAAAGGTTTCTTTTAGAGAAAATAGAAAGAAAAAGAAGGTTACCAAGGAAGAAAATTAATGTGTATGCTTTTCAGAAGGGAAACAAACACACAACTTTTCCTAGGAATGAATAAAATGCAAGGAACCCCGAATGGGTCCCACCAGGCATGCCAAAATGTTTCACCTGATTCTTAGATGTTTCTTTGAAAATGACAAAATAGATAGGGTAATGGGCGTAGGAGGAATACCTGTTGAAATGATGGTTGATAGGTTGTTGCACGTGTGTTGACTCACATCCAAAACTGATCATGAGAGCTTCCTTTTGGCTGGGAGGAACTACCTAAATGGAACACAAGACCACCAAATAAAAGTTAAACAATATGTGCAGTGAACTGCCTAGTGTGTGCTAGATCCGGAAGTGTGATACTTCCTAGATGGTTGTCAATCCACTGTTTAAAACAATTTAATGTTGGTAATGAAGTAAATCCTATTGTAATTAAAATGATTTAGGTATCTCATTTAAAACACAATAAGAAAGATCTAATCTAACAGATAGGTTAAAATAAGATCCGAAGGTCAAGTAACTGGTTTTGGGTCTCTGTAGGTCTACAGAAGGTCTTAGGTAGGTCACAGGTGATTAAGGGTGATGTGAGGGATAGGTGGGTAGGTCACTATTTTGGGTTGTATTGGTAAATACAGAGACCGATGTCGCTTAAGGACGATCGACGCGGTTGGGAGAACCGGTGCCGTTATTGTGGAATACTAGGAATGCCACGAAATGAGCTTGATCTCCCTTATGATTACAAAAGGGCTACTACGCTGGTCGGGGTGAGGTATTAAGGTTGTTTGGATGGGATTTGGTGAGGGTTTAATGGGGATATGGAGGGGTGAGTATTAAAGGAGGTCAATGGGTGGCTAGGAGAACAAAGGATGAAGATACAATGATTAAATGAATGAACCAAAGGAGTAAACTGTTCTACTTACTTGGAACCTGGTTTTGGACATCTATGAGTGAGGAATGAAGATGTTGATAAGAGGTTGAATGTTGCAGAGGATCACAAATGTTGGGGAGCTCTCGGATGGGCTACATGTGCATTCCTTTTTCCCGATTGGATCAAATCTATCTGGTGGTTGTTGCTGGATGAATGTTGGATGTCTATATAAGAGAAAATGCTTGATCTCCTTCCTTGCATGCGTGTTCTCGTTGAAGATTGTTCTCAAAAGATGTGTTATCTCTCAGGATTTTGCCAACTTTTTCCAACCTCAAAAATAAGGATGTTTTGAGGACTAAAAGGTGACCGATGGCTTTCCGACTTAAATGGCGCAATTAAGGGTAACCGGCATCGCTTAGGGCAGGGATTTTATAGGTTTACTAAACTAGGTAGATCCCCTTGATTTTCTAGGTCTCTCATGTCGCCCCTCGTGGATTAGACTAGAAGCTTCCTTTAAGCATGCGGAATGTGGTTAGAGGGAATGTAGGCATTGATTTTTAGGTTTGGGTAAGTCTTAGTTAGTTATGACAACTTACTAAGAATAGGTCTTAGGTGAGGTGGCTTGATGAGGTGTCTAGGTGAGGTGGATATGTGGGCATTATCTAAATTAGGATATTTAAATAATAAATATGGTGAGGATAATGAATTAATTTAATTTAAATAATTAAATTAATATTAGAGTGAGGTGAAGGGGGCCATGACTAGGTGGATGTGTTCAATGTGTTTATTTGTCGAGGACCAAAGGGGAGTGTGACCTAATTTTGGTGTCTAAAGTATATTATCCACAAGGAAGAAAACAAACCAAATCAAGCAACAAGAACATTGTGACCATTTTCTCGCAAGTTTGTAAACGAGAATCAAAGGAATTGGCACAAAAGTTTGTACGATGCATTATGGGTAGATAGGATCACTTCCAAGAAGGCAATATGTATGTCACCATTCCAACTCGATGTATGGAATCGAAGCAAAATTTCCTCTCACGATCAAGATGTCAGCTCTTAAGCTACTACAGTAATAGAAGATGGCCAGAAAAGGATTCCATTGACAAGAAGATCCTCTTTCTTGAGAAGTCGGAAGAAAATAGACTCCAAGTGGTGGATCACATTAAGGAGCATGAATTAAAAGTAAAGAATATTTTTGATAAGAAGGCCAAGGAAAGAGAATTCAAAGTTGGAGACTTCATCATGCTATGAGACAAGAGAAGAGAACCAAAAGGAAGCCATGGAAAGTTCGATTCATTATGGCTTAACCCACTCCAAATTTGTGAAGCTTGCTTACAGTAACGATTTTCTTCTCTCATACTTGGATGGAAAACCATTGGAATTTCCTCGAGTGGAAATAATTTAAATTGTATCATCAGTGAAAGTGGGTTATTCACCCACCTTGTACAATAGGTGTGTTTCCCTTTCCGTTGTGTGGTTTTGTTTCCCCTTCTGTTGCATGTCGTGTGTTTTCTTCCCATTGTGTGCTTGTATATTTCCTTCTTCTAATCTTTCTTTCTTGAATTTATACATGACTCTGCAAGGCCCAATGGATTAGGAACTTGTCAATGAATTAAAGGGTCTAGAGATTGAGATTCTGATTCCCATGTCATGTCTTCACTATGCTCAGTCCATGTCATGTCCCTAAGCTAGAGCCAACTGTTGTCGCCCTCAAAATCCCCCCCTCATTTTAAAAGTCAAATTCAAAAAAATTGAGCTCACGCCTCCAAAAGTGTTCAAGTAAAGTTGGAAGTCTGAAAAGATAGAGAAATTCATGCTTTGAAGTTGTTTAAACTCTCCAGTTTGCACGTTTTGATAAATTTTCCATTTTCCTGTTTGGACACATGAAAATTTTATTATTGTCCTCATTTGAATGAAATTGTCAATATTTCTATGGCCATGGATTTTCAAACCTTGTATTGTTTTCAATTCCTTGGTTCGCGAAAGAAATTTGAAAATTGGGCACAAAATGGTGGAGTTTTCTTCTTCTCTGCATTTTTCCACATCGTGAACAACGGACATATCTTCCCGTTAATTTTTTCCCTAGCATCCACGAGTAAGTACGTGGATATTTATGATTGGATACAACATGTCCATGTTTTAAGCAATAGTAGAAGCCTCCATATGTCCAAATAACAAAACTCCAAGGGCAGGGACTAAGGGACACCCACAAATAAGCGCAGGCTTTGCACGTGTCCAAAGTCTAAAATGAAGACAAGAAAGCCCAAATTGGCTAAGTATGGATGGTTCAGTGGACGATGCCACATGCTTCATCGATGTAATTTCAAGGGTTGAAGCTAGGGGTAGTTCTCAAACTTGTGTCAATCCTCCATATGTCCCAGGTCTAAAAATGGGGACAGAGCTGATTGCTTCAATTGACTAAGTATGAGCTAGTCGGTGGAAGCCTCCACGTGCCTCAACGACACAATTTCAAAGAATGAAACCAAAGGTCCAATCTTCAAATGAGTGTTAGATTTCCACGAGGTCAGAGTTAATGGAGAGAAAAAATAAGCCGTTGAAAATTCTCGGGACTAGCGAGATGGAGCCATGTGTTAGCTCGACGCAATTTCGGGAGGCGTATCCCAAGTGGAAACTCAAATGAGCACCAGTTCTCCACATGTCTAGAGGTCAACATAAGTCAAGTGGGAAGTAAGCCCGAATTGGCTAAGTATAAAAGAACCAGCAGATCTCTCCACATGTTAGCCTGGTGCAACTTCAAAGGAAAAATCCAAAGGTAGGCTCCAAATGAGCGCTAGCTCTCCACGTGTCTAGGGTTAGATATACGGCCCCGCAAAACAAAAGGGAGGAAATCAAATATTAAGCCCAAATAGAAAGTGAAGGTGGGGAAGCGGGCTGTTGGGGAGATTCAATAATTTGAGCCTTTTTTTCATTAAAGGGGCTTAAAGTTAAAAAGTGACCCGCAACCCCGCCCACACCAAGGAAAAAGTCAAATATTAAGCTCGCATCGAAGGTCAAAGTGGGGAGGCGGGCCGATGGAGCAATTTGTGTTTTTGAGCCCGCATTGAAAAAAGGTAAAATCATAAAAGTGACTTATAACTCTATCTCCACTCAAGTAAGGTCACATATTAAGACCATATCAAAAGCGATTGAGCGGACCAAAAATGTAAAAATGCCAAATCTCTATAAAGTCACAAAATGTAAAAGGCATCCTCCACGCCCACTCTAGTAAATTTCTCCCATGTGGACAAATCTAGTTTAAATTTTTAAAGGTAAGATGAATAGTTCAAATTCAAAGTTACAAATTGAGTGTAACGACTGCATTATGAAAAATCTGGTTTTTCCCGCCATTGGCGTTTCTTCGCGAATCAAGAATCTGAATGGATGCGAATGATTGAAAATATTATAAACCATTTCTTGCTAACAAATAAGAATTTGTAACCATTTCTTGCAAGATATTTAATGGCTTCTTCACGCCATTGCAAAAGAGGTTAGAAATTGTTCTTGCAAACTCATGAGTGCATTGTACTTAGAGAAAGCAAAGGAGATAGCCATTTTCTTCTACTTTCCTCCATTCTCAAATTTCTTCCATTCCCACATTATGTACAACTTATGTTTAAGCATCAATACAAGAAGAAGGATTTTTAGCCTCTTTGATGAGGAGATTTTAGAAACTTTGAGTTCACAATCTTATCTCATCTTGTTGCCATTTGCAGGGTTGTTTCTTCTCATAAATGCATGTGTTGAAATTTCTAACTAGTGTGTGTACATGAATATGATTTTCTACTTGCAACATTAGTTCTCCTACCTCTATTCTCACTCCCTTTCCCACTTTTAGACAAAGTATTCCCTAGCAAGAGATTGCTAGCTTTGCTGCAGGTCGCGTGGAGTGCCCCGTTGGATTCCCAATCAAACAACCACCACAAAAATCCACATTTTATCGCACATGCATATACGGAAGTTACACCTTAAGTAGAGGGACTTAGATTCCCAGAGCATTCTACTGAATTCATAAATTTTTCCACCCGAAAAATTTCCTCGCTAACAATATCCAACAAGAACGTTGATGCATAGTCTTGCAAATACCAAATGAGACTAAGCCTTGTAGCCGATCCACCGCAATCAGCATCCCTATAGATCTAGCTACCCCCAACAAAACCTCGGCTCCCAAAACTCTAGAGGGAGACTTGGAAATTGAATCCAAATAGGAGAGCATAAAAATGAAATTGTATGGCATTCCCGGTTCCCATCGATGAAAGATAAAAATGGCATGACCATAAAACCATGGCCCCTCCCGTAGCACCTTTTATATTTCCAACTCCTTATGGAAACAAAACAAAAGGATTTCCCCTTCCAGCTTATTTCTCATCGATCTTACAAGCCCATTTCCTTCCACACCATTCTCTCACGAAATCAATGTTTGGTCGTACTCCCGCAAACCTTCCAATAATTGTGAATATGAATATTTTCTTAGCCCTATTAATAATTTCCTTCAGATGTCCAAATTTGCTGGCTCAGCCTCATTCCATGAGGGGTTGAGCTTAATCAAGGCATGATGTGCTTCACCAAATAAATTTGAACCCAAGATGATGCTCCACCCACATAATGATTGTAATGTGCTATCTCTCTATACATATTTTATTTGTAAATTGATTATTATATATTTTCTTATCGTAACTAGTATTTTTCTTGATTGATGTATTTTTATATTTTGGGCATTTTATTTGGTTTTTGCACTAACATGTGGATTTTTACACTAAATATGGTTATTTAGCAATTTGTTTTGCCTAGTTTTAAATTTTCGTATCAAGTTTAACTTTTTTATAGCCTAGCCCAAGCCTTGAGTTTTTTTTTTGCCACTTGGCATTTGAAACAGATTGTTATGCTAGTTCTAATGTCGTAACATATTGGAATAGGGTCATGGGATTCACCCCGGAGTGGTTGAACCTATGGACCCACTTTGTTATATGGGGGTACTCCCCAAGGAGTTACTGAGATAACTAGTGGGCATGTTGAACCACGAGTTATTATGTCACTTGGGTTATGGGTGTCTGGACTTTATGTGCCTAAGGCCAAAGAGTGACCGACCTCTTTGATGGAGGCATAAGAAATTTGAGGGAGGCATAAGAGACTTGAGGGAGGCATAAGAGACTTGAGGGAGACATAAGAGACTTGTGTGTGTGTGATTAGTAAACTTAGCATTTTTTTATGTTTGTGATGCTTTGGGAGACGTATGGTGTTGGTATTATGATTTATGTGTACACTCATGTGATTTCAGTGTGTTTTGTATTGTTGAGGATTGATTCTCCTCATTGAGAGTACGTTTTTTATTCTCCTTTTGACACTATATAACTACATTTGTAGTCTTGCATTTTGTGAAACCTTTGTATGTGTATTTTTGGAATTCCATGTTATTATAGTTTGCTTATGTTGCAATTACTTTTGTGTGAAGGGCATATGTGTGATAAGTATTATATTGAGTGGGTCATGTATGTTCTTTCCATGGTTTGGTTGAGTTCTTGTGATGGGTTATAGTCATGAAAGTATGTATCATGATGTCAGATATTGTTGGGCACCCACGAGCATAAGTAAATTAAAATCCTAAACAATGAAATATTAAGGGGATTGATATAAAGAAATAATGTAAAGGAAAAATACTAAGTAATAACATAAAAGAGAGTTGTCAATCTTCTTAGAACATTAAAATTTAGGATATTGACAAAATTAGTTTTCTTCCTTGTGGTTGTGTTGTAAATCAAAAGTTGTTTTGTTAAACGATAGGTGTCATTAATGAATTTATTACCTACCTACCCTTCAAGCTTTGGTATTTTGTTGCATCAAGGATGATGCTCTTATAAGGGTAAGGGAAATGTAGTATCCCGCTTAAAAAAACAAGGATTGATGGTTATATAAAAAATATTAATAATATTTATATATATAGTGGTTTGGTTTTTTTTAATGCATTTAATGGAGGAAGGGACATACATGACAAAGAGTAAATGATTTGGAAACTTAAATCACACGTAATTGAATAGTATTAATCCCAACTCCACAACCTCTTTCAAGACCCCTGTCATTGTCCAATTGGGAGTTGTCGGTGGGTGGTTGTAATTTCCTCGAATGGTGTTAAGGTAGAGATTAGAGTGCAATGCATACAAAAAGGACTTGCCAGACCTGTCATTTTTCTGAAAATAATTAAAGAATTTTATTTGTGAGCCAAAGTTTTTAACCATGCTAGAAACCCAAGTTCACGTTGTAAATTCAGCAATAATCAATGTTGTTACAATTTTTGATGAATGTAAGAACGAGAAAAATTCTCATGGAATTATTTGCTTGGTGTTTGGATGGCAGTACATAGAAAACATGGGTTTCCTCATGAGAAAGTCACACAGTTTCACATATGCAACAAACAAGTCTCCAACTGGATCAATTTACATTTTCCTTCATACTCCCAGTTTGTGCCAAAAATATGATCCTGAAGCAGGGTATGAACATCCAACAAAGCATAAAAATAGAGGATTTTTGTCGATGTTATAGTTGTAAGTGTTGTGGGATATATGTATGCAAAATATGGAAGCATTTTCTTGACATGTGAACTGTTCAACTTAATTTCCTAAATGTTGCCTCATGGATTGCAATTATAGTACGATATGTACAAAATGGGTTTGTTGAAAAAAACTAGGGACCTTTCAAACAAATGCAAAGATAGGCTTAGTATCCTTTCCGAATCCTCCACCCCGTGCCTCGTTATGTTTGTGGAGCCTATTTTCATGTTAGAGTGTGGTACACCTTCTATGTGTTACACTCGGGTATTTTTACGGCGGTCCCACTCACCGGTGAGCGGGTCATGAAGGTTCGGGGGAAAAAGCCCATGAAGCAAATTTTCATGGGTGGTTTATTAACCCATGGGTAATGGGTAACCATTATGGGCTATTTTTGGGCCCATGGTTTTTCGGTACCCATTGTTTTGTAAAACCACCTCTTCGGCTACCCATAGGTTTATGGGACGGTTTTGTTTTTGCCCATTGTTTGATACCCATGGTTTTGTAAAACTGCTTAAGTAGTTGTCTATTTATATGGTCTTATGCATATGATAGATAGATAAGTAAATGTATTGCAGATGTGTTTTGAATTCGGGTGTGAATTCTGTAGAGTTTGTTGAGCATAGCTCCAAACGGATCTAGGTATTGTATTGAGAGAGTGGAGGCTTGTAATAAAATTTGAGCAAGTGATTCTTGGTGGACGTAGCCCAAATTGGGTGAACCACATTAAATATTGTCTCTCTATGTTGTGTTATTTATTCTGCACTTTTATTTGAGATCTGTAATTATTTCTGCATATTAGTTTCTACTGTTGCGATTCTGTGAGGGATTATTCCACATATTTTATCTCTTATTTCCTAACAATTGGTATCAGAGCCTAGTTTGGTTTGCTAAAGTGTTGAATCACAGGGAAAGTTTTATCTTGAGTGGGAGCTATGGCAGATGATGGAAGATCTAGGGTTGATAAATTCAATGGGCAAAATTTTAGTCTTTGGAAGATGCAGATGGAAGATTACCTTTATCAGAAGGATCTTTATACTCTTGTTGTAAGAAGGTGAACAAACCCTCGAGTATGACAGATGTGGAATGGGATTTGTTGGATCGGAAGGCACTTGGAATGATCCAGATGTGTCTTGCATCTTCGGTATTATTTAATGTTTCAAAGGAAAAGACTACAAAAGATCTAATGGATGCATTAGGAAGTTGTATGAAAACCCTCTCCTCTAACAAGATATTTTTAATGAAAAAATTGTTTAATATGAAGATGTTTGAGAATAGTTCAAGAGCAGATCATATAAATGATTTCAATACGGTTGTGAATATGCTTGCTTCGGTAAGCCACAATAGAATTTGATGAAGAAGTTAGGATTTATTAATTCTGTGCTCTTTACCTGAAAGTTGGAATAGCCTGGTAATGGCGGTAAGCAACTCGGTTCCAAATAACTCGAAGTTGAAGTTTGAGGATGTTGTAGGGGTGATTCTAAGTGAGGAAATGCGAAGAAAAAGCTTCGGGGAATCTTCTACTTCAGGGAATGCTTTAACAATGGAAACTAGAGGGAGACAGAAGAATAGAGGAAACCATGGAAAATCGAAAGATCGGGCAAGGTCAAAATCCAAGAGCAAGATTGTATGTTGGAACTGTGGAAAGTCTGGGCATGCAAAGAAGGATTGTTGGGAGCTTCGGGATAAGAAGAAACAATAGGAAGAAAATAAGGAGGCAAATGTGGCATCGGTAATGTATGTTAGGATGCTTTGATTCTTTCTTTACATAATATTACTGAATCTTGGGTTTTAGATTTAGGGGCTTCTTTTCATGCTACTCCACATAGGCATTATTTTGTTGATTATGTTCAAGGGGATTTTGGGCATGTTTTTCTTGGTGATGATGAGCCTTGCAATATAGTTGGAAAAGGTTCTATTCAGGTTAAGATGTAGAATGGGAATACATGGCTATTGAAGGATGTCAGACATGTGCCTACATTAAGGAGAAATTTGATATCAGCGGGGCAATTGGGAAGTGATGGTTATATTGTGATATTTACAACTAACTCTTGGAAGGTTACCAAGGGTGCTCTTGTGGTGGCAAGAGGTAAGAAGGTTGGAACCTTGTATTTAACCACTGATAATACTAATGATTGTAATCTTGTGGCTTTAGATGTAGATACAACATTATGGCACTATAGGCTCGGTCATATGAGCCATAAGGGCATGAACATCATAAAGAAGAATTTTCCTAGATATACGTAAAACAGTTTGGATTTACGTGAGAACTATATATGGGAAACAGAAGCGAGTAAGCTTTCTTAAGGTTGGACCTACGAAGAAAGAGAGTAACTTAGAGCTGGTACATTATTATGTGTGGGGTCGGCTCAGTATCATCTCTTGGGGTTCAAGTTATTGTGTTACTTTTATTGATGATGTAACAAGGAAAGTTTGGGTTTATTGTATTAGAAAAAAATCTGATGTATTTGATGCAGTTTTTTAAATGGAAATCCTTGGTAGAGAATGAAACAAGTCTTACGCTAAAATGTCTCAGTCGATAATGGAGCAGAGTATTACAAAATGAATTTAATGATTACTGTTCTAAGAATGGAATCTGCAAGCAAAAGACGGTTCCAGGAACTCCATAGCAGAATGGGGTATCAGAAAGGATGAACAAAACAATAAAGGAACGTGCTAGGAGCATGAGGTTACATGCAGGACTGCCTCTTTCTTTTTGGGAAGAAGTGGTGAGCACAATTGTGTACTTGATAAACAGAGGACCCTCAAGTGCCTTGGATGGAGGCATACCTGAGGAGGCATGGTATGGTAAGAAATTTGATTATTCATTTCTTAGAGTCTTTGGATGTGAGATGTTTATTCATATAGACAAGGATGATAGGACCAAGCAAGAGGCTAAATCAGAAAAATGTACTTTCATTGGTTATGGTGGTGATGAATTTGGATTTAAATGTTGGAGTATTAAGGACAAGAAAATCATTCGGTCTAGGGATGTGGTCTTTAATGAGAAAGTCATGTATAAGAAACAAGCGATTCTGAGAAAATAGGGAAGAATCCAAGAAAGAATATGTAGTGGTAGAGGATCTTCCGATAGGAAAGTGACCCATGAATCGCCTTCGAACCTACTTAATAGGAACCCCAAACTCCTACAGTGAGGAGGTCTTCTAGGGTAAGAAAAGAACCTGAACATTTTTCTCCTTCTCTTTATTATTTATTACTCACTGATAGTGTAGAGCCAGAGAGCTTTGATGAAGCAATGCATGTAGATGCCAAAGAAGAAGTGGGAGTAATCCATGGATGAAGAGCATAAGTCTCTCATGGAGAACTAGACTTGGGATTTGGTGAAGCTACCGGAAAGCAAAAGAGCATTACGAGAACAAGTGGGTGTACAGAGTTAAAGATGAAGAAGTAGGAAAGAAAAGATATAAGGCTTGGTTGGTGGTTAAGGGGTTTGCATGAAAACGAGGTATAGATTTTGATGAGATATTTTCTCCCGTAGTAAAAGTGGCTTCTATTAGAACTATTCTTGGAATAGTGGCATTAGAAGACTTGTACTTAGAACAGCTTAGATGTAAAGACCGCATTTCTCCATGGTGATTTGGAGGAGGAACTATATATGCAACAACCAGAGGGCTATGAGGTCAAAGGTAAAGAGGAGATGGTGTGTAAACTGAAGAAGAGCTTGTATGGCTTGAAACAAGATCCACGTCAATGGTATAAGAAGTTTGATAGCTTCATGATAGAGTAAGGTCATATTAGATGTCATTCGACCATTGCGTGTATACAAAGAAATTTGAGGATGGAAGTTATATTATCTTGTGTTTGTATGTTGATGATATGTTGGTTGCAGGTAAAAACATGCAGGAAATAAAAGTACTCAAGAAACAACTAAGTGAATCCTTTGATATGAAGGATTTGGGGGCAGCCAAACAAATCCTTAGTATGAGGATAACTCGGGATAGGAAGGAATGTAAGTTGACTTTATCTCAGGAAGAGTACATTAAGAAGGTATTGGACAAGTTTAACATGCAGGATGTTAAACCGGTTGGGACTCCTTTGGTAGGCCATTTTAAGTTATCAAAGGAGCAGTGTCCCAAGACAGAGCAGGAAAGAAACCAGATGTCCAAGGTACCTTACTCATCAGTAGTTGGCAGTTTGATGTATGCTATGGTGTGCACTAGGCCTGATATTGCCCATGTAGTGGGAGCTGTGAGTAGATTTATGAGTGATCCGTAAAGAGCATTGACAAGCAAAGAAAGTGGATCCTCGGTATTTGAGAGGGACCATGGGGACAGCTTTTGTGCTACAGATGGATTAGACACCACTTTACGTGGTTATGTAGTTTCGACATGGCTGGAGATGTAGATAGCAGGAGGAGCATGACAGGTTATATTTATACTATAGGTGGGACAACGAGTGAGATGGATTTCACGACTACAAAATTTGGTGGCTTTTTCAACCATGAAGGTTGAGTATGTTGCTACCACAGAGGCAAGCAAAGAGATGATTTGGTTACAACAATTGCTTGAGGAGTTGGGGCATAAGCAGGAGGAATGTAAGTTGCATAGTGATAGTCAGAGTGTTATACACCTAGCTAAGAACTCTACTTTCCACTCTAGGACGAAGCATATACAGTTGAGATATCACTTCATCAGGACAACTTTGGAGGAAGATAAGTTAAAGTTGGAGAAGATTCATACCAGTCAGAATCCTATAGACATGATGACCAAGGTGGTCACAAGGGATAAACTAAAGCTATGTTCAACTTTGGTTTCCCTTCGTGGATGACAGTGAAGGGTTGAGAAGCTTGCTCAGTGGAAATTAGTCTCCAAGTGAGAGATTGTTATGTTTGTGGAACCTATTTTCATGTTAGAGTGTGGTACACCTTCTATGTGTTACACTCAGGTATTTTTACAGTGGTCCCGCTCACCGGTGAGCGGGTTAGGGGCGAAGCCCTCGAAGTAAATTTTCATGGGTGGTTTATTAACCCATGGGTAATGGGTAACCGTTATGGGCTATTTTTGGGCCCATGGTTTTTCGGTACCCATTGTTTTGTAAAACCACCTCTTCGGCTACCCATAGGTTTATGGGACGGTTTTGTTTTTGCCCATTGTTTGATACCCATGGTTTTGTAAAATTGCTTAAGCAATTTTCTATTTATATGGTCTTATGCATATGATAGATAGACAAACAAATGTATTGCAGATGTGTTTTGAATTCAGGTGTGAATTCTATAGAGTTTGTTGAGCATAGCTCCAAATGGATCTGGGTATTGTCAGAGAGAGAGAGAGGCTTGTAATAAAATCTGAGCAAGTGATTCTTGGTGGGCGTAGCCCAAATTGGGTGAACCACGTTAAATCTTGTCTCTCTATGTTGTGTTATTTATTACACTTTTATTTGAGATCCAGTAATGATTTCTCGCATATTAGTTTCTCTTGTTGCAATTCAGTGAGGGATTATTCCGCATATTTTATCTCTTATTTCCTAACAAGGCCAAAATAGAAATTTAGAATAGGGAATGGACATCCATCAAAGCATAACGGAAATCTAATTTTCTTTCCACTTTTCTTCCCATCCTGTGAAAAAATGTGAACACCGGAACTAGATATGGAGCTATACAGAAGCGATATTCATTATTTTGAGGGTAAACTCTGTCAATGTTTAGTTTTTCCGCCACTAGATCTACTTTTGAGATTTTCTTCATCTTGTATTGAAGTTTTGGTTCATGTTTTCCAATGGCCTAGCTCAACCCTATTTGGAAGACTTTGAGTTGCTTTGTATTGGGCGAGCTATATTTTGAGTCCCCTAGGCACCAAATAGCTTCACCTCATGATTTGGGCATGCTTACACATCTGGGTCACCATTTTTGGTATAGAGATGATATATGTATATGTTAGTGTCCTCCCATAGCTCACTCATTGTTGTGATTTGTAACAACTCTCTTGGAGTTAGAGTTTGATGTGGGTTTGGTGGGTTACTTTGTTAACAACTCATTATTCTTGTTTATTTTCTCGATGTTGTTATGTTGGCTCAGCCTTATTATGATTTGTTATCATGGGTTTTGTATTATGGAACTCTCTATAAACTATGCACAACTCATTGAGGTTTCTCTTGTTTCTAGACATCTCTCACTGTATCAACTATGTAGTTCATTATTTTCAAGATTATTGGTGGCTAGAGTAAATCCAATTCCAAATAACTTCCCAGCAATGCCTCAACTTGTGCTATAATGGGATATTTTAGATAGATTATGGATATCCACCAAAGTGTATTAGAGGATGGGCAATATTATAGCAAGTGTTTGTAGCTGCAACTATTGGGAGGACATGTATGCAAAATGTAGAACCATGTTCTTGACATGATCCCACCTAGAGCACCTCTTTCCCTGTGAACACAAATATCTCCCAAGCATGGTCTATCTCACATTGTCCTTCATAATTCTTGCACTTTATTTTTCCATTTGCAGTGTAATAAATTAAAAACCCTTGGATTATCATACATTCGACTATTTTATATAAATTTTATTTTGGCAAATAGTAAAACGTCATCTAGCACTTATGTAACTTTGATTAACACTTGGTAGTCAAGTATAAAATTAAACCCTCCTTTATTCATGATTTAGAAAAATTCGTAACCATATTAGATAGCTACAACACCCTTTTATTGACAAGATGAGTTTTTCCTCGTAAAGCCACTAATTGTTCCATTGTAAAATTTGGTAAATCATGATATTTAGGAACCACAAAACAATCTTTTGAAACCCAAAAATGGGATGTAAAGTCTCGTTCGAATCCCTTGTTAAAAGGAGAGTCATACCAAGCTTTAGATGGATCCCGATTGATCATTTATACTCTCTTCACTGATCCTCTAGGAGCCCTATTATCCCATTTTTCTCTTTTAGGAAGTTAAAATGGAAAAGTTGGGTTTCGTTTTGGCTCGCCATTTGGACCTTGAATAACGAAATAATTATCCTCTTCGCAAACCTATTGTATTTGAATTAAAAAAATTCCTGGAACCTTGATTCGGGAAAATCACATCCTTGGTTAGTTTGGAAAAGGGGTTTCATAGGCCTCTATCGTTGTTTGGCTAGGTGGCTCTGGAAAACCATTCACCAATTGTGCAATCTGTTTTCCAGCTTATGGATTTTTTCGGTTCCTATGGATTATTGGTACATATGTGGACATGTAGGAATTCTCCCATCATGAATTTTCTTATTAGAAGATATTTTTGAATGCACTTTCTTAGCCTCCAAGCCAAAATTGAGGCGTTTTTGCAACTAGCAGGAAAATGTAAAAAGAAAGTTGTAGGACCCTAGTCAAGTTAGCAAACCATCGTGGAAACTTATTAACACTTGTAAATAACTATTTGAAACTCTATCTTGTGACTTTTGTGAAATTTTGAATTTTAGAAAAATAGTGTTTCTCTCTCTTCTCTCTCTTCCCTATCTCTTTCTCTCTCCTCCCTTAGTTAAGGAATGAAATGAAATGAGTATATGCCCGTAACCCTCTTTTGTTGCATGTGCATTTTTATGATCATGTAAATAGAAAACCAATAATGTTAATTATGCTAGATCTAGGTGGATGTCATGCCAACAATTTATTGTTGATTTCATGCTCACATGGTTTTGTAGGATGCAATTAATATGATGACGATGATGTGGTGGTGATTCATTGTATATTATTGTAATTTATGTATGTTAATGGAAAGAAATTTTATGTATTTCTTTGTTACAATAAATACTCATTATTGAAATTTGATAATATGAATGAGATGCTAGATTTAGGGGTGTTTTGAGGAATTGTGCATTTAACTATAGGTGTTCTTTTGGTTGTAATTTACATATGGTAAAAGGGGGTTGAATATATATGTTAAGTGATATTGTAGATGATAGTTTATCAATTGTGAAGTATTGAAAGGTTGATTAATAAAGTTTTGTAATATTTTTAAGATGCTAGTGTTAAGGAGAACGTTCATCTAAACACGGTGTCATTTGATTTTAAAATTTGTACTATAAAAAGTTGGATAAATGAAATTGAAATTAATAGCTTATAGTGCAATTCCAGTGTGAAATTGATGATTACATACTTGGTGTGTTGTGTTTTTACCTTAAAATGTAATAAAGAGATCTAAAAGAAAAATCCACCCTAGTTGTTCTAAACGGAAGCTCAGGTAAGTTAGCATACGCATAGTCTTTCCACGACAAAAAAATATCTTCAGACTGACTAATTGAAGAAATAAGAACGGAAGAATGTGCGGTAGACTCCTGAAAACAGTCGCTCATTACACTGAAAAATGGACTAATGTGCAGCAGACTCCTGAAAATAGTCACTCGTTACACTGAAAAACAGACTAATCGAATATTCTTTAGAATATGAATAATCAGGAGAAGCAGAAATTATGGAGAAGGGGAAGCTACTTCAACACAACCAGGCTTTGACATGACCGTTTCAATCTCGACAGTATTAAATACTAACTCGAGCACGAAACTTTGCACAAAATTCTTGGCTTTCCACTAGTTTGGAGACTCTGAAGGCGAGAAATGGTCTGGATAAATGACGCTTTGGCTAAAAAAATTCTGAATTTCTGCAACGAATTAAGGAAATGGAAGATGAGCTAGTGATAATCCAGCAGCTTTGCGAAGCACTGTGATTGACTCGTTTTGCTGCACTTTCTTTTGTTGAACTTTTGCGTATTTGTCGGTGGAGGGACACGATTCGTGACCTTACACTTCCTCAAAGATGCTTTCAACATTTTCTTCCAAATTTTCCAAATATTTTTTCTTTCCCTTCAGACTGTAGAATTTGAACGCTCCAGACTTCCTTACTTTGTTTCAGCTGCTGATATAAGTACATGAGAGGCACTTGAATCTAATACTTGTTCATGTCTGTCCAATCATTTCCTGTCACGTGAAGGGAAGATGTGAGTTGGTGCGTGGATGGCTGTGATATGTTCGAGGTCAATGGTGGTAATTATAATAGGGAGAAACGCCTTCACCGTGATTATTGTTATAACTAGCAAAAGCATCTAAAGGAGCTTGTTCGAGACCGATAGGTATATTGGAGGAGTATTTGAAAGCAATATATATTAGTAATAAAGTTTAAAGTTTATGGAATTATAATGTAAAGCATGTAAGATTTGGTATTTTTTAAAGATTCGGGTAGTCATTGGAGGTTTTGAAACTCAATTGTGATTGGAAATATGACAATAATTATAGTATTTCTATTGAAAATTAAGACTTTGCAATTTGTTATATATCACTAAAATTTTAAGAGACAACAATCTATGAGTATTTAATTATTTATTAAGGATAAAGGTTTTTTGACAAGGATGGGGTGCCCTGGTACAACCAAAATAAAGGGTTTTGCCATGTAGATACAACAATAAGAATTTAACAATTTTCATGCACACCTATGCACGGTACTTCCAAATTGACAATGCTAAAGAAGTATAGTGTGATGCATGATTATCGTTTGTGAAGAGGAACTTCAATGCACAAATTACATAGTAACATAACACGTTAACCTATACATAAAAGGACTTCATATGTACACACTTTGTTGGTCACTACACAAATGGTTTCGAGGAATGTTAATGTAGTTTTGATCGTTGTAGCATGAAATAAGATTAGTTGGATTGATTGAATTGATCACAAATTGATGGGATTGATATCTTTATTTTTTTGTTGACATCAGAATTTCAAAAAGGATATAAATACGGAAAATTTTAAGGAACCCCCTTTAAAAAACTTATAGAAATCGTGGCGAATATACCTATAACCAATTTTGTGGTTTTGGCGAATATATTTGTGACCGAGTTTCATGGTTTTAGCGAATATCCTGTAACTGCTTTCGTTTCTTCTTTCGGAAAACATGGTAAAAAAATTTAAAATAGTTAGAAATCGAATGATGAATCTCCTATAATTTTTTGGCAAATACCCTCTGTCAAATTTCACTGTAATAAGGCCCAAAATTTTTCATTTCTTTTGTATGCCTTACCGTTATGCTCAGCGCACTGGAATGTGTGACACTTGGCTACTTGGAGGAACAAGAAAATCACACATGGTATCTTGTGATAGCTCACTGCCACTCTGTCTTACCTCACTGAAACTACGGACCCGAAACTTTATTGAATCAATTCATTTCGCAGGCTTGGAATCCGGGGCATGCCTTTGACTTAGGGAGGCCCGAAATCTTGTCACATGTCTTTCTGATGGGCAAGGAATGATTGAAAACTTTAATAATAAGGCACAAATAACTTATATTTAATAATCAAGGATACACCGTTGTCAATTGGTTGCTATTAATTTTTTAATGTCTGGTATGTGCAACAGTAAGAATGTGTTTTTTAATAACAGACATGGGGTAAATGTAATGATGTGGAGAAGTAGTGCTTGTAACATGTGAAGTAGATTTATACACTATTATTTGTACATGTGTGTGCTGAGAAACATGATCAAGATTTTGAATTTTGAAACTTAAGTTTAATTCAAGTCCAAGAAGATGAAATTATTTCAAAGGGACACATTGGCAATTTGCAATCTCACAGAAATAACATGTAGTAGAGGAAAAGTTATCATGTCTTAGGCTCATGTAATTTAAAGTTTGTGACTGATTATTTCTCTGGTGTTATTCCCATAGTTGATTACAGGTTCTTCTACTTAAAAAATAGACAATTCAATTATTACTCTTGCTTATAAGCTTTGGCAAAGACAAACAAAAAGCTTGATATTCATACATACATACATACATACATACATACATATATATATGGATATATAGTAGGAGCCAAGTAGTTGTCTCAAATCAGCCTGGGCTCAAAGGTGATGCCACTATTATAACACATGTTAGTTGTGTTTATATATTCTGGTAGCCACGACCAAGACCCTTGCTTTAAATGAAAACAAAGGATGAGGATATTTTCGGAAAACACCTTTCTGAAACACAAGAACTCTCCCACCGCAATGCAACTAAATAAGAACATCCTTTTCCTCACAGAAAAACACTAGAACATTGCGTGGGGCATCCTTGAAATTTCTTTCCAAGACCAAACATTGCCTCTTCTCCTTCCGAACTCAAGCTCAAGCTCAAACACAATTATGTATTTCAAATGGTCCCCATCTATAATTGGTGTTGTAAGTGGCACCCTTTCTTCGAATCTGACCAACCTTGGTCTATAGTGAGGGAAATGGTCTCTGCCATATCTTACAAGTAAGAACACAAAATGCATAGTAGCATAATCTTGACTATTATAAATTCTCACACCCAACATAGGTTCATATGACATTAATAAGAAAAAATTGTTGCTCAATACAACAGGTCCATAGAAGAAACAATCTCTCAATCATAACACAATCCTCTAATTCCCCATGGAAGAATCATAAATTTGTATAGTACCATAGCCTACATTAACTCTAGATCTATTGGTGCCTTCTTGAACCACTTTTTACCCCTTGTTGTCATCCGCCACTAGAATGCCTCATGCCTAAATATAAAAATGTAATCCATTAAGTTGAGCTGATAACATCTGAGGAAGCTTGAAGGAGGTTCCCGACTTCAGTGGATTACATACCCTTGAAATATGACTGTCATATGAATAAAATAATATTATCCCTCGATGTGAATCTTCAAACCGTATCGAATCAAAGCATATTAACCATGAAAATTTGATAATTTTCTATGTTCTAATGTAAAATTTGTATCTCAGCCAATGATGACCACTATCATGATTTACAAGTATCCATGGATGTTTGTTCCTTATTTCTCTATAATGCCTAAAGAATCAGTGGAAGTCATGAGTGCTTTCCATTCCTTAGAAACTAGAGAGAACCTACATATGGATTCTAATGGAAGCCAAAGCAATACGTTTTCCCAAACATCTTGAGGTAGTGAATGATCCCACAGAACACAATTTCCATGCTACATTGGAAATAAACTAAAATGAAGAACAAATTCGATGTTTCAAGAAGGAGAAAAAAAAAAAATCAAAAGGAACAACACCAGTAGCAATGTAAGAGCATCCACAAGAACTGGCGATGGCAAGGAAAAATATATTTGTTGAAACATAAAAAAGAGTATCCACAAGAGTATCTCATATATTTGTTGAAACATAAACATTACATTACATAAAAATTACATATCATAAACTATAAAGTCTCAAAAAATTGTTTTATGTTTTTAAAATAAACAAGAGTATCGAGGTTATGATTTCTTGTTTTTTCTATTTTTAAACTATAAAATCTCAAAAATTTCAGTGTTTGATACGGTGAATGGAAGAAAATGCAAAAAAATGGTAAATTTCTCCAAATCCACACTTTGTATTTGGTAACCGTGACATAGGAATACCAAAAACGTTATAATCCTGTAACTATATTATAACATAAATATTACATATCATAATATATTTCTCAGTTCTTGTACCACTTTCCTAACTACATCAATATCAATCTTCTCACTGCCAAAGTGTTGACCATGGTTAGTATCCCAACACATTATTTATCAATGATAGCTCTGTTGGTGTCTATTAAATCTTTCCGGTTTTAAGCACTTCAAAATATCGTTACATCTTTACAAGGATGGAAGACACCATTTCTACATGGTTTGTCCATTTGAGGGATCGCCACTCGGGATTGACTTAGATTTCCATCAAATTCCATATCCACATTTTTTTAGCGAGCATGTGGATAATCCATAGGTTTTGGGTCCGAGGATTCTAGATAAAGAATAGATAATTCCCGTAATACCTTGGGAATTGGCTGTTTAGACAAGGACTCGGTTGGGGCTCTGCAGGAGAATTTCTAAGAGAATGAAGGGAAACAATGGAAGCAGATGAATGGCCAGAAGAAGGGGGTGGAAGCACCATCAAAAGGATAATTAGAAGTAGAGAGGGTGAAGGATTTACCAACAATAACCTCGTTTGAGTCCATATCAGAACTAGAAGAAACCATGACGTATTTATGGCTTGATATTGGTTTGATGCGCTCAATTTGGTCCCCCATGATTTTTCAAAAGAAACTAAGTGTCGGAAAATGACCATGGGCCTTGAATTTATAATTATTGAGTGAGTTCTTCGACTGGACCTTGAAATGTGTCCACCAAACTCGGGTATGTATTGACAGTTAATATTAAATGTAAATCGTGCGCAATGGCGAAATTTTTGCCTTTAAACCGACGTCACTATCCCATGTGCCTCCTCCTTTTAAATTTAAATAAATTTCCTTTTATCATGATGAATAAAATATCATTAAGGATAGACATATCGAGATTTGAGCCAATTTATCACTTAAAATTTGATACAAAAGTAGTCGATAAAATGTGTCACATCAAAAATAATAAAATTTAAATGAATCACTTTAAAGACAAAATTAATGGAAAAAGTCTTTTCTATATTTATTAAATATGTCGCCACTTTTATGAAAAACGTCTTTTCCATATTTATTAAATATCTTGTTTCCTGGACCTTCATCCTAGAAAATATAACGTGACCAAAAATTAAATTTGATAAGACATTTCTTAACTGGGAGGGTGTCGATTAAATCTCTAGAGGCACACTTTACATGTTTATTTAAACCTGGTGATGACATGTTACTAACTTACCAATACCACATAACTTTTCCAAGCAACCTCCACCATCTACTTTCAATCAACTGTCCCTACGTCCATGTTTTCTTCATCTACAAAATTAAATCCTCTTAATGTAAAGCTCACCCATTTGGTTGAGTGTTTCCAGCTGACAGGGCCGAATGAAGCCCTCATCCGCCACATTCTCGGCATACCGAGACACCATGGCCATTGTTGGTGCTCAAAATAGTATAGCCCTATTTTTCCAACAAAAATCTATCAATTTACGGTCTCAATCACATCTTATCTTCCCAGATTGTGCCTCGAAAGGTCTCCACCTTCCTTTTGTTACTATAATCAGTCCTTTCCTGGATCGAGGATCACGTATAGATCCAAAAAAATTTCCTCGTTTCTCTGTTCATTTGAAAAGGTCTGTATTTGGGTGTAAAAACTTTTTCTGTCTCGTCCTTTTCATTTTCCATAGTCAAGATTTGTTGTCCTTGTCATTTTTGTCCCAAATACTTGAAGAAAAATGAATGGATGTAGCTCAAAGGAATTTATTTGAGCCTTGTAACATTTCTAAAATCTCTGTCCTTGCAGAAAATTTCATCTCTGGGCTCAAATGGTCATTTTCCACATTTTATGGTTTGACGGGTGTTTCTCTGGTCAAATTTACATCCTTGCATCAATAGGAAACATGGCCTCTTTTGGTTGGACATGGCTCGTGCAAGGTACTTCAAAATTTTCATAAATCACCTCAACTTAAAAAACTTGTCTACGTGGAAGAATGGCGCTCATTTGATGGTTCACTTTTTGGTTTGGCCTTGGAGTTGCGCTAAGCGGACACATGGAGGTTTACGTTGCTTTTCCTAGACTTTAAAATTTTTTTATGCGGTGGTACAGATTTGATAGAACAGGGGACAAGTGGTGAGCCCGCGCTTGTTCTAGGTCTCTACTCTTGAGCTCTATGTTGAAATTGTGCCATGAAGACACGTGGAGGCTTCCGCCGGGTCTTCCCATACTTAGTCTTTTTTCAAAAGGTTTTGAGAGGCCAGGACACATGGAGGGACCACACATGTTTGAGGACCGGCCCTTGAATTTTATTTTAAAGAAGCGCCAGGAGGACACTTGGAGGTTGTCGCTCACCTTGCATTTTTCTTGGACTTTTCAATGGCCAAAGGAGATTACCTCAGACCTTGACACATGGGGACTTCCATTGAGCTTTAAGCCTTCAAACAAATTTTTTGGGCTAAGACACGTGGTGAGCTCGTGCTCATTCAAGGTCTAAACTTTTGGGGACCATCTCAAGATGCACCATTGTGATGCGTGGTAGTTTGAAAATTCAAAGGGGTGGGAAGTGGATCATCGGAGGCAACTTGGATTTTTACCTCTTGTCATCAAAAGGATTAAAATATCAAAATGGCCCGCAATCCCGACAAGAAGGAGGTCAAGGTTGGCTTTGAAAATGTCAAGAGGTGGGGAGGCGGGCCATTAGGGGCAACTTGGATTTTTTTCCCCTTGATATTCAACAGAATGAAATCATCAAAATGACTTGTGGGCCCGACAAAGGATAGTCAAAATTTTCTCCAGTCCGGCGGAGGGGAGGAGTCATGTGGGGAGACTTGGAAAATTTTCCTTTTTCCAAAAAAAGAGGTGAAATGGGAGAATTTGGCCATGGTTCCTTTGGGACCCACCTTAGGACACATGTCGGATCATTTCTCAAGGGCGAGGTGTGGAGAAAAATGTGAAAGTTTTACATTTTTCCAAAAGTTGTAAAAGGAAAAAAGGAAACCGAGCCCATTTAAATTGGATCT
This sequence comes from Taxus wallichiana var. yunnanensis, assembly GCA_018340775.1. NCBI lineage: Eukaryota > Viridiplantae > Streptophyta > Pinopsida > Cupressales > Taxaceae > Taxus > Taxus wallichiana. Next base: position 903,721,593 of record CM031235.1, on the reverse strand, counting down.
CCCATGTGGACAGTCCAAATTCATAATAGAAAGATCGACGAAAATTGTTCGTCTGTATCTGATTTTCCGCCATTTTTCTCCAAAGTTCTTGGGGACGTGTATTCTTATGGTTTTTTATCATTTCTTGGAGTCTCCTGCATGCCAAATAAAGAGGAACATTAATCTGGTATCTTGGTTTAGTGGGGAAGGTTTGTAAATGTCTCTCACCATTAAATATGCAATCTGACTATCGGATTCGACCCGATTTTTATTTCCTTGGCACGTGAAAGACCTATTGATATCTTGGTTTGGTGAGAAAAATATGGGAACATCTTCTACCATTAAGATGAGATCTGACATCTCGGGCTTGATCGATCTTCCATTTTTTCTTCTCGGACATGCGAAGAACCCAGTTTTGACAGATTAGGGATGGAAGTGGTTGGTGAGTAGAGGGAAAAGTGATCTACTGGAAGGAGTTGAATACGGGAGATGTTTGAAGATATCTACCCCCGAGCACCTAACATCTTTTTACAAATCTAATTGTGGGAGTCACAACATGCAATGGTGCTTTGAATGTTTCTAGTTTTAAGGGGAAAGGATCTTTGTAAAATATTATAAATTAAATGAATTTTTTGTGTAAATGGTTGGAAGGTTGGAGTGTTATAGGTTAGAACTTATTTTCTAAGAGAAAATCTTGATAGAGCCCGTCTTTCTGAGGGACTGTTTGAGAAACATGTATATCTCTTTTGTGTTAAACTTGATCATGTCAAGGTGGTTGCAGTGTACAACCATTGACAAGTTTTGAGATTGTTCTAGAAACTTTCCCTTGCTGATAAGTTTAATCAAATTTGAGTTATTTTGTGTTGACTCTGAGCAATTAGTGTCTTCTTTGTTTCAGAATGTCTGCAAATAGTTCTATTCATTCCTATTGTAATCTTATACTGAATTTTTTGTGAAATCACACAGGATCTTGTCCCTATGATATTTTAATGGTATTTGCAATTTCATTTCAAGAAGAGCCTCCATCTTGGATGAGATAAACTAATTTAAAATCAATTCACTGTCATTTGTTGATAAATATTGTCTAGTAAGTCTTCGGGTGTACCTTAGGCATGGTTAATCAGAAACTATAGTGTTTAATTGAGTCTTCTAATTTGAGCCTTTGTATTGGAGTCTTAAAGATTATGTGAAAACGTGTTGATTTGGGCCTCCATTGAAGCACACCTTCTGGTTAAAGGAATGTCTTGACTATTCTGAAGCTTTTTGTTGTGAAGTTTCTCATTATTGTAAATTCCTCCAAAGGCACAGTATAATCAACTTTATCATGCTTTACCTCCCACCAAAATCATTCAAAAATAATTAATCCTACCCATACTACCCCTATTTGTCATGTGTGTATACAAATGCATAATTTCTATTACCAAAACATGTAGAAACACTCAGGTTTTCATTGTCTTTAGTGTCCTGAACCTTTCTTAGAAAATATCTCCATTATCTAGAGTGACAACTCATGAGAGTTAGGTTTTGTTGCATTGATCATATTTTCTTCAAGGTCTTCTTAATAATTTCACAAGGAAGGATATCTCCATCTCCTCTATAAAAAATAGGCTACAAAAGGGTCCTCTCACCCTGGTTGAAAGGCACAACCATAAAGTAGTGAGGATAGGTCAAATCCTCTTGAGGGTGCTACCCATTTCTCCACATCTGAGTGACAAAGAGCAAGCTACATTTCATCCCCATCTACAAAACAACACACTACATACTCTGTTTGTCTCTAAGCTTCCTACCAAACCTGTGATGTTGTTCATTTTCTGAGGGAGAATCAATTTGGGTACCAACACCCAATTGGCGCCATTTCAGGGACATAGTGGTTACAATTCATATTCGAGACCACTCTGTTTCCACACCTAGTGCACTAGCTTTCATTGATAAATGCAAAAGGAAAGTCGATCATCCCATTTCAATTTTTAATTATTGTGAGATTTGACATTTGATAGATCATATTTTAGTGCATTTGCACAACTAAGGTGGAAATCCTTAGTGGTGACTCCTTGTTGATCTGATTCTTGATAAGTACTAGTGTCTTAACCTCTGTCAAGTGAGATTTTTACTAATATTTGTAAATTTGTAAGAAGAAGATATTTCTTTGATAAAGATCCTGCTAGGACATTATTTCCAGAGCTAGGAAAAACAAAGTCATAAGGAAGAAAATCCTGGAGAGTTGTTGGAGATCAGCAAATAAGAAAAGGGATCTCCATTGATGAAAGTGATCGACCTATTATTGAAGATTGCAATTCAAGTTCTTCTGAATCAAGTAGCCTCTTTGTGGAATTGAACTCTCCAACTGGGGAGAGGTATTCATTTGATTTCAAAAAGTTTACTTCTTATTCTACCTCTGTCTTTTCAAAGGTTGATAGGGTTTTCAAGAAACAAGGCCTTTAGGGGATATCCATTTTGAAATTTATACTCCTGTGTTTTAAGGACCCTCTCGCCCTTTATCAATTTATCTCCCCTCCGTGGTCACCTCCTCAAAACAACATAGCCCCGCCCCCACCCACCTCCATTTGTTGTAAACACATTTGGTCCTATAAATTTAACGGGATGATTGGTTATCCAAATGCGAGTTCCTCTAGGATGTAAGAAATATATTACCAAAGTTCCAAGGAAACAACACTATAAGTGGTGATCAACATCTAAATCTTTTTATTAATATGATGAAAGAATTTGAGATTGAACATGAAGATGTATACATCTAATTGTTTATCCATACTTTGGAAGAAGATGCATGGGACTGGTATAAATCTTTTCTAGATAATTCCATTGATTCTTGGACGAGAGATGAACAATGCATTTAGATTGCGGTATGGTGATAGAACTAACCCTACGTTTCTTCTATCATAATTTAAAAACATCAAGAAGAATCCTAATGAATCAATACATGATTTCAACACAAGGTTTAACAAGACCTTGAGGAGATTTTTGTTAGCTTAAGGCCATGTGATGAATCATGTTTGATCAAATATTCGAGATACATTTGATAAAAAGGCTGATTACTACTTGAGAGACAAAAACCCTACTAATTTGAGGCAGGCCTTCACAATGGCTCTACAAATAGAGAATAACATCAACGTAATTAGAAAGCCTCCAAAAAGGGAGGGTGTAAAACTAATTAACCCAGAATAGCCTCAAACAAGTAAGGCTTCTAATTTGGAGGAAGTTGTGAAAAATTTGGCAGGGGTTGTCAAAGAAATATCATACAAGTTAGTTCGGGTAGAAAAGGGAATTGGGAAAAGTTCACAAGGTTTGCATAAGCAACAAAGCCAAGAAAGGTTTATAAGCCATCATAGGAATGATCAAAAGTCTGATGATAGAGGCAAGGACCTGTTGGATTTGGAAATAAACAGTCCCATGCCAGGGAAAATAGAATGGTACCTGATCCTTTGGCTATCATAGTTGTTGTTGTGGAGGAGACAAATGTCATTAATTGGTGTGACAGATGTTTCATGCCCCATGCTCCATGTGAGGAAGATCAATAGGAAGAAGAAGAAGCTGATGATGATAATGATGATGATTTTTGCATGATGGGTTGCTCCATGAGCTCACAACAAGGGGAAACTTCAACTGAGGTAATAAGTGTTAGAACTACTGCTGATTTTTGGGATTACATCCACCAGTACCTATTCTTCCTCCCTCTCATACTTTAGAAGTAGATACTTGTACAAGATTTTGAATTTCCCAATAATGAATTTGAATATTTGAGAGCTTTAATGATAAAGAAGTATGATGGAGGAATCCCATCTAAGGAGGACAGGAAGTTGTTGATGAACATTGTTGTTGCCCAAGAGAAGGAGTATAACACAAGAAGTAGGGTTGTCAAAGGGACAGGGCCTCAGGACAAGCCAAAAATCCATGGATTTCAAATATTCCTAAAGATGTTCCTAAGAAAGATGCATCTGCCAAGGGCCTTGTTGTCCCAAACAAAAATCATACCCCTCCTCATGCCCAAGTTGTCAAAAATCTTGTGCCATCTAATGAGTGTGTCAACCTTCCTTCCAATGCTTCCTTGCCAAAGTTTGTCCCTTATGATATTGCCCAAGTCTTGAGTCAGATCAAGATCTTAGTTCTAATTTTTGAATTGCTTAGGATTCCTGAGCACAAAAAAATGGCTCTTGAGTATTTGGGGCTGAAAGAGGAGAAGACTTCCCTAGGTAGAAATATAAACATTGTGGAGACTCCACTAGTCATTGAAGAGTTAGAGACACCACCAGTGTTGGAGGAACTAGGTGAACCACCTGAGGTTTATTTGGGGACATCCTTGGTGGAGTCTTAGTTAAATGTGGATCCATTCTTCACCACTCTGATCATTAAAGATAGATTGTTACACAACTATATGTTTGACTCAAGGGCATCATGCAATGTTATAGAGGTCGTGAATGAGATGGATATCAAAGTAATAGTAGCATATGGAAAGTGTACTTGCTATGGACTCTAGAGAAGTACCAATGGTGGGATGTGTGAAAGGTAAAAACCTAAAGCTTGATGTTGTTATTGTTGATTACCTAGCCAAGTGGGGTATGTTGTTATCTAGAAAATGGGCTACAAGTGTTGGTGGGAGTGTTCAAATAGACATGTCCTATGCTTTGTGATCCCAATTGAGGGTGGCCTTGTCGGTTATATAGAAAAGAAGATGTTGCACCTTATTGAAGATCCCAACAATGCATCTTATGAAGCACTTTGTACACAAGTGTTGATGCTTTGATAACTTTGTAGGATTCACGATGGAAAAGAGCACAAGATTGAAGAATTCAAGTGTCTTGAACAGAAGGCTCTCCTTGGAATTTATTGTTTAATGGAGCTTGCTCCAACTTTGAAAATGGTTCTAGTGTTGTTTTGATCTCTCCAAACTAAGAAGAGTTTATCTTTTCCTTCAAACTCAACTTTGAGTGCACTAATAACATTGTTGAGTATGAGGCACTATTGTTAGGTCCGAGGATTGCTTAGAAAAATAGTGTTAAAGACATCATTGTCAAAGGAGATTCAAAATTAATTGTAAAAGCAAGTCACAAAACTTTATGCCACAAAAAAGCGGCGAATAAAACAATACAAGCATGTAGTTTGGGATCTCATTGAGATGTTTGATTCATTCAATATTGTGCATCATAATAGAAGGTTCAATGATTAGGCAGAAAAACTTACAGTATTGGGATCTTGGTTTGATAATTGTGTAATATCCCCATATGGTGAATATGATGTTGAGGTGTTAACTAGGCCATATGTACCGAAAACATTAAACATTGAAAAGTTTTTGATGATGATGCTCGAGTCGAAGATTTCTACGTAACAAAGGGGGTTTGTTGATCAAAATATTGATTGGGAGCCAATGGTGTGCATAGCAGAGGGTAAAGAAACCTTGTTTGGCAAAGGCATCATCCAACTAAAGACTAATACCATTCCTAGAGGGCTGGTTGCTCTTGAATCCAACTTTGATAATGTTGATCGCATTATTAACATATGCATAGTAGCCTCAAGGGATATTGAGGATCATGACCTTGGCACAAATGAGAAACCAAGGAAGATCTGGTTGGGAAGTAATCTCAGCAAGGAGGAAAAAAATCTTATGTCCAATTGCTAAAAAAATATCAAGATTGCATGGCTTGGACTTATTCTTGAACTAAAGGCATATAGAGAGGATTTGTTTCAACATGAGATTCCCTTGGAATCTAATGCAAAACCATTCAGGTAGAAATAGAGGCCAATTAATCCACTCATATCTCTTAAAATGTAAGAGGAACTGAAGAAACTGAGGGACAGAGGGATTATTCAGCCTACAAGGTATTCTTCTTGGGTTGCAAACATAGTACCAGTCAGAAAGAAGAATGGTGACATCAGGATGTGTGTGGATTTCAAAAATTTGAACCAAGCATCAATGAAGGATAATTATCCTTTACCAAAAATGGAAAACATGTTGCAGCTAGTGACTAGTTCTGAGCTACTTTCTACCCTTGATGGTTTCTTTGGTTATAAACAAGTTGTTGTAAAGGAATCAGAAATAAGGTAGGGTAGATGTTTTCAAAAAATTGATGAGTTCTGAGTGGTACAAGGATGTTATTTTTTTATCTCAGACATTTATACTACCTTGAGTATTTGAGTAAGAACCAAAAAAGAGCCCTTAATTTGCCTTCCCAAAAATATGTCATTACTGATTATGGGTTAGCTTGGAAGAACCCTGATGGAGTTCTTTTAAGGTGCATTACTAAAGATGAAGCCCCCAAGATAATTGTTGATCTTCATGGAGGAGTTTGTGGGGGAATTTTCTGGAAGAGTCACAACACACAAGATCTTGAGGGTTGGTTATTGGTGGCCAACTCTCTTCAAGGATACAACTCATTTGGTTAGAAGATGTGAGTGTTTTCAGTGCTTCTTTGGAAGACTAAAAGCTTTAGGCTCCTTGCCTTTGCATCCTATATCAATTGAAGCCCCATTCAAGCAATGCGGAATGGATTTCATTAGTGATATTTCAGACCCTTCAAGTGTTGGCCATAAGTGGATTCTTGTAGCCATTGATTACTTCACCAAGTGGGTGGAGGCAATCCCCACCAAGAGAGCAACACACCAAATTTTCATGGACTTCATGTTGAACCATATCATCTACAGGTTTGGGGTGCTAGTCAAAATTGTTATTGATAATGCCATGAACTTTAGAACTAAACCCTTGGTAGCAATGTGCAAAGAATGCAAGATAAATTTGACATATGCTACTAATTACAATCCCCAAGGAAATGGACAAGATGAGTCTAGTAATAAAAATTTGCTAAAGATTATCAGAAGAACCTTGGAGCTGAACAAGAGAAAATGGGGTGAGCAGTTGAATTTTACTATCTGGGATGACTGAATTACTATTAAAAGAGCCACTAGAAAGATTCCATTTGAGTTGGTATATGGAACTCAGGCCTTGCTGCCCTTGCATATGTAATTATCCTCATATCAGTTCATTCAACAACTGGAAGATCGAGAAGTAAGTCCATATGATGCCCGCATTAACCAAATTGTTTAACTTGATGGATAAAGGAGGTCATCCCACCAAAGGCATGTAAATTTTAGAGAAAAGATGTTCACAAGGTCACCCCAAGAGCTTTCAATGTTAGAGATCTCATGTTGTTATGGGATAGAAGGCCTGAAGATAAGGGCAAGCATGGAAAATTTGACGCATTATGGATGGGCCCTTACTCCATTGACATTAGAATTGGTGAACTTACCTTCTTCAAGGACTTGGAGGGGAATTGCTTGATTTTCCTATCAATGACATGCATTTGAAACATTTCTTGGACTGATTCCCCAGAATCAAGGTGAGCATCATATGTATAGTGTATATTTTGTTGGTTTGTTTTCTGTCTTTCGTGTTTTTGTTCATTCTGGCCCCTGGTGGCCTAGGTTTTTGCTGGTTTCTTGGTTCATTTTGGGGGACAGTTTTGGTTTTATGCTTTGGAAGCTAACTCCTTTGCCCAATGGATATTTTGGCACTTGATCTACCTTTGTTCTTAAGTCACTCATAAGCGAGTGCCCATCCCCGAGTCGAGCCAATGTTGGTGCTCAAAATAGTCTCGCCCCATTTTGCCAACAAAAATCTATCAATTTATGGTCTCTGTCACATTTTATCTTCCTGTATTTTTCCTGAAAGGTCTCCACCTTCCTTTTGTTTTTGTAATAAGTCCTTTCCTAGATCAAGGATCATGTATAGATCTAAAATTGTTTCCTCGTTTCTCTGTTCATCTAAAAAGGTCTGTATTTGGGTGTTTTTGTCTCCTAAAAACTACTCTACATTTTCATAGCCAAATTCAAATTTTTTGAGCTCATGTCCTTTGTTGGTGTTTAAGCCAAGTTAGAGATTCAAGAATTTATCAAAATTTGTGCCCTTGTGCTGTTTAAATCTCTATTTTGCTCATTTTGAAAAATTATCCATCTCTCATTCGTGCACGTAATATCAACCTCTATTTTTTATTTTAATTGTTCACTTGTTCTATGGCCAGGTTGTCAAATCATTTTTTTTCCTCCATGCCTCTGGTTCACAAAGAAAATTAAAAAATTGGATTCAAAATGACAAAATTCTCTTCCTCTGTGTGTTTTTCCACAGTCGGGATGATGGGTGTCTTTTCCCCATCAAATTTTGACCCCAATGAATGCAAGTACATGGTCAGATCCTATTGGATGGGGAGGAATAGGATTTTTGGTGAACTTAACACTTTTGGTCACTTTTGACAAAAATGGTAAATTTTCCTCGTGGCCTGGAAAGTTTGAAGTTGCCGATTTTGGTTCATTGCGGAAAAAGTGGAAGTTTTTGTCCCAGGCTGCACAAGTTCAATTGGGACACTTGGGACCCAAAAATCCAAAATTGCTGATTGTAGAAAAAGTGGAAGTTTTGTCCCGGCTACACACGTTTAGTTCGGACACTTGGCACCCAAAAAGCCAAAATTACTGCGATTGCGGAAAAATAGAAGTTTTTGTCCCAGTGCTACACAAGTTTAATTAGGACACTTGGGACCCGAAAAGTGGATCGACCAAAAAATTTAAAAGTGTGAGAGTGGGCGATGAAGGAAATTGAGTTTTTGAGCCTTTTTCCAAAAAAGGTTAAAATGTTTAGAAAATATCCGTGACCCCATCTCCAACTAGAATGTGCCACATGTCCTAGTCAAATCGGAGCGGTGGGTCAAAGAGAGAAATTTATGTTTTTGAGCCTCTTTGCAAAAAAGGTGAAAAGTTAAAAAGTGACCCACAACCACGATTAGGCTTTAAAGGGAAAAAGTCAAGGTGAAGCCCACCATTGAAAATTCAAAGTGGGCGAGTGGAATGGTAGAGAACTTTGAGTTTTTATCTTTTTCCAAAAAAGGTTAAAATGTTTAGAAAAGAGTCATGACCTGTCTCAAACTGCAACATGCCACGTGTCCTATTCAAATCGAGTAACGGGCGGTAAAGGAAATTGAGTTTGAGTTTTGAGGATTTTTCCAAAAAGGTTAAAATGTCAAGAAATGGCTGCGATCCCATTTCCATTAAGAACATGCCATGTGTCCAAGTTGAAATTTCAAAGCGGGGTTGTAGGCCAATTTGTTTCAAATTGCCAAATCTCACGAAAAATCACAAAATTTAAAGGGCTTCCCTGTAACTACTCCAATCCCTTCCCCGCCACGTGGACGGTCCAATTTCAAAGTTATAGGAGAAAATCAAATGGTCTATATTTAAACTAGAAAATCGAATGTAATGGTTGCTTTGCAAGATCTGGTTTTTAACCCGCCATGAGTGTTTTCTTCACAACAAAGGAATTTGAAAAGGCGTCGAGGATCTGTAAATATTGTAACCATTTAGGAAAAGGATATAATGGCTTCTCGACCTCATTCTAGGGGTGGGTGATTGATTTTCGAAAAGACCAAAGTGCTTTGTACCTAGAAAATATACAAAACACCATTCTTCTTCTATTTTCTCTTCTTCCTCAAATTTCTTCCATTCTCAAGCTATGTACAAACTCTGCTCGAAGCTTCAATAATAAAAAGAAGGAATTATTGCCTCTTTGATTGAGGAATTGATTGGTACTTTGTGACCAATGAGTTTCATTTGGTCTTGTAGCTTCTCCTGCGGATTTGTTTTTCTTCTGATTATAAATACATGTAAATGAAATTTCTAATTGTTATTCACAACATTAGTTTCTCCTATCTGCATTCCCACCCTGTTTCCCCTTCTCGGAAAATTTCTTCTCTAGTGAGAAATTACTAGCTTTGTCACAAGGTCAGTGGAGTGCCCCTATTGGATCTCTGGTCGAAAGGCCACCATTGAAATCCAATTTTTCACGCATGCACATATGGAAGCTACACCGTTCAAGTAGAGGGACTTAGATTCCCATAGCATTGGCTTGAAACCCACCAATTTGTCCACAAGAAAATTTTTCTTACCAACAGTTTTTGGCGCCCACCGTGGGGTAGATTTTGCAGCATCTGCACCTAAAAATGACCTCAGGGTCATAAAATACAAAAAAAATATAGAAGAAAAGTTTCTAGAGATTGAATAATCACACAAACTTCATGGATGTAAATCATGGCTATTCTAGGAAATCCTCTTGTTGAGAGACCTGATTTACTCTTTCACATCTAAGAAGACATTGCTTCTGATCTGAGAGAAGCTATTTGGCATAAGAAATAAAGTTTCAATCAATACTTCATTGCCATAAGGATTCTGGACCTAGAAGAGGAACGTGCTATCGAATTGGAAAGGTAGAGAAAATTCTAGCACCTCAGAGAAGAGCATAAACTTTGAAGCTAGCTGATAGAAGGTACACCTAGCAATTGAGGCTTAGAGGACTAATTGATCCCACATTTGAAGAGCTTGAATGAGGGCAATTGCTAAAGAGGAGATAAGGGCTCAAATTGAAGAAATAGAAAGACTCCAAATTGAAGTAGAAGAAATAGCGCAATGCATAAGCAGCCTTAGTAAGATTGGAGGATAGAAATAGGAATAGAATGGGTGCTCATGAGTGTGAGGAATGCAAGCCTAATATACCATGGAGAAGAAATACTGGTCCACTTGCTCTTTCACAACCACTTCATGACCTCACAAGAGGTTCAAGAAAGAAATACCCAAAATTCAAAGGGGATGGTTCTCACTCCAAGAAGAACATGTAGCAGCATTCATCACTTCTTGTGGAGTGTTGGGAGTTAAAGATGAAGATGTTTCGATTAGGTTCTTTGTGAAGTCACTCCAAGAAAAGGTTGCAGAATGGATCTATATGTTGCCCCCAAGATCTGTCACATGCTTTGGGAAGATGTAAGAAGTGCATTTGAACATAGGTTCAAGAGCATAGAAGATTTTCAGGATCTGTTAGTCCAATTGGTTCAGATGAAGAAAGAGACCTCTGAATAAATGAGAGATTTTGTAGCAAGGTATAATATGTTAACAAGAAGATACTAGAAGATGTGGTACCCCTAGAAAACAACTTGAAGAGGTTCTTCATCAGTGCTTTACCACCAAAAGTTGGTTTCTTCCTCGAAGATCCCATCTAAGAACATTTAGGGAGGTTCAAGACTTTGTAGTTGAGACTAATGATGATCTAATTCTTTCTGAAAATTTGAAAGGACCAAATGGGAAAAAAAGGGTTAGAGTTCAAATCCAGTGACCATTGATCCAATGTTTCAAAAAATGGCAAATGACTTAGTTGCTTTGAAGAAGCAACTATCACAAATCACAATGAGTAATGCTCCAAGGAGGCCAAATCCTCATGATAGACCAAGAATTGCTCCACCTCCTTGTAGGCTTGCTCTTGAAGCACCACTAGTCAATGCCATTTGTGACACTAGGGAATCAGAAGAAGGAACAGACATTGAGGAAACTGAAGAAGAAAGCATGGATGACTATGAAAACTATCTTGAAATTGAAGAAGTTGACATGCACAATGGCTTGATTGAATACATTGATGATAAGGAGGAGGGTGATGAAGAAGATCCAAGTTTTTCATGTGTTTTTTTCACTCTAGCACAGATCTAAGAATGGTGTTTCAGCCTCAACCATTGCAGAATCGAGAGTAGGAAGAACAAAGTAGATAGCTCTTCAAAGCCTCCACTAAGCAAGATCGTCAGCAAAGGATCACTATTACCACCTTCCATGGAATCAGCTAGAGAGAAATCAGATTTACCAATTGTCAAGGATCACACTACTATGCCAAGTAAGTTATCCGATTCTTCTCCCAAATCAAAAGTTATTAAGAGCAATTCTCTTCTAAATACCGGTTCTGCAAGAACATCTAAATTTCAATCAAAAGCTACACCCTCATCTCCTTCCAAGCCAATTGCTACATTTGAAAATGAGAAATCAGCACCAAAATTAACAAAACCTCTACCATTTAAGTTATCATCCACTACTAGAAACTCTCCCTCATCTACCATAACTCCATTTGACTTTGTGGAGGATGCAAGTAAAATCAAAGTTCAGCTCTCTTAGATTGAATACCTACAAACACATCCTTCCCAAATTGACATATTCATCAAGGTAGTCCAGGGTAGTAACTCTACATCCCAAATCTTTAATTCTAAAGGCTTACTTCCCACACCATCCATAATAACTTCTCAAAACATGTTAGCCCTCGGTGCCTCTAATATCAACAAAGTTGAGCCTTTCTACCTATCACTTCTCATCAAAGGCTCCTAATTGAACAATTGCATTGTAGACTATAGAGCCTCGAGATAAAGTGATGTGAGAAAAATTTGTAAATTCTCTTGGCCTCACTTTAACCAAGGTAAATGGCACATGCTACTCAATGGAATCCAAACAAGTTCCATTGGTGGGAAGGATTAAGGATGCTTAGGTTGCACTAGCTAATTACCCTGACAAGAAGATACTCTTGACCATTTTGGTGGCGAGATATCCCAAGATATTTTGGTATGATGTTGAGTAGAAGTTTTTTCGTAGATCTAGGTGGAGAAATAAAAAAGTATTGGTCATCTACAACTATCCCAATGAAAGGAGAAATGAAGAAACTACTGCCAGTCAGGAAAATGAAATTCACAGTAAGGAAATCTGATGATCCAAGAGCTAACATCCTTTTTCAAGATTTTGGGCTAGGAAACTACTTCCTTACATCACAAAAGGAAGAGAACTTGCCACTCCTCATGGAAGAAGAAGAAGATCATATTTGGACAATGGATTTTGATGGCAGTCATTCTAGAGTAGGTTTAGGAGCTGGTGTAGTATTATACTCTCCCTCCAATGAGATATATCCTTTTTCCTACAAGCTGCAATTTGATAATACAAACAATACTGTAGAGTATGAAGCATTTATTTTAGGCATGAATGCAGCAGAGGACATGGGAATCAAGAAGCTGAGATGTAAAGTTGATGTAGAGGTTGTGGTGAAGTAGGTCCGCTAGCAATATCAGATGAAAAATCCAAGGCTTAGGTACTATAGAAACAGAGTGTGGGACTACATTGAATCCTTTGACGCATTCTCCATTGAAGCTATCCCTAGGGAGCAGAATGAAAGGGCTAATTCTCTAGCAGTTTCAACTTCCTTAGTGACACGTCATCCTTCTTTTGGCAAAGATAAAGTGACCATTGAGATGGTGTTCAAACCCAACATACTAGACAATGTAAATCACTTGATGTGTCTTCAATGATGTTAATCAAATCTTAGCCTTCTTAGAAGAAAGGGATAACTTCAATAATATTTTCTTTGAAGGAAGTGAAAACCACACCGTGAATCATCCCCAAAGAAGAGAAGGAAGGCATAGGGGAATTGATGAAGAGGGAGTACTCAAACCGAAAGGAAACAAAATCCCCAAAGGCCTAGTTTCTTTGGAAGACCTCTTTGATAAGCATGCTAGGTTCATCCAAGAGAAAGAAAAACATTATTCTTAGTGTCCATTTGATTTTGATAAAGAAAATATTAGCACTTTAGAAAATCCAAGGATGGTTATCATTGGTAAATGCCGCTCACTAGAATAGAAGAGGAAGTTTGTTGCTCTACTAAAAAAGTACTCAGATTTCCTGGCCTACTCCTATGATGAACTCAAATCTTTTCAGCCAAAGGAAATGCATCACTCCATTCCTTTGAAGCAAGAAGCCAAACCCTTCAGAAAAAAAAAAGGCCCTACAATCCAAAGATTGCTGATGTTATCAAAGAAGAGGTGACAAATATGCTCAATGCTAGAATCATTTTCCCCATCCACCATTCAACATGGGTGGCTAACATTGTGCCAGTAAGGAAGAAGAATGGGGAAATAAGGATTTGTGTAGACTTCTAAAATATAAATCAGGCATTTCTCAAGGACAACTACCCTCTTCCAATCATGGATCATATTTTGTAAGTAGTCACTAGATCTGAGATGCTCTCTTTGCTTGATGGATTCTCAGGGTACAACCAAATCAAAGTGGCCAAATAGGATTGCAACAAAACAACCTTCACAACACCTTTGGGCATGTTTTCCTACAATAGAATGCCTTTCGACTTGATCAATGCTGGATCAACTTTCCAAAGAGAAATGGACTTACCCTTCAAAGATTTGAAACATTGCATTGTCATTTACCTTGATGACCTCACGGTTTTCTCAAAGAGGAGGGAGATCATATCAGTCATTTGGATCAAGTCCTTTCCAGGTGTAGGAAACATGGCATTTATCTAAATCCAAAGAAGTGCATCTTTGGAGTCACATAAGGCAAGTTGTTGGGACACATTGTGAGCGAACATGGACCACACATTGATTTTGAGAGGGTCAAAGGTATCCAAGCACTAGCCTTACCAACCAGCAAGAGGGGAGTTCATTCATTCTTTGGAAAGCTAAACTTCCTTCGTCATTTTGTACCGAGTTTTTAAAACTGACTAAGCATATAACTTCCATGATGAAACCTCAAGCAAGTTTCAAGTGGAATAAGGAAGGAAAAAAAACATTGAGGAGATCAAGAAAGCCATTGCTAAAGCCGCAACTCTTGTATCTTCATATTTCAACAAGGAGTTCATCATGTATTGTTATGCATCGAACATACACTCTTTGTTGTCCTTGTTCGAAAAAATGATGAAGGTTTGGAAACACCCATTGCTTTCATGAGCTGTCCTTTGAAAAGTCATGAGCTAAAGTACAACCGATTGGAGAAACATGCCTACACAAAGTGGTCAAATATGTTAAAAGTTTTAGATTCTACATTCTCAATTCCCATACAAGTGGTGATGGTCCTTGAAGTGTAATCAAGTCCATTTTAACTCAACAAGATCCTAGGGCTAAGAGAGAAAGTTGGATTGCAAAGACCCAAGAGTATGACTTGGAGATTATACCCTCTAACCTAGTAAGAGGAAATGGTTTGTACGAGATGATTGCTGAAGATGAAGCTCTCAAAGCTCAGCAGGGAGAAAAGGATGGTGTGTGCTCAACCTGTTCATAAGATAGTCCATAGGTGCTCTTTGTCACCACCACTGATGAGTGGTATGCTGACATTTCTTACTATATCACTTATGGAGAATGCCCCTCTCATCTTGATTACAAGAAAATAATGACACTTAAGCTAAAGCAATCCAAGTTTGTGATCTAGAATCATGCACTTTACAAGAGAGGCCTATATGGTTATTTCCTCGTGTGTAGATAAGGGGAAGCATGAAAAGTTTCTCAAGGAATATCATGATCAAACTTGTGGTGGACATTTCTTAGCAATGGTAACTTCACATAAGATACTTAGAGGGAGATATTATTGTCCCTCCATCTTTATAGATACTCGATTGGGTTTCCAAATGCAAAGCATGTCAAAATTTGTTAGAAAGCCAAAACTAGATGCGCGCCACTCGTGCTGTGGTGATTGAAGAACCATTTCAGAAATGGGGGCTAGATTTCATTAGTGTTCTAAATCCTCATTCTAGTGTAGGGCATACTTATGTACTCACTGAAACTGATTACTTCACTAAATGGGTTGAATCCATCCCAACCAAGCAAGCCAACTACAAAACAATCTGTAACTTCACACAACGAGTATATCATTGTTCGCTTTTGGAATACCATATAAAATTGTTGTAGAAAATGCCACCTATTTCTCATACAAGGAGCTCAAAGAGTTTTTTTATGGCTTTGGAATCTCCCTATCTCACTCTTCTGACTACTACCCACAGGGAAATGGGCAAGCTGAGTCAAGCAACAAGAACATTGTGACCATTGTTTGCAAGTCGGTAGATAACAATCAAAAGAACTGGCACAAAAAGTTATATGATGCATTGTGGGCTGATGGGATCACTCCTAAGAAGGAAATAGGTATGTCACCTTTTCAAATGTTGTATGGAGTTGAGGTAGATATTCCCCTCATAATTGAGATGTCACTCTCAAGTTACTCGCAAGAAATAGAAGATGGTCAATACAAAGACTCCATTGACAAGAGGATCCTCTTCCGGAGAAGTGGAAGAAAGAAGATGCCAAGTGGTGGATAGAATTAAAGAACATCAATTGAAAGTGAAGAATATCTTTGACAAGAGAGCAAAGGCCATCAAACTCAAGGTTGGAGATTTTTTTCTGCTATGGGACAAGAGAAGAGAACCAAAGGGTAGACATGGAAAGTTTGATTCATTATGGCTCGCCCATTCCAAATTCATGGAACTTATGGTGAGAATGTTTTTAACCTCTCATACTTGGATGGAAGGCCATTGTAATTGCCTCAAAGTGGGAAATACTTGAAATAGTATCATTAATGAAAGTGGGTTATCCCCCTCTTGTACCATAGATGATTTTTGTAGGTGTGTTTTTCCTTTTTTTTGTTGTGTGGTTATGGTTTAGTTTTTGTGTGTTTTCTCCTTCTTCTATTCTTTCTCGAGAATTGTACATGACTCTGCAAGGCCCAATGGATAAGGCATCGTCAACGTAATATATATATATATATATATATATATATATATATATATATATATATATATATATATATATATATATAACTTGAGATTATGGATCCTCATGTCGTGCCCTAGTCATGCCCGATTCACGCTATATCCCCAAGCTAGAGCCAGTTGTTGTCTCCTAAAAAACTACTTTACATTTTCATAGCCAAATTCAAATTTTTTGAGCTCATTTCCTTTCTTGGTGTTTAATCCAAGTTAGAGATTCAAGAATTTAGCAAAAGTCGTGCCCTAGTGCTATTTAAATCTTTATTTTTCTCGTTTTGAGAAATTCTCCATCTCCCAATCTGTGCAAGTAATATCCTTTTTGCAACCTCCATTTTTTATCAAAATTGTTCACTTGTTCTATGGCCTGGTCATCAAATCATTGTTTTTCCTCCATGCCTCTGGTTCACAAAGGAAATTCAAAAATTGGACTCAAAATGACGAAGTTCTCTTCCTCTGTGTATTTTCCACAATTAGGATGACAGGTGTCTTTTCCCTGTCAAATTTTGACCCCAATGAATGCAGTACGTAGTTTGATCCTATTAGATGGGGAGGAATGGGGTTTTTGGTGAACTTGACACTTTTGGTCACTTTTGACAAAAATGGTAAATTTTCCCCATGTCCCCGGAAAGTTTGAAGTTGTTGATTTTGGTACATTATGGAAAAAGGGGAAGTTTTGTCCCGTGTTGCACAAGTGTAATTGACACTTGGGACCCAAAATATAAAATTTCTGATTGCAAAAAATGTGGAATTTTTTTCCTAGGCTACACAAGTTCAATTGGGACACTTGGGACCCGAAAATCCAAAATTGCCGATTGCGAAAAAGTAGAAGTTTTTGTCCTAGGCTACACAAGTTCAATTGGGACACTTGGGACCCGAAAAGCCGATCGGCTGAAAAATTCAAAAGCGTGAGAGCGGGCCGGTGGAGGAAATTGAGTTTTGAGCCTTTTTCCAAAAAAGGTTAAAATGTTTAAAAAGAGCCGTGACTCGTCTCCAACTAGAACGTGTGATGTGTCCTAGTCATATCGAGTAGTGGGTCTGAAGAAATTTATGTTTTGAGCCTCTTTGAAAAAAAAGGTGAAAAGTTAAAAAGTGACCCATGACCCCGATCAGCTTTAAAGGGAAAAATTCAAAGTTCAAGCCTATAGGTAGAAAGTCAAAAGTGAAGCCCATTTGTTGAAAAGTCAAAGTGGGAGAGTGGAACGACAGAGAACTTTAAGTTTTTTAGCCTTTTTCCAAATTTTTTTAAATGTTTAGAAAAGAGCCGCAACCTCATCTCCAACCGAACATGCCACGTGTCTTAGTCAAATCGAGCAATAGCAGTGATGGAGGAAATTGATTTTTTGAGCCTTTTTCCAAAAAAGGTTAAAAAGCCGAGAAAAGGGTTGCGATCCCATTTCCAATAAGAATGTGCCACATGTCTAAGTTGAAAATTCAAAGCGGGGCTGCGGGCCAATTTGTTCCAAATTGCCAAATCTCACAAAAAATCACAAAATGCAAAGGGCTTCTCCCGTAACTATTCCAATACCTTCCTGCCACGTGGATGGACCAATTTCAGAGTTAGAGGAGCAAATCAAATGGTCTATATTTAAACTAGTAAATCAAATGTAATGGTTCCTTTACAAGATTTGGTTTTTAACCCACCATGAGTGTTTTCTTCACAATAAAGGAATTTGAAATGCCATCAAGGATCTGTAGAGATTGTAACCATTTAGGCAAAAGGATATAATGGCTTCTCGATGTCATTCCAAGGGTGGGTGATTGATTTTTAAAAGACCAGAGTGCTCTATACCTGGAAAAGATAGAAAATGCCATTCTTCTTCTATTTTCTCTTCTTCCTCAAATTTCTTCCATTCTCAAGCTATGTACAAACTCTTCTCAAGCTTCAATAATAAAAAGAAGGAATTATTGCCTCTTTGATTGAGGAATTGATTGGTACTTTGCGACCAATGAGTTTCATTCGATCTTGTAGCTTCTCCTGCAGATTTGTTTTTCTTCTGATTATAAATGCATGTAAATGAAATTTCTAATTAATGTGTGTGGGCATCTGATATTCTACTCACAACATTAGTTTGTTTGATCTCCATTCCCACTCCCTTCCCCTTCTCGACAAAGTTCTTCTCTAGTGATAAATTGCTAGCTTTGCCATTGTGGTTAGTGGAGTGCCCCTATTGATCTCCGGTGAAAGGCCACCATCAAAATCCAATTTTCATGGATGCACATATGGAAGTTGCACCATTCAAGTAGAGGGACTTAGATTCCCATAACGTTGGCTTGAAACCCACCAATTTTCCCACAAGACAATTTTTCTCGCCAACAGGTGTAAAAACTCTGCTATCCCATCCTTTTCATTTTCCACAATCAGATTTGTTGCCCTTGTCATTTTTATCCCAAATAATTGAATAAAAATGAATGGATGTAGCTCGAGGAATGTATTTGAGCCTTGTAACGTTTTTAAATTCTCCATCCTTGGAGAAAATTTCATCTTCAGGCTCAAATGGTCATTTTTCCGCATTTTATGGTTTGACAGGTGTTTCTCCTGGTCAAATTTACATCCTTGCATCAACAAGAAACATGGCCTCTTTTGGTTGGATGTGGCTCGGCAAGGTACTTCAATAATTTCACGAATCACCTCACTTAAAAATCCTATCTACATGAAAGAACGATGCTCATTTGAAGGTTCACTTTTTGGTTTGGCCTTGGACTTATGTCGGGAGGACACGTGGAGGTTTCCGCTACTTTTCTTGGACTTAGAAAAAAATTTATGCATCTGGTACAATTTGGCAAAACAGGGACACGTGGTGATCCTGCGCTCATTCAAGGTCTCCGCTATTAGGCTATATGTTGAAATTGCACTATGAAGACACGTGATGGCTTCGATGGGTCTTCCCATACTTAGTCTTTTTCAAAAGGTTTTGAGAGGCCTGGGACACGTGGAGGAACTGCGCATGTTTGAGGACCGACCCTTGAATTTTATGTTAAAGAAGCACCAGGAGGACACTTGGAGGCTACCGCTCACTTTTCATTTTGCTTGGAATTTTCAATGCCCAAAGGAGATTGCCTCAGACCCTGACACATGGCGCCTTCCACTGAGCTTTAATCCTTCAAAAAAAATTTATCGGGCCAGGACACGTGGTGAGCCCATGCTCATTCAAGGTCTCAACTTTTTGGGACCATCCCAAGATGCATCATTGTGATGCATGATAGTTTGAAAATTCAAAGGGGTGGGGAAGCGGACCATCAGAGGTAACTTGGATTTTTTGTCTCTTGTCATCAAAAGGATTAAAATATCAAAATGGCCCGCAAGCCCGACAAGAAGGAGGTCAAGGTTAGCTTTGAAAATGTCAAGAGGTGGGGAGGTGGGCCATCGGGGGCAACTTGGATTTTTTACCCCTTGATATTTAAAAGACTGAAATCATCAAAATGACCCACAGGCCCGACAAAGGATAGTGAAAATTTTCTCCACAATAATAGCGGAGGCAGAGTTATGTGGGAGACTTGGAAATTTTCCTTTTCTAAAAAATAGGTGAAATGGTAGAATTTGGCTATGGTTCCTTTAGACCCACCTTAGGACATGCGTCGTGCTCATTTCTCAAGGGTGGAGGTGTGGAGCGAAATGTGAAAATTTAACATTTTTAAAAAAGTTGTAAAAGGAAAAAAGGAACCCATAGGCCCGCTTTAAATTGGATCTACCACATGGACAGTCCAAATTCAAAATAGAAAGATCAATAGAAACTATGGGTCTATATATGATTTTCACCATTTTTCTCCAAAGCTATTGGGGATGCTTATTCTTATGGTTTTTTTATCATTTCTTGGATTCTCTTGCACTCCAAATAAAGAGGAACATTAACTGCGTATCCTAGTTTAGTGGGAAAGGTCTATAAATGTCTCTCACCATTAAATATGCAATCTGACTGTTGGATTTGACCTGATTTTTCTTTCCTTGGCATGTAAAAACATGTTGATGTCTTGGTTTTGTGAGAAAAATCCAGAACATCTTCTATCATTAAGATGAGATCTCGACATCCTGGGCTCGATCTGATCTTCCATTTTTCTTCCTAGGCATGCAAAGAACTAGATTTGACATATTAGGGGTGGAAGTGGTTGGTGAGTAGAGGGAAAAGTGATCTACCAGAAGGATTTGAATGTGAGAGATGTTCAAAGAGATCTACCGCTGAGCACCTAACAAATTTTTGCAAATCTGATTCTCGGGTCACAACATGCAATGGTGCTTTGAATTTTTCTAGTTTGGGGGAAAAGACTCATTGTAAAATGTTATAAATTGTAAGTTCCGAGATTGTTCTAGAAAGTTTCCCCATTGATAATTTTAATCAAATTTGAGTTATTCTGTGTTGACTCTGAGCAATTAGTGTTTGCTTTGTTTAAGAATGTCTGTAAATAGTTCTATTTGTTCCTATTGCAATCTTATACTAAAACTTTTGTGAAATCACAGAGCCTTCATCTTGGATGAGATAAAAAATTTAAAATCAATTCACTTTCATTTTTTGATAAAGATTGTCTATAAGTCTTCAGGTGTACCTTAGGCATGGTTAATCATAAAATATAGTGTTTAATTGAGTCTTCTAATTCGAGCCTTCGTATTGGAGTCTTAAAGATTATATGAAAATGTGCTGATTTGGGCCTCCATTGAAGCACACCTTCTAGTTGAAGGAACATCTTGATTGTTTTGAAGCTTTCTGTTGTGAAGTTTCTCATTATTGTAAAGTCCCTCCAAAGGTCTAGTATAATCAACTTTATCCTGCTTCACCTCTCACCAAATTCATTCAAAACCATTAATCTTACCCGACTACCCATGTTTATCATGTGTGTATACAAATGCATAATTTCTATTACCAAAACATGCGAAAACATTTAGGCTTTCATTGTCTTTAGTGGCTCGAACCTTGCCTAGAAAATATCTCCATTATCTAGAGTGACAACTCATGAGAGTTAGGTTTTGTTGCATTGATCATATTTTCTTCAAGGTCTTCTTAATAATTTCATAAGGAAGGATATCTCCATCTCCTCTATAGAAAACATGCTACAAAAAGGGTCCTCTCACCCCGGTTAAAAGGAACAACCATAAAGTAGTGAGGATAGGTCAAATCCTCTTGAGGGTGCTACCCATTTCACCACACCTAAGTGACAAATAGCAAGCTGCATTTCATCCCCACTATAAAATGACACACTACATGCTTTGCTTTTCTCTAAGCTTCTTGCTAAACTCCGTGATGTTGCTCAAGATCTCGAGAGAGAATCAATTTGGGTACCAACAATCGTCTCTCCCAATATTTTCTCTCCGTATGACATGCATTTATCTTTCTTGCATCATTTGTCTCAAGTATGTCCTTTATTTATTATTTTACAAGCTCTCCATTTCCACATAATTCACCCAGATTATCACATGAACACCAAACAATTAAAGAACCACCGGATATGCCACCGCCCGTGTCTTACGTGAGTAGTGGGGTTTTAACCTATATTTTTACAAACCTCATTTATCACCACACGAGCTCTTAATACCAAGCTCGCTACCTCCTAAATAATGGGAAGAACAACCCCCAAATTTTCTAGAGAATGAAACAGAGAAGCGATTGACAACATTAGAAACTCCGCCCTCACTAATGTACACGGTCCATGGTAAGCACCCACATCTTTCCTCTCAAGAAAATGTGGATCATGAGGGAGGGATATTTTTGCACTAGAGAATTCATCAATTCCCTAGAGCTCAAATTTATTTAGTGAAGAAAACCAAAGGATACATAAGAGGGGAGACTCCCTTTCGAGTGGGTAAACTCACACAAAAGGAAAACAATATTCACTAAAATACGTAATGGGGCTCGGTGGGAGTCCAAGATCCACTAAATATGGGCATGTCGTGGGATTTAGTGGGAGATATCCAATTTGTTTTCAGCGTAGTGTACAAAGACATGTTCATCTAACATAGGGACATACTTCTAAAATGTGCTCTAGTGTTTCAGATGAATCTTTGTCTTCAGAACAATGACCATTATATTGTATCTTTATAAATTAAGTTGTAATATGTATTTTGTAATATTAGGTATATATATATGCTTTCAAGGGTAGGGGCCCCTAAAATAGAACCCTATTTTGTTATGAGAATATTGTTGAATAATTTCTCACAGTTGTAGTAGCATTTGATTGATGTATTTTTTAGATTTGTTTATATTTCATCACATATATGAGGAGACACATTTCAAAAAAAAGAAGAAACTAACTACATATATAAAATATAAGAAATGATATTTTAGAAATTTGGAAATGATATATTCAGGGAAAATTTTAGTGGCAAATTTTTGTAAACTCACGAAAATCGAGGATTATGGAAATTCAAAATGGCGAATATTATGTTGTTCAAGCCGAATTATTTGCTAAAAAATTTGGCTAACATGTCCCTTATACTATTCCTTTCACCTAGATTTTACACATATATAAGAGCTTATGAATGTAATTCGCCACCATTTCGAATCATATCATGTGCATATTCGCCGAAGTAAAAATAAGAAAATCCTCACCGCCAACACTGAAGTCTGAAATCCAAGTTGTCCAACCATAAGACATCCAACTTTGAGCCATTCAAATCTAAACCGTTTAGCCCCGACTCCGACCAACTCTACAATTTGAACCGTCCAACCCCTAACCGTCTAACCATTAGCCATTCAACCCTAGCCTTCCAACCCCTAGCCATCCTACCCTAAACCTGTCCAACCTATAGCCGTCCAACCCTTAGCCATACAACCTTTACCTTCCATTCTTAGAGCCTTGGAACAAGATCCGCCCCTAAGTGCCTAAGAAGTAAGCGAGTTGTGGATCCTAAAAATCGTGGCAAGAAGATTACAAATTCAGTAATTTCAAAAAGGTGCCAATACTTTGCTTGGCTATTTTGGAAAATCACAAAAATGAAGTCGGTTTCTGCTTCAGATGAAAATATTGGTATGTGGCAAGTGTTATTTACTAGTTATTTTATCTTATAGAATTTAATAATTATGTTTATGATACTATTCTTGGAACTCTTTGACATTTGTACTCTGTAAAAATTTAACTATAGATAAAATTAATACTATATATAAGTAACAATTTAATAAAATTATTTGCAGACATTTCAAAATTCCTTCATAGAATAATCAATTTATAGATATTGATGATCCATTATATGTTGAGGAAAACATTTTGTCCCTTGATGAAATAGAAGTATAAGAAAATTCATCGAACTCTCAAGATACACCAGCAGAGGAAGCTTCTACTCCAAGGTCTATTTCTAGAAAAAGGAGACATGAGATTCAAAATATTTCAGCTGATAGACCAGATGCAAAATTTGAATCCCAAGGAAAAAAATAAAATATGTTAGAAGAAAGATGGAAAACTGGACAATTGGAAGGAAATTCCAGTTTGAATGGGCTGCAAAATATCCTTTTATTGAACCTGTACACTAAAAATTGTAATGATGTTCCAACACAATGTTGATGCAAAATATGTGGTTGGAAACATGGGAAGGATCACACGATGCAGCTCAAACTAGACACAATTGAAAAACACTGTGGGAAAATATACATTTCCCAAAAGCTTAAGGATGACAGCATAGTCAGAACACATAAATGGAAAGATGCAAAATATTGTCTACATGTCAAATATGCAGAAGAGTATAAAAAGGAACAAAAATGTATCAAATATGTAAATGAAAAAGGTGGGACCATAGTAGAAAAATTGAGCAAAGCTATGGAGGTAGAAATGCAAGCAAAGGGTATTCAATTTGCAACCGTATTTCATATAATGAAAAGGGGAAGACCAATGTCAGATTTCAGAGAAAATAAAATGTTGTATCAAGTTATTGGTTTAAAGAATGTTCCTCAATCTCATTGGTCAGATACCAACAACTGGGAGATTGCAAAATGTCTATCTTTGGTAGAGAAGGAGGATCTGAAACTGTGTGTTCAAAAGGCAAAGTATATTTCCCTTTCTTTAGATGAGGTTACTGTAGTCGATAATACTTCATGGATATGTATTCATGTTTACACATTTGCTAATGAAATAAGGACTCCACACCTCTTGGAAATTCATAAAATGACAGAGAATTGCAATTCTAAAAATATTTATAAATTGGTGGTGTCAAATTTGAAGGATATCGCTGAATGGATGACTTTGCCATTGCAAAAAATTAGTTTGTGTCGGAACCGATGGTGCAGATGTAATGCAGGGAGCCAGAAATGGTCTGTGTGTTAGAATTCAGACAACTATTACTCCGTATATGGTTGTTGTCCACTGCATGGGTCAAAGAATGAATCTCGCCTACAAAATTGTGAGCACATTTGAAAATGTAGATAAAGTGGAGGAATTGATATGTGATCTACATGCCTATTATTCTAGCAGTCCTAAGAGATTTTTAGAATTTCAAAAATTTGCTATTAGACCGACGCAGAGGGAAAAACAATTCTCAAATATGTAGATACCGGATGGATATCTATGTACGAACCTACCCGTAGAATATATGATGAATATCTCTCACTAATAGGATTTATGTTTAAATACCATAGGGATGTAGATAAAGAAAAAGATCTATTGTGCCATCTAATTGACATAGAAACTTTACTCACACTCGTGGTATTTTTACCATGTTGAGGAGCTTAATATTTTAATGAAGCATGCTCAAGATCGGTCTTTCTACATTACATACTTTATAAGACTCGAAGACATGTTTTCTGGATTCTAGAAAGTTTATATAGTTCGATGGGAGTTTTCGGTGTTGATTTTGAAAATAGGAATGCATTGATGATTTTAAAAATTCCGTGTGCTTCTTAAAGTACAATATAAATGAGCATCTGTGTATAACAACACATGGAATAGATATTCAACTTCATACATACCAAAAAAGAATTGATATGGCTAACTTAGAAATAGAAGAAGTAAGAGTGACATGAAATTTATATGATGCAAGATATTAATGGAAACTAGGAATAAGATGAGAAAGATCTTAGAATTGTTAGCTAAAGATATTTGGGAAAGATTCAAAATGATAAAAATACTTGAAGAAATGGGAGTTATAAATTTGAAAATCTGGAATTTGTCTCAAGCGGAAAACCTTATACATCTATCACCCTTTATTTTTCAAAAACATGGGTGATCTAATTGATCATTTCGTAAGATCAAGAGATAAATGGAGTTTCAGTAGAAGGAATTTTGGAAAGACAACTACTTAGTTCACATTCAATGGATTTTGGTAATATAATGATATGACAAGTTCAACTTCTACAAAACCCATAGGATTATAATGCCATGAAAAGGATTTGGAAGGATATATTTTCTAGTAGTATTCTAAGTGAAGATTTGAGCGAGTATATTAAGTTGTATGAGCTCTCACAAACAATGATTCGGTTCTATGGAAGATGAGAGGTTTTTCAAAGGCACTATCCTTTTTAAAGCCAAAAGTTAGAAAAATATTGGATAGGAATTTAAAAATCTATCTCAAATTTTATGTATCGAATTACTCGGTGGAGTCTTTTCCTTATGATAAAGCATTGGCATTGTGGAATTCACTAGTAGACAAAAGAGGAGTAATTAATATTCTTTTTGACTCGGGGATCGAGACACATCCAAAAATCATGCTACAAAAGATTTCATTTCTTCTAAACATTATTAAGACTACTTATGTATTCCATTTAGTGATTACAACTTTTAATAAATGCAATATTATATTTGTCATTATTTGATCCTTTGCCATTGGAACAATGTCATTATATGTTTCAATCATGCCATTTATTTTTTGATGTTTGGTTTTCAAATTCAAACTGAAATAAGGACATATTCATTTTTATATCTCATTAATTTATTTATTTTACATATGCAACAATTTAGAAACGTAAAGAAATAAAATAGTGTAAATTTAAGCAACATTTACGTAAACAATAGAAAAAAAACATAGTTTGTATTGACAACATATAGTAACATTGTACAATTCTAACTTCCAAAGTTCTTTTAAAATTGATCTCTCATGTGGCAGATTACTTTATGAAAACAAGATAAATTCATAAAGCATTGTCATCCAATACAATTCAAAAAGGGTTGTAATAACATATCAAAGCTTTCGGATAAGTTCTGTCATATAAGGACACATTATGAGGTCATCCTATTTTCTCGATTATGATGCAAAATCATAGTTACATATGCCACATGAAATAAATACTAAAAAATGGCTAGCCACTATCTTTTAATTCCTACTACAGTTGTCGGAATTGTGATAACACATCTATCACATGGTGAACTTTACTAACTTATCAAATTTTATGATGCAGTGAATCTGCTTTTTTTTTCTACGTAAGAGATGGAAGAATCCATTGTATTTGTAAAAATTTACCTACTATAACTCGTGATGCCCGAAGATCTCTACCGCTACAAAGTGTTGATATTTCCTAGTATATTCTGCTCCTCCTCACTACATCTCCCGCAGATAAAAGTGTTGCATCTCGTATCTTTCTTTTCCTTCAGTAAGACTTCTAGATCCATCTTATGCTCCTTTATTATCCTTTTCAATGTATTATTTTATTTATTAATAAAATGAGTTTTTTCCTTCAACTGTATAAAATAATTCAGGATTTTACGGGCATTCTTTAAATTTGTTTCAAAAACAATCGCTTCTTTATTTAAATTTTCATATTTTGCCTATAAAATAGAAATATTAAATTTTTAGTCTATCGATAATATGAAAAAATATATTACAAAGGGTTATAATATCGATAATTTTTATTTTTTCATGTAAAAATAAATGCCTACTCACAACAACTTTCTCTTTTTCCACATTTTCTATTAAAACATTAGTCTTGTCTTTATACCATTTGTTGTAGTAAGCATGTGCTTCAAAGATTGAGATTATCCAACCCGTTTAGCATTATGTCTATAATTTCATCATTGTAATCATTACTATATGAAATTGTCCTTGATTGAGCTTTGTTTAGCAAAACATCCTGCCATGCTAGTTGGATCTCTACGGAAGTGAACAATGAATGCCTTTGAGCATGATTATGGTATCTTGTATTTATTTATTTTATCAAAAAAATTTCTCTCCTCTCCTAAGACCACACCAAATCCACATCAAACATTACAACCTCTTGAATTGTTTCCCCCATACTATCTGATATCATATTTTCTAATATAAAATGTGTCTTTTCATCATCTGTTTGTGGAGTAGCCCTTGGGGGAGGAGAGTCACTGCCCTGTATTACATGCACATTTTTTTGTTGAGGAATAGTAGATTATATCATATTGTGGGTGTCAAAATAGTTACCCTTGTCTACATCACCACTATCGAAGCCTAAATACTCCTCATCAAGGGCAATGTTGTTGAAAAGTTGTGTGGCTATTACACTTAAAACACCACCTAGTGACAATCTAGGAAATTTGGTTGTAGCAGGATGAACTATTCCTACTGACTCTATAGGAATCCTAATATTCTTTCCTAAAGTCCTCCTTTGTGTTTGTACTTGACGTGTTGGAGGAATTGGTGGCCTCCTTGCAAGCAGAAAATGACCTGAAGCCATATTACCTGCATGAAGCAAACAAAAATTATTAGAATATAATGGTTGGGCTTTGTAAATGCTAAAAAATTATAAGGAAACAAAACATGAAAATCAAACTACCGTATAATATACCTTGCATAGACGGAGACACAATCGTGACATTTTGATCTCCACACCCGGAATGAGTTTGATCTTCATCATCAAACTCAGTAGTTTTTGAATACAATACATGTAGAAAAGATCAATAGAAATATTAGAATACATAATCTATATTAATTTTTGAATTTGTAATTTATATAAAAAGATAACTTCATTATTCATACATGTAGTTAAATGTGATGGTAAACATGATGTGCATATCGACCCCCTAGGTCACTTTTGACGAGGTCTTACTGGTGTTGATTCTGTTGAATCCATGTCAGAATTAGCAGAGACCTCTGGAGGGGCTTTACCTCTAGCAATTACCTCCTTATGTGATGTTGCAACTATAATTTTTCTATGTAAAATAAAATCATACAATTATTATTTTATTTAAAATATTGAAATTGAAATCGTCATAACAAGTAAATAGTAAAAGTACAATTGTTACTTGTTGTGCTTTTGAGACTAAGACCAATCATCTTATAATTGATTGTAATAGGAACCTTATCTTGCATCAATTTGTAGTACGCTTCATAATATAAAGCAAGAATTAAATTTCAATAAGAGAATATAGTCATGGATTTATTAGTTTGAATGGCCTTATGGGCATGGGAGATATCTGATTTTATTCTCGTTGGACAAATAACGCACCAATCGAATTGTTGACTGCTAGTGTCCGTAATAAATACTTGAATTGCCCATTATAGAATGTCTGTAGATCTATCATGTAATACAATCCTAGCCTGAAAAATTGAAGCAACTGCGATAAATAATTTTTTTGTAATACCTTGTAGAAGAAGGCCTCTTGATGAACGATTAAGAGGAACTGAAATTACAGAAAAGAAACTTTAGAGCCTTTGTGTGTTTGAGTAATGTTAAGAAAAAAATCATTTGAAAATAATAAACTTACCATCAACCTATACATTGTAATGAGACTCCAAAAACTTTTTGTCTTCATCTGTAAGGATAGCCTTTGTAGTAAGAGGCGCGTATTTTTGAAAGGTAAACATATTAACCGATGCACGTCCTCGGGTTCAATAGAAAAAGTAATTTGAAAATGTTTCAGATGCACAAGAAGAACGGAAAATTTTACATCCTTGTCATTGTAAGAGGCGAGAAGGTAATCAAGGATTGATGTATCAGTGTCGAATTGGGGCATGTTCACAAGCCTAGAAAATTCTAATTTTTCAAGCCAATCCTTTGGAGCATCTTTTGCTTTTAGTAGAGCTAAAATCTGTGGGCACATGAGGTTTTTGTATTGAAATTTGGGTGTAGGAATAGATGTGGTACTGGCCATTTCTAAATTTGGGAGAAGTGAAATTTGGGTGTAAAATTGGAGAGCTCAGAGCACTAGAAATTTACGTATAAAAGTGAAAAAATGAACCTTGAAAGGGTATTTATAGGGCCCAAGGGTATCATTAATGAACATTAAATTCATTGGTATCAATTCCCAACCCACGTCATCCAACCCCTCATTCATCCAACCCACCCGTCTAACTCTCCCTTCCAACCCTTAGCCAACCAACCCTCATCTATCCAACCCGCCACATCCAACCCTTGGCCATCCAACTCCTCACACATCTAACCCACATGACCAACCATTTCCCATCTATCCCCTTCCCATCCAACCCCTGCCCATCCAACTCCTATCCGTCTAACCCACCCATCCAACCATTTTCTCGCCCACCCCCTTCCCGTCCAACCCCCACCCTTCTAACCTACCTCGTCCAACCATTGGATCGTCCAACCCACCCATCCAACCATTGACCATTAAACCATTGGTCATCCAACCTCCGTCCAACCCACCCATATAACTTTCCCGTCCAACCTACCCGAAAAAAATTATGAAAATGAGGGAACAATGCTATGTGAAAATTGCCTTTGCCACAAACATTTTTTCATAAATTCACCAACGATTCTAAATTCAATTTATGAAATTCGCCAATGATTTGAAAGAAATTTTTCAGAGGGGTCTTCTTAAAATGAACCCTAGATATATTTCAGCTATCGTGTATATTCAAAAGTTACTAAGCTTTATGAAAAGGGCACTTTCTTGTAAAATATATTGAAACAACCATCATTGCATTCAATGATCAAATTTGAAGGGTTCCCATACTTTAATTTGACCGCTAGGTTAAGATTAACCCGTCATAAATGAGATATTAGAAAACACATTACCATTCAACAAAGAAAAATGAAAATGTTAATTTTGTTTCAATATATATCTTATTAATTTGAATAAAATAAATATGAAAAATGTTAAAATTATGAAATATATAACATCTAAAAATAATTTTGAAAACACTATATAAATGTGAAAACACTATATTTCATTAGTAATGACATCAACAATTCTGAATTCTATTTAAAAACAACATTTTTGTTAGTTATTTCAATTCAAATAGTAAATAATATCAAACAACATTTGATTTTATTCATATTCATTTTCTTTATAAAGACTTTCTTTGTTCTATTCTCATCTTAAATCTATGGATATTTGGTTTTGTATTTTGAAAATTGAACTTGTGTAAATTATTTATATATATATATATATATATATATATATATATATATATATATATATATAATTTGAATTTGGGATGGTCTCAAAATCATCTTACATACGAAAAGGGCCTTAAATATATCTTGTCACCAATCTTTTCAAGTGTGTGAAGGACCTTGTTTTTTTCCTATTTATTATGAGTTGTTTTTTTCATTTTCATCCTTTTTATCGGTGAGAACCTATGGATTCCCATCTATTTTTGATGCTATCTTTATTTTACAATAAAAGGGAAATGACTTTCGGTCATCTATATCTAATAATTTTCTACAGCGGATCTTCAAAATTGGTAATGGTAGTGATTTGGAGGCAATTAAATTGGTTTTGGGGGAAAATATTTGTTTGAGGATGGATGGTGTAGGGTTAATAGTAGTGTGGCCTTGGTTTTTGTGGAAAATATTCTGATAATTGAGCCATCGAAGCCTTATGCGGTTAACCTTTCTCTTTGTTGGGTTGAATGTCTTTTTGCGAAAAGTTGGTTATAGAAGTGCAAAAGTGTAATGTTGCTTTCTAGGTAGCAGTGAAGGAGGAGAAGCTCTAGGTGCCATGGATTTGAGCATCTTCGAGGGGAACTAGAACATCACCATGGGGAGTTGATGGCCTTTACAGAGAAGTTGGCGGTGTTCAACCATGACAAGAATGCTAGAAGGACGCACTTCAAACTCCCTAATTTGGCTGCCCTCAATTCTCCCATCGAGCTAGTGCCACTTTGGTGGATGGAAATCCGTGAAACTATAAGGGAATCTTATAATCATCTTTGGCGTAGTTGGGCCAATGAAGTTGTAATTCAGGACTCATAGGAGGGTGTGGTTGAGAGGCGGGGTCTCCATGTTGTACAGAAACCTTGTTCTCACACGAGTGAATGTTGATACTAGAAGCCACCAAAAAATTCGAATGATGGAGGGATTAGGACCTCATATGTAGATATGGATCTACGGGCATAGAGAACATAGATATGTGATAAAATAAGATAGATCTACAAAACTAAAACATATATGATTAGATAACAATATGCGAGGGTTGCTGGATAATACCAGTTCCAAGAGGATGTTAAATCCCTTGGAGGATGTCAACCCCCATGTCTAAAAATATGCAATAAATGATAAACATTAGATATCACGCAAAAATAATGAAATAAAAATGACAAGTAACTGAAATGACAAGGGGACTTAGCTTGTGCTCTGATATGGAGATGAAATGGGCATCAAGATGGCAAGATAACAAACAATGGCAAAGATTTATCCCACACTCCTCACTTCCAACTTATAACAATGGAAAAGGTTTGCCTTGACCTCAAACTTGCAGAACTTAATTAAGTACTTTTTTCTCCTCTATAAAAACTTCAATACGTAGAGATTTCACACTCATTCTTCCTCCCTTTTCCTTTTCATTCGTATTTATTTATAACTTGGAGGTGAAGTTAGATGTGGGTTAGCGAGTAATCAAGGTTTGATAAATTAACCCAAGTTAGGAGACGTGATGTGATCATGTGGGGCCCATGGTTTGAATTTATTAGGTGGAGTGGGGAACATGATTTGAATGGGTAGGTGAGATAATAGATTCCATTTTTGAAATTAAGAGTGGAGTGTCGGATGGGTATATTATTGCCCATGAATTGAATAATTTTGAGATATGTGAGATAATGCCAAATTCTAATTATCAAATGGGTCCACGTGGAATTAATTAAGGGTGAGTAAATAGATGGAATTTACTCAAATTTAAGAAAAATAAAAGTGAGGGGGAAGTTGAATGAAGGAGAAAAATGTGGATGAATGAGTTGGGTTACACAAAGAACTGGTGTCTACATTTTCCCCTTTTTTTTGAGTGGTTTACGATAGCAAGCCATGAGAAAAAAATAAAAAAGGTTGGATGAAAAATGTGTTTGAGGATGGATGAAGACATGACCAAAGGAAAGATGCCCTAGGGAAAAAGGATTGCAATAATAATGAAAAATATGGCGGTGACTCTAATATCACATCGGTAGAGGACAATTGTGGTCTCAACAGAGACAGATGACAAATTTATATGAAATAGTTAGTGGGTAGAGATCACTTCAAGATGGATGCAAACCACGATGACCAATTGGTCATAGGAAACATAAAAATATGCACAATTGAATGTGAAGAGTATGTGAAATCCTTCATACACGAGGAATTGAGCAAAAAAAACTCATGCGTCTATAAAAGGGATGAGGATGAAAAGGTGCCCCAACATAGGACACGAAAATGACATAGTGGAAGATGGATTTGTAAGTAAAAATGCCCTAGGGGAATAATCATAAATGTGGACATGATGAGCAGATATGATAGAAGGGTGAGATAGAATTCCCTAAAAGGGTGATAAATATGTTCGTAATCATGTTTCATTGGAAAGATGCATAAGTGACAAAAATTAGTATGTGAAAAATAAAAAGTAGTCCCACTTCTTGATGAAGCGGATAAGAAGTCAAGATACTTTTGTGACAAAATAAAATAAGAGAAAACATTCATGGAAGAGAACAAGATCGATAAGTAATGGCCGTTCTAAAATCCTCCAAGTAAAAATGTCGAAGGAAGATGGGAAGAGATTATTAGAAATGGATATGATGATGATCCTACGAGAGGACTCAGCAAAGATAAAAGATGTGACAGGGTTCTCAAAAAGAGAAGAGGTCAATGTTGCGAAAGAAGAACAAGAATGGTAATGAAATGGATTGATGGTGGTACATAAATGGAGAAATTTTGTAATTGATTGTTAATGCTAGGTGTGAGGGATGTGTTGAAGGATGTAATAAGAAAGAGAAAGGGAATGGAAAGGAGTGGTTGATTATGAGAAGAGAAAGAAAAGTTGGCAGGGGTATGAAATAGAGGGATGGAGATGGAGGAGGAAAAAAATAAATGAAAGGGGAGGAAGAAGATAAAAAAGAAGGAATGATGAATAGAAAATGATAATACAAGGAAACAACATAGGAGAGGATGAAATTATGAAAAAGGAGAGAGTTATTTAAAATAAAAGGTGTGAAAGAGGGTGAATTAGATGAAGGGAGAGAGGTAATGGAAAATGAAAGAGATGATAGAGAAAAGAAAATTGAAGGCACCAGATCATGGTGAAGAAATCCAAGGCAAAGAATATGGAAATGCATGTGGATGGTGGGATGATAAAAAAGATGCGACAATGCTGGAGAGTCAGGTTAGCGATGGGGAAGTAAGAAGGAAGTGCAAGGTAAAATGGGGAATAATACGACACACAATAAGTGAAATAAGATGACGATAAAAATGAGGAGAGAACAACAGAGAAAATTATTCGAAGGAAGGGAACCAAGATGAGATATTCAATAAAGAGTGAGAAGCATAAGGAACGTAAAGAGAAGCTAGAGGGGAGGAATGAAACATATTAGAAAAGATATAGAGATGCGTGAGTTGAGGATAAGTTGATGATGAGAAAATAAAGAGAGAGGGTGTATGATGAAGACAAAGAAGAAATTGGCTAAGAATAATAAACTATGGAGAGGTGGTGAAGAAAAAGGGAGGAAGGGATAGGAGAGGCAATTCTAGCAAATG
The DNA here is from genome assembly GCA_018340775.1 of Taxus wallichiana var. yunnanensis. NCBI lineage: Eukaryota > Viridiplantae > Streptophyta > Pinopsida > Cupressales > Taxaceae > Taxus > Taxus wallichiana. The sequence goes on along the minus strand of CM031235.1, from coordinate 903,687,465 downwards.
AATGGTAGGAGAAATCAACCGATAATGATTAGTAGAGAAGGATGGGAAAAAGGGTGAGAAGAGGGGGAAATTAAATGAGGAATGGAAGGGGGACACCAATGAGGGATGTTAGGAGAAGTCTCTCGATAATGATAAGAGGGATTTGAGGAAGGAAGGAATGAAGATATAATGGAGGGGGTCAAAGAAAAGGATCCAAACTGTGCGTAATGGGGATGAGTGATTTTAGGAGAAATCCACCGATAATTATTAGTACATAAATAGAAGATGATGATGAAATAATACTAGGGTATGATTAATAATAATGAAGAGTAAACATGGAGGTAGATATGTGGGATAATTCTAGAAGATGGAGTGGAAAGAGTAAAGAAATGAGGGATAGCGATGTGTGCGAAGATGAAGGCAAGTCGAGGATGCAATGGATGAGAATGAATGAGAAAAAGATGAAGAAATAAGCCACCAAATGAATTGGGAAGAAACTGTTAAGTAATATTACCAAGAAAGGGATGATGGAGATGAACATGGGGCAAGTAGGAAGTGGTGTTTGCAAGAATGGAAGAGGAGGTGAGAGGATGTGATGATGGGGAATGATGAGAAAATGTAAATGGTGAGAATGTGGAGTGGTGGGAGAGTGTAGGATGATAGATCATGCTTAAGAGGGACTCTTAAGTAAGATTTCCATACTGTAGGAGGATTTAAGTAAGATCACCAAATCGGTAGTGATGATATGGAAGGAGAAAGACAACATTGTATTGGGTACAGGTGTGGAATGGTTGGTTGGAGTAGACGAGTATGATGAGAGGCAAAAGAGAAGATGAGGAAGATATGATGGGATGTGGAAGGTTCAGATGGAAAACCATTCTTAAGAGGGACTCTTAAGTAAGATTATCATGTGATGGGGATGGTTAAGTAGGATTACCAAGCCAAAGAAGAAGAATAATGATGAAAATACTTGAGTGGTGTATACCAAAATGGAACAAGAGATGAAAGGAGGTGATAACAAGGAAACAAAGGAGTGTGACATGAGTGGATGGAGGAACATATGCAGTGTAGATGGAGAGTGTAAGGGAAATCCTTAATTAGGATGTCCACGTGGTGGGAGTGATGATATAAGAGTGTTAAGTGAAAAGGAGGAACAAAAAGATGTTTGTGGTGGTGATTGTCATCCACTGAAAGAGGAAATGGTGGAGAAGCTTCTACAGCGGGAGGATCCAAGGAAGAAGATATACCTTAACTAAGATTCTTTGGCTGTATGGATGATTAAGTAAGATTGTCAAACTGAAAGTGGAAGAGTGAAAGGGAAACTCAAGAGGAAAGGCAAGTAAGATATTTGGTGTGGTGAAAGGGGACAGAAAGGTGAGAAGGATGATGTGGAGACAAATGGTGATGAGTGGAAATGGGGAGTGAAGAGAAATGGATCAAAGACATTGTTGAACATGTTAGGGGATAAGAAGCTACAGGATAACAAACTTGCCTTGAGAAGGATCCTCAAGTAGGATTCACAACTCGCAACGACAATCAAGTAGAATTCACAAACTGAAAAGTGTATTTGCAAGCGCATTCATGGATATTATGGATAGATATAGAATTCATAGTGTGAAATTCGATGTGATTTTGATAAAAGATGAGCTTTATGAGATGAATAGAACATAGTTGTAGTAAGGGTGTACATGTAAACTATGCTTCAAAGTGGATTAGAAATAAACAAGAAAGGTTACCACTCAAGGCATTCCACTTACATCCAATAGCATGTGTTAACACATAACCAATAATAGTTAGTTATACAAAAATACCATGAGGGAATATGGATAAATTATTCTCATAAACCTAATGCTGACATGACAAAGGATTTGAGATGTAACTTGCATGTGGGAAGTGGATTCTTCAAAGGTGGGGTTCCTTATGTCTATGCCCCATCTCTGGGAAAGGGAAAGAACAATTAGAGAAAGCTGATCAAAGTGGGAAGATTTCTAAATGCCATAAAAGAGTAGCCATACTTCAAGGGTATGGTCTACTTTATACATAATATGGATGGTAAGAATAATATATATGATATCCATCCTTCAAGGGATCAGTCTATTAATTTTGATTTTGATTTATATGCTTTTCTTTTTAGTTTATTTTTTCTCTTTATTTCTTTTTTGCATGAATAGTTTTCCTTCAAGGGATTAGTCTATTTTTGATAACTTTTATTTTTCCTTTTGCATACATGAATTTTAGCTTCACATGGGGGAGAGCTGGGAATAACTAAGTATACCACTTAGGAGGGTATAATAAATGTACAAGAGACACCCCTGGACCTTTTTCATGACTGCAATAAGAGAATGAGAGGGTGAGTGATGCAATGGTTATGGGGTCATATCAAAGTAGTTAAGGTAGAACACATAATTCATATCATTTCCATGATATATAGAAGGGCCTAATGGTGGAGGAGTGATCTAAGGATATAACTCATTGCTCATTGGTAGATATGCTTGACGATAGATTGGTCACAAGTGCAATGCATTAAGAGGTTATCTACGGTTTATCACCAAGAAAGGGAATACATTAAGTTGTGATAGGATGAGATGATAGTTTACAAAGGATTAGATGTGATAGATAAGAGAGAAATAAAAGTATCCTTAAGGAAGCAAATAAATATGACTGCGATGGTGGATTTGGATGAAAATAAATGATGCCCCAAGAGAGACACAAATATGGCCACAATGGTGGACTTCGTGAGAAAAATAACAATAATGGTCCCTCACAGAAGGAAAAAATGGCCACAATGGTTGACTTAGAATGAGATGAGGATTAGGACATAATTAGTTTAGATTGGATGAATGTGAAGAAGGTAAACAAGAAAATGTCAATGAGCAAAGTCCCCTAGTGACAAGGGAGTTGTATGGATAATACACTCAAGGGCGAGGAAGGCTACTTCCATGTGAAGGAGTTAAAGGATGTCAAAAGAGTTTAGATGAGATTGTTTTGGATTTGGATGGGATAAATGATCGAAGACCATAAGTGTGTTTGGAAAGATAAGCAATATTGATGGACTATGGAGGACCTTCCTTAGGAGGAATGTCGTGTGTAGGAGGGATGTTAAGGGATGATGTGGATGAAGGAATTGAGGGAAACCTGATGGATGGGATACGAATTGGATTAAATGTAGATGGAGAAGGGTATTTCCCCTGAATGAGGAAATCATCTTTCTCAATAAGGTTGTGGACGATTGTGTGAAATGCCTTATAATGTTCAATGGCATGGCTCGGGGTATGATGATAAGTGCAACTGCAATTAGGATTGAACCATGATGGCTTTAGACCATAGGGATTAAAGGTTTTAATGGGATGAAGTGTGATATCATATATTCAAGTTAAATGTCTAAGGATAGCTATGTAAGACACCATTGAAGTGTCATGGGGAAGGTAACTCTTATGGGTTTTGATAGGATATATCAAGTATGCGCTTAGGATAAAAAGTGGATGTAGATTGGATGGGTAAATAATGTGTTTTAGAAGACAAACCAAATTCGGTAGAAATATTGTATTGTTTGGATTCAGATTCATCATTCCAAGATGTCGTAGATGGAGGGACTGACTCTAAAATAGATGTTGTGGCATCAAATTGTTGAAAAGAGGAAAATTTTGAATGTTTTCGAGGATGCATAGGGGACTATCAAGATGTTTTCCACGAGCCTTAGAATTTAATAGAGAATATTTACTCCTATCAGTGATGATAATAATCTCAACTAAAGGATCTAAAAGTGGTGGTGTGGTTATTAATGGAGAAAATGTCCTAAAACAAGACAAGGATGTTAATGGAGAAATAGGTGTTTGTATGATGTGATTAATGATATCTATGTGAGATGTATATTGTTTAGGTTTTGGTAAGGAAAGATTTAATTTTGCAGAATGCAAACCATATTTATTTGATTTAGGTGGAGGTGTTTTTTCTAAAGATGTTCCAAAGGGTATCTTTGATAGGGTTGCAAATTGATAGGATTTGGTTGTTAAGATAGAAGGATTAAGTAAAGAGTATTGGGATAGACCATGTGATGTTGCCATGGGCAAGGATATATTTAAATAATTCAAGGTAGAGATAGGTGGATTTGTTGATATTGTAGATATAGGGGTAGGTGGGATAGATAGGGATGTAGGCATATTTGGGATATTTGGAGATGTGATAATCGATGGAGTAGACATTATGGGTAATGCAAGAAATGTAGGAATATTTTCAATTGTAGAAGTAAGTGGACTGGTTGTTTCATAAAAGTTTTGAGGGGTAAGAATTATATATTTTTAATGGGGTTAATGTCGAAGGTGGGGCTATAAAGGTGCATGTAGCGTGAACCAAGTTTAGTTGGGATGGTTATGAGTAATGTAGGTGTGGTAATATGTGTATTTAATGAATATGCGGGTGAAGGAATAGGTGTGAGAGATGTAGGGATATGTGTGGATATCGGTGGGTCCAAAATATGTGCTAAGGATGAATCTAATATGGTAGATTAGGGTATGATTGAAGTGGATGAAGTGGATGGTATAGTCAAATTTGATTTGGATGTGATATGGATAGGAGAAGGTGTAGGTTCGGACAAGGAGTGAAAGTTGACATAGGTGTGTTAGGTTCTAAATAAGGATTGGGCATAATGTATAAGGTAGGAATATGCAGAGTGGATGATAAGATGAGATCTTGATTGATGGTTTTAATCATATAAGAATTGTATAGTTGAGATGTAAAGGGCATGGATTGATTTGTTGGTTGTTGATTAGGTAAATTTTGAGTAGTGGAGCTATCGATTTGGATATCCCCTTGATTTATGAGTTGTTGGACATGATATTTGAAGGAAATTTCTCGATGTTGTGACCTTTAACTCGATGATATTTACTAGTGGGCTTCGTGATACCAAATAACATAGGCTTGCGAGTTGTCCACGGGTCGTAAATGCACGAGGAAGTTGGATGGCGTTTACAGCCATCAATTTTCAAATACATAGCTATATGATTCTCCCAAGGGGGTATAGTTGATTGTTGGTTGAGGGGCTCATTGTTGAGGCCATGTGTTAGATATAGATGCGGATGAGGATTTAATGACCACAAAGTGTTGGCCACGCCCTTAAATTTGTTGTTATGTGTGAATGGTTTAGTAAATTCGATTTTAGGTTTAAGTGAACTTAGTTTAAGATGACCCTAATCAATGGCATAGGTTTCATGTTTACGAGCCATTGTGAAAGCTTCATCAAAGGTTCAGAATGATTGGATTTGTAAAGTATATGATATATGTTTTACACACGAACGTGATAATAGTTTGATGATTTCGGTTTATGGAAGGGTAAAGGATAGTTGTTTTATAAGACCATGTCATCGAGTGATAAATTCCGTAATGGACTCATCACCAAATTGTTGGATGGTGTATAGGTCCATAATAGTAGTGTTGAGTGCAATGTTAATTGAAAAATGTTCTAAGAACAATCGAGTTGAGTGAAGGACACTATCAAGTATTTGGGGATACTATTGTACCATTCTAACGCAGACTGGACAAAAACATGGGGAAAGTGCGAAGTAGTAGATCGTGATCATGTGCAATAAGACAACATGCATGTTTAAATGCATAGAGATGTTGTTGGGGATCTTCCTTGCTATTGAACTTAGTAAATAAGGGAAGTTTCCAATGAGGAGGGTATGATTTAATTGGAACCGATGCAAGAATCGGTTCATTACAAATTTGTTCATAGGATAAAGTATCCTTAGGTGCCAAGGTAACGGTTTCTAAATTAGCCAATCAATTCATCAAAGCGTGAATAGGATCATTTGATGCAATGTTAAGTTAAGATTGAATTGGTTGTGTGGTTTGAAAATTAGTTTGATGAGCATTAATTTGTGGATAAGGTTGTGGATATGTAAGTTTTGGGTGAATCATTTGATAATGTGGTTGATAAACTTGTGGGTGTGCAGGAACTATTTGGTAAGGATTAACATGTGTCATGGTTTGAGATTATTGTATAGGATGACTTTGAACAATAGGGATATGATGTGTTTGGTGAATTTGGGTAGGTTGTTATCACAAATGATAAGTGGGGATATGGGTGTTAAGAGGTTGAGACGGTTGGAGCATACGATGGGTAGGAATGTAAGTGTGAAGAGGTTGAGATGGCTAGATAGGCATATTAGTAGTGGATGAAATAGAATTGAAAAAAGGGATGTGGGTGGAATGTGATCCACCAATTCAGAGATTGGGAGGATTGAAATATTGTGGAATATTTTCGAGTAAGAAATCATATATGGGGTTTGGAGGAGGCCTCGAGTGTTTCTAGAGGAGCGGGAGATGGTGGTGCAAATTGGTTTAGGAAGATTGGCTTGGTGGGGAATATGAGAATTAGTTTCAAGATAAGGACAATCTTGGATGACATGGGTTTCATGAGGCGAGACCATGAATACTAGAGGTTGAGTAGCTGAAGGCATAGTTTCACGTTTAAAATCTTGTTGGAAAAGGTCATTAGGGTGAGTGATGTCATTGGATGGAGCAGATTGTTGTGTTGTTTTGATTTGAGAGAAAGTGACAATAGCTACGAACTAGAGAAACATTTGTTTATGAATTTTTTTTAGAAACAAATCAAGCAACAAATTTTTTATCATCATGGTTAATTTAGAGATGTGAAAAGGAAATAAAGGTGGATAACAAAGGTGCCTAGAGAATGGTATTCTAGGGCTAGTTTCAGGTAGTTTTGGCTTGGGAAATGTCTGAATGGTTCTTGTTGGGTGTTCAAGTCCGAATCAGTTAACAAGGTGAGAGGATTGTTTTGATGTGTTGATTTTTTCTGTGAAGTCTTAGGTAGTGTGTGATAAGTGTGTGATGTGGAGAGTTAAACTCCTATTTAATATATGTGATCAGTAGGACTCAAAAAAAGAAAGGTTCTTTTAAAGCCAAAATGAAATGTGACTTTAAATGCGATAGTCACTTTCAGAAAAGGGAAATTATAATGCAGAAAGGAGAAAATAGGGAAAAGAGAGGAATACCTAGAGAACACTTTCTCATTGTTATTTGATTGCATGTTGTAATGGCATATGTGAAAGCAATTATTAGTGGCTAGGAATGTCCGGGTACCTTGAAATTACACCATGCACAATTGTGGTTGGGGTTAGTGAATGAAATTTTAGGCGTGTTTTTGTTTCAATGGTTATCTTTGACAAACATAATTCCATGGTCACAAGGTCATAGATATTACCCTTTTAGGAAACCTAAACAATGGATGGTACTAAACTGAGATCAACGAATATTAAGACCATGCAAACAAACAAGTTAGACAAGATGAGTAAAATAACAAAAAAATGACCAGATCTAAATTTTGGTCCCACCATGTGTGCCAAAATTTTGTACAAGAAACCTCATTATCGTGCGGGTGAACTCCAATACTGGAATCCACTAACAAATTTGAATGATGGAGGGTTTAGGACCTCAAATGCAGATATGGATCTACGGGTGTAGAGAATATAGATCTGTAAAACTAAAACAGATATGATTAGATAACAATATGTGGGGGTTGCACGGATAATACCGGTTCGAGAGGATGTTAACTTCCTTGGTGGATGTTAACCCATGTGTCTAGAAAGATGCAATAAATGATGAACATTAGATATGAGGAAGAAATAATGAAATATAAAATGACAAGTAACTCGAAATGACGAGGGAGTTAGCTTGTGCTCGATATGGAGATGAAATGGGCATCGGGATGGCACGATAAAAAAAATGGAAAATATTTATCCCACACTCCTCACTTCTAACTTCTAACAATGGAAAAGGTTTTCCTTGACCTCAAACTTGCAAAACTTAATTAAGCACTTTCTTCCCCTCATCCTTCCTCCCTTTTCCTTTTGGTTCTGGTCTTTATCTATAACTTGGAGGTAAGGATAGATTAGGGTTAATGCGTAACTAGGGTTTGATGAATTAACCCGGGTTAAGATACACGATGTGATCATGTGGGGCCCATGGTTTGAATTTATTAGGTGGAGTGGGGAACATGATTTGAATGGGTATGTGAGATAATAGATTCCATTTTTTAAATTAAGAGTGGAGTGTCGGATGGGTATATTATTGCCCATGAATTGAATAATTTTTGAGATATGTGAGATAATGTAAAATTCTTAGTATCAAATAGGTTCAGATAGATCCCATTTGATAATTAATTAATTAAGGGTGAGTAAATAGATGGAATTTACTCAAATTTAAGAAAAATAAAAGTGAGGGGGAAATTTAAATGAAGGGGAACGAATACGATGAACGAGAGGGGTTACACTAAAAACTATTGTCTACACTCCAGCTTGTAATTTTTTCTATGTCTTTTGATTTAGGGATTAATCCTCGATCTAAATATATGTTGTAATGTCTATAGTATAATATAGCTATATTTTTCCTTCCTTCCTCCCCTCGAATTTCGCTTGATATACCCAATAGTCATGATTGACGAAGTTTTTTGCATCTTCATGTTGTATCTGAGGTTCGGCCTCTCTCTTTTGTAAAGGGAACGAGACCCTTCAACCCACTTTAACAATAAAATAATAATAATAATAATAATATATAATGTATTTAAATTATATTAATTCATCCGTGTGGCATGGGAAAAAGTGGGGGTGATAGATTTTTAATTTATTGAAAACTTTAAATTAATTTAAGAAAGAAAGAATCTAATTTAAGAAATCAATAATGTAAACACTATATAAATGTGAAAACACTATATATATATATATATGTTTAAACATTTTTGATGTTTAAACACTTTTTTACCAGAGCTATGAACCGGAGGGTTAAGGGACCCCACCCTTACAACTATACTCTGAACAAAAACCAAACATAAACTAACAACACAATGCCCCACTGAATGGCCCACACGGAGAAGAAGGAAACACCATTTGAACAAATAGAAGTGACTTCAAGACAACGAATACACATGGCCACAAAACCAAAAACAAGCTAGAAAAGAGTATTAATCCTCATTTGAAATAACTAGAGATCCTCTTTCTTCCCTATCCATAGTGCCAAGCTCCACATCCACCGCATATCCCCGCTCCTACCTTGCCCCAACCCCCACCCCCCTGAAACACCACCTTCCAATTGTTTGGTCTTACCTAGTAGAAGAAGAAAGGCCTAACTAGTAATCATCCCAAAACTCATTGAGGTGGTCAATGGCTGAGTCGATAGGTGAGTGAGCATTAATGAGATCTAGAGGAGGTAATCTACTAGGGTTTGGACCACCATGTTAGAATAGAATGTGAACAACCTTTGCATAGAGAGTAAAGCAGCTCCTATACCACTTTTCGAGCCAATATTTCCCACATCTGGTGCCTTTAGCTTGAGCATCTACCTCCTCCACCTAGAGTAGAGGTTCTAGAACGCAATACCTATCCATTTCTTCATGCAAACTGACTCAATGGATAGGGTAAATAAAGAACTCCATGATAGCCATGACATCCACCTTGACCGGATGGAGCAAGAGGCAATTAGAAATGAATGCCACAACAAGTTCGAGTTGAATGTGGACCCGTGAGAGTCCTGCATATAGAAATATCCTATCACACACTCAATGGCCTTGGCCTCGAGCATAGAATTGTAGAGAAATAGCTCTTAAATCTGCAAGCATGGGAAATGGATGAAGTAAAGGCCATTTCCCTTCTCTCCCCATAAAAAAATGAAAGGAAATCCCAAAAACCATTCCCTCGCCATCCCAACATGAAAAAATAGAGGTCTCTTTACTAAAATGAGCAGCTACAGAATCCACCTTGTCGGCATGAGGAATGCGAACACATATTAAGGTATTTTTCCATACATCGGCTACACTTTTGATGTCTCTACACTTCCCTAACCATGATGCATGTTTCTCTTCGATAAGTGTAATAGAGGCCCGAATCTCGAGAGGAAGTTAAGGGTATCCTTGGTGAAGGATGTTGGGTTACCTACCTCTTTCTTGACGTACTCATCAAATGAACTAATAAATTCATTGGCAGTTGTATATTCACCAATTGCAGGTACTCCAAGCTTCTTAGTTTTTCGATTTCTACTATCTTGCAATTTGTATGTTTGTTCCTCTTTCTCCTCCAGCTCTGTGATGGCCTCGATTGATTGCCTCAAACCCGATTACCAAGGCCTCGCCCATACACGTGAAAAGTCTTTTTAGGGAGTTTGAAAAATATTTCTATCGATCAACTCTTGATGATGAGTGCTACTCATTTAATCTATTACTGGGCCTAAAGGTTCCCAATAGTCTCTTTCTTTCTCCAAGTCCTCCTTTAGTGCATGTTTCCTATTTTTTTTTTCGAACATGTAAGCAAAGAGTTTGACCACTTCTTGGAGCATTGAATTCCCTTTTTCAGAAATTGAGTTGATCCATTCATTATTCGCTTGCCCTTGTATTGTGAACTTGTGTGTCTTCCTGATGGATTTTGGATTGAAGCTATTGATGGGTGCAACTTCCTCAGTGGGAATTTTTGTGGCATTAGGATCAACTAGATGTTGCACATAGAATGATAGAGTTCACACCTGCTCTTTTAGTTCATCAATATTCTTCTTATACTCCTTATTCCTTGCCACCATGTGAGTAGAAGATTACTGATACATGTGTAAATACCCTTCATGAGTTTTTGGTCCCAGTTGAATTGTGCTCATTTCATAGTTAGTCAACGTCATCTCATTCATTGGATAAATTACTTTGGGCCGAGCTACTTCAATGTGTTGATTAGCTATTTACCCACTATAGAACTATGAGGCTGTATGTGCAAGCTTCCTTTTTATTTTATTTTATTATCAATGAGAAAATTACGATAGATTAATGGTGGCCACTTACTGCATAGTGTGGGTGTCAAGAACAGTAATTTTCTGCATCCAAAAGAACATCTCATCGGACTCTGACTCAATGATAGGTGCACCAATCAATCCTTGTTTTGGAGGAGGAGGAAAATACTGAATGAGAGAAGTAAGGGTATCAACATGAGGTGAGACTTCCTTTGTTGGCTCGAAGACTAGGTCTCAAACCATGTGTTCTTCATCCACCTGAGCCTTGGCTACTATATTTTCTTCTTACATTTTTGTGATCAAGTCTTCCTCTTGCAATGATTCAAAGGATTCTTCTTCCACTCTAGATTTCTTTGGTTTCCTCTCGCGAGGAGAATCTTCTAGTTATTTGGCCTTCCTTTTCAAACTTGCTCCGAAGTGTTTAGAACTGGAATCTACCTTTATAACTTTTGAAGAAGACTAATGTGAGGCTTGCTTCTACTCGAGGCATTCCTTGTGGGACTGGATGGTCATGGATCTCTTATTTTAAAACCAATTTATCATTCTCCTTATAACCTTCTTGTCTGCTCCAATATATCCCCTAATTCGTGAACGCACTAGTTGATTGGAGGTAAATGGGACATCTTGACCCCCTCATACTCGTGGATCATACCTTTATGTCCCATCATCGTGTAAGATGTCTTCATACCATGAGAACTTGAATTTCTTCATCTTTCTTATTGTCAACCTCATATGTTCCTCTTCAAATATTTCAAACTCATCAAATAGTTGGCATAGTATTCCTTGACTTGTGGTTCATGTTGTAATTCAGGGATGAAGAAAGATCCAAGATCTTCTTGGATGTGAAAATTAGGTCTGAAATGTATGAATTCTAAGTCAAATGAGTGAAAATGACCTCTAGATGAGATGTGTCATTTGAGATCTTACACGTGAATACCCCAAGAGATACAAGGAATGAAATCAACTTCTTCCTCCTACTCCTAATCTTGCGATTCACTTGGATGACCTATCTACAGAGCTCAAACAATACAATTTAGTCACTAAGGTACTTAGGTAGTCTTAGTTGTGCTTGGTTGAAGCCAACAACTAGAAAATAGGAGAATGTTAGGAATTATTTAAAAAAGGATCCATACTTACTGATCAAGGATGCCACTTGTGACAACATCCTAGCTTCTAGATCTCCTTCCAAGCTCCAGACTACATGCATGATGAATGCATCATTCACATGATAAAAATGCTTATTTCTTTCATCCATCACCATATGTGAAAGTTTCTTGAACGTAGGAACCTTGGCAGCAATGTTTTGCATGAGAGCCAATCCCTTGAATGATCTTGAGCTACCAAGGAGATAAACCAAGTAAGAAGTCATGTGGAACCTCTTTGTCATGGGTATTTGGAGTAGTTGTAAATGGATATTATCACTAATGATCTACCCCCAACCAATCCTCTGCTTTCCTTTTTTCACTATCAAAATGAAAAGGCCCATCTAGTCTTGAAAGTCCTTGTGTTCGCTTCACCCATAACCCTATTGAGGAGAGTGATGACATCTGACTATCCTTCTTGAAATTCACACCTTGGAAGGTTCTTGGGAATTCTTGAGGGTTTCCTCCCCATTTTCAACCACGAACCAAATGTAACCCCTTGTATGTATGCATCCATCATTTCCCAGTCGTACAAGTACCTATCCTTTGAGATGACGACCACGCTGGGTGATGTTGGTATCTACAGTGAAAGTGAGATGGTTCTAGGGATGATGGATGGTTTGTGTTTTAGTATCATAATGTTGAGAGTAAGCTAGGACCAACTCAGGACTTTGCACAGAGATTGGGTGTCCCACGGCAGTGAACAAACCGCTTGTGAATATTTGATCTTCAATATTATTTTGGTCCTTGGTCGTCATGCGAGTTCTGAGATCATTCAAGTCCATGTACAAGACATCACTATCTTCTATCTCATATTTACACATGAAAGGTTATGCCAGATTCTATCCCATCCACTTTTGCTTTATGTTTTCCCTTAGAAAAAGAAACTTACTATTTATATTAAGTATGAAAATGTAACTCCCTTGATCCTCCGTTGAGTGTTGTGACCTTGATTCCCTTGTCTCTCTGTGTTCCTTGCACCTTCTGGATCAACTTTCTATTTTTAATAGGCACTCATGAGACCACTTACTATTATTAGTAAGTGCCAAAATTGGACCAAATGCCCATTTTGATGATTTCTCGATGTTATGCATATTCAATGTCTCTGTCTCCTTCGCAGTTCTTCATTGATGGGTTTCCCAAAATAGCAATTTCCTATGTAAAAGACCCGCTATTTTTAGAAAGTAGTCTTCTCAAGGTCGGATTGACGTGCAAAAATTTTTTTATGATATGGGTTTTTGCCTAATATCACCCTCTAAAATTTTAGCTCTTCCCGCTCAATCATCTAGGAGATTTTAAACTTTCAAATTTTGGACCTAGCAATACTTCTCGACGCGGCAACCATTAATGGACCTCAAAATTGTAGGTCTAGTTTTCTCCTCTATTTGTGAAAAAATTATATATCTGATATGGGTTTTTCTCTTTTGTGCTTCACACAAAATTTTACTTCAATTAGACAACTAATTTAACAGAAATCCAAATTTTTCTTTATTTAGCCTGGGAAATTAGATTTCTTCACTATGAATGCTCTGTTGCACAAGAGGAGAGTTTGAAGGTATAATTTTTATGGTCTTATAAAGAGGAACAAATAGAAAAAATGGTTCATTGATTCATGCATTGCTTTGCAATATTTTTTCGAATCTCCGTTTCATGGCAATAGAGATTTCCAATGTCTTCTTCCCTTCGTTCTTCATTTCTCCTTCTTATCTTGATGAAAAATCCTTCTGAGACCTGCACATCACCATGGGAAAGGTGTTTCAGTGATTGGGTTGATCTGGTCTGATTATTTACAATGGCTGAGTGATGGTAGAAGATTGCAGAGGAAGTATGGAGGGATGGTTGTGCACGGGAGTGTAAGAAGTTAGAAGCGGAAATAGTTAGATATTTAAAGATTTAAAAACAAATGATAGAGGGTTGGGCACATTTTCATGTCCTTGATGTCCCACACCTCATAAGGGATTTGAGTAACATCAATTTCTATGGTTCTCAAGGATATGACACATGGCATTTGATGAGACCAAAATATGTCTCATTATATCACCAAATAACATTCTTATTCTCTCTCTCAAAATAAAGCTTTCAAGTGAATTTAGATGTAGTTTTAATAAAAATATCATATTTAAGGTAGAATATAGGATTTATCTTATCATCTCTTTAGAAATCTATTTACAATCTAATTGTTTTTATTTCTTGATATTTCTTCTAAAGTTGGAATGCAATAGTGTGTAGAAAATAGGTCATAAGCAATTGTACTCCAAGTTCGTAGATTGCAGCTACCGAAAGTCTTCACATAGCTACGAAACTCCCAGCTATGGAAATTCTTCACACAGCTACAGAAATTCCCAACTACGAAAATTCTTCATGCAACTATGGAAATGCCCAACTAGTGAAAGTATTTTGGTTTGTTCCAAAATAATGTAAAGGAGCACCGAACTATTCAACCTACTCTTTGCTTCCACATCATCAACCAAGAATATAGATCCAAACATGTGGCAATCTAAAGTCATGAATGCATGTGGCATTCCAAGAAGAATTCAAAGTCATGGACTTAGCACTCCTCCTTTTTCTCTCCATGTTTCAAGGATGAGCAAATGGTGGAATAGTATTAGGAATGTTGAATAAGTACTCTCCCACTTTGTGTTCCTAGATTAAAGGGATGAGTTGTAGAAATATTCTCCACGATAAGTGGGTTGTTGTAGTCAAGTTTGTTTAGTATTTATTACTTTGAATAAATCCACCCAAGAATAGGTAGTTAGTTCTTGGAGTGTGGACCAAGTAAACTAGGAGTAATGTCTATAAATACCTCTTCCATATATTTGGAAAGGGGGTATATTTTGTAAATCAGTTTTGAATCAATACAAGTGCAGTTTTAAAAGTTAATTGTAGTTTCTCCAAATCCAAAGGGAAGAGAATGACCAAAATTCGCTCTTCCCCAAGGAGGAGGATTTTTCTATTATTTATGATCATAGTTTATTTACTTGTAGATTTATTTTAGTAGTTTTGTTGTTGTCTATTTCTTTTTCATACATGTTTAATTTTTGTATGTTTTCTTAGGAAGAAGTATTGTTGAATAAGATTTTCCTTTCTCATTTTGCATACAGATTTAGACACTTTGCCTTGGTTATAACGACACCAACTTGTCTATGAGTTGGTTAAATGACTGTAATACAACGACCTCCGCCAACATTGATCCGACGACAGGAGTGAGTGCTCCAAAATCAGTTTTAAAGCAATGAGGGGTTGGATGCAAGTCACGTGGGTGACTAGAAGTCTCTCCTAAGGGGATGGGCACATTTTTCAAGGTCTGATATCCCTGACTTATGAGGGGCGTGAGGGACATCAAATTCCATGGCGGTCCTAGAGCTGACACATGGCATTGATCCAACGATAGAGGAATTTGAGCTCCAAACTGCACTCGGGGCTAAAATGACAATGTTGATGGTCGTATGGGGTTCTAGAGGTCACATGGGGGCTAGGCACATTTTTTCAAGGTTGATGTACCTGACCCTCAGGGACGTTGGGGACATAAAATCCTACTAGGCTCCTGGAGTTAACACGTGTCCTCCCAAAATTTGGCTAAGTCCTAAACTTTCTCCAAGACGACAACTAGCAACGAGGATAACTTGAGCTCCTAATGGATGGGTTTGGAAAAATTTTATATGATCCTAACTACATATGGAATTTTTAATCTAATGGTGGGGGTGTCATGTCTTGATTCTTCCATTTTATCCATGAAAAAGTGTAGTTTTGATTTGGTACTCCACTTGTGCTTGAGAAAACTGCCTGTAGACCTAATGTACCAAAGTGTTGTGAAAAATATGATTTCACCATCATGTAGGGATTGGAATTATATTTTTGAATATGTTTTGTTTTTCTCCCAAATCCATCTGGAGCTCTTGGAATCACCTTCCAAAGCTTAGTGGTTGTTTTGGCCTGTGCAATAACCAAGCCTATGAACCCTAACTTTGGCAAAATTTCCCCAACTTCTTTAAATCTTTCCAAAATCATCCAATCATTTCCATGATGTCCCAAGATCTTTGAATCACTTCCAAATACACTTAGGATCTTCTGCTTCATTCTATGGGGCCGCCCTCACCCTAGGAAGGCCAATGATAACCCTTCCCACAATTGCATGTAGCTTGCAATTGAACTCCTAAAATCACCTAAGGGGGAATGAATGGATTATCCTAAATCACCTAGGGGATGAGATAACATTAATCGAGAGGTCACTTGGATTGACTGGATAGACTGAGGTGTCTTGGAATGATAGGACTTGAAAAAATTAACACTGGGTATAGTTGTCATACTCGAAAATTGTTAATTTCCTTTTTGCACATTTGTATGATAACAATTGGCTCTAGATTGTGGATGTCACATGGAATGAGTGTAGCCAAGAAATTACATGAGGAATCCAAAATCTCAATTTTAGACCATATGATCGCTGATTATTGCATTATCCATCGGGCCTTGCAGAGTCATGTACAATTTACGAGAGAAGGAATGGAAGAAGGAAACACACACACACATAAAAGGATGGGAAGGAAACACACCACACACAACAAAAGGGGAATCACACCTAGCAATCACCTATGGTACAAGATGGGGTACAACCCACTTTCACCGATGATACAATTTTAGGTATTTCCCATTATGAGGCAATTCCAACAATGTTCCATCCAAATATGAGAGTAGTAAAACATTCTCGATGCAAGCTTCACGTACCTAGAATGGACCAAGCCATAAAAATAAAACTTTCCATAGTTTCCTTTTAGTTCCCTTCTCTTTTCCCATAGCAAGACAAAGTCTTTAACTTTGAATTCTCTTGCTTTGGCCTTCTTGTCAAAAATCCTTTTATTTTCAATCGGTGCTCTTTAATACGGTCCACCACATAGAGTCTATTTCTTCTAGCTTCTCAAGAAAAAGGATTTGGTCAATGGAATCCTTGTATTTTCCATCTTCTATTCCTTGTAGCAAATTGAGAGCCGACATCTCAAGTGTGATGGGAATTTCCACTTCGAATCCATACGGTAGTTGGAATGGTGATATACCTATTACCTTTTTGGGAGTGATCTTTTCTACCCACAATGCATCATACAAATTTTTGTGCCAATTCCTTTGGTTTTCATCTACGAGTTTGTAGACGATGGTCACAATGTTCTTGTTTCTTGATTCGACCTATCCATTCCCTATGGATATTAGTCTAATGAATGAGATAAGGAGATTTTGTAGCCATAGAAAAACTTGGTCAACTCCCTTGAAGATAAATAGGTAGCATTGTCTGCTATAATCTTCTATGGCACTCTGAAACATACTATGATATTCTCCTTGATGAAGTTGCATATTATTTTGGTGTTGGCTTGCTTGGCCAGAATGGCTTCCACCCATTTTGTGAAGTAGTTTTTTGCGGTGAGCACATAGGTGTGCCCCACGCTTGAGTGAGGATTCAAAACACCAATGAAATCTAGTCCCCACTACTAGAATGGTTCTTCAATAACTAATGGTCGGAGCGGTAGTGCAGCAAGTTGTGGTCTCCCAATGAATTATTGGCATGCTTCACATTTGGAAACCCACTTGTGATTGTCTACAAAGATGGTGGGCCAATAATACCTTCTTCGAAGGATCTTGTGTGCAATGAAAATCACTGAAAAATGTCCACCACACGCTTGGTCATGGTATGCTTTAAGAAATTTTTCTTTTTCTCTTTATCTACACACTTGAGGAAGCATTCATCCGCACTTCTCTTATAAAGTGCATGATTCCAAATTACAATTTGTTTCCTTTAGCTTGAGTGTTCTCCTTTGCTTGTAATCAAGTTGAGGAGGGAATTATCCATAAGTTAAGTTATATGTGATATCATCATACCACTCATCAGTAGTGGTTACAAAGAGAACCTCGTGGATTGTTTTGGAGTAAGTTGAGCAAGCACAATTTTCTTCACTATGTTGAGCTTTAAGTGTTTCATCTTCAGCAATCAACCTACACAAGCCATTTCCCTTACCTAGTTGGAGGGTCCAATCTCTAAGTCATATTATTGAGTCTTTATAATCCAATTTCCTCTTTTAGCTTTGGGATCCTGTTGTGTCAAGATGGAATTGATTGCACTGTTGGGTACCATAACCATCATATGAGAGTTGAAGATTTAAAATTTGAAAAATTTGACATCCTTGACCACTACATAAGCATGCTTCTCCAATTGGTTGTAGTTTATTTCATGATTTTTCAATAGACAACTCATGAAAGCAATAGGTTCTTCCACGCCTTCATCACTCTTCTGAACAAGAATGACAGAGAGGGTATGTTCTGATACATAACAATACATGAAGAATTCTTTGTTAAAATATGAAGACACAAGATTCAGATCCTTGGCAATGGATTTTTTTATGTCTTCAAACATTTCCTTCCCTTCATTGTTCCATTTGAAGTTTACCTATCATTTCATCATGGTGGTGATGTGCTTTGTCAATTCAACAAACTCAAGAATAAAGTGACAAAGAAAATTCACCTTTCTAAAGAAGGAATGAACTCCTTTCTTGCTTGTGGAAAAAGATAGTGCTTGAATGGATTATAATCTCTTGGGATCAATATGTGCTCCATGTTTATTCACAATGTGCTCCAGTAACTTGCCTTCCGTAACCCAAAAAATGCACTTTTTCGGTTTTAGTGATATGTCATGTTTTCTACACCTTGCAATTACCCATTCTAAATAATGGATGTGATATCACCTCATCTTTGAAAACACCGTGAGATCATCAAGATATATGAAAATTCCATGTTTTAAATCTTTGAATGCTAAATACATTTCCCTTTGAAATGTAGCTCCCACATTGATCAGGCCAAAAGGCATTCTATTGTAGGAAAAAGTTCCCCAAGGCATTGTGAAGGTTGTCTTGGTGCGATCCTCTTATGCCACTTTGATTTGATTATACCTTGAGAATCCATCAAGCAATGAAAGAATTTCAAATCTAGTGACTGCTTGCAAAATGTGGTCTATGATAGGGGAGGATAATTTTCCTTCAGTGATGCCTAATTCAAGTTACGAAAATCTACACATATTCTTATTTCACCATTATTCTTCCGCATCGGCATGATGTTGGCCACCCATGTTGAATGATGGATGGGAAAGATAATCCTTGCATTGAGCATCTTCATTACCTCCTCTTTGATGGTATCAGAAATCTTTGGGTTATATGGAATTTGTTTCTTCCTTGGGTTATATGGTAGGGGATTGAGTGATGGATTTCCTTCGGTTGGAAGGATTTGAGTTAATCATAAGAGTAGGCCAAAACACATGAATATTTCCCGAGTAACGCAACAAACCTTCTCTTCTTCTCGAGAGCAACATTTTCCAATATTGACCATCATTGATCCTCTGGGGTGTTGATGTTTTCCTTATCAAAATCAACTTGAGACCGAGAACATTGTTTTTCTTTCAATTGAATGAATCTATTGTGTTTGTCAAATAGGTCTTCCAAAGAAACTAGGCCTTTGGGAATCTTTTTCCCTTCAATTCCTTCTTTTTCCTCTTCATCTACCGCTTCTCGGTGGGATTTTTGTTTCCTTCAAAGAAGAGATTATTGAATTATCCCTTTGTTCCAAAAATTCTAGAATCAAGTTATCATCATTACGGACTTGCCAATGATTTGCATTATTTGGTACACTAGGCCTAAATACCATTTCAAAGGGTCACCTTGTATTTAAAAAAATAAGGATGAGGTGTCACTAGGGAAGCCAAAACTGTAGTAGAATTAGCTTTTTCATTCTTTTCTCTTGGAATAACTTAAATGGAAAATGCATCTAAATATTCAATGCAATCTCATACTCTATTTCTTAAATGTCTGAGTCTTAGATTTTTCACCTAATATTGTTGCTTAATTTATTTACTATCACTTCCACATCACCATGACATATTAGCTTCTTGATTCCCTTGTCTTCGGCTATGCCCATGTCTAAGAGGAGATCTTCTTATTCCGCCATGTTATTTGTATTATCAAATTACATCTTGTAGGCAAATGGGTACAATTCACCAAAAGGAGAGTACAACACCACACCTACTCCTCGAACCTACACTGGAATGAATACCATCAAATTCCATAATCCAAACTTGATCTTATTCTTCTTCCATAAGAAGTGGCAAGTTCTCATCTTTTTCTAATGTGAGGAAGTAGTTGCCTAGCCCGTTATCTTGAAAGATAATTTTTACCTTTATATCATCAAACTTTTGTACTTGTGACCTTCATCTTTCTTACTGGCAAGCAACTTCTTCATCTCTCCTTTCACTGGAATAGTTGCAGATGACCAATCCATTTTTATTTCTCCTCCCAAGCCTTCGCAAAAAAATTGGCTCAATATCATGCCAAAGGATGTTAAGATGTCTCACCACGAGGATGGTTAGAAGCACCTTCTAATATTGAAAATCAATTAATGCTACTGTGCATCTTTGATTCTTCCTACCAATGGAACTTGTTTAGATTCCATTGAATATCATGTTTCATTCACCTAGGTCAAGGTGAGGCCCAGAGCATTTGTAACTTTGACGGGCATAACATTATCTGAGGCTCCGAAATCTATGATGCAATTGTTTAGTTGGAATCCTTTAATGAGGAGTGAGATGTAGAAAGGTTCAACCTTGTTAGTTTTGGAGGCACTTAGGGATAGCATGTTTTGAGAAGGTTGTGTGGATGGTGTGGGAGTAAGCCTTTGGAACTTAGACCCGAGGTTATAGGATTATGACCACGAACAACATCGATGAACCTATCTAATTGAGTAGGATGCATTTGTAGGTTTTTATTTCTAAGAGATGGACTCTAGTTTTGTTTTCATGTTCCACAAAGTAAAATGGGGTTATGGTGGGTGAGAAAGAGGTTCCAGAATGATAGAAGATGTACATGGTGAAGGTTTTTCTACTTTAGGGGTTGAATTTTCCTTCACGGTGAAATAATTAGCTTGGAAGGAGATGGGAATGTGGGGTTTTATGGAACCTTAGATGTTTTTGTGGAAACCACATTTGAAGGAGAATTATTTTTAGCAATTTTTGAGCTGAGATAAGGACTAGAATACTTACTTGGTGTGGCAAAGCATGATCCTTCCTAACCAATGGGTCTGCTTTTTCTTTAGCTGAATCCATCAAAGGTGGTAGTGGTGATCCTCTACTGATGATTTTATTTTGTGGAACCTCCAGAGGAGAATATTATTTCTTCTTGTCCTTTACCACACATTGAGGATGGAGCACATTTTTTAGATTGTACACAAGTGAAAACTACTCATGAGAAACTTGGATCTTCTTCTTCATCATCATATTCATCATCAACGTACTCAATTAGGTCATTATATGTATCACCATAAACTTCCTCATCCTCAAGGTAGTTGTCATCCTCACCCACATCTTCTTCTTCAGGTTCTTCAAATTTCACTTCCTCCTCTGGTTCTTCAGTGTCACATACAACATTGTCTGGTGTGCTTTGAGAGCGAGCTGACAAGGAGGTGGAGTAATCATTGGTCTATTGGGAGGATTTGGTTTCCTTGGAGTATTCCACATTGTGATATGGGAGAGATGCTTCTTCAAGGTAACCAAGTCATTTTCCAATTTTTGGAACATTGGGTCTGTGGTGACAGAGCTTGAATTCTAGCCTTTTTATTTTCCATTTGGGCCTTTTACTTTACTGGGAAAAGATTAGATCATCGTCGGTTTCTATCACATGGTCCTGAGCTTCCCTCAATGTTCTTGATTGGGTTCTTCTAAGGAAGAAACCTACTTCTTATAGCAAGGCACTGATGAAGAATCTCTTCAAATTACTTTTAGGAGGCACCACATCTTTAGGAATTCTTCTTATCACTCTGTTATATCTTGCAACAAAGTATCTCATTGATTCGATTTTTCTTTATTCATTTGTTCCAATTGGACCAAGAGATCTTGACAGTATTTCATGGTCTTGAACCTATGTTCAAATGCACTTCTTATATCTTCCTAGTAGGTGATAGACCTCGGGGTAACATGTAGAACCATTTGATAGCTTTTTCTTTGAGTAACTCGATAAAGATCCGAATGACACATCTTCATTCTCAACACCTAATACATTGCAAAAGGTGATAAATGTTGTTACATGTTCTTTAGGGAGTTGAGAACCATCCCCTCTAAACTTTGGAAATATTTTTCTTGAGCCTCTTGGTAGCTCGTGAAGTGGTTGAGCAAGGGTGAGTGGGCCAATGTTTCCACCCAATGGTACATTAGTTATACGGACCTCACGATCATGATCCCCTATTCTATTTCTATTTCTAGCTTCCAACCTTGCTAAGGTCAGGGCTTATGTTGTTTCTCTTGTGTCCGCCTCGGCTTGAAGTCTTTTAATTTCTACAAGATGAGCTCTTATTTCCTCTTCCGCTCTTGTTTCTCTTTCTCTAGATTCTTCTTTGATCTCCACATCAGTGAAATATTTAAGGTTCTTTTTAATGTATGGAAATTCACCGTCCAAAGGATTGAAAATACTCGGGTTCCCAACATGACCGGTTTCTTGATGAAAGGGATACCTCTGAATTCTGAGCGCTTCTTGTCTTCTTTGAAGTTCTTAAAAAGTGGGGTCAATTTGTTCTCCCTGTCTCTTTTGTCGGGTGTATCTTTTATCCACCAACTTGGAAATATATGATCTTATTTGTAGTCCCGGAAGTTTTCTTTGCCTTTCTAATTCAGAGCGCGTTCCTCTTCAAGTTTGAGAATTCTTGTGGCGATGAAGTAGTGGTTGACACTTCTCTGTTATGCCAAATATCTTCTCTCAAATTTTAAACAATATCCTCTTGGATGTGGAAGAGTAATTTTGGTCTTTCAATAGGAGGATTTCTTAGAATATCCATATTTTATAGACATGAGGCTCGGATAGCTATTCAAATTCCAAAAAAATCTCTTTTCATTTTTTTCATTTTTTCATTTTTGAATTTTTTGTATTTTCTAAACTTCGTTATAGTCAGTGCATATGTTGCTATATTTACCCCACGGTGGGCACCAAAAACTATTGGTGAGAAAATTTGTCGTGATAAATTGGTGGTTATCGTACTCAATACTCTAGGATTATAAGTCTCTCTACTTAATTGGTGCAACTTTGTCATATGTGCATGCCTAAGTAAAAGGAGTTTTCTCCTATGGCCTTTTGACCATGGATCCAACATGGGCACTTCATTGATCCTATGGAAAAAGCTTTCATATACCTACAAGAGAGTAATTTTCTAGGAGAGTGGGAAAGGGAGTGAGAAAGTAAGAAAAGAGAAACTAATGCTACAAGTAAAAATCGAGACTTGCATACATCAACCAAAAACTTCATTACATGCACTATTTGAGAAAACAAATATTCGTAACAACAACAAGACCAGATAAAGTTTAATGAACACAAAGTACCACTAAATCCCTTAGTCAAAAAGGATAAAATTCCTTCTTCCTTTATTTAAGTTCAAGCAGAAATTGTACATATCATAGAAATGGAAGACATTTTGAGTAGGGAAAATAGAATAATTGTTCTATATCTTTACTCTCTTCACAATGATACATCTTTCATGAATTCACAAAAAACAGCTCCAATATCTAAGAAGTTTCAGAAGTTGTCTAAGAAGAAGCTCAAATGAGGAGCTAGTTACAATTTATAGAAGAGAGTGCAACTTTTCATCTTCCCAGTGAATTTTCAAATACTTTAAATTGACTTTACACTGTTCATATTCCACTTAAATATTTAAGTGCCTTTTATAAAATCAAGGCGACTTAAAGTTTACATTATGTTTCTAAAGTCACTTAAATTTATATTAAAAAGTGCAATCCTAAATGTAAAAATATAACATTAATGAAAGAGAGTGTTGGGTGAGAAGAGAAGAGAGAGAAAGAAGACGAAGAAGAAGAATCACGCGAACAATGAGATGTTGCATAAAGGATTTGATCTCACTTCTTGATTGGTATCCACTTCATGCTCCCGAGAAGGCCTCTGCTCTTCCAAGCCCTTTGTTGAGATGAGCAGCTATAGGTTCCACCTTATCGACATGAGGAATGCAAACACAACTCAAGGTATCTGTCCATCCATCGGCTACATTGTTGATGTCTCTGCACTTCCTGAACCATGATGCATGTTTCTCTACAATAAGTGCAATATAGGTCTGAATATCTGAGAGGAAGTAGAGGGTATCCTTGGTGAAGGATGATGTGTTGCCTACCTCTTTCTTGATGTACTCATCAAATGTACCAATAAATTTATCGAAAGTTGTATCTTCACCCGTTGTAGGTACTCCAAGCTTCGATTTTTCTAATTGATGCTATCCTACGATTTGTATGCTTGCTCCTCTTTTTCCTCTAACTCGTGATGTCCCAATTTATTTCCTCAAACATGATTGCCAAGGCCCTTGCCAATACACGTGACAAGTGTTCTAAAGGAGTTTCAAAATATTCATGTCGATCAACTCTCGGTGATGAGTGATACTCATTTAACCTATTACTGCGAGCCCCAAGGTTCCCAATAGTCTCTTTCTTTCTTCAAGTCCTCCTTGAGTGACCATGTCCTATTTAATGTTCCACACATGTAAGCAAAGATTTTGACCGCTTCTTAGAGCATTGACTTCCATTATTCAGAAATTGAGTTGATCCATTCATTATTCGCTTGCCCTTGCATTGTTAACTCATGTGTCTTCTCGATGGATTCTGGATCAAGCTACTAATAGGTACAACTTCCCCAGTGGTAATTTTCGTGGCATTAGGATCAACTAGATGTTGCACATATAATGCAAGATTTCATACCTAGTCTTTTAGTTCATCAATATTCTTATTATACTCCTTATTCCTTTCCACCATGCGAGAAGAAGATTGCTGATACATGTGCAAATCCCTTTCATGAGTTTTCGGTCCCAGTTAAATTATGGTCATTTCATAGTCAATCAGCGTCATCTCATCCACTGGCTTGATTACTTTGGGTCGAGCTACTTCAATGTATTTATTACCCATTTCCCCACTATAGAACCATGAGGTTGTATGTGTGAGCTTCCTTGATCTTTTATCTTAGGCCAATGAGACAATTTTTGATAGATCAATGGCGCCACTTGTTGCATAGTGCAGTGTCGTGAAATTAATTTCTTACATCCAAGGGAACATATCATTGAATCGCTCAATGATAGGTGCACCAATCATTCCTTATTCTAGAGGAGGAGGAAAATCTTGAATGAGAGAGGTATCGGTATCAACTTGAGGTGAGACTTCTTATGTTGACTCAAAGACTAGGTTTCAAACCATGTGTTCTTCATCCACTTGAGCCTCGGCTACTAGATTTTCTTCTTGCATTTCTACAATCAATTCTTCCTCTTACAAAGGATGCAAAGGAGTCTTCTTCCACTCTGATTTTTTTGGTTTCCTCTCACAAGGAGAAGCTTCTAGTTCTTTGGCCTTCCTTTTCGAACTTGCTCAAGTGTTTATAACTCGGAATCTACCTTTATAAATTTTGAAGAAGACTGATGTGAGGCTTGCTTTTGACTCAGAGGCATTCCTCATGACTGGATGGGCATGGCTCTCTTCTTTTGAAACCAATTTCTCGTTCTCCTTACCACCTTCTCATTCTACTCCAATATATCCCCTGATTCATGAACATAACAATTGATTGGGGGTAAAGGGGACATTTTGACCTCTGCATACTCGTGATCATACCTTTCGTCCCATCATTGTGTAAGATGTCTTCATACCATGAGAACTTTAATTTCTTCATGTCGTTGATTGTCATCACAATGTGGTTTATTTCATGTACTTCAAACTCATCAGCATAATTAGCCTATTAGTCCTCGACTTGTGGCTCATGTTGCAATTCAGGGATGAAGAAAGAGCCAAGATCTTCTCGGATGTCAAAATTAGGTCTGAAAATGTATGAATGCAAATTCAAATGAGCGAAAGTGACCTCCAGATGAGATGCATCATTTTAGCTCTTGCACGTGAATACCCCGAGAGATATAGGTAATGAAATCAAATTCTTCCTCCTACTCCTAAGCTTGTGATTCACTCAGATGACCTATTTGCTGAGCTCACACAATACAATTTAGTCACTAAGGTACTTAGGTAGCCTTAGTGGTGCTTGGTCGAAGCCAACAACTCACAAATAGGAGAATGTCGGGAATTGTATGAAAAAGGAGCCATACTTCCTAATCAAAGACACCGCTTGTGACGACATCCTAGCTTGCAGATATCCTTCTAATCTCTAGTCTACATACATGATGAATGCATCGTTCACGTGAGAAAAATTCCTATGGCTTTCCTCCATCACCAACTATGGAATTCTATTGAACGCAGACACCTTGGTAGTAATGTTTTGCATGAGATCCAATCCTTTGAATGATCTTGAGCTAGCAAGAAAATAGACCAAGTAAGAAGTCATGTGAAAATTCTTTTTCATGGGTACTTGGAGCAGTTGCAAAAGGATATTATCACCGATGATTTTCCCCACTAATCCTTTTCTTTCCTTCTGTCACCATCAAGATGTAAAGGCCCATCTAGTCTTGAAAGTCCCTTATGTTTGCTTCACCCATAACCATGCTGAGGAGAGTGATGGCATCTAAGTATCCTTCTTGAATTCACACTTGGAAGGTTCTTGGGATTTCTTGAGGGTTTTCCCCATTTTCAACCACAAACCAAGAATAACCCCTCGCATGTATGTATCCATCATTTCCCAGTATGCAAGGCCCTATCCTTTGAGATGAGGACCATGCTTGGTGATTTTGGTATCTCATGAAATAAATTGAAATGGTTATAGGGCTGATGACCGTCATCGTTGTACCGCTTTTTAGGCTCGATGGTTCATGTTTTGGGCTCATAATGTTGATACTGTGCTAGGATCAACTCATAACTTTTCACAGACTGGTGTCCCACAAGTAGTGAACAAGCCACTTGTGAAAATTTGATCTTCAATTTTCTTTTGGTCCTTGGCTATTATGTGATTTTTGAGATCATTCAGGCCCATGTACAAGACATCACTATCTTCTATCTCATATTCACACATGAAGGGTTGTGCCATCTTCTATCCCATCCAATTTTTCTTTTTGTTTCCCATTAGAAAAAATAAACTTACTATTTTTAGTAAGTATGAAAAAACAACTCCCTCGATCCTCTGTTGAGTGTTGTGACCTTGATTCCTCTTTCTCCCTATTTTCCTCACTCCTTCTGGATCAATTTTCTATTTTTAGTAGATGCTCATGAGACCACTTACTTTTTTTAGTAAGTGAAAAAAGTGTACCAAATGCCCATTCTAATGATTTCTTAGTTGCTATGCATCTTGAATGTCTTCGTCTCCTTTGCATGTTCTTCTCTTGATGGCTTTCCCAAAATAACATTTTCCTATGTAGAAGACCTGCAATTTTTATAAATTGGGCTTCGGAGGTCAGTTGACGTGCAACAAAGTTTTTTGATATGGGGTTTTAATCACTATTGCTCCTTTGAAATTGTAGCTCTACGTGCTCAATCGTCTCAGAGATTTTAAACTTTCAAATTTTGAACCTAGCAGTGATTCTCGACGTGGCAGCAATTAATGGACCTCAAAATTACAAGTTTGGTTTTCTCCTCCATTTGAGAAAAAAATTACATATCTGATATGGTTTTTTCCTTCCGGTGCTACATGTGAAATTTTACTTCAATGGACAACAGTTTGACGAGGAATCCAATTTTTTCTTTGTTTAGCTAGAAATGATATTTCTTCACTGTGAATGCTTTGTTGCATGAGAGGAGAGTTTGAAGGTACGTTTATTATGGTCTTGACAAAGGAATGAATAGAAAAAAAATGGTTCATTTATTCATGCACTGGTTTGAAAGAATTTTTCGAATCTCCGTTTCACAACAAAGATTTCCACCGTATTCTTCCCTTTGTTCTTCGCTTCTCCTTCTTATCTTGATGAAATATCCTTCTGAGACCTACACATCACCATGGGAAAGGTGTTTCAATACTTGGGTTGGGCTGGTCTGAGTATTTTCAATGGTAAAGTGATGGTAGAAGATTGCAGAGGAAGTATGGAGGGATGGTTGTGCACGGGAGTGTAAGAAGTTAGAAGTGGGAAACAATTAGATATTTAAAGATTTAAAAAACGATGAGAAAGGGTTGGGAGAATTTTCATGTCCCTAATTTCCCTCATCTCATAAGGGACATGAGGGACATAAATTTCCACAGTGGTTAAGGAGACGACACGTGGTGTTGATCCGATGGCAGGGAGTGAGTGCTACAAAAATCAACTTTAAAGCATCGAGGGCTGGAAGCGGGTCACATGGGTGACCAGAAGTATCTCCTAAGGGGTTGGGTACATTTTTCAAGGTCTGATGTTCATGACCTATGAGGGATGTGAGATACATCAAATTCCAAGATGGTCCTGGAGTTGATACTTGGCGTTGATCCTGGTGGCGAGAGAATTTGAGCTCCAAACCGCACTCGAGGGCTGAACTAGCAATGTTAATGGTCATATGGGGTTTTATAGGTCACATGGGGGATGGGAAAATTTTTATAATGTTAATTTACCTGACCCTCTAGGAAGTCGGGGACATAAAATCCCTCCAGGATCCTACAGTTAACACGTGTCCTCCTAAATTTTGGCTAAGTTTTAAACTTGCTCCAAGAGGACAAATTTTGACGAGGATAACTCGAGCTCCCGATGGATGGGTTTGGAAAATGTTTACATGATCCTAGCTGGAAATGGAATTTTGAATCAAATGGTGGGGGTGTGATGTCTTGATTCTTCCATTTGATCCTCAAAAATGGATTTGTGATTTGGTACTCCACCTGTACCTTAGAAAAACTATCTCGCATACCTAATGCGCCAAAGTGTTGTGAAGAAGATGATTTCTTCATCATGTAGGTCTTAGAATTATATTTCTGGGATGTTTTGTTTTGCTCCTAGATCCATCTGGAGCTCCTAAAATCACCTTCCAAAGCTCAGGGACTGCTTTACCTTGTGCACTAACCAGGGCATGAACCCTAACTTTGGTGAAACTACCCCAACTTCTCTAAATCTTTGCAAAATCATCCTAAATCATTTCCATGATGTCCCAAGATATTTTAATCACTTCCACATCCACTTAGGCTCTTTTTCTTCATTCCATGGGGTCACCCCAACCCTAAGAAGGCCAATGATAGCCCTTCCCACAATTGCATGTAGCTTGCAAATGAAATCCTAAAATCACCTAGGGGGAATGAATGGAATTCCCCAAATCACCTAGGGAGGAGATAACATTAATCGGGAGGTCACTTGGACTGACTAGACAGACTCGAGGTGTCTTGGAATGATAGGACTTGAAAAAATTAACATTGGGGTATAGTTGTCATGCTCGGAAATTGTTAATTTCCTTGTTGCACATTTGCATGACAACAAATACTAAGAAAATATTAGACATGCAACTTCCATAAAATTATAAACCTAGACATGCAGATCAATAAGTTCATCCGGGGCCCAAACCTAGACATTAGAGGTGAAATGTGGATCCATTGTCCATGACATTAGCCAAGGCTATCGAGAAGGCCTATATAGCAGAGGAGAATCGGGAAAGACCAAGCAGGCTAGAGACCAAGTCCTGGAGCCGCATACAAGAGATGCAATACAACAGATAGAGGGGGTTAGTACCTCTTTCTCGTAGTGGGCGTGGTTCAGCAAAGTCATCTTTTAGATCACAATAGCAGCATTCCCACCCACCTTATGACCTCCATAGAGGTTTGACGCACATTGAGGTTGGAGTATGGGGCCTCCCACTATGGGTTCCATCAGACACATGGTGCCTGAGATCTCATCTAGCAGAGATCACTATCAAGACCTCAACAGATCGTAACCGGATCATCAAGACCCACACCACAGAGCTCCATAGTACTGACCGGAGCTACTACATAGGGAGATGATCGTGATTGCTTTGGGTGTGGTGTTATTGGACATTTTTGGAGAGACTATCCACAAAAACCTAATAACAAGGGTAAGACACGAGATCTTAAATCCTACTATTGGTGATATGGGGCATAGTCATAGGATGTAGGTAGTAGTTGAAAATGCCGCTGTAGAGCATCGAGTACAATTATTGAGACTCGCAGTAACATTGGTGGTATTCCTACCTCCATTCTATTTGATTTTGGTTCTTCTCGATTCTTTTATCGCACCATCTTTAGTAGAGTGATACAGCCGGTGGAAGTTAGGCAAGGTCATAGTTGGAATGTTGAGCTGGATTCTAGAGCCAAGATCTCTGTAGACTCCTTAGTTAAGGAGTGTGTGGTGGATTTGAGACCTTTCACCACTACCTCGATCTTCACATTCTTTCATTGGGATTTTATGGATTCATATTCATCTTGAGAATGGACTGGTTGTCCGTTCATAGGGCTAGGATGGATTGTTACCACAAGATTATATCTTGTGTAGATGATTTGGGAGTTGATTTGTGATATCAGGGGTTAGGAGACCCGTTTCTATTCACACCATCTCTCATGTTATGCAGCTTAAGCGATGTGTGCGATGAGGTTGTTAGATGTATGTTTTTATAGTCAGTAATAAATCAGAGGATGGGTCTAGTGGACCATCGCTAGATGATCATCCCATTTTGAGAGAGTTTGTAGATGTCTTTCTAGGGGAGCTACCGGGGTTACCACCCCCACGTGAGATTGATTTTCATATAGATGTGGATCCGGGAGCAGAGCCTATCTTACGAGCACCTTATAGGATGACTACCCTTAAGCTCTGCGAGCTCAAGTTATAGCTTGAGGGCCTTCTGGAGAAGGGCCTAATTCATCTTAGTGTATCCCCTTGGGGTGCACCGATGATCTTTGTAAAGAAGAAGGATGGATCCTTACAGCTGTGTGTATTGATTGCCACCAACTCGAATAATGTAAAGATCAAGAATTGTTATCCCCTTCCACACATTGATGATTTATTTGATCAGATGAAGGGAGCCATAAATTTCTCTAAGATAGACCTTTAGTAAGGCTACCATTAGCTAAGGATTTCGTGAGGTGGACATTCATAAGACTGTCTTCCATAAGAGATATGGCCACTATGAGTTTACAAAGGGTACCTTTTGATTTGACTAATGCCCCCGTAGTATTTATGAGTTTGATGAATGGGGTATTCTTGACTTTCTTGGATCACTTCATGCTCATCTTCCTTGATGAAATTTTGATTTACTCATGTACGCATGAGAAGCACAAGGGGCACCTTTTCCGTGTTCTTTGGTGTCTTCGAGAGCAGCAGCTTTACGAGAACTTGGAGAAGTGTGGATTCTTTCGCAGACGGAGGTGTGTAGTAGTTTGGTCATATATTTTCTATGGAAGGTATCGCTATCGATCCTTCCAAGATTAGAGCTATTATGGATTGGCCAAAGCACCCACTACTTGTGACTCGAGGTGCACAAACTTTATGGGACTCGCAAGTTATTACAAGATATTTGTTCGTGACTTCTCTTGATTGTGCTCCCCATCACTTCCCTTCGAGGAAAGGCAAGAAGTTTGTTTGGTCAAAGTATAAGCAGTGCCTTTAATACATTGAAGTTCTCATTACAACACCTATTCTTGTAGTACCGCATCCATAGGGTGACTTTTTTGTTTGCACGAATGCTTCTTTAGCAGGGGCTTGGTGGTGTTTTGATACAGAGGGTAGACTAGTGGCTTTTGAATCTAGCAAACTCAAATATTACGAGCTTAATTATCTCGACTCATGATCTTCACCATGGAAATTGTGCATGCTTTGGTTCGATGGAGGAACTTTCTTCTTGGTTGGATATTCACACTTAGGACTGATCATTTGAGTCTTTACCACCTCTTCATGCAACCCAATCTCAACACTCACAACGACATTGGATGGAGTTGCTTTGTGAGTATGATATGGAGATAAAGCATTTCAAAGGGAAGGAGAATGTGGTGGTAGACACTCTCGGATATGGAGACATGTAGCTATGGTCACCTCAATGAGCAAAGATTTATGGAGAAGGATTCTTCAATAGCTTCCTCTTGACGCTTTCTACATTACAGCTTCGAGTAAAGATCAAGTGTCGATACCCCTCGAGGGGAAGTTTGATGGTTTCTCACTAGAGACAGATGGCCTTCTCGCATAGAGGTCAGATATATGTTTCCGAGACAGAGGATTGAGGAAGGACATATTGATAAAGGCACATCATGCACCCTATTCAACCCATCATGGGGTGAAGAAGATGCACGTTACTTTGAGAAAATTATATCATTAGAGAGGACTTTGTAGAGACGTGGCTTAGTTCATCTCACAATGTTTAGAGTGCCGTAAAGTGAAGGCCGAGCATCAAAGCATCCAGCTAGCCCTCTCTTTCCTCATGTTATACTGGAGTGGAAATAGGACACCATTTCCATGGACTTCATTATTGGGCTACTGATGTCGAGATATCACCACGATGCCATCATGGTCATGGTTAATAAATTGACAAAAATGGCTCACTTTTCTCTAGTGAAGACCACTTATACAGCTTAGTGTAGTGGCACGGGTATATTTGGATGATATTGTCGGGTTGCACAGTGGTTACGTAGAAGATCATAAGTGACCACAATCCTTTGTATACTTCCCATTTTTAGACTACCATGCAGCACGCCCTCGAAATGAGAATCAACTTTAGCACAAAGATATCACACCGAGACAGATGGACAAGTTGAGTGGGTGAATTAGATCTTAGAGGATATGCTCATGATGTATGTGATGGATCAGCAATTTAGATGGGAGGAGTACATGTACTTGGTGGAGTTTGCCTACAATAATAGTTTTCGAGTTCTATAAGCATGTCTCCTTTGCAGATTTGTATAGTCGAGAGTGCATGACACCTCTTATTTGGGATAGGTTAGAGGACAGGGTTTCTCTTGGACCATCTTTCTTACAATACATGGAGCAAAGAGGTGGTTTTGATCAGACAAAGATTACAGGAGGCACAGAAAGGCAAAAAAGTATGCAGATCAAGCATAGGAAGGATCGTAGTTTTGATGTGGCATGAAGGTTTTCTTTTGTGTCGACCAAACAAGAGCCCTATCCATTATGGAAAAGGTTCTAAGATAGCTCCTAGTTTCTTGGGTGAATTATTTTACTATTTTATAGCTCTTGCTTTGAAGAATTTTTGGAAGATTGTTGCATGCTTGTGCTTGGCTATTTTGGATTGCTTGCCTTGGGATAAAGCTTATTGTTTTGGAACTTGGAACAAATTCATCATTGAGAGGTAGGAGCTTGGCTCTTGAAATTTTTATTTTTGTTTATGAAAATGTTAATGTGTGAATGTTTTGGCATGTTTGTGGGCTGTTGGGTAGATGGCCTAGGAATGGTGTAGGAGATTACTATGGGGTTTATTTTGTGGGAGGCAAAAGTGTGTTTTAGGTAGGTATTAGGGTGGAGGAGTTGGATTTTGGTTCCACCTTACAAAGAAATAGATTGCATTTCTTTACTCATTATGGGGTGCCATAAGAGGTTGGGGAGGCATAAGGAAATGTGAGGAATAAGGAGTACTTGGGGAGGCATAAGGAATGTCCAGTTTTGATATATGCTATATTTTGCGGTTTGTAATTCGGTGGTGATACCTATTTCCCATTTTGGTAGGCATACAAATTATCCCCCATAGTTTCTTGCTCCTTTGGCTTGCTTGATGAAGCCTTAGTATTGTTTGTCATGTTTTAATGTAGTTGCAAACTACATTCTATTTTGGACTGTGTTTTATTGTGAAAATGTTGTTTGCATGTTTTGTGGAAGCTTGTTGTTGCCATGAGTTGGATCACATATTTTATTGCATTATGGTTGGGGCTTGGGGGCCAATGAAGAAGGATGGATTATCCTATTCATTTGATGTCTTTGTTGGGTGGAGAGCGTTTCCTTTTCCCTACTCTAGTTGTGATCAAATTAGAAGAATGAGAAATTTACATGTTGTTGTTCGAGCTGGGAAAAAATAAAGAAAGTTTGACAATCCCATGTGAAATGAAATCTTATTGTATCTATTTCCCACTTTGAATTGGATGATCTGTATATTAATTGTAATGGAAGGATATTTTGTATTGACAATGAAAATTGAAATTCGAAATGTAGAAGAGTCAAACTCTTGTTTTTGTTTTTTTTTGAAAGAGTGTGAAAGAATGAAATGTAATTTATATGATGTATTTTGAAATTGAATGGAAAGGAAGTTGTAAGAGTTTCATTTGAATTAATGGATGTGGCTTTTTCTTGTCCATATGATATTATTCCATTGGAAATTTGTGTTTAGCATGCACTATGAAATCCTTGTTTGGAAAGTGGAAAAATGAAACACGTGAGAAGAAAATGTATCATTCTACCTTGTATATAATATATGATTCTAGAAAGAATAAAAGAAGGAAGTTGTAAATTTGTCTTTGGAATAAATAAAGGATTGCATAACCTTCCTCAAATTGTATCATTGTATTGAATTTAATCATCTAGTTGTGAGTTGTAATCTCTGTTTGAAAGGAAGAAATGCGTGTAAAGGAAGTGTAATACTTTGTCTTTTGAAAAATGTGAAAATTGGAAATCAAAGATGTATTCTAGTTTTTGATTAGTTGGATTGAATCAACTAAATGTATTATATTAGGATTGGAACATATTATAATACTTGGAAGAAGAAAATGGAAAATAAACCCTTTAAAAATTTGATCCATGTCTTGTATTTTCAAACTGGAAATTATTTAATCCAAAATGCACAGACCGAACCTAAAACAATGAAATAACAAACTAAACAATTAAAATGAAGTATTTTTCCCTAAACGAATCCAATTAGACAAATATACTTAAATGAAATCTTCCAAAACCTGCAAAACTAAGGTTAAAGCTTTCACAAATCATTTTTCTAGCAAAATTGTAAAATTTTGAATTGGAATTTAATCACATAGATCTACCTCACAAAATTATCTTGAATCCACCTAAGAAAAATTCTCCATGTCTATTTGAAATGTTGAGAGAGGAACAAGAACAAATTGAACAAATTTTTATAAGTTAAAATTTACCAATTCAAACTGTAAAAGCTTGCAAATCGTTTTCACAAAATTGACCCCTTAAACTCTATCAAAATTTAAAACTAATGAATCCTATGCAAAGAGGACATTGAGATATTTCCATAAAGTCCTTGTTTTCCCAAAACTGAGCTCTCTATCAAAAGTTATGGCCTTCTGAAGTTTTTCTTCACTTGGCTTCCAAAAAAAATGGTTTGGGAAAAATTTCCTTGGTGAGCCTAAATTTTTCCTTAGAGCTTCAGAAAAATTTTGGGAAAATTTTCCAAATTTTCCCCATTGCCACGTGGCACCACGAGGTGTTGGGCAAAGAGGAAAATCACTTTTTAACTTAGCACTTCAGAAAATATTTGGGAATTTTTTTTCAAATTTTTCTCACTGACCCACAGTCAATCAGGATCTACCACGTGGCATCGCAAGGCTTCGGTGGAGGAATAGGTTCCTTTTTTCCTTTTTTGTTTTAGAAAAATATTGGGAAAATTTTTCAAGTTTTTCCCGCCAACCGCACCAATCAGAGCCGCCACGGAGCATCATGAGGCGTCGCAGAGGCGCGGGTGAATGTGATCCTTTTTTCCCTTCAGGGCGTTAAAATAAATTTCTCCCCATCACCCCATTTTTCCCATGTTGGCTTAGGATACACCACGTGACTCTTGTAGACTCGTGGGAGCATGGGCACAAAGTGGGCTTCTCACCCCATGCAGGAAATTTTCTAAATGTTCCCGCCACCTCGCTTTTCCCCACGTTGCTTAGGAGGTGCCACGTGTCCTCATGGACCCATGGGAGTGTGGGTGTAAAGGTGGTTTTTCACCCCCACATGGGAAACATTTTCCTAAAGTCTCTTGTGGCCCCGCAAACCCGCCCTTTGGGCAAATTTTCTCCCTTGGGCCCACAGCCCGCTTTTGGGGAAAATTTTCACCCTAAGGCCCACCAAATTACATAACTTGAAAAATATGAGGAGTTAGGAGGACTTCTTTATATCATTGGAAAGGTGAGGAAATTTCCTATCCAATGGAAATGATTTAGGGAAATTTTTATTGCATTAATTTTGAGAAAAATTAGTTGAACCTTTAAGCCTCGTTAGAGAGTGAGTATGGTGAGGAATTTTCCTTCGAGACTAATTGAACCTTCTAACCCTAAATTTTGGACCTCAGTGACCTCTAATATATGTTAACAAAAGAGAAGAACATTCTAGTGGATTAGAATTAATCTAAAAAAATTTAATGAAAATTGTTTTCTCAGTAACTCTGTCAGAGACTCTTCTAAACAAAAAAATTATTCCATAATTTTTGTAACTAATCCTAGGTTGTTCTTGGGTCTCAAGTGGGTTGTTTTTAATGGGCATCACACTTGGTATCGAGTAATGGTTCAAAATCTTGGGCCGTTGGGCACACTAGAAAGTTTGAGACACAAACCTTAAACATAGCACACTTTTAAATATAGAAGACAACTTAGTTTAGAAATTACATATTTTAGTAAACATGGAAACTACGTAAAACCTAGAATAAGAAACTAACTCTCATCTTTCTCCGTGTAGGACGAGTAGACAAGATGATGAGCCTTTTCACATAGACCTAGGCATACCACCACTAGATCATGTTGTAGCAACCATCCTACCCCAAATTTTGTAGACTCTTCAGGATGTTAATGCCGCTCTACGCAGAGGATCAGTAGGAGGACATGCAACCAGACATGATAGAGTCACTTCCATTGAGGGTCATGTATCACCTCGACCTAGCGAGGAGCATGGAGGAGAGAAATTCCATGTAGAGTCAACTGAGTAGAGTCACCGCAGAGGGGACAGGAGACTGAGTTTTGGGGAATAGAGAGAGGTCTTAGAGCCCTAGGCTTAGGTATGTGCATGTAGAGAAGCCTGAGGTCGTCAAACCACAACCGCAGATCACATTAGGGAGATCCTAAAGCTTCAACCATCACATTATTCTTGGTGACATAGGTGGATTTTAGGTAGAGGCCTAGTTGGTGAGCTTGAGCGGATGCTTCAAGCTTTGTCCTTGTTCTATCAACATGAAATCTCATGTTGTGATCCATCTACCGAGGGATGGAGCTAGTGTCCGTGGCGATGACAGAGGAGTAGAAGCTCCATGTTGATTCTGAGATAGTTACCTGGGATCTCTTTGAGGAGTGCTTCCAAAGCGTAGATATTTTTCACAGAGATTCATACAACAGTGGATAGATGAGTTCCATGACCTCCAACAGGCATCTCTTACATTGGTGCGTATGAGAGTAGATTTCTAGATCGACTCCAGTATGTTGATTACATGTAGGATGAGCAGGTGTGATCCACAAGTTCATCTGGGGCCTGAATGTAGACATTGGAGGTGCAATGTGGATCCATTGTCCATAGACATTAGCTGAGGTCGTCAAGAAGGCCTATATAGCAAAGGAGACTCGGGGAAAGACCCAGAAAGCTGAGACCTAGTCCATAGCCACATATAACAGATGTAGGATAATAGATCGAGGGGGTGAGTACCTCTTCCTTGTGGTGGACATGGTTCAACACAGTCATCTTTAGACCATAACAACAAGCAACAACAACAACAGTCCCACCCACCTTATAGACCTCCATAGAGGTTTGATGCACATTGAGGTCGAGTATGGGGCCTCCCCTATGGGTTCCATCAGACACATGGTGCCTAGAGAGCTTGCTTAGTAGGAGCTCGCCAATAGATACCTCAACAAACTACATCTGGATCATCATGATCCATACCATAGACCTCCAAAGTACCGATCGGAGCTGCTACATAGGGAGAGGATCGGGAAGTTGTTTTGGGTGTGGTGTTACCGGACATTTTCAGAGATACTACCAACAAAAACCTAATAACAAGGGTAAAAATAGATCTTAGAGCTTATTGTTGGTGATATGGGGTACAGTCATAGGATTTATGCAGCAGTTGAAAACTACCAAGCAGAGCATTAGAGTATAGTTATTGAGACTGCAAGTAACGTTGGTGGTATTCCTACCTCCATTCTATTTGATTCTGGTTCTTCTGATTCTTTTATTGCACCATCTTTAGTAGAGTGATGCAGGCTGGTGGCAATTAGGCAAGGTCATAGTTGGAATGTTGAGATGGCTTCTAGAGCCAAGATCTTTGTAGACTCCTTAGTTAAGGAGTGTGTTGTGGATTTTAGACCTTTCACCACTACCTCGGATCTTCGCATCCTTCTCATTGGGCTCTTATGAAGTCATCTTGGGCATGGATTAGTTTTTTCCTCACAGGGGCAGATGGATTATTACCAAAAGATTATATCTTTTGTAGATGATTTGGGAGTTGAGTCGATATCAGGGGTTAGGAGACTGTTTCTATTCACACCATCTCTCTGCTATGTAGCTTAATTGGTGTGTGTGCAATGGGGCTTATCATATGTATGTTGTTATAGTTAGTGACATATCAGAGGATGGGTCTAGTGGACCATCGCTACATGGTCATCCCATTTTGAGAGAGTTTGCAGATGTTTTTCCAGGGGAGCTACCAGGGTTACCACCCCCACGTGAGATTGATTTTCATATAGATCTTGTTCCGGGAGCAGAGCCTATCTCACGAGCACCTTATAGATGACTACCCTTGAGCTCTGCGAGCTCAAGTTGCAACTTGAGGGCCTTCTGGAGAAGGGCCTAATTTTTCCTAGTGTATCCCCTTGGGGTGCACCAGTGATCTTTGTAAAGAAGAAGGACGGATCCTTACGGTTGTGTATTGATTACCACCAACTTGAATAATGTAATGATCAAGAATCGTTATCCCCTTCCACACATTGATGATTTATTTGATCAAATGAAGGAAGCCATAGTTTTCTCTAAGATAGACCTTCAATCGAAAGTTACCATCAACTAAGGATTTCAGAGGAAGACATTCATAAGACTACCTTCCATATGAGATATGGCCACTATGAGTTAATAGTGGTACCTTTTGGTCTAACTAATTCCCCTGCAGTATTTATGAGTTTGATGAATGGGGTATTCTATACTTTCTTAGATAACTTCGTGCTCATCTTCCTTGAAGAAATTTTGATTTACTCACATACGAGTGAGGAGCACGAGGGCACCTTCACCAGTTCTTCAATGTCTTTGAGAGAAACAACTTTATGGAAACTTGGAGAAGTGTGCATTCTATCAGATGGAGGCGCAATATTTGGGTCATATCATTTATGGGGAAGGTATCACCGTTGATCCTTCCAAGATTAGAGCTATTATGGATTGGCTAGCACCCACTACTGTGACTGAGGTGCGTAGCTTCATGGGACTAGCAGGTTACTACAGAGATTTGTTCAAGACTTCTCTCAGATTATGCACCCCATCACTTCCCTTCAGAGGAAAGGGAAGAAGTTTGTTTGGTCGACAAGTGTGAGAAGGCCTTAAGTACATTGAAGGAATGTCTCACTACAACACCTACTCATGCAAAGGTCTAGATCCATAGGATGATTTTTTCATTTGTACGGATGCTTATTGAGCAGACTTGATGGTGTGTTGATGTAAGAGTGCAGATTAGTGGCTTTTGCGTCTCATAAACTAAAAGATTACGAGATTAATTATCTGACTCATGATCTTGAGCTTTCCATAGTTGTGCATGGTTTGGTTTGATGGAGTTACTTTATTCTTGGTCGAGATTCACACTCAAGACTGATCATTTGAGTCTTAACCACCTCTTCATGCAGCCCAATCTTAATGCTCGTTAGTGGCATTAGATGGAGTTTCTTTGTGAGTATGATATGGAGATAGAGAATGTGAAAGGGAAGGAAAATGTTTTGGCATACGCTCTCGAAGATGGAGACATGTGGCTATGGCCACCTCGGTGAGAACAAATTTACAGAGCATGATTCTTCAACATTCCTTCCTCTCGACAGCTTTCTACGTTATAGTTTGAGTAGAGATCGAGTGTCGAGACCCCTTGAGGGGAATTTTTATGGTTTCTCACTAGAGGAAGATGGCCTTCTCGCACACGTGAGGTCGGATATATGTTCCCGAGACGAAGGATTGAGGAAGGACATATCGACAGAGGGCACATCGTGCACCCTATTCACCCCATCCTAGGGTGAAGAAGATGCACGTTACTTTGAGATAGTTATATGATTGGAGAGAACTTCATAGAGACATGGCCCAATTCATATCATAATTTTTAGAGTGCCGTAAAGTGAAGGCCAAGCATCGCATCCAGCCTAGCCTTCTCTTTTCTCATGTTATACCGGAGTGGAAATGGGACACCATTTCCATGGACTTCATTGTTGGGATACCAATGTCGAGATATCACCATGACGCCATCATGGTCACGGTTGATAAATTGATAAAAGTGGCTCACTATTCTCTGTGAAGACCACTTATACAAATAGTGCAAAGGCATGGGTATATTTGGACGAGATTGTGAGGTTGCAGGGTTCCGTATAGGTGACGGACTTGGATACTTCCCATTTTGGACTACCACGCATGCCCTCGGGACGAGAATCAACTTCAACACATCATATCACCCCGAGACAGATGGACAAACTAAGTGGGTGAATAATATCTTAGAGGATATGCTCAGGATGTATGTGATGGATCAGCAGTCTAGATGGGAGGAGTATATGTACTTGGTGGAGTTTTCCTACAATAATAGTTTTCGATTTTTATAGGTATGGCTCCTTTTCAGGATTTGTATGGTAGAGAGCACATGACACCTCTTAGTTGGGATAGGTTAGAGAACAGGGTTTCTCTTGGACCAAATTTGTTACAGGACATGGAGCAGCAGGTGGTTTTGATCAAACAAAGATTGTAGGAGGCACATGACAGGCAAAAGAAGTTTACAGATCAGCATAGGCTGGACCGTAGTTTTGATGTGGGCATGAAGGTGTTCCTTTGTGTCAGGCCACATAAGAGCCCTATCCATTATGGAAAAGGTTCTAAGTGAGCTCCTTGATTCGTGGGTCCTTTTGAGATCTTGGAGTGTATTGGCCCTTTGGCGTACCAACCAGCATTTCCACCAAGCTTGTCTCGCATACATGATGTGTTTCATGTATCGCTTCTTAGGAGATATGTTACGGATCCTTCTCATGTATTAGATTAGACATCATTGGAGGTGAAGGATCAGGGGTGATGGTGGAGCCCGTTCGCATCCTAGATCGCAAGACCCTGGGCCTTCGAGGTAGAGAGGTTGATCAAGTACACAGTGCAAGGGGATGATACGAAGAGACTCGCAGCTACATAGGGAGGATGCTACTTTGCTACGAGTTTATTTTCCACATTTTTTCCAAAGTGACTTCCGTGGAGGAAGTCAAGTCTAAGGGGAGGGGGATGTAGTGCCCACTTCCCTTTGACACCTTTTTGATACTAATCATGATATTGCTGATTATATTATGGACATGATTATGGACTTTATTATAGTATGATGTTAGATGTTAGATCAGGGATTATTGATGATTGGATTCAATTATGATGCATGATGATTATTAGAGAAATTTTATATGTTGATGATGATATACTTTTTTATATAATGGATGTTGTTCAAACATGTGATATTTGGACATTGTGAGTAGACCTAGAAATGGAAATTATTAGATGATGATATAGTTGTTGATAAAAGTGTTAATGATATGGTTAGATTGCTTGATGTTGTTATGATTCATATATCTGTATAATTTTGGGAGTTATATTTATATTATTTTGGATGTTCTGATATGGCCATGAGGCCGAAGGAGGTATTTATGTTTTCAGAGTTAAAATATCACAACAAACATTGGGGATTGAGACCAACCACATTGGAATTCTAGATTAATTCAACAAGGTCACCTTGGCAACTAGTATTTGTTTATATGTGTTTGTGTGTGTTAAGGATTTCCATGGGGGATCACCTTTAAATGTGACCAAGGGGTTATGTGTATTTATTTATTTGACCATTTTGTTTAATGTTGCATGTTTTTATTTTGTGATGCATTTGCCCCTTTCTTTATTTATTAAATGTCGTATTAATACATGGGTAAGCATGTTGTTAATATTAATTAAATAAAATATGTCATAAAAAATTAATTAATATGGTTGTTGGCTATGATTTAAATTGTGTTGTAAGAATGAGTTAATAATGTTTAAGTAATATGTAAGTGATGTGTAAGTTAAATTTTTGAGTGTGAAACACTCCACCTTCTTGAAATTCGAATTTGTCCTTGGAGGCTGATTTTGGAGGCTTATGGGACAAGTTAAACTTGTGCCATACCTCTTAAATTTATTTACCAACCATACCTATGGTTGGAGAGTTGAAATTTGACTTTTATAATGCTTTTTGAGAAGGAAAATTATACGTTTTAATTACACTTTTCTTACATGATTTAATTTCAGTCCTTTGGGGTGTGAGTTGGATTTGAGTGTGTAAGTAAACTGTTATATTATTCACCCACCTATTTATTGTGCATTGTAGAATGAAGTTGACTTTGGGGGTTGGGGTTGAACATGTGTGATGTGGCATCTTACATGGAT
Source organism: Taxus wallichiana var. yunnanensis (assembly GCA_018340775.1). Lineage (NCBI taxonomy): Eukaryota > Viridiplantae > Streptophyta > Pinopsida > Cupressales > Taxaceae > Taxus > Taxus wallichiana. The sequence continues at coordinate 903,645,154 of CM031235.1, read as the reverse complement.
CCACCTCATCCTTTCTCTTCCCTCTTCTATAAAATTCAAACTCCTTCCTTGTTTTGGGTTGCTTCACTTTGTAGACTTCATTCTTAGGTGAATTCTTTTGCTATTTTGGAGCTCTTGCTTTGAAGAAGTTTTTTTGGAAGATTGTTCCATGCTTGTGCTTGGATGTTTTGGATTGCTTTCCTTGGAATAAAGTTTATTGTTTTGGAACTTGGAACAACTTCATCACGGAGAGGTGGGAGCTTGGCTCTTGAAATGTTTCTTTTTTTATGAAAACGTTAATGTGTGAATGTTTTGGCATGTTTGTGGGTTGTTGGGTAGATGGCCTAGGAATGGTGTAGGAGAAGACTATGGAGTTTATTTTGTTAGAGGCATAAGTGTGTTTTAGGGAGTTGGGATTTGGGTTCCACCTTACAAAGAAATATATTGCATTTCTTTACTCATTATGAGGTGTCATAAGAGGTTGGGGAGGCATAAGGAATGTGAGGAATAAGGGGTACTTGGGGAGGCATAAGGAATGTTAGGGTTTTGATATATGCTATATTTTGGCGGTTTGTAATTTAGGTGGTGATACCCATTTCTCCTTTTGGGAGGCATAAGAACCATCCCCCATAGTTTCTTACTCCTTTAGCTTGCTTGATGAAGCCTTAGTATTGTTTGTCATGTTTTAATGTAGTTGTAAACTACATTCTATTTTGACTGTGTTTTATTGTGAAAATGTTGCTTGCATGTGTTTGTGGAAGCCTTATTATTGCCATGAGTTGGATCACATCTTTTATTGCATTATGGTCAGGGGCTCGGGGCCAATGAAGAAGGATGGCTTGTCCTTTTAATTGGATGTCTTGGTTGGGTGGAGAGTTTCCTTTCCCCTACTCTTGTTGTGATCAAATTGGAAGAATGAGAAATCTGCATGTTGTTGTTCTGGAGTTGAGAAAAAAAAAGACAGTTTAATAGTCCCTTGTGAAATAAAATCTTATTGTAGCCCTTTCCCACTTTGAAGTGGATGATCTCGTATATTAATTGTAATGGAAGGATACTTATTATTGATAATGAAAGTTGAAATTCAAATGTAGAAGAGTTATACTTTGGTTTTTTTTTTTTGGAAAGAATGTGAAAGAATGAAATGTATTTTGTATGTTGTATTTTGAAATCAATGGAAAGGAAGTTGTAAGAGTTTCATTTGAATTAATGGATTTGGTTTTGTCTTTCCATATGATATTATCCCATTGGAAATCATGTTTAGCATGCACTATGAAATCCTTGTTTGGAAAGTGGAAAAATGAAACACGTGAGAAGAAAATGTATTATTCTGCCCTATATATAATATATGATTTTGGAAAGAATAAAAGAAGGAAGTTGTAAAGTTGTCTTTGGAATAAATAAAGGATTGCATAACCTTCCTCAAATTGTATCATTGTATTGAATTTAATCATCTAGTTGTGAGTTGTAATCTCTGTTTGAAAGGAAGAAATGTGTATAAAGGAAGTGTAATACTCTGTCTTTTGAAATATGTGAAAATTGGAAATTAGAGATGTATTTTAGTTTTTAATTAGTTGGATTAAATCAGCTAAATGTATTAGTTTAGGATTGGAACATATTTTAATACTTGGAAGAAGAAAATGGCAAATAAACCCTTTAAAAATTTGATCCATGTCTTGTATTTTCAAACTGGCAATTATTTAATCCAAAATGCATAGACCAAACCTAAAATAATGAATTAACAAACTAAATGTTTAAAATGAAGTAGTTTTCCTAAATGAATCCAATTAGACAAATATACTTAAAGGAAATCTTCCAAAACCTGGCAAAACTGAGTTCAAAGTTTTCACAGTCATTTTGTTGGAAAAATTGTAAAATTTTGAATTGGAATTCAATCACATAGATCTACCTCAAAAAATTATCCTAAATCCACATAAGAAAAATTCTCCATGTCTATTTGACATGTTGAGATAGGAACAAGAACAAATTGAACAAAATTTTATAAGTTAAAATTTACTAATTTGAACTATAAAAGCCTACATATTGTTTTTTGAAAAATTTAGCCCTTAAACTCTATCAAAATTTAAAACTAATGAATTATGTGCAAAGAGGACATCGAGATATTTCCAGAAAGTGCTTGTTTTCCCAAAACCAAGCTCTCTATCAAAAGTTATGGCCTTCTGAAGTTTTTCTTCACTTGGTGTCCAAAAAAAAAAGATTTGGGAAAAATTTCCTTGGTGGGCTCGAATTTTTCCCTTAGAGCTTCGAAAAACTTTTGGGAAAATTTTCCAAATTTTCTCCATCAGCGCCAGCATCCAATCAAAATATGCCACGTGGCACCATAAGGTGTTGGGGAGGGGCGGATCACTTTTTAACTTAGCGCTTCAAAAATTTTGGGAAATTTTTCAAATTATACCCGCCGACTCGCGACCAATCAGGATCTGCCACGTGGCATCGCGAGGCTTCGGTGGAGGAGCAGGTTCCTTTTTTCCTTTTTCATTTTAGAAAAAAATGGGAAATTTTTCAAATTTTCCCCACCGCCCACCGATCCACGGCTAATGAGGAGTTGCCACATGGCATCACGAGGCATCGGTGGAGGCACGGGTGAATGGGATCCTTTTTGCCCTTCGGGGTGTTAAACAAATTTTCTCCCCATCACTTCACTTTTCCTGCATTGGCTTAGGAGACACCGTGTGCCCTTACGGACTTGCGAGAGCGCGGCGCAAAATGGGCTTCTCGTCCCACACGGAAATATTTTAGATGTTCCCGCCACCACCCTTTTCCTCGCATGGCTTAGGAGGCGCTACGTGTCCTCAGGACTCCGTGGGAGCATGGATGCAAAGGTCGTTTTTTGCCCCATGCGGGAAAATTTTCCAAAAGTCTCTCGTGGCCCCACAGACCCGCCCTTTGGGTAAATTTCCTCCCCTGGGCCCGCAAGCCCACTCTTGGAAAAAAATTTCACCCCAAGGCCCGTCGGCCCATAACTTGAAAAATATGAGGAGTTATGAGGATTTCTTTATATCATTGAAAGATGAGGAAATTTCCTATCAATGGGAATGATTAGGAAAATTTTGAATTCACTAATTTTGAGAAAAATCAGTTGAACCTTTAAGCTTGTTAGAGAGTGGGTATGGTGAGGAATTACCCTCCGACCTAATTGAACCTTCTAACCCTAAATTTTGGACCTTGTGACCTCTAATATATGTTAACAAAAGAGAAGTACATTCTGGTGGATTAGAATTGATCTGGAACTTGTTAATGACAATTGTTGTCTTGTAACCTGGTTGTAGATTCTTCTAAACAAAAAAATTTATTCCATAATTTTCCTAACTAATCCTAGGTTGTTCTTGGGTCTCAAGTGGGTTGTTTTTAAATGGACATCACATTTTTTTAGTAAAAAGACATTTTTTCCGACGAGATAAAGCCCCGCAAATTATATCTCGTTATTTTAGAACTATTGTTTCAAGAGGGAAATTGTTTTGCAATATTTGGCATCACGTTGGACTCCTTGATAAAATCTCAAACTCATAGTCATGTCTCTACTATTATATTTGCAAGTAAATATTTCTTCTAATTTAGTTGAAGTCCAAAAGACTCAAAGTTCCTCCTTGTCATTTGAAATTTTGATGAAGAAATTGAGATAATTAAAATGAGGTTTTTATCGGAAATGCATTTCAAAATTACATTGTGATTCATGAAGCATAACTTTGTCTCGCATGCATGCGTCGCATCCCCTCCATTTGAAATGAATGTAAGTCATGGGAAATTGGGAATTCAAAATAATTATGAAGTGTCATTTCTAATTTTTAGTTGTAAAAATAAAATAGTTGCACAATTCACTTTGTAGCTTCTAAATTTTATTTTATATATATTTCAAACTTTCTATTTTTATTTATATTGTATTTTTCATGAATAATAAAATAATAATATATAATATAATATTTAATTTATTTTCTTAATTATTAAAAATTTAATACACTTATATATATATGTGTGTGTGTGTGTGTGTGTGTGTGTGTGTGTACATATACATGTATACATGTATATATACATATGTATGTAATGTATACACACACACACACACATTTATATATATATATATATATATATATATATATATATAATGTATATATCTATATATTTATGTATATATCATATGTATACATATGTATGTGTGTGTGTGTGTGTGTGTGTGTGTGTGTGTGTAGATATATATACACACACATATGTATACATATATATCTATATATATATATATGTATGTATACATATGTATACATATACATGTATGTGTGTGTGTGTGTGTATGTATATATACACACACACACACACACACACACACACACACACACACACACACACACACACATATATGTATGTGTGTGTGTGTATATACATATATATGTGTGTATACATATATATATATGTATATACATACATACATACATATATACATATATATATATACATGTGTGTGTGTATATATATATATATGTATATATATATATATATATATATATATATATATATATATATATATATATATACACATATATGTATATATGTACACATATACATATATATATATATATATGTATGTATGTATGTATGTATGTATGTATGTATGTGATTAAATTTGTAGCATACATGTCATTTTGTGACAGCTACACTATATTTTTGCACAAATCATGACGGTCATATTTTAAAAGTGACTATATTTTGACATCTAAAATGATTAAAAATGTTTACACGCCTTGCAAAATCCAAGCTCCACAGCGTATTAAACACAACAAAAAAGAAAACCTCTAATGAAGCTTAAGTAGGAAAAGTTGAAGAAGAGACACCCTAAAAAGAGCAGCCATTCTAAAATGAACAAATTCCATCCTAAATTAGTTGTCAATCTCGATTTTTCCATTGGTGAAAAAATCTAGTTGCTCGAAATAGATATTTCCATTTCAGAACAAAAACTTTGAGTCCGATTTGCATATCGTTGTTGTTTCCATTTTGTGCATTATCTTGTTGCATTTTCATTTCATGCTCTTGGTTCATACCTACAAAATCAAGAGGAAAATGTGGACAACCATATCAAATTTAGGTTTGTGTTCTTTATTCCACGCGAGCACAAGTCTTTCCTCTTTCTTTATCTTGTGCGAGTTTAAATGTATTTTCTATTGTTGTGCGAGTTCTATTCCGCCTCTCCAACACCACATATCATTCCTCGCAGACCCATCCCGTAATCAACTTCAAGCTCATGATATAATAATGATTGCTAAGACTAAATGAAATTAAATATATAAATGATTGGGTGCGCGCTAGTATATGATGTCAATTTCGGGGCGAAAGTCCGGAGTAAATAATCGGTACCCATTTGATGATATCGATGACGTGACATTTCGATAGAAGTTCCCCTTAGACATTTTTACGACTAATTGCAATTTACAATGGATGATGTTGAGATTGTTGTCGATGAGTTTGTCGGTATTCTAAAAAGGTTACGTTCAAAGCGGAAGTACCAACATTAAATAAATATAAATGAATAAAAAAATACATCCCAACTCAAAGAAGTCTTAAAAAAATTAAATTAAAAACCCAATACCATTATTTCAAATCAAATACTATAAATTCCAATTTTTTTGTTTTTGTTTTTGTTTTTGTTTTGGCGTCTAAATCAAAGGTAGACGAGACGCAAAACCCATTACCGGATTAAACAAAGTAGATCGGAGCTATTCAAAAATTTGCACCATCCGTCTTCTTTCTATTGACTTTGACCGTGGCCGATAAGTATTTATTAATCTGTATAGACGAGGTTTATATTGCATTATACAGTTTATTTTAATTTCCTCACCAACCAAGATTTCGAAGCCCGTGACTTGCACAGCGATTTCTGTGCGGGGAAGGAATCATTTGGGCGGCCATGGTTCCACTTCGATTTACTTCCTAATGATTATACTAATGTTTAATCATAATGTAAGAGTGTCCATGTCCATATCCACAGTAAACATTGCCGCCATTCTGGATCTAGGAAGGACCGCCAAATGGTCATTACAGTTCCGAGTAATTTTGACGATATGAAGGCCATAGCAGCCATGGTGGCCTACTTTCAGTGGAAGGAAGTCATAGTCCTTTATGAAGACGAGGAATTCTGGTTAAGTGGCGTTAATGCATTGAGTGAGGCGCTGGAGCAGCAAGGAGGAAAGAAAATTTATCAGGCGGCAGCTCTTTCATCTCAGGCAGACCAAGGAAAACCTTGCAGGAATTAACCAACACGAGTTGTGTGAGGGCATTTATTGTGTACACGAGTGTGGATATGGCTCTCAACATGTTTTCAATTGCACACAAATTGGAGATGATTACAGAAGGCTATGCTTGGGTTGTGACGGATTCTATTGCTTCCTCTGTGAATTTTTGAATTCTTCCTCTCTCAATACCATGCAGGGAATTGTGGGAGTTAAAAGGCTTCTAACGCCCCAATCCACAGAATTGCGGGAAAAACTGAAGCTAGACTCGTCAGACGATGGCGTCAACAGAATTGGGATACAGGCATACACTTCTCTTAAGCTCGTTGTAAATGCAATTTCCTCCTTGATTTCACAAAATAAAATGGTTGCATACAATGGAGAAATTCCTGACACGGACTTCCCTGCTTCGATGAAGGTTTTTACGGGAGGCAAGTTGCTGATTCAGAAGATTAACAGCTTCAAATCTGATGCAGAAATTCATGATTACGAGATCATTAATGTGGTGGGAGGAAAAGTTTCAGGAAAATTGGGCTTTGGAAAATGAAAAGGGGCGGCTTCAATCTATACGGAAAGAAACTGATAAACTCGGCGCCATTATCTGGCCGCCTGGCGACACCGCACAGACTCCCAACGGATACAGAAGAATTGTAGTTGGGAAAATCGTTGGAAATGTTATTAAGTTCATCGGCCGATTTTCAGGTTATACGAACGACACATTCGAGGCCGCAGTCAAAGCACTGCCGTATAATCTTCCGTTTGTTTATGAAGCTTTCGACAAAGGCAACTCATTCCTCTCTACTTACGATGCATTCGTGACAGAGTTAATCGACGGAAAGGTAACACACAGCTCTGAAAACTTTTAAAAGAAATTTCTTACACAGTTTTTTTTTCTTTTGCACTCAATAAGGTGCTTTGACTTAGTGCTAAAGATTGAGGGGTATCTAATTTTGAAAGCGGTTGTTTAGAGATTCGACGCAGTAGTGGGTGACTCTAAGATCTTATGGAATCGCTCCAGGTATGCGGATTTCAGCCGGCCGTATAGCCAGACAGGTTTGGTGATGATGGTCCCAATAACAAGAGTGCGAGGGAAAGCAGGGATATTTCTCCGTCCATTCACCGCAGGGTTGTGGGCTGTCTCCGGGCATTCTTCGTCTTCACCGCATTTCTTGTGTGGCTCATGGAACATCATGACAACGAGGAATTCAATGGGAAGATTTCTCAACAAGTAATTACTTCATTAACGTAAGGATATTATCATAACTTCACTACACCTCTTTTGAAAAATTAAATTCGTTTTGTTTCAACCTAAATCTCTACCAAGTTACATTGTTAACCAACTCTTTGTTGGTAGACGTGGACATCCACGTATGCTTACCTAATCTCCCCTGCCCTTTGCTGACAAAACACTCCACCCACCGCATTTAAATTCCTTCTCCTAACTTCTTTCGTATGCATCTAGACACTTCCTTTTTCTAATCCGGAAGCTTCTATGTTTTAAATAATAAAAACTTTGTTTCTTTTTGCATTGTAAGAAGAGGGAATACTCTGTTTTTAGAAAGAAGAAGAAGGCGTGTAAACAAGAGCACAGGCAGCTCTGTTCTTTGGCAAATACAATCGTTTTTTGTCTCAGTGTATCTGATTTGTGAAATATAATACAAATCTGTTTCTCATGCATTGTATTTTGTTTTTCTTCCTCTTATGGACACCTCTGTTATGTAAGATTAAAATTAATTTCTGAATTTCTATTTTCTGTATCATCTTGTCTTTCTCCAGCAAATTGGTATCAGAGCAAGAAGTACTGGAACAGCAGTTAGCAGAGACAAAGCTTTGGAGGAATGGGAAGCACAAGTGGAAATATTGCACAACCTCAAATACCAACATTCAATGGCAAAAATTATGATTTTTGGAGCATAAAAATGAAAACTTTGTTTTGCTCCCAGGATGTTTGGGACTTGGTTGAGAATGGATTTAATGAACCAGCTGACCAACAAGCATATCAAGCTCTTTCACAAGTAGAGAAGGACTTATTGAAGGAAAACAAAAAGAAAGATGCAAAGGCATTATTCTTCATTCAACAAGAAATGGAGGAATCAATCTTTCCAAGAGTAGTAGCTACCACAAGATCAAAACAAGCATGGGATAGTCTGCAAACAACATACCAAGGCACAAGCAAGGTAAAAACAACGAAATTACAAATGCTTAGAAGGGATTTCAAAATCTGCAAATGAAGGATTCAGATTCAATAGATTCATTCTTCACTCATGCAATGACAATAGTTAATCAAATTAGATCTTATGGAGAAACTCTTGAAGATCAAAAATTGTAGAGAAAATACTTAGAAGCTTTGCCTATAAAATTTGATTCAGTTGTAGTAGCCATTGAGGAATCCAAGGATCTTACACAACTATCAGTAAATAAAATAATGGGATCACTCTTAGCACATGAGAAAAGATTAAATCGGTCAGGGGCATCATCATTGGAGAATGCATTCAAAGCTCAGCTTCCATTTGGCAGAACAAGAGGGAGATCAAATTACAGCAGAGGCAGAGGACATTTTACACCAAGAGGAGGAAGAGAAAATACACAACTTGAAAGCAGAAGACTAGTATCAATCCCACATACCCATTCTACACCAACAAGAGGAAGAGGCGGCAGCCACTCTCATAGCCATCATCAAGGAGAAAGGTATGATAAATCCAATATTCAATGTCATTATTGTAATATATTTGGGCATTTTGCATCTGAATGTAGAAAAAGACAATATGACATGAATAAGCAAAAGGCACATTTCACAAATGAGGACCAGCCCAACACTAGTGAGCAAAACACCATGTTTATAACATGCAATGTAGCACAAGAGAGTTCCAAAGATGTATGGTTCCTAGATAGCGGATGTAGCAATCACATGAGTGGAAGTAAGGAGATGTTTGCAACAATTGATGAATCGGTAAAATCAGAGGTAAAATTGGGGAATGATCACCAAGTATCAGTCATGGGAAAAGGATCAATTAATATAAGAACCAAGCAAGGTGAGAAGAAGCATATCCCTGATGTATACTATGTTCCTAGATTGCAACACAATCTCATAAGCATTGGGCAACTAGTGCAAAAGGAAATAGAATTTACTTTGAAAATAGTTAATGTGTGATTCTAGACAAGAAACCAAGCAATAGGCTGATTACAAAAGTTGAAATGACAAAAAATAGGATGTTTCCACTTAGAATCCAAAGTGAACTATTCCTAGAGCCACACAAGTTGCAAAAGGTTGCTGAATTAGCCTTCAAAGCTTCTTACAAAAATGAATCTTGGCTATGGCATTTAAGATTTGGCCATTTAAATTTCAAAGGATTACAACTGTTATATAAGAAAAGAATGGTATATGGGTTGCCACCAATAGAACCACTTAAAACAACATGTGAGAGTCGTGATATGGCAAAGCAACATAGACATAAATTTCCAGTTAGGGAATCTTATAGGGTAAAGCATCCACTTGAGATAGTGCATTCGATCTTTGTGGAGCAATGCAAACACCATCCATCGGGGAAGTCTTTATTTCTTGACATTTATTGATGACTTCAAGAGGGAAAATTTGGGTTTATTTCTTAAAAGACAAATCAAATGCATTTTCTATTTTTAAAGAGTTCAAGGCAAAAGTTGAAAAGGAAAGTGGACATTATATCAAAGTATTGAGAATCGATAGAGGTGGTGAATATATATCAAATGATTTTCACAATTTTTGTAAAGAAAATGGCATAAAGAAACAACTTACAACAAGATATACTCCTCAACAAAATGGAGTAGCTGAGAGAAAAAATAGAACAATTATGGAAATGGCACGAAGTATGATAAAAGAAAAACACCTACCAAATGAGTATTGGGCTGAAGCAGTTATGTTTGGTATACATATTAAATAGATGTCCAACAAAAGCAAAGGTGATAAATAAAACACCGTAAAGAAGCTTGGAGCAAAAGGAAGCATAATATAGCACATTTGAGAGTCTTTGGATGTGTGGCATACTCCTTGATACCTCAAGAGTTGAGAAAGAAAATAGATGATAGAGGAGAGAAGTGCATATTTGTAGGATATAGTGAACAATCGAAGGCATATAAGTTATATAATCCTATCACAAAGAAGGTCATAATAAGCCGTGATGTTAATTTTGTTGAAGAAGAAGCGTGGGATGGCAGTATAGACAAAACAACTACAATTGCAGCTAGTGTTCCACAAGAGAATGAGGAGAATGAAACTCAAGTTGTGACTTCTACTACTCAAGCAAATGTTCCTTCAACACCTTCTAAGGCACCCACCACTCCAAATCCAACTACTCCAGCAAGTAATAACAGCAGTGAATCTTCTAATCCAACACTTGTATCATTAAAATCAAGGTCTATAAACACTTCAAAGAAGTCACGTAGTCTAAGGGAGATTTATGATGAATTACAAGAGGCTGAAAATGATTATTTATGCTCTAATTTTGCATTCTTAACACAAGTTGATCCAATTTATTTTGAGGATGCCATTAAAGATGACAATTGGATTGCAGCCATGAATGAAGAAATTCAATCAATTGAGAAAAATCAAACTTGGGATCTAGTAGAGCTTCCTAATTAAGGCAAGGATGTGATTGGAGTTAAGTGGGTTTACAAGACAAAGTATAATGCTGATGGAAAGGTAGAGAAACACAAGGCAAGACTGGTAGCTAAAGGCTTCACACAACTACCTGTCATAGACTACGATAAAACATTTGCACCAGTGGCAAGATTGGATACCATTAGGATGGTTTTATCCATAGCAGCTCAAAATAATTGGAAGATTTACCAAATGGACGTCAAATCAGCATTCTTGAATGGCATTTTAGAAGAAGAAGTGTATATAAAACAGCCACCGGTTATCAAGTTTTGGGAGAAGAACATAAGGTATACAAACTAAAAAGGCACTATATGGTTTGAAGCAAGCTCCTAGAGCTTGGTACTACAGATAGAATCTTACTTTGTGAACAATGCGTTTGGCAAGAGTGGCAATGAACCAACTTTATATGTCAAAGTGAATGATGAAGGAGAAATCTTGATAGTTTGCTTGTATGTAGATGATTTGATATTCACAGTAACATGTCAATTAAATCATTCAAGGCAGGCATGGAAAGTGAATTTGATATGACTAATTTGGGGATCATGAGATACTTTCTTGGAATAGAGGTAAGTCAAAGTGATCAAGGCATTTTTATATGTCAAAGCAAATATGCTAGTGACTTGTTGAAAAGATTCAAGATGACAAATGTCAATGCAGCCCCTACACTAGTTGCATTGGGTTTAAAACTTAGTAAGGACGACAAAAGTCCTAGTGTTAATGCAACTTTATTTAAAAGATTAGTTGGCAGCCTTATATATCTAACCGCCACAAGACCGGATATCATGCATGGGGTTAGTCTTATTTCTAGATTCATGGACAAACCTAAGGAATCACATTGGAAGGCTGGAAAAAGAATTTTAAGGTATATAGCTGGAACAAAGAACTTTGGGATTTTGTATACATCTTCGATGACTACAAGCTGATTGGATATACGAATAGTGATTGGGAGGTAGCTTGGATGATAGTAAGAGTACTTCCGATAACATTTTCCATCTTGGATCAGTCTATCTCTTGGGCATCAAAGAAACAACCAATTGTGACACTCTCATCACCTGAAGCGGAATATGTTGCAACCACATCAGCAGCTTGCCAAGTAGTATGGATGAGAAGAGTACTTTCAGATTTGAAGCATCCACAAGAAGAACCTACAAAATTTATTGTGATAATAATTCTCAGCAAATGCTTTATCTAAAAATCATGTCTTCCATAAACGCAGCAAGAAGCATATTGACACAAGATATCATTTTATTTGAGACTTGGTGAACAATGATGACATTCATCTTGAGTTTTGCGAGTCCAAAGAGCAACTAGCAGACATCTTCACAAAACCACTTGCAAAGCATGTCTTTGAGCATCTCCGGGAAGGAATTGGAATAGCAGACATATATGGCAGTGAAGATTAAAGGGGAGTGTTGGTAGACGTGGACATCCACGTATGCTTACCTAATCTCCCTTGCCCTTTGCTGACAAAACACTCCACCCACCGCATTTAAATTCCTTCTCCTAACTTCTTTCGTATGCATCTAGACACTTCTTTTTTCTAATCCGGAAGCTTCTATGTTTTAAATAATAAAAACTCTGTTTATTTTTGCATTGTAAGAAGAGGGAATACTCTATTTTTAGAAAGAAGAAGAAGGCGTGTAAACAAGAGCACAAGCAGCTCTGTTCTTTGGCAAATACAATCGTTTTTGTCTCAGTGTATCAGATTTGTGAAATATAATACAAATTTGTTTCTCATGCATTGTATTTTGTTTTTCTTCCTCTTATGGACACCTCTGTTATGTAAGATTAAAAGTAATTTCTGAATTTCTATTTTCTGTATCATCTTGTCTTTCTCCAACACTCTTCCATTAATTTTTAGATTTCCTATTTAAGAAACAGACATCAATGATATATTTTTTTAATTTTATTTTACTGATTGTCACTCTCCGCCTTTGTGTTTTCTTATAGTGAGTATTCATGTCCCCGTGCCTTTTGCGATATTTGCATTCTTTCCGATGTGCAGCATTTGAAATGTTTTAGGGATGTAGTTTATTGAATTATGGGATTTTTCGCAATTTTAGAATACGAAATTTACCCCGTAGATTTTCTTTTAGGAGTTTGTTCTTTCTTGGAAAATATTTATAGATCGAACTGTAATTTGGCGGTAAAGCTCCTTTTAAAATAATTTTAAGAATATTAGTTTTTATAGCTAAACAATGGATTTTATGAATTTTAAGAGACCGTGCATACTCTATAATATAGTCTAAATCGTGGAGGCAACATATATTTTATTGATTTCAAGATCAATGACTTTTAAATAGAAAGATTTCTGGTTCTCATTGAATTTTTGTTATATCTTTATTTTATGTTATGTTTTTACATCATTTGGAGATGTGTTTCACACTCTATTTATATACTAAATTCATGTAATATCTTCTTCATCCTATTAATTGTTCTTAGCCTCCAATAGATATTAATACCTAAATTAAATCTAATCCTCTATGATTTTGTAAAGTTAATATTTGAGAAAAATAAGAAACCAGTTGTTATCTTGCAATAAAAGTCTCCAATAAACTCTTAGGTTATAGTCCCATGGAGGGATGCCACTTGAATTTTATAGCATATTCTGCTGCAAAAAAATAGGAGCATTTTTTACAGAGGTAGTCTTCTAAGTTGCATTATTTTTTTCAAAGAGCAATATGGCTGAAAAAATTTAAGTGAAAAATTATAGGAATGCAAAACAACAAACAACAATACAAAGTTTACAAGTGTTATATAAACAAAAAAACCTCTTAATGTCCTTCCTAAACAACCTGTAATTATTTTTGAGAGTTGTTATTTTATAAGAGAAGATTTAGTAAGTTAGTGAATACTTCAGAAAACATTGTGGCTACACTTTTTTCAACAAAAACCCCTCCATAAAACCATGCTCTTAAAAAGTGTTGCAAACTTTTAGCCCTTTTTTTTGAGCCGCCACTGTAATGAGGAGTTTACTGCTAGAAAAGCGACTGCTAGACATTTCTAAGAACTTAATTTTGTTTGTTCTAAGTTCATATTTTAAAACTTAACACCACCTGCACAAGATAAATAGGAGCTGTAGCCCGCTCCATGGCAATTGTGGCTTCCATTGGGATTTTCAAATGCCAGTTACATTGTTTTTGAAATCTCAAATCTCGGAACATGTAAAAATGTGCAGAGGAGGATGTGAAGAGCGCAATGGGGAAGGTAATTGTAGCTACGTGGCTCTTCATCGCACTAATATTGAACAACAGTTACACCGCCCATCTCACATCTATTTTGACTGTGGAGAAGTTGGCCCCTGCGCTTACAAACATGAACAACCTCACCACAAGCGAAGTCAATGTAGGGTACATGAACAATTCATTTGCCAGAGACTATCTGATGCACGATCTCAACATACCCAAAGAAAGACTGGTACCTCTGAATAGCCCGCAGGAATACGTTGAAAAGCTAATGAGCGGGGAAGTGGGTGCAATCGTGGACGAGAACCCATATTTTCAGATAGTGAAATCTCTCTACCCATGCGCAAAAATTGCAGTTGTAGACAGAGGATTTTTGACACAGGCGGCTTGGGATTTGTAAGTAGTTTTCTCCATCTCTCTTTACCACATTGAAAAACAAACCCAAATAAAATCGCTGCTGAATTGTGAAGTGTAAATGTGACAGTTTTTTCGCAAAGGGTCGCCATTTCTGGCGGATATATCCGAGGCTGTGCTGAATATATCAGAGCAGCACAATGTGGTGGAGAGCATCCGTAGCAAATGGTTTGGGCAGCGAACGTCGTGTCCGGAATTAGACAGCGGGGTTGAATCCAACACGAGTGCCATCAGTCCCGCTCATCTCTGGACACTCTTCGTTTTCACAGCATCTGTATATGCGATTGCTGCGTTGATTCATATTGGTCGAAAGCTACACCAAAGGCGGGATCGCGGCAGAGTTAGGGCGTCGCCGGCATCTAACAACATTGTTTTGTCAACGCTTGCACTATGATCTCGATTCTCATTTCTCACCAGTCCTGAAAATATTCAATGCAGATTTTTTTGTACTCTCACAGATTCCCAAATCTGTTGTGTATTAGTTATAAAAGACAGCGGACGACATTAAATTTGTAGAATGTACTGCCCACTAGGGTTAAATTTGACGGCCGTTTAGACGTTTTTCATGATTTTAGCCGTAAAATACTTGCAAATATTTGACATAACCGTCACATGTGACTTGCATATTTTGAGTATGACCGTAATTTTTTCTATAGATTTATATATAAACTATACTAATATATATTAAAAATAATTAAATATGTATAAAATATTTTTAAATATATTTGATTAACAGTGTAAAAATAACACTATTTTACATTTTTGAAGGGCAATATTTAAAAATTATCGTCACCTAAAATTTGTGTGACAGGCATAGGTGGCCATCAAATTTAACCACTAGTTGCATGCGTCTTGACTTTTCGCTTATGTCCTTCAACATTAATGAATGGTGTTGACAGAGTCTTGCATTGTCTGGAGGGCTTGTGCGCCATTGAACACCTAGGCGGATGAATGCATTAAACCCGCAAAGCTCATTGCCCAATGCAACAAAGGACCGTCTATAGTCATCCAAGGTGAATTGAATGACACATGTCACTCACATGGTTGTCATTGTACAGGTGGTATGACAATTGTTGATTTGCCTCTCACCGGGGTTAAATTTGACGGTTGTTTAGATGTTTTTGTGATTTTGGACGTAAAATACTTGTAAATATCTGATCTAACCGTCACACGCAACTTGCATATTTAAAACATGACCGTCATTTTTTATATAGATTTGTATAAATATTATAAAAAAATGTAAATTTATATTATAAAAGATATAATAAATATAGAATAATTAGTAAAAATAACATTATTTTGTGTTTTTGAAGGGCGGTATTGAAAAATTACCATCACCCAAAAATTGTTTGACAGGCATAGGTGGGTGTCAAATTTAACCCCAGTGCCCACTCCTCTTCGACACTTATTATATTTTGATTTCGATTAATGGATATTATCATATCATTTTGGTCTAGTATTATGCTAGATGATAGAGATATTTTAATTTTGATGGGTTGTGATTCATAGTATGATTTGTGTGGATTCTTAGAGACATAGAGAGACATTTTATATTGATGATGATGATGTGTTGTTAACATATATATTTACGACATTCGAATTCTCGTCATATTGACTATGATTTAGCATTTGAACTAATCTCATGATCTTATTGATATTGATGAAATGGTAGAATTGAGATGTTGTTGAAATTATAAACAAATGATAACATTGTTTAGTTTAGATGATGATTTCGTTATATGAGGATGTTTATTGATGGATGTACATATATTTTATATTTGATGCATCCACGAGGCAAGGAGGTATTGTGTGATTTTACAAGTAATTGTATCACAACAAACAAAAGGGGGTTAGGAGACTAACCACATCAGAATATTGGATGGATACAACGACGGTCACCATGGCAACTTGTGTAATGTTATTGTTGTTGTTGTTAGTTTCTTTGGGGGTTCCCATGGGGGAATGACCACCAAATGTGACCATGTGTCGTGTGTTTGATAAGGTAACTAAGGATAAATGTTTAATAAATGTGGGTTTGAGTGTTATTTTTGAGAGGAAAAATCTACTTAACCAAGTAAAAGAACTAATGGACAAATTTCTAAAGGGTTGAATCGAGATTGATTTTAGAAATGGGTTAAGAATATTTAATTATTAATCTAGACCTTATCCATCCAATGTAATGTAGCAGATTGCTGGTAGGAGTTAATTAAACGTATTATAGGGTTTGACACCCTTGCAATCTTTTAAATCAAAAAAATTCCCATGACTTTCTAAATAATTATTTAAGGTTTAATGTGGTTTTAGAACATTGAAATTATGGGCGTTACATAGAACGCATTAAATGTGTCACCCAATTATATATAAATTACTCAAATCTTGTATCCGGTCACGACTGGGAATGTCTATTTGTTAAATTGTTATGACCGATTCAACAACATTGAGACACATATAAAATTGAGTTGAATATAGTTAGTCGCAAAATCTTGATAGCGCTGGTAAATTGTATACTTAACTTACATTAAATCTATGTCTTGTACGTTGTAAGAGAATGTTTCTTTTCCCGAGCCCCCAACAATTGGAACCCTAGGGAACTACTTAGGTTTCCTAGGACTTCACCCTCCTTGGGTGAACACATTGGTGGAATAGCTCATAAATGATAAAATTTTATAAGAAGAACCAAAATAAAGGTTAGAATGGACCACCAAATGTGAGTCATGCAATGTGAATGCCGAAAGACATCAAATAGAGGAGTGAAGAATGGAGGAGTGAAAGGTTGAAATCAAAGGCAATAAATTTGTTAGTGGAATCTGATAAATATGAACGTGCAATAGTGGGACAGATGGATTTAACCATAAAATGAGAAAGGGAAGCTTGCATAGAGGGAAGTGTATAAATATTTTTTAACCTTTTGATAAAGGGTTGTAAATTTTATTGATCTATAATTCAAAAAGTTATAATGTGGCTTTAAAGTATGCACTATCAGTATGAACGTAATTGTTATGAGAGGAAAAATTGTAGTAGAGGATTCAGACTATGCATAAGATATGTGGAAGCGTAAGCCTCATAACTAGACACCAACATCCCTAACTATTTTGGGATGGTGGCTAGCATGAAAGATATGGGAAGACTAACAACAATTCTATAGGCTAACAATCTCACGCAAAACAGAGAAATGTTATCTCACAAGACAAATGGAGGGCCTAAACAAATCCACAGGATACTATGAACAGGGTCACCAACAAACCCATCGAAAAGCATAACCATTCACACAATACACATGCCCAGTAGAGGAGGCAACACAAAGTAATGGTATCTACAGTTCCAAGTTCAAACTCTTTGAAGGCTATTGAGGAACTATGATGACCCATGCTAAAGGGGAAAGACTCTAGGAATCAACCTTGGTATCCAAATTTATCTCACCCTAGAAGCCTGTGTAGAGTGCCTAACACCATTGAATGTAGACAAGAAGCTTGCATATGTCAGTGTACATCACGTTGAACTATATTGTTGTCCATGACAAGCTAGGAAGCAACACATGGCTTGCAAAAATACTTGAATAATGTACATGTATGATAATGAACATTTTTTTCCTTGCAAAAATCCAAACAAGCGGAAGGGAATACAAAATTTACGAACTACAATTAGGACAATGCACTTGCATAATTGGCCTCAAACCAACAATTTATCAAGCAGGAAAGAGGGCTTTCACAACATGCACAGGTAAGACTATGGATATTTTACATGAGTAGTTCCTAACTGATCAGGGATAAATCCATGGTTAAGAGAATGATCAACCAACCTCCAACAACTGGAACCCACAACCTGCTCGTAGATCTATACGCAACCCAACTTTGAACTTAGACATCCTAATAAGACAAGAATAGCTTTTGAGCCCTGAGTGCAAAAACCCAAGATTCTAATAACTCAAATGATTTCTCTCAATCATCACAAGAAACCTGGGCTCTCAAGTAGAATTTAAACATGTAGACCACAATTTTCAATTTTAAGGCATATGCACAACAACTTAAATCTTCAAACAGAAAATAATATCATGCACACATGTAATCTAAGTGTGTCTATAAAACCAATAAAACCTTCTAGCAACAAAGATTCTTAAAAAAACCTTCACCAAGGGAAAATTATGAGTCAGAGAGCTAAACAACCACTCAACAAAAACTATAACATAAATGATAAATGTTGTGTCGATACTAATAGATTTTTTTCAAGGTTTGCAAAAGATATTGAATATTGGTAAGAAAGGGTGAACAAGACCAGATGTTGACAAGAACAAACATAAAGAATCCATGGCGCAAGCCTAAATCACGAGAAATGTAGCGACGAAAGATTGCCAAAAACATAACCAAAGACAAAAAGCAAACCTTTCCTAGAATAAAGGATAAAATTTGCAAAGACAAGCAAAAAACTGTAATTGTATGTAATGTTAACTATCATTCACACATGGCGTTGATGTTTTTAAAGACAACATTGAACCATCGGTTGCATCTCTCTCACCCGACGATGGTTGCCTTGTGCACAAATATGACCTCTAATCGTTGGTGCCTAGAAAAATTCTAGCTCAATCTAGAAGCAAGGTCGATAACTTCCACATCATGCCAGACAAATGTAAGTGTTATGCTAAGCCAAGACTCTAAAAATATCATCTAATTCTTGTTCAATTTAGAGTCTTGCCTTCACAATTCCAAATTTAATTTGTTAGACACATTACTTTCGGCATTTCCATCAAGGATTTTATTGAGGGATGGTAACATTAAATAAATTGCATATGCCAACTTGCAGGCTCAGAATCCGTAGGGATTCTGGGTAACTACTAACGTATACTTTTGTGAAGCGATATTAGAACTATTTTATTAAAAAATAAATTAAAATTTCACAGGTTGTATATATGTTTTTGGCAATTTGTAAAGGTTTTTTTAGCATAAATGGGTAGGTGCATTCAATCATATTTAGCAAGGAGGGATTCCATCTTCCAATTTAAGACTTAATTTTACAGTAGCATTGGCTAATATCTAGGTAATATCCTATTTCATTGCCTTGGGAGATGAGTATAACAACATTGGCCAATATCTAGGTAATGCGTGGAATGGTAGCTTGGTAGGGAAGGAAATCAAGAGAGCCTTTATGACGAGTAGGATAGGTGAGAAGCTAATAGAAATAAGCCCTTCTCATTTATGGCAAGTTGGGGTTAAATTTGACGGCCACCTATGCCTATCAAAAAAAATTGGGTGACGGTAATTTTTCAATATTATCCTTTAAAAATATAAAACAATGTTATTTTTACTAATTAATATTCTATATTTATTATATCTTTTTGATATATATTTATATGTATTTTTATAATTTATATACAAATCTATATAAAAATTGACGCACATTTTAAATATGAAAGTCGCTTGTGATAGTTAGCTTAGATATTTACAAATATTTTACCTCTAAAATCACAAAAAATGTCTAAACGGCCGTCAAATTAACCCCTGATTATTGGCAACCAGGATAGGTGAGAACGAAAACATCTGCATTCAATGAAGTGGGTATGATGCACAAGAAAACTAAGATGTCATTAAATTCACTGTGAAACATTATGGACTCATAGGTTGTCTTGCAACATTAAAAGGATATACCTGTATATAAGTAAGGCAAAGTTTTTCATTGTGGAGAGCTCACTCTATTTGTAGAGGAAGGAGAAAACATTGAGCTATGGAAATGGAGGTCTCTGGATTGATTTCTAACATGAAGAAGATGATGTTGGTGATGTTTTTATGCCAAACAATGCCAGACCCATTTGATTTTTTGGCCTTGCGGGGCAACAGAAAGAGCGTGGATGACATGCCAGGATCTACATTTTTCAAATCATGGGTTTTTTCATCTGATCCATGTGGTTTTGCTGGAATATTGTGTGATTCACAAGGGGGACAAGACATAGTTGTGGCACTGAATCTGTGTTAAATGCCAATCCAATAATAAACATGTTAGGCAGAATTGATGAAAGCCATAATGTTACAAATATTGTAATTTACAAAATAGAAATTTAAAATTGATAAATTATTACAATGTATGGCCATCGGTGCCGAATTTATTGATAAGTTATGGATTTTGGCTTTAATTATTAAAATATCTATAATTTTATCTCGCTGACATACTGTGAAATGTGAATTGTCTTCAAAAACTTTCCAACCAACAATCAAAAGAAAATCCACACACCCATGCCCTTTGCTTATTTGAAGAAAATATGCAAGAATAATCGATTCTTGGAGAAATTAGTCTATACTTAGTGAAATTCAAAGCTCTGCAATAAAATTTCAATTAGTAATAATGATGTTACAGTGTGCTCATTTCTGGGAATGAAAAAATGAAATTAGTAACTGAATTCATCGACCATCACTGCAAGCCACAATTCGCATCAATTATCTCTCCCTTCAACATTGACATAACCATTTCAATATCCCTTATCTAATTTGAAATGTTATATTCTATTTGTGTGTAGATTAGTTTTCACAGAGTAGCTAGAAATTATAGAAACATATCATCTTCTCACTGTGACCGAAAAAGACCTTGAAAGGCCAAAATTTCATGTCACTTTGCATAGAGGGATCATTTGGTTTGTAGAATGTGTGGTTGTCCAGACCTGTTTCCTAAGAATTCAAAGTCTTTCTCATCATGTTCCGAGTTCTGTGATGAAAGTTGCAACTCAGGAAAACACCATTTAATTGATATGTTATACATGAGGAGATAACATTGAAAAACCAGGAGAACATGGTTGTAGAAAAATAAAAACTCTTAGTACTTACATAGAAAGCAGTGACAGTGCCTGAAGAATCACTGGGAACCATCTTTATCTGCATACCGAAGTGTGAAATGGAACATCTATGGGCCTGCGGGGCGAAGTAGCCATGACAACAGGTACTATTACTAGTAAGAGAAGTAGAAATATTTTGGTATTATCTTCAATAGAGCACCTACACATAAACACATGTATAGAAATCACAATATCAAAACGACCCAATCATTAATGAACTTGCTTGCCCTGTTATATTTTTGGTGTTCCACTGTAAAATGTAAGCCTTAAAAATGCAAAGCCTAAGAATGATAGACGGATAGCTACAGAATGTTGTTAAGGTAGTGTAACATGTATAATCACTTTGAATGATTTTCAACATTTTTCAATGAAATGTCATATAAAATCATACTCTCTAGAATCAAAAGGGTATGTAAGTTTCTTAACCTTTCCGGCCATTGAATGTTTCCCATTCTTATTTACTCAAAGATTCACATATATTTCAGCACCTAACCATGAATACTTCAAATCCTAAACACATACTGGAAATGTTGAACTGTGTCAAAATTTATGAACTTAGTTTTTTTTGTGAGAGACAGGAGGCTTCTTACCATTTCTAACATTTCTTCTCTAGAGTAAGCTTTGTCTGAAATTTGGACAAAATCATCAACTACAGGAACAGAAACCTCCTCATACTTGCATGCTAAAAGCATAGCAGTAACCCCAACAAGCTGTAAATGTTTCCTCATCACCCTATTTCTTGAGAGGTATCTATAAATAATGTTGACTGTCAAGAACAACGTTTCATCCATAAGTTCAAACTTCAAATGTACCTAAAGAAGATGGGAAAAGGAGTATTAGCATTTCAAACTGTATTTGGATAGGATTGTGCAAAATTGAACTCGATACTACATAGCCAAACCTTACCTCAATGAGCCAATCAATCAGAATACCCCTCATTCTCTCATTTATATTTGTTTGTTCCCACATGTAATCTGTGGGAACGCAACTAAGGTTCTGCAACAGATGAGGAACTTCATGTTAAAATAACATGCTTAGGCTTACAAGAACTCATAAGTTTGGATCAATGTCTAAAAAAACCTATAAATTTAATACCATTGAGACTTACCTCCCTTCCTCTATACATGCTATATATGTCTTGTACATATTCTGTAACGGCTAGTGGGTTTTCTGCATTGTCCTCATCAATATATGATATTGGAATTGGATCAACTGGATCTTCCATTTCCACCTCACAACATTCCTAGAAACCCACCATGATATGATTTTGATGTCAGGAGGTACACAAAGGTTGTGTTTTAGATCTCCCATTTCGGTACAGACTGGGAAGAGAGAAACACAGGTTGTGGAGTGTGGCTTTAAACCTGCCAGCTGCGTCCTCATCAAAATCTGATGTTGGGACTGGATCAACTGGATCTTCCATTTCCACCTCACAACATTCCTGGAAACCCAACATGATATGATTTTGATGTCAGGAGGTACACAAAGGCTGTATTTTAGATCTCCCATTTCGGCACAGACTGGGAAGAGAGCAACAAAGGTTGTGGAGTGTGGCTTTAAACCTTTCAACTGCATTCACTCGAATGGTTCCAAGGCATTTTCAACGAAATCATTTTGTACATATCCCGCAATCATTGCAGTCCATGAAACTGCATTTCTTCCAGGCATTTAGTCGAACAGTTCACATGCCATGTGCATGCTTCAGCATTTAGCATACGTATCTCCTAGCGCACCTACAACTACAACATCTGACAAAAAGTCCCTTCTCAATTATACGACGGTGGATGTTCACACCTATTTCAAACGTCCTATTTTGGCACAAGCAGGGAGCATGCTAGAAAAGGTGAACCGATCAGGTTGGACACCTGCTGGTTGCATTCACCAAAGCAATGTCAATGGTTTGTGAGGATGTCCATGTCCTCTGTCTGGCTTTACACCTTCTAATTGTATTGGCCAGAAAGGTTCCAAGGCCTTTTAAGCAAACCCATTTTGTGCATATGCTGCGATCAAAGCTCCTATATTAACACAGGTTATCTGTTGGTTGCATTTTATGAAACAACGGTGATTCTTTAGGAGGATGGCCATGAGCTCTGTAAACTACCTGATCCTGCCACTGGAAACGTGCGTTGGGAAAAGTTCGCTGGAAAACAAACGCTCTAATATGGAAATTTTCCGGAAAATGGCATTTCAAGTATGGATACTCCTGGTGTAAATATGTCAAGGTATTATAGTTAAGCTAGTGGGAATGGCAGTGTTGCTTAAGCATCTAGTCTGATGATCCAGAGCATAGATGTGCTTAGAGGACTGCCATGTTGATGATTTGTTCTACTCCCTGACTATCTAGGTTGTATTTTAATTTTGAACTTATAATTTATCAACTGTGTAAAGCATGTGCTTTTTTCTCTATGGAGTTCTATTTTCTCAAAAGTTTTTAGAGTGTTTTATTGTTAGATGAAAGCCATCTATTTATTAGAGGTTTTAATTGTAAGTGTTTTCAAAAGCATATCAAAACACATTCAGAGAGATTTTATTTGAGCCAAGCTCTTTATTAGGAAGAAAGAAATATATATGCACAAAAGTGTTGATTTGAGTTTGCAATAATATGTTTTATTTGCAATTTTATTTATTTTATTTTATTTCTATTAGTTGTTATTTTATGTGCCTAATTTCTACAAATTGGTATCAGAGCATGGATTTTTTCAGCAGGTTTCTAATTGACAACAGGTTATGGCTTCTATATCCGGTCTACAGACACCACAATTTATAGGAAAGAATTACGAGTATTGGTCATTAACCATGAAGGCACTATTCAGATCCCAAGATGTGTGGGAAATCATAGAGAATGGGTACACAGAGCCCATAGATGCAACAACATATAACACACTCTCACAGGCAGAGAAAGACACTTTGAAGGAATTAAGAAAGAAAGATGGAAAAATCTCTTTTCTTCATTCATCAAGCCATGCATGAAAGCATCCTACCTAGAGTGGCAAAGCTAGTAAAGCACAAATTGCATGGGAAACTCTCCAAGTTGTGTATCAAGGTAAAGAGAAAGTAAAAACCACCAAGCTACAATTACTTTGTAGAGATTTTGAAAATATGTCAATGAAAGATTCAGATTCCATAGAATCATTCTTTACTTTTGTAGTTGGTTTAGTCAATCAAATTAAATCTCATGGTGAAAATATTGAGGACAAAAGATTATTGAAAAATTTCTTAGAAGTTTTCCTACAAAATTTGATCCTTTGGTAGTTGTTATTGAAGAAACTAAGGATCTAAGTCAATTTTCAATTGATGAGTTGCATGCATCACTAATAAATCATGAACAAAGGTTGAATAGATCACATGCAGTTGTAGATCAAGATTTTTCATCACAGGTATCAGAAATCATGGAAGAGGAAGAGGAAATTTCAGCCCTAGAGGCAGAGGAAGAAGTTCATCTAGAGGATGCAAAATGGTCCATCAAACTCAAGTGGAAGAGGACATAGTCAAGAGCACAATCATAATCATTTTTTAGGTCAGAGACAGATAAATCACATGTGCAGTGTCACTATTGCAAGAGATATGGGCACTATGCTTTTGAATGTAAGAAAAAAGTAGTATGATCAAAACAAGCAAAATCAAAATCAGGTTGGAGCTCTACTCCAAGCTCCATGTTTATTACATGCACAAATATTTCTGAAGCATCACCTATTGAGTGTAATCTATCCCAAGAGAGTCCTAGTGATGTGTGGTATTTGGATTCTAGTTGCAGTAATCACATGTCAGGTAACTTAGATTTATTTTCTAATTTGGATGAGTCAGTAAAGTCAAAAGTTACCCTTGGGAATAATAATACAATGACTATAAAAGGAAAAGGAACAATCAACATTCTAACTAAAAAGGGGGAGCAAAAGATTATGCAGATGTTTATTATGTTGCAGGTTTGAAGCACAATCTTATGAGCATTGGTCAATTGGTACAAAAGGGATACAAAGTTTACATTGAAGACAATGAATGTGATCATGGATAAAGCTCCAAGTACCCAGGTGATTGCTAAAGTGAAGATGACAAGAAACAAAATGTTTCCTTTGAAGATTATACCAGCCACATCCGGAGTTCATACTACATAGATCAGTCCGAGCTAAGAGATTGAATCATCTTTTCAATTCAGTTGAAAAAAGATGAATCGTGGCTATGGCATCTCAAGTTTGGTCATTTAAACTTTGGTGGTTTGAATTTATTACACAAAAAAATATGGTGAAAGGTTTTCCTTTGATTCAAAACCAGATAGAGTTTGTGAAGGTTGTATTTTGGGAAGCAACATAGAGAGTCCTTCCCAGTTGGAAAAATAAAAAGAAAGTGCACCACTTGAAATTGTTCACTCATATTTATGTGGACCGATGCAAACAAATTCTATTGAGGTTGTTCATATTTTATGACATTCATTGATGACTATACAAGGAAGACATGGGTGTACTTTTTTGAGACACAAATCAGATGCTTTTGATATATTTCAGTAGTTCAAGGCTTTAGTGGAAAAGCAAAGTGGGTACTACATCAAAGTTTTGAGGACAGACAAAGGAGGTGAGTATGTTTCCAATGCTTTTTTAATTTTTACAAATATCATGGTATACACAAGTAGTTTACTTCTAGGTATACACCACAAAAATGGTGTGGCAGAGAGAAAGAATAGAACCATCATGGAGATGGAAGAAGTATGATGAAGGAAAAACATCTTTCAAATGAGTATTGGGAAGAAGCAATAGAAACTTTTTGTTTACATCATAAACAGTGTCCAACAAAAATTGTTCAAAACATGGTTCCTCAACAAGCTTGGACTAAGAGGAAACACAATGTTTCTCATTTTAGAATCTTTGGTTGTGTGGCATACACACATGTGCCTTGATGAGCTAAGGAAGAAGTTAGACAACAAAGGAGAAAAAGTGCATATTTGTTGGATATTCAGAGAATACAAAAGCTTACAAGTTGTTTAATCCAGTTACTAGAAAGGTCATAATCAACAGAGATGTACAATTTGTTGAAAATGAGGCATGGGATGGAAGTATTGAGAAAAAATCAGTGTATAGCAACTATTCCTCATGATGATATGGTAGATGAAAGCATAGAGCAACAAGGTATTGTATCTTCTTCGTGAATCTTGGACATGCACCACAAATGTAGCACAAGCTACACCTCCATCTACATCTAGGAGGTCTCCAAGATTTCAGTCATCTTCAACCATCCAATAGACACCACAAAGAACACTAAAAGCTACTCCTTCAATACAAAACAATCCATCATCAGATAGCCCTTTGCAAAAAAAAAAGGAGTCTTAGTGAGATTTATAATGTTGATACAACTAATGCTTTTTCAGTTTTTGCATTGTTTTCTCAAGTTGCAGATCCAATATACTTTGAAGAGGCTATAAACAATGAAGTTTGGGTTCAAGCCATGGATGATGAGATAGATGCCATAGAGAAGAATCAGACATGGGAATTGGTAGATCTTCCAAAGGAAAGGACGTGATAGGAGTGAAGTGGGTCTATAAGACCAAATATACTATTGATGGTAAAGTACAAAAACATAAAGCAAGGTTGGTTGCATAGAGGTTTTTCACAACAATATGGAGTAGATTACAATGAGACATTTGCACCTGTAGCACATTTGGACATGGTAAGAATGGTTTTAGCAATTATAGCTCAAAAAAAATGGCCTATTTATCAGATGGATGTAAAATCAACATTCTTGAATGGTTTTCTTGAAGAAGAAGTTTATGTGAATCAGCCAGAAGGTTATGAGATTGAAGGTCATGAAGGAAAGGTATACAAGTTGAAAAAAGCTCTATGGTCTCAAGCAAGCACCTAGAGCTTGGTACAACATGATTGATTCTTATTTGATACAGAATGGTTTCAATAGGAGAAACAATGAGCCTACCTTATACATCAAGATCAATGAGCAAGGTAAAATTTTGATTGTTTTTTTATATGTGGATGATTTAATCATCACTAGAAATCTATCTACAGATTCATTCAAATCAGCTATGAAGAAAGAATTTGAGATGACAAATCTAGGCCTCATGCACTATTTTTTGGCATAGAAGTTCAACAATCAGAAGCTGGAGTTTTTATTTCACAAGAAAAGTATGCTAATGATGTTTTGAAGAGATTTAACATGTTGAATTGCAAGCCAATGCCAACACCATTGCAGTAGGTTTGAAGTTAAGAAAAGATGACAATGGATCATTTGTAGATCCAACATTGTTCAAAAGACTAGTTGGAAGTCTCATGTATTTGATGGCCACAAGGCCGAGATATTATGTATGGTGTGAGCCTCATCTCAAGGTTCATGGAATCTCCAAAAGATTCACATTGGCAAGCTGGAAAAAGGATTTTGAGGTATGTATGTGGAACTAAGAATCATGGAATTTTGTATTCAACATCAGATGAGTTCAAACTCATAGGTTACATAGACAATGATAAGTGCTAGAAAGTATTGATGACAAAAAGAGCACATCCGGCTATGCTTTTCACTTTGGAACAGGTGTAGTTTCATGGGCATCAAGAAGCCCATAGTCACACTATCTTCAGCAAGCAGAGTATGTAGCAACAAGAGCAACATGTCAAGTTGTTTGGATGAGAAGAGTGTTGAAATATTTGAGGCAGAATCAAGAGGATGCTACACAGATTTTTTTGTGACAACAATTCAGCAATAACATTGTCCAAAAATCATGTTTTTCACAAGAGGAGAAAGCACATAGACACGAGGTATCACTTCATCAGGGAGTTGGTTAACAACAAGGAAATTTGTCTTGAATTTTGTAGATCCGAAGATCAGTTTGTTGATATCTTTACAAAAGCTTTGGGAAATAAAGTTTTTGAGTATTTGAGAACTTGTTTGGGAGTTTGTGATCAGAATATGTCAGATCTAGAAGTGCACACTCAGCTCTCAAAAAAATAAAATCTTGAAGGTCAAAATTAAGGGGAGTGTTAGAAAAAGTTTAATTTTTCCCCAGAAAAGCAAAAAAAGTAGTTTTTTTTTACATGCTTTTACTTTTGAGTTTAGTTTTAGATTCTTAAGTTTAGGAAAAGATATAAAGCAAATAAATCAAAAGCTTTGTATTGCACAAAAGCATGTGCTTTTTAGTTCTATTTTTAAGAGTTTGAGTGTTTTATTGTTAGATGAAGCCATCTATTTATTAGAGGCAATTGTAAGTGTTTTCATATCAAACACATTCAGAGAGATTGTATTGAGCCAAAGCTCTGACAAGGAAGAAGAAATATATGCACAGAAGTGGTATTGATATTGTGTATCATATTTCATAATGGTAAAGCCATGTAGAATCAAGCTACAACTTGAGTAAAATAGAACAATTATGAAGCAAACAAAATAGAATTAAAATATATTGGAGAATAGAACACCCAAGAGGAGGAAAGAAGCTTGAGCTTCACTTCTTGTTACTTACAAAAACAAATTACAAGTGCCTCACATATATAGAGGACTTAGAAACATGTAGAGAAAGAATACAATAATGAAATTACAAATATCCAACCATTATTGAATATACTCACTTTTTGTAAAGTGATTCTAGATCATGCTTTAATAAAGTAACTTTAATAAAGTAGAAATAATGACTCTAAATCCCCACTTTTTCTAAAGTGATAATAAAGAAACTTTAATAAAGTCACTTTTATTAAAGTAGAAATTATTTCCAATACTCCCCCTTAATTTCTACCACTAACTATGCCTAGATTATGTCTAAGATATTCAAAGGTATCCTTAGCTAAGGCCTTAGTAAATATATCTGCAATCTAATCTTGTGATCTGTAGTATTCCAAAAATATCTCTTTGTTATTAACCAACTCTCTTATGAAGTGATACCGAGTATCTATGTGCTTGCTTATTTTGTGAAAGACATGATTTTTGGAGAGAGAAATCATAGAATTGTTGTCACAGAAAATTTTGGTGGCTTCTTCCTGAGTATGCTTCAAATATGACAATATCCTTCTCATCCACACAACTTGACAAGTTACACCTGTGGCTGCAACATATTCAGCTTCGGTTGATGAAAGAGTAACAATGGGTTGCTTCTTTGATGCCCAAGAAACCACACCTGTTCCAAAATGAAAAGCATAACCTGAAGTATTTTCATGTCATCTATACTTCCTGCACAATCACTTGTCAGTGTATCCAACAAGTTTGAATTCTTTTGAATTGGAATAAAATATTCCATAGTTCCTTGTTCCACTGACATACCTCATAATTATTTTACTTGCTTTCCAATGTGAGTCTTTGGGAGACTCCATGAACCTTGAAATCAAACTTACACCATACATGATGTCAGGCCTTGTGGTTGTCAAATACATGAGGCTACCAACAAGCCTCTTGAATAGTGTTGGATCAACAACTGATCTCGCCATCCTCTTTACTCAACTTTAACCCTATTTCTACTTGGTGTTGGAGTTGCCTTGCATTTTAACATATTAAATATTTTCAAGATATCATTAGCATATTTTGTTTGTGAAATAAATATGCCATCTTCATATTGTTGGACTTCAATGCCCAAAAATATCTCATGAGGCCTAAATCTTGTCATCTCAAATTCACTTTTCATAGAAGCCTTAAAAGAATCTATGGAAAGATCACCAATGAAAATTAAATCATCCACATACAAGCATATGATCATAATTTTACCTTGTTCATTGATTTTGATATATAAAGTGGGCTCACTACTACTTCTTTGGAAACCATTATGTATTAGGTAGGAATCAATTCGGCTATACCAAGCTCTAGGAGCTTGCTTGAGTCCATAGAGGGCCTTATTCAACTTTGTAGACCTTGTCTTCATGTCCTAGAATTTTATATCCTTGTGGCTGGTCCACATACACTTCCTCATCAAGGAAACCATTCAAAAATGTAGACTTAACATCCATTTGATATACAAGCCATTTGTTTTGAGTATATATGGCCAAAACAGTCCTTACGGTGTCTAACCGCAATTGGAGAAAACGTTTCATTGTAATCTACTCCAGGCTGTTGAGTGAAACCTCTAGCAACTAACCTTTCCTTGTGCTTTTGAATTTTTCCATCAGCACTATGTTTTGTTTTGTAAATCCATTTCACACTAATTACATCCTTTCCTTTAGGCAAGTTAGTCAAATCCCAAGTTTGATTCTTTTCAATAGAATCAATTTCTTCATTCATAGCTTGTACCCAAATCTCATCATTTACAACCTCTTCAAATGATGATGGATCATCTACTTGAGAAAATAATGCAAAAACAAAGAATGCATTTGAAGTATCGACATTATACTCATTACCATATATTTCACTTAGGCTCCTTGTTTTCTGCTGCATTGGACTTGGTGAAGTGTTATCATCTAGTGAGGTAGATGGACTTGCTCCAGGTATCTCTGCTGAAGAAGTCGATGTTGGTGTCCTTTGTGGTGTCTGTTGTAACCTTGGTGTGGACTGAAGTTTTGAAGATCTCCTACCTATAGATTGAGGTGTAGCTTGAGCTACAACTTGTGTTGCTCCTTGTGTTACAATTTCTTCATCCACCATGTCATCATGTGGAGCAGTTGTTGTTATACTCACTGTATTTTCTATGCTACCATCCCATGCCTCATCTTCAACAAACTGAACATCTCTATTGATTATGACTTTCTTTGTAATAGGATTGAACAACTTGTATGCTTTTTGTATCTTCAGAATAACCAAAAAAATGCATTTCTCACCTTTTTGTCCAATTTCTTCCTCAGCTCATCAGGTATGTGTGCATATGCCACACAACCAAATACTTTGAAGTGTGAAACATTGTGCTTTCTATGTGTCCATGCTTCTTGAGGAATCTTGTTTCTGACACTCTTCGTTGGGCACCTATTAATGATGTAGATAGCAGTTGCTACTACCTCAGCCTAGTACTCATTTGGAAGATGTTTTTCTTTTAACATACTTTGAGCCATTTCCATAATGGTTCGATTCTTTCTCTTTGCAATGCCATTTTGTTGTGGTGTATATCTAGCAGTGAATTGCTTGTGAATTCCATGTTGTCTGCAAAAATTCAGAAATGCATTTGAAATATACTCACCACCTCTGTCAGTTCTAAGAACCTTGATGTAATAACCACTTTGTTTTTCCACAAGAGCTTTAAACTGTTGAAAGTATGCAAAAGCATCAGACTTATGTCTCAAAAAATATACCCATGTCTTTCTTGTGAAATCATCAATGAAAGTCAAGAAATATGTGCAACCTCCTATTGTAGGTGTCTGCATTGGTCCACATAAATTTGAATGCACGATTTCAAGTGGTGCTTTTTCTCTTATTGATTTTCCTATAGGAAATCTCTCTCTATGTTGCTTTCCCAAAATGCAACCTTCATAGATTCTTTTTAGTTTTTCAATTAATGGAAAACCTTTCACCATATTCCTTTTATGCAACAAATTTAATGCTCCAAAATTCAAATGCCCAAATCTAAAATGCCAAATCCATGATTCATCTTTAACAATTGACTAAAACGTTATTTCTGGTTTTTCAATTCTTACCTCTACTACTTTGGACATACCTTCAGAATGTGCCTTGGAGATAGGATGATTTTATTTGAAGGTTACTCTAGAGCTTTCTTCGAGCTGAACTACATGGCTGCTCTAGACTGTGCCAAACTAGTCCCTTGAACATCTTGGGATGTTTTTCTTCTCATAATCGGTCTTATCTTCAAAGGAAACATTCGATTGCTAGTCATCTGTACTTTAGCAATTAGCTTTCATTAGGAAATATATCAAAAATAACACATTCATTGTTTTCAAGATAAACTTTGTAGCCCTTCTGAACTAATTGACCAATACTCATTAGATTGTGTTTCAGACCAGTAACATAATAAACATCATTAATTACCATCTTCCCCCTTTTAGATAGAATATCAATTGTCCCTTTGCCCAAAATAGTAACTTTGTTGTTATTTCCAAGAGTAACATCAGTTTGTACTGACTCATCCAAATTGGAAAATAATTCCATATTTCCTGTCATATGATTGCTACAACTAGAATCTAAGTACCAGATATCACAAGGGCTTTCTTGGATAACATTACATTCAATAGGGGAATTTGTGACTAATGTTTTAGGAATATTAGTACACGCAATAAACATGGGCCTTGTTGGGGTGCTCACTGAATTATTATGTTTGTATTTGTTTTGATCAAAAAAATTCTTGCATTCATGTGCATAATTCCCAAACTTTTAAAATAGTGGCATTGAATATGAGACTTATCAACTCTTTGACCACTAGTGTTCTGATGTTGACCTCTTCTAGTTGGATTTCCTGGACTGTTACTATGTCCACTTGTAGGATAATTTCTTCCTCTACCTCTAGGATTGAATCTACCTCTTCCTCTTCCATGACTTATAGAAGCTTGGGATGAAAATGCATGCTCCAGTGAGGTTTGTGACCTATTCAACCTATTCTCATGATTTATTAGAGATGCATGTAACTCATCAACAAAAACTTGTTCAAATCTTTGGTTTCTTCTATGGCCACAACTACAGGGTCAAATTTTGTAGGGAGACTCTTGAGTATTTTCTCAACTACCCTCTTGTCTTCAATATTCTCTCCATGAGATTTTATCTGATTTACTAACCCAACTATATATGTGAAAAATGATTCTACAAAATTTGATTCTTTCATTGACATAGTTTCAAAATCTCTTCTAAGTAATATAGTTTGGTAGTTTTAACTTTGTCCATACCTTGATAAACCACCTGAAGGGTATCCCATGCCTCCTTTTCTTGCTTGGTTGTTTCCACTCTAGGAAGAATTTTCATGCATAGCTTGATGTATGTAGAAGAGGGATTTTCCATCCTTCTTCCTCTGCTCCCTCAAGAGATCCTTCTCATCTTGCGAGAGAGCATTGTAAGTTTCCTGATCAGCTGGCTCTACATACCCATTCTCTACAATTTCCCACACATCTTGTGATCTAAACAGGGATTTCATGGTTAATGACCAATATTCATAATTTTTACCTGTGAAAATGGGGGTTTGTAAACTTGACAAGGATGCACCAGATGTGGAAGCCATGGTTGTCAAAAGAAAACACAATTTCACAAAATATTAACTCAAGAGAGTATGCCAATAGCCTCTTTCAAATTTTATGTAAAGTTCTTGAAATCCACAAAAAAACTTCCAATTCAACACCAAAATCCACATACTAGAAAAATAACTAAAAGCCACTCAAATTGATTGTCTTAGAGATTCGGTTCTCACTGCTCCTGAGATCTCCATACTTTGCTTCAAATTGATCTTCCCATCTCTGATACCACTTTGTAGAATCAAGCTACAGCTTGAGTAAAATAGAACAAGTATGAGGAAAACAAAATAGAATTAAAATATATTGGAGAATAGAACACCCAAGAGGAGGAAGAAGCTTGAGCTTCACTTCTTGTTACTTACAAAACAAATTACAAGTGCCTCACATATATATAGGACTTAGAAACATGTAGAGAAAGAATACAATAATGAAATTACAAATATCCAACCATTATTGAATATACTCACTTTTTGTAAAGTGATTCTAGATCATGCTTTAATAAAAAAGTTTAATAAAGTAGAAATAATCACTCTAAATCCCTACTTTTTCTAAAGTGATAATAAAGCAAAATTAATAAAGTCACTTTTATTAAAGTAGAAATTATTTCGAATATTACCAACCCTATTGCAAAACCCAACTTAAGTTTTCCAAAACCCGATAAAATAGAGAAAATAAGATTGTCCCCTTGAATTGGATTTCTTTTCATAATATATGTAATGCAATTCTAGCTTCATCTCTTCACATATCTACTTCATTGCATGCATTTAGGGTGAATGTTATTGCTTTATTTCTATGAATTTGCTATAATTCTTGTTAGGATCCTAGCATTGCCATGAAATTAGAATATGGCCATAATCGCACCTCCAAGTCTTTCCTAACAAAAGCTAAGTTTATCGTGCCTAGGTCTAAGAAAATGCCAAGTCTCTGAAAAATACAATAATGATCTTGATGCATTATTAACAGGAACAGAACCTTTGGCACCGAGGTATTGTCATGTACGATTATAGCTTGATTGATGCAATACATGTACCACGTGTTGATTGTTTGCCAAGGTAGCAATACATTTCCTGGACAAACCAATCAAGTAAAGGGCATCAATAAATTCTTGCACTAAATCCTTACCTAGTCACAAGGTGATAAGTTAGAACAAGACTCTTGGTGTCAACTGTATGTGGGTTTCTGAAAGGTCATCATCAAACATAGAGATAAGCATTTGTATTAGTATTACCAAACAACATACTCTTTAACTATCATTCATAGAACCAAGAAGAGATTTACGAATTCCAAAAAAAATTGCGTAAAAGTCTAAATCTAAGGGCACAACACCAAAGAAAGAGAGTTCCCATAAAGAGAAATGTAGTGTGAAGGTGTTGAGCCACAACCTGATCTTTTGTATGGTGTCTTTGGTTTCTACAATCCATACCAAGGCATCTATTGAACACCTATAAATCATTTTCTATTTCTTCCCAACCTATGGTTGTTGCAGTGCCGCATAGTCCTGCCAAGACAATTTTTCAAGCAACAGAGATGGAACCATGAAACACATATGACTCGTGTGTGTAGAGAGTTGCGTGAGTTAAACAACATGTAGATGGACATGCGAGATGGTTGCATATGATGTCATTTGCCTATGAATGCACTCTTTCGATCCTCTCAGCCATGTTAGTCACTATAGGTCTCATTTCATTTAAGGCACGCCTTTTGGCATAATTAGTGTCAAAATATTGACAATTCCTAGGTAAATTATATACTTATCGACATTAAATCTATATGTCTTGTATGTTGTAAGAGAATGGGTATTTTTCGAGTCCCCAAAAATTGGAACCCTAGGGAACTACCTAGGTTTCCTAGGACTTCACCATCCTTGGGTGAAATACATTGGTGGGAATAACTCATAAATGATAAAAAAATTTATAAGAAGAGCCAAAATAAAGGTTAGAATGGACCACCAAGAGGATTACTATACTATATGGAATGGAAAGAATCCTAACTTAGAAACAACAATATGAAGATAGAGAAAACTTGAGAGGAAAACAAACAAGAGGAAGGGAAGAAGATAGGGTCAAAAAAATAAGAATATAAAATCAAGAAGCAAGATATAGAGTTGAAAGTCAAACACAAAATTTGAACAAACAAAAGGAAGGTATACCAAAAACCTTATATTGACTAATAACTAATAAAAATGTACTATCACTATAATTATCTAGTTAAGTGCTAAAATTAAGTGTCTAAACAATGCACTACAACTATCCACATACATTGTAGTTCAAATATAAACATATATAAATAAGTAAATCCATACATAATCGCATAAAATAATGTTCTTGAAGGAGTCATATTTGACAATAAGTGGTTTAAAAGAATATTAGATTTGTCAAAATTAAATATATTCTTGATTGAAATAAATAACACAACACAAATATAGATAACGAGGTGAAGAAGACCCCAAAAACCATGTGATTAAAGATATTTGACTAGAACTATATAATCACTAGGTAGCATGTTATAGCCTTATGTTAACACTTACCCAAAATGTGTAATTTTTGGGAAAATCTTAAAATTTTGAGTAAGTTATCTCTTGTGATGTCTTTGTTTGCCTTTTTGAAGTTTGGAAAATGTCCCCAATAGTTAGTCAATTTTGAAAATTTTGAATTTTGGGTCTTTTCCTTTATATTGCGGGTATTTTGGGTTTCCATGTCTCAATGTTCCAAGTTCTTGCGAGCCTCTTGTTCCTCGCATTCCTGCCTTTTCCGCAGGTGGCTCTCCTTTTCTTTGTATTTTGGGTACTTCAACCTTTTGAGGAACCAATGGCCCTCGTGCTTCTTGACCGCCTGTTACCTGTATCTCTGCGTTCCCGCAAGCATTACCAACCCATGAATCCTCTTCAAAATTTTCCAAGTCCTCTTTGTATTTCAGAGTTTTGGGGCTGGTAGAGAACTTGTGTCCTAATGTCCCATGGATATTTTGTGTACCTTTCTCATGACTTACTCACATTCTATTAAGCATTGGTGTATTGTGGAATTTTTGGCCTTCCTTGTCCCAATTTTCCCAAGTGCATCGTAACCCTTAGTTCTCCACAAGACCACCTTTGTCGCATTACGTTGATTTTCTTTGTATTGCAGAGATGTCACCCATTTTTTCCCTCATGTCCCACATATTTTTGGGCCTTCCAAGCCTCATTCTTTCACCATATCCACACTCTAAAGGACAAGCCAATATTTTGTGTTGTAAACACCTCTGTTTCCCACAATGCATTAAAATCCTCCATTTAATGTGTCCCTCCGACCTTTTTTAAACAATGTATTATAAAAATAGGGTAAATTTTTCATTTTAACCATTGCAAATTACATTCAAGCTTGTGCATTCTGTTCCCGCACCTCCAAAGTCATTTTTAGCCATAACAAGACCATTCCTCAACCATTTTCAAAATTTCAAAGTGCGTTGTGCTCCTGGGAAGGTCACCATCTATCCTACAATCAAGGTTAGTGTTTTCATAAGCCCTCTCGTGAGAATTTGGAGTTAGTTTTATTATGTGCCCTATTGCATTGCCATTTTCACAAGGTCACTTTCCAAGCTTCCTTGTTCTTCTACTCCGAGCATTTGTTTTTCAACTCATTTTCCATCATGAGGATCCACTTTAAAGGGCCATGAACATCTCTCCTCCTTGAAACTTCCATTCCTAACATAGGGGATAATGACATGCAACATCTTGATTTCAATGATTTATGGGCATGAATTAACAATACTAATCCCTCCCCCATGGCCCAACTTATCAAATATTGAGGGATAGCTTATGCTTTGGAGGCTTTCTAGTTTCATTCCAATGTGTGGATATTATCTTAGCTTGTGGTTCCTACTTTGACCGAAGCACAAAGGAGATAAGAGATCCCCAAGGCCGTAATTGCCAAATTGGATGTTAGATGCATCAATGCTGCTTTTGGGATTCCTGTAGTAGAAGGCTCAAATATCCATACTCTAGCTCAAGCTCGGTCTTTTTTGATCAAGAACCCGAAGTACAAGCACATGGTGGCCAATTCTTGGTTCAAATTCCTAAAGAATGGAGCCTCTAGGTTGACAAATACTATGTACAAAGCTGATTTTAAAGAAGAAATTTTAGATATTATCGCTCTCCTAGCTAAAATAATGGGTATTCCTTCAACCAATGAGTCTCATTTTTGGATCTACCCATACTTGAATATCATTTGTGAAGGAAAACAAATCTTGGATTGGGGATAAATCATTTGTGAAAATCTTAGTGAACAACTGGCTAATGTGCATAGATCTAAAGCCTTTCACATGACCTCCTATTTGATGTATACCATTTCAACATATAGAGTATGGTTGGGTCTTTCTCCAGTGGAAAGTAAGAATAATGCTCCAATGTATGAATATTACCCATAATTGAATTTGTAGAATAACAATAATCGCATTAGGAGGGTCAATGATGCATTAACTATGTACATTGTCAGGCTTTTGGAGGGCAACACAACTGAAAGGTTTTCTAATGAAGCTAAGCAATTGATTTATGTCTATGGTAACTTTTATCATTCAATTCAAAAATTTCTCCTACATCAAAGTTAGTAGGCTTTGAGAGATCCCCTCTTAAGCTTCTAATGTTTTGCATTGATAAGATTACTCTAGTAGATATTTTTAGGAAACTTGATATGTTTTACGTAACCTGCAGAAACAAAAATATAATCGGCATTCAATTCCCAATAACTTTGGGTAACTACACTTGCATAACTGCTCTTGATGCACAAAATGTTGAGAGGAATATTATTGCCTTCAATTTCTACTCTTTTCAGAAGAAGACCTGCTTTGATCTCAAAGGTTTCATTTCTAACAATTTCAGGATGGCTTTCTATCACCTCTTTGATTTAGAATATTATTAGGAAGATTACATAGATGATTATGAGGCCGGAAGAAGATATTATGGAAAGCTCTCTGTGTAGTAAATCATAGATTTTCGAGTCTAAAAAGTATCAAAAGGTCTACAAGATGATGATTAATATTTTCATTCTATTGAATACAAAAAATCCATCAAGCATACTCCTCTTGACACAATTGAATTATTCAAGAAAGAGAAGGATGAGTTGCATGAAATCATAAACCTGGTCATGGTTAAACAAAGGTTTTTTTTGAAATAAAAATGAAAGCATATAATATGGGTAGGATATGGTCACCTTCTCAAGAAGCATCTACATCCCATACAGAAATTCCTACCTCAGTTCCTGAAGCACATACTCAATCAGATCCCTCCCCTCTTAAATCTTCAACTCTGGTATACACAAAGAAAGGAAAGGCTAAGAAGGTTGAGGGGACACAAGAATTAATTGGTGAGGAATTGAGGAAACCTCTTTCACCCAAACAAATAGAAACAACCCATGAAGTTGAACATATTATTGATATCTCAAAATAAGGGAAGGAAACAAAGGACCAAGAAGAAGGGAGAAATTATGAAGGAGGTAGAAATGAAAAAGAGGATGAAGTGGAGAATAAAAAAGAGAGTGTAAAATAAGGTGTTAAAACAGTTAGCATAGTGAAGCTTCTTGTCAAAGAGATGCCTACCTCCAGTGTTGAAACTTCCACTATAGAAGTATCTCATTGCACAATCTCTTGGATCCATGAGCAAACTTGCTTTGGGTCCCCTTTTCACCCCACCTTCTAGTACCACTTTCACTTAGGTCTAATCTTTTTTTGAAAGTAAGAAGAGGAAATATTCATCTCAAATTGTTGCACGAAAATTTGATGTTGTAGCTATTCTCTTGGGAAAAATTCCTACTCCATCTATCAAGAAATCTAAAAATACTTCAATATTGGTGTCTAATTCAAGAGGACAAAAATTTATAGAGATTCCCAAATCAAAGATAGAAAATATTGAAGAGACCTAACTTTGATTGATTTGGAATTAACAAGAATCCCATTAAGTGAGTCCACTCTTGAAAGTGAGGTTCATAACCCGAAAGAAACGTGTCAAAAGTCATTAAAAGAGTTGTTAGTGCAAAATCACAACACCCCTGAATGTTTGCAACCAAATGGGTTGAGACTCTCAATGTGATTACACAACATGGATCATCTCTCAAGGTGTGGGACCTTGTGAGTTGAGAGAGCTCTTCGGATTGAGGCTGGTTCCTATCCCTCTGTTTAGGTGTACACAAAAAATTACAGAGGATCTATTCTAAGTCTATTCTATCTACCAAGGAGACAGGGTTAGAGAGATGCAAGAAAATAAACCTAAGCTAACGAGGTGATACACCAAAGGAATTTTAGACACTAGTTTTGTAGTTTAACACAGACCACAAGAATGTAATACAAACAACATGCATAATGACCAAATCACAATAAGAGATCAGAGAGACAATAACGAATACATGAGAGGGTCAAGAAACATCCACAGACATATATATTATTGCTCAGGAGTCGATACAATATATTGCAGTAGCCAAGAGGAAAAAAATTCATTACAACCCGAAGGAGAGGTTAGAAAAACTCCACAAATCCTTCTGTGAACAAAATAAGAAGGGAGGGCACAAAACAGAAACATCCAACCTTTTACAATGAACCCTAACCTTAATTTTATAGATTTAGCACAGAGGAAGAAGGAGAGAGAATCAGAAAACTAGTTCAAGATCAACCACCGCCATCAATGCCCCTTCAAAATCTGCCCCAAATCTATCATGCCCGCATCAATTACCTATTTGGCACCTCAAAGGAGGAGGAAAGGCGGATCGATCGAATATGTTCTAGTTATTGGGGTAAAATAAATCCTATATTAATGCCTCGAAGAGGTTTCTTCATTTTTTTCCCACCTAACCTCTCCAAAATTAAAGTTTTAAATCTTCATGGCATAAACGAGGCCGAGATATTTCCAACAAAGGCAAGATTTGTTGTATTTCAAGCACCAAGTCGAAAGATATGCCCATTTGAAATTTGAATCAAGTCTGTACAAAATGGTGGGAACCAGCTACCAAAATGGGCCCCCTTTTGAAACCAGACATGGAGGGTTGGCGCATGTCTAAGGTAGCCTTTGTATTTTACTTTTGGAGTTGTGTTGGGCTAACACGTGGTTTCTTCTGCGGCTTGCTCAATCTCTTCATGTTTTTTTGCTAAGACCTTTTACTCGATGGGGTCATATATCTGACCGGGGACACGTGGAGGTTGCAATTGTTTGGAAACCTTCCCTAGTTTTGCTCTTAAATTAGCACCGTGCTGACACTTGGCACCCTCTGCTAGCCTGTCTCAATGTTTTGACTATTCAACTCCGATCCTATCCCTTTATGAAACCGGATGCATGGAGGCTCCGCACTTACTTAGAAACCCACTCAATATTTTTCCTTTGAAGGAGCATTAGGTTGACACGTGGAGGCCTCTCGTAGGTTCTTGGACTTTTCAATGGCCACTCTTACCTTTTTAGACCCTGAAACATGGCGAGATGGCACTCACTCTCCATACTTAGTTGTTTTTGGGCCCGCTCTATCCTATTTTTCAACTTGGACTATGTGGCGAGCCCGCGCTCATTTGGGTCTCCACTTTTGGATTTACCTTTGGGAATGTGCCAAGTGATGCATGATGGCATCCACTAGTACTTATATACTTGGTCCTTTTTGAGGCTTGCCATGTCCACCTTTTGAATTTTAGTTGTTGACTCTGCCTCCTCTTTGGGTCTAGGACACGTGGGGGCCTAACACTTGTTCGAGTCTCCCCTTTTGGGTCAAATCTTTGGAGGCACGTTGTTTGGACACTTGGCAATGTCCACTGTCTCCTCCATACTTAGTCATTTTTTGGGCTCATTCTAAATCATTTCAGATCTTGAAGACTTCGAACCTTCACCATTCCTCCTCTTTGAGCCTTTGGCTTCTTTTGACACTATTTTCTCCTTCCCGACCCTGCTATTCCATTTTCGAGCCCACCTGTAATCTATTTGTTGGATTTGAAGCACGGATTTGCTCAACGGAGATGTTTTATTTTTTAGTTCTTCTTGCATGGTCTTGTTTGATATTTTACAAGCCCCACCACTTCATTGTAGAGTCCCTCTGCAACCTGTTTGCAGGATTTGAACGTGATTTCTCTAGTTCCTTCTTTACGGGGTTGTGGTTGATTGATTTTATCGGGGGACAAAATAGTGATAAGAATTTGGTGACTTGTAGGGGCATCTGTGTGCTAGATAAAGAGACCAGTAGCCTTGAAGCATCCATTGGGCATGGAGTCAAGAATGATGGCCTAATACTAATCCTGCTTTTGATCCGCATGAGCCGACCAGCCACTGTTTGCACTCTCAATTTTCATAAGAAATCTCGAAACAAGGTTTCTGAGAGTAGAAAATTGTCTTGACCTGGGGATTTCATCTGTCCTTGAATGGACTGTTTGAAGACGGATTTTTAGTTGCTCTGCATTTGTTTTATTTTGAAGATAACAACTATTACAGAAACTATGAGTTTCCCTATCATGAATACTAAAAGGGATAACACGTCCACTTGGAGGCACGTTGGGTTGTGTAACAACGTAACCTAGAGCAACAAAGAACATGTGCCACAACACTTAGGGAAACAACAACTACACTACAACAAAACAACGTGCATACGCACTTAGGGAAATTAAAATCCTATGTTAATATTTATAGGGGTGGAAACTTCCCATTCAAAGATCAATGTTTGAGATGGATCTTGTTCACTGGGATCTATAATTCTTCGCCATCCAATTTAGCCAGCTGGA
Source organism: Taxus wallichiana var. yunnanensis (assembly GCA_018340775.1). Classification (NCBI taxonomy): domain Eukaryota; kingdom Viridiplantae; phylum Streptophyta; class Pinopsida; order Cupressales; family Taxaceae; genus Taxus; species Taxus wallichiana. Next base: position 903,603,125 of record CM031235.1, on the reverse strand, counting down.
AGGCATTGCTACTCTTGCACTCTATGATCATGTAAGGGCCACTCCAGATGGCATCAAATTTGGAGTGTTTTCCTAGATTTTCCTAATCTGTATCCCACTTTAGGACTAAGTCCCCTTCTGAAAGGTCCTCATCCTTGCCTTCTTATCAAAACTATTTTTAACAATTTTTGATCCTTTTCCATGACTTGCATTGCATGCTCTCTTGCCTCTCCTACCTCCATCAGCTCTGCATACCTGATTGTCATGGGTTCAAACTCAACTAGCTCTAACTGTTTCATGAGTTCCAAAGTGGGAAACTCCAATGAGATGGGAAATACTACCTCCTTTCCATATATAAGTTTGTAAGGTGAGCTACTTGTGGACCTCTTTGATGTGATCCTATTAGCCCATAGAGCTAATTTGAGCCTTGTATGCCAAGTCCTTTGATTTTCATCCAGATTCCTTATGATAATCCTTAATAGGTTCTTATTTGTGGAATTTGCTTGGCCATTACCCTAAGGGTAATAATTTGATGAGGTGTTGAGATACACACCATTCTTGACTTCCCATTCAGTGATCTTTGTACCAAGGAATGCCAATGCATTATTTGATATAATAGTGGCAGGGACTCCAAACCTAGTGGTTATTCCTTCATAAAAATCCAAGATGTTGGATTCATTTACTTCTTTTAGTGCCACTACTTGTCCACTTGGTGAAATAATTTGTGGCTGTAAGTATCCACTTGTGGCCTTACCTTGAATTTGGGTTAATCAACCCAATGAAGTCTAGCCCCCATTGCATGAATGGCTGATTCACTAAAATGGGATGAAGGGGTAGGGCTGCTAGCTTCTCTTTTCCTGTGAAGAATGCACACTTTTTACACTTCTTGACCCATGAGTAGTAGTCCCTGAACACTGTAGGCCAATAATAACCAGCTCTCATGATCTTGAGAGTTGTTTCTCGAGGGGCAAAGTGACCTCCTGCTTCTCCATCATGGAATTCATGCAACACTCTCAATTTGTCATGTCTCAATGCACCTCAATAGAATACCATTGATATCCTTCTTAAACAATACACCACCAACAAGCACATATGGGATAGCTTGTAGTCTGAAGTATCTTCTCTTTGCCTTGTTCCATTCTAGAGGGAACATACCTATTTGAAGGTAATGCACCAAATATTGGGTCCAACATGGAGTAGGTGCATCATTAGCTGATTGTTCTTGATCATTCTATAGAAATAGGATAGCCTCCTTTTCACCCATTGACTCATCTTGTTGCTTAGAGGTGAGCTATTCACATAGTCCCTTGCCTCTAACTAGTTTGGTCACCTTGATCTCAATGTCATATTCCATTACCTGGGTGAGCTAACCTGTCCTCTTCTCATTCAAATCCTTATTTAAAAGGAATTCCCTAACACCAACATGAGATACTAAAAATTGAATCCTATTATTTGAGACCAAGTATCTGAACTTTTTTAAGCTCCTAATAACAACAAGGACATATTTTTCAATGAAAGAGTATTTTACCTTGTAGTCCTCCGGAGCTCCTCGGCTGTCAGAAAGCTATGGGTTTATCTGAACCTTCATTGTTGGGTTGGACCAAGATGGTTGAGATGGTGCCTGACCCTCTAAAATCATATAGCATGAAGTCTTTGGAAAATTCTGGGTTAATGAGAGTTGGAGCTTGTGATATTGCGAGCTTGATGGCCTCAAAACTCTTTTCCTTCTGTTGTCCATTTAAATGTAAGACTCTTCTTTAACATCATTTTTAAAGGCTTCAAAAGAGTAGCAAAGTTAGGTATAAACCTACGAACAAATTTTATCCTCCCCAAGAAGATTTGGAGAGACCTTTTATGTTGTGGCAATGGAAGTGTCCAGATGGCCTCAACCCTTTCAGGATCAATTGTCAACCCCTTCCTTGAGACAATGTGGCCCGAAATTTCCCTTCATGAGCTAGGAACACACACTTTTTGGGTTTAATGACACCCCGAACCTCCTACATCTCTAGAATACATGTCTAAGGTGAAAGAGATGATCTGCAACATTCTTGGAGAAAACAATGATATCATCAAGATATATCAGGACTATGTTGTTAATTAAGCCTTTGAATACCATGTCCATAGCTCTCTGAAATGTTGCTCCAACATTTGATAGTCCAAATGGCATCTTCTTATAAGCATAGGTTCCCCATTTGGTGGTGAAGGCTATCTTGAATTGATCTTCCTCCTTCACCGTTATTTGGTTATAACCTGAGTATCCATCCAACAATGAAAACCTTTCGAACTAGCTACAACTTGTAGGATTTGTTCCATTGATGGAAGTGGGTAGTGATCCTTAAGTGATGCTCTGTTTAGATCATGAAAGTCCACACACAACTTGATTTCTCCATTTTTCTTCCTCACAGGCACCAAGTTAACAACCCAACTTGAATTCTTGATAGGAATGATGATACTAGCCTCAATTAATTTGTTCAATTCTTTTCTCATGAGAGGATAAATGTGGGGATTTATTGGCCTTTGCTTCTATCTGAAAGGCTTGGCTCCTAGATCTAGCTCGATGGTGTGATGTGCCAGATTTGGGTTGAAACCTCTTAAATCTTTATAATTCCAAGAAAATACATCTGGGAATTCTTGACAAATTTGAACAAATTCATATTTTTCTTGTTGAGTGCTTATCCTGCCAATCTGCAATGTTTTACCTCCCTCTATAAAAATAGTTTCTCAATATTCACCATTTACCTATATATTTTCCTTCTCTTTTTGGAATTGGTCATTTGGGTTGAAGATTGATTCCAAAGTGACAAGACCCTTTGGTAGTTTGTTGGTCCTCACTGTACCCACTATATCACCATCTTGTTGCTCCAATCTGTCTTGATTCTTGGAAGAGAAATTAGCTTCCTCAAGAAAGTTGGAAATTTGTTGATCAATTTCAAAGACTTGCCAACTTATGTTGTTGTCTGGGACAACTGGTCTTACAACCAACTTGATATGGGGTTGATGCTTATCATTCTTGATACTCCCCACAACGTAAAATATTGCCCCAACTATTTCCAGTTTGTCTGCTTACTTCATTTTTCTTCTTGGGGATGGAGCTGATGCTGAATGCCTCAAAATCCTCAATGAGGTCCCATACCTAGTTATTGTAACTCTTTAACAGGTTGTTCTTGATAGTATTTTTCCTATGACTTGATTAGCAACTAGTTCACTGTTGCCAAACACTTACAAGTTCTTGATTCCTCATTTCCTTGCCCAATGTAATCCATGAACCAAAGCCTCATATTTTGTTGTGTTATTTGAATAGGAAAATTGGAAATGGAAAGATGAGTAGTATTTCATACCTTTAGGGGAAACAAACATAGCTCCTCCTCCGGATCCTTGCCTACTTCTTGAGCCATCAAAGAAAAATTGACATATCCTTTTGTTCTAGCTTAATGATGTCAGGAAGAGGATGATTCTCCTCATGTAGATAGTAGACTCCTAGCTCAGATTCTTCCATCTCCTTATAGGGGTCAAAATCATGTATTTTGTTCACCCATTCATCAAGATTCAAGTCTAGGATACACCCCACCTTGGTATCTACTTCACAAGTGCTTAGGAGGTCCTCCTGATCAAAGGTTGAACAATTGGCATTGATTGGGTTAGGTACATAAGACTCAATATGGTAATCTGCTATGGGCTCAGATCTGATTATGGCCTTAGCTCCATACCTTGTTCTAAAATCATATGCAACCAATCAACAGACAAATAGCCTCCAATTTTGGTAGTGAAGTCCCTGGACAAACACAATGCAAAATGTGGTGGTAAGTCTATGACTGATACATTCTGAAATATAGTCACATTAGGGCAGGCATGCAGTGTGAGGCTCAGATCCTTGATGACTCCAATATTTTCCACTATTGTCTATCCAATTACACTACCCCTCTGAAGATGAATTCGTATTGAAGACCCAGTTGATCAGCTATTTGCTTTGGCATGACGAACTACTTGCCCCCGAGTCAATCATGCAATTATGTACCAATTTGTCCCCAATGATCAATGAAACATAGAATGGAGGAGGCTTCAAATTCTTACCTTGTTGTCCTCCATGGTTTCCCTCAGGTTGAGCTGTATTGGAAAACACTTTCTCTTGCTGGCTAGGGGGCTTATTTAAGCTTGACCAATTAGCCATGGCAGTCTACAACAAATCCCTTTGTCCTGGAATGGCTAGTGACTCCCATAATGAAATGTTCACATTTGTCTTCTTCATTTGCTCAATGATATTAAATGAGTTATCCTTCATTGCCCCTTCCTGGCACATTTTTCTCTTGCACATGGGTTGTTACAACCGGTGCCTGAGTAGATTTGGAAGGTGGCTTGGACTGACTCTGCATATTAGGAGTTACATTTTGAGTGCCAATACCTTGTGGAGTAATGGAGGATTAAGGATTACCTGAGTTTGGTGATTGTCCTTCTCCAATATTTCTCTTCTTGGACCATGTATTGGCAGCTACACTTTGAGAAGGGGCCTGATTCATTCCACAGAAGTCTTCATCTTGCATATTGACAAGCATAGTTTCACTTGGAGATTCTTCTTGTTAAGCTCCTTGCTACTAATTTTATTCTTGGCTAGACTCTTGTGACACACCAATGGTTTGTACCATTGTTGGGTTTTAAATTTTCACTTAAAATGAAACCACCGTGTCAAGGGACAAGCAAGTCCCTCCTCTTTAATGGGAGAGGTTCCCTTATTGAAATAAGGGGAAAACCTATGTACAAATACATAATATTTCATTCAATGGTGGTTTCCCGATATCTTGAAATGTTTTATATGCTTAGAAAGTTATCAATACATGAGGATAGAATACTTGAAGAGAGGAGGGAGGCAGAAGAAGACAATACTTTTAGGGAAAAGAGATGGCAGAGAAAACCATTATATGTATTGAGAAAATGAGATATAAAGTAGAACCATTCACATTTATAATAGGCACAATCTACAAACTCAAAGTTCTTGAGATTTTATAAACTAGAACACAAAATTTCTAAGCATGCAAGGATTAAATGATTCACAAATCAGAGCAAGAAGGAAGGAGAAAATAGAGGAAAAAGAGAAAACTCTTGTATTGATTTCTTCCGATTAGAAATTACATTTCCAGAATATCCAAATTCCTAACCCCACACAATGGCTTTGAAAGCCCCTGATATAGCTCACAAGAGATGGTTACAACTTCCTCAAGAAAGAAAGAAATAGTTATAACTTATTCCAATCATCCACGCCCTTTCGAATTCTTGATTTGCAAAGAAACGTTAATGGAAGATTTAAAAAAAAAAAATACGGCCATTTCATTATTTCACCAGATTAAAACATGGACCGCCCACATGGAAGGAATTGATTGGAGCGGGCCTGCGGATGCCTTTTGCATTTTTTTCCTTTGAAGCTGCGCCAAGCTAACACGTGGAGAGCTCCGCCGTTCCTTTATACTTATCTAATTCGGGCCAATTTCTTGCTTGACTTATATTGACCCCTAGACACATGGAGAGCTAGCGCTCATTTGAGTTTCTGCTTTGGAAACACTTCTTGAAATTGTGTCGAGTTGACACGTGGCTTTTTCCGATGGTTTTGGACTTTTCAATGGCCAACTCTATCTCTCCACTGAATTTAACCATAGGGTGAGCTGGCACTCATTTGGAGATTTACCCTTTGATTTCACTTCCAAAATTGTGTCGCTAAGGCACGTGGAGACTTCTGCCAACCCACCCATACTTAGTTAATTTTAACAATCGAATCTTTCTCTTTTTGGACTGAGATATGTGGAGGACTGGTGCAAGTTTGAGAACTAGCACCGAATTTGACTCTTGAAGCTGCGTCGATGAGGCACATGGCTTTGTCTGCTAAACCATGCATACTTAATCGATTTGAGCTTGTTTTACATTAATTTTGAACTTGGGACACTTGGAAATCCTACACTTATGTGATGACTATCCCTTGGGCTCTGCCCCTAGAGTTGTGTCATTTAGATGCATGGAGACTTCCACTTTGTCACTTGAAACATGGCCATGCCATATCTAATTAGGAATATCCATGTACTACCCATGGATGCTGTGGGAAAAATTAACGAGGAAGATACACCTATCATTCCCGACTGTAGGAAGAAAATAAAAAGAAGGAAGAAACTTCACCATTATGCCTAACTTTCAAATTGTTCTCCATGAATGGGAAAAATGCAAATAATGTCAGGCTCGACATGATCCAATACTCCAAGGTATAGACTCAAAATTTTCAAAACTTGACTTCAAAAGAGGGGAATTTTGAGGATGACAACAACTGGCTCTTTCTGGGGATGACTTGGCTTGGAACAAAGACACAAGGCAAGATCAAGAACTACAGATAACTCGGGAAAGAGGACTAGTGTCTTATCCATTAGGAAAAGGAGTCAAAGAAAACCAATACAAGGCAACACATAAGATAGGAAAAGAAAAAAACAAACCAAAAGGGAAGACCCAAAACAAAACACACCACACAAAGAACAAGAAAGGGACACAAGCCAAAAACCAAAAACCAAACACAATGTACAAAAGGACTTCCTATCCACCTAGGACTTGAAAAACTTTAAGTACTTCCCATTATAAGGAAGTGGGAGAGGAGATCCATCCATGTAATCCAAATAAAAAGAGTTCTCTCCAAAAAAAAATCTGATTCTAAAAGGACCAAGCCAAAGAGAATCAAACTTACCATGACTTCCTTGTGGCTCATGTCTTTTGTCCCAAAGCAGCACAATATCTCCCACTTGGAAAACTCTAGGTTTGGATTTCTTGTCAAACAAAGCCTTCACTTTCAACCTTGAGCTGCTTTATCCACCTCGAACCATTTTACGCAATCCATCGTCATCAAGCTTCTTAAGATACAAAATTCTCTTATCTAAAGTGCTATTGAAACTTGAATCTTCAATGGTTTTCATTAGATGCAAGGCTAGAAATTCCACCTTAACGGGTAGTTGAGATTCCACAAAGATACACCACTTGGAAAGGAGACATTCCAATTGCTCTCTTAGGTGTAATTATATTAGCATAAAGTGCATCATATACCTTCTAATGCCAATTCCTCTAAGAATAATTTACAAGCCTTCTAACTATGTTCACCAAGTTCTTATTTGTTGATTCTACTGTCCATTACCTTGGGGGTAGTAATCGAAGAATGAGAAAGTGATATCCCATATCCATACCGGAAGTCCAACATCTCGGTAGAAGAAAATTTGGAAGCATTATCGAGTCACAATTTTGTTTGGGGTCCTAAACTGATCAATATGTTCTCCTTAATGAAGCTGCAAACTACCTTGGAAGTAGTACTCTTAACTTGGATGGCTTCCACCCACTTTGTGAAGTAATCAATGGCGATCGACACATGGGTATGTCCAGCACGGAAGGTAGGTTAAGATTTGCAATAAAATCCAATCCCCACTGTTGAAAGGGCTCATCAATCACTACTGACTTTAGTGGAAAAGTAGCTCACTTACGTCTTCCAACAAACATTTGGCATGCTTCACATTTACCAACCCATTTTGATGCATCTCTAAATAGAGTGAGCCAATAATAACCAAGGCGAAGTATTTAATGAGTTATTCTGATAGAGGAGAAATGACCTCCACAATCCTCATCGTGAAAAGTAGAGAACAACTTCTTTTGTTGCTCCTTATCTACACACTTCAAAAACCTTCCATCTATGCCTCGTTTGAATAAATAATTCTCCCATAGCACATATTGTGTAGACCTCAGTTTGATGGCTCTCTTCTCTTTAGAACTCAAGTGAGATGGACACTCTCCATAGGTCAAAAAGTGAGCAATTTCATCATACCATACATATAATGAGCTGAGGAATAGAACAATAGGGACATCAACTCCATCTTTGGACAACTCCTTGGCAGCTCCCTCAGCAATGATTTCACACAGCCATTACCCCGAACCAACTTTTTTGGCTTGATGTCAAGATCATACTCTTGCACCTTTGCTACCCAATTACCTCTCTTGGTTCCAAATTCTTGCTGAGTAAGAATGGATTTGATTGTTGTATCAGGAACCAGCACCACAGAATGAGAATTAAGGATGTAAAACCTAAACTACTTAATAACTTTGACAACTAAAAAATCATGTTTCTCCATCATGGTGTACTTCAGCTCATGAGTTTTCAAGACATAACTCATGAATGCAATTGGGAGCTCATGATCTTCAACATTCTTCTAGGCTAACACAACAGCTAGGGTATTTTCAGTGGCATAACAATAGATAATGAAATCTTTGCTAAAGTCAGGGCATGCCAAGATTGGAGTCTTTGCAATAGCCTATTTAATGTTCTCAAATGATTTCTTCCCTTCAGAGGACAAACCAAAATTTTTCTTCCCTTTCATCATATGAGCAATGCTCATAGTAAGTTCTGCAAAATCGGGGATAAATCTCCTTAGGAAATTGATCTTACCAAAGAAAGAATGGATACCTTTCTTACTTGATGGAAGAGGAATTTGCTAGATGGCCTGAACTCTCTCTAGATCAATCTTGATCCCTTCCTTTGAAACAATGTGTCCCAACAACTTTCCTTCTGTGAAAAAAACATAGACTTCTTAGGGTTTAAAGAAATTCCATGCTCTCTACACTTCTGCAATACTATTTCAAGTTATTGGAAGTGATATTTTCTTGCTTTAGAAAACATTTTCAAGTCATCCAAATACACAACAATGCATTTCCCTTTCAAACTTCCAAAAGCCAAGTCCATGGCCCTCTAGAAAGTAGTACCAACATTGATGAGACCAAATGGCATCCTTTTGTATGCAAAGGTTCCCCAAGGAGTTGTAAAGGCAGTCTTATGTTGATATGTAGTATTCACCTCTACTTGATTGTACCCCAAGAATCCATCTAACATAGATATTATCTCTGAGCCTGTAACATTTTGCAATACTTGGTCCATCATGGAGAGAGGGTAATTGTCCTTCAAATAACCCTAAGTTAGTTTTTTGAAGTCCATACAGATCCATATCTCACCATTCTTCTTCCTCACAGGAACTATATTAGTAATCCACATTGAATGGTGGATGGGGAAGATGATCCTAGCCTTCAGAAGCTTTTGTATTTCTTGGAAAATTGTATTAGCTATCTTTGGATTATATCACTTTTCTTCTGTTTGAAGGGTTTGATCCCAGGCTTAAGAGGAATTAAATGTTACATTTATTTAGGCTAAAAATCCTTGAGATCATCATAAGAGTAATCCAGAACATCAACATACCTCTTCAATAGATTCACCACCTTCTTTTTCTCTTCCTGAGTGTAGCATTTTCCAATGTTGACCATTTTGGGATCATCAAGACTCCCAATATTCACTTTCTCAGTCTCAGCAGATTTTCGGGCTCCTTGGGAAACTTTAGACTTCATATATCTATCATGTTTATCAAAAATATCCTCCAAACTCACCAGCCCTTTAGGAATTTTGTTGCCTTTCAGTTTGATGCATCCATCTTGATCCATCTCTTCTTTGACACCCTCTTCATTTGATGACACACTCTCTAGGAAAATTGTCACTTCCTTCAAAGTACAGCTGATCAAAGTTGTCTCTAAGCTCCAAGAAAGAAAGAAAATGCTGGTCATCATTGAAAACTTGCCAATTATTTGCATTGTCAGGCACACTAGGTCTATGGATCAGCTCAATGGTGAATTTCTCCTGAGGAAAATCAAGATGAGGAATCAACAAGGACCCCGAAATAGCTAGAGAGTCAGCCCTAGTGTTCCTTTCCCTTGGCACAACTTCAATGGAAAAATCATCAAGGAATTCAATGGAATCCTAGACCAGATTCCTATAGTGTTTCAACCTTCTATTCTTTACCTGATAAAGGTCTCTAACTTGTTTTACAATTAGCTCAACATCTCCATGAGCAAGAAGGTTCTTCACTCCCATTTCCTTCGCCATGCTCAACCCAAGAATAAGGGCCTCATACTTGGTAGTATTGTTGGTATTTTCAAACTGAAATTTGAAGGAGAAAGGATGAACCTTACCCCCAGGAGAAATGAGCACTACACCAGCTCCAGAACCAACTAAAGAGCAACTTCCATCAAAATCCAAAGTCCACACACCATTAGGATCAAGCAACACTTCCTTTGGTATACTTGTCTCCTCTTGTGACATGATCATGTAGTTCTCATGCCCAATGTCTTCATACAGTATTTGTGCTTTAGGATCATCTATCTTTTGCACAATATACTTTTCTTGTTTCTCAGGTAGTAGCTTCTTCATCTTCCCATTAATAGGGATCAAGGCATGTGACCAATCCATTTGGATCTCACCTCCGACATATTTGTAAAAGTTCCTACTTAGTAGCATGCCATAGGAAGGAGGGATATCAGCAACCAAGATGGTAGCCAAGACCTTCTTCTCTAGTAAAGCAGTAAAAGCTACTTGTGCATCCTTGATTCTCTCCCTACCAAAGGAACTTCGTTACTTTCCATGGAATAACAAGAGCCATAAGTGTGAGTTAGGGTTAGACCCAAAGCATGAGCCACTTTTGTAGGCATTACATTATCAGATGCACCAGAATCAATGACATAATTGCTAAGCTTGTCGTCGGCTATGAGCAGAGAGTCACATAGAAGGGTTTGATCTTCTCATTGGGTGAAGTTACTACAACCATAATGTTGGGTTGAGGTGGAGAAGAAGGAGTGGGAAAAAGGCCTTTAGAAGAATGGGCTAGGGTTTTAGATTTAGAATTTACAAAGTTAACCATCTTGGCAAAGGCTTTTGGATGGGTTTGATAGAACTTTGCCTCTGAAATCTGAATCTTGGTCTTTTTAAGATGGTCTATAATGTCAAAAGATCTAGATGTGGATAGGGAATCACTACTAGGATTAGGAGGAGCTTTTGATCCATCAACTTTATCATTTGTTGGATAGGAATTCTCAAAAGTAGAACTAGAGGAAGAAGGACTAGTAGAGCTTACATTTTGGGTGGAAGTAGTAGGAATAGGAGCTCCTCTTCTTGCAATCACCAGGATGGTGATGGGGTACTTCTTAGATCTTTTTTCAGGTTGCACCACTTTTTCCTTTTTGTTGGTCTGCTCCCGGGTCATAACAACATATGACTCACTATTCATCTTAGCCATTACATCATCATAGTAATCTTCATCATCCACACCTTCAGTGGTGAGGAAATGAATTCAAGAACCACCAGGGCTCTTCCATTTCTTGATCAGCTTCCTCTTCTTGTTCATCATAGAGCCCATCTTCTTCCTCAACATTAGGCTCACGAACCTCACAAGTAGCATTGAAAGGCACCTTAAGGGGTGGACCTTCAATGGCCAACTTGGTTTGAGAAGAGGGCAAGCGGTTCCTAGGCTGAAATTTATTCCTTGGAACATCTTGATATGGAGCATGCTAAGCCAATTGATTTTTTATGGAAATGAGGTCATTAGCCATCTTTTGCACCAACTGATCTGCATTACCTCCAGGAGAAGGAGAAGAAGATGCTTTGGATTTGAAAGAATCCCTTTTCAGCTTGCCAAACATGATCAAGTCATCTTCCACACTGACAACCAATATTTGATTAGCATCCAAAGTTACAAGATTTACTCTCCTCGGGCACGACTTACTTCCAACAATTGAGAATTCAAGAAGAAACACTTCTGAATCTAATCAATAGGCCTAGTATCTAGTGGAATATTGTTAACCAACTTGTTGAACTTGGCCACAAATTCTCTCATAGGCTCATGTGGCTCCTTCTTTATTTGAGAAATATGAGCTAACAAAGCATGCACATCTTCAGCAGGTTTGAAACACTGCTCAAATTTAGTCCTCATAGTAGTCTAATCGATGATGGTCCCAGTAGGAAGATGGTAAAACCAATCTGTAGCATTGTCTTGCAAGGTTTCCACAAATAGCCTAACAGAGACATCCTCATGTTCAACTCCAAGGACCCCACATGCAATAATGAAGGCTGCAATGTGTTCATCAGGGTGCACTTTGCCATCACCTCTAAATTTGGGAAAATTCTTCCTATTACCCCTAGGTAACTCATGCAATGGTTGAGGAAGAGCCAGAGGCCCAACTCTTTGTCCCCAAGGCTGAGGTGCTGCCATCCTTGGAAAGATTGCTTGAAGTGGAACTGAGACACCAGCAAGAATTAGGGCATGGAGATTAGGGCTAAGTTGTGCTTGAGGAATGCTACTACCAAAAGTTCTGTCTTCATAGGAGGTGTGCTTATGGAATGAGCTCTTCTATTTCTTCTTGTTGGAGGAAGTTAAAAACCTTGTTGATCTAAGAGTTGAAATTGGGGATCTTCAATTCCAAGAGCCCTTCTACCACAAGTATATCTTAGAGTCGTCAAATCAAAGAAATGATCAAATTAGTTGTTCTTTTAAGAAAGGAAATTTGTTGAACAAATTCCCTAGTGGAGTTACCAAAAACTATTGGGTTTCATATTTTCACTTGGAATGAAACCACAGTTAGGGATAAGAAAGTCCCTCCTCTTTAATGGGAGAGGTTCCCTTATTGAAAGTAGGGGCAAAACCTATGTACAAATACACAATATTTCATTCAATGGTGGTTTCCCGATATCTTGAAATGTGTTTTATGCCTGGAAAGTTATCAATACATGAGGATAGAAGACTTGAAGAGAGGAGGGAGGAAGAAGAAGACAATACTTTTAGGGAAAAGAGATGGTAGAGAAAACCCTTATATGTATTGAGAAAATGAGATATAGAGTAGAACCATTCACGTTTATAACAGCACAATCCATAGACTCAAAGTTCTTGAGATTGTATAAACTAGAACACAAAGTTTCTAAGCATGCAAGGATTAAATGATTCATAGATCAAAGAAAGAAGGAAAGAGAAAACAAAGGAAAAAGGAGAAAACTCTTGTATTGATTTCTTCTGATTAGAAATTATAGTTCCATAATATCCAAACTCCAAACCCCACACAATCGCTTTGAAAGCCCCCGATATAGCTCACAAGAGACGATTCTGAACTTCCTCGAGAAAGCAAGAAATAGTTATAAATTATTCCAATCATCCACGCCCTTTCAAATTCTTGATTTGTAAAGAAATGTTAATAAGCGGAAAAAAGGTTTTTAATATACGGCCATTTCATTATTTACTTGATTAAAACACGGGCCATTTGATTTTATTTTACAACTTTAAATTTGGGCCGCCCATATGGAAGGAATAGATTAGAGTGGGCTGCATGATGCCTTTTACATTTTTAGCCTTTGAAGTTACACTAGGATGACACATGGAGAGCTCCACCGGTTCCTTTATACTTAGCCGATTCGGGCCAATTTCCTTCTTGACTTATGTTGACCCCTAGACACATGGAGAGTTGGCACTCATTTGAGTTTCTGCTTTGGAAACACCTCCTGAAATTACATCGAGATGATGTGTGGCTTTTTCCACCGGTTTTGGACTTTTCAACAACCAACTCTATCTCTCCATTGACTTTAACCACGTGGAAAGTTGGTTCTCATTTGGATATTGACCCTTTTATTTCACTTCAAATTGTGTCGTTAATGTGTTTCAATGGTGTCGTTAAGGAATTTAGAGATTTCACGACACAATACTCCTTAACGACACAATACTCCAAGGTACTCAATGGTGTCATTAGTGCACCATTGAAACACATTAATTGATCATGTGGCTGATTTTATGGGAAACACCAATCATATTCTTTTACCATGTTGTTTTGTGCTAGAACCAATGTTCTTGATGTTGAAGTTGTGTTTGGATCATATGACCTGAAAGGTCTAGAAGCTTGAGGTTGTCCTTGGTTTTGACTCTAACTTACATGACTGATTTGGTGGTCTATTTTCTTGAGACAGGGGTCTAGCCCGATCTGAGCTTGAGGCTGATATGGCCAAGAACTCGAGCTCTGCTTTGCATCTTGATAGTTACTAATTCATTCCCTAGGTTCTAAAGTTGTTTCAACACATCTTGAAGCTCTTTTGAGGTGTTAGAGGATGAGGTGGAAGCTTCAGTTGAACTTTGATTCCTAGGAGTATGTATAGGAGCTAATGTGGGTGTTTGGTTAGTGCTTGGGATTCCTAATTCTAGGTATAGAGGCATTGGTGGCCTAGGAGCAAGTATGCCGCATGAATTAAGAAATTTTCAGCTCCTATGGAAAGGCTATAAGCTGAAGGTAAGGTCGTGCCTCCCATTGAATGAATCATTAAATCAATATTAGAATTTAGAGCTCTAAGAAAGTATAAGAAAACACCTACATTTATGGGCATTATGACCAATGGAACCCTATCCCAGGGCTATTGAAATTTGAGGTTGAAATCTCTCAACTACTCATTAGGAGCTCTTTTGATTGTTGTTAGTTTCTCCAACAAGGACATGTTATCTCCTTTTTCTCCAAACTAGTCATAAAGAGCTCTACGCATATAAGGTCCCAATTTTGAATAGATCCTGCTGCTAGGCTTCTGAACCATTGTGAAGCTTTACCCTTGAGTGAAGAGGCTAGCAACTTAACTGTAATCTCCATCTCAGTGATTTCATGGATTATATAGATATTTGCAATGTCTTGAATGTGGTCGCTAGGAGAAGTCTGGTTATCTCAAGTGAAATATGGGATGATCTTTAATGCTGCCACTGGGGCTATATTTTGTGCATTAAGAGTGAGTGGGATACTTCCCGTGAAGTTAACATAAGGATTTGATGGTTGTGCCATCCTGATCGGCCTGAGGATCCTTACTGGTTGAAAGAATGACCTACTAGGAGGAGGTGTTGACAAGGCTCTATTTGGTGGAGATGGAGACCTCTGGGCTCTTCTCCCCCTTCTCCTTCTATCTAGAGACAAGTGTAGGTGGAAAAACTATCCCTCTTCTCTAGTTCTTGACCTTGTTTGTATTCTTCTCATGAACTTGGAAAGCTTGGACTGTTGAAACCAGTGGATTCTGTCCCTTTTGGAGTCACCAAATGTGTAGTTTTAAAGCTTCTTAAAAGCTAGAATCACAACAAGTGCACATCAATCTTACTATAATAAAGATGGAGACTTCTTTGGTCCCATTAGGCATGCCAAAACTATTTGTAAGGTCACACGGTGTCTTATGATTTGTTGTTTGTAATGAGACACCTTGGAAAGATGGAAGATCTAACCTCATTATCCCACCAAAGTGCAAAATCTGTTAGTGTACAATCACAACACCCTTGAATGTATGCAAATAGATGGGTTAAGAATCTTAGTGTGATTGCATAACATTAAACATATCTCAAGGTGTGAGGCCTTGCGAGTTGAGAGAGCTCTGGATTGAGGCCGCCTCCTATCCCTCTGCTCGTTTCAGTGTACACAAGAATATTGTAGAGGATATATTCTAAGTCTATTCTATCTACCAAAGAGATAGGGTTAGAGAGATGCAAGAAAATAAACCTAATCTAACGAGGTGATACACCAAAGGAATGTTAGACACTCGTTTTGTAGTTTAACACCACTGGAATGTAATACAAACAACATGTATATATGACCAAATCACAATAAGAGATCAAAGAGACAATAATGAATACATGAGAGGGTCGAGAAACATCCACAGACATATATATTATTGCTCAGGAGTTGATACAATATATTGCAATAGCGAAGAGGAAAAACTTACATTATAACCTGAAGGAGAGGTTAGAAAAACTCCATAAATCCTTCTGTGAACAAAATAAGAAGGGAGGGTGCAAAACAAAAACATCCAACCTTTTACAATGAGCCCTGACCTTGCTTTTATAGATTCATCATAGAGGGAAGAAGGAGAGAGAAGTGGGAAAACCATTTCGATTCTCAACCACTACCATCAATGCCCTTGTAAAATCCACCCCAAATGCATGTCGCGCATGCATAAATTACTTGTTCGGCACCTCAAAGGAGGAGGAAACGATGGATTAGATTGAATTCGATCTGGTTATTAGGGCAAATAGATCCTGTATTAATGGCCCAAAGATGTTTCTTAATTTTTCCCCACCTAACATCTCAAAAATTAGATTTTTAGATCTTCATGGCATAGACGAGGCCGAGATCTTTCCAATGGTGCCGGATTTGCTGTATTTTGAGCCTCAAGTTAAAAGATATTCCCATTTGAAATTTGAATTAGGTTTGTAAAAAATGGCGGGAACTAGCTACCAAAATGCCCCCCCTTTTGAAATGGACACATGAAGGGTTGGCACATGTCTGAGGGTAGCCTTTGTATTTTTCTTTTGGAGTTGCGCCAAGATGACACGTGGTTTCTTCCATGGCTTTCTCAGTCTCTTCATGTTTTTGACTAAGTCATTTTGCTCAGTGGGGTCATATATCTAACCAGGAACATGTGGAGGTCTGACACTTGTTTGGAAACCTTCCCCCAATTTTTCTCTTGAATTAGCATCATGCTGACACTTGGCACCCTCTGCTAGCCTATCTCAATGTTTTGACTATTCAACCCCAACCCTATCCCTTTATGAAACCGGATGCATGGAGGCTCCATGCTTAATTAGAAACCCACTCAAGAGTTTTCCTTTTCGGGAGCGTCGGAGTTGACATGTGGAGGCCTTTGGAATTTCTTGGACTTTTCAATGGCCGCTCTTACCTTTTCAGACCCTAAACACGTGGCGAGATGGCACTCGTTCTCCATACTTAGTTGTTTTTGGGCCTGCTCTATCCTATTTTTCAACTTGGACTACATGGCGAGCCCACACTCATTTGGGTCTCCACTTTTGGATTTACCTTTGGGGATGCGCCAAGATGACGCGTGGCGGCTTCCGCTAGCACTTCTATACTTAGTCTTTTTTTAGGCCTACCTGCACCTTTTAACTTTTAGTTTCTGATTATGCCTCCTCTTTGGGTCTAGGACACATGGGGGCCTAGCGCTTGTTTTAGTCTCCCCTTTGGGTCCAATCTTTGGAGGTGCACCTTTGCTTAGACACTTGGAAGCATCCATTGTCTCCTCCATACTTAGTCATTTTTGGGCTCGTTTTGAACCGTTTCAGAGCCCGAAGACTTTGAACCTTCACCGTTCCTTCTCTTTGAGCCTCTGGCTTCTTTTGACACTATTTTCTCCTTGCTCGAGCCTATTATTCCATTTAAGAGCCTCGCCAATAATTTGTTTGTTGGATTTGAAGCACAAATTCGCTCGATTGAGCCATTTTTTAATTTCTCCTTTCACGGGGTCGTTTGATCTTTTGTAGGCCCTGCCACTTCATTATAGAGTCCCTCTACAACCTATTTGTAGGATTTGAATGTGATTTCTCTAGTTCCTTCCTGTGTGGACTCGTGGCTGATTGATTACGTCAGGGACAAAATATTGATAAGAAGAGTTGAAAAGGAAGTAGACACAAGAACAACTAGAAGAACAATTGCAGAACCCTTTCTGATTTCATCAAGTCTCTATTAGCAAGTGAAAAATTATTAGATCCATATCCTCTCTAACTTTAATTACATTTCCTATTGTCTTGACTAATGAGGAGGTACAAAATATCAAAGATATTCATAAGAATGCATCTTATGGAAAGGCAATTGAGGCCATGGTGGATGGAATGCTGATTTCTAGCCTGAATTTCATTGAGGAAGTATATAAGGCATATGATAACATTTTCTCAATTCAACAAAGATTCACCTCAACCATTGTAGGCCTAGAGAAGGAGCTCAAGCTACGGATAGAATGCATACAAGACCTTAGGCAAATGAGCAATATTGATGAGAAAATTCTCATTGCAAATAAGATCTTTGATGACTCAAATAATAATATTTCAAAGAAATGGGTGTATAGTGTGGATTGGAAAATAATTTTTTTGGAAGAAGCACTAGATGAACTAAAGAATATATTCCAAAAAGGCAATTCCTTCAAATCTTGTGTACTACATGAGTTCCGGGACTTTCATTGTCAATTCTTCAAGGAAGACTATGTGAGTAGAAATATAGTGCAAGATATTAGGGTAGAATTTAAGGCACTTGTCAAAGAGAAATTGTTCAAATTTGACACCATAAACAAGGAGAAGATGGAAGAAGTATGTTCACGCAAACTGCAGTCATTAAGGAAAACAAAGGTTTTTCACAAAATGCATATTTTGGAAAAAACATAGAAGGTTTCTTGGATAGCTAGACAAATGCTATTGCAAACACTACTAGTCCTTGAGGCATGGAGATTGTTGGAGCATTGGTGAAGTTGAGGAACCAAGTTCTCAAAGTAAAGACTGTCGCGACATCTTCCTCGAATGTTCCTTCATCTAGTGCATAGGAATTTCTTTTAATTAATTTGTTTAAAAGTTGGCCACCTCTTATTGTAATGATGTAATTCTAATTGGGGCCAAGATAGTGATATAAGCATTTGATTAAGTTCTAATATTTAATTAAAATAAATGAGAAACTAATCGACTCCAATCAGTAACCACCCCTATGGCTATACAAGGTCTCTTTGTATCAGTATGAGTTGTTGGATTTTGATTCTTTGAATGTGGAAATTACACAACCACTGAAGATAAATTCAAAAGAATTTCTTCCTTCTCTTTTCTTGTGTTCTCTCTATTCCTTTTCTTTATCTTGTGAATGTGGATATGATATATTTGAATATGAAAGTTTGTGTTCAATTTAGTTGATGTAATGTAAATAAATTTGTGTCTACTACATATATGTCTTATATTGATATATATATATATATATATATATATATATATATATATATATTCATGCACCCTTGAAATTTCATGCATGCATAAGTAGGATATCAATATGTAATCTATACATCTAAAAGCGTTGTCATTTCCATTCCTTAAATCATTAATTCTTCCACCTCTTTATCTTTTGTATTGAGAATAATTGAATATGGATACATTTGATGCATCAAAATCCTCATTTTAATATTGATAGATTGTATATTTGTAAATAAGTAGGTTTTTCTTTTGTTTAGTGAATAAGGGAACCTCTCCCATAAAGAGGAGGGATTGTTGTCCCTTGAACTATTTCTTGAATTAAAGATACATTTTTTCCAACCAAATTTTTTTGGCGCCACCATGAGGCACGTACGGTGCCGCCATCGAAAAGTCTTCAAAATAGATTAGAAAAAACCGCACACCGCGGAAAAGAGATATACATGATTATAGAGAGCCCATGGTATTGATGATCCAAATTTGCAACTCGCTGGAACAACAAGGCTTTCACTTGACTCTAGAGAGAAGAACTAGAAGAATAAGATCAACAATTACTCCTCCTACAAAGGATAGGATCTCTTCATCTTCAATAGATATTGATATCCGAGAATCGGTCCGAGTCCCAGTTGCTCGGCCTTAGTATTAGTTGGAATTGCGGTTCCTTTATAAATTGTCTTTCCCAAAATGGTTGGTGCACCTTTTCCTTGGGGAAACGGGATGGGCCTTTGGCTCTCCCTCAACCATTGCATGATTTTCCAAAGGGAAATAGAAATCATTTTTCCAAATTCAAAGGTGATGGAAAGGTACACCAAAATGAGCACATCGTTGTATTTATTGTGGCTTGTGGAGTGCTTGGAGTTAAACATGAACATGTCTTTGTCATAATTTTTGTGGAGACACTATAGGAAAATGTTGCAGACTAGTTTTACCATCTCCCAGTTGGTGTCATTACCAACTAGGACACTATGAAAATGCAGTTCAAAAATCGATTCAAGCCTGCTCGAGGATGTGCATGCTCTCTTAGAGAAACTCTCTCAAATAAATAAGGAACCCTATGAACCCATGCAAGAGTTTGTGGTGAGGTTTAACAAAGTAGTGAATAAAATTCCAGCAGCCACATGTCCTATGGATCAAATTCAGAAGTGTTTATTTCTGAATGCACAATTGCTAGAAGTAATCTATGCATTAAGAAGGGCTAATCTTGCAACCTTGGATATTAACCAATGTTTGGCCATAAGCATTAAAGATTACTTTATAATTTCTGGAAATTTGAAGAAAGAACCTCCCAAGGCTAAGGCCTCTACTTCGGGTACTAACTTTGATTAATTGGTTCAAAACATGGAAAATGATCTTATAGCAATTAAGAAGCAACTTGCTCAGAATGTACCTTATAAAGATATATGAAGAAGAAAATTTCAGCCCCGAAACCATCTACCTCCTACTCAGCCTAAGTTGGAATTGAATCTCCCCTTCTCAAGGTTTGAGTCAATGTAACCTGTAAATTCTAGGAGCCTGAAGATGAAGTTAGAGTGAAGGAGTTAGAAGAACCTGAAGAGGAACTTGAAGAAGTTCTAGAGGAGGTGGATGGTTCTCAAGTCAATTTCCTTACCACAAAAGGGGTTGTTGATGATGATGACAAATATGATGAAGTGGTAATAGACATGAACACCGAATCATATGATGTCATGATAAGAGATTAACTAAATAAGAAGAAGGAGGTGGTTTAGCCTACAAAAATGTCTAAGGAAGTTCCGGTCACCATTACAATTGTTGCAAGGAGAGGAACTCCTATTCCTACCATTGCCAAGAAAAGGTAAGTACTACTTCTTCATCCAATACTCCCTCTACGTATTCTACACCTAAGGATAATGCATCATCTACCCCTTTGCCCATAGCTTCCTCATCTATAAAAGTTTATAATCTTAAAACTCATACTTCCTCATGCCTAGAAACTCCTTCTACTTCAGGGTCATTTGACATGATTGACCATATTAAAAATAATAAGAGTCAAATTTTTGAGGCTAAGTTCCATCAAACCCATCCCGAGGCTTTTCCCCAAGTTGTCAAGTTTTTCAAATCCAATCCCATCAATCATCCACCACTTCCAAAGACTTATCACCTACTCCCGCTTCCCCACCGATGGCTTTCACACCCTCTACAAATGAGAAAATTGATCCCTTCAATGTCACAGTGCTCATAGTTGGTCATAGGCTTAACAATTGTGTCATTGACTCAGGTGTATCAGATAATGTGATGCCTGCTAAAGTTTCCCATGCCCTTGGATTCACATTAACTCAAACTTTTGGCTCATGTTATTCTATGGAAACTAAGGAGGTGCCCCTCATTGGGAGAATCAAAGATGCGTAAGTAGCCTTTGCTACTTTTTTAGAGAAAAGAGTCAAAGCCACAATCCTAGTAGCAAACATTCCACCGTCATATGGTATGATTTTGAGTATGAATTTTTGTAGAGAAGTGGGAGGAGAAATTCAAATGGATTGGTCTCATGCCCTCATTTGAATTAATGGAAAGATGAAAAAGTTGTTGCTAGAAAGGTAGGCATAATACATTATGTAAAATACTAATGATCCTAAAGCCAAAATATTATATGAAGATATTGGTCATGGAAACTATACGATCATGTCTCGAGATGAAGCTAGGGCTCCCAAGGGGTAATTGATGATCCTAATGGTATTTCAATTTTGGAATTTGATGGCAATTATTCCTTGGATGGTTCTAGAGCAAGTGTTGTTTTCAATTCTCCTAAAGGAAAATCCCACCCATTCTCTTATAAACTTCAATTTGGAAACATAGATAATACAACGAGAATATGAGGCCCTTCTTCTTGTCTTGATAGTAGCAAGAGAAATGGGGATCAAAAATATTTGTGCTGAGGAGATGTTGAACTCATTGTCAAATAGGTCAAAGGAGTATTCCAAGTAAAAAATGGAAGGCTGAAGCATTATAGAAATTTGTTCTAGGATTTGATTGAATTGTTAGATGGATTTTCTATTGAAGTTTTACCAAAAGATAAAAAATACTAGAGTTGATGTTTTAGTTGTGTTTAGATATTTACTAATCCTTCACCTGGAATTTTCCCAAGATAAGTTCACAATCCAGATGATACATAGACCAAGTGTTCCAGATAATGTGAACCATTGACAAATGTTCAATGATGATCAACACCTGATCTCCTTCCTTGAACTCAAGGATAATTTTAGTCAGCTATATTTTGAAGGAAGTGAATCTATTCATCATGAGTTTGTTTCATCCTTTATGATTGAAGAAGGAGTGGAAGAAGAGTATGATAAAGATGGTTGCGTAGTATTGAAAGGTAATAAGATACCTAAGGGACTTTGGTGATATTAGAATATTTATTTGACAAAAATGATAGATATATCAAATACAAGGTATCACATGGGGCTCATCTATCACCTGAATATGAAAAAATTAATATAGGAGTGAAGAATAGCCTAAATTGGTCAATATTGGCAAATGTTTTACTAAGGATGAAAAGAAGAAAATGATTGAATTATCGACAAAGTACATTGACATGTTGGCTTATTCATATGATGATCTAAAATATTTAAATCCGAGGGAAATGAAACAATATATTCCTTGAAACCATGGATTAAGCTATTGCGCAAAAAGAAAAGACAATATTATCCCAAACTTACGAGATATAATTCATGAGGAAATTCGAAGTTGTTGAATGCCGAATAATCTTTCCTATTCACCATTCAGCTTGGGTAGCCAATATTGTTCTGTAAGGAAAAGAGTGGGGAATCCATAATTGTGTGGATTTTAGGAATTTAAATCAAGCCTCTCTTAAGGATAATTATCCACTCCCTATGATGGACCAAATATTGCAAGTTGTCACCATTTTAGAGATGTTATCCATGCTTGTTGGATTCTCAGGGTATAACCAGATTGAAGTGGATGTCCAAGATTAGCACAAGAAAACCTTCACAAGCTGCTAGGACAATTTTACTTATAGGAGGATGTCGTTTGGTCTCATCAATGCTAGTGAAAATTTTCAAAGAGCAATGGATCTGGATTTCGATAGTTTGAAAGGAAAGTGCATTTTGATTTATTTTGATGATTTGAACGTCTTTTCTAAAAGAGAGAGGATCATTGTCGCATCTTGAAGTTATCCTTCAAAATTACAGAGAACATGGGATTTCTTTAAATCCAAAGAAATATGTCTTTGGCTTCACAAAAGGTAAAGCTGCTCGGGCACATTGTTTCCAAGGATGGGACCGAGATTGATCTATAGAGGGTCCAAGCTATTCAAAAATTCCTCTTCCAACCAGCAAGAAATGTGTGTATTCTTTTTGTTAAAATCAATTTTCTAAGAAGATTTATTCCCACTTTTATAGAATTAACCAGGAGCATTGCTCAAATGATGAAAGAGAAGAAATATTTTTACTGGACTCCTAAAGGAAAAAATGATTTTTAAAACATCAAGAAGACCATTGCCAATACTCTTGTTCTTGACTGTCTTGATTTTGAGAAGGACTTCATAATATATTGCTATGCCGGTGAGCACACTCTAGCAGCCATTTTGGTACGAGAATAACCCTAGAGGTTGTGAAATCCATATAACATTCATGAGTTATGTCTTGAAGGATCATGAGTTAAAATATACACAAATGGAGAAATATGTTTTTGATGTAGTGAATGTAGTTAAGAAATTTTGTTTCTATATCCTCAATTCTCATTCTATCATTTTCATGCCTAATTCAACTGTCAAGTCAATCCTTATACAACAAGATTTTGGGTCAAAAAGAGGAAACTGGGTGGAAAAATTCCAAGAGTATGTCCTAGATATCGAGGCTAACTAAGCTGGTTTGAGGTAGAGGACTCTGCGAATTAATTTCGAGTAGTTCCCGGTGAGTAATCCGAGGAAGAAGGTGCTAGTATCCCAATTGTCTTTTTCCCAATGTTAACAAATGAATGGTATGTGGACATTGATCACTTCCTGACTTATGGAGAATGTCTAGCACACCTAAATGCTAAAGAAATGAGAGTCGGTAAATAATGATTTGCATAATGTGTGCTCTAGGATAACTCATTGTTCAAAAGAGGAATCAATGCTATATTTTTGAGATGTAAGAATAAAGAACAATAGAAAAGGTTGTTGAGGGATTTTCATGACCATGCCTATGGAGGTCATTTTTCATCTTTTGTAACAACTCATAAGATTCTTCGTGTAGGATACTATTGGCCAAAATTGTTCAAAGATGCAACAAAATGGGTCAAAAAATGTGAAGCATGTCAAACCTTTGTGGGCGAGATCAAAATTGGCCACCCCACCTCACAAACTAGTGGTAATTAAGGAGTCATTCCAAAATGGAGGATGGATTTTATAGGTACTCTCGATCCTAATTATAGTGCAGACACACACATGTCTAGAAAACTACTAACTACTTCAAAAGTGGGTAGAATATATTCCAGTCAAAAGAACCACTTCTAAAGTAGTATGCAATTTCATTAAAGAAAACATTCTAGTCGATTTGGAGTTTCAAACAAAATTATTCTTGATAATACCCCAAATATTTCTTCTTATGAGCTAACCGATTTCTACTATGGTTATGGAATCTCCCTAGAACACTCTTCTAATTACTATCCTCAAGGAAATGGGAAAACCAAATCAACTAACAAAAATTTGGTGACAATCATTAGAAATCTTGTGGATGAATCACAAAGAAATTTACACAAAATGCTTTATGATGCTCTTTGGGTAGACATGATCACACCCAAAAGATAAATTGGGATGTCTCCATTTCAAGTTGTATATGAAATAAAGGCTTAGCTTCTACTGATAGTAGAATTTCTAGCATTGCAATTGATGAAAGCCATTGAGGATGAAAACTTTACCAGTGCCATGGAGAATAAAATTATGTACCTACAAAAGTTGGATGAGGACAAGTTATAGGTGGTGGATAGAATTTCTATACATTAGTATAAGGTGAAGCAACTATTTGAAAAGAAAACCAGAACTAAAGACTTCCAAGTTGGAGGAATTTTCCTACTCTGGGACAAAATGCGTGAACCTTGAGGAAGTCATGGTAAGTTTTATTCTCTCTGGCTTGGTCCTTTCAAAATTAGACATTTTTCTGGTGAGAAATCATTTTATTTAAGATATATGGATGGAACTTCCCTTCCATTACCATATAGTGGTCAATATTTGAAGTTGTTTCAATCCTAGGTGATTAAACAATCCTTTGTATAGATCTATAAATATATCTTGTATAGTTCCTATTTTTGGCTTGTGTTGTTCTTCCCTTGTCTTGTGGTAGTCTATATTGTCTTATTTTCAACTCTATTGCCTATTGGATAAAGCACTTGTCATTAACTAGTGATTATGAGGTCCTTTTCTATGCCTTGTTCTCATGAGTGTGTCAAGTTAGTCCAATCCCCAGAAAGAGCTAGCTAGTTGACACTTACACAAAAATGTGTAATTTTTTGGGAAAAATTTCAAAATTTTGAGTAATTTATCTCTTGTGATGTCTTTTTTTACCTTTATGAAGTATGGAAAACGTCCCCAACAGTTAATCAATTTTCAAAAATTTGAGTTTTGGGTCTTTTTCTTTATTTTGCGGTATTTCAAGTTTCCATGTCCCACATGTTCCAAGTTCTTGTGGGCCTCTTGTTCCTCACATTCCTGTCTTTTCCATAGGTGGCTTGCCTTTTCTTTGTCCTATGGGTCTTTTGGAATTTTGAGAAACCCATGACCCTTGTGCTTCTTAACCACCGTTCCCCTCATCTCCACATTCCCCACAAGCATTACCAACTCACGAATTCTCTTCAAAAATTTCCAAGTCCTCTTTGTATTTCAAAATTTTTAGGCCGATGGAGAACTTGTGTCTCAATGTCCCATGGACCTTCTATGCACCTTTCTCTTGACTTACCCGCATTCTATTAAGCATTTATGTATTGTGGACTTTTCGACCTTCCTTTTCCCAAATGTCCCAAGTGCATCCTATGACTTGGTTCTTCATAGGATGACCTTTGCCACACTCGCAGTTGATTTTATTTGTATTGTGTAGATATCGGCCCCTTTTTACCCTCATGTCCCACATACTATTGGACCTTCCAGCCGCATTCTTCTCCCATATCCACACTCTAAAGGACAAGCCAATATTCTATGTTGTAACCACCTTCGTTTCTGTAATGCATTGAAATCCTCCTTTTAATGCATCTCGCCAACCTTTTTCAAACATGGTATTATAAAAATAGTGTAAATTGGTCATTTTAACCATCACCAATTACAATTAAGCTTGCACATTCTCTTCCCACACATCCCAAGCCATTTTTAGCCGTAATAGGATCATTCCTCAACCATTTTCAAAATTTCAAAGTGTGTCGTGCTCTTGGGAAGGTCGTCATCTATCCTACAATCAAGGTTAGTGCTTTCAGAATCCCTCTATGAGAATTCGGAGCTAGTTTTATTATGTGCCCTTTTGCATTGCCATTTTTAGAATGTCACTTTCCAAGCTTCCTTGTTCTTCTACCGAGCGTCAAATTTTCATCTTTTTTGCCATTATAAAGATCCACTTTAAGGGCCATGAACATCTCTCCTCCCTTGAAACTTCCATTCCTAACATAGGTGATAATGATGTGTGACATCTTGATTTCAATGATTTCTGGGCACAAATTAACAATGTTAATCCCTCCCCTATGGCCCAACTTATCAAAGATTGTCGGATAGCTTATACTTGAAGGCATTCCAGCTTTGGTCCAATGTGTGGATATTGTCTTGGCTTGTGGTTCCTACTTTGACCCAAGAAAAAAGGAGATAAGAGATCCCCAAGGCTAGGTAATTGTGAAATTGGATGTTAGTTGCATTAATGGTGCTTTTGGGATTTACGTAGTAGAAGGCTCAAATATCCTTACTTTGGCTCAAGCTTAGTCTTTTTGTTATCACAAACCCGAGAAGTACAAGCACATGGTGGCCAAGTCTTGGTTCAAAGTCCCAAATAAATGATCCCGTAGGTTTCCCAAGACTATGTACAAAGCTCATTTTAAAGAAGAGATTTAAGATATTATCACTTTCCTAGCCAGAATAATTGGTCTTCCTTCAACTAATGAGTTTCATTTTTCGATGTGCCTATACTTGAATATCATCTATGAAGGAAAGAAAAAAATTTATTGGGGAGAAATAATTTGTGACAATCTTAGTGAATAACTAACTAATGTTCAAATAAGTAAATCCTTTCACATGACCTCCTATCTGATGTATACCATTGCAACATATAGAGTATGACTGGTCTTTTTCTAGTGGAAAGTAAGAGGAATGCTACGGTGTATGAATATTACCCACAATTGATTTTGAAGAAAAATGATCATCACTTTAGGAGGGTCAATGATGCATTCACTATATATATTGTAAGGATTTTGGAGGGCAACATAGCTTAAAGGTTTTCCAATGAAGCTAAGCAATTGATTTCTGTCTATGGAAACTTTTTCATTCAATTCAAAAAGTTCTCCTACATCGTAAGCACGCTTTGAGGAGCCCCTCTCAAGTTTCCAATATTTTGCAGTGATAAGATTACTCTAGTAGAGATTTGTAGGCAAATTGATATGTTGTACAAAACCTACAGAGACAAAAAGATAACTAACATTCAATTCCCAATCACTTTGGGTAACTACACCTATAGAATTGCCTTTGATGCACAAAATTTGGAGAGGACAATTGTTGCCTTCAATTTCTACTCTTTTCAGGAGAGGACCTGATTTTATCTCAAAGGTTTCATTTCCAAACATTTTAGGATGTCTTTCTATCACCTCTCTGATTTAGAAGATTATTGGGTGGATTGGTGAGATGTTTATGAGGCCAGAAGAAGATATTATGGTAGTCTCTCCTTGCAGAGAATAAGATGTTTTGGAGTCTACAAAGTAATAGAAGGTCTACAAGATGATGATGAATATTTGAAGTCACTTGAATATGAAAAATACATCAAGCATACTCCTCTTGACACCATTGACTAGTTCAAGAAAGATAAGGATGACTTGCAAGAAATCATAAACCTTGTCATGGTTAGAACAAAGGTTTGGTTTGACAGAAAAATGAAATCATATAAGATGGGTAGGATATGGTCACCTTCTCAAGAAGCATCTACATCCCATAGAGAAATTCCTACTTCATTTCCTGAAGTACATACTCAATCAACTCCCTCCCTCTTGAATATTCAAGTCCGTGTACAAAAATAAAGGAAAGGCTAAAAAGGATGAGGGACAGAAGAATTATTTGGTGAGGAAGTCGAAACCTCCTTCACCCAAGAAAACATAAATACTCCATGAAGTTGAAAAAATTATTGATCTTTCAGAAGAAGGGAAGGAAACAGAGGACCAAAAAGAAGGAAGCAATTATGAAGGAGGTAGCACTGAAAAAGAGGATGAAGTGGAGAATAAACAAGAGAGTGTAAAATCGGTGTTGAAATAGTTAGCATCCTAGAGCTTTATGTCAAAGAGATGCCTACCTATAGTGTTGAAACTTCCACTATAGAATTATCTATTGCACAAACTATTGACTCCACGAGCACACTTACTTTGGGTCCCCTTGTCACCCCACCTTCTAGTACCACTTTCACTTGGGTCCAAACTTTTATTGACAGTAAGAAGAGGAAATATTCATCTCAAATTGTTGCACCAAAATTCAATGCTGTAGCTGCTCTCTTGGGCACAACTCCTACTCTATTTGTCAAGAAATCTAAAACTACTTCAAGATTGGTGTCTAATTCAAGAGGACAACAATTTTTAGATATTTCCAACCAAAGACAAAAAAATATGAAAGAGAATTAACTTTGAATGATATAGAATTAACAAGAATCCCACTAGGTGAATCCACTCCTGAAAGTGAGGTTCATAACCTAAAAGAAATTGTGTCAAAATTCATTGAAAGAGTTGAGAAAGGGAAGTAGACACAAGAACAACTGGAAGAATAGGTGCAAACCCTTTCTGATTTCATCAAGTCTCTATTGGCAAGTGAAAAAGTATTGGATCCAACTCCTCTAACTTCAATGCCACCCCATGTTGTCTTGACTAATGAGGAGGTACAAAACATCAAAGATATTCATAAGCATGCATCTTATGGAAAGGCAATTGAGGCCATGGTGGATGGAATGTTGATTTCTGGCCTGAATTTCATCGAGGAAGCATATAAAGCATATGATAATATTTGTTCAATTCAGAAAAGATTCACCTCAACTATTGCAAGCCTAGAGAAGGAGCTCTAGCTATGGACATACTGCATACAAGATCCGGAAAATGAGAAATACTGATGAGAAAATTCTCATTGCAAACAAGATCTTTGATGACTCAAAGAATAATATTTCAAAAAAATGGGTGTATAGTGTTGATTGGAAAATAAATTTTTAGAAGAAGTAATAGATGAATTGAAGAATGTGTTCTAGAAAGGTGATGCCTTCAAAGCTTGCATATTGGATGAGTTTTGGGACTTTCGTTGCCAATTCTTCAAGGAAGACTATGTGAGTAGAAATATAGTGCAAGATATTAAGGCAAAATTTAAGGCACTTATCAAAGAGAAATTGTTCAAATCTGAAACCATAACCAAGGAGAATATGGAAGAAGTCTTGTCCATTGCAAAATGTAGTCATTGAGGCAAACAAAGGTTTTTCACAAAATGCAGATTTTGGAGAAAACATGGAAGGTTGTTTGACAATTTGGACAAATGTTCTTGCTATAAAAAGCATTATTCCTTAAGGCATGAATATTTCTAGAGCATTAGTGAATTTTAGGAACCAGGTTCTCGAAGTGAAGACTATGGCAGCATCTTCCTCGAATGTTATTTCATCTAGTGCATATGCATTTATTTTAATTAATGTGTTTCAAAGTTGGCCACTTCTTATATTAATGATGTAACTTCTAATTGGGACCAACTTAGTGATATAAACATTTGATTAAGCTCTAATATTTAATTAAAAGAAAGGAAAACCTTAATCGACTCCAATTATAACCGCCCCTATGGTTATATAAGGCCTCTTTGTATCATTATGAGTTGTTAGATTTTTATGCTTTGAATGTGGAAAATATAGAACCACTGAAGACCAATTCAAAAGAATTTATTCCCTCTCTTTTATTGTGTTCTATCTATTCCTATTCTTGATCTTGTGAATGTGGATTTGATATATTTGAATATGAAACTTTGTGTTCAATTTAGTTGATGTAATGCTTTGAGAAATTTTTGTCTACTACATATATGTCCTGTATTCATATATATATATATATATATATATATTCATGTGCCCTTGAAATTTCATGCATGCATAAGAAGGATATTACTCATTATCTATACATTTGAAAGTGTTGTCATTTCCATTCCTTAAATCATTTATTATTCCACCTCTTTTTATTTTGTATTGAGAATAATTGAATACGGATACATTTGATGCCTTAGAATCCTCATTTGAATAATGATAGATTATATATTTGTAAATAAGTAGGTTTTTCTTTTGTTTTGTGAATAAGGGAGCCTCTCCCATAAATAGGAGGATTGTTGTCCCTTGAACTATTGCTTGAATTAAAGATACATTTTTTCCAACCAACACCTTATAATATGGTTCTTGAAACTATCAAATGTGATGAATATTATCACATTACCATTTTTATCTTCTTTAGGGCTTGTAAAACCTTTTTGGATTTTATATAATTTTACATGGATTTCCCATAAATTTCTCTCCTTAAATACCTGATGTGGCAAGGACATCATGCAAATACACATTAAAAATAAGGGATATTTTGAGGGACATTTGCTATTTCTACATTATTGAACCCTTTGATTGAAACAATTATTTGATACTATCACATAAAGTATAATGTAAGTCAACATGAAGTCTAGTCTAATGTAATAACCCAACCCTTATATCTTTTAATGACTCAAACAACACAAATTCTAATATTCATGTAAATGGAATAAATAAATAAAAAATAGTAGCTCCACATTTTTGAGAAAATATTATGTTTATTCATCTTTGGTCCCCTAGAATGTATTTAATGACTATTTTTCAAGATAATATTTGAGAAAAAACTATTTATAGTTTGGTTGTTATTTTTCAATAAATCTCCTATAAATTTTAAGTATGTGTTGCAAACATAGAGAATTATCTCAAGAGTAATTGCTCAAAATTTTGAAAAGAGGGATTTTATATATATTATTTATATTTTAAAACTTGAAATGAGACCATTTAGATAAGATTATTAGGATTTGCAATCCAGCTCACGGAAATCATTGCATCTTATTACTAGTCTAGCCCCACTTAATTTGCAATCTTGATATGAAAAAAATCGTACAAAATCTCTAATGAGAAACAATAAACCAATTTCCCAAGTGTTAAAATGTATTCCTAGATATGAGCTACCGTACATAGTGTTAGAAATATATCACATAGATCAACTCAAATCACAGTAATAATAATATAGGCTTATGTTGTTATCAATATGTAAGTAAGGGACAATCATGATGTTCTTTCCATAAATAAAGTAGGCTACAACTCTTCAAAGTAAATCTCAATCATAAAAATTAGGTAAAATGTTAGTACGCATTTGTGTTTAGGAGACATGATCTATAATTTGGATGGATTCCAGTCCAAAATTTTCGGTATAGAATGCTTATTTAGCTTAATTTTTTTGGACCAAAACTCTCTACATCAAAGAAAATCCTTAACAATGTTGTAACAATGTATATTTCAGCTCTTGAATGTGACCTTTAAGCTTACAAGTCCTCAATACAAAACTTCACATGCATTTCCCACATGTTATATACATTGCATACTTTCCTTCTCACCCTAAACATGTTGTTATTCCATATGTGTGACTACATTTCATTGTGTTTATATGTGATTGAAAGTGAATGAGTGGTTATTTATCTTTAGTGAACAACTATTATGCTTGTGAATGAGGGATATTGAGCTCTCTCAAGTGTTAGACTAGTTGCAACACTATGAATCATGAAAACAATGAAGAAAGCATAAGAAATACAAGAGAAACACAAGACTTTTACCCTAGAGAAACTTAGTGTGTGAAAACTCCATCAAGAGTGAATCCATTCTTCCTTAGTTCCACTATGTTTTTAGTTTACCAGGAGTTAATTCCTTTGACATACACTTACAAGGATATCAATCTCATGGGCTCCTATAATTGTAATGAAATTTTCCATGTTCAACGGGAGGGTCCCCTCATGGATGAATATTAAACTCAACTACATCAGTTATGTATTCTCATCCCTACCTTCTATGAACAAAAGATTGATTCTCCTCTCCCCTCTACTAAGGAACTCTATTTTCCTCTCTCCTTCCATGGTTAATTAATGCAATTTTGTTTTAATGAATGAATCTTGAACCAAAATTCCAACATGACTTAATTAGCATTGGGAATGCAATTACAAAACTACTCTAATTTCTTTTTATCACAACTGACCTTCATTAGACATGTAATAATGCCCTATATCTTGGGAATTTTACAAAACATCATTTTGGAACTTAAAAAAATCTCAACCATTATGTTCTAAGAATTTTTTTATCATGTGACAAAACCACCACTATCGTAGGAGGAAATTATGAAATTATTGTGAAGATTTTTAAAACTTTCACTGATTTGAAAAACCATCAAGGTGGTTTCCAAAATTTCCACCGAATCTTACAAAACCACTGGAGTAGTACTAAAATATTAAAAATATCTATAACTTCCATAGGCCATAACCCTTACATACAAACTAAAAATCAAGCACCTTTTTTGAAAATGTGTCTTTTTCAATAGGATCCCAATTATGTATTGAAACAACATATATGATGAAATCCATACACTATGAAGACATTTTAGTAGGAAGTTATCTATTTTTCTCATGATGTTGGCATGTTGTAAACCCTATTTGATAGATGTTTGTATCACCGATTAAATTGGATGATCTCATGATCCATTTTGGAATTACTACGTATCCCATTCAAATCCATAGCCCTTTTTAAGATTGATTAAAGAACATAAAAATACATGCAAAATGAAAAATGAAATATATACCTTGTATAATGTGAATAACTTGCAGAAGGTCATTCTCCTCCCATAAGCATCTGATTTAGACTATATTTATGGATAGAAAGAGGACTTTGAGATATTTGTAAAAATGTTCACAATAAGGATTTTGAGTAATATTAAGAAAGATATGGTGATCATAAGTTGACCTTACGATCTTGGACCCATCTTTGAAACTTACATTCTCTCAGTAGGAAAATATGCAAAAAGCATAAACGAGCAAGGGAAACAAGTATGCAAAAACTAAGAAGAATGAAAGCATGGGGTGCATCTTATTTTTAAGATTTGAGGTACATAAAATAGTTATATGGATATGGATGCAAAGTTCATAGAGTGTTGAGATGATAAGGGTCCAATATGCATTGAAGATGTAAGTGGTAGGTGAATTTGATTAAGTATTTGTGGTGTGTGCATGGAGTGTTGTGAAATGATTTAATGTCAGTGGATGAGGATAAATAAATGGGTGACATATATTTAATAAAACTTATTTTATATTTTTAGTGGTTTTGGTGAGATTATATGTCTATACATGCAAATAGAAGTAGAAAAATAAAGCTAGGATCTAACACCAAATTTATACGACATGATGCAAATGCAAATACATCAAGATAAAGTAAGAAAGGGAAGAATAAAAATACATAAAGATAACATTGAAATGCAAACCTCCCTTTGATTTATAGATTTTTTTTTAAGATGTGGATATCATTGTGAATTGAGTACAAGCCATGAGAAGTTTAGATCAAAGGAGAGAGTTAGGTGAAGCAAGAGATCTCTTGAAAATTTCCAAAACCATGTTTGCTTCTTCTCTTACTACTTAAAAAGCATGGATTTTCTTACTTTTTCTTCAATATATTTTGCAATATCTTAGCATGAGAAAGTAGGAGTAGGTGTGTTTTAGGAAGCAAGTACTAGGTTACTTTTATAGCTCCCTATTTGGGATAAGAAAAACTAGTAATAGATGTGAGATTAGATGTAGGATTATGAGTGGATGAGCATGACTAGGAGTAATTAATTAAAATTAATGACCCATGGGAATCAAGGGAGGCTTAATTAATAGGCCAAGATTAACTTATAAAATCTATTTAAAAGAAATGTAAAGGAAATTAATGGGGTTGGAGGGGTTAGAGAGTGGGATTTAATTAATAAAGGGTTATTAATTAAATAAAAGATGGGGATTTGGGTAATTAATTAATTTAAAAGAGAATTTGAGTTAATGAAGTGACATTAATTTTCATCCAAGAAGAAAATATTAGTTAATTAATGGAAGGTTGTTAATTAATTGGTGATGATGGGAAATTAACATAATTAGTGAAATTTTAGTATTAAAATTTAGTGGTGGAAAGTAGGTGTCTATATTTTCCCCTCTTTGAGGTGGTGACATGCTAAGCGATGTCATTTCAAAGAAAGTACACATTTTATTTTGTTTGGGAGAAAGAAAAATTAATTGGATGTGAGATGTCCCTTGAGTGGTGATAAAGTGATAGAAGAAGTCGATATACACTCGAAAAGAGGAGAAAAATGCTCACAATGGAAAAAGAAATCATCGCATGAGTCAAAACCACCACATCGAGGGATATATAGGGGTAAAAACAAGTCATTTTCACTCCAACAAATAGTAGAGAATAATATTTGTGTGATCTCGGAAAGAGATGAGATGACCATCTCGAGTTTTCACCCATTGAGTATAGATAGTTTGGGACTTACGACAAACTCCAAGAAACATGTGGTAGGAGATGTCATTAATATTTATCGTAATTTTGAATTTTTGAATTTTATGTGCATTTATGGTTGGGCCAAAATGGTCGGTGCATGAGTTTTTACAAGTGACAACTATTTGTTTCACTGAGCTTGTGTCGATTCATAGCGATTGCTTAGGTATTTTGGAAAATTCACCAAAAATCTAGCATATTCACTATAATTCCTAGCGGAAATTGCCATGTCTAGAAAACTCATAATGATGTATAGTGAACTCTCCTGTGGATAATTTATAAAACAACATAGTGAATTATATAGGATGGAAAAGCCACTACATGACATAGTGAATGGAGAACTAATTACACTATGTAGTGAATTAGCCAATAGTGGATTCGTTACTGACTCACAACGACTTGCTAAAAGCGGAAAAAATTTCTAGGTTAAGCTTGTGATTTAAAACATGTAAATTTGTCTAAGTATAAAATTTATTTTCATGGTTACAAAAAGGTTGAGTATGCTATAATTAAGAGAGCATTTTTGCAGAGCATTACAATGGGTTCAAATGATGCATCCTCATGATTGGTCCATCCTAGAGGAGTTGAGGGTTGTATTATATTGTATTTATTCCAGTGATGTGGGAAGATACAAAATTATTGAAATCTCTTGCTAGGATATAACATTCAAATAATAACACATTTCATCTCCCAATAGGGAGATGACCATTACCTTAGAGGTTGTGCTTTAGATACTAAGATTACATATCGTAGTAGGTCCCATCTATTATGATGCTACATACATATTTGGAGAGGTGTTCTAGGCCATAGGTCATTTATATTTTCCCCTACATAGGACAAGATTTATACTTTATGAGGTTTTTGATTGGGATATGATTGAGGATATTATCCTGGTTATAATGACTCTTATTAGTGACATCCTCCTACCTAAAAATTTTGGCCACTAAGCGCCAAAGCAAGTTTCTTGGGTTTGATAGAAGACATGGCTAAGCATAATATGAGATTCACATGGGGGCCTCATGTCCTCACATAAATATATAGGGAGCTTCACCTTGTCATGTATAAATGTGACAAGAGTATATGTGATAATACACTTTATTGTAGATATGGTCTTATGATCATATCCATGTGGTTGGTCGTGTAATAGGTATATTTGATCCATTAGATGATGATAATCCATGAGCCTTTGGATGGTCATATTAGGTTAAGGAAGGTAGTGATACATTAAATTTCTATCCTATGGATGAGCCTTAGATGACCTTGTAGAAATAGATATTACATGGAGGTTATTCTTAGCGATGAGTACCTAACTAATACCTTTATAGATATGTCATATACACATATTGGTACTTGGTAGGTGGGATTTTTTGGTAGAGAGATATAATCATGATAAGGTAATACAACAATTTGGGTACATACTGGGTATTTCCACAATTCCACGCATGCTTTCCCATGTGACTAGAGAGATATAAAATCGGGGGCTAACCATAGATGTGGTGTCACCGCTTCTAATTAGGTTATAATGGAGATTACCATCGGGGTATGCACATGGGTATTACATGTGTGGGGAATACAAAAGAGTATTGGATTTGGTATATGTGATTTTGACTGATCTAATTGACCACTCAGCTTTAGAGGCTAGTTAGCATTATAGAGGTGGTTGTGTTAGTATGCTATAGGAGGAATCCTTACATGCTATAAGAATCCCCACTAACACAACCCAAAGTACTAGTGATACATGTATGGTTTATGGAGGAAGAGGAGATGAGACCCAGAAAGGGGGTGATATGCTAGGAGATGGAGCCATGATAGAAGTTAGCATAACCACTAGTACAAGATTGGATGGATGGGGTTTATTGATGATGTATAGGGTATTGTGGTGATTAGGAGAGGTGGATAATCCTACGCATAGGTTAGTACTTAGCATATGGGTGATAAGGCATTCCCATTAGGTAGTGTATAAGACAAACAAAGAGTATTATAGATACCATCCACTTTGAGATAAAGGCTTGAGCGATTTGAGATTGCAAGGCTAATAACCTAGGGCACTAGAATAAATTGAGTTATAGAGATAACTAGGCTCACTATCGAGGTAGTGTGACTTAATATTGAGCTATCTAAAGAGAGGTGACAAAACTAACTATAGAGTTGGATAATTCTTGAACCAATTGGGTTTGTTTCACTCAAGATAGAGATGGGATCCGGAAGAAACACCATATCTTGGTTGTTGAGAGAAGTACAAACCACATAGAGTGAGAGACATTATAAGAAATCAAACAGACTGAAATGAGAGTGAGATATATTTTTCACTACCCCTAGGTGTATAAGGCATGAAAAATATGTTAGATAGGATTACATAGGTACAAGGAAATGCCATATACTATAGGACCTTATATGAGGTTCTTGTCTTGCCAATCAATGTGCCCCAAGATAATCACAATAATTGAGGGATAAACAATCATATAGACCATCAACGTTGGAAATATTGAGAGCCTTAGTAGGGATGCACTCTGTGATAGGTTCACTAGGTTCATGTTGTTACTTGAAAAATAACCTTGTATAAACCAACACATCATTAAAACATGGGATGATATCTCAATGTGGTACTTGACTATATGAGATTAACCTCTGGAGAAGGCTGAATTCCTCTACCTATCTTACTAATGCTAACGCTACTACTAAGATAAGTTATTCTACTTGAACTATACAAGAAAAGGGATAAGGAATACATGAAATTAAAAAAAAGATAAAAGAGTGCTGATGATATCTTTTGAAGAAAGGGAAATCTTCCCCTACGTTTTGTTAAACAAGACAAACTTATGCAAGGTTGAGAGGGAAGATACTAGCCATAGTCAAACTCGACAACTCCATCAACTTAAATCCCTGCATATATAACATGATGAAATGAAATCCATACAAATATAATCCATACACGACATGAAATGAAAATAATGGATAGGGAAGAAGATAATAATCTAATCCAAATGGTAGATACAAGCCAAATTCAACATCATATTATTGTTTACAAGTATGCACAATATATTACTATTTGGGATCTTTCTAGCCATTTATTCTTCTTATGTGTTTTTTAGTTGGCCATTTCGGGGTTAATTACAAAATTAGATCAAGAGAACCCTATAAATATAAAGTTATGAGAACATAACGAGGGACCTAGCATCACTTACTATTGTCACTCCATCTAGAGTTGCATTCATTTATTACATTGGAGATCACTTGCATCCACACAACTCCATCATCAAGGCACAAGGCTAGGACATCTACATCACACTTCATAGGGGGATGGATTTTATTCTATTCCATGCACACATACTATTGCATTTTATACATTTATTTATTGCTCACTACATCACAAAGTGTGACTAGCACTAGAGCACGACACACACACACACACTCACCAAAACTACATTTGGGTCCAAAATGTAGTGCAATGCTTAGTTAATAATCCTTTGTTGTTTCAATGAGGTTATTCTAACAAATTCATTTACATATTTATTTTGGTAGGGTTTTAATACTTCTTTTGGTCTCTTGTAGGTCTTTACATCATCTTGGATTATTGGTGACATCAAGTGCAAGACAACGAATCTGATGTGACACACAATGAGGGTTTCAGACCACCTTCGAGACCCTATAACAACCA
The DNA here is from genome assembly GCA_018340775.1 of Taxus wallichiana var. yunnanensis. Taxonomy (NCBI): domain Eukaryota; kingdom Viridiplantae; phylum Streptophyta; class Pinopsida; order Cupressales; family Taxaceae; genus Taxus; species Taxus wallichiana. Next base: position 903,565,131 of record CM031235.1, on the reverse strand, counting down.
ATTTCATATATTTTACACAAACCCAGGGTGCCCAAATTACATACCAGAGCACCCGTGGGCACCCCAGTCCTCCTCTAGGCACTCCAATCCAGCTATATCCTTCATATTCATCCTTTTTAGTTCTCTTACACAATGCTCTGATTCTAATTTTCCCAGTCACCTCGTGACACTCTCAGAGAGGCTTCATTATTTAGATGAGTCCTTTCCTCTTTCTTATTTTCATATTAGGGTTATCATTTCCATTTCTATAGTTGATTAACATGATTTCATATTTCTTTACTATAGTTATTTACGGTTGTGCATAGATTAGATTAACTATCTTAGTGCTATATAGTTTAGTCCACTTTTAGTTAATCATTTTGGTGAACCCGACCCAATCATATACGCTTCTAGGTTCCTCATTCGTACTTTACTAGGGTTTATTTTTCCTTTACCATGGATCACTCTCATGAGGAATTTACTAAAGCTCACCTTAAGGCCATCAATGATCACCTTCTTTGAGTATCCCCGAGATCTAGACTTAATTTTGCATGTTGTTCATGAGGAAGCTACTAATTTGGTGGAACTCACTTTGATTTTTCTATTGTACCCACTTTTGTTACCACTCCACCACCTACTTCTACTCTTTCTCCTATTTATACTATTCTTGTTTTTGTTCCTACTCCTACCAATCATTTTACACCACCCTTAGTTTCTCATGTATGGAAAGTCTCATCTGTTATAAATCAACAATTAACTTCTCTTTATCACAATCTTCAAGCTCAAATTCATAAGTTTCAACGGGCTACGTTACACACATATCCATCTTTAGATTCTACCTTATTATTACATACTCCATTTTCACCTGTCATCTCTACTTACCCACTTCCTCCTAGTTTTGTTACCCCTAAAATTCCCATTTTCATTGGACACGGTGACCAGCAGGAGCATCTTATAGCCTTTCATGTAGCTTGTCTAGATTTTTCGATGACCATATTCTCTTAACTAAAAGCTTTCCTCATAGTCTCCTTGATTATGTGATGCATTAGTTATATGACCTACCTTTCCACTCAATCACTTCATTCACGCATCTAGCCGATGCCTTTCTTACACATTTCTCCATCAACATTAGCTCTAAGATTTCTTATGCTCAGCTAGCGCAACTTAAATAGGGATCCAATGAACATTTAGCTAACTACGTTTTAAGGTATAAGAACAATCTCGCTAAAATAACAAATGTGCTTGTGGAATATGCACTTTAGGACTTGTTTATCCAGAGTCTTTTACTACTCTCCAAGAGAGTGTTCTCTTTGAGACCTATCCTTCATTTGATCAACTTTTTCATACTCTTAAGCTTTGTGAGACTAAAATTTTATCCATAGGAAACCTTAGGTATCAAGAAAAACTTTGTTCTCCACTCATTTTCAAAGTAAGGCACCATTCAAACCATCTACATATAAGTCAACCAACGCTAAAATCACTATTAATGTAGTTACTCCCTCTAAAAATTCCAGTCACAACCACCTAGACGCACGTTTAGTAATTTTCTAATGGCCCCATATCTTATATTAAAACAACTTCTCGACAAAAACCTTATTACCCTTCCTCCACCACTCAAGTTAGACACATCACAACCAAAAGGTAGGAACTACAATAAAAACTTTTGTTGTGATTATCATCGTTATGTAGGACATTCTACAAATAGATGCCTAAAACTCACCATCATCTAAGATCTAATTTATAACAATAAACTCAAATTCCCGAGTCTACTAGCTATATCCTAACCAAAGACAATTGTAAACTCAAGCTCTTTCACAATAACTCTCAACAACGTGTCAAAAAGACCTCATACTCTTCTACTTATCATGTGCATCATGTAGTGTCACCTTCAAGATCAAGAGTTATCGATTTCTTAGTTTCTAATACTAACGTTTCACCATAAGTTATTTATTTTTCCGGCCTTGATTATCACGCTACATTTACATCTAATCATTTAAAAATCCAAGCATCTATTGACTTGACCTTCATCAATAATACAAAGTTTACCCGTCATGGACCATTAGTGCATGTTTTATGCCCCTCCTTAGAGTTATCAATTATCCTACATCACAAATTGAGTATCCCTTCCACAAGCCCTTTGGTGTTGTTAAGTTACATGTCACAGTTGGTCCTCTTACACTATTTATGCCTTTCCTCATTAGAAACACAGTTGAAGGATGTGCCATGATTCTAGGCCTTAATTGGATTCTTCTCTCTTAATCTATCATCTCTATGAATCACTGGCGACTCAAATTCATTCACAAAATGCAAGTCATTCCTATTAACGGTGTTCCTCCATATCCTCCACTTGTCATCATCTCCTTGTATAATCGCTCACATTGTTAGGAAATAAGAGATAAAATATGCGAGAATAATCCCTTACAATCGCAACAACAAGAGAAACTAATATGCAAAAAATATTACGAGATCTCAAATAAAAGTGCGAGAATAAATAACACAACATAAAGAGGCAAGATTTAACATGGTTCACCCAATTTGGGCTACATCCACCAAGAATCACTTGCTCGGATTTTATTACAAGCCTCCACTCTCTCAATACAATACCCAGATCCATTTGGAGCTATGCTCAACAAAATCTACTGAGAATTCACACCCGAATTCAAAAACATATGCAATACATTTACTTGTATTTCTATCATATGCATAAGACCATATAAATAGACAAATTCTTAAGTAGTTTTACAAAACCATGGGCATCAAACAATGGGCAAAAATAAACCTATGGGTAGCCGAAGAGGCGGTTTAACAAAACAATGGGTATCGAAAAACCATGGGCCCAAAAATAGCCCATAACGGTTACCCATTACCCATGGGATAATAAACCACCCATGAGAATTTGCTTCGAGGGCTTTGCCCCAAACCCCTCGACCCGCTCATCGACCAGCGGACTGCCATAAAAATACCCGAGTGTAACACATAGAAGGTGTACCACACTCTAACATGAAAATAGGCTCCACAAACATAACAATCTCCCACTTAGAGACTGATTTCCACTGAGAAAGATTCTCAACCCTTCACTGTCATCTGCGAATGCCAACCAAAGCTGAACATAGCTTTAGTTTATCCCTTGTGACCACCTTGGTCATCATGTCTACAAGATTATGACTGGTATGAATCTTCTCCAACTTCAACTTATCTTCCTCCAAAGCTGTCCTGATGAAGTGATATCTCAATCTGTATATGCTTCTTCCTGGAGTGGAAAGCAGAGTTCTTAGCTAGGTGTATAGCACTCTAACTATCACTATGTAGCTTACATTCCTCCTGCTTATGCCCCAACTCCTCAAGAAATTGTTGTAACCAAATCATCTCTTTGCTTTCCTCTGTGGCAGCAACATACTCATCCTCCGTGGTTGACAAAGCCACCAGCTTCTATAGTCATGAAATCTAGCTCATTGTTGTCCCACCTACAATATAAATATAACCTGTCATGCTCCTCCTACATCTACATCTCCAGCCATGTATGAATCTACATAACCACGTAAAGTGGTGTCTGATCCACTGTAGCACAAAACTATCCCCATGGTTCCTCTCAAATACCGAAGGATCCACTTTACTGCTTGCCAATGCTCTTTACCTGGATCACTCATAAATCTACTCATAGCTCCCACTACATAGACAATATCAGGCCTAGTGCACACCATAGCATACATCAAACGCCAACTTCGATGAGTAAGGTACCCTGGACATTTGGTTTCTTTCCTGCTCTATCTTGAGACACTTTGCTCCTTTGATAACATAAAATGGCCTGCCAAAGGAGTCCCAACCGGTTTAGCATCATACATGTTAAACCTGTCCAATACCTTCTTAATGTACTCTTCACGAGATAAAGTCAACTTCCATTCCTTCCTATCCCAAGTTATCCACATATTAAGGATTTGTCTGGCTGCCCCAAATCCTTCATATCAAAGGATTCACTTAGCTATTTCTTGAGTACTTTTATTTCCTACATGTTTTTACCTACAACCAACATGTCATCAACATACAAACACATGATAATATAACTTCCATCCTCAAATTTCTTTGTATACACGCAATGGTTAGAATGACATCTAATATAACCTTGCTCCATCATGAAGCTATCAAACTTCTTATACCATTGACGTGGAGCTTGTTTCAAGCCATACAAGCTCTTCTTCAGTTTACACACCATCTCCTCTTTACCTTTGACCTCATAGCCCTCTGGTTGCTGCATATATAGTTCCTCCTCCAAATCACCATGGAGAAATGCAGTCTTTACATCTAACTGTTCTAAGTGCAAGTCTTCTGCTGCCACTATTCCAAGAATAGTTCTAATAGAAGTCATTTTTACTACAGGAGAAAATATCTCATCAAAATCTATACCTTGTTTCTGTGCAAACCCCTTAACCACCAATCGGGCCTTATATCTTTTCTTTCCTCCTTCTTCATCTTTAACTCTGTACACCCACTTGTTCTGCAATGCTCTTTTGCCTTCCGGTAGCTTCACCAAATCCCAAGTCTAGTTCTCCATGAGAGACTTATGCTCCTCATCCATGGCTTGCTCCCACTTCTTACTAGCATCTACCTGCATTGCTTCATCAAAGCTCTCTGGCTCTCCACTATCAGTGAGTAATAAATAATAAAGAGAAGGAGAAAAAAATTCAGGTTCTTTTCTTACCCTAGAAGACCTCCTCACTGTAGGAGTTTGGGGTTCCTGTTGAGTAGGTTCCTAAACTGATTCATGGGTCACTTTCCCATCCAGAAGATCCTCTACCACAACATATTCTTTATTGGATTCTTCCTTGTTTTCCTGCAATCGTTGCTTATACATGACTTTCTCATTAAAGACCACATCCCTAGACTGAATGATTTTTTTGTCCTTAATACTCCAACATTTAAACCCAAAGTCATCACCACCATAACCAATGAAAGTGCATTTTTCTGATTTAGCCTCTAGCTTGGTCCTATCATCCTTGTCTATATGAACAAACACCTCACATCAAAAGACTCTAATAAATGAATAATCAACTTTCTTACCATACCATGCCTCCTCAGGTATGCCTCCATCCAAGGCACTTAAGGGTCCTCTGTTTATCAAGTACACAGTTGTGCTCACCGCTTCTGCCCAAAAAGAAAGAGGCAGTCCTGCATGTAACCTCATGCTCCTAGCACATTCCATTATTGTTTGTTCATCCTTTCTGATACCCCATTCTGCTTTGTGGAGTTCCTGGAACCATCTTTTGCCTGTGGATTCCATTCTTAGAATAGTAATCATTAAATTCATTGCTGCAATACTCCCCTCCATTATCTAACCTAAGACATTTTAGCTTAAGACCTATTTCATTCTCTACCAAGGCTTTCCATTTAACAAAAGTGTCAAATACATCAAATTTGTTTCTAATACAATAAACCCAAACTTTCCTTGTTGCATCATCAATAAAAGTAACATAATAACTTGAACCCCCAAGAGATGATACCTGAGCCAGCCCCCACACATCAAAATGTACCAACTCTAACTTACTCTCTTTCTTTGTAGGTCCAACCTTGAGAAACCTTACTCACTTTTGTTTCCCATATATGCAGTTCTCATAGAAATCCAAACCTGTTTCTGTATATCCAGGAAAATTCTTCTTTATGATGTTCATGCCCTTATGGCTCATATGACCAAGCCTATAGTGCCATAATGTTGTATCTACATTTGAAGCCACAAGATTACAATCATTAGTACTATCAGTGGTTAAATACAAGGTTCCAACCTTCTTACCTCTTGCCACCACAAGAGAACCCTTGGTAACCTTCCAAGAGTTAGTTGTAAATATCACAATACAACCATCACTTCCCAATTGCCTCGCCGATATCAAATTTCTCCTTAATGTAGGCACATGTCTGACATCCTTCAATAGCCATGTATTCCCATTCTGCATCTTAACCTAAACAGAACCTTTTCCAACTATACTACAAGGCTCATCATCACCAAGAAAAACATGCCCAAAATCCCCTTGAACATAATCAACAAAATAATGCCTATGTGGAGTAGCATGAAAAGAAGCCCCTGAATCTAAAACCCAAGATTCAGTAATATTATGCAAAGAAAGAATCAAAGCATCCTGACATACATTACCCGATGCCACATTTGCCTCCTTGTTTTCTTCCTATTGTTTCTTCTTGTCCTAAAGCTCCCAACAATCCTTCTTTGCATGCCCAGACTTTCCACAGTTCCAACATACAATCTTGCTCTTGGATTTTGACCTTGCCCGATCTTTCGATTTTCCATGGTTTCCTCTATTCTTTTGTCTCCCTCTAGTTTCCACTATCAAAGCATTCCCTGAAGTAGAAGATTCCCCGAGAGATTTTTCTTTGCATTTCCTCACTTAGAATCACCCCTACAACATTCTCAAACTTCAACTTCGAGTTAGCTAGAACCGAGTTGCTTACCACCATTACCAGGCTATTCCAACTTTCAGGTAAAGAACATAGAATTAATAAAGCCCTAACTTCTTCATCAAATTCTATTGTAATCAAGCTATCATATTCACAACCGTATTGAAATCATTTAAATGATCTACTACTGAATTGTTCTCGACATCTTCATATTAACAACTTTTTCATTAAAAATATCTTGTTAGAGGCAGAGGGTTTTTCATACAACTTCCCTAATGCATCCATTAGATTTTTTGTAGTCTTTTCCTTTGAAACATTAAATAATACCGAAGATGCAAGACATAGCCGGATCGTTCCAAGTGCCTTCCGATCCAACAAATCCCATTCCACATCTGTCATACTCGAGGGTTTGTTCACCTTCTCAAACAACGAAGTATAAAGATCCTTCTGATAAAGGTAATCTTCCATCTGCATCTTCCAAAGACTGAAATTCTACCCATTGAATTTATCAACCCTAGATCTTCCATCATCTTCCATAGCTCCCACTCAAGATAAAACTTTCCCTATGATTCAACACTTCAGCAAACCAAACCAAGCTCTAATACCAATTGTTAGGAAATAAGAGATAAAATATGCGAATAATCCCTTACAAAATCGCAACAGTAGAAACTAATATGCCAGAAAATATTACAAATCTCAAATAAAAGTGTAGATTAAATAACACAACACGGAGAGACAATATTTAATGTGTGGTCACCCAATTTGGGCTATGCCCACCAAGAATCACTTGCTTAGATTTTATTACAAGCCTCCACTCTCTCAATACAATACCCATATCCGTTTGGAGCTATGCTCAACAAACTCTACAGAATTCACACCCGAATTCAAAACACATTTGCAATACATTTTCTTGTATTTCTATCATATGCATAAGACCATATAAATAGACAATTTCTTAAGAAATTTTACAAAACCATGGGTATCAAACAATGGGCAAAAACAAAACCGTCCCATAAACCTATGGGTAGTCAAAAAGCCGGTTTTACAAAACAATGGGTACCAAAAAACCATGGGCCCAAAAACAGCCCATAACGATTGCCCATTACCCATGGGTTAATAAACCACCCATGAAAATTTGCTTTGGGGGCTTTGCCCTTGAACCCCCTTTGATCGGGGGGGCTTCACCCCCAAACCCCGACCCGCTCACCGGCGAGCGGGACCGCCATAAAAATACCCGAGTGTAACACATAGAAGGTGTACCACACTCTAACATGAAAATAGGCTCCACAAACATAACACGCATGTCATCTAACTCTTCTAATATGTCTCATGATATGTTGTTCAAGGTGCGATCTACTCCTAGTTCACCTTAGATGGTCCTACACATCGTCATAGGCCTATTTCTAGGACACTCACTACATTTCGGTGCGATCGTTGCCTCAATTTATTCCACATAGTTTCTCACCACCTTTCCACTCCTCATCACATAGATCTCAATCTCTGAAGCATTTTATTACACCTCAATCTTCATCATATATTTATCCATCCCATGCACATAGACTTCATTCAACATAAAAACGTTTTTCTACCATACCACCACTATTAGATCATGGTCCTACGCTTTCATCCTCATAGACATCGGGTGGAGGACCTTCATCTTTCACTATCATTGGTTAGTTTACTTATTTCTATATACTTGAGGGGAATAACACTTAATTTCTCACCTTATGTCTTCATCATATATATATATATATATATATATATATATATATATATATCTTTACATTTTTCATCTTTCATCACACATTTTTCCACTATTGTTACCTAATGGCGCACTCTTTTACTTTGGTTCACACTTGACTGTTGATGGATTACCACACTGAACCCCACACACTGCACTATAAGCATTATACATTGCATTTTATCATGTATTAAGCGTTAAACACTATACATTCTACATTTAGTCTACAAAATTTTAGCATTTTTACATTTATCCATCACATATCATACTAGTCTTCACCTTACATATATTATATTCATATCATCCATATGCGTATTACATACACTATTCGGAATATCTAAGAATATCCTATACATAGTCACATACCTCACATCATACATTGCACATCTTCATATCATACATTTTCTACATACTATACTAGTATTCATCACATATGAGTCTAGCATTACATCATCCTACATACTACATTACTAGTCTATCTACACCTCTCGTATTGCACACTCTACATTACATCCTATAAATTATACATTACATTTTACACGTCACACATTTACACATTATAATCATCACATGTTAATTTTTATCATCATGCATGCTACATTTTCTTCCATGTGCTGCATTCACCCCCCTATGATGCACTTGAGTTCCTCACCCATACTCGATTGCCAAGGGTTTAAAAATCAAATGGACCTCACACTCAAAATGTGACATTCCATCCTATGAAATTCCTAGGCTAGTGACATACACCTTAGGCTAAATCGTCACTCACTCTTTCTATCTAGTAGTGGTATACGCTTTAGGCTAGATCACCACCTCCATTATATCATCTTATAGTGGTATACACATTAGGTTACATCACCACTCCTTACCATTCATTATATAGTGATATACGCTTAGGGATAAATCATGACTCATCCTTGCATCATATAGTGATATACACTTAGGGCCAAATAATCACTCCTCATTTCATCATATAGTGGTATATGCTTAGTTCTAAATCACCACTTATCCTTTCATCTTATCGTGATATGCGCTTAGGGCTAAATCATCACTCATCCATTCATTATATGGTGATATATGCTTAGGATTACATCACCACTCATCCTTTCATCATATAGTGATATACACTTAGGGATAAATCATCACTCCTCCTTTCATCATATAGTGATATATGCTTAGTGCTAAATCATCACTCATCCTTTCATCTTATAGTGATATACGCTTAGGGCTAAATCATCACTCATCCATTCACTATATAGTGATATGTGCTTAGGGATAAATCATCATGTGTTCATTCATCATATAGTGATATAAACTTAGGATAAATCATCACTCATCCATTCCTCAAGTCCTATTATATGCTTCAGCTATAGGGTTCGCACACCTCCTTTCTATATGTCACACCTCATCACCACTACATATACATTCATCCCGGGCGTTAGACAAACAACACACAATTCGACCATTTCCCAATGATGCACTCTCGTTTACAGTTCATTCTTGATTGCTAAGGGGGGGAAAAAAATGAACATCACTACATACACTTCCATTCACTAGGGGCATGAGGCTCCTACCATTCCATATTGTATTCTATTCCATCCATCCATAATATATTGCATTGTCCTTGATCATTTACTCTTGTTAACTATTATTTTACATGATCACTTTACTACACATGTTAGATTTATTTATTATATTTAATTACTTATACCATCCACACATGTGCATTTACACCTTTGTGTAGTGTGATCACAGATACATGACTCATACACGCAACACATATGATCTCCTTCTACCCTTCCTACCTTTGGTCATTTGGGGCATCGACATTCATCTCTTCTAGGTGTTATTATTCATTTTTACTTGGCACCTTACATCACTTGATCATACATGCTTTTTACATATTGGTTATTTCTCTAATATGCAAATGGGTGTTCTATGTGCAACACTTGTTTTCCAGGATTACATGTTTCCATGACTACTTATTTTCTTGTTTGTACTTATCTGTCATTTTTTTCCATTGTATGCGGTATTTTCCCTATGTTTGTGTGCACAGATTGCTTATTTTTTACGGCCATGATGGCCTTGGGACATCGTAAGTGATGTCCCATGTTTGCAGCCCTCTTTGTGTGGCTTACTTTGTCTTTTTACATGTTTACATTACTTCATTGTCTACGTAGCTTAAACATGTTTTCTATATTCATGCATTTTTGTTTACACTTGTCTTTAGATAACCTTCTTGTTTGTGCGTGCGTTGGTTTCTACCAAGCACATTCCAAGGTTAAAACATATATGTAGTTCTTCCTATTTTGGGCTACATATCTCCTATCGGTGACATCGCATGCACCTCCAAAGAGGAGGGTCATCATTTTGGGTTTTTACATACTAACACAAAGATTTTACATCGACACGGTTCAACTATACATAATGAGTGGGTTCAGATTAGTCTTGAACCCAATACACAATGGATTTTATTGGACATGGTGTCTTTAGCATTATGGGAAGAAGTTACAGGCTTAGTGGTTATAGTGGGTGTACCTCTCTATACTACTTTGGCTAGTGGCGTCGGATCACCCAAAAAACCAGGATGATACAAAGATCTCTTCACACACATTAAGCGAAAGCGGTTAGAGCTTGGAGGAAACATAGAATTTCCTCCCTACACTTATTTAGCTTGAGGTGGCATGATATTTCTTGAAGAACTGATAGTACGGGATATCCTTCTACACTCTTTCTCTTGACATGGATCAGGTGCACATGTTCCATTTACACTTTTCATTTTGTGTATTTTACATTTATGTATCTTACAAAATTTCATATACATGCATATTTTACACTTACATGCATACATATTTGACTACTTGATCATTTTCTCTTTACATGTTTGGTCATATGAGAAATAAGCAGTCAAATTGGGGCAACAACAATATTCTTGACAACACATGCTTTATTAACCATGCGGTACATTACACACTTTATGCAATAGCCACACATGCATTTCATCCTAGGTTCACTCTCATCATTTTTTCTTTGCATATTTTTCATCTTTAGTTTCCACACTCCTCCATATTTATTTTTCATTCCACTCTTTTTCTAGTCCTTCGGCACATTTCTACTACACTCTTCATGGACATCAGTACACATCTCTATCTACTTTATGTTACCGAGCTTTCAACTAACCAACATAAAGTTGTGGAAAAATGTCGACACAAATTCATGCACTTTAGAAATTTATTTATCCTGTTTCATACTCTATTTAGAAGGTTCTTGAGTGAAGAAAGTACTAATTATCCCCTCTATTTTAGCCATTTTGTTTTATTTTATTTCATCATTACACCCATTTTCATCCACATGCCTAGTTTGTTTTGGTCATTTCCCACTAGTTTAGGCTCAATCAGGGGCACCGAGACAATCTTGAGGTGCCCATGGGCACTTTGGTCCCACTTAGGGCACCCCTGTCCTTTTTAAACATTCATGCCACTTTGTGGGCTCTTTCTAGCCATTTCTTCTTCTTATCTTGTGAAGCCTAATCACCAAGAATGATATGGTATGATGAAGTACACATTTGAATGAGCTATGTGAGCTTCGTGAGAGCATAGGAAGCATGTGGATGAGTTTTAGGGACACTTAAAAGTGTCTCAGAGTGCATATATGAGGAGAAGTCATGGTTTTTAGGTCTACACTAAACCTAATCCTTGAGAAAGCATGCCCTAGTGAAGTGAGTTGGACTATTTTGAGCATGGAAATGAAAATATGAGAAATACATAAGGTGGATCAGGTTTATATGATGGTGTGGTCCATTTTTAGGTCATATAATGCAATATTAAGAAAGTTATGTGATTTTTTCCAATACTAAGTTTCCAAAGGCTAGAATTTGAGCTAAAAGCTGAATTTCGATGCTTGTTTTAGAGTGTGTTCTTTACGTGGGGACCCAAGATCTTGGGGATAGTTTAATAGGTCTATCATGAATATTTTACTAGTGGAATGGCATTTTTTATTATCATGTTTTATGAACAATCATCAAGAAGTCAAACAACTTATTAACCCTCTCAAAACCCTAGCTTAGTAGTAGCTTGGAATAACTTGAGTATATTGACAAATAAATTTTTTTACCAAACATGATAATTGGATGTTGCAGAGTACTCCTCCATATTTCTAGGTGTGATTTAAAGGTTTTGGTTGTATGTGGGCCCCACCTAAAAAGGAAATTTTCTAAGATTTTTAGTTTGTGTTCAAGTTGCCCATTATAACTAATGACTAAATTGAAATTTATTGAATTATGGGAGATTTAATTCATTTCGTGATGGTTTCAGATTATTATTAAGTTCTTAGGAGGTCAAGTGTTCCATATCTTGCATGGTGGGTTTTGGGCGAGGTTTTGGCGGTTTGGAGCGATCGAGTGTAAAGTTGTTTTGGAGGTGCTAAAGTCAGTTTTGTGGCATGGTTTGAGTTTAGTGATGACCTCAGGTCATGATATTTCCATTAGTATATGAAACTTGATTTTTTTATTAGACTTGAGCAAGTTATGGCTTATTTTCTGAGGACTAATTTTGAGGGTGCTTGTTTGTGCATGTTCTTAAGTGGCTTCATTAGGTGAAATGATGGTTCTGAGTTGTTTTATAGTTTTTAGATATTTTTAAGGCTTATAAAACATTTAAAAATGTTTTCCATGATTTTATAAAGTTCCTTTTTCTCTAGAACATTCCCTTGGTGGCAAGTTGCTTGTTTTGGTGTTTTAGGGCTTCTTGAGTCCTAATGGTGGTCTAGAAGGCTCTAAGTGATGTTGGAGACCTATATGGTACTATGGATGATTTTTTTATCACTTTATTATGATTTGGGGATGTATTTTTTCTAAGATGGCTGAAATATGTGTTTTAGGTTCATAAGATAGGTCTGAAGGAAAAATAGAAAGCTCATTTTAGTTGTTTGTGCAAGTGAGGAAAAGTTTAACCTAGAGGGATATTTGTGAAGGTGTGAGAGGTACTTGTGACATTTTCAAGAGGTAAATGAATATGTGAATATCTTATGTATATTTTTCTAAATAATGCAAGCTTGGGAAGATGTGGAAATTAACTTGAAAGAAGAAGTTCTTGAGCATATAGGCTAGAGAGCTGTTTTGTGAAGGATATAGAAGAAGAGTGAGCTTTATTGAGTCATCATCAATTTTTGAAGAAAATTTTTAGAGATGAAATTCATTTTAGATGTATTTTTTTGGTGTTGATTCATCTATGGGGTTGGTGCTCTACTAAACTAGGGGTTGGTGCTCCTTATGGGGTTGGTGCCTCACTAAATCTAGGGGTTAGTGCTCCTTATTGAGTTGGTGCTCAACTAAAATTGAAACATGGATATAATAAATTTTTGATTCAATATATTTTCTTCCTCTTGAGGGTTTCCCACTTAAATCTCATGTCCATGTGTTGATGTGTTCTCTTTTGATCATGTTTTGTTATGGTTCTTAAATGCATGTTTCATGATTAGTGGTTAAGTTTATGAATGGTTAAAACGAATGTGAAATATTTTCTTAATGCCTACTTGATTCACCCCCATATCGGTGGCCCCCACTTCGAACAATTAGTGTCGGATAAGGTCCTCTAAATAAATCTTAACAAGCTTGAGGTGATCCTTTGAAGCAAAAAATGGGCAAGTTGAAGAAAAATCATGAGAAGTCATTCTTTATCACAAAAAAACAACACCCTATGATTTGTCATGAATGAATGGATGAAAAATCAATATTTTTGGGTAACATGGGATTGTCTCTCAAGTTGTGGGACTTGCTACTTGAGACATACCTCTAGATAATGTTGGTTCCTCTACCTATTCCTAATGCTAAACTACTCCTACAGCTGGAAATGTAACTACCTAATCCTATTCTAACAATCCAAGGATCGGGTAAGAGAGAGGTGCATGAAAAGGGAAATCCTAAGCTAATAGAGGTGATAACACCAAGAAGAGGGGGAAAGACACTCTCAGATGAGTGAAAATGGGAGGAAAATGAAGAAGGAGAGGATATATGTGAGTGCCACGAGTCTAAAACAACATACAAACTCACATTTCCATGGAGCAAAACATAAATAAAACCTAAAAAAGAAGAATAAATATGCACAACACACTAGAAATGCAATAGAGAGGCAAGGTAATGCAATAAACATAGGCTTGGCAAGATAATGAAGTTATAGGGATAGATTAACATGGGAAAAATGATCTTCTATTCAACATGTCTCTTCATACATTACATTTGGCTATTATATAGCCATGATAATAAACAAACAAACTTCCTAGAAATTGGGAAGTGACAATAAAAAATAAAAACTATAACCCGTTTAATTAATTTACGGGACAATTTTCCTCTATCCTTTGTATATCCTCTAGCCTCTAGTGAATGATGCTACTAGCTTAGCTGGATTTTATCATAAAGCTCATTACTTTTTCTCAGACATCGGACTCCATCGAAAATGTTTTCATGAGGAAATTTAGTTTCCACAACTCCAAGTCCAAAAGAAAATATACTTTGGACATGACAACATGACTTAAATTGTTTACAGTTGACACTTTTGACATTGACGACTTCAAATGACATAGTGAAACTTCACTAGTAATACACATTTTTACTCTCACAGCTATTACAAATAACAATTAATGATGAAACTATTTAATTGATAATGACAATACTTATTTTGGACTAACACAAATATCCATTTGATCCTTGGAATTGGTGAAGACATTAACATTTACCAATGACAAGCATGGTAATTTCTAAGTCCAAAACACAATAAAGAGAAATCTCTCATCACCTATTTGACCATACATCAAGAATTTTTGAGATGAGGTAGTTATGTAATGGGATGGAATAAAACTAAGGGAATGAAGAATCATTACTAGAATTCAATAAAGAATAATTTTCCTTGTCCAATGAAGAAATGATTTATTCCTAGTTGTCACAATAATTAGGCCGAACTAAAAGAAGGTTAAACGGTTTGTGAGAAGAATTGTGCATGGTGACCGATCTGAAAAAAGCACATAGCCACGAGGAATGATAAGGCATCAAAATATTGCACCCAATCTATCAAATATTCTCACAAATATATTAAACAAAATATGGGAATTTTGGTAGAGCTGAATGTCATCCAATACTAGATCAATGACAAATATACTATAAATAGTGTGGCATTACTAGAATAGAATGTTGAGAAAATATGTGTAAATAAATGTAAGAATTGATATGTTATTAGAGACATCGAACTTAGGAAATGATGCCTTTGATAGTTACACGTGAATGATAATAGATCCTTTTTGGTAATGTAACAATGCAACAATGTGAATGATTACAACAATTGTCTTTGTTTATAGAAACACATGTATAGACCTCTCCCAACACTTTTCCTTTTGAATAAAATACACAACCTTATGATGTTTTTTGAAATCCTCATTGGGACATCAATTCTAAAAAATTATATGGATTTAAATATCATTTGCACATAATAACACTTATACAAATCTTGTATTCTACAACAAAGAATTCAAATAATTAATTTGGGACAATTATACAACCTATACATTGCCCCGTCAAAAATCTCCACGAAAAGCGAGAACAATCCCCTTGCTCTAATGCCGGATGAAGGTACGGGGACAAATTGACATGAACAAAATGATATTCTATTTATCGTGTCTCTTCATACATTACATTTGGCTATTATATAGCCATTATAATAGACACAAACTTCCTAGAAATTAGGAAGTGACAATAACAAATAACAACTATAACCCATTTAATTAATTTACGAGTATAACATACTAACCAACTTACTAACCATATTTACCCACTAACATTTTACATCCACTTTTACATTTGACCATATGGTAAATATGAATACTATATGTTAGGCACTAAACCAAAGTTTCCTAATAGAGAATAACCACAAAACATGAATTTATTACTTCAAATAGATGTATAGTCCATTACAATGAAGGAAGAAGGAAAAATATCACCTTCCATAGGTCCATATTTGAGCCTTACAACTCAAAATAGACATGTAACACTTGTAGGATGATGCATAACATTTTAAGAGGGCCTAACCTTTACAAATGGGCATCGTTTTACAATATATAGAAGATGGGAAAGAGAGAGGAGGGAAAAGATAGGGAAACTCAAATTTCCACCTTTAACCACTAAAAACATGCATTGAATGTCTGAAAGTAGGGATGGGTGCCCTACCAAGACCATTTCTCCATGATACTTTGGTTACAGAAGAAGGAATGGGAACCATACCTCATCAAATTTGATAGTTGAGCTACCTAGAACTACTCCTTTAATGCTGGGACAAATTTTCCTATTTTATAACCATATAAAATCACCAAATTTAAAATTTATAGTTCACATGGTGAATTACATGATGAGACCTTTTCAACGAGACTATGTTTGTGAAATTTGGAGTTAAAAAATTAAATTTATGGCCATCTAAATTTCAAGATCTTGAGAGGGTTGTGACAGTTCCCTACGCGCTATAACATACCACTTTAATCATTTTTTTGCATTGATTTGGATGGATTAGATAATCAATTAACCTAAGGAATGGGGGAAAAATTCTCTTTGTGCTCGCTAAACCTAACTTTTCCATAGGTCCGTACATGGGTGGAGAATCAAGGTTAGGATGGAACTGTGGAACAATTCCACATGTTCTGTTAGGGCCCACCTTATCTGATTTCACCACTCTTTCCTCTACACTCCCCTATCATTCATTCAATAAAATCATCCATTTGGTTAGTTGATAACCTTACGAGAATGTTCTATTAGTTCCCCCGATTACTGGTTCACCTAACTCTCCCGCTTTCCACCTCACTTTGTCGGTCATTTTGGAAATGTGAAGAACAAGAGGAACAAAGGAAAAGTTCCTTATGTTCCTTTAAAGGATGATTTAGCCAAACCATAGTGGATTTTACCCAATTTTGAGGTTTTTTTCCTAAGTATGGGCCTGAATGGATTTGCAAGGAGAAGAGGAACCACTGTAACCTTTCCAAAACATGATTTTTCATGGTTACATTCGATTTTACTACCCCAAGTTTAAGATGGAATTACAAGTTATGAAAATATTTTGGGGGTATTTTAGATAACAATTTGGTAACTAAATGGGGTAATATTCATAATAGATAAGAGATTAGTAACCTTGAAGCATCCATTGGGCATGGAGTCATCTTGAAAGACTTGGAAACTAATCTAAAGTTTGAAAAAATCACCCCTGCACCTTGATGAAGCATTTCTTGAACTTGACATTCACTGTTCTACACGAGTTGCTGATTTTTAGTTACTTTGCATTTGATTTTGTGAGGTATCGTAGTTTATCCTTAAAATTTTAATCTCTTCCCACAATATAATTTCTCCTAAATCCTCCATGAAACATTGTGTAATGAAACCATGTCATCCAAAAGCAACAAAACACAATGAAGAGAACTTAGGGAAATTGAATTTACATTATCAATAATAAAATGTGTTAAGAGAAATTAGAGGAAATAAAAATAAACTACTATATACAAGGGAAGGTATTTCCTTTAATAGAAATGCTTGAGATGTATCCCATTTACCGTGATCTGCAGATCTTCTCCATCTAATTTTAATAAGCTGGAAAACATTGTTTGACTCAAATATTTAAATCATGTAGGGGCCACTCCATATTACATAAAAATTTGAATGTTTTCTGATTTGGCCATGTCTTGGTCCCGTTTAAGGATAAGGAATCCTTCCTAAAAACTCCTAGCTTTTGTTTTCTTGTCAAAACATTTCTTAACCCATGCTTGATCTCTCTCCATTGTCTGCACTTTGCTTTATTTCTCAATTCTTCTAGCTCCATGAGCTCTACATACCTGACTTCCATGGCTTCAAACTCAAACAATTCCATTTGTTTGATGAGATCTAAGGCTAGAAATTCAAGAGATATTGGAAACATAGCTTCTTTACCATAAACCGGTTTGTAAGGGGAGCTTCCCATTGATCTCTTGGGAGTGATCCTATAAGCCCATAAGGTTGATTTCAATTTTGTGTGTCAAATTATTTGGTTATAATCCAAATTCCTAATTATGATTATCAAAAGGTTCTTGTTAGTTTATTCGGCTTGGCCATTCCCTTTGGGATACTAGTTTGAGGAGGTGTTCAAATAGATATCATTCTTAACAGCCTAGTCAGAGATATTTGTGCCAAGGATTTCCAAAGAATTTTCGAAAATGATCGTGGAAGGAACACCAAACCTGATCACAATGCCTTTGTATAATTCTAGAATTCTGGCTTCATTTGCTTCCTTCAATACAACTATCTCTGTTTATTTGGTGAAGTATTCAGTGGCTGCAAGAATCCACTTATGACCAAAGATTGAATGTGAATTTATCACTCCAATTAAATCTAACCCCCATTGCATAAATGGTTGAATTATAGATAGGTGGGGTGGAAGGGATTCTAACCTTTCTTTTCTTGTAAATAATGCACATTTTTGCATTTTTAACCCATGCATAGCATGAAATGAAAAGGTTAGGTCAATAATATCCAAATCTCATAATCCACGAGATTTGTTTTCCTTAGTGCAAAGTGACTTCCCACTTCTCCATTGTGGAACTCATGCAACACTCTCTCCATCTGATCTTTTTAATGCATCTTAATAGGACACCATTCACATCTTTCCTAAATAGAATGCCATCAATAAGCATGAAGGGAATGGAGTGAAGTTTGAAATACCTCCTTTTATTTTCTTAAACCTTGGGGGCATTGTCCTGTTTGGAGAAAGTTGACCACATTATGAGTCCAAAAAGGGATAGGTAAGACATTGTTTGGTTGTTCATGATCATGTTGAAGAAAAAGGATGGCTTATTCATTAGTATGTTTCTATGAAACTAGTTGATCACATATTCCATTCAATCTGACCAAATTAGTTACCTTGAAATCAATGTCATACTCCATTACCTTGGTTATCTAACAAACTCTTTTATCATTCAAGTCTTTGTTCAAGAGGAATTATTTCATGCCGTATGTGAAACTAGTATATGGATCTTATTGTTGGATATTGTTGGAGCTCAAACTTGCACTGTCCTAGATCGGGTTGAATAGGTTGTTGAGGAAACAATGGGAATATCTCCAAGTTATGGAACCTTATGCGCTTGAGAAAGACCTCTAGAGAAGGATAGTTTATATACATATTTCTACTACTACTACTACTACTACTCCTAATGCTGAAAAATAAAACTAAAATATTCATGCTAAGGGATGAGGGTTAGAAAGATATGTGTAAAGGGAAAACTAATTTAAGGGAGGTGATATCACTAGAAGGAAGGGAATGAACACGGTTGGATTTAAGCGAAAACAAATGAGAATGCACATGTAAGAATAGACACACGTGTCATAGTTCAGAATTTAGCCGCACAATCATTTTCACAAGGAACAATATTAAAAGGAACCTGCAAGGGACGTGAAATAACACCACAAACACAAAACATAAAGGAGAAGAAGAAGAAACAACAAAAATAAGTTAAAATGCAGAGAATAGCCACAAAATTGAGCTTCTATTACTTCTAGAAATGCATAGTCTATTACAATGGCATCTGAGGCTAATATCCACATGCAAAATACCAGATCTAAAGGCCTAAAACTTAAAATGCACAAGAACTAATGTCCTTAGAAACCAAAGGATTCAAAAAAAAAAATGAGAAATGCTCATACATTTTATTGAAGAAAGAGATAAGAAGAAGAGAAAGAAGAAGAGAAAGAAGAGGGAAACTCAAATTTGAATCTTCAACGACCAAAAACTAGCAATTAATTCCTAGAAATATTCTTGAAAAGCTGATAGATGCACCTCTCCGTGTCTCTGTTTTTCTTGTAGAAGAAGGAAGGAGACAAGATTTGAATGAAATATGGTGGTTGAGCCGTTCAAATTTTGCATTAATGGATGAAATGCATTTCCCTACTTCTCACCTACAAAATCCCACCCAAATTTTAATTTGAATGATTAGGACTATAGCCCATGTCGCAGCTTTACAAGACCAACTATGCATTAATCCTAGCCATATAGCAAAAGTTATGGAATTACTCAAGTCTATAGGTTACTCGACACGAGAATAACACATGGCATATGTTGATTGACTAGAAGATCATCCAATTTTTCATCTCTTTTATCATTTCTACCACATGTTACATAGTGGTTTGTTGCGAGCATTCGGTGCCTTGTTGGCACACTTTGATAGGTTGCTTGTAACACACTCAAAACTAATAGGCTACCATGCGGCATAGTAACTAGGCGTGGAAGAAGGATGTATAGAAGAGAAAATAAAATGACAAGCGCATGAAGGTGATGCCTATAATAGGAATAGATGCATCCTTATAGGATCCAAGTATCCAAGTAGGGTGTGATCATCTCAATGATTGATGTGCAACAACAAGATGGGAAGGGGCACAAAGGAATGCATAGGGGACTTAGCTATTTTGGAAATCAAGTCAAGGGTGATCGTGAGGGTGCAAAAAGTTCTTGGAAGAAGGTGGAGGCACCAAGAGTGCATGCAAGGGGATGTGGAAGGAGATAGAGGAAAGTGAGGGAAAATAGAAGGCATGAAAGAAGTGAAGAGCACATGGGGGTGCACGAGGAACTTCAACCAAGGAAATGTGTCAAGGAGTCAACTAAAGTGTGTACAACCTATAATATGAACCTTAAAGCCGGAATGGGGATGTTAGTTTTCAAAATAACTAGGGCGTTATTTTGGACAACATTTTGGTGAATTTTAGGGCCATTTACCTTCTAGATCAAGGAAATCGTAGCTGGAGTGTCCATTGGGCATGGAGTCTACATGAAAACACAAAATTCTGATTTGTAAATTTGGAGAACTATCCCTAGAGTCACTTGAATCATTTTATGAACTTTTTATGAATCTAGAAAAACCGTTGAAAATTGTTGGAAGAACCCATGGACCGAACTAGGTACTGGAAGCAATAGAAGAGCGCACGCGAGAGGAAAGAACTATGTATACAAAAACAATGTGTGCACAATGCACTTGGAGGAATTGAAACTATTCTAATATTTACAATGATGCAATAGACTTAATGGAAATGCTTGAGATAAATCCCATTAACTGGGATTTGTAGTGCATTTCCATCAAGATGAGATAATTCAAAGAGTTATCCTCTTTGTAAGAACTAATGATGTATTGACCACTCCAAAGTGTTTCAAACTTTGAATAATGCCACTGGTTTAGCTCGACAACATCCCATTTTAAGACTAAGTCACCAACTTTGAAATCTTGAGGCCTAACTCATGTTGTCGACCCATTTCTTTGTTGATTACTAATGTTGTTATAGCTTAATCATCATAGAGTTTCTTAATTCTTCAAGCTCAACTAGCTATGCAAATTTGATTTCTCTCGATCCACGCCCTCAAACTCCAAATGTTGTATGAGCTCTAATGAAGGAAACTCAAGAGATAAAGGAAGTCTAGATTCCTTCCCATAGACCAACTTATAAGGTAAAGTGCTTATCATCTTCTTTACACTGATTCTATTTTCATAGAGCGCCACGAGACCCTTTGTATGCCAATGCCTCTGGTTCATATTCATTATTCACTTCATGATTCGGATCGGGTTCTTGTTTTTGACTCTGTCAGTCATTACCTTGAGGGTAATAGTTAGAAGAAGTCTTCAAATAGATACTAATACTAAGATCCAAATCATAAATTTTAGTACCAAGGAAGGATTTTGCATTATATGAAATAATGGTACGAGGAATTCCAAACCTTGTTTTAATGCCTTCGAGAAAGTCAAGGATGACTGAATCAATTGATTCCTTAAACATGAAAAATCTCAACACCAACCCATCACTATGATGATCTTCCATCGGGAACTCCTTGTGTTACGATTATTTTAGTAATGCACAACTTTTGGTTGGTGGTAGTAATCGGAAACATGGTAACGAAATAAAAAAGAATACCATTGACTATGATATAAAGAAATGATGATAGATCTGAAATACAACTGTAAATTATATTATTAACATGATATTGTTATAATCTCACCCATGAACTATGTCGAGTGTTACCAACTCCAATCACCTTCCAATGATAATTCTGGGAGAAACTTCACAATTAATCCTCTTGATGGATTTCTTAACACACCTTCTCATATAATATTTCTCACCATTTTATTCTATGCTAAATGGGAGGTGGTATATCTATTTATAGAACTTTTAGGATTATCCACCCTATCTCTAAGATAGGATAGGAAATATCTTCTGGCTAATCATATTCCATACCTTACCTCTTATATTTACGTGTAGTCTTATCTTTTAAGATAAGATAAACCTTATCATTTCACATGGGTTCCACATTTTTAGACTTTATAAAAATAAAATATAAAAATTATTTATGACATCACTCCTTGTCCTTATTAGAAATCTAATATTTCTAATTTCTAATCATGTAGACCCTTATTTTCTACTTACCCTAACTTTGACATTTTTAACATTACCAAGACCACTAACGACAAATATTTATTATTTACCATTGAATATTACTTTCACAACATCCCTATTGTACTTTGAATATTACCGTACTATACTTTATTGGTCGTGCCGTATTGGAAGCGTCATTATCTTCCATCGATGCTACTACTAATTATACTTAACACCTTAGTCATAATACATACATTAATGAAATAGAAATCATGGAGGAAAATTCTAGTGGTGACATCTTTTCCCCTCTCTAGATTTTACTCCTTCCTCATTATGGACAATCAAGTTGGTGCACTGGAAAATATTTAGCTTATCATGGTTGATCCATTTCCTAATTAGAGTACCACCCAATTCCTCTAGTTGATATGTACCATTTTCATGCACATCTACTATTACTGTCGGGTTCCATCCATTGAGGAATAAGTTTTCTATGTTTCCTCTTTTTATATTGGGAATCATATACTAGGACCAAGTCATTCACCTGAAATGGAGACCAGAGGATATTTTGATCAAAGTACTCCTTCTGCTTCATTTTCTTCTTATAGCTTGTATCCTTTGCTATTTCCCTCATTTCCTCTAGAAAATGAAGATGTACCAATCGTTCTATGACTGAATCACTTTCATCCATCCTTTCATTTTTCATAACTCTCTTAGTGGGAATATCAAATTCAATGGGAATAACTAGATCAATGACATAAGCCAACCGAAATGGGAGTATCCGATTCTTGACTTTGATGTTGCCCTATATTCTCACAATGTTGCATGAATCCTTTTATCCCACTTATGCATCTGCAAAGCTACATCTTTTGTAAATATTTGATATAATACATAATTTTTCGCTCCACTGTCCATTTGTGTTTGGCTTGTAAGTTTTTGCCTTCCATGCTTAATAGAAAACCTATTTACAAGTGCTTCTACCACCTCATTAATAAAGTGGCTTCCTTGATTTATTCTGATCTCTAATGGACAACCAAATCTGGTGACAATGCATTCATACATGAACCTTTCCACTTCATCCATGGAATTTTTTTCAAGGGTCTAACTTTAACCCACATGGTTAAATAATCGATGTGCAATTCTACAATATATTTATTTTGACGTGGAGTAGTTAGAAGTGGACCTACAATATATATTCCGCACTTTTCAAAGGGACCAAGTGGGAGAATAGGGCATAATGGAGTTGATGAATTTTTACTACGATTCTATGCGATTGACAAATATCACATGTCTTACAATAATTATAACAATCTCTAAAAAGAGTTGGCCAGTGATAACTTTGCATCAAGATCCTTCTTGTTGTAAGTTGTCTAGAGAAGTGTCCTCCACATATACCATTGTGGAATTCTTCTATTAGTTCCTTTTCTTGATCGCGTCTAGTTTTCCTCTTGTATTGTCCATCATACCCTATCTAAAATAAGACTCCATGTAGAATGGAATATGGATGACTTCTTGAGTAATATTACTCTTAGTATTTACATTGGCACCATCAAGAAACTTGAAATCATTCAAATAATTCCAAATATCTATGTATTCACTAGGGATTTTTTCAAGGGATAACAATGTTGCATCTAGAAAATCATCACCATCACAAGATGAACCTAAACCATCATAGGCTCGAGATAGTCCATTTGAATTGACATGTTTCTTTCCTCACGTATCTATAATATCAAATTTAAATTCTTGTAGTAAAATTATTCATATTGTTATACTTCCTGATGGGTTATGCTTATTCACAATATATTTTAGAGCCAGATGATCTATTACAATTGTAAATTTCTTCCCTAGCAAGCAATTTCTAAACTTTTTATAGAAAAAATGATAGCTAGAGTCTCTTTTTCAATTACTGTATAATTTTCCTCGACCTTTGGTCATTTGTCTACTCCCAAAGTAAATCGGATGATCATTCTCATTTTCATCCTTTTGGATTAGAGTACTTCCTAGTGTTGCATCTGAAGCATTAGTATATATAATTAATAACCTACTCCAAAGTATGGATTATTTAAATCGAGACGAAGATACCAAAACTTCCTTTAGTTGTTCAAAAGCTTCATGTGCCTTTTTTCCTAGATCATAAGTATCATCCTTATTCAAGAAATAGGTTAGTGGTTGTGCAATCTTTGAGAATATATTGATGAACCTTCTATAATAGCCTACATGGCCTAAAAATGATCTCAACTTACTTCTATTCAAAGGAAATGATAACTTTTCAATTTTTGAAACTTTATCGGGTTGGTACCAATACCATCTCTAGATATAATATACCTAACAAGATTCCTTTAGAACATCCAAAAACACACTTTTTAGGGTTTAGTGAGGCTTGTGCTTCATCTAACCTTTAAATTCCACCTCTATTTGGTGTAGATGGTTCATTTTTCTCTCATAGATACAAATATCATCCAGAATACTCGATGAAGCTTCCAATGTAGGTTTTAAACACCCTATTCATTAGGTTTTGGAATGTTGTTGGAGTATTACACAATGCAAATGGAATAAATTTATAAGAAAACGTTCCCCAAGTAGTGAATGTAGTCTTGAGCTGATTTTTCTCTGCTATACAAACTTCCCATTATTTTTTCTTGAGATCACAATGGGAGAAACCCATTATGAATTATCCATAATAAATATGAATCCTACATAAAACAAATTATATATTTCTTCTTTTATAGTCTTAGAAAAACTAGGATTCATTTTATATGACATTCGATTTATTAGCTTACCACCCTTTACCAGCTCAATACAATGTTCTACCCAACTTACTTGATGAATTTATTTGTAATCAAAAGTAAATAAGTGCATGTACCTTGAAACAATTGGATGTAGAATTCCTTCTTATTCTCCATCACAACATCACCAATCTTTATCTCCTGGAGATGATTTTCAATTTCTTTCTCGGATAATTTTTGGGTTCATGAGTCGGTGTGACAGGAAGGATATCCATGGTGACACATCAACCTCACTTTTTCATCTTTTGTTTCCACTTCATTGGTACTAGAGTAATCGAGAGGATTTCCAATCATTAGTTTCATCACTTGAATCCATAGGTTATGCCTTATGATGTTGAGGGATCACATTTATCTTCACTCTCTCCTTGCCACATCTAAGTGTCATGAAACCTTCATTCCAGTATTTTCTTGCATGAACTCTCCTTATCCATTTCCTTCCTAACAAAATTGGGTATGAAACAATACCATTATTCATTAATTGAAAGTATACCATACATACAACACCCATGAAAGATATTACCACATCTGAAACAACACATTCTAGTTTATTTTTTCCCTTATTTAATGATCTTAACATAAGTGTTGAGGGTGATCAATTTTTAATCATTACTGACTCAGTCATTACATTAAATGCAACACCTTCATCTACTAAAAATTATGAATTTAAATTCCATTACATAATACCTCATCTCGTGGAGCATAAGGATCCGCCTCTACTTCCAAAACATGGACCTCAACCTCATTCATTTGTTGAGCATTAAGTCCAGTTGCGGTTCCCACCTCTTCTTAGAAGACATAACAAGAAGTTGTCCATATGTAATATTTACATGCCTATTGGAGAGATCTTCCAAAATGGAGTATGGTCCTTGTCCCTATGAAATCAGAAAATCCTACACACCCAAATTTCTTCTCCTATGTTTCTTACTAGTTTCTCCTTTCATCTTCTTAGGATCATTTCCATTTATGTTATCTTTTTTTTTCTTTCTTTTTCAAAGCACATCTACTTCATTATTTATACTCCTATCCACTACAAAAAATAATTCACAAGTGATTTTCTTTATCATTATATCTTGTACCCAGACACATAGAAGCTCTATGAGGACAATTATACTTATAATGACCCTTTTTATGACAACGATAACATACAACTTCAGATATATTTATTTTTGGAACCTTATCTGCCTGGGAATTTTGGGAACTAAATTCCTTTTCTTGAAGAAAAGTAATAGTTAACTGGACCATCTTCCTAAGGAGATATTCATACTCATTGGAGGTACTAGAGGGAGGAATTTTTATCATCATAAGTGGTTGTGGTTTCTGGACCAAAGGTGTTGGTTTAGGCTCCACCTTAATAACAGCTTCTTTGGGAACCTTTTCCATGCTTTTTTCTTGCCTTATAGGAATATCCTTTTCTTGTTTGATGGTTGTTGGGTAGTTATACTTCACTCATTGTCTGATTTCTAGCTTCATCCCAAGAATGAAGTGATTACGAGAGGAGATTATCCATGCCATTCATTAACCCATCAACTCATCCTTCCTTCTAGATCTGGGCATCAAGCTTCCTCTTTAACTCTAGAACACTAGCATGATAATCTATGATCTTCTCCTTCTCTCCTTGGGCTATCTTTGTGACCTCAATCACAAGATCTGCATACTTTTGTTGTATACCAAATTCTTGAAAAAATTTTCCATTAATAAATCCCATAATTTTTTAACATTATCACCTAGTGTTTCAAACCACCTAAGGGATGAACCATCTAAAAAGGTAGGAAAAATTATGTCCATTGTTACCTTCTTGTGAGGTCATTACAAATACAAGATATTTTAAACTCTTAGATAAAAGAGGGAGCATCCTCATTAGATTGGGCTAAAAAAACATGAATCTTTCCCATTTTCAACAATTATAACCACAGTGATTTACCAACCCACAAGTACAATCAGTAAAACATTTTTGCCACAAATAATTGAAATCAATACAATAGAAAGTGACTTTACACCCTTGTGTGGTAAATAGGAAAGACCATGGTAAAATTACATTTACTATGGTAAAACTTGACTTACTATGGTAAAAAGTGACTTTATTGTGGTAAATACTATTCATGGTAAAAAGTGACTTTACCATGGTAAATACTATTCACGATAAAAACAATATTACCCTTTAAATGATTTTTGACTATGTGGGATTATCTCTCCAGAAATTCCACCAACGAGGAATGGTCCCAACAATAGAATTAAAATGTTAACACCAACCCAACACTATGATGATCTTCCACTTTGGGAACTCCTCATGCTATGATTATTTTAGTAATGCACAACTTTTTGTTTGGTGGTAGTAATCTGGAAACACAATAACAAACATAACACAAGAATACCATAGACTATGATATAAAGAAATGATGATAGATATGAAATACAACTATAAATTATATTATTAACATGATATTGTTACAATCTCACCCATGAAATACATTAGAGTGTTACCAACTCCAATCACCTTTCAATAGTAATTTTGGGAGAAACTTCACAATTACTCCTCTTGATGGCTTCCTTAACACACCTTATCATATAATATTTCTCACCATTTTCTTCTATGCTAAATGGGGGTGGTCTCTCTATTTATAGAACTTTTGTGCTTATCCACCCTATCTCTAAGATAGGATAGGAAATCTCTTCTGGCTAATCATATTCCATACCTTAAATCTTATCTTTACATGTAGGATTATCTTTTAAGATAAGATAAACCTTATCCTTTTTAAACTTTAGAAAAATAAAATATACAAAATATTTATGATATCACTCCTTGTCCTTATTACAAATATAATATTTCTAATGCCTAATCATGTAGACCCTACTTCTCTACTTACCCTAACTTTTACATTTTAACATTACCGAGACCAATTATGACAAATATTTACTTTTTACCCTTAACTATCACTTTCACAACATTCCTATTATACTTTGATTGTTACGGTACTATACTTTATTGGTGGTGCCGTATTGGTAGTGCCGTTATCTTCTATCATATGATAATACTAATTATACTTGAAAAAACCTATTCATAATACATACATTAATGAAGTAGCAATTATGGAGGAAAATTCTAGTGCCAACATAACTTTTGTCCATCTAAGGAAGTAATCCATAGCTTTCAGGCACCCATTTTTGGCAGTGCTTAAAGGAGGGTTAATCATGCCTATGAAGTCTAGACCCCATTATGTAAAAGGTTGATCTATTTGGATTGGTCGAAGGGGAAGTGCTACCAATTTCTTCTTTCCTGCAAAGAAATTACATTCTTTACATTTCAAGACCCACTTGTGCACATCTGTGAATAGGGTAGGCTAAAAGTATGTATGTTCTTCATTGTTGTTGCTTTGGTATAGAAATGTCCACCATGGAATCCATCTTGAAATTCTATTAATATTTTATTAACATGCACATTGCCAATATATCTCAATAGGACGCCATCATTTTCATTTGAAGAGAATGCCATCAATAAGTGCATATTGAATAGATTGCATCCTTAGATGTCACCTCTTTTCTTTGTTCACACTAGGATGGTATGCACTCGAAGAAAGGAATATCACCATCTCTTTTATCTAGCTGCACGCGCTAGGATCTTCATTTTGTTCAAGTTCGGCACATGATAGCTCTTCATCTAAAAAAATGAAGTCTATTGATCATTCTTCTCGTCTTTAACAATTTGTTTTTAGAGCATGCTACCTATAACTAGCTCTATGGATTTGATAGTCACATCAAACTCCATGATCTTGGTCACCCATATTGCTCTTTTCTCACTGATATTTACCCCCATGATGAACTCCCTCATGCAGTGTGAGACTAACGACTTGATATGATTTGTATGAGCATAATTTTGAATTTATTTAGTGCACACATGATGGTGAAGACCTTTTTTTTGTGTGACTATATTTTAGTTCATAATCCTTTAGTGTCTGACTGAAGAAAACCAATGGCTTCTCCAATCCTTGTTCATTTTCTTGTGTCAGGACAACAAAAATACTTGCATCAACTCCATAAGTATAAAGGATAAAATCCTTTGAGTAATCTAGATTGATGAGTGTTAGCGTGCAAGAAATTTATTGCTTGATTTTGTTGAAGCTATATTTTCCTTCTATTATCCACTTGAAGGTTGTATATTTCTTGAGCATGAGGGTGATGGGCCTAACCAGTCCTGCAAAGTTAGGAATAAATATCCTAACAAAATTGATTTTTCCTAGGAAGGACTGCAAGGCCTTCTTGTGTGTCTCAGTAGGGTGAGAGAGAGGATGGCTGAAATGTGCTCGAGAATCAACAGTGATTCTATCCTTTGAGACCACATGGCCCAAAATCTTTCCTTGCGCCACAAAAAAATTGCACTTCTTGGGGTTAAGAGATACCAAATATTCTCTAAATCTCTCAAAGATATTCTCTAGATGTGCCACATGATTCATGCCCTACTTTGAGAAGATAGTTATGTCATCTAAGTAAACTAGGATGAATTCATTTATATATCCTTTGAAGGCAATATCCATGGCCCTCTAAAATGTTGTGACTACATTTGAAAGACCAAACTACATATTCTGATATGCATATGTTCCCCATTTGGTTGTAAATGTTATGTTTAATTGATCCTCTTCCTTGACCATGATCTAATTAAAGCCAAAATACCCATCCAACATGGAGAATATTTGCACACCACCATCGTCTGTAGAATATTCTCCATAGATGGAAAAGGATAGTTATCCTTCAAATATGCCTTATTTAAATCTTTAAAATCGACACAAAGTTTGATTTCACCGTTCTTTTTGCGCCTTTGGAACAAGATTTGTGACCCAGGTAGAGTACTTGATAGGGAATATTATCTTTTTCTCAATGATTTTAGACAACTCTTTCCTCATGAGGGGCTCTATTCTTGGGTTGACTGGTCTCTTCTTTTGTTTAATGGGCTTGATACTAGGATCAAGGTTAATGGAGTGTTGAGAAATATTTGGATCAAATAATTTCAAGTCTTCATACTCCCATGAGAATCATCACTATATTTTTGACACAAATAGATAAAGGTTTTCTTTCCATCATGCACGTAAACTTTTAGAAGAATTTTTTTACTGCACGCAATAGTGACTAGAGTGCATTTTCTTGTGTCGTGATAATATAATTTTCTTCACCCTTAAACACATCATTAAGGATAAAAATTTTCTCTAAGGTGACTAGACCTTTAGACAACTTATTTATCTTCACTTAAATCACTTGGTCACCATAGGCTGTCGTGTAAGTCATCTTGCATGTTTGAGGAGAATTCAACTTCATTCTGAATGAACTGGAAAATTTGGGCATCACTTTCAAACAATTTACAACTGGTGTTATTATCTGGAATAGATGGTTTGATCACCATTTTGACATGCTATGCATTCCCTTTTATGAAATCCTCAATAGGCAAGAACTACAAACCAAGTGTGACCATCTGATCTACTTCTTTGTTCACTTTTCTTGGCACCACTTAGAGATTCAGAGCATCAAATCCCTCTAGGAGGTCCCAAAATCCATGTTTATAATATTTGAGAAGATTATTATTATTTTTGTACTTGTTTGTAACACAGGAGATGACCAATTATGTATCTCCAAAAATTTGTAGCGTCTTAATATGTGTTTTCCCAACAATTAGAAGACCATGCACCAACAATTCATATTATGCTACGTTGTTGGAGCATGTAAACTACAATCTATGAGAAAAAAATAACCTCTCATCCTTGGGAGAAATGAGAAAAACACCTGTGCCAATGCCGTTTCTACTTCTGGAGCCATCAAAGTACATCTTCCACAAACCAGAATCTCCTTCATTTTTCTTGAATGCATGTGGAAACAAAATTTATTCTTCAAGGATGTAGTAAGTACCAAGGCCGAGTTTCAAGGGTTTTGAGCTCTTTAGCATATGGATAAAATTTTTTATGTCTCTTAGCCCATTTATCTAGCAATAGATTAGGAAAGGGAGGAGAGACGAGTTGCTCCTCTAAAACTAAAACTTGAACTTGGTCTTCTTGAATTAGGCAATTAGCTTGGAGAGGGAATGGTTTATATAACTCAACATGATAGGAAAATATGGGCTCAGCTTGTATGGTAAACTGGGTACCATACCTTGTTCTTAATAACATATGGGACAAATCAAAAGACAAGTAACCACCCACTTTAGCATTAAAATCCCTTTATAGAAATAAGGAAAACAAAGGAGGTAGGTCATAGATTGACACATATTGAGTTATAACAAGGCTTAGACATGCATGAAGGGTTAACTCAAGATCCTTGATGACTCCTATAGTAGTAAAAATTGAGCCATCAAGAAGCAGGACTCTTTTAGACATAGGGGTGTACTCAAGGCCTAGGACATCAATAATCTTCTTTGGCATAACAAAGTACTAGCTTTGAGTCAATCGTGAAATTATGCCAAGGTTTTTACCTATGATCAAGGACATATATAAGGGTGGGGTTTTGACAACCTTATTTTCTTATCCTTTTCTTGAAAATATTAATAGTAGCATAAGGCTTTTAGATGACTGGATCAGCACATGGGAGTTGTTTCAAAGCTTCATGCGATGCTAGCTCTGAGATGGAATGGCCAGGGCATCCCACATTGTGATAGTTACATTTGTCTTCTTCATATAGTACACAATGTTGTATGGGAGGCCCATTGAATTGTGCATTTGAGGCACAACAACATATTTTCTTAATTGTTTAGGTGCAAAGGAAGAGGCTTTAGCTTGTATAGAGGCTTGACCTACCAAAGGAGGGGTACACGCCGCTTCTATATAAACACTTGCATAGAACCTTGTGCATAGGAACACTGCACACCATGATGTTGGGTTGATGAGATGCATCTCCTTTATTTTGTGAATTGGCTTTGTGTGATAGGAGGTGAATGTTTTGTGCCATATTCAAGCATTTTCTTCTTGTAACTTGTGTTATCAACAACCGGCACACTTTACGATTGGACTATTTGTAGTCGATTGATTACACAAAAATATTTAGCGTCAAAGAACTTAAGGTTGGCCTCTGGAGAAACTCCTGAAAATTATTTATTTTCTTCTTCACTCACATTGGTAGAAGGATCATAGTTGGAAGCATTCTAGATCATATAATCCTACGCACTGCAAGGCATTAACACAATGATATTGACTATGATGCATGTTACAAGGAAAACACCATTCTGGCTCTTGAACCATATTATCCTGAATTGGAACTAGTGTTTGGCTTGCGTTGGGTGCTTAGAAGAGGTTACACATAAGGGGTTCTTCCAAGAGGAGATGTGTACTAGCATTCCATCTATCGTTTTTTTGGTTATGCCCATATCTCTATTTTCATATTGATTTCTAAAGGGCTGATGGATTTGATTATACCCTTGATTAGAATTATTTCTGAAGGTTTGTGCATGTTACTTCTCTAAATATATGACCTTATTAGACATGTTTCTAATCGGGATTTCATTTCTTCATCTTCTTTCTGCTATTACGGAGAGTAGGATGTGATGTAGTGGGTTGAGCATTCTACTTAGGAATAAGAGAAACAAAAGTATGGGGTGCTTGAGACATTTATGGGAATAAGGGCATAGGTGGTCTAGGAGCTAACTTTCCTACTTGAATGAGACTATTTTATGCCCTTATTACAATGTTGTAAGTAACAGGTAAGGTTACCCCATGGACTGAATCATGATTGATATGTCACTATTCAAAGCCCTTAGATAATACAAGAAAGCATGTTGGGATGTATGCCTTACCACTTGAGGAATCATGTCCCAAGTCTTCTAAAATATGATATTAAAATCAATTATCTATGCATTGGCTGCTTTCTTTTTGTTGTCGGTTGTTTCACTAAAGATAGGTGATCTGAATTATCTTCAAAATAGTTGTAAAGAGTTATGCCAAGCTCATCCCAGCTATCAATAGATGCAGGTCTCAAGCTTTTATACCACTAGATTATTTTTCCTTTAAGTAAATATGTTAAAATCCTAACTACTACATCATCATGTGTAACCAAATAAATAAAGCATACATTTGCTACATCCTAGATGTGCTCGGCGGGAGTGAGTTTTTCTCACTTTGGTAAAGTATGGGATATTTTTGAGTGTGTTTGTTGTCATATCATGATGCCCATTCGAAGGAGAGGAATTCCACTAGTAAAATTGGTAAATGGTAAGTTTCTTTGAGGTGCCAGGGGCTGCCATCATCAAATGTGCGGGTCTTTCGAGAGGAGGAGTGGAAAGTGCACGGCGCACTAGAGATGAAGATGCACACATGGTTGTTCTAGTGACTCTTCTTCTTGGAGATAGCTAGATGTACTCAAAGGACTCTTCAAATGCTACATTTTGTCTTGTATGTATCCTTCTCATGAAAAAGGTGAGCGGGATACTAAAAACAATATATCTAAGTGTTGGGAGTTGATAATAATGGTATAGCTCTAATACCAAATGATAGAATAGAATAAGATTGCAATGACCAAAGAGGGATGGAAGCCTCACAAATATTATTGATCATGAAATCAGATTACATAACAATGTAAGAGCTGTAATATTTATAGATATTAGACAGCCTCATATGGATAGACATGACACCCTATCAGGCACCAACTACGAGATGATAAGACCCATCTCACATGCACATGTAATTACTACTAATACCAATATTGAATGTTATCCAACATAACAATATTGAATGCAAGTCACTAGACTAGAGTGCACATGTTGCACATTATTAAATAAAAGACAATGCAATAAAATGCAATAAATATGCCTATGCTAAATTATGCTAACATTCCCCCCCTTAATTTTGCATAGTTTCCAATGAAGTGGAGAGGAACTCTTTGAACAGTGTGAATTTGTCACATGCAAGTGACTTAGTGAAAACATCGCCTTACATTGGTTGTAAAAGCGAGGCTGGAGTTGTATTTTGTGCTTTAAGACATGCTTGCATATGAAATGAACATGTACTTCAATATGTTTGGTTCTCTCATGAAATAATGGATTGCGAACAAGCTTTAGAATTCCTTCATTATCAACATATACTGGAGTAGATTTATGTTGTGGTAGACCAATTCCTTCCAGTATTTGGCATAGCCATATTGCTTCACAAACAGCTTCACCTACAACTCGATACTACTGTACAGTAGAAGAGTGGGAAACAAAGTTTTGTTTCTTGCTTCCCCATGATATTGGTCCAGATCCCATAAAGAAGATGGCTTTGATGTTGACTTCCTATCATCCATGTTTCTGCATGATCGAATCTAATATCTGTCGAAGAAGAAGTTGTCATTCTTCTTGTATTCTAGACCAAGGTCATTGTACCCTTTAGATATCTCGGTATTCTCTTTGCTACTTTCTAATGACATATTTTCGGTTCTTGCATGAATCTTGATAAATAGCTGACTGCAAAGCTGATATCTAGTCTAGTATATGTCAGGTAAATTAGACTCCCGATCAACTACCGATAGAGTTGCATTCACCGGTGGTGATGGATCGAAACGAGATAATTGAAGTCTCACTTCCATAGGTGTAGCATAGGAGTGCGGTCCATCATCACGAATTTCTCAAACATTGTCTTGGTGTATTTCAACCGTGTGACACAAAGATATGATTCTCTTTTTCCATACTTCCAACCCAAGACAATAGTGCATGAGCCCGAGATTTGTCATGTCGAGCGAGCGATTAAAATCCTTCTTTGTTGCATTGATCATCTTCACGAGAACTACCTATAATGACTAGATCATCGACATAAACAACCACAATGACAATCTCCCCCCTTTCTTTTTGAGGTAGATATTGGAGTAATAAGGATTCCTTTTGAATCCATGACTTATGAGATGCTCATCAATTTTTATGTACCATGCCGGGTGCTGTTTTAGGCCATATAGAGATTTTATGAGTCTGTATACCATCATCTCTTTTCCTAGTATTACATAACCCTCTGGCTAAGTCATATAGACTTCTTCTTGCAAATCTCTGTTAAGAAAGGAACTTTTCAAATCCATTTGTTGGACTTTCCAACCAAATTGTGTAGCTAGAGCAAAGATCATCCTAATTGTTTTGATCTTAGGCTGTGGGAGAAAATGTCTCCTCACAATCAATGTCTTCTTGTTGTGTATACCCCTTTCTTCAAGAAGCCTTGCTTTATACTTGTTAATAGTCCCATCGATTTGTACTTAGTCTTGAATATCCATCTACATCTAATGGGTTTCTTCCACAGGTGGAAGGTTGACAAGTTGCCATGTGTTTTTCTTCATCACTGAATGATACTCAGAATCCATGGCATCTTTCCAAGCTTTTGATTGTAGGGATTCCTGAAATGTAGATGGATCAACTGTTTCAACAACTCTGCTCATTAGGGCATAATTGACCTCTTCACGAGCTTGACTACAAGTTCTAGGTCTGGGATTGGATGATGTGCTAGGTGCTTCATCCAAATTTGCATCTCTTATTAATTGAGTATACCATTTAGGTAACTTCTTAGCCATTCCATTGACCTGTGGTGGATCCAAGTTTTCACCATCATCCAATTCATCACTGTCATCTTCAGTGGGAACATCAAATTCTATCTTCACAAGAGGTGTATTTTGCATGTTTGTTGAGTTGTTGAGTGGAGCATCTACTTGTTTCTTCTCAAAGAACTCAACATCCCTACTTGTGTATACTTTCTTTACTTTTGGATCCCATAATCTATACCGAAGTGCTTCTTCACTGTATCCAATGAATATCAGTTTCTCGGCTTTCATTTTCAACTTGTTCTGTTCTTCTTGGGTATGTGCATGCTAGCTTTACACCCAAATACTCTTAGGTGTTCCATTGATGGTTCTTGAGGTGTCACTCCTTCAAGAGCTACTATGGGCACTCTATTCAACAAATAGAGTGTAGTTCTTGCAGCTTACGCCCAAAATGTCTTTGTTAAACTGAGTCATCAATCATACATCTCACCATTTCCATGATAGTACAATTCCTTCTCTCAACTATAGCATTCTCTTTGTGGTGTGTGAGTAGGAGGCATTTGTCGACAAATCCCATGAGCTTCTAGGTAAGTCTTGAACTCATTGCTTGTGAATTCCCCCTTGATCCGAGTGGAGAGTTTTGATCTTGCGACCAACTTCATTCTCAACAAGTGCTTTGAACTTCAAATGTCTCAAAGGCTTGACTCTTGTTTCTTAAACAATATATCCACATCTTTCTTGAGTAGTCATCAAGACAAAGCATGAATTATTGACATCTAGAATGACTTGGTTGCATGGGCCCATAAAGATTGATGTGCACCAAATCAAGATTTCCCTTAGCTTTATATGTGTTCTTACGGAAGGGTACTCTGTGTTGCTTTCCAGCTAGGTAATTGTGACACTTGTCGAGTGTTGTGCTTGAGTGTAGGCAATCCTTTCACCATGTTTCCCTTTTGAAGTGTTTGGAGATAGCCAAAATGATGTGACCATATACGTGATGCCATAGTTATGCAGATTGTGTGTCTTTGGCCACAAGAGCTTGATCATCCTTGTGGAAAAAATCAAGTTGGAACATGCGTCCCACATTGGAGGCTCTTGCTAGAATCTTGGAACCTCTTGACTTATCTCTTATCAAGCACACTTTTTCTCCATTATTCTTTGTCAAAATCTAACTTCAAGTTGTGATCGGAGTTGCTTAGCGATAGCAAATTCTTGGTTAACCAGTACATACAATACATCGTGATTTTACGGTCATGCTTTCCAAGAGGTAGTGAAATGTTTCCAATCCCCTTGACAATGTATGATGATTCATCACCTAATGACACATGGTTCTTGTTAGGTGAGTCACGTAGTGTGTAGAACCAATCCTTGCATCCAGTCATGTTTGAGTTGCACCCAAGTCAACATACTAGATATCTTGTGTGGACTTGGTTTCTTCATCAAATTGAGCATAATACATGTGGTGTCCTTCATCTGAATCATCCTCATGTTCGGAAATGTACCCTTGTTGTTTAGGTTTTCTTTTCCAATTACCATTTTTACGCCTTGATTATTGTTCTTGTTGGACTTCCCTTTATTTGAATTATTGTTACCACTGTTGATTGTTGGGTTTTGAATTACTTGATGAACCTTTTTGTAGGAATTGTACCAACAATCTATGATGCCATGTCCCCCTCTATTGCAAATGGGACACTTCTTGGTGTTTTCTCGTTGACTTTGGTCGCTTTGTTGACTTTGATTTTGTTGGGACATCTTGTGATTGGACTGAAATTTCCCCTTTCCTTTATGATTGGAAGATAGTGCTTACTCATCTTCATGATCTTTGTTGTTCATTGCCTCTTCTTGTTGGAGTAGATTGACCAACTTCTCAAAGGTGATTGTGTGTTCACTCATATTGATAGTTGTCACAAAGATTCTGTAGGAAGGAGGAAGTGCTCATGCAACACAATTAGTACGAGGTCTTCATCACTTATCTCTTTTCCCAATGCCAATAGAGATGCCCTCAAAGTATCAACTTGTCCCAAAAATACTTCAACCTTCTCATTGTGCTTGAACTCAAGAGTATGCGGTTGTGATAGTAGATTGAGGATGACATTTTTGTTCTTTACCTCATAGATTGTGCTCAACTTATCCCATGCATCTTTGGCCAATGTGGCATCTCTAATGTGGGGTTGCACATCGTAATGCATTACGCTAAACAAGATGATCAACTTGGCCTTTTGATTGGTCTATCAAATTGAACTTGTTGTCTTCCATCATCAAGTGATCTTGTTGTTGTTCCATCTACAACTCTCCATAGGTCTTCAAACTCAAGTAACATCTTGATCTTTAGTTTCCATGCAACATAGTTATCTCCTCTAGCAGTTGTGAATCTAGCAAGAAGAAATTTGGTGTTTGTGCACCGA
The DNA here is from genome assembly GCA_018340775.1 of Taxus wallichiana var. yunnanensis. NCBI lineage: Eukaryota > Viridiplantae > Streptophyta > Pinopsida > Cupressales > Taxaceae > Taxus > Taxus wallichiana. The sequence continues at coordinate 903,526,962 of CM031235.1, read as the reverse complement.
TTTCTAAAATATGAATTTTTGAAACTCTAAATTTACGACAAAGGGTAAGGCTCTTATCACTCCGGGTTTATGGTCTCCCTCTCGATATACCGTCAGAGCGATATACCAAACCTTTCTATATACGCTCCCTTCCGATATATACCCGTCGATGTGGAAGAAGATCACCCTTTCAATATACCCGTCAGTATGGAAAGAGGTGTTAACGCACATGAAATAATTTAGTACGTGGTATGTAGACAATACGGAGAGGGGTTTGTGTAAGCACAAATGGATGGGAGGGCTCAAATGTGTGTGTATTGTGTCCTTATTACTCCCCGTTGATTTTATAGGGTCGATACCCAGACGATGTTTAGGCAGCTATGTTAGGCATTAAGTGCAGTAGTAGTCGCGATGGCATCACCCGTAAGCGCTTCCCAGAGGCACCGTATATACTGAACGTTGCTATGAGATCAAAGATCTCGTGTGATAGAACCAAACATAAAATAAAAAATTTGCACTTTTTTTTTTTGAACTTTATGCACCAAGATTAGTACAAAAGGCTCCAAAAGTACATCAAAATGAAGTTTTTGTGTCCCCCCTCTTTAGATAAAAGGGTCTAGAATCACAAAATACACAATTTAGGCCAAAAATATTTTTTACCCCCCAATAGGTGTTTTTTTGCTAAATTTAGCGGTGGCTCTAAATGTGTTTGGTGAGCTTATAAATTTGAAAATCTCTCAAAATTTAGTAATTGCTCTAAATTTTCCAAAAAAAAATAATTTAATAAAAATATGAGAGAGTGGGAATTGAACCATTGATCTGTTTGTTCCCAAGATCCAAACAAACAATCTGAATATTGTTTTCACCTTTTCTCACAAAGCTGTGATATGGGTTTTTCTAAAAAATTTCCAGTAGCATCATACAATATTTTCTTGAAACCCACAAAATTTTATAAAATTGGAATCCTTGTTTTTGAGATCTTACCAATTTACCAACTAGATCTGATTTTTTCAGAAAAGCGATCCGACTTGTATAGACATTTTGTCACATGTAGAGGCCGAATCGAAGATGATGTTAACTACAAAGTTGTGCACCTTCTTCTTATATTTCCAGGAAAAAAATGGCATATCACTCGACATTGTATGAAAAATTTATGTCCTTTTTTCTAAGAGCTATCTGCTTTAGAATTTTGTTAATGGGACTACTTGACCTTTGCTCCCGAATTCTTCACTTTCGGATCTGGTTCTTTTTTTTTTTTTAATTAGATCTGATTTTTTTTTTCACTCTTTTTTAGATCTGCAATTTTTTCAAGATCTTTCTCCTTTTTTTTAAGATCTCTTTTTTTCACAAATCTTTTTTTTTTTTTTTCAAGATCCTATTTTTTTTAAAGATCTCCAAATCTGAAATATTCCACCAATATGTTGGATCAATTGGCTATGCCAATGACTAATAAAAAAATTTACCTTCCAAACAAGTGGATAGGTCAGATTTTAGTTGAGGGATGCTTGGAAGGAATGGAGGCTGCGGGATACTTCAATGGCTCTCTTTTGATGCGAGATCTTCTTCTCTAATGGATCATCTCGATAGTGCTCCTCTTTAACCTTGCTTGGATAGAACACCTGCTCGATGCCAAATGATAATAATGGTATAACTATGATACCAAATGATAGAATAGAATAAGATTGTAATGACCAAAGAGAGACGGAAGCCTCACAAATATTATTGATCATGAAATCATATTACATAACAATGTAAGAGCTGTAATATTTATAGATATTAGACAGCCTCATATGGATAGACATGACACCCTATCAGACACCAACTATGGGATGATAAGACCCATATCACATGCACATGTAATTACTACTAATACCAATATTGAATTTTATTCAACATAACAATATTGAATGCAAGTCACTAGACTAGAGTGCACATGTTGCACATTATTAAATAAAAGACAATGCAATAAAATACAATAAATATGCCTATGCTAAATTATGCTAACAGGAGTCGCGGATGTGTTGAAATGAGCCTTGAAAGGATAGAAATCACTAAGTCACACACCATAACTAAGAAATGATGAAATTTAAGCTTTGATACTTATACCACCGGTGTGTGAGAAGCTGTTGGAGGTCAGTTACACCCGTCCTAAATCGGGTTGAACTTGGTCATCGGAAACAATAGGAATGTCTCCAAGTTGTGGTACCTTGCGTGCTTGATACAAAAATCAAGAGAAGGTCATTTCCTAGATACCTATTTTATACTGCTACTCTGCTACTCCTAATGCTGAAAAATAAATCCTAAACTAGTCATGCCAGGACCGAGTTAGAGGGATATGTGGAAAGGGAAAACTAATCTAAGGGAGGTGATAACACCAAAAGGAAGGGGAATGAATAAATTTAGATTTAAGTGAAAAATATGGAGAATGCGCATGGAAGGATAGGAACACATGTCATAGTTTAGAACATAGTCACACAATCATTTTCATGGGGTACAATAATAAAAGGAACCTACAAGGGACATGAAATAGAATAACAAGCACAAAATGCAAAGGAGAGGTAAGAAGAAACAAAAATTACAAGTTAAGACAGAAAATAACCACAAAACTAAGCTTTTATTATTTCCCAGAAATGCACAGTCTATTACAATGGCATCTGAGGCCGATATCCACATGCAAAAGACCAGATCTAAAGGCCCGACTTAAAATGCACAAGAACTAAAGTCCTTAGAAAACCAAAGGATTCAACAACAATAAATGAGCAATGCTCATAAATTTTATAGAAGTAGAGAAGAATAAGAGAAAGAAAAGGGAAACTTGAATTTGAATCTTCAACCACCAACAACTAGAAATGAATTCTGAAAATCCACCCGTAAAGCTAACGATGTGCCTCCCATATACATTTTTTCTTGTAGAAGAAGGAAGGAGACAAGATGTGAATGAAATATGGTGGTTAAGCCATTAAAATTTTACATTAATGGATGAAACACGTTTCCTACTTATCACTTACCAAATCCCACCCACATTTGAATTTTAATGATTAAGATTGTATCCCATGTCGAAGCTTTCCAATAAGACCAACCATGCATTAATCCGAGCCCTGTAGCAAATGTTATGGCATTATGAAGTCTACAGGTCACTCCGACACACAATCACACATGGCACACATTGATTGAATAAAGGATCAGCCAAATATTCTTTTTTTTTTCCTTTTTTCCATGTGTCAAATAGTGGTTTGTTATGAGGATTAAATTCCCTATTGGCACACTTTGATAGGTTGCATGTAAAACACTCAAGATTGATAGGTTGACACGTGGCATAGTAACTAGTGTGGAAGAAAGTGTTAGGTGTGCATGGAAGAAGGAGGTACGAGAAAGGAAAGCAAAGGAAAAACATGTGAAAGTAATGTGCATAGTAGGAATGAATGCATCCTTGTAGGATCCAAGTATCAAAGTAGGGCGTGGGCATTTGAATGATCGATGCGTGACAACAATATGGGAAGGGGCATACGGGAACATGCACAAGACTTAGCTATTTTGGAAAGCAAGTCAAGGGTGTGAATGAGGGTGCATAAAATACTAGGAAGAATGTGGAGAGGAACTAGGAGTACACATAAGGGGATGTGGAAGGAGATAGAGGAAAGAGAGGGAAGACGGAATGCATACGAAGTGAAGAACATGTGGGGGTGTGTGAAGAACTTTAGCTAAGGAAATGTGCCAAGGAGTCAACCAAAGTGCATGTAACATGTAATGTGAATCTTAGAGCCAAAATGGGGATGTAAGTTTTCAAAATAACTAGGGGTATTATTTTGGACAACATATACCAAATTTATGAACTTCTTCCAACTTTTTATAACAAACAATGCATGTTTCTCAATAAATGATTATCTCAACTCATAATCCTCTAGACCTTGGCTGAAAAATGCAATAGGTTGTTCCAAGCCTTCTTCATTCAGCTGCACCAGTATGGGAATTAATGTTTCTGTTCCACCAAAATCATATAAGGTGAAATATTTTGTAAAATCAAGATTAATGAGAGTTGGGGCCTGTGTTATTGTTTTCTTTATGGCTTCAAAGTTGTTTTTTCCCTCAAGAGTCCATTTGAAGACCATGCTCTTCTTCAACATTAATATCAATGGCTTGACAAGGCTAAAAAAATGGGATGAACCTTCTAACAAAGTTGATTCTTCTTAAGAAGCTTTGGAGTGCATTCTTATGACTAGGTAGTGGCAATTTAAGGATGAAATTAAATCTCTCTGGATCAATAATTACTCCTTCCTTAAAGACAATATGGCTAAAGAGCTTACCTACATGATCTAGGAAGATGCATTTATTTAGGTTGAGAAAAACCCCAAACTGTTAACACCTCTCAAATACCTACCTTAGATGGAAAATATGATCAATTACATTCTTAGAGAACACCGTGATATCATCCAGATACACAAGAATGATGTTGTTTATCCATCCCTTGAGTGCCATATCCATGGATATCTGAAATTTTCTCTTATGTTAGATAACTCGAATGCCATTTTATTCTAGGTGTAAGTTCCCATTTAGTGGTAAAGGTTTTCTTGATTGGTCTTCCTCCTTTATCATGATCTGATTGTAGCTGGAGTAACCATCTAGAAGAGAAAACCTTTCTGACCTAGCCAATATTTCTAAGATTTGTTCCATTGAAGGTAGTGGGTAATGATCCTTCAAAGATGCCTTATTTAAATCCCTGAAATTGACACACAAGTTTGATTTCTCCATTCCTTTTCCACATTGGAACTAGATTAGCAACCCAAGATGAATTATTGATGGGAAAAATGATGTTTTCCTCAATTAACTTGTTCAATTCCTTCTTCATCAGGGGCTCAATATGTGGATTGACAGGTATTTTTTTGTCTAATAGGCTTAGTAGTTGAATCCAACTCAATGGTGTGCTGAGATAAACTAGGATCAAAACCTCTAAGGTCTTCATAGCTCCATGCAAAAATATCAACAAATTCCTAGAAAAGTTCTACAAAAGCATCTTTTTCTTATGGAGTGCTTACCTTACCAATTTGAAGCAATTTTCTTTCACTAACTAAGATGGGTTCAGAATCTTTACCCTTGACCATTATGTTTGAATTTTATTTTCTAAATTATTCACTAGTGTTCAAAATGGATTCTAAGGTTGTTAGGAGCTTGAGAATCTTATTTGATCTAAGTTGAACAACACAGGTATCTATATTTATTCTCCAACTTCTTGATTTCTTGAAGAAAAACCAACTTCCTCTTGAATAAAATTAATAATATGTTGATCATTCTCAAACACCTGTCAATTAATTTCATTTTCTAGTATAACATGTCTCACTACTACCCTATATGTCGTTGTAATTTGTCTCTCTTAACATTCTCAACCATGTCAAACTTTTCCCTAACTCGCAACTAGTAGTCATGTCAAAGACTTCATTTTCTTTTCTTAGAATGACATGGATATTAAAAGCTTAAAATCCTCCAAAATGTCCCTAACTATATTCTTTTTATCCTTGAGTAAGTCATTCTTGGTTGCATTTGATCCTATGATCATATTCACTATTAATTCACTATCCACTGAAGGTGCAGTAAGTTTTTGATTTTCTTCTTCCTTTCCCATTGTATTCCATGGATGAGGGACTCATTTTTTTATGTTTTTGGAACAACTGAATTGAAATTTGAAAGAGGAGTAATACTTAATGCCAATAGGAGACACAAGGACTACACCTCCTCCTACTCCTTATCTACTTCTTGATCCATCAAAGAAAATTTTCCAAATTCCATCTTCCTCTTCAATATTTGGTTTAACGATGTTAGGCAAAGGTGATTTCTCCTCATGTATACAATAAATACCAAGACTAGCTTATTCAATCTTTTGATATGGGTCAAAACCATGGAATTACTTTTCTCACTCATTAAGTTGAAAATCGGGAACACCTTTAATTTGAGTATCTGCATCTTGAGCATTTGGAAAATCCTCTTGATCAAATATGGTACAATTTGTATTGATGAGGTCGGGCATGTAAGGATCTATATGTTATGTAGCGATTTGTTTAGACTTAATAGTATCCTTAGTGCCATACCTTGTCCTAAAAAACATATGAGACTAGTTAGGTGATAGGTATCATCTAATATTGGTAATGAAGTCTCTGGACATTCATAGAGCAAAAAAGCACGGAGTAGATCAATTATGAATATATATTAGGATAGAAAAGTTGGGGCATGCATGTAATGTGAGGCTTAAACCTTTGATAACCCCAATAGGCCCCACTTTTGTCCCATCCAACTACACCAATCCCTTAGAAAGAGACTCATATTTGAGACCTAGTTGGTTTGTGTAGACATAAAATCATGCACTTTGGGTAATTATCTAGTCTTGATTACATACTACTATTCATGTGATTCCTAAGTAAGAAAATTACTAATCAACCCATGTCTTTGGCCACCTTTCTTTGCTTTTTGTTGTTACTTTTAGTCTTGCACTCTTATTTTCCCAGTATTCCTTTTTGATATTTGACATTTGTCATCCTAGACACTAGCACTGAGACACCCTCGTCCCCTATGGGTGCTCATGTACCTATTGTAATTTAATCTCACTTTTTAGTTCCTTTCTAGCCATTTGAGCATCTTATCTTTTTGGTAGTTGGTCTTTTCATGGTTAATTACAAAATTCAAGTGAAGGAATCATATAAATATAAAGTTATGTGATCATAATAAGGGACCAAGCACTAAGCACTATCTATCACCACCTAAGGTTGCATCAATCAAGGCATCTAAGAGATCTATGCCATCCATCTAGCTCCATCACAAGGAAAAAAAGGTCAGGTTTTCTACATCACACTTCATAGGAGGGAAGTTCATTCTATTCCATGCACACATTTATTACATTCTACATCTAGCTATTTTCTCGCTATCTAAGTGCAACACACACAAGAACAACCTAGGGTACAATTCCACACACATACATAGAACTACATTGGGTATGAGATGCAGTGTAGTGCTCAGATGTAAGTTCACCATTGTGATAGCTGAGGATAGTTTGACCCCTCACTTTGCATCTTTCTTTTTTAGGATTTTATGTCTATTTGAGGGTTTTGTAGGTTCATTCTTTATTGTAGGTTTCTAGAAACCTCAAAGATATTGGTGTGACCTCAGAGTGACCAAATAATAGTAAAGGTGATCACCTTACAACACCTCATAGGAGGTTTTCTGAGAATTTCCGCAGACCCAGACACCTAGAAACAGGTCTAGGGTGCCCACACGGGCCCAGAGATTCGGCTGTCCCTCCCGGATCTACATTTTTTCAGTGCTAGTATGAAAGTATGTGCTTTGTATTTTCTAGTTTTCCAACTTTGTGCATTCTCCAAAACTCTATGAATCAACTAAGGATCTCTACCCTCTCTTTGCACATCAGGGTTTTATAATTTATTGCTTAGTTTAATTGTGTATCATTGTTTTACTTAAGTGTTATTCATTTACTGCTACTATAGCATTTAGATTAGGCATATAAATTGACATGTAGCTTAATATTTTTGGTGAAACCGTCTCATTTGAATGCACTTGGATCCTCATATTTATTCTATCATGGGTCGTCAAGTTCCACAAATTCCTTTGTCTCGATTTACTTAAAATGCATCTCGAATGCCGGGTTGTTCTATAAAAATCCTTACACTCCATGTGTCTTCCTAAAGATACATTGCCACATGAAATCAATCCTATTTTACATCATCTATCTAAAGACCCTATCCTTCTTGATCCTCCATCCAATCAGCCCATATTGGAGTCAATTCAAGATTTGTGATACGAAAACATGTGTTGTATTTTTTTCACTTTTAAAAGTTTCCAAAGATAGTGATTTTCTTAACCAAATTTAAGTATTATATAATCCACAAATTGATTAAATTCTGATTATTATGCATCCATAGAAAATTGGAAAACTTGTGTAGTAAATAAATAATCATAAAACTGAAAACACTCAGATAACAAACGAGATTGTTTACGGGGTTTGGAATATCCTACGTCCCCGGGTTCAGATTGAACCGATCCATTAATAATATTGAAATGTAAGTACAATAACTCTTACAAAAAACCAATAATGAATCACAACCTATAAATGAGCTAATCAATGTCCCAAGAACTCTGAAAAATAGTAGAAACTATTCCAAGCACGATCCGTGGCTCCTACAGTGTTTTCACAATGTGATCTCCATGCAAATGTGTTAGAAAAACACCTAAAAATGGATATTTAAAAACATTATATGAAAAAAAATCATATATCTGACATCATCTCTGAATTATGAACACTTTTCATGTTTACACCAAGTCATAATTTGGACCAGAAGTGCATTGAAATTCGTGTTTTCCAACTAGGCTGTCTTGTAGATCCTGTTAAAAACTGCATTCAAAGCTTCCAAAAGAGGTTAAAACTCAACAAAAACAAATCTTACATCATTGGAATCACCTCGAGAATTTCCTTCATTTCATATTTTTACTCGAGTTCTCATTAAAGTGCAAGGTTTTCAAAAATGTTGTTCTCGAGATCTGGTCCTTATCCTGTTTGACACACCCTCAACACAAAGATAAGAGCTCTTTATATACCCGCAAATTCAATTCTATCCCATCCGAGATTGGTGGCAAGTTGGTTAGCAGGATATGTTTGGGTAGTGGAGGTCTTGGGTTTAAAACCCAGCGGCATCATTTTTGGCGGATGAGATAATGTTTTAGGCTTTATTAAGCCTTTCCATGCATTTTTATAGTGGTCAAAGGACCACCTTAGGCTTAACTTGCCCCCATCTCCACCGCTTCACCACCTTCCACATGGTCATAGCATATGCATTTGGTTTTGGCGGTTAAATACTAATGTATGTGCATTAATATATCGGTTGACATATACATGTGTGTGGCATTTGGAAAGTGGACTTACCAAGTAAATATAATTTTGACCCATACCGTGGGGTATCAAAATAATTAACTCGGTCAATAGCATATATTCCACTTGTCGAATCGCCTGCCGATAGGAAAATCGAGTGAATTCGATGAGTGGTGGCAAACCACGTGTCATAGTGCGATTTGTCCAATATTGACCAATTGACTAGAGTTGACTTTCCCATTGTCTGAACTTTGACTGAACATATCTAGAGCTCCCGATGTCCGTTTGTCACGTTCTTATATTCGTTGGAAAGATCTCGAGATGATCTTCTGCATTGACACCATTTAGGGATGTTTAGGGAACTTTTCAAAAAATGATCCCCTGATCACACCTCCCCACTGAGAAAGGCTTTTTGTCCACAAAAAGTTGTGTATCAACCCACAAAAACATGCTATCTCTTCCTTCATTGCACAAACACATACAAGAACCCAAAATAACATTATAGGTTAAATAAATGCAAATAGTTGATTAGCTAGTCACATAACCGATTAGATAATAACACCCAATTAAGCTAGTGTTCAACTGAAACGCTGCAACCTTATCAACTCTGCGCCTGTGATCTGTCATACCCCACTGTAATGCCATCACAATTAACTGACCAGATAATAACACCCATTCTATTACAGAAAGCTAGTGTTCAATTGTGACTTTGTGATACAACCGATTACCAAAAATTACAATTCCATAACACGATCGATATCTGAAGACATCTAAAGCGCCTGAATTAGGCTAGTGCCCACTGCCCATCTGAAACTGTAACAACTGCAAGTATTCACTATCAGAATATAATAGACTATCAATGCCCAAAAATAGCTATAGTCAACAACCGAACCCACGTGAAGCTATCAAAACATTGTATCGCCATCACAAATAATAACTCAGATAATAACACCCATCTATAACAGAAGCTAGTGTCCAACTGACACTTTGTGATTATGCTGATTACAAATGTAAGTTTCAAATTTAAACATACTACGATGCCTATCCTGCATGGTGTTTTCAATAATGGAAATACCAACCAATATGAGAAAACAAAACATGAGTATGATGAACCTATCACTCAAATCTTCTCTTCATTATTTCCATTCATTTTCAAAGCTTAAATATCAACTTAGGAATGAACAAATCCTTATCAATCAATAGGAATCCCTAAAATATAGCTCGATTTTTATTTTTTTGCTTGTCTACTATCAACAATTTCTTGTAGTGCAAATATAAAGTTTAGGAGTCTTACCCATTTTACCATTCTCGGAACTCTCTGCAAGAATGATTCCCTGTTTAGGAGAGGTAACATTCTTGCCATTTCTCACCTTTCCTTGGTGAGATTGGTCTTTAGCACCTACCTTATCATTCACAAAAGGCATTAACTTCTTAATCAAATTTTTCCTCTTCCAACAATATGCAATGCGAATGATTACTTCCTTCACAAAATGTGCATGAGGAAAGCATATTTCGCTACCAAATCTATATTGTTCCAATGAAAGAGTGTATTAGGAGTTTTACGATTTGATTTTACCTTAGTGCTATTATTAGTGTAAGTGGGAGGAGGTGGAATCTGATGACCTCTTTTACCTATTTTCTTACACCTTTCATTGTTCCTCCTGATGGCGGAATCCTACAATTCTAGTGGCATAGATCCTTGGTTGTTGGAAGCTTGTCTTCCTTCAACTGCTTTGGAACTTTCTCCAATTTCCATTTTCCCACTAGAATAACCCAAACCTGTAAACCGAGGTTGATCCTCTACCTGTATTGGGTTAGCATCACCTTGTCCATTTTTACCAAGGCCCTTTCCGTTAAATCCCATCTTAACCATTAGCTTAGACCCAATTCCCTTAGTGTGTTTTTCAAACTGACCCAAAGGAATATCTGAAACTAAATGAGAGGAAGAATTTAAATGTGAACAACTTACAGTGCATTCTGTCATAGTACCTACATCTGATTTGGAAGGCATTTCCTTCTTGTGTTCACCTTGTTACAACTTTTCCAAGAGGGCATCCTTGGTCCGTATTTCTTCCTGCAACTCTTTAACAAAGCCCATCAACTTCTTGCTCTCTTCAAGCATCTTGTTAACATACTCCTCTTTCTTGGTTATAGAGGATTGTGGCTCAGATTTTAACCACACTATTTCCTCTTCCAAGGAATAAAAATTATCTCTCAAGAAATATTTTTCTTCTTGGAGTTGGCGGTTTATGGCTTCAAGCTCATCTAGTTGCTCCTGTTTGGATGACTTGCCCATGATTCCCGGTTCCTGCAAACACAACCTGTACTTCCAAAACTGCACACTGCAAAAGAAGATTAACAAGCCCCAAAATGTCTGCACACTAAAGAATGAAATCAATATTGAAACTGAAGCCAAATTTCCAAACACAATTAGAAGCTAATCCGGCAATCTAATTGCTATGATACCAAACTTGATCTTAAAACGTGTGTTGTATTTTTCTCACTTTTAAAAGTTTCCAAAGATCGCAATTTTCTTAACCAAATTTAAGTATTATAAACTCCACAAATTGATTAAATTCTTATTATTATGCATCCATAGAAATGTGGAAAACATGTGTAGCAAATAAATAATCATAAAACTGAAAACACTCAGATAACAAACGAGATTGTTTATGGGGTTCGGAAATTCCTACGTCCCGGGTTCGGATTGAACCGATCCATTAATAATATTGAAATGTAAGTACAATAACTCTTACAAACAACCAATAATGAATCACAACCTGTAAATGAGCTGATCAATGTCCCAAGAACTCTAAAAATAGTAGAAACTATCCCAAGAACGATCCGTGGCTCCTACAGTGTTTTCACAATGTGATCTCCCTAGTAACTGTGTTAGAAAAACACCTACAAATGGAGATTTAAAAACATTCTATGAAAAAAAATCATATATCTGAGATCATCTCTGAATTATGAACACTTTTCATGTTTACACCAAGTCACAATTCGGACCAGAAGTGCATTGAAATTTGTGTTTTCCAACTAGTTGTCTTGTAGATCCCTATTAAAAACTGCATTCAAAGCTTCCAAAAATAGGTTAAAACTCAACAAAAAATATCAAATCTTACATCTTTGGAATCATCTCATAATTTTCTTCATTTCATATTTTTACTCCAAGTTCTCATTCTGAGTGCAAGGCCTTCAAAAATGGCGTTCTCTAAGATCTGGTCCTTATCTGTTTGACACACCCTCAACACAGAGATAAGAGCTCTTTATATACCCACAAATTCAATTCTATCCCATCCGAGATTGGCAGAAATTTAGTTAGCAAGATATGTTTGGGTAGTGGAGGTCTTGGGTTCAAAACCCAGTGGCATCATTTTTGGCGGATGAGATAATGTTTTAGGCTTTATTAAGCCTTTCCACGCATTTTATAGTGGTCAAAGGACCACCTTAGGCTTAACCACCCCCATCTCCACCGCTTCACCACCTTCTTCCACATGGAAACATCCATGCATGGCTTAATGCCCCCTAACAACCGCTTCACCACCTTCCACATGGTCATAGCATATGCATTTGGTTTTGGCGGTTAAATACTAATGTATGTACATTAATATATCGGTTGACATATACATGTGCGTGGCATTTGGAAAGTGGACTTACCAAGTAAATATAATTTCGACCCATACCATGGGGTATCGAAAATAATTAACTCGGTCAATAGCATATATTCCACTTGTCATCTCCCGATAGGCAAATCAAGTGAATTCGACGAGTGGTGGCAAGCCACATGTCACAGTGCGATTTGTCCAATATTGACCAGTTGACCAGAGTTGACTTTCCGTTGTCTAAACTTTGACCGAACATATCTAGAGCTCTCGATGTCTGTTTGTCACGTTCTTACAGTCGTTGGAAAGCTCTTGAGATGATCTTCTACATTGACACCATTTATGGATGTTTAGGGAACTTTTCAAAAATGATCCCCTGATCACACCTCCCCACTGAGAAAGGCTTTTTGTCCACAAAAAGTTGTGTATCAACCCACAAAAACATGCTATCTCTTCCTGCATTGCACAAACACATAAAAGAACCCAAAATAACATTATAGGTTAAATAAATGCAAATAGTTTATTAGCTAGTCACATAACCGATCAGATAATAACACCCAATTAAGCTAGTGTTCAACTGAAACGCTGCAACCCTATCAACTCTACACACAATTGTGATCTATCATACCCCACTGTAATGCCATCATAATTAACTGACCAGATAATAACACCCATTCTATTATGGAAAGCTAGTGTTCAATTGTGATTTTGTGATACAACCGATTACAAAAATTACAATTCCATAACACAAATCAATATACAAGACATCTAAACTGCCCACAATTAGGCTAGTGCCCACTGCCCATCTGAAACTGTAACAACTACAAGTATTCACTATCAGAATATAATAGACTATCAACGCCCAAAAATACCTATAGTCAACAACTGAACCCACGTGAAGCTGTGAAAACATTGTATCGCCATCACAAATAATAACTCAGATAATAACACCCATCTATAATGGAAGCTGGTGTTCAACTAACACTTTGTGACTATGCTGATTACAACTGCAAGTTTCAAATTTAGACATACTACTGATGCCTATCCTGCATAGTTTTTCAACAATGGAACTACCAACCAATATGAGAAAACAAAACATGAGTATGATGAACCTATCACTCAAATCTTCTCTTCAGTTGTTTCCATTCATTTTCAAAGCTTAAATATCAACTTAGGAACAAATCCTTATCAATCAACAAGAATCCCTAAAATATAGCTCTGATTTTTATTTTTTTTGCTTTCCTACTATCAACAATTTACTGTAGTGCAAATATAAAGTAGAGGACTGTTTTTCCAACCCAATCACTTAGGTTTTCCGTTTTGGTTGTTTTACCTTCTCAATACTAAAATGAGTTTTAGTTAGGTTTAGCACTGTTTTTTTTTTTTATTATTGGAAAATAGTTTTTTGAAAGGGACTATACCCTTGAGTACAAAAGATGGCCTAGGAGCCAGAATAGGAATGAGAACCAGAGAGAAAAGGATCAGAATCCAAATGTGACAATGAAGCTCAAAGTAGCCAAAAAACAACTACCCAAACAAGACAAAACAACAAAAATACTGCAAAAAAGTAGTAGAGAGACCACAAAAAAACAGCATAAAAACATACAAGAACAGCTAAAGCATCTACAACTACTTTTTGGCAGCTTTGTCAATGCTGGTCTTGATATTCTTCTAGGAGTGGAACATACCCAAAGTTGTCATGTGGGCGGCGTCGGTATTATCCGACTACTCAATGGTCCTTTTGCTTTCCTTATCGTTACCCCTAAGTGTTGTCGGAACACCACTGAGGTTGGAGACATTTTTGACATGTTGCTCAATGAACTCCTCAATCACCCTAAAGATGGCCATGTTGTAATCATGTCAAGTTTTGGCCTTCCCTAAATGGGAGTCTAAGGAGTTCAGCTTCTTGTAGATATCATCAATCATTTGCTATCAATATCCACCTCCTCATCCTTTTTCCTCTTTCCTTTCTATTTAGCCAAGTTCTTAACCTCATCCTTTAGAAGTTTCATATCTGCCTCTAAGGCATCTAGCCTTTTTGAAGAACTTTCCATATGCACATCCCGGGGGTACTGCTTTTCAATATTCAAAGGTCATGTGCAATATTGTTCTTTTTAACACTTTGTTGTTTTACAATATTGTTCTTTTTAATAACTTCCCAATTTTGTTGTTTAGAAACAAACCAACAAACCTTAACATCATGACCATTCCTATTACAATGGGAACAAAATTTAACTTCCCTGTTTTTAGGAGTCTTACCCATTTTACCATTCTTAGAACTCTGTCTATGAGAATGATTCCCCTATTTAGGAGAGGTAACATTCTTGCCATTTCTCACCTTTCCTTGGTGAGATTGGTCTTTAGCACCTACCTTATCATTCACAAAAGGCATTAACTTCTTAATCAAAATTTTCCTCTTCCAACAATATGCAACAGAATGATTAGTACCTTCACAAAATGTGCAAGGGAAAGCATATTTTTGCCTACCAAAGCTATATTGTTCCAACTGAAAGAGTGTATTAGAAGTTTTAGGATTTGATTTTCCCTTAGTGCTATTTTTAGTGTAAGTGGAAGGAGGTGGAATCGATTACCTCTTTATATCTTCCCAGGTAGATATAGACAAACGGAAGAATACGAAAATCAAAGAAACTCGGACCTAACATTTATTGAATCACTGCGAGTAAATGGATGTCGACATGAAAATATATGCGCCAAGGCATAGGTTAAGGGCGCATGAAAATGGATGTCGACATGAAAATATATGCGCCAAGGCGCAAGTTAAGGGCGCATGAAAATGGATGTCGACATGAAAATATATGCGCCAAGGCGCAGGTTAAGGGCGCATGAAAATGGATGTCGACATGAAAATATATGCGCCAAGGCATAGGTTAAGGGCACATGAAAATGGATGTCGACATGAAAATATATGCACCAAGGCGCAGGCTAAGTGCGCATGAAAATGGATGTCGACATGAAAATATATGCGCCAAGGCACAGGTCAAGGGCGCATGAACAGAGTGTCGACATGGAAAAATGTGTGCCTTGGCACACATAAGGGTATGTTGACATAAGGATGGATGCGCCAAGGCGCACCTTCGGCCACAACATTTTGAGCTCGCGACAGAAGCGAGACCACAGCACAATATTCGAGATGGCCATAAATTTTGACAGGGAGCTTGGATTCATGCAAGGTTGGAATTTTTGGAAATCTTACGAGGTCATCTATCCAAATACAACTGGATATCTTTAATTGGGTGGGAAAAATTTCTTTAAAATGCAAAATACAGTTTGCCACTTTTTGGGTTTGCTAGGGTCCTCACCTACCACCATAATGAGATGAATTAAATGCAACTTTGGAGGTGGTTGGGGTAGTTTTGGATTTCCTCTCTCTTCCCTCTCTCATTCTTCCTATAAATTGTAAGGAGGGGCTTCTTTCTAAAGGTTGGACATTCTTGTTTTGCCCCTCCCTTCTTCTCTTTGGCAGGTGAATTTGTGGAGTTCAAACCTCCCATTTAAAACTGTAATGCAACTTTGCCTCTTGGCATTTTGCAGTGTGTTGTATCAATCTTTGGAGCAAATTAATGCATGTCATGGATGATTCTCAACCCTCTCTATGTTCATTTGCATCCTCTGATCTTTCACTGTGAATCTAGTTATCTGTGCATGATCTTGCATTGCATTTTTATGGTTTGTGTTTATTGGCAAGACAGGTGTTCTTCATTCCTCGGTGCATCACCTTTGTAGTTTAGGTTTTATTTTATGCATCTTCTTACCCTGTCTCCTTGGCAAGTTAGATTAGGTTTTTAGTAAACCCTCTGCATTTTTATGTGTGCATCTAAACAGAGGAATAGGAACCGGCCTTCATCCGGAGAGCTTTTCCGATTTCGCAAGGTCCCACACTTGGGAAAAGCTCCATGTTATGCTGTCGCCTTGAGAGAGTCTCAACCATCGAGTTGCAAGACATTCGGGGTGCTTGTGATTCACCATCAACAGTTTTGGCACGCCGGTGGGACCAAGAGGTCATTCCACAGATTTGAAGGAATTTTCAAGAAATTTGGACTAAAAATTACAGGTTTTACAATTTCAGATTTTTCACCTTCCAGGCTGAACTTTGAAATCGATTTTCAAGGACTTAACTTGCTCGAAACAAGTCAAAATTTCACCAGTTGATAGATCGAAGATAATCTTCAAAAGGGTATTCTTAGTTTTTGAGATTTTGACTTTCAAAATTTCATGGTTTTTGGTATTTCGGATTTCAGGTTTTAGAAAGTCTGGCATTTTTGGGTTTTCGGGACTATCATTCCAAATCAAATTCCAAACCCTAAAATCTCAAAAATATAGGTCTTTCAAAATTTTGAGTTTAAATATTGTCAAGTTTGGTGTGTAACTTGGCAGAATCTAGCCTTTTGAGGCTCACTTTCTAACACATCTAGCGACTCCGAAGGGGTAGAATTCAGTGGTATAGCAGCAAAAGTTATCCCAGGCATATGAGAAGAATTCGAACCAGGTCTGATACTCGAGAAGAGGGGATATTTTCCACTTGCAACTATCACCAGGAAGAGGAAGGAGAGGAAGAAGACCACGAAGATCACCATCTCCACCTAACCGGACTTTGTCTACACCTCCACCTGGTAGACCTTTTCTCGCATCAACAAGGGTTCTCAGGCCAATCAGAATGGCACAACCACCAAATCCCTTTGTCAATTTCACTGGTAGTAGTCCACTTGCCCTCAATGCACAGAATCCAGTTCCAATTGCAGCATTGAAGAACATTCCATTTTTCACTAGAGAAAATCATACCACTCCTAGTGATCATGTCAAAGACATTGCTAACGTTTGTGCAATCCATGAGATAAATGAAATGGATGTTCTTTGTCAAATTCTGGCATCTTCGTTCAAAGGAAGGCATTGCGATGGTTTAGGAGCCTTGCAGCTGGTTCTATCAAAAATTGGAATCGATTATGCATAGTTCTCCATGAGCGAGTTTGGAGAAAAGGAGACAATTTGTCTCTCTTTGAACAATTGACAACTATCGAGAGCTCCCAATGAGCGGTGGCTAACTTCAACTTCAGATTTCAAAGGTCTTGGGATAGAATTCCAGTGGCCGTTAGGCCAATAGCTGAAGGTGCTTTTCTATACTATCTTAAAGCTTTGAATTCTGATATTTCTATGTTAATTCAATCTATGGGAGGCACAACCTTACCTGCTGCTTATAGCATTGCCATTAGGGCTGAAAACTGTCTTATTCAAGCTGGTAAGCTGGCTCCTAGGCCTCCCATGCCCTTGTATCCAAACTTAGAAAATCTAAGCACTAGTCAAGCACCCACTTTGGCTCCTATTCCCACTCCTAGAAATCAAAGTTCAAATGAAACTTCTACTTCATCCTCTAGTGCTTCAAATGAACTCCAGGAGGTTATGAAACAATTACAGAACCTTGGAAATGAGCTGGTGACTATCAAAAGACAACAAGCTCAAAGTGCTAGACCATATCAGCCTCAAGCGCAATACCAGGCTAGGCCACCATACCAGCCCAATAGGCCACCCAATCCAGCTGCAAATCAAAGCCAAGTAAGGCCTCCCACTAATAGACCATTTCAGCCCTATAACCCCAATGTTGCATCTGCTTCTAAAGCATTAGTGCCAGTCCAAAACAACATAGCTCAAGAGTATGATTGGTGTTTCCCATGCAATGAACCTCATAACCAATCTATGTGCTTCAATGGTGCTTTGAACCAAGCCTTGATGGTGACAACTACTGGCGTAGAGGGTGAAGTGAGTCAAGAAACAAATCAGCAACAAGGGACATCTCAGCAAAATACAACTCCAAATGATACCGCACTTGTGAATTGGCAAGCTGAGGATTTTTGTGGCATGAATCAAACAATTTCTCAGAGTGTAGCAGCTAACACAAGATCAAAGAAGAGGAATATTGGTGAAGGAAAGTCATTGGCTCCAAGTGATCTGCAACCTTCCAGCACTCCACAAGGTGTTGGTAAGCAAAATCCAGTTCCAAGCACACAAGGACAGCCCAAACCACCTTCTAAGCCAGCTCAAATGCCAGCTGTTGTTGCTGCCCATGCACAAGAAAGGAATGCACAGACTAAAGGACAACAAAGAGATCTTTCATCCCCATTTAGCATCATTGATCAAATGAAGAAGACAAATGTGAATATATCGATGTGGGAATCTTTATCCATCCCAGGCCAAAGAGATCTTCTACAAGCTGCCATGAAAAATTGGTCAACTTCGAACCAGCAGGCCCATATGCAAGAGAATGTCCTCACAAATGTTGCTCAGCTGAAGGGAATCATGGAGGACAACAAGGTAAAGTTTTGAAACCCCCTCCATTCTATGTTTCATTAATCATTGGGGATAAACTAGTACACAATTGCATGATTGATTAAGGGCAAGTAGTTACTTACATCATGCCCAAGCAAATAGCTGATCAGTTGGGTCTCCAATATGAAGTCATATCAAAGGGGGTAGTGCAATTGGATGGGACAACAGTAGCAATGGTGGGAGTGATTAAAGGTTTGAATCTTACCTTGCATGCATGCCCCAACGTTACCATTTTGCAAGATGTGTCAGTGATAGATTTTCCACCACTCTTTGCCCTATGCTTATCAAGGGATTTCACAGCTAGAATTGGAGGCTACTTATCTGCTGATTGGTCACACATGTTGTTCAGAACAAGATATGGTACTAAGGTCACAATCAGATCTGAACCAATTGCAAACTTTCATATTGAGCCTCATACTCCAAGCCAAATCAATGCCAATTGTTTAGCATTTGATCAAGAAGATTATCCAAGCACAGATGAAGCTGACACCAAAGTTGGAAGCATCCCATATTTGACTCTTGATGAATGGGCAAGCAAGGTACATGCTTTTGATCCCTACCAAGAAGTAGAAGAATCTGAGCTAGGAGTCTATTACATACATGAAGGAAACCAACCTATTCCTAGCATCACCAAACCAGACCATAAGGATGACAATGAGGTATGGCAATTATTTTTTGATGGATCAAGGAGTAGGCAAGGTGCAGGAGGAGGAGCTATACTTGTTTCACCTCAAGGCATCAAATATTATTCACTTTCATTTCCAGTTTTCTGTTCAAACAACACGGTGAATATGAGGCCTTGATTCATGGACTTCATTGGGCGGAAAAAGGGCATAAAGAACTTGCGGGTGTTCGGGGATAGCGAGCTGATCATGTCAATCAAGTCGAGGGGACAACATGCTACAAAGAATGACCTCTTTGAAGAACTACAAAAATAGGGTATGGGACCTCGTTGAGGATTTGAAGCTTTGACATCATGTCCATACCCGGAAGAAAAATGAAGCCGTGGATAGGCTCGCGCATGAGTTGGAGCAATGTTTGATGTGGTTGAAAACATCAAAAGAAAAAAACACAGCCACATATCCATGTGATTGTGAGGCGTGAGTTCAGAGATAATAACACAAGGTGGCGGTGTTTGAGAATGATCAACATATCATCGATTTCTTACAAGAAGAGGCTGAATTCTCAGCTAGGAATCAAGATAGATTAGAGCAGCAATATGGGGATCAAGTAGTGCAGTGCGGACAAACAAGCTTCCCGAGGGTTTAGTAACATTGGAGTCTATCTTCAACCCTAACGACCGATTCCGTAAGGAAAAGGCTAACATACGAGTCAAGAGAGAGAGATTTAGAGCTAATTTTGGTTGGGAAGGCAAAACACTTCAAATTGGCAAAGTGGCCCTTTGAGCGGGAGAAATCAGATTTCATACAACTTTGCCAGAATTTCCGAGATGTCTTCGCTTGGAGCTATGAAGACTTGAGAGGTTTCAATCCGAAGTTGGCACAACATACCATAGAATTGGATCCAGATGCTAAACCCATCAGGCAGAAGCAGAGACTAGTCAACCCTCACATTGAGCCTCTAATGAAGAAAGAGCTAAACAAGCTAATAGAGGCAAGCATTATATTCCCGATCAAGCACTCAAGCTGGGTTGCAAACTTGGTTCCGGTCAGGAAAAAGAGTGGAGAAATCAGGTTGTGTGTGGACTTCCGAGACCTCAACAGGGCATCTCTTAAAGACCATTACCCACTTCCTTCAATGGAACAAATATTGCAAGTGGTATCCGGTTCGGAGAGATTCTCTCTCTAGATGGCTACTCGAGTATAATCGAGGTAATGGTGAAAGAAGATGACCGATTCAAGACGGCTTTCACCACCAAATGGGGCACTATGCCTACAAGAAGATGCCATTTGGGCTATCAAATGCTGGAGCCACTTTCGAAGGGCAATGGATATGGCATTCAAGGGATTGATCAATAAAATAGTTTTGATATATCTTGATGACATCACTGTATTCTCAAAAAATGTAGCGGATCACCTCTTTCATTTGAGGCAGGTATTTCAGAGGTGTAGAAGATTTGGGGTATCATTAAATCCCAAAAAATGCATATTCTTGGCTCACGAGGGAAAACTTCTAGGCCATATTGTTTTAAAGGAGGGATTGACGATTGACCCAGAAAGAGTTGAAGAAATTCGAGCGTTGCCATTGCCAAGTCACAAGAAGGCTCTTCAAAGCTTCTTGGGAAGGATCAATTTTGTCCATGAGGTTTGTTCCAAACTTTGCAGCTCTCGTAAAGCCAATAACGTTGATGTTGAAAAAGAGCATGACATTTAAGTGGACATCTGAAGGCAAGGCAAGTTTTGAGGCAATAAAAGAGGCTATATCTCAAGCTCTGACTCTCATCAATCCAGACTTCTCCAAGGACTTCATGTTATATGCCTTCGGTGGTGGAGACACAATTTCTGCAATCTTGGTATAGCAAAACAAAGAAGGATTAGAACAACCAGTTGCTTTCTTCAGTCAAGGCTTGGAGGAATACGAAAATAGGTACTCTTTCATTGAAAAGCATGTCCTTGCAGTGATCAGGAGCTTAAAGAAATTCAAGCACCTAGTCTCAAACAATAAGATCCAATTGTTGGTCTCTCATGCGGGAGTCAAGGACTTCCTTCTAAACAAGGATCTAAATGAGAAACGTGCAGGATGGATCACTTGTGTCATGGAATATGACATCGAGATCAAGGTCACAAAGTTGGTCCGTGGAAAAGGACTATGTGAACAACTAGCTTTGAGTCAGAAGATTGAAGCAGGTGATGAAAAAGGAGACTGTCTTGGTACTACAGGATGGTCAAGGACAAGAAAATGATGATGTTCCCACTCCTTGTTGGACTCAGAATATGATACACTTCCTACAAGCAGGCCTATGCCCTCTAGAAATGAGCAAAACAAAAAGGAGATACTTCAGATTACAAGCCATTCCATATGTGCTTGTTGATGGTGTTTTGTTTAAAAAGACATCAATGGAGTTCTATTGAGGTGCATTGGGATAGTCAAATTGAGAGGGTGTTACAAGATTTTCATGATGGAGATTCTGGAGGACATTTCACCCCATGAGGTAATAGCTCTCAAGATAATGAAGGTAGGATATTATTGGCCGGTGTTCAGTGACTTCTACATACATGGATAAGAAAGTGCAAGAAATGTGCACTCTTCACAGGAAAAGAAAGACTAGCAGCACTTCCATTGCACCCATTTTGGTTGACCAACCATTTATGCAATGGGGATTGGACTTCATCGGGGTCATCAACCCAAACTCAAGCCAAGGCCACAAGTGGATTCTCATGGCAACAGACTATTTCACCAAGTGGACCGAAGCAGTAGCGCTCAAAGAGGCAAATGAGTCTAACATACTAGACTTTTATGAAGGAATAGTGACCAGGTTTGGTGTGTTGGCCACTATCATATCAGAAAATGCATTGGCATTCATAGGTTCCAAGATTACAGAATGGGCTGTCAAGAATGGAATCTATTTGAGCACCTCTTCAAATTATTACCCACAGGGTAATGGACAGGCAGAGTCCACGAACAAGAATTTGCTACGAATCATCAGAAGGACTCTGGATGAAAACCAAAGGACATGGCATACCAAGCTAAAATCAGCATTATGGGCTGACAGAATAATGCCAAAGAAGTCTACAGGTAATTCTCCCTACAAGTTGGTCTATGGGAAAGAGGCAGTATTGCCTATATCATTAGAATTGCTAGCATTGGAGCTCATGAAGCAGTTGGAGTTGTCTGAGTTCAAACCAATGGAGGCCAGGTATGCAGAGTTGATGGAATTGGAAGAAATCAGAGAGCATGTAGTTCAGGTGATTGAAAAGGACCAGGCCTTAGTAAAAAGATGGTTTGATAAGAAGGCAAGAGCAAGGACCTTCCAGGAAGGGGACCTAGTTCTGAAATGGGATGCAGATCGGGCAAAACCAGGAAGGCATTCCAAGTTTGATGCCATTTGGAGTGGCCCCTACATGGTCACGGGATGTAAAAGTAGTAATGCCTTCCAATTGTCTACATTGGATGGAGAAGAACTCCCGATTCCGGTTAACGGAATCTATCTTAAACATTGCTACTAAAAGGAAAAGGTTTACCCTTGTAAATATTAGATTAGTTTTCAATTCCTCTAAGTGCGTATGCACATTGTCTTGTTGTAGTTAGGTTTCATTTTCCCTAAGTGCTTTGGCACAGGTTTTGGCTGCTCTCAGGTTGTTTTCTACAATTCACATTGTTGTCAGAGAAGGAGTTACAACATCAGGCTCGGGATCAGAGTATCAGGTTGGTTTTAGGTTATTGCTTATGACTCCATGCCCAATGGATTGCTAAAAGGCCATTGATCTTCTACCTAGTAGGCAGGTGATCCCGTTGAGTCACCAAATTGTTGTATATATCTTCCCCCAGGTAGATATAGACAAACGAAGAATATGGAAATCAAAGAAACTCAGACCCCGACATTTATTGAATCGCTCGCGATGGTGAAATGGATGTCAACATGAAAATATATGCGCCAAGGCACGAGTTAAGGAGTGTATGAAAATGGATGTCGACATGAAAATATATGCGCCAGGCACAGTTGTGTTAGGGCGCGTGAAAATGGATGTCGACATGAAAATATATGCGCCATGAAAATGATGCACGAAAATATATGTTAAGGGCACATGAAAATGGATGTTGACATGAAAATATATGCGCCAAGGCGTAGGTCAAGGGTGCATGAACAGAGTGTCGACATGGAAAAATGTGTGCCTTGGCACACATAAGGGTATGTCGACATAAGGATGGCTGTGCCAAGGCACACCTTTAGGAGGCACAACATTTTGAGCACTGATAGGAAGTAGACCCTGGCGCAGATATTCAGATGGCCATAACTTTTGACAAGGA
The DNA here is from genome assembly GCA_018340775.1 of Taxus wallichiana var. yunnanensis. Taxonomy (NCBI): domain Eukaryota; kingdom Viridiplantae; phylum Streptophyta; class Pinopsida; order Cupressales; family Taxaceae; genus Taxus; species Taxus wallichiana. The sequence goes on along the minus strand of CM031235.1, from coordinate 903,503,244 downwards.
GCTCAGATTCATGCAAGGTTGGACTTTTTGGAAATCTTACGAGGTCCTCTATCCAACTACAATTGGATATCTTTAATTGGGTGGGAAAAATTCTTAAAAATTCAAAATACAGTTCACCACTTTTTGGGTTTGCTAGGGTCCTCACCTACCACCATAATGAGATGAATTAAATGCAACCTGGAGGTGGTTGGGGTAGTTTTGGATTTCCTCTCTCTTCCCTCTCTCATTCTTCCTATAAATTATAAGGAGGGGCTTCTTTCTAAAGGTTGGACATTTTGTTTTGCCCCTCCCTTCTTCTCTTTGGCCAGGTGAACTTGTGGAGTTCAAACCTCCCATTTAAAACTGTAATGCAACTTTGCCTCTTGGCATTTTGCAGTGTGTTGTATCAATCTTTGGAGAAAATTAATGCATGTCTATGGATGATTCTCAACCCTCTCTGTGTTCATTTGCATCCTCCTGATCTTTCACTGTGAATCTGGTTATCTGTGCATGATCTTGCATTGCATTTTTATGGTTTGTGTTTATTGGCAAGACAAGTGTTCTTCATTCCTCGGTGCATCACCTTTGTAGTTTAGGTTTTATTTTATGCATTTTCTTACCCTGTCTCCTTGGCAAGTTAGATTAGGTTTTTAGTAAACCCCTGCATTTTTATGTGTGCATCTGCGAACAGAGGAATAGGAATCGGCCTTCATCCGGAGAGCTTTTCCGATTTCGCAGGTCCCACACTTGGGAAAAACTCCATGTTATGTAATCACACTTTGAGAGTCTCAACCCATTGAGTTGCGAGACATTCGAAGTCTTTGTGATTCACCATCAACAATGACCCAAACCTGCAAACCGAGGTTGATCCTCTATTTGTATTGGGTTAGCATTGCCTTGTCCATTTTACCAAGGCCCTTTCCATTAAATCCTATATTAACCATTAGCTTAGACCCAATTCCCGTAGTGTGTTTTTCAAAGTGACCCAAAGGAATATACGAAACTAAATGAGAGGAAGAATTTAAATGTGAACAACTTACGTGCATTCTTTCATAGTACTGAATCTTATTTGGAAGGCATTTCCTTCTTGTTTTCACCTTGTCTGCAACTTTTCCAAGAGAGCATCCTTGGTCCATTATTTTTCTTACAACTCTTTAACAAAGCCCATCAACTTCTTGCTCTCTTCAAGCATCTTATTAACATCTCCTATTTCTTGGTTATAGAGGATTGTGGCTCAGATTTTAACCGCACTATTTCCTCTTCCAAGGAATAAAAATTATCTCTCAAGAAATATTTTTCTTCTTGGAGTTGGCAGTTTATGGCTTCAAGCTCATCTAGTTGCTCCTGTTTGGATGACTTGCCCATGATTCATGGTTCCTACAAACACAACATGTACTTCTAAAAATGCACACTGAAAATGAAGATTAACAAGCCCCAAAATGTCTGCACACTAAATACTGAAATTAATATTGAAACTGAAGCCAAATTTCCAAACACAATTAGAAGCTAATCCGGTAATCTAAGCTGCTCACGATACCATACTTGATCTCAAAACGTGTGTTGTATTTTTTTCACTTTTAAAAGTTTCCAAAGATCACGATTTTCTTAACCAAATTTAAGTATTATAAACTCCAAAAATTGATTAAATTCTAATTATTGTGCATCCATAGAAGTGTGGAAAACTTGTGTAGCAAATAAATAATCAGAAAACTGAAAACACTCGGATAACAAACAAGATTGTTTACGAGGGTTCGGATTGAATGGATCCATTAATAATATTGAAATGTAAGTACAATAACTCTTACAAACAACCAATAATGAATCACAACTTGTAAATGATCTGATCAATGTCCCAAGAACTTTGAAAAATAGCAGAAACTGTCCCAAGAACGATTCGTGGCTCCTACAGTGTTTTCACAATGTGATCTCCCTGCAATTGTGTTAGAAAACCACCTGCAAATGGAGATTTAAAAACATTCTATGAAAAAAATCATATATCTGACATCATCTCTGAATTATGAACACTTTTCATGTTTACACCAAGTCACAATTCGGACCAGAAGTGCATTGAAATTCATGTTTTCCAACTAGCTGTCTTGTAGATCCCTGTTAAAAACTGCATTCAAAGATTCCAAAAAAAGACTAAAACTTAACAAAAAATATCAAATCTTACATCGTTGGAATCATCTTAGAATTTCCTTCATTTCATATTTTTACTCCGAGTTCTCATTCTGAGTGCAAGGCCTTCAAAAATGGCGTTCTCTGAGATCTGGTCCTTATCCTGTTTGACACACCCACAACACAGAGATAAGAGCTCTTTATATACCCACAAATTCAATTCTATCCCATCCAAGATTGGTGGCAAGTTGGTTAGCGGGATATGTTTGGGTAGCGGAGGTCTTGGGTTCAAAACCCAGCGGCATCATTTTTGGTGGATGAGATAATGTTTTAGGCTTTATTAAGCCTTTCCACACATTTTTATAGTGGTCAAAGGACCACCTTAGGCTTAACCGCCCCCATCTCCACCGCTTCACCACCTTCTTCCACGTGGAAACATCCACGCATGGCTTAATGCCCCCTAACAACCGCTTCACCACCTTCCACGTGGTCATAGCATATGCATTTGGTTTTGGCGGTTAAATACTAATGTATGTACATTAATATATCGGTTGACATATACATGTGCATGGCATTTGGAAAGTGAACTTACCAATTAAATATAATTTCGACCCATACCATGGGGTATCGAAAATAATTAACACGGTCAATAGCATATAATCCACTTTTCGTCTCCCGATAGGCAAATCGAGTGAATTTGACGAGTGGTGGCAAGCCACGTGTCACAGTGTGATTTGTCCAATATTGACCAGTTGACTAGAGTTGACTTTCCCACTGTCTAAATTTTGACCAAACATATCTAGAGCTCCCGATGTCCATTTTTCGTGTTCTTATAGTCATTGGAAAGCTCTCAAGATGATCTTCTGCTCTGAAACCATTTAGGGATGTTTAGGGAACTTTTCAAAAATGACCCCTATCAATTTGCACACTCTATTTTATGAAAAATTCTAGGCTATGGAATCCATGATCATATCTCTTAAATCTGAAATCCACTAGCTTAAAGATGTTTCTCAGGCTCATGATAGTTCTTCTTCCCATTTTCATTATATGTCTGCTACATGTGCTCATATCAGTGAGCCTCAAGTCATACCATTACCGAATCCTTTCACCTTTGATTGTTATACTAAGCAACATGACATTCTTACTAAGATCCTTAGTCATCAACTTATAACTTAACCATCTACTCAAGGCTATCCACCTTACCTACTTGCAAAATATCAAGGTCATCCATATTGCAATTATCTTGAATCAATGGAGATAATGTCAATGACTATTTATGCTTTACAATGAAGAATAAAACATCTAGAGCATTAAGGGTTTCTCTCATTCATTGTACAAGATTTTGTTGCATGCCCATCTACAAATGTCACATCCATATGGGCTCCTAAATATTTTCCTTCTACATCTAATGTGCATCATACTATCACTTCGAGGTGTCTTCTTCATCCAATCAAGTGTTACCTATTCAATGCACTTAACCTCCTCTTAAAGATGGCCCCACTTATCTTCCACTCAAGATATAGGTGACATTACCAAATAAAAGTAAGAAATCGCCACTCAAGGTTCATTCTCCATAACCTCCTCCTACTCAGTCATCTACATTATTACCAAGTCATTCTAAGAAATTTACTCTAAAAATCAATTGAACTTGGCCTTTACTCAAGTATTCTACAACGTTATCAAATAATCCACCATCGTGCAAGGCTCCTAAAGCATCACCACTCTATGCCTGATTACTTTTGTTAAGGAAACTACTCCTTACATTGATCCGCTTAGTGTCATTAACTAGATCCTCATCACTTACACACTTGGGGGCATAACACTTATTTCTCCCCCTAGCATTGGCACATTTCTTATATTCACATCATTTAAAACCTAGACAGTAGCATATACATCTTCATCCACATGTTAACAATGCTCACTAACCTATGGCGCACTCTCGTGCTATGGTTCACACTTGAATGTTGAGGGCATCTTATACACATGAACCTCACACACTGCATATTAGACACTACACATTACACATCTTCACGTATTATTCACTTTTATACATATACATCATCCTCATCTATTATGTGTCATCCTCACTATGTGCTTTATACACCCATACATTGCACACATTCTACACATTAAATTATTATGCGTTTTTAGCATTTACACATCTTGTATTACACACTACACATTCCCTTCACACATTAAACACTTTATAGGTCACATACTTACGACATCTTCTCATCACCACATATACTACACATATTACACATCTTACTCATCTAATTATACACACTGCACTCACTACCTGACAACACAATCTATCCCATGGTCTATACTTGACTAATGACGGTATACATATCAAATATGCCTCATAAAAAGTTACATGTTCAATAATTTAATCCTCTCATCATGCGACATTTTTATCCATCGTATTATTCACACATTTCATGATATATACTTTGTGCTACATCATCACATTTTATAGCATTCCTTCTATGCATTTTAGGATATATGCTTTGTGCTACATCATCACGTTCATCTATTACGTGGCATATTCCTTGTGCTACATCATCATGTTTTCTAACATCTTACTCACCCATTTAGTGATATAAACTTTAGGATAAATCATCACACATATTCTCACACATCATCCCTATGTCGATTTATAATCATCATTTCATTCATGAACCCTTTCTACATACAACTTGTTGCTCGGACCTTTTCTTGATGACGCACTCTCATTTTTGGTTCATTCTTGATGAGGGGGGAATAAATAAATGAGCCTAATTGCATATATCCACATCCATTCGGGGCATGTTACTCCTATCATTCACTCTACATTTTTTTCACCTCATTCACAACATACTTGTATATCTTGGTTGCATTTACTCTTACTTAAGTTTACTTGTTACATGTTCACTTTATTACACATGCTAGAAAAATGTCTTGTATGTCATTATTTTTATCATACACACATGCGCATTAACTTTTATTTCTAGTTATGATCACAAATTTTACAGATCCATTACATGCAACACGATGCTTGGTGCAAGACGTACCTATTCTTGGTCCCATAACGGCTCCTGAGGGCATCCGCTTTAGTACACTACATGTGATATTGTGTCATTTTGTTTCATAGCACCCCCACTTTATCATATTATACATGATTTGATATACTTTTTATGTTTTTAACATGCTAATAGGTGTTTCATGTACAACATTCATTTTGTAGAACTATTTGTTTCCATAGTTCTCTACTACACTTTTTCTTTTGCTTGTCATGATTTGTGGGTTTTTACCTATTTCTTTCTTGTTCTCTGATTGCTTGTAGACACTATGGCCTTGATTGTCTCGTGACATTGTGAGTGACATCCCATGTTTGTAACCCATTTTTTGTAGTCTACATTGTCTACTTGCATGTTTTTCTTAGCTTACACATTATCTGCTAGCTTACATTTTACATGAGTGTTTTTATTTTCTTGTACTAAAACTTGTTTTCCTAGCCACTTGTTTGTGTGTGCCTTGGTTTCTACCAAGCACATTCCCTTCCCCCTGCAGGGAACAATTTCAGCACAACGGTTGGTCCTCTTTTGGGCCACATACTCCTTCAGCGATGTCACATGCACCCCAAATGAGGGGGCATAATTTGGGTGAATCAATCACCCCATACAACATTATACAAAACATGGTACCGATATACCATAATTTTTGGTTTGGGTAGTTCTCGGAATCATACTTGGGTCCTTAGCTCAACGCCCTTTCTTAGATTCCCTAAACTAAGGGGTAATACAACAACCTTTCTTGGATACCTAAGACCAGGGGAAATTACACAATGATTGGTAGTTCATCAAAGTCTACAAAACTCTATACACATTGAATTTTATAGGAAGACAGATCCTTAGCACATGCATTTATACACACCATATGCAAAGGTGTTCTACACAACTTAAGAAGTTAAAGGTTAGAGGATGAAACCAAAAAATTATCCCTACACTTCTTCCATTTCATTGGCATGAGATCACCTAAAAATCTTGCGCATTGAAATCATCTACAAGATCCTTTTCTACACTCTTTCCTCATCACGGAGCAGGTGCACATGTTCCTTTTTCACACTTTAATAAATTTTTACACACTTTTTTAACATGTTTTGATCATATACATGAACATTTTACTACTTGTTGGATTCTCTTTTGCAAGTATGTCTGTATGGGAAGTGGTAGTCAACATAACAACAAACAAACCAAAAATGACATTTACTTCAACAACAAGTACATTACAACATCTACACATGCACTTCTACGTTAGGTTCATTTTCATCACTCTTTACACTTTCTCCTCCTTAGTATCCATGCTTCACATTTTTATCATTCCACACTTTGTCTAGTCCCTCATCATGCCTTTCATCATCAATCTACATGGTTATCAGGTACACATCTGTATGTACTTTATGTTACTAAGCTTTCTGCTCATGAACATAAAGTGGGGGAAATGTAGACACAAAATCAAACACTTTGGGTAATTATCTAGTCTTGATTACATACTACTATTCATGTGCTTCCTAAGTAAGAAAAGTACTAATTAACCCATGTCTTTGGCCACCTTTCTTTTCTTTTTGTTGCTACTTTCAATCTTGCACTATTATTTTCTCAGTATTCCTTTTTAATATTTGGCATTTTTCATCCTAGACACTAGCACCCACCATGATGCCAGTGCTAGGTGCCCTCGTCCCCTCTAGGAGCTCTTGTCCCCATTGTACTTTAATATCACTCTTTGGGTCCTTTCTAGCCATTTGAGCATCTTATCTTTTTGGTAGTCATCCTTTTCAAGGTTAATTATGAAATTCAAGTGAAGGAATCATATAAATATAAAGCTATGTGATCATAATAAAGGACCAAGAACTAAGCACTATTTATCACCACCTAAGGTTGCATCCATCAAGGCATATAAGAGCTCCATTACATCCATCTAGCTCCATCATAAGAGACACAAGGGCTAGTTTCTACATCACACTTCATAGGAGGGAAGTTCATTCTATTCCATGCACACATTTATTACATTCTACATCTATCTACTTTCTCGCTATCTAAGTGTGACACACAAAGAGCAACCAAGGGCTTAATTTTCTATACACACAAAGAACTACATTGGAGTCCGAGATGTAGTGCGGTGCTCGATTGCAATTTCACCATTGTGACAACTGAGGACATCGACCCCTCATTTTGCATCTTTATTTTTTAGGATTTGATGTCTATTTCAGGGTTTTGTATGTTCATTCTTTATTACAGGTTTCCAGTGACCTCGGCAATATTGGTGTGACCTCTGAGCGATCAAAGAAGACTAAAGGAAAACACCTTGCGACACCTCATAAGAGGTTTTTGAGCATTTCCAAAATCCTAGGCACCCATAAATAGGTCTAGGGCACCCATGGGCACCTTCGTCCCTCTCTAGATGCCCCAATCTAGCTTTGTCCCTCCAAATATGCATTTTTTCAGGTGTCAATGTGATAATTTGTGCTTTGTCTTTTCCATTTTTCTAGTTTTGTGCATTCTCTAGAACTCTGCAAACTAGCTAAGGATCTTTACCCTCTCTTTGCACATTAGGGTTTCATTATTTATTACTTATTTTTCTTGTGTATCATTGTTGTACTTCATTTTTATTCATTTACTGCTACTATAACATTCATATTAGGCATATATAATTACATTTTAGCTTAATCAATATGCAATCTTCTTAGGCATCACAATGTTTCTTTCCCCTAAATCAATCATATAATTGTGAACTTAATGATTTCCAATGATCAAATATACATACAAGGGTAGAGGTTTCATATTTTTGTTTGGTTGATCTTCCTTTTACGTATGAAATTAGTAAGAAAAACTTTTCTTGCTCCTTGGGTGGTTCACTTAGGATAGAGAAGTTGGTCATAATTTTTGCGAGAGATATCTTTGTCCTAGAATTTCCATAGAATCCCACATTAACATGCTCAAATTAGTTTTCTTCATTTTTCGAAGGATGTTGAAGGAATTTGAATTATCTTTCATCTATGTCTTACTTATAATAACCTTTTCTTATATTTTAATCAGATTTAAGGGACCTCTAGCCTAATTTTGTACATTTGGAGCTACGTTTGAATTGCCACCTCCTTGGATTTTTAACGAAGGTTAAGAAGTACCCACATTTTATGAATCTCTCTCTTCCATAGCCCTCTTCTTAGATCTAGTATTCACAGCCACACCTTGAGGAATGGTATGATTTATTCCAAAAAAATTCATCCATTTTCTAGTTTACAAGTGAAGTATCACTTGGTGGTGTCTCTAAGTGACTATCTATTGTTGATTTTCCTATGTAGGTGTATGTTGACAAAAAATGAACTTTACACCATCGAATATTAGTTCACAATGTCATTAGGGAATTTTACTTGGTTGTGTGGAAGATGATAATAGAAACACCACTCATAATCTTACACAAGGTTAGAACCAAGGCTTTGGATGAACTAGCCACATTTGGATTATATGGTTGAAATGGTCTTGCAGAGGAGAAAGCTGATTCCACCTTACGAGGAAAAAATTGGAAGTAAGGTTTTTTTGGTCGATAAGGGGACTTGTTAGGTTGGTATGGAGGTTGATAAGGTTTGAAATTTTGAGATTCCTTCATTTTAATAGATATAAACTCATCCCCAATTTTTTTAATTATTTCATTACCTCTTATGCAACTCAAAGAACAGGGCTTGAGGAAGTAGATGCTTGGCTAGAAATTTGATTCCTTGGGGTTGGAATAAGAGCTAACTCAAGGGTTTGATGAAAATTAGGTGTCTCAATCTCTAAAAATATAGGAATTGGAGGTCTAGGAGAAAGTTTCCCGATCTGAATAAGGCTATTTTAAGGCTTAATATAAATTTTGTAAGAATCGTAATGTTCTACCCCCACATCTTGAATCATGACTGAAATATCATTTTTCAAATCCTTTAGATGATAAAGAAATGCATATTGGGGTGTAGGTCTTACCGCTTGAGGAATTCATTTCCAAGTCCTCTAAAATATGATGTTAAAATCAGTTATATGATCATTTGGGGATCTTTTTGTAGTGATCAAGTGATCTAAATTGTTCTCAAAATGATTACAAAGGGTTGTACCAAGTTCATCCTAGTTGTGAATGGAAGCACATCACAAAATCCTCTACCATTGGAAAGTTTTCCTCCTCAACGATGAAGACAAGAGTATGACTAATACATTATCCTTAGTATTAGAATGGACTGAACAAACATTACAAACATATTAGATATGGTCATTTAGGGTAGTATGATTTTCACCAAAGTGAACAAGGTAATCCTTTTGAGGGTAGAAACTTGATTATCATGTTTTGTATTGAGAACTAGAGGATACCACCATTGGATTTTACAAAAGGGGAATTAATTTGAAGAGCCATAAATGGGATGGGTCTTAAAAATCTAGAAGATAACAAAAATGGCCTATCATGAGGAGGCATAGAGATGACCCTGTTTGGTTGTGATGGTGATCTTTGAACCAATCTGCCTCTTATTCTTCTTCTCGGTGACAACTACAAGTAATCAACATTTTCTTCCTTGTTATTCTTGACCTTGTTTGAATCCTTCTCATAAGAGATAAACAATCTTCTACATGGAACTAGTAAATATAATTTTTGGAGTAGTCGGATGTGTTTTTAAAATCCTCTAAAAGGATGAAATTCACCAAGATACACACCAATTTTTTTTTGAAAGAACAAGAAAATCTTAGGATGTCCCACCAGGCATATGCAAAAATATTATCACCAAAAATAATACTCTCTTATTTGTCATGAATGAATGGATGAAAATAAGTGTTTTTGGGTAACATGGGACTATCTCTCAAGTTATGGGACTTGCTACTTGAGACAGACCTCCAGAAAAGGCTGGTTCCTCTACTTATTCATAATGCTAAACTACTCCTACAATTGGAAATGTAACTACTTAATCCTATTATAACAATCCAAGGGACCAAGGTAAGAGAGAAGTGGATGAAAATGGGAAATCCTAAGTAGGATTCATTTTAAGACCCCCCTCCAAAAAAAATAGAACTTTTGGCGAATCTCTAAAATTAAATTTTGAAAAAAATGGTGAATATCCAAAAAGACATTTCATAGCAAAGGCAATTCAAAATACCCAAGATTTCCACAATTTCACAAGGTTCTTGGATTCAAGCTAAATGGTTGGCCAAAAATAGAGTTAGATGAATATTGGATGGATGTTTATGTAACATTAGATGGGATTGTATTAGATAACCATCTCCTATCTCGAACGTCTTTCTTAGGCATAGACATGTGTCTATTCCATGACCATAGCTTTGAACGGTGCTCTCTCTATCTTAGAAAATTTTATATTAGATGATTTGTTTATGGACATATCCTCAATGTAAAGACATACATCTCTTTTCATGGTCGTCTCTGTCGGACCATCTCACCTAGAAATAGATGCGCATCTCTTTTATGTCCATCTTTTCCACATCGGGATGATCATAATTACTATAGTTAAATTATCTTAACACTCATGTGTTCGCCACATGTCCTAAACCATCCCTTTATTTAGTCATATTGGTCATTTACTAAATGGCCTTCTTCGAGCATGTGTTGCCTCAAAACTCTCCACCTATTGTTTTCTACCACGTGTCCTCACCAAGAACCCTCACCATATATATATATATATATATATATATCACTATGAGGTTCATTTATGATATAGGAGCATCATTTCCCTAGTATTTATATAGGTTGATAACATCAATATTTGGCTTCCTAGGTATGTTGTCGGGTTTTAGGAGTCTCTTAGAGTTGTCTAGGTATGTAAAATTTGAATAAGTCTTTCACAAATTCAAATTTGGTCATTTCCATCCGAATGACATTTGAATCATTGAAGGAAATTTTAGTATGTAATTGATGTGTGATTTTCATCTTGGAGGATTTTAAAGGATGTGAAAGCTTGCAATTATTCCTATTTAGCTTTAAGAGTCCTACTTAGGTCTTATTTGTGGACTAGAGCTTATACACTAGAGTTGTAGACTAGCTAGCTTTTCTAATGTTGTACTAAAAGATAAAATCATGTCTATGAAGGGTCTAATTGGAAATAATTCAGTTAGAAAACATTGTAAAGTCACATTTAAGCTTCCTTTGTAACTATATTGGGCATCATTTGAATGTTCTTACAATGACAGAATAACTTCAAGGAGTTTAAGTAATATTTTTGTGTATACACAGGTTTAGTGTTAAAGTATTAATTAATGGTTTTGTTCACTATGATGATTAAAGAGTCCCATAAATGCATGCATATGAAGTCTCAAAAATGATAAGATACCCTGTACTATGTGTAAGTATTGTGATTTATGAATTTTCAAGAGTTTTTTTATATGATGCAAGTTTGAGTACATTGTATAAGACTGTGACAATCAAATGGAAGGAAATTTAAGATATTTTGAAAAGAAACACTTGTACAATGGTTGAAGAATATAGTTGATTATTTTTAGAGGAGTCTCACAATCCTATCTCACTTATAAAAGAGCTTTTACAAGGTAGGTCAATATTATCTCTTTAAGAGTATTGATATAAACTAAGTGTGTCATGTTTTATAAGGATAGAACAATGTGATTAACAACAAATCATATCATTTGGAAGAATAATAAGATTTTCTAGTACAATTTGAATTTTGAGGGTGTTATTACAGTCCTCATTAAGGATTCCAGAGTCTTGAAATAGGTCTCGAGAGATTTATAAAGCATTATTTTCTTCCACGGGTTCACAAAGTGAAACCCTCACTAGGGTTTTATGGAGAAAAATGATATGAGGGAGATAAGAATTCACTTAATCCTTGAAAACATTAAGAAAGTTCTGTAGAGATTTAATATGAAGGAATTTGAGAATTAAAACTTCTAAAAACTCTCATAAAAGAGGAAAGATGTGACAATCACAAGTAGAAACATGTATGTGATTGTTTAAAGTCTAAAAATGGAGTGGTTAATAACCAACGAAGGTTATGTAATGGAAGTGAGGAATGAAAATTGTTAAATTGTGTTATTAATATTATTCAAATGCATACCTCTATATTTTTAGAGTTTTACAAGTCTTCAAGCATTAGTTTTATATGACAGTGCTCAAGGAATATTGTACCATACAATTTTGTAATGAGAAAGAGAAGAACTTGTGAGATGAAGGAGTTTATGAAATGAGTGCACTATTAAATTTTGAAATTAGCATCTAATACGACGGGGAAGGAGACTAGGGAGGTTTTAGGAGTTTTAATAGCATATATATATATATATATATATATATATATATATATATATATATATTCATGAATTGTGATAATTTATTGTTGGAAGAGCCTCCAGAGTTAAAAAGATCTAACTTTAGGTCTTCAATAGGAGGTTGAAGAAAATTTTGCAAAGAAGGTGATGTTGAAACTTTGAACATAAGGAGTAGAGCTAAAAGGGTATCAAATAATAGTTTTAATTTTTTAAAAATAAAAATTTACCAAAATATATGTCCAAAATCATCCTCGAGATAGGGTTTGGTAGCATCTAGTGAACTAGAACTAAGAAATTGAAGATTTGCAAGAGAATCTTGAGGAACTCGAACCTAAAAATGTACATACACCTCAAATACCAAAAAGATATTGGAAAGTAGAATTATTTTGTTTTGGGTCATCACCATTATCTCTAACTATGAATGTAGCTATGACGAGTGCTCAAGAAGCCTATAAGGGAAGATTGACTCAAAGTTATGTCATTTAAGCATTTTTGGTTGTTTTGAGCCACTTCAAGGTTGAACTAGCAAAGGTAAATGTTTAATAACATGTTGAGATGGATGATTTGGTGGAATAAGTTGAATGAGCAAGAATTTGCATGTTTAAAGGAGCTTGGAAAGGCTGAGCAAAGAAGCTAATTTTAAAGGCCTAAGAAGGCATTGTTGAGTTTTGCATCATTTATAACACAATGAGTTGATTGAGATTTGTTTTGATCTACATCATAGTGGTATAAGAGCATGTAGTAGGTTATTGAAAGGAAAATATATTGTTTTAAGCAGTAATTGTACGTAGAAGACAAAATGGTGCAAGTAAGTAAGAAAGATAATGGAAAGAATGATGGAATTTGTGCCAAGAATATTAGAGGGTAGGAGGAAACTCAGAGAAGAATGGACATGGAGATGAGTTACATGCAGAGAAGTAGATCAAATGACATAATTTACATTTTATAGGGAGATGTTACAAGTGTTAGAGGTATGTAGGACACAAGGCTTATGCATGCAAAGAGATGAATGCAAGAGTGAAAGAGATGGAAAGAGTTGTTAATCAGATGGTACAAGGAAAATATAAGTCATTTTTGTGTAGAAGAGTGCTTTTGAAACCAAGTAAAATAATGAATGAGGTAACTCAAAGAAGGTGCTTGTTTAGGACTATATGTAAAGTAAAGGGGAAGTGTTGTAACGTGGTTAGTGATAGTGGAAGTACTGAAAATATTGTTTCTTTTGAAATGGTAGAAAAGCTTGGATTGAAAACTACCATGCACCCTAACCCCTATCAGGTATCATGGATGCAAAAAGGACATCATATCTTGGTTAGGGAACAATGTCAAGTTGAGTTTCAAATTGGGAGATATAAGGATAAGGTGTTGTGTGATTTAGTTCCTATGGATATTTATCATGTTTTGTTAGGTATACCATGACAATATGATAGAAAATTAGTGAATAATGGAAAGAAAAAAACCTACACTATTGTAGGACATGGACAAATTCATACACTCTTACCTATCAAAGGTGAGCAAGAACAACCAACAAGACTGGTGATGATGATGACAACCAAGAAGTTTTTGATAGAGACTAAAGAAGCATGTGAAAGCATATTTTGCAAGATTTTCAAGCCTCAAAAGTCAAATTTGAGCAATGGTTTTGATGATGGTGAATCTAAAATGTATAGAGAGGTAGAGATGGTTTCATTACAAGGAGAGATGAAAGATGAAGATGATGGTGAGAAATAAAAAGAGAAGATAAAGAGAATAGAGAAATACATGTAAAGGTGCTTGAAGACCAACAATATGGTCTAGAGAATAGAGAAAAAGTTAAAGATATAGATAAAGGCCATAAGGAAATAGAGATAAAGAAAGATAGAGTGAAAAGGTTATATGAGGAAGTCATGAGTAAAGAAGAGAAAAAATAGGCCATCAAGAAGAAGGATGAAGCATGTAAGATTCTTTATTTTGAGCCCAACACTATTTTGAGATTTGGTTTTATAGGTATAAGTGAAAGGAATGAATGTGAAGATCAGTTAATGGAAAACTTGGTGAAGTCAATGTGGATAAGGTGGATTCAAGGCAATTTCCAAGAATGAAAAAGTAAAGAAAGTGAAAGAAAGGAAGATTATGTGAATGCCCAGGAATATGAAGACCAAGTAGGGCTCATAGGAGAACATAAGGTGAATAAACAAAACCAAAATTTAGAATGTGACAAAGGTATACACAAATAAAGCATTAGAATTAAGGGAATGAAAAAGGAAAGGTATACAAAAACAGTTCTAAAAGACAATAATCTGCAAATCCTAGTAGAAATCCAAGGTAAATAAATTGAGGGAGACAAATTAAGAATGAAAAGGATGGTTAAACAGAGTAAAAATATCAATTTACTCAATATAATCATTTCTTGGGTGATGAATATGCAAGTGTAATAGCTTATATGAAAGAAAAAAACTCAAAGAAAGGTGAAGAGAATGAAAACCAAAATGGTGTTATCTTCCCCCAAATTAGATAAAAATAAAAATAATAATAAAAGGGAAGGAATGAAAACTAGTAAATGGCATTCTCTTCCCCCAAAAAAAATATTTCTCAGAGATCAACTGAAAACTAGCAATGGCGGTTGATCTCCTCAAATAAATGGCTAATCCAAAATAAAAGGAATTTCCTTGAAATTCCAGCTGTCTTTTCTAACCATTTTCTTTTTGTTTCACTTTTAGGAATGATGAGTCATCATGACAGAGGGATCACATCATCAAAGATGGTAATTATGTATTTAACTTATTAAAGGTTAGATTAAAAGTTTGCATGTGTGATTGGATTTGATTTAAAATTGGTATGATGAGTCATCTATTGTACATTATGATTAAAAGAGAGTAATCATGAGGGTGATGTCGTCGAGAAAAAGTGGTGGCATGTTTATAATGATCTATCATTTGTGTGGAGTAAAAAAGTGAAGAAGCAGTTGCAAAATAAAAAAGAAAAAAATAAAAACATCAAGGAGGAAGAAGAAGAATTAAAATTGCATTCCATATCCAAACACAGTAGTTTCGTAGCTAAACCCATCTGTTCCGCAGCTAAGCAAAGAGTTATGTAGCCAATTTGGGTAGAGCAATAATTTGAAGAAGAATGAATTTGAATCACCCTCTTTACCATGGGGATTAAAAAGAAGTCGGAACCTGAGGATGATACCCAACTTCTTGCAGATGAAGAAGTGACAGATGTCTTTGAACAAGTAGGATGGTTGGAATTCTTGAAAAAGTTCTCAAGTATAACGACAAATTGGTAAGATAATTCATTATAAATTTAGAACAATCCAAAACAAAGGTTAGAAATATTATAATTCCTTTTTCTGTGAATACAATAAGTAATGTATCTGTGTTCCAATTATGCATGTCCCAAATCCTATCAAGGGGACCTTAAAAGAATTAGTTGAAACCCTGCTACAAGAGGGGGAAATGGAACCCCAATATATTTACAACACTAAGAAAATCATAAAAGGGGTTAGAAGGGCCAGCTTGCCCAAACCCTTTGATAGAGTGGCATTTTGGATAGTCAAGTATTTAACTTGTGATGGTCAGTTTGGGTTAGTAGGAAGAGAAGTTCTGAAAATGCTCATACATCTTAGATATGGAGCTACAAAACTAGAATACATAGTAAACCTTCCAGGGTTTCTTTTTGAATCCATTCATACAATGGCCCAGAGGTATTCTTGGGGTGTTGGAACAATCAGACATCATGGGTTAGTTCATTTGGTGTGCCAACACCATTTTCTTGCAAAGAAAAATGGAGAAGAAATATGGGAGAAATTTCTTAACAAGTTTAAGCAAAACCCTGATATTATCAGGAGAGTAATATCAACTCCTTTTTCTCCTACAACTAATTTGGAAATTGGTGCCCCTACAGAGAAAAAGAAGGAAATAGGTGGGGAGACCATACCAAAAAGGAGAAGATCTGAAAGAAGAATTAAAGCTGCAAAACCTATCTGTACCTTTAAAAGAAACTCCTTCCTCTGCAACAGCTACATGAGAGCTAATATCTGTCTCTGACAGTGACAGTTCACCTAGGAAAGAGAAAGAAGTGAAAATTAGAAGAATCTCTAGGAGGAAACCTATTTCTGAACATACTGAAGCTCCTCAAAGAAGAATAATTCATAAGAGGTCTAGAGAAATTCCAGAGGAAATGAAAGAACATGACAAGTTGGAAAAAGAAGTGTTGATATTTTGGGTAGCATGGCCATGAATCCTCCTAGACCAAGCCAAACTGAGATGGAAAAAGAAGATGAGATATTTGAGGAACAGGTTTTTCAAGAGTTGGGTGAACCAGCAGCATTATCACATGAAGAAGAAGAGTTGGCATTGTGGAGACAGAAAGGGAAATTTCCTTTGGTAGAAGAGGAATGCTTAACCCCCAAAGAACTTTTAGAGAAATAAGAGAAATAACAGGTTAGACAGCTTTGTTCTTATCCAAAGAAGAACTCATTATCAAAGAAAAGGATGAGGAATTGAACTTCCTCAAACTCAAGTTGGAACAGAGAGAGATGCTCATTGGGGAACTAACAACTCAGCTTACAGACAGGACTGAGGAATTAACAAGAGTTAAGCAACAGATGATGGAGAAAGAGGAAGAATGTAAAATTTCCAGAAGACAGAGTACTATGTCAACAGTCTCTACACAGATTGAATTAACTTATTGGCCACTCAAGTAGTTATGGGATGATACTTGTAGGGAACTCAGTGAAATCAAAACATCCAATGAGGATTTGAGAAGCAAGATGGAAGATGAAAAGAAAGAAAGAAAGGAATGGGAAGAAAAGTTTTACAAAGAAGAGGGAGACAAATTTAAAAATCTTGCAAAAATACAAATGGTTTGCATAATGAGTGAAAAATTGCTTGCATGTAGGAGACCTTCTCCTGCATATAGTGTGTTTCTAGAAGAACAATTCATTCACTGAAAGCTATCAAGAATTGCATGTGGCCTTCCACATGAAATAAAAGATGAATCTGAGTTCATGACAACCTATTCTTTAGCCAGTGCAGAGTAGAAGAATATTCTCTGTGAATTCTATCTCTGTAATCTTATGCTAGAAAATAACACAGGCTTCATGATCAATTTGTATGTGGGAGAAAGCCAACTTAATGCATTTGTTTCTGTTCTTCAAAATCAGATTGCATGGAAGGAAAGGGATTCTGAGCATCTATTGAAAGCTAGCTCATCTAGTCTCTACATGAGGACTCATTATGGTAAACCATATGCTTTCGTTAAACATTTTAGAACCCATGCCTTTGATAAATGGTTCAAGACACATTATCTTGCCATTTTACAGAGAAGTATTGATGCCTTTACTTTTATGAAGTGGAAAATTTTGAGGAGATTTATGATGGATGTTTATGAAAGAGGGTTTGAAAATCCACAAGCGAGGATCATGAAGGATGATGTGCACATCAACGAGACATGTGAACGGTAGTGTGAAGAGATCTCGGGAGGAGCGAGCATCAACCGAATGTGCATGCAAATATTTGACAAACGGGTAGAACCTGGTTAAGCCATAAAACTCTCCTCTATCTCATAGATCAAATGGGTGTACATATAGAAGGTGCTGAGTAACCCCCAGTGCTACAATCATGACAACTCGAGTAGAGAGGGGGAGTTACATTCCCAGAATAGAAGTGTAACTCCCAATGATGCATATGACGCACTGACGCGTAAGGGAATCTCATAATGACCCCTAAATGACACATGGACCTACGATCTCACCTAAGTGAGATGACTCACCGATGATGTGGAAAATACACACACCAACACCCCCCTTCATCGTAACTTAGGATGAGGCGGCAAGTCAGAAATGAGAAATGGGTCCCAGCACAAAGCCTGATGAGGTACCCATGTACAAGAAAGAAGTCCCAAGTAGTGAAGGAAAACCCAGTGGGAAAAACATCCACCACAAGAGAACAAAACACTCTCTAATCTAAGAAAGATGCCAAATATGGGTCCCGGCCATAGACAAGCCTGAAAGGGTACCCATGTACAAAGAGGCAATCTCTCGGAAAGAAGAAGAAGAGAGAAGAAGAGGGAGATGAGAGGAATGCAGAAGATGCCATGGATAGATCTGAACTCTGCAGCTCTAGGAGGTCTCCCAGAAGAATGTCGATGACAAGATCGTCTGCCTCTGGACTGAAGAAGAGCCACCCGCAACGAACTATGTGCCTACCCTTAGGAAGGACAGAAATGACGTGCTAGAAGTCCGCCCACTCCACAAAGGAAATTGAAGGTAACAACACGAAGAACTCTGAGTCTGGTGCACGGAAGTGTGACATAGGTCTAGCGAGTGAGTGCCAAGGAACCGAAGGTAATGCCACGTGCATAGAACTGTCAGAGTGAAGAGGAACACCCGCAGAAAGGATGTCCAAGTGATGTGAAGGGAACAAAACATCCTCCACAACAGAAAAGGGATCCACAACTGAGGGTGGATCAATGAAGGTCTCTAAAAAGTGGAAGTGGTAAGAGTCCCAGAAGGGGCACTCCCAACAACAGAGATGATGAAATCCTCTGAAACACCTATAGATGGATGAGGGACCTATAGTGCATCACAAGTAGACTCTGCGAAAAGATGACCAAGGTCAAGCAGATACTCGTCCCAATGAGGGGGCTCAACAAATAGAAGAGTGATGTATGATAGGTATGAGTCATCCAATGAAGGTAAAGGAGTGAAAGGGGCCTCGCACACTGAAGGTGGAAAGGAGGCTGGTGTAATGACGGTGTGAGACTGAGTATGAGACTGCTCGATATCTGATGAGATGTGGGGGGTGACAACAATGTCTGGAATAGTGAGAGAAAGAGGAGAAGAGTCCTCTGTAGTAATCTCGACATCAGAACAAGGTGCACAATCCTCGTCATCAGAAGTAGAATCAAGCGAGTCTATGTCAGTGGAACTGCCATCACACGAAGAAATGGAGGAGACAACTAAATCAACAGCAGCAACAATGGTGGCAGTATGTGAAGGGTCTCCATAGAGGGACTGAAGAATGCTCCAGACACGATGAGGTGGATCTGAGTCTGCCATGTGAAACCAGAGAGAACGAGAGACATGCATCATCATGTGACCAAAGACATGGTCGCAAGTGTCGAGGAAGTCCTCTAGATGATGATGATCAGTGGGTGCAGGAACTGGCCCAAGTAAGAAGGCTGAAAGACCCTCATAGGCGAAGTAACATTCCATGGAAGCACGCCAGGCTGAATAGGTCTCTCTCCCGGTGAGAAGTGGTGGAGGCTGTAAGGTGATCCTACGATGCTCATGTCGGAAAGAGCACTCTCCATGATGAAAAATGCAAGATGCAAGACATCGAACTCGGCCGATAATGCGTCTGCGTGTGTAGGCCCAAGACTAAAAGCAACCCCCAAGAATGCGGAACTTTATAAAAGTAGTGCATTTACAAAATTGGCAATTCCATCATGTAAAGTGCAAAAATTATGCAACTTTGACTAAAGAAGCGCTCAGATCCGAGCAATGAGTCAAAAGTTATGGCATAAATACAATTCCCAAATCGATGGAAAAATGCACTAGATACTGTAAACACATTAAAAAAGTACACGAGATGGGTGTAAAGGGTATCGTGTGACTACTCGTTGGAAATAACATGAAATTTTAGGTATAGTTTGTTTTGACTGCGAGGGGGATTAGCCTCCTGCTAACCCCGGACCTCGCCCTCCGTCTTCGACAAGCGTAGGAAGGCCAAATTACAAGCAAAATACAGCCAAAAACCCAATTTTTTTAAAAATTACAATGTTAAATGAATGAATGTTTTGTTTTAAGCCATAAAACATTAAAAAAGGGCTGAAAGGGGGCCCACATTGGAAGGCCAAGGCGTTCAAACTATTGTTTTTAACGCCAAGCGAGTTAATGTGGTGTCCACATGGTGAGTCAGTGTTGATTGTAGAGGTGGAGCAGTTCTAGAGGTTCCTAGAGGTGTTGCAGGTTGCCACGTGCCAATGTAGAGGTGTGGCAGTCACCAAGAAACCCAAACAACGCCAATACTGAGCAAAAAACCTTCCACGCAGGTGTAACCGCTGAGTTTGAACCAAAAAACGTTTTTTTTTTTTTTTTACAAAAAATGCATGTCGAAACACCGAGGAGCTGCTATAGGCACGTGGGAGGTTCTTTGGAGGTCTTTGGGAGTAGGTGTGGTAGGCTGCACAAGCGGAAGGAGCAGTTTGAAGACCCAAAACGCCTAAAAACACCCAAAAATGTTTCAAGCAAAGACTGAGCTGTTGAATATGACGTTGCAGGTTGCAGGTTGCTGGAGATGTGTAAAACAGTCACTGGAGGTGTTGGGAGTAGGTGTTGCAGGTTTGCACAAGCTGGAGGAGCCGTTTGAAGACCCAAAACACCAAAAACGCCCAAAAACGCCCAAAAACGGCTGAGCAAAGTCAAAAATGTTTTTCCAATGGAAGAGGACGCTGGAGGAGCCGTTTGAAGGGAACAAGGCAGGTTTGATTCCTCCTTAGACCTGAACATAACCTGTAACCAGCAAGAAGTACACAGATAACCCAAAAAGACAACCACTAGAATCTCGAAAAACACCATAAACTCGAACAACAACCCAAACAAACCACGATCAAACCTGAACGGAAGTATAAACATCTGAATCAATGCAAGAAGAGCACAACTAGAATATCCATTATGACACACGCTGAGAGAGATCTGTATATCACGTCGAAGCCAGAAAACACGCACAGAAATGTCGATGAGTGCACGGATCCACAAGATCCGCTCTGATACCATGAAAGAGGGTTTGAAAACCCAAGGCGAGGATCATGAGGGACGACATGCACATCAACAAACATGTGAACGGTAGCGTGAAGAGATCTCGGGAGGAGTGAGCATCAACCGAATGTGCATGTAAAGATTCGAAAAACGGGTAGAACCTGGTTAAGCCATAAAACTCTCCTCTATCTCATAGATCAAATGGGGTGTACATATAGGAGGTGCTGAGTAACCCCCAGTCTTCTGACAATCATGACAACTCGAGTAGAGAGGGGGAGTTACATTCCCAGAATAGAAGTGTAACTCCCAATGATGCATATGACGCACTGACGCACTGACGCATAAGGGAATCTCATAATGACCCCTAAATGACACATGGACCTACGATCTCACCTAAGTGAGATGACTCACCTGATGATGTGGAAAATACACACACCAACAATTTGAAAAGATGGGAGCTTCTTACAATTTCCTTGAGGAGAAGGGAAGTAATATCTCCCACAAATTTGATCTGGAGTCTAGAAAGAGAAAAATATTTGTGCACACTAATCCCTCATATCAATGAAAAGCATAGGGGCATATGGATGGGAATGAGAACAAGGCCTCCCCTTCTTCTTGCTCCCATGTCCCCATGGAAAACAGAGAACCTCAAGATCCCACTCAATTTGAGGAATGGAAGAGGAAAGTAGAATCAGGATCAGGGTATAGTGTTTCTGAACTAAAACACTGGGATATTCAGTTTCAGCCATTTGACCTGAGCAGTCAATTGGAGTGCAGAATACACAATCCAAGGTTTGAAGAGTAAAGTTTGTAAGAGGACTTACAAACAAGTAAGTATGGGGGAAATGATGAGGCCAGAATATGTCTCATTAATGTATAATAAATGATCTTATTTTACTCTCCTTTTTATCAAGATTGATTACATTTTGTGACTTTTGTTTGATCTAATATAAGTTAGGATGTAATTTTCCATCTTTTGTTTATTGTAGTTCTAACATTTAAAAACTCTGTAATTCCTAACTAAGTGCTTTGGAAGTTCAGTTTTGTAATAAAACAGGTCACAATCAGTCAAAAGAACAAAGTATGAAGTAGTCAACATGTTTTTGAAAGCATTGGTTTCAATATGGCTCAGTTCTAGAACTCCATTACGTAGTTACAATCTCTACCACTTAGTTTTAGAACTCCATCACTTAGTTCTAAAACTTTGGACTTAGTTCTCGGAACTCCTGCATGTAGCTCGGAATCCTCACAGTTAGATCTCGGAACTTCTCTAAAGTTTCAGAACCGATGAGAATTTATTTATTCCAACAACATCTGGTGATTTATCAATCAATGATCCTTTCAATCAGGAGTAGATTGGAAGATTTCTGATTCTTCATATTCGTAGATCCAGGGATAACTATCATACAACAATATGTCCAACCATGATCCAATTCAACATCTATTTTGGGCACGATTTGGTTATATCTAAATTGGTAGGAAAGCTATGGCTGTAAATACACCTGTGGAAGAAGTATATATATGCAGACATGTAGATAGATAAATATATATAGATAGAGATATATACATAAAAAAGACAGAGAGATAAGAAGAGATAGTACATTTTTGTAATGCAGAACATTTTATCAATAAAATAGCCATTCTTGTTTTGAGAGTATATTAAGTTGTCAAATCCTGTTTCAAGGTGGAGCAAGGGCCCACTCTTCCAAGAACCAAGATCTTCATTTTATTGGTATTTATATTTCTAGAGCAAATAGTATAGATCTATTAATTCTGTAAATGCTTTTGATTACTCAAGTTGAAATTTTTGTATACTTGTTCCTGCAGGTGTTCTAGATTAGATTCTTCTTTCTTTGCAATCAACTTTCAGCATTCTCAAATTGTGTGTTTATTTCCAAAGCAAGTGTGTTCATTTCTATAACATGTGTTTACTTACAGCAATCTATTCTATTTTGCAAATGTGTGTTTATTTCCAGCAATCTATTTCTAGCAAAGAGTGTTTACTTCTAGCAAGTTCTCATAGTTTGATTTCAATAAGGTTTTAGCCAAGGAATCCTCAAGACATTGAGAAAATCCCTAGAAAATATAAAAGAAAACAAATACCTATCATCAATTACTAGATCACTAAGATTTCTTGTTGCATATAGCTTCAGACACCACCCCTGGTTTGAATATGACATCAACAAAGAGTTGATTAAATGAAGGGAATAACAACACCCATCATTTTTGGCACCGTTTTCGGGGATCCAATAGTTAGAATTGTCTAATTAGGTGTCAACAAGAGCAGCCATCATACATCTAGTAATTGCAGGATCTTCCCTATGTCATCATAAAATTTATGAGTAGACCAAGAGACTCCAAGGGTCGATTCCTCCCAAAAATATCTAAACAAGAATCATCATCAAATAAGGAAGTTGATCAAGAATTAGAAGCACCATTATCCCCTATTAGGCATGAAGTAGAATTTCCACCTTTGGAATTCTTAGATCAATCACTAGAAGGAAGTAGAACCTTTAGAAAAAGATCATATTCCAAGACCCGTTTAGAGAAATTTTTGATTCACAATTGAGTAGTCAACCTCCTACTCCTGACTTTTCACCTTCCCCAAAACAAATCACATACCATATTGATTGGGAAAAATTCTAGAAGGTACTATAAAAATGGCACAAGAAGCAGAAAGAGAACCTGATAGGACCTTCACTTATCCAATTCAATTGGATGATGATGATGCACCTATGAAAAATATTTCACCTGCACATTTACCCACGTTTAGAGGGATGTCATCTAAAGACCCTGACCAATTTCTATTTGAATTTAAAGTACTTGTGTCAAACTTATGATTACAAAATAGATAATTAGAAACTCAAGTTGTTTCCATCTACCCTGAAGGATGCAACAATGAGGTGGTTTATGGGATTACCATCTAATTCTATTACCACTTGGGCACAAATGGAAGTTGCCTTCCTAGACAAGTATCAAGATTACTATAGAGGGAGGAATAGGAAGGAAGAATTTTTCAAAATCAAGCAGGAGGATGAGAATATGGAAGATTATTTAGATAGATTCCTTTTTGTGAGAAAAATATGTGGATTTGTATTACAAGAAGAGTTAAGAAAAACCATTTTTCTGAAAGGTCTGGATGATGAATCAAGAGAGGCACTTGATCTGA
Organism: Taxus wallichiana var. yunnanensis; assembly: GCA_018340775.1. Taxonomy (NCBI): domain Eukaryota; kingdom Viridiplantae; phylum Streptophyta; class Pinopsida; order Cupressales; family Taxaceae; genus Taxus; species Taxus wallichiana. The sequence continues at coordinate 903,478,955 of CM031235.1, read as the reverse complement.
TAGGAGGTGGAAATATTGATCAAATAAGAATGAATGATATTAAAGACATTTGTAGAAGCTATTCATGAATAAGGGGTGGACCTAGAAAAGGAAAAATCAGTTAAAAATTTAAACCCAGATATGAACAAATTGATGGATGAATTGGTAAATTTCAAAACAGACATTTTAGTTTAGTTAAATTCCACCTTGGATGGATTGCAAGCTAAAGAAAATGCTAAAAGCTGAACCATTAGATATATATTGTCCTAGATGCAGAAGAAGTATGCAATAAGAGATTATCCCCGAACAAAATAGAAATGTGTATTATATGTGAATCTAGGGACCATGAGAGTGAAGCATGTTCTCTTCTTCTATTTATTAAAAATCAGCTTAAACAAAGCAGCATTCCATCCACATCAGAAGAAGTAAATTTTGTCCAAAGACAACCTAGCCAAGGGCAGTTCATGCCCAGGTCGGTTCCTAACCCCTGGATGATGCCATGGGCAGCTCAGACAGTGCCAAAAATTGGGGACAACCACCTTGGGCACCTCAACCAACATGGAATCCTCAAGATTGGGCAGGTCAATCTTGGTATGCCCAAGGACACCAACAACCATGGTCTGGTCAAGGAAACCCAAATGTTTGGTCACAACCTAGGTGGAGCCCTAATAATTATGTTCAAGGGAGGACATATCCCAATCAGAATCAACAAGCCATAATGGGTTCCCCAGCACAAAATTCACAAAATGAAAATGTGGTCCAAACCCAAATACCAACATAGCCAATAGCAAACCCAAGAAACAAACAAACAACTCTTGTCTACGAAACAACCAAAAAAATTAGTTGATCTGAATGCCATGGATTGTAAGGATATTCAAACTAGATATGGCAAAGTAATCAGCAGTCCACTTGTTATAATCACTGAGATGATAGAAGAAATTGAAACCCCTAGTATGGTTGTTCCCAAGAAGGATAAAAAGAAAAGGATAAGGAGCCAGATAACAACTCTACTAAGACTCCATTTCCAGAGAGATTTAAGGAAGCCATAAAAACTAAGGAATTTGAGTTGGTACAGGAACTAAGGAGATTGAATATTGAAATACCATTGTTACAAGCAATTAAGGAAATTCCATAATTGAACAAATTAATCAAAATGCTATGTTTAAAAAGACCTGGAAGGAAGAAGCAGTACCCCAGGACTATTAAGGTAGATGGGAAACTTGCTGATTTATTAGCAAGAAAACTTTTTCTTCCCCAATATGGAGATACTAGTTGATCCGAATGGCACAAGAAGCAGAAAGAGAACCTGATATGACCTTCACTTATCCAATTCAATTGGATGATGATGATACACCTATGAAAAATATTTCACCTGCACATTTACCCACGTTTAGAGGGATGTCATCTAAAGACCTTGACCAATTTCTGTTTGAATTTAAAGTATTGTGTCAAACTTATGATTACAAAATAGATAATTATAAACTCAATTTGTTTCCATCTACCCTGAAGTATGCAACAATGAGGTGGTTTATGGGATTACCATCTAATTCTATTACCACTTGTGCCCAAATGGAAGTTGCCTTCCTAGACAAGTATCAAGATTACTGTAAAGGGAGGAATAGGAAGGAAGAATTTTTCAAAATCAAGAAGGAGGATGAGAATATGGAAAATTATTTAGATACATTCCTTTTTATGAGAAAAATATGTGGATTTGTATTACAAGAAGAGTTAAGAAAAACCATTTTTCTGAAAGTTCTGGATGATGAATCAAGAGAGGCACTTGATCTGATAGGAGGTGGAAATATTGATCAAATAAGAATGAATGATATTAAAGACATTTGTAGAAGCTATTCACGAACAAGGGGTGGACCTAGAAAAGGAAAAATAGTTAAAAATTTAAACCCAGATATGAACAAACTGATGGATGAATTGGCAAATTTCAAAATAGACATTTTAGTTCAGTTAACTTCCACCTTGGATGGATTGCAAGCTAAAGAAAATGCTAAAACTGAACCATTAGCTATATATTGTCCTAGATGCAGGAAGAAGCATGCAATAAGAGATTGTCCCCTGAACAAAATAGAAATGTGCCTTATCTGTGAATCTAGGGACCATGAGAGTGATGCATGTTCTCTTCTTCCATTTATTAAAAATCAGCTTAAACAAAGCAACATTCCATCCACATCAGAAGAAGTAAATTTTGTCCAAAGACAACCTAGCCAAGGGCAGTTCATGCCCAGGTTGGTTCCTAACCCCTGGATGATGCCATGGGAAGCTCAGACAATGCCAAAAATTGGGGACAACCACCTTGGGCACCTCAACCAACATGGAATCCTCAAGATTGGTCAAGTCAATCTTGGTATGCCCAAGGACACCAACAACCATGGTCTAGTCAAGGAAACCCAAATTTTTGGTCACAACCTAGGTGGAGCCCTAATAATTATGTTCAAGGAGGACATATCCCAATCAGAATCAACAAGCCATAATGGGTTCCCCAACACAAAATTCACAAAATGAAAATGTGGTCCAAACCCAAATACCAAAGATAACCAAGATTGAAACCCAAGAAACAAACAAACAAATCTTGTCTATGACACAGAACCAAAATAATTAGTTAATTTGAATGGCATGGATTGTAAGGATATTCAAACTAGATATGGCAAAGTAATCAGCCAGTCCACTTGTTATAATCACTGAGATGATAGAAGAAATTGAAACCCCAAGTATGGTTGTTCCCAAGAAGGATGAAAAAGAAAAGGATAAGGAGCCAGATAACAACTCTATTGAGACTCCATTTCCAGAGAGATTTAAGGAAGCCATAGAAACTAAGGAATCTGAGTTGGTATAGGAACTAAGGAGATTGAATATTGAAATACCATTATTACAAGCAATTAAGGACATTCCATAATTGAACAAATTAATCAAAATGCTATGTTTAAAAAGACCTGGAAGGAAGAAGTAGTACCCCAGGACTATTAAGGTAGATGGGAAACTTGCCGATTTATTAGTAAGAAAACTTTTGCTTCTCGAATACGGAGATACTAGTTGATCTGAATGGCACAAGAAGCATAAATAGAACCCGATAGGACCTTCACTTATCTAATTCAATTGGATGATGATGATGCACCTATGAAAAATATTTCACCACATTTACCCACGTTTAGAGGGATGTCATCTAAAGACCCTGACCAATTTTTGTTTGAATTTAAAGTACTGTTTCAAATTTATGATTACAAAACAGATAATTAGTAACTCAAGTTTTTTCCATCTACCCTGAATTATGCAACAAAGTGAGGTGGTTTATGGGATTACCATCTAATTCTATTACCACTTGAGCACAAATGGAAGTTACCTTCCTAGACAAGTATCAAGATTACTGTAGAGGGAGGAATAGGAAGGAAGAATTTTTCAAAATAAAGCAGGAGGAGGATGAGAATATGGAAGATTATTTAGATAGACTCCTTTTATGAGAAAAATATGTGGATTTGTATTACAAGAAAAGTTAAGAAAAACTATTTTTTTGAAAGTTCGGATGATGAATCAAGAGAGACACTTGATCTGATAGGAGATGGAAATATTGATCAAATAAGAATGAATGATATTAAAGACATTCATATAGAATCTATTCAAGAATAAGGGGTGGACTTAGAAATGGAAAAAAATTAAAAATTTAAACCCAAATATGAACAAATTGATGGATGAATTGATAAATTTCAAAATAGACATTTTAGTTTAGTTAACTTCCACCTTGGATGGATTGCAAGCTAAAGAAAATGCTAAAAATGAACCATTAGCTATACATTGTCCTAGATGCAGGAAGAAGTATGCAATAAGAGATTATCCCCTGAACAAAATAGAAATGTGTCTTATCTGTGAATCTAGGGAACATGAGAGTGATGTTTGTTCTCTTCTTCCATTTATTAAAAATCAGCTTAAACAAAGCAACATTCCATCCACATCAGAAGAAGTAAATTTTGTCCAAAGACAACCTAGCCAAGGGTAGTTCATGCCCAGGTTGGTTCCTAACCCCTGGATGATGCCATGGGTAGCTCAGACAGTGCCAAAAATTGGGGACAACCACCTTGGGCACCTCAACCAACATGGAATCCTCAAGATTGGTCAGGTCAATCTTGGTATACCCAAGGACACCAACAACCATGGTTTGGTCAAGGAAACCCAAATGTTTGGTCACAACCTAGGTGGAGCCCTAATAATTATGTTCAAGGAGGACATATCCCAATCAGAATCAACAAGCCATAATGGGTTCCCTAGCACAAAATTCACAAAATGAAAATGTGGTCCAAACCCAAATACTAGCACAGCTAGTAGCAAACCCAAGAAACAAACAAACAACTCTTGTCTACGAAATAGAACCAAAAAAATTAGTTGATCTGAATGCCATGGATTATAAGGATATTCAAACTAGATCTGGAAAGTAATCAGCAGTCCACTTGTTATAATCATTGAGATGATAGAAGAAATTGAAACCCCTAGTATGGTTGTTCCCAAGAAGGATGAAAAAGAAAAGGATAAGGAGCCAGATAACAACTCTACTGAGACTCCATTTCCAGAGAGATTTAAGGAAGCCATAGAAACTAAGGAATTTGAGTTGGTACAGGAACTAAGGAGATTGAATATTGAAATACCATTATTACAAGCAATTAAGGACATTCCAGAATTGAACAAATTAATCAAAATGCTATGTTTAAAAAGACCTGGAAGGAAGAAGCAGTACCCCAGGACTATTAAGGTAGATGGGAAACTTGCTGATTTATTAGTAGGAAAACTTTTGCTTCCCAAATACGGAGATCCTAGAAGTCCTGTTATTTCTGTCTCTATAGGGAATAAAGATATACATAATGTTTTGGTTGATTTGGGAGCAGCTATAAATGTGATGACAATGGACACTTTGAAAACATTACCATTAATAGGTATATAACCTACTAACACCATATTATAGATGGAAGATTGGTCTATAACACAAACAAGAGTTATTGAAGATGTAGCAGTTATGGTGGAGTCATGGGAATATCTAATTGATTTCCTTATATTGCAGCCAAAAGGTAAAACACTTGGTTATCCCATTATTTTGGAAGACCATGGTTAGCTACAATTTTGCTTTAATTGATTGTAGATCAGGTGATATGACTATCTCAAATGGTAAGAATTCTAAGAAAATCTCCTTATATCCTTCTGCATGACCTTCTATTGATTATCAAGAACAATTGTGGGTTGATACTCCTAATACTAATAAGAAAAACCTGTCTTCTTTGGCCATGATCACGTTGCAGGATCACATACATGAGGTAGAAGATATGATTAGACAACCATTGAATGAACACCAATTGTCCTTGGAGAAATTGGGAATAGTTCCAGAACCTACGACCTTAGTTTTGAAACCTAGCAGACTTTGTCTCGGAATTATTAGATTTAGTTCCAAAACCATCACATTTAGTTCCAAAACCACAACAATAGCAATTCCCTGTGACTGTACATAATTTCTCTTCAGAGGAACGATATTTCTCTTGGGGGAAGGAAGAATCGGTAGCTTTAGTTTCTAAGATATCAAGAAATGGTGAAGAATTTCTGGAAAGCAGCAGTGACAAGGAGTTTGACCTACAACAAGATAAGTATCATAACCCTACCTACTGTCCTTTTTCCAATATTCTATCTCAAGGAAATTTTGGATATGTTGCTACATATCATATGTTGTTTCCATAGGCATGTCCACTAAATACCTTAATGTAAACCTTTCAAAAAATCAGTTTATCAAATGTTGGAACCAAACATGTGGATACTTGAGCCGGATAAGATTTTGAACATAAACAACTAGTTGAAAAATGATGAAGAAGCTAATTTTTTTGATGTTCTGAAAAATCATACTAGAGATTTTGCTTGGGAATACAAAGATATGAAAGGAATCCATCCAAGTATTTGCACACATCACATATATACTAAAAACATTAGACCAATTAGGAAACCTCAGAGAAGGATTAATCCATCCTTAAGAGATATAGTCAAACAAGAAATTGAAAAACTATTACGGTAGATTTTATCTACCGTAACTTAGATAGTTAGTGGGTGTCTCCTCTTCTAATTGTTCCTAAAAAGAACATAAAATGGAGAATTTGTGTTAACTATAGGGAACTAAACAAAGCCACACTGAGAGATTATTTTCCCTACCATTCATAGATCAAGTCCTAGACAACCTTGCAGGTAAGCAGTACTTTTCCTTCCTGGATGGATTTAGTGGATATAATCAAATCAGAGTTGTTGTTGAGGATCAGGAAAAACTACCTTTACATGTCCATGGGGTACCTTTTCCTACAGGGTATTACCATTTGGATTATGTAATGCTCTGAAAACTTTCCAAAGAGTTGTATTAGCAATTTTTGCAGACCTAACAAATGACTATGTAGAGGTATACATGGATGATTTCACTGTACATGGAGACACATTTGATGATGCTTTGAGGAATTTAGATAGATTATTAACAAGATGTGAGAAACACCATCTATCTCTTAGTCATGAGAAGTGTTTGATGATGGTTGATGAGGGGATTGTATTGGGACACCACATTTCAAAAAGAGGAATTCAAGTTGACCAAAACAAAATCAAAATTATTTCAAACTTACCTATTCCTCAAACCCCCATAGATATCAAGTCATTTTTAGGGCATGTTGATACTATAGGCGCTTTATCAAGGATTTTAGTAAAATTGTTGCCCCCATGTTTAATTTGCTTACCAAGGACTGTGAATTTCTTTGGGATGAGAGATGTCAACATGCTTTTGAGGAAATCAAAGAAAAATTAATCACTGCCCCAATATTGAGAGGACCTAATTGGGAAAAACCTTTTCACATTCAAATAGATGCCTCAAATAACTCCATTGGTGCAGTTTTGGGATAGAAATATGAAGAAGGAAAGATGTATGCTATTTATTACCTCAGTAAAAATCTTACTCCCACTGAAAAAAAATAATTTCTTTTTGTGATCTATGAAATTAATAAATTCAAACATTATATCACACGGTATAAAATATTTGTACATACAGATCACTCAACAATTAGGTACTTAATGAAAAACCAGTGGTTAGAGGTAGGGTAATTAGATGGTTATTACTTTTACAAGAATTTGATATTACCATAGTAGATAATCTAGGAAATCTAATGTGGTAGCTGATTTCTTGTCAAGACTGACCACTACAGGGGAGAAATATCCAGTTAAGGACAACTTTCTAGGTGATAAATTGTTTGCTATTTCAGCTGATACACAATGGTTTGCTGATATGGAAAATTATCTTGCAATAGGAAGTTTCCTCCTTCTTTCACTAAGAAACAAATAAAAAAATGATCAAAATCAGTGCACAATATAAATGGTTAAATGGAATGTTGTTTAAATGTGGTCCTGATTTGGTTTTACGTAGGTGTGAGAGAAGATGAAATCTTTGACATACTGAGGGCATGTCATGATGAACCAAGTGGAGGACACTTTTCAGTGAAAAGAACAACTCACAAGATACTTGGCACTGGCTATTATTGGCCATCTTTGTACAAGGATGTGAAGAGATATATCAAGCAGTGTGATCCCTGTCAAAGGATGGGACAACCAACTTTTACCAATGAAATGCCTCTGTAACCTCAAGTGGTGATTGAACCATTTGAAAGATGGGGTTATATTTTTTTGGTCCCTTTAGTCCTCCTTCACAAGGAAAGGAGTACATTCTTGTGTGTACTGATTATGTGACAAAGTGGGTAGAAGTGCAGGATTTAACAAATGCCACTAAAGAAGCAGTTGTTGATTTCCTTTGGCACAAAATTATGGTAAAGTTTGGCACACCAAGAAGTATAGTTTCAGATCAGGGGCCACAATTCATGTCTAATATGATCCAAGCCTTCACAATGCATTATTAGATCAATCATAGGAATTGTCATCTCCCTATCACCCATAATAAAATGGACAAGCTGAAGTAACAAACAGAGAATTGGAAAACATCCTTACCAAAACAGTTGAATCAGGCAGAAGAGATTGGGAAAAGAGACTACCTGAAGCTATCTGGGCCTACAATACAACTTGGAAAACTACAACAGGATTTTCACCATATGAGTTAGTCTATGGGAAAAATCCTTGTTACCTATTGAATTTGAACTACAAACATTGAGGAAAACAACTAAAATAGGTATTGAGTTGGATGCAACACAAAAGGAAAGAATTATTCAACTCAATGAGTTGGATGAGTTAAGGATGGAAGCACTTCAAACAGATAGAAATAATCCAAGATCAAAGAAAGCAATGACATGACACACATATCAAGAAGAGGAAATTCAAGGTAGGAGATTGGGAATTACTTGTTTGATTCTAAGTACCAACAATTTAAGGGAAAATTGAGAACTAGATGGTTAGGACCCTATCAGATTGAGCAGATCTTTGATAATGGTTCTATTCAATTACTTCCCATTGATGACAATAGAAGGACACTTTTGGTCAATGGACATAGGCTAAAACTTTATAGGAAGCCTCCTACTAAGGATGAATTCTTGAGGCAGATTGAAGTAGAAAAATAATTTGATCATATGGAAGAACTCAGTTCTTCCAAAATGATAAAATAATCATATGGATAAATCTAGAATAAAGGGAAGAGAATGAAAACTAGTAAATGATGTTCTCTTCCCCAAAAAAAGAAAAAAATAAAAATAAAAATAAAAATAATAATAAAAGGGAAGGAATGAAAACCAATAAATGGCGTTCTCTTCCCCAAATTTTTTTTTTTAGAGATCAACTAAAAACCAGCAATGGCAGTTGATCTCCTCAAATAAATGGCTAATCCAAAATAAAAGGAACTTCCTTGAAATTCCAGCTATCTTTTCTAACTTTTTTCTTTTTGTTTCACTTTTAGGAATGATGAGTCATCATGACAGAGGGATCACATCATCAAAGATGGTAATTATGTCTTTAACTTATTAAAGGTTAGATTAAAAGTTTGCATGTGTGATTGGATTTGATTTAAAAGTGGTATGATGAGTCATCTATTGTACATTATGATTAAAAGAGAGTAATCATGAGGGTGATGTCGGTGGAGCAAAAGTGGCGGCATGTTTATAATGATCTATCATTTGTGTGGAGTAAACAAAGTGAAGAAGCAGTTCTGAGAAAAAAAAAAAAAAAAAAAGAAAAACTTCAAGGAGGAAGCAGAAGAATTAAAATTGCATTCTACAGCTAAGCATAGTAGTTCTGTAGCTAAACCCATCCATTCCGCAACTAAGAAAAGAGTTCTATAGCCAATCCGGGTAGAGTAATAATTTAAAGAAGAATGAATCTGAATCACCCTCTTTACCATGGGGATTAAAAAGAAGTCGAACTTGAGGATGATACCTAGCTTCTTGCAGATGAAGAAGTGGCAGATGTCTTTGAACAGAAGGATGGTTGGAATTCCTGAAAAAGTTCTCGAAGTATAACGACGAATTGGTAAGAGAATTCATTATAAATTTAGAAAAATCCAAAAAAAAGGTTAGAAATATTGTAATTCCTTTTTCTGTGAATACAATAAGCAATGTATCTGGTGTTCCAATTGTGCATGTCCCAAATCTTGTCAAAGGGACCTTAAAAGAATTAGTTGAAACCCTACTACAAGAGGGGGAAACGGAACCCCAATATATTTACAACACTAAGAAAATCATAAAAGGGGTCAGAAGGGCCAACTTGCCCAAACCCTTTGATAGAGTGGCATTTTGGATAGTCAAGTATTTAACTTGTGATGGTCAATTTGGGTCGGTAGGAAGAGAAGTTTTGAAGATGCTCATACATCTTAGATATGGAGCTATAAAACTAAAATATATAGTAAACCTTACAGGGTTTCTTTTTGAATCCATTCATACAATGGCCCAGAGGTATTCTTGGGGTGTTGGAACAATCAAACATCATGGGACTTGTAAAGATTAGAAAGGATTCTTTAGAGAAGGCCGGTTCCTATTCCTCCTGTTCGTATGCACACAAAAATGCAGAGGGTTTACTAAAACCTAATCTAACTTGTCAAGGAGACAGGGTGAGAAAATGCATAGAATAAAACCTAAACTACAGAGGTGATGCACCAAGGAATGTTAGACACTTGTTTTGCAAATCTAACACAGACCACATAGATGCAATACAAACACTATGCACAGGTAACCAAACTGCAATAAGAGATCAAAATAACAACAATGAATACATGAGAGGGTTGAGAATCAATCACAAACATATATATATTGCTCAAGAGTCGATACAGTACATTGCAGTGGCCAAGAGGCAAAAACTGGCATTACAATCCATATGGGAGGTTTGAAAAGCTCCACAAATTCTCTCTGCAAGCAGGGAAGAAGGGAGGATGCAAAACAAGAATGTCCGACCTGTTAAAGGAGCTCCTCTTTACAATATATACTAAGAATGAGAGAAGAAAGAGAGAGGAAAGTCAAATCTACCACAACCACTTCTAGATACATTTAAAATCATCTCATTATGGTAGAAGTGGCGGCTCCTGGCAAAACGGCGAGCTGTCTAACAGGAGCGGCGAGCTGTCTGCTGCATTAAAGTTGGTTGTTGAAGCATTACTTCTGTCTATCACCACGCGTCAGAGACGTTTTCTTAATTTTCTCCCTCCAAACAGCACCAAAATGCAAGATTGATCCTAATCATGTAGAGAATTTCAACAAGCTTTCCGCTGATATCAAGAACGCAAATCCGAGCTCGATCGAAAGATATGAAGGTCTCAAGATTTAGGCACAAAACAGGCAAGAACAGTGTTTTAAAATCTTTTCCCGCTCGCCATCCTGGACGACACGTGGCAGTGCTCGATTCACGAGCAATTCCTCTCTCCACCTTTTCGCGGGCTTTTCAGGGCCCCTTAAACTTGGACACGTGGCACTATTTCATTGTTTGATCGATTGTGCTCAAAACTCGCCCTTTGACTTTTGGACTTTTTCCTCGCGACACGTGTCATGCCGTGATTCGTCCACGGCCTCGCCGGATTTTCACGTCCACCGCGTCTTTTTTGTCCCGGATGTCCCAAACTGCCTCTGGGACAAATTCTTCCGCTTCGCCCGAAATGGGCTTCCACGCCCCTTTCTCGCAAAGCTGACACGTGGCGTTATCTCGATTGGCTTTCGCTCTTCTTCGCGCTCCGCACACTCACGCCCGTCCCACTGTCCCAAAGGCGCGGGTGAACCGCTGGTTTGCACCCTTTCGTCCTACTTGTTCTCCCTTCTAAAATTCTTCGCATCCTTCTCGGTCCGACGAACCTAGTGCTACAAGGCCCGGCCGGTTCACGCCTCCGTCCGCATTCACGGCCAAGATGTCCCAAAGGCGAAAGTTTCTATTTTGGCCGAACCGCCGCTTCGGGTCTTCCGTACTCTTGTCTCACTTGCTCTCTCGTGAAGGACTTGACAAATTTTCTTTCTTTCGCCCGATTCGGCATTTCACGCGCCATTTGTCCCAGATGTCCCTTTGCTGTTTGGGCCACCTGTAGGCTTTTCGCCGATCCGCCTTGACGTCCCAAATGTCCCGACTGTCCCGGGGACTAGGACTTAGCCGATTTTCACAATTTTTCTGGCCCAAGCTTATTTTCTGCAACTTTCTCGCATTTTCTCAGAGCTTGTTCTTTTCGACCTAGACAGGGGAGTTAGAAAATTTTCTGAAGGGACCTTAGAAACATGATTTTTGCCCTGGATTAATCAATTTGCCTGGGACTTGAGAATTCTGATGTATGTTATCAATTCAACCCTGAGGGGGTGAAATTGGATAACAATTTGGTGACTCAACGGGGTCATCTGCCTGCTAGATGAAAAGACCAGTTGCCTGGAGTAGTCCATTGGGCATGGAGTCATCGAATATTCTATTTAGGACCCTAACTGACTCAGGATGTGCAAGGAGGAAGATGGAATGTTACCAGATGAAAGCAAGGACTGCAAAACATCTCCACGGACAGCGAGCTGTGCCAAAGCACTTAGGGAAAACAAAGCTAACCTACAACAAAACAATGTGCACAAGCACTTGGAGGAAAGAAAATTTAATCTAATATTTACAGAGGTAGTGAACTTCCCTCTAGAAGCAATGCTTGAGGTAGATTCCATTGACTGGAATCTGCAGTTCTTCACCATCCAATGAGGCCAATTGGAAAGCATTGCTGTTCTTGCACTTTGTGACCACGTATGGGCCACTCCAAATGGCATCAAATTTTGAATGCCTTCCCGGTTTTTCTCTGTCCACATCCCATTTCAACACTAGATCTCCAACTTGAAAAGATCTACCTTTGGCCTTCCTATCGAAGGTCTTCTTGATCAAAGCTTGATCCTTTTCCATCGCTTGGGATGCCTGATTTCTGATCTCTTGCAGCTCCATCAACTCTGCATACCTCACCTCCATGGGCTCAAACTCAAGTAACTCCAGCTGCTTCATGAGTTCCAATGTTGGCAACTCAAGTGACATGGGCAAGATTGCCTCTCTTCCATAGACAAGCCTGAATGGAGAGTTACCTGTGGATCTTTTGGGAGTGATTCTATCAGCCCATAAGGCTGATTTCAGCTTGGTATGCCAAGACCTCTGATTCTCATCAAGAGTTCTCCTAATGATCCTCAACAAGTTCTTGTTTGTAGACTTAGCCTGGCCATTACCCTGAGGGTAATAGTTCGATGAAGTGCTTAGGTAAATACCGTTCTTAACAGCCCACTCAGTCACCTTGGATCCAATGAATGCCAGTGCATTATCAGAGATTATTGTAGCAGGTACACCAAATCTGGTTGTTATCTCCTCATAGAAGTCTAAGATGTTAGACTCATTCACCTCTTTGAGTGCTACTGCTTCTGTCCATTTGGTGAAGTAGTCCGTGGCCGTCAAAATCCATTTGTGCCCTTGGCTTGAATTGGGATTAATGACTCCAATGAAGTCCAAACCCCATTGCATGAATGGCTGGTCAACCGAGATTGATGCAATGGAAGGGCAGCAAGTCTTTCTTTTCCTGTGAAGAATGCACAATTCTTACACCTCTTGATCCATGCATAGCAATCACTGAAAATTTTAGGCCAATAATAACCAGCCTTCATGATTTTTAGAGCTGTCACTCTTGGTGCGAAATGGCCGCCAGCTGGTCCACCATGAAACTCTTCCAACACCCTTTGAATCTGACTCATAATGCATCTCAAGAAAGACTCCATTCACGTCTTTCTTGAACAAAACTCCATCAACAATGGCATACGGAACAGCCTGCAACCTGAAGTGTCTCCTTTGGGTCTTGTTCATCTCTGGAGGGCATAGGCCTGTGCCTAGGAAGTGTATGATATCTTGGGTCCAGCAGGGAGTGGGGGAAGCATTGTCTTCTTCTTGATCACCACTTGGCTCATGGCTGTCCTGGACTGTTAAAACAGCCTCTTCCTCGTTGCATACTCCCTTTTGCTTCCCCAAAACCAGCTGCTCACACAGTCCTTTCCCTCTCACCAGCTTGGTGATCTTGATATCAATGTCATATTCCATGACACGGGTGATCCATCCTACCCTTTTTTCATTCAAATCCTTGTTGAGGAGGAAGTCCTTAACTCCAACATGTGAGACCAACAACTGGACCTTGTTGTTTGAGACTAAATGCTTGAATTTCTTCAAGCTTCTGATTACTGCAAGTACATGCTTTTCAATAAAAGAGTACCTCACCTCGCAGTCATCTAGGCTCTGGCTGAAGAAGGCAACCGGCTGCTCATCATTATCTTTGTTCTTCTGTACTAGAATGGCAGAAATAGTGTCATCACCTCCAAATGCATAGAGGATGAAATCCTTGGAGAAGTCTGGGTTGATGAGAGTTGGTGCCTGAGAGATAGCTTCTTTGATTGCTTCAAAACTCTCCTTGCCTTCTGCTGTCCACTTAAAAGCCATGCTCTTCTTTAACATTTTGGTGATGGGCTTGACAAGGGCTGCAAAATCTGGGATAAACCTGCGGACAAAATTGATCCTTCCCAAGAAACTTTGAAGAGCCTTCTTGTGACTTGGCAATGGTAGTGCTCTTATGGCTTCAACCCTCTCTGGATCAATTGCCAGTCCCTTTTTCGAGACAATATGGCCGAGGAGCTTTCCTTCATGTGTGAGAAAGATGCACTTCTTGGGGTTCAAAGACACTCCGAACTTTCTACACCTCTGAAACACTTGCCTGAGGTGAAAGAGATGGTCTGCTGCATTCTTTGAGAAGACAGTGATATCATCTAGATATATCAGCACTATCTTGTTGATCAAGCCTTTGAATGCCATGTCCATTGCCCTTTGAAAGGTAGCACCAGCATTGGACAGCCCAAATGGCATCTTCTTGTAGGCATAGGTCCCCCATTTGGTGGTGAAAGCCGTCTTGAACTGGTCATCTTCTTTCACCATCACCTGATTATACCCTGAGTAGCCGTCTAGGAGAGAGAATCTCTCTGAACCAGCTACAACCTGCAATATTTGCTCCATGGAAGGGAGTGGGTAATGATCTTTGAGAGATGCCCTATTTAGGTCTCGGAAATCCACACACAGCCTGATTTCTCCGCTCTTCTTCCTGACCGGAACCAAGTTAGCAACCCAGCTTGAGTGCTTGATCGGGAATATAATGCTTGCCTCTATTAGCTTATTTAGCTCTTTCTTCATTAGAGGCTCAATGTGAGGGTTGACTGGTCTCTCGCTCGTCTCGATGGGCTTAGCATCCGATCCACCCTATGGTATGTTGTGCCAAATTTGGATCGAATCCTCTTAAGTCTTCATAGCTCCAAGCGAAGACATCTGGAAATTCTTGGCAAAGTTGTATAAAATCTGATTTCTCCTGCTCAGTGGCCACTTTACCAATTTGAAGTGCTTTTCCTTCCCCAACCAGAATTGGCTCTGAATCTTCTCTCTTGACTTGTATGTTAGCCTTTTCCTTACGAAACTGGTCGTTAGGGTCGAAGATAGACTCCAACGTTACTAAACCCTTGGGAAGCTTGTTTGTCCGCAGCTGCACTACTTGATCCCCATACTGCTGCTCTAATCTGTCCTGATTCCTAGCTGAGAATTCAGCCTCTTCTTGTAAGAAATTGACGATCTGCTGGTCATTCTCAAACACCTGCCAACTGACATTGTTGTCCGGCACTGAAGGCCTCACAATCACGTGGATGTTTGGCTGTACCTTGTCTTGTTGAATGCTTTCCATAATGTCGAAGGCTGCCCCTACTGCTGCAAGCCTGTCAGCAGCTTGATTCTCTTTCCTAGGAATGGATTCGATGCCAAAACCTTCAAAATCTTCCATGAGGTCCCACACCCTGTTCTTGTAGCACTTGAGTAGATCATTCTTGGCAGCATGCCGTCCCTTGACCTGATTTACAATCAATTCACTGTCCCCAAAGACTTGCAGATTCTTTATCTTTCTCTTGATTGCCCAATGCATCCCTTGCACCAAGGCTTCATATTCAGCAGTGTGTTATTGAGCATGCAAATTGAAATCTAAAAGTTGAATAGTACTTTATTCCTCGAGGTGAAACAAGCATGGCTCCACCTCCCGCACCTCGCCTACTCCTCGATCCATCAAAAATAGCCGCCATACCTCATTGTCATCATTATGGCTTGGCTTGGTGATGCTAGAACAGTTGATTTTCTTCATGTATACAATAGACTCCCACCTCGATTCTTCTACTTCTTGATAGGGATCAAAAGCATGTATCTTGTTTTCCCATTCATCAAGAGTTAGGTCCGGATACTTCCAACCTCGTGTCACCTCATCAAGATCGGGTGATCTTCTTGATCAAATGCTGAGCAATTGGCATTAATCTGACTTGGAGTGTAAGGCTCTATATGGAAGTTTGCAATAGGTTCAGACCTAATTGTAGCCTTAGTTCCATACCTTGTTCTAAACAGCATGTGAGACCAATCAGCAGACAAATAGCCTCCAATTTTGGCTGTGAAGTCCCTTGACAAGCAAAGGGCAAAGAGTGGTGGCAAATCTATGACTGATACATCTTGTAAAACAACAACATTTGGACATGCATGCAAGGTAAGACTCAAATTTCTAATCACTCCAACTGTTGCTATTGCTGTCCCATCTAGCTGCACTACCCCTTTAGATGTTGTTTCATACTGGAGCCCTAGTTGATCAGCTATTTGCTTGGGCATCACTGAGCTACTTGCCCCGGAATCAATCATGCAATTGTGTACTAGTTTATCCCCAATGATTAATGAAACATAGAAAGGAGGGGGCTTCAACATTTTACCTTGTTGTCCTCCATGACTTCCTTCAGGCTGGGCAGCATTTGTAAGCACTTTGTCTTGCATCTGAACCTGCTGATTTGAAGTTGGCCAATCCTTCATGGCAGCTTGCAGCAGATCTCTTTGGCCTGGGATAGATAGGGATTCCCACATTGATATGTTGACGTTTGTCTTCTTCATCTGTTCAATGATACTGAATGGGGATGAAGTATCCTTTTGTTGTCCCTTGGTTTGCACACTTACTCCTTGCACGTGGGCAGCAACAGTTGGCATTTGAGTTGGCCTAGGGGCTGTTCTTGGCTGCCCTTGTGCATTTGAAACTGGACTTTGCTTGCCAATTATTTGTGGAACCGTGGAAGGTTGTGGATTGGCTGGGGCTAATGGCTGTTCTTCACCCAGATTCCTCCTTTTGACCTTGTGTTGGCTGCAACACCTTGAGAAACTGCCTGATTCATGCCACAGAAATCTTCGCTTGCCGCTTCACCAATGTGGTGTCATTTGGGGCTGATTGCATTGGAATGTTTCGGTTGTTGTTGTTGCTTCTCGACTCCCTCGCCTCTCCACACCAAGAGTTGTCACCATCAATGCTTGATTGAGAGCACCATCAAACACATGGATTGGTTATGAGGCTCGCTGCATGGAAAGCACCAATCATATTCTTGAGCAATGTTGTTCTCAGTTGGCACTAATGCCTTAGAGGCGATATGGCATTTGGATTATAGGGCTGGAATGGTCTATTAGTGGGAGGCCTTGTTTGATTCACATTTGCAGCTGGATTAGGTGGTCTTTGTGGTTGGTATGGCTGCCTATTAGGCTGAGCTTGGGGTTGATAGGAAGGTCTGAAACCTTGGGCTTGTTGCCTTTTAATAGTAACCAGCTCATTTCCCAAATTTTGCAAATCAAGCTTTCATGACCTCTTGAGTTCATTTGAAGCACTAGGAGATGAAGTGGAAGCTTCATTTGAACTCTGATTTCTAGGAGTGGGAACAGGAGCCAAAGTGGGTGCTTGACTAGTGCTTGGATTTTCTAAGTTTGGATACAAGGGCATGGGAGGCCTAGGAGCCAGTTTACCAGCTTGAATAAGACAGTTTTCAGCCCTAATGGCAATGCTATAAGCCATAGGGATAGTTGTGCCTCCCATGGACTGAATCAACATAGAAATATCAGAATTTAAAGCTTTAAGGTAATATAGAAAAGCACCTTCTCATTGCTTGGCCTCGATCGCCACCGGAATCCTATCCCAAGACCTTTGAAATCTGAAGTTGAAATCGCCACCGCTCATTGGGGGCTCTCTTGATAGTCGTCACTGCTCTAAAAGAGACAAGTTGTCTCCTTCTCTCCAAATTGCTCATGAAGTGCAATACACAAATGATTCCAGCTTTGTGATAGAACCAACTCCAAGGCTCCTAAACCATCAGTAATGCTTTACCCTCAAGGAAGATGCCAAGAACTTGACAAACCACTTGCATTTCATTGATTTCATGGATTGCACAAAGGTTAGCAATATCTTTAACATGATCACCTGGGTAGTCTCGATTCTTCTCCTGAAGTAGGGAATGTTCTTCAAGGCTGCAATAGAACTGGATGTTGTGCATTGAGAGCAAGTGGGTCTGCCCGTGAAGTTGACGTAGGGATTGTTCTCGAGCCATTCTAATCGGTCTTAAAACCCTTGATATATCGAATGAAAGGCCTGTGTGTGGAGGAGGGTTGAGAGAGTTCTGCTTGGTGGAGATGGAGACCTTTGAATCCTTCTTCCTCTTTGCCTTCTTCTTGAGATAACTGCAGTATTCAAACAACACTTCTTCTTCTCCAACTCTTGACCTTGTGGTGATTCTTCTCATGAGTTTTCAGCCCGCACTACTAAAACCAGCTTGATTCTTCCCCGAGTCGCCAGATATGCAAATAATAGCTCTTATAAGCAAGAAAACTGCAGCAGATGCATATCAACTTTGCTGCAATAAGAATGAGACCTCTTGTCCCACCGGCATGCCAAAAACTGTTGCTGCAGACTCACAAAGACCCCCGGATGCGATCAGCTTCTAGGTTGATGTTCAGCATCCAATGTGATTACACAACATGGAATCCTTTCTCCAAGTGTGGGACTTGTAAAGATGAGAAAGGATTCTCCAGAGAAGGCCGGTTCCTATTCCTCCTGCTCGATGCACACAAAAATGCAGAGGGTTTACTAAAACCTAATCTAACTTGTCAAGGAGACAGGTGAGAAAATGCATAGAATAAAACCTAAACTACAGAGGTGATGCACCAAGGAATGTTAGACACTTGTTTTGCAAATCTAACACGTACTACATAGATGCAATACAAACACTATGCACAGTAACCAAACCGCAATAAGAGATCAAAATAACAAAGAAATGAATACATGAGAGGGTTGAGAATCAATCACAAACATATATATATTGCTCAAGAGTCGATACAAGATATCATAAAGGGGCTAAGAGGCAAAAACCGCATTACAATCCATATGGGAGGTTTGAAAAGCTCCACAAATTCTCTCAAAGGGGAAGAAGGGAGGATGCAAAACAAGAATGTCCGACCTGTTAAAGGAGCTCCTCTTTACAATATATACTAAGAATGAGAGAAGAAAGAGAGAGGAAAGTCGAATCTACCACAACCACTTCTAGATACATTTAAAATCATCTCATTATGGTAGAAGCGGCGGCTTCTCGCAAAATGGAGCTTGTCTAAAGAGCGGCGAGTCAGTCTGCTGCGCATTAAAGTTGGTTGTTGAAGCATTACTTCTGTCTATCACCACGCGTCAGAGACGTTTTCTTAATTTTCTCCCTCCAAATAGCACCAAAATGCAAGATTGATCCTAGAATCATGTAGAGAATTTCAACAGCTTTCCGTTGATATCAAGAACGTGCAAATCCGAGCTCTGGATCGAAAGATATGAAGGTCTGAAGATTTAGGGCACAAAACAGGCAAGAACAGGTTTTAAAATCTTTTCCCGCGCTCTGCCATCTGGACGACACGTGGCAGGCTCTGATTCACTGAGCAATTCCCTCTCTCCACCTTTTCGCGGGCTTTTCTTGTGGGCCCCTTAAACTTGGACACGTGGCACTATTTCATTGGTTTGGATCAAGTGCTCAAAACTCACCCTTTGACTTTTGGACTTTTTCCTCGCGACACGTGTCATGCCGTGATTCGTCCCACGGCCTACCGGATTTTCGCGTCCACCGCGCCTTTTTCCCGATGTCCCAAACTATGCCTGGGACAAATTCTTCCGGTTCACCCAAATGGGCTTCCACGCCCCTTTCTCGCCAAAGACACGTGGCGTTATCTCGATTGGCTTTCGGATCCTTCTTCGCCGCTTCGCATCCTCCGCGCACTCACGGCCCTTGTCCCACTTGTTTCCTTGTTTCTTCCAGTGTAACCAGCCGCTTCGCAATTTTCCTAGATTTCCCTTTGCTGTTGGTCGAACCAAGTCGGCTTCTCATGCCTTACGCATCCTTCCGCCGACCGTCCCAAAGCTACAATTCTCTATTTCAGGCGAACCGGCCGGTTCATGTCCTCCGCGCACTCACGGCCCAAATGTCCCAGTGCAAAAGTTTCCTATTTCGGCTGAACCGACCGATTCGGATCTTCCGCGTACTCTTGTCCTGCTTGCTCTTGGTGAAAGACTTGGACAAATTTTCTTTCTTTCGGCCGATTCGGGCATTTCGCGTCCATTTGTCCTGATGTCCCTTTCTTTGTTTGGGCTACTCGTAGGCTTTTCCGATCCGCGCCTTGATGTCCCAAATGTCCCGACTGTCCTGGACTAGGACTTAGCCGATTTTCACAACTTTTTCCGCCCAAGCTTATTTTCTCGCAACTTTCTCGCATTTTCTCGCAGCTTGTTCTTTTCGACCTAGATAGGGAGTTAGAAAATTTTCTCAAGGGACCTTGAAACATGATTTTTTCCCCTGGATTAATCAATTTTCCCGACTTGAGAATTTCGATGTATGTTATCAATTCAACCCCGAGGGAAAAATAAGATGAGATATTTGAGGAATAGGTTTTGCAAAGAGTTGGGTGAACCAACAACAATATCACATGAAGAAGAAGAGTTCACATTGTGGATACGGAAAGGGAAATTTCCTTTGGTAGAAGAGGAATGCTTAACCCCCAAAGAAATTTCAGAGAAAGAAGAGAAACAACAGGTTAGACAAGCTCTGTTCTTGTCCAGAGTAGAACTCATTATCAAAGAAAAGGATGAGGAATTAAACTTCCTCAAAATCAAGTTGGAATAGAGAGAGATGCTCATTGGGGAACTAATAACTCAGCTTACAGACAGATTGAGGAATTAACAAGAGTTAAGTAGCAGATGATGGAGAAAGAGGAAGAATGTAAAATTTCCAGAAGATAGAGTACTATGTCAACTAGTGTTTACACAGACTGAATTAACTTATTGGCCACTCAAGTAGTTATGGGATGATACTTGTAGGGAACTCAATGAAATCAAAACATCCAATGAGGATTTGAGAAGCAAGATGGAAGATGAAAATAAAGCAAGAAAGGAATGGGGAGAAATGTTTTACAAAGAAGAGAGAGACAAGTTTAAAAATCTTGCAAAAATACAAATGGTTTGTATAATGAGTGAAAAATTTATTACATATAGGAGACCTTCTCCTGCATATAACATGTTTCTAGAAGAACAATTCATTTACTTGGCAGCTATCAAGAATTGCATGTGGCCTTCCACATGAAATAAAAGATGAATCTAAGTTCATGATAGCCTATTCTTCAGCCAGTGCAGAGCAGAAGAATCTTCTCTATGAATTCTATCTCTGCAATCTTATGCTAGAAAAGAACACAGCTTCATGATCAATTTGTATGTGGGAGAAAGCTAACTTAATGCATTTGTTTCTATTCTTCAAAATCAGATTGCATGGAAGGAAAGGGATTTTGAGCATCTATTGAAATCTAGCTCATCTGGTCTCTACATGAGGACTCATTATGGTAAACCATCTACTTTTGTTAAACATTTTAGAACCCATGCCTTTGATAAATGGTTCAAGACACATTATCTTGCCAGTTTACAAAAAAGTATTGATGCCTTTACTTTTTATGAAGTGGAAAATTTATGATGGATGTTTGAAAAGATGGGAGCTTCTTATAGTTTCCTTGAGGATAAGGGAAGTAATATCTCCCACAAATTTTATCTGGAGTCTGGAAAGAGAAAATCTTTGTGCACACTAATCCCTCATATCAATGAAAACTCTCAGAATCGTAATTGTCCATCTTTTGTTGATTTTAGTTCTAACATTTAAAAACTATGTAATTCCTAAGTGCTTTGGAATTTCAGTTTTGTAATAAAACGTGTCACAATCAAATAAAGAACAAAGTATGAAGTGGTCGACATGTTTTTGAAAGAATTGGTTTCAATACTGGCTTAGTTCCTGAACTTCTAGACTTAGTTCAAAATCCATTATGTAGTTACAAGCTCTACCACTTAGTTCGGAACTTTTGGACTTAGTTCTAGAACTCCATCACTTAGTTCTGAAACTTTTGGACTTAGTTCTGAACTCCTGCATGTAGCTCTAGAATCCTCATAGTTAGATCTGGAACGATTTCCTTTAGTTCCGAACTTCTCTAAAGTTTCGGAACCGATGAGAATTTATTTATTCCAACAACATCCGGTGATTTATCAATCAATGATCCTTTCAATCAGGAGCAGATTGGAAGATTTCTGATTCTTCATATTTGCAGATCTAGGGATAACTATCATACAACAGTACGTCCAACCATGATCCAATTCAACATCTATTTTGGGCATGATTTGGTTCTATCTGAATTGGTAGGACAGCTATGGCTGTAAATACACCTGTGGAAGAAGTATATATATGCGATTGTAGATATATATATACACATAAAAAATATACATAGAGATAAGAAGAGAGTATGTTTTTGTAATGTAGAACATTTTATCAATAAAATAGCCATTTCTATTTTGAGAGTATATTAAGTTGTCAAATCCTGTTTCAAGGTGGAGCAAGGGCCCACTCTTCCAAGAACCAGGATCTTTGTTTTATTGGTATTTATATTTCCAGAGAAAATAGTATAGATCTATTAATTCTGTAAATACTTTTGATTACTCAAGTTGAAATTTGTTGTATACTTGTTCCTGCAAGTGTTCTAGATTAGATTCTTCTTTCTTTGCAATCAACTTTCAACATTCTCAAATTGTGTGTTTATTTCCAAAGCAAGTGTGTTCATTTTTGTAATGCATTTTTACTTATAGAAATCTATTCTATTTTGTAAATGTGTGTTTATTTCCAACAATCTATTTTTGCATAGAGTGTTTACTTCCAACAAGTTCTCATAGTTTGATTTTAATAAGGTTTTAGCCAAGGAATCCTCAAGATATTGAGAAAATCCCCATAAAATATAAAAAGAAAAAATACCTATCATCAATTACTAGATCACTAAGATTTCTTATTGCATATAGCTTCGGACACCACCCCTGGTTTGAATATGACATCAACAAAGAGTTGATTAAATGAAGGGAATAACGAAACCCATCAATAAGTATATTAAATTTGAATATTTCCTTCACAAATTATAATTTGGTCATTTCCCTCCAAAATGACATTTGAAATATCAAGGTAATTTTGGTATGTAATTGATATGTGATTTTAATCTTGGAGAAGTCAAGGGATGTGGAATCTTGTAATTAGTTCTATATAACTTTAGGAGACTTACTTAGGTCTTATTTTTGGACTAGTGCTTAGACCCTAGAGTCCTGACTACCTACCTTTTCTAATGTTGTGTTAAAAGATAAAATCATGTATAGGAATAGGGAAAAATCTGTAAAAACATCAGAAAGGAATATTTAAGCCTCCTTTGTAACTCTCTTGGGCATCATTCGAATGGTCTTACAATGAAAGAATAGCTTGAAGGAGTTTAAGAAATATTTTTGTGTATACACAATTTAGTGTTAGTATTAATAATTTTTGTGCACTGTGATGATTAAAGAGTCCCCAGCATGCATGCATATGAATTCTCGCAAATGATAAGGTACCTTTCACTTTGTGTAAGTATTTTTATTTATGAGTTTTCATGAGTTTTTATATGATGCAATTTTGAGTACATTGTATAAGATGTAACAATCAAAGGGGAGGACATTTAAGATCAAGTTTTCTAATATTTGGAAAATAAATTCTTGTACAGAGGTTTAGAGGAGTCTCACAAGTCTCATAACATATCGGTGTGATTAAAAAAAATCCCATAATTTGGAAGAAGACTGAAATTTACTAGTGAAGTTTGAAGCTTGAGGGTGTTATTACAGTCCTCATTAAGGAGTCCGGGTTTTGAAATAGGGTCTAGAGATTTATATAGCATTATTTTCTTCCATTGCTTCATAGTTAAACCCTCACTAGGGTTTTGTGGAGAAGAATGATATGAGTGAGATAAGACTTTAGTTAAGCCTTGAAAACATTAAGAAAGTTATGTAGAGCCTTAATAAAAAGGAATTTGAGGAATATAAGTTCAAAAAACTCTCATAGAAGAGGAAAGACATGGCAATCACAAGTAGAAACTTGTAGGTGATCAAGTTTAAAGTATAAAAAATGGAGTTGTTTTGTGGAGAAGAATGATATGAGGGAGATAAGACTTCAGTTAAGCCTTGAAAACATTATGAAATTTCTACATAGCCTTACTATGAAGGAATTTAAGGAATAAAAGTTCTAAAAACTCTCATAGAAGAGGAAAGACATGACACTCACAAGTAGCAACATGTAGATGACTATTTAAAGTCTGAAAATGGAGTGGTTAAGAACCAACGAAGGTCATATAGTGGAAGTGAGTTATGAACATTGTTAACTTGTGTTATTAATTTCATTCACATGCATACCTCTAAATTTTTAGAGTTTTACAATTCTCCAAGAATTATTTATATATGACAGCTTCTCAAGGTAGACTGTAGTAGCATACAATTTTTCAAGGAGAAGGAGAAGAACTTTTGATTTTGTAGTGCCCACTTCCCTTTGACACTTTTAGACATTGATTTTGATACCATTAATCATATTATGGACACTATTATGTTTTGTGTTAGTATGATGGTTAGATGTTAGATCATGGATTATTATTGATCTGGATTCAGTTAGTATGCATGATGATTACTAAATACATTTCCTTTATGTGGATGATGATATATTGTTTGACATGGACATATTATAAATGTTGATTTGGACTTGTGACATTTTATATTTTGAGTAGACCTAGTATGGAATAGCATAGATGATGATATAGTTTATTTATGAATTAAAAATGATAATGATGAATTATTGATATTGTTGTGATTCATGTGTTTAGATGATCTTGAAATGTTGTTTATATCATTTTGGATGTTCTGATATGGCCACGAGGCTGAAGGAGGTATTTGTATTTTTACAGGTTAAAAATCACAACAATGTCGGGACTGGAGACTAACCATATTAAAATTCTAGGTGAAATCAACAAGGTCACCATGGCAACTGTGTTGTGTGCATTTGGGTGTTGTGTTAGGGATTCCCATGGGGATATTTCCATTATAGGTGACCATGGGTTATGTATTTTATTAATGTGTTCGCTTTAATTATTGTTGTATGTATTTTATTAAGTAATGTGTTTCTTCTTGTAATTAATTTAAATGTGGTAGATTAATGTGAGAGATCATATAGTTAAAGTTTAATTAAATCAAATTGGGATATGGAATATAATTAATGAAGTTGTTGATTTTAAATATAAATGTTGGAAGAGTGTGTAAGAAATGTGTAAGAAGGTGTAAGAGTTATGTAAGATAGATTTTTAGAGTGTAAAACACTTCATCTCCTTAGGAATTCGAATTTGTCCTTGGAGGCCAAATTTGGAGGCTTGTGGGACAAGTTAAACTTATCCCACACCTCTTAAAATGATTCACCAACCATACCTATGGTTTGGAGGTTAAATTTAGGAATTTTTATTACATTTTGAAGTGACAATTTGTAAGTTTTAATTGCACTTTCTTGCATATTTTAAAATCAGTCTTTTTTTAGTACGGGTCATTTTGGAGTGTGTAAGTTATTTTGTCATTCTTAATTGTTATGATTTGGTGGTTGATGTTTATTTCCTCTTGGGGTTGAGGAAGAATGATGTGGCATCCCACATGGATCCACATCATCCTCTTCTCTTCCCTCTCCTTTAAAAGTGAAACTCCTTTCTTGTTTTTGGTTGTTGAAACCTTGTCCATTCCTCTTGGGGTGCATTTTCTTGCTGTTTTTGGAGCTTTTCATGGAGGAAGTTCGAGTCTTTTGCATGCTTGAACATTACTAGTTTTGGATTGTACTTTGAAATTTGGAAATATTGTGAGCTTGGAACAAACTCCAGTATGGAGAGGTAGGATTTTGAGCTTGTTTTAAATATTTTCTTTCTTTCTCTTACATGCATGTTTGAAATGGTGATTGTGTTATGTGTTCTTGGCTGGTTGGGTAGACTGCTTAGGATATGGTGTAGGAGAAGGCTATGGATATTTCCAATGGGGGAATAAGGGATTTCCAATGGCACTAGTTTTATTGTGGAGGGAGTTTTGGATTGGGATCTACCTTGAAAAGAAACTCGCTTACATTTATTACTCTTGGGGGCATAAGGAAGAAAATTTTGGGGGCATAAGGAGGGGTTGGGAGATATAACATTTATGGGATTTGATATGTTTATTGGTGGTATGATTTTGGTGGATTCCCAATTCCAAATAAGGAGGCATAAGTAGTTCCCATGTAGTTCTTACTCTTGTTGGCATGCTTGATGAAGCCTATGTGTTGTGTGAATAATTTCAAATGTAGTTGTGAATTGTTGTATTTTCTTGACTATATTTCGTATTGTTATATACATGTGAATAATACTGTATGATTGGTTGTTTAATCCATTGTTGCCATGAGTTGATTTTCATTCTCTATTTCAATATGGTTGGGGCTCAGGGGCCAATGAGGAAGGATGGCTTCTCCTTTCTCATTGGATTTCTTCGTTGGGTGGAGAGCGTTGCCTTTCCCCCTTCCTTGTTGTGGTCAAAGATGAAAAGATGGAGAAACTAGCATGTTGTTGTTTGGAGCAAGAAGAATATAGTTTGACAGTCCCATCCTTTGAGCAAGTTTTTTGTAATCTTTCCCACTTCAAAGTGGATGAGTTGTATAGTAATTATAATGTGAAGTTATTGTATTGTAGATGGAAGATTGAATTTGAATTGAGAAATGCAAAGGAGATTCATAATTGTCCTCTGTTTTGGAAAAGAAATGTAAATGAAGTTACATGCATTGTATTATGTATCTTGTAAACTCGTATTTTGGAAACCAAGTGAAAAGAAAGAAAGTTGTAAAATTGTATTTGATGATAAATGAAGGATTGCATTCCTTTCTCAAAAGTTTATTGTGTATTATATTTGAATTATTATTAAAGTTGAAATTGTTGTTAAAGATTGGAAATTGTTGTTTGGAAAAGAAGCATGCATATGAAAAAAAAGATAGTATTTTATTCTCTTGAAGGAGTTAAATATAGAAATAAGACTTGTAAAATTGTTATTGAATGGTTGATGTAATTCAATTAATGGTATTTGACTAAGTTTAGGAAACATATGTGCATTCAAATGATCAAAATTGATATTCCAATTCAAAGAAACAACTCACTGTCATACACTTCATTTTGGCAATTCACATTTTAATAAAATGAACAGTTCAAGACTTGCACTTAGTAATCAACTTTAAAATGTTATAAGTTATCATGCTAAGACATTATTGAACCCAACCTGATAAAGAAAACTTAAGAAATAATCCAACCATTGCTAAATTCAAATGCAATTTCTCCTTGGGTCATTTTTCTATCTATTGTCGGAGAAATAAAAATTGAAATCAATTAGACAAATTAACTTTCCTAAAACACTCTAAACCCTCCCTAGACTAATCTTCCATGTCTATTCGACATGTTGAGTGAAGGAGGAGTTCTAATTTAACCAAATTGAGAATTTGAAAACTGTCAGTTCACTAATTAGAACCTTGCATATTGTTTTCATTAAATTTACCTCTCAAACTTCATCAATTTCTAAAATTTATGATCCTTGTGCAAAGAGGGCATCGAGGGATTTCTGAAAATTCCTTATTTGCCCAAAACCGAGCTTTCTAGCTCAAGTTATGGCCATTTGAAATTTTACTTCAATTTGGCATTCAAATAATAATAATAATAATAAGATATAATCTAACTATAGAAAAATTTAAATTTTGACTTTGGAAAAATTTCCCAAAAAGGTCTGTGGCCCCTGCCATCCCATAACCAATCGGGGCCTGCCACATGGCACCCTAGGAGGGGTGGACCAATTTTTAAACTTATCCCTTTGAAAATTTTGCCTTGGGAAAATTTTCCCATTTTACCCCGCCGCCGCCTGCAAAATAATCACATGCCGCCACATGGCAGGTGGAAGGGAAATTTTTTTCTCAAACTTAAAACTTATTCTTTTGAAAAAAATTTACTTGGGAAAAATTTTCCATTTTCCTCCGCCAGCCAGCACCAATCCGAGGGTGCCACGTGTCCTCTGAGGATGAGGCGGAGGCACGGTTTGTTTTAACTTTTATCCTTTTGAAATTTTTGGGGAATTTTTTTCCATTTTGGCCCCACGGCCTGTAGTCAATGAGAAAGTGCCACGTGGCACTTTTGGGGTGACAACAGGTAGGGCGGAACCCCTTTGTTTCTTTAGTTTTTAGCCCTTGGAAAAATTCTAAAATTTCTCCCACAACCCACTTCTCTGCCTTCCCCGGACTTTGTTCTTCCACGGGTGCATGCACCCATGCACCTTTTTCTTCCTTTCCTCCTTCATTGGGCGTAAGATGCTAAATCCACCCACCGCTCCGCCCTTCCCTTCTCCTTTCTTGCTTGGCGTTAGGACTCGACACATGTCCACCTGGGGACCTGCAGGGGTGTGGAATGCTTTGTGACCTTGAGATTTGTGATGGGAAAATTTCCCTATGCTACCCTACGACCCACCAAACTACCTAAGGTGCATTCCCCTCCTCTCTTGCCACATGTCCCCTAAGGGAAAATTCTCCTAGAAACTCGCTCACTCATAACTTGAGTTCTGTAAGGAGTTAGGAGGACTTCTTTATATCACCAGAAAGATGAGAAAATTTCCTAACCATTAGAAATGGTTTAGGGAAATTTTAGAAGCATTCAATAAGAGAAAATCTAGTTGAAAATCTAAGCCTATTAGAGAGCGGTATGGAGGTAAAATTACTCCTCGAACTCCGACTAAAACATGTAACCCTAAAATTTGAACCTTATGAACTTATTCTACAAGTTAATATAGGAAACTTGTGTTTTGGTAAATAGGATTTGTTCTAGAACCTGCCAATGACAAACTATTATCTTGCAACTTAGTTGTGGACATTTTAAATAAAAAAATTATTCCATAATTTTCTAGCTAACCTAGGTTGTTTCTTGGGTCTCAAGTGGGTGTTTAAACCGACACTACAGCTTTGGTATCGAGTAGTGGTTCAAAGGCTTGGACCCTTAGGCACACTAGAAATATTGAGACATGAAAATTTAAACCTAACACACTTAAATCTAGTAAACAACTTAACAAGAATTTGAATACTTTTAGTAAACATGGATGCTATGTATAACTTAGCAAATGAACTAACTCTCACTTTGTCTCATGCGTAAGCTTAGAAGGAGCAGAGGAACCTTCACGAAGACTCGGACTCACCACCACCACCACCACCGGATTAGGGTGTAGCAGGTAATTTTACCTCAGATTCTATAGACCCTTCAGGATGTCAATACCACTCTATGCAGAGGATTAGGTGGAGGACAGGCAACTAGTCATGATAGAGCTCCTTCTATTGAGGGTCAGGTATCTCCTCAACTCAGCGAGGAGCATAGAGGAGAGAACTCCCATGTGGAATCAGTTAGAGTAGAGTCACCACCTAGAGACAAGGTGACATAGTTCTAAAGCATAGAGAGAGGTCACGAGCTCTAGGCTTAGGGGATGAGCGTGCAGAGAGACCTAGAGACCAACAGGACCATAGTAGCGAATCAAAACAAAGAGATCTTAAAGCTTCGGCCCTCACATTACTCGGGTGATATAGGTGGATTTTAGGTAGAGGCCTCGACTAGTGAGCTTGAGCAATTGGAACAAGATTTGTCCTTGTTCAAGCAACACAAAGATCATGTTGCGATCCATCTACTGAGGGATGGAGCAAGAGTATGGTGGAGGACAGAGGAGCATAAGATCCATGTAGATTTAGAGACAGTGACCTAGGAGCTATTTGAGGAGAGATTCAGAGAGCAGATATCTATCATGGAGGTTCATACAATAGAGGATTGATGAGTTCCATGACCTCCGTCAGGCTTCTCTATCAGTGGCAGAGTATGAGAGTAGATTTCTAGATCTACTTTAGTATGTAGAGTATATGTAGGATGAGCAGGTGCAGATTCACAGGTTCATCCAGGGCCTGAATTTGGATATTAGAGGTGCAGTGTGGATTCACTATCCACATACTTTAGTGAGGCCATCGAGAAGGCCTATATTGTAGAGGAGACTCGGGGTAAAACCTAGCAGGCTAGATACCAAGTTAGGAGCCACATTCAATAAATGTAGAATGGTAGATCAAGAGGTTCATTACCTCTTCTTCGTGGTGGCTAGGGTACAAAAAAATTATCCTTTAGGCTGCAACAGCTTGTCCCACCCACCTTATAAACCTCCACAGAGAGTTGATGCACAGAGAGGTCAAAGCATGGGGCCTCCTCTTAGGGGTCCCATTAGGACACAGGGTGGACCTAGAGCTTAGTCAAAGAGTGCTCACCAAATAGAGGCCACACAGACCACAACCGGATCATCGTGGATCCATGCCACAGTCTTCTAGGGCACCTACTAGATGTGTTACTTCTTAGAGAGGATCAGGTGGTTGCTTTTGATGTGGAGTAGTTGGAAATTTTTGGATAGATTATCCTCAGAACCCTAACAAGGGTAAGGAACAAGTTTCAAAGCTGACAGTTGGTGACATGGAATGCAGCCATAGGATTTATGCAGTAGTTGAGAACCGCTTGGTGCAGAGCACTAGAGCATAGTCATTGAGACCATAGGTAGCATTGGTGGTATTCCTACCTCTCTGTTGTTTGATTCTGGTCTTCTCGATTCTTTTATTGCACCATCTTTAGTGGAGTGATGCAGGATGGTGGTAGTTAGGTAGGGTCTTAGTTGGGATTTTGAGATGGCTTCTGGAGCCAAGATCTCTATGGAATCCTTAGTTAAGGAGTGTGATGTGGATTTGAGACCTTTCACCACCATCTCGCATCTTTGTATTCTTCCTTTGGGCTCGTATGGAGTCATCTTAGGTATGGTTTGTTTATCTACACACAGGGCTAGGATGGATTGTTATCATAAGACTATAGCTTGTGTAGATGATTTGGGAGTTGAGTCGGTGATCTCGGGGGTCAGGAGACCCATTTCTATTCGCACCATTTCTACTATGCAGCTTAAGCGGTGTGTGCGATGGGGTTGTCAGATGTATGTTGTTATAGTCAGTGATAGATCAGAGGATGGGTCTAGTGGACCATCACTAGATGATCATCCCATCTTGAGAGAGTTTTTGATGTATTTCTAGGGGAGCTACCGGGATGCCACCCCCACGTGAGATTGATTTCCATATAGATCTAGTTCTTGGAGTAGAGCCTATCTCACGGGCACCTTATCGATGACCACCTCGGAGCTCTATGAGCTCAAGTTGCAGCTTGAGGGCCTTTTGGAGAAGGGAATTATCTATCTTAGTGTATCCCCTTGGGGTGCATAGGTGATCTTCATGAAGAAGAAGGATGGATCATCATGCAGTTGTGTATCGATTACCGCTAGTTGAACAAGGTAACAATAAAGAATTATTATCCTCTTCCTCACATTGATGACTTATTTGATCAGATGAAGGGAGCCATGGTGTTCTCTAAGATTGATCTCAAGTCAAGGTACCATGAGTTGAGGATTTTGAGGTAGACATTCATAAGACTGCCTTCCGCATGAGATATGGGCACTATGAGTTCACAAAGGGTGCCTTTTGGGTTGACTTTAATTCCTCTGCAGTGTTTATGAGTTTAATGAATGGGGTATTTAGGACCTTTTTAGATTGCTTCATGTTCATCTTCCTAGATGAAATTTTGATATACTCATGTACACATGAGGAGCACGAGGGGCACCTTCAACAGGTTCTTCAGTGTCTTTGTGAGCAGCAGCTTTATGGGAACTTGGAGAAGTGTGCTTTCTTTCAAATAGAGGTGCAGTATTTGGGTCATGTTATTTCTTGGGAAGGTATAGTAGTCAATCCTTCCAAGATTATAGCCATTATGGATTGGCCAACACCCACTATAGTGAACGAGGTGCACAACTTCATGGGATTAGAAGGATACTACCGAAGATTTGTTCAGAATTCTCTCAAATTACGCATCCTATCACTTCTCTTCGGAGGAAAGGGAATAAGTTTGTTTAGACAGACAAATGTGAGTAGGCCTTCAGGGACACCGAAGGAGTGCCTCACTACAAAGCACCCATTCTTGCAAAGTCGTCGATCCACAGGTGAGTTCTTTGTTTACACAAATGCTTCATTAGTAGGGCTTGAGGTGTGTGTTGATGTAGGATGACAGGGTTGTAGCTTTTAAGTCTTGAAAACTCAAGAATCACGAGCTTAATTATCCTACCCATGACCTTGAGCTTACGGAAGTTGTGCATGCTTTAATTAGATGGAGACATTTCCTTCTTGGATGGAGATTCACACTCGGGATAGATTATTTGAGTCTTTTCCACCTCTTTATGTAGGCCAATCTAAACGCTCGTCAAATCAGTGGCATTGGATGGAGTTGATTTGTGAGTATGACATAGAGATAGAGCATGTGAAGGGGAAAGAGAATGTGGTAGTAGACACTCTCAGTAGATGGAGACATGTGGCTATGGCCACCTCAGTGAGCATAGATTTATGGAGCAGGATTCTTCAGTAGCTTCCTCTTGACAGCTTCTACATGGTAGTACGAGCAGAGATAGAGTCACAAAGACCCCTTGAGGGGAATTTTGATGGGTTTTCCTTAGAGGTAGGATATATGTTCCCATAGTTAGAGGCTTGAGGCAAGACATCTTGGTAGAGGTATATCATGCACCCTATTTAGCCCATCCTGGATTGAAGAAGATGCATGATACCTTGTGATAGTTATACCACTTGGAGAGGACTTCGCGAGATGTGGCTCACCAGTGTCACGGTGTTTAGAGTGCCAAAGGGTTAAGGCCAAGCATCAACATCCAAAAGTCTTCTTTATCCTCATGCCATACCGGAATGGAAGTGGGACACCATTTCCATGGATTTCATTGTTGGGCTACCTATGTTGAGATATCACCATGATGCCATTATGGTCACGGTTGATAAATTGAAAAAAGTGGCTCACTTTTCTCCGGTGAAGACCACTTATACAACTAGAGTAGTGGCATGAGTATATTTAGATGATATTGTCAGGTTGCATGGGATTCTGTGGAAGATCATTTGTGACCGTGATCCTTTGTACACTTCACACTTTTGGACTACCATGCAATACATCCTCGGGACGAGGATTAACTTTAGCACAACATATCATCCTGAGACAAATGGACAAACCAAGTGAGTGAATCAGATTTTAGAGGATATGCTCAAGATGTATGTGATGGATCAACAATCTAAGTGGGAGGAGTACTTGTACTTAGTGGAGTTTTCCTACAATAATAGTTTTCAGAGTTCTATAGGCATGGCTCCTTTTCAGGAATTATATGGTAGAGAATGCAGGAAACCCCTTAGGCGAGACAGGTTGGAGGACAGGCGTATCTCTTGGGCCATCTCTTTTGTAGGGACATGGAGTAGCGGTAGTGTTGATCGTAGAGATTGCAGGGGCACAAGACAGTAGAAGAAGTATGTGGATCAAAGCATAGGATTGATCGTAGTTTTGATTTAGGCATGAAGGTGTTCCTTCGTGTTAGGCCACACAAGAGCCTATCCATTATGGAAAAGGTTCTAAGTTAGCTCCTAGATTCGTTGGTCCTTTTGAAATCTTGGAGCGTATCGGCCCTTTGGCCTACCGCCTAGCATTTCCACCCATCTTATCTCATATACATGATGTGTTTCATGTTTATGTCCTTAGGAGGTACATTGCAGATCCTTCTCATGTGTTGGACTGGACATCATTTCAAGTGTAAGATCTAAGGCAGGTGACGATGGAGCCCATCCGTATCATAGATCACTAGACCCTGGGCCTTCAAGGTGGAGAGATTGATCGTGTTCGGATGTAGTGGGACATATATGATGAGACTACAACCACTTAGGAGGATGCCATAGTATTATGAGTGCAGTTTCCATATTTGTTCCGAGTGACTTCCAAGAGGAAGTCGAGTCTAAGTGGAGGGGATGTAGTGCCCACTTCAATTTGACACTTTTAGACACCGATTTTGATACTATTGATCATATTATGGACACTATTATGTTTTTTGTTAGTATGATGGTTAGATGTTAGATCATGGATTATTATTGATCTGGATTCAGTTAGTATGCATGATGATTACTAGGGACATTTCCTTTATGTGGATGATGATATATTGTTTAACATGGACATATTATAGATGTTGATCTGGACATGTGGCATTTGATATTTTGAGTAGACCTAGTATGGAATAGTATAGATGATGATATGGTTTATTTATAAATTAAAAATGATAATGTTGAATTCTTGATATTTTTGTGATTCATGTGTTTAGATGATCTTGAAATGTTGTTTATATAATTTTGGATGTTCTGATATGGCCATGAGGCCAAAGGAGGTATTTACATTTTTACAGGTTAAAAATCACAACAATGTTGGGGGACCAGAGACTAACCATATTAAAATTCTAGGTGAAATCAACAAGGTCACAATGGCAACTATGTTGTGTGCATTTGAGTGTTGTGTTAGGGATTCCCATGGGGAGATTTCCATTATAGGTGACCATGGGTTATGTATTTTAATAATGGGTTCCTTTTTAATTATTGTTGTATGTATTTTATTAAGTAATGTGTTCCTTCTTGTAATTAATTTAAATGTGGTAGATTAATGTGAGAGATCATATAGTTAAACTTTAATTAAATCAAATTGGGATATGAAATGTAAGTATTGAAGTTGTTGATTTTAAATATTAATGTTGGAAGAGTGTCTAAGAAATGTGTAAGAGTTATGTAAGATAGATTTTTGGAGTGTAAGACACTTCATCTCCTTAAGAATTCGAATTTGTCCTTGGAGGCCAAATTTGGAGGCTTGTGGGACAAGTTAAACTTATCCCACACCTCTTAAAATGATTCACCAACCATACCTATGGTTTGGAGGTTAAATTTAGGCATTTTTATTGTATTTTGAAGTGACAGTTTATAAGTTTTAATTGCACTTATCTTTCATAATTTGAATTTATTCCTTTTTAGTATGGGTCATTTTGGAGTGTGTAAGTTATTTTATCATTCTTAATTATTATGATTTGGTGATTTATGTTGATTTCCTCTTGGGGTTGAGGAAGAATGATGTGGCATCCCACATGGATCCACATCATCCTCTTCTCTTCCCTCTCCTTTAAAAGTGAAACTCCTTTCTTGTTTGTGGTTGTTGAAACTTTGTCCATTCCTCTTAGGGGCACATTTTCTTGTTGTTTTTGGAGCTTGTTGTGGAGGAAGTTTGGAGTCTTTTGCATGCTTGAACATTGCTGGTTTTGGACTGCACTTTGACAGTTGGAAAGCTTGTGAGCTTGGAACAAACTCCAGTATGGAGAGGTAGGATCTTGAGCTTGTTTTAAATATTTTCTTTCTTTCTCTTGCATGCATGTTTGAAATGGTGATTGTGTTATGTGTTCTTGGCTGGTTAGGTAGACTGCTTAGGATATGGTGTAGGAGAAGGCTATGGGGATTTCCAATGGGGGCATAAGGGATTACAAATGGCACCATTTTTATTGTGGATGGAGTTTTGGATTAGGAACCACCTTGGAAAAGAAAAGCGCTTGCATTTCTTACTCTTGGGGGCATAAGGGAGAAACTTTGGGGGGGCATAAGGAGGGGTTAGGAGATATAAGGTTTATCATATTTGATATGTTTATTGGATGTATGATTTTGGTGGATGCCCAATTCCAAATAGGGAGGCATAAGTAGTTCCCCATAGTTCTTTCTCTTGTTGGCTTGCTTGATCAAGCCTATGTGTTGTGTGAATAATTTCAAATGCAGTTGTGAACTATTGTCTTTGCTTGGACTATATTTCTTATTGTTGTATGCATGTGAAGAATACTATATGATTGGTTGTGGAAGCCATTGTTGCCATGAGTTGATTTTCATTCTCTATTTCAATATGGTTGGGGCTCGGGGCTAATGAGGAAGGATGGCTTCTCCTTTCTCATTGGATGTCTTGGTTGGGTTGAGAGTGTTGCCTTTCCCCCTTCCTTGTTGTGATCAAAGATGAAAATATGGAGAAACTAACATGCTGTTGTTTGGAGCAAGAAGAATATAGTTTGACAGTCCCATCCTTTGAGAAAGTTTGTTGTAATCTTTCCCACTTCAAAGTGGATGAGTTGTATAGTAATTGTAATGTGAAGTTATTGTATTGTAGATGGAAGATTGAATTTGAATTGAGAAATGCAAAGGAGATTCATAATTGTCCTCTGTTTTGGAAAAGAAATGTAAATGAAGTTACATGCATTGTATTATGTATCTTGTAAACTATATTTTGGAAACCAAATGAAAAAGGAAAGTTGTAAAATTGTATTTGATGATCAATGAAGGATTGCATTCCTTTCTCAAAAGTGTATTGTGTATTAGATTTGAATTATTATTGAAGTTGAAATTGTTGTTAAAGATTGGAAATTGTTGTTTGGAAAAGAAGCATGCGTATGAAACAAAAGACAATATTTTATTCTCTTGAAGGAGTTGAATATAGAAATAAGACTTGCAAAATTTTTATTGAATGGTTGATGGAATTCAATTAAATGTATTTGACTAAGTTTAGGAAACATATGCACATTCAAATGACCAAAATTGATATTCCAATTCAAAGAAATAGCTCACTGTCATACACTTCATTCTGGCAATTCACATTTTAATAAAATGAACAGTTCAGACCTGCACTTAGTAATCAACTTAAAAATGTTATAATTTATCATGCTAAGACATTATTGAACCCAACCTGACAAAGAAAACTTAAGAAATAATCCAACCATTGCTAAATTCGAATGCAATTTCTCCTTGGGTTGTTTTTCTGTCTATTGTCGGAGAAATAAAAATTGAAATCAATTAGACAAATTAACTTTCCTAAAACACTCTAAACCCTCCCTAGACTAATCCTCCATGTTTTTTGACATGTTGAGCGAAGGAGGAGTTCTAATTTAACCAAATTGAGAATTTGAAAACTTAGTTCACTAATTAGAACCCTGCAGATTGTTTTCATTAAATTTACCTCTCAAACTTCATCAATTTCCAAAATTTATGATTCTTATGCAAAGAGGGCATTGAGGGATTTCTGAAAAGTCCTCGTTTGCCAAAAACTAAGCTTTCTAGCTCAAGTTATGGCCATTTGAAGTTTTACTTCAATTTGGCATTCAAAAAATAATAATAATAAGATTTAATCTAACTATAGAAAAATTTAAATTTTGACTTTGGAAAATTTTTCCAAATAGGTCCATGGACCTTGCCATCTCGCAACCAATCAGGGCCTAACAGGTGGCACCCTAGGAGGGGCAGACCATTTTTTAAACTCATCCCCTTGAAAATTTTGCCTTGGGAACAATTTCCCATTTTACCTTGCCACCCCGCAGCCAATCACATGCTGCCACATGGCACGGTGGAAGGGCGAACTTTTTCAAACTTAAAACTTATTCTTTTGAAAATTTTACTTGGGAAAAATTTTCCATTTTCCTATGTCGGCCTGTAGCCAATTCGAGGGCACCACGTGTCCTCTAAGGGCTGAGGCGAGGCACGGTTCGTTTTAACTTTTTATCCTTTTGAATTTTTTGGGGAAAATTTTCCATTTTGGCCCCGCGGCCCACAACTAATGAGAAAGTGCCATGTGGCACTTTTGGGGTGACAGCGGGTAGGGTGGAACCCCTTTGTTTCTTTAGTTTTCAGCCCTTGGAAAAATTCTAAAATTTCTCCCGCGGCCCGCTTCTCCGCCTTCCCCTCGAACTTTGTTCTTCCGCGGGTGCACGGACCCATGCACCTTTTTCTTCCTTTCCTCCTTTGTTGGGTGCAAGGCACTAAATCCACCCACTGCTCCACCCTTCCCTTCTCCTTTCCCACTTGGCACCGAGGACTCGACACGTGTCCACCCGGGGACCCATGGGGCACGTAATGCTTTGTGACCTTGAGCTTTGCGATGGGAAAATTTCCCTATGCCACCCTACGACCCGCCAAACCACCCAAGGCACATTCCCCTCCTCTTGCCACATGTCCCCTAAGGAAAATTTTCCCTAGAAACTCCGCCCACTCATATCTTGAGTTCTATAAGGAGTTAGGAGGACTTCTTTATATCACCGGAAAGGTGAGAAAATTTTCTATCCATTGGGAATGGTTTAGGAAAATTTTGGAAGTGTTAAGTAAGAGAAAAATCTAGTTGAAACTCTGATTCTATTAGAGAGCAGTATGGGGGTAAAATTACTCCCCTGAACCCGACTAAAACATGTAACCCTAAAATTAGAACCTTGTGAACTTATTACAAGTTAATATAGGAAACTTGTGTTTTGGTAAATAAGATTTGTTCCAAACCTGCTAGTGACAAATTGTTTCTTACAACTTGGTTGTGGACATTTTTAATCAAAAAAAATTAATCCATAATTTTCTAGCTAACCCTAGGTTGTTTCTTGGGCCTTGAGTGGGTTGTTTAAACCGACACTCAGAGTTGAAGGAGTTTATGAAAGGAGTGCATGATAAAATTTTAAAAATTAGCATATAATAGGATAGGGGAAGGATACTAAGGAGGTTTTAGGAGTTTTAATACCATATCCATATTCAAGAATTATGACAATTTTCTATTGGAAGAGCCTACACAGTTAAGAAGGCCTAACTTGAGGTCTTGATATGAGGTTGAAGAAATTTTTGCAAATAAGGTGATGTTGAAACTTTGAACACAAGGAGTATAGTTAAAATGGTATCAAATGAGAGTTTTACTTTGTCAAGAAATCAAATTTACTAAAATATATGCCCAAAATCATCCTCGAGATAGGGCCGTAGCATATAGTTTACTAGAATTGAGAAATTGAAGATTTGCAAGAGAAGATTGAGGAATTAGAACCTAAAAATTGACATACACCTCAAAAACCAAAAAAGGTATTGGAAATTAGAATTATTATTTTGGGTCATCACCATTAGTTCTAACTATAAATGTAGCTATGACAAGTGCTCAAGAAGCCTATAAGGGCATATTGACTCAAAGGTGTGTCATTTAAGTATTATTTGGCTGTTTTGAGCCACTTGAGGTTGAAAAAGAAAAGGTAAATGTTTAGTAACATTTTAATATGGTTTATTTAGTGGAATAAGTTGAATGAGAAATAATTTTAATGTTGAAAAGAGCTTGAAACCCGAGAAAGAAGCTAATTTTGAAGGCCTAAGAAGGCATTGTTGAGTTTTGCATCATTTATAAAAAAGTGAGTTAATTGAGATTTGTTTTGAAGTACATCATAGTGATATCATAGCATGCGATAGGTTATTGAAAAGGAAAATATGTTGTTTTGAGCGGTAAATGCGGGTAGAAGACAAAATGGTGCAAGTAAGAGAGATGGGAAGTCAAACTAGGAAGAGAAAATGGAAAGAATGATGGAATTTGTACCAAGAAGATTAGAGGGTATGGAGGGAACTCATAGAAGAAGGAACATAGAGATGACTTACATGCAAAGAAGTAGGACAAATGACATAATACATTTTATAGGGAGATACTACAAGTGTTAGAGGTATACAAGACACAAGGATTATGAGTGCAAAGAGATGAATACAAGAGTGAAAGAGATGGACATAGTTGTTAATATGATAGTACAAGACAAAGGTAAGTCATTTTTCTTGATTTTGAAACCAAGTAAATAGTGAATGAGGTAACTAAAAGAAGGTTCTTGTTTAGGACTATATGTAAAGCAAAGGAGAAGTATTGTAATGTGGTTATTGATAGTGGAAATACTAAAAATATTGTTTCCTTTGAGATGGTAGAGAATCTTGGAATGAAAACTAACATGCACCCTAACCCCTATCAGGTATCATGGATGCAAAAGGGACATCATATCTTGGCTAGGGAATAATGTCAAGTTGAGTTTCAAATTGGGAGATATAAGGATAAGGTGTTGTGTGATTTAGTTCCTATGGATGTT
The DNA here is from genome assembly GCA_018340775.1 of Taxus wallichiana var. yunnanensis. Lineage (NCBI taxonomy): Eukaryota > Viridiplantae > Streptophyta > Pinopsida > Cupressales > Taxaceae > Taxus > Taxus wallichiana. The sequence goes on along the minus strand of CM031235.1, from coordinate 903,439,417 downwards.
TGTCATGTTTTGTTAGGTAGAACATGACAGTATGATAGACAAGTAGTGCATAATGGCAAGAAAAACACCGACACTATTGTAGCACATGAACAAATTCATACACTCATACCTATCAAAGGTGAGTAAGAACAATCATAAGGACTAGTGATGATGATGACAGTGAATAAGTTCTTGACAGAGACTAAAGGATATTGTGAAAGGATGTTAAGCCTTGTAAGTCAAATTTGAGAAATGTATTTGATGATGGTGAACCTCAAATGTATAGAGAGATAGAGATGGTTTCATTACAAGAATATATGAAAGATGAAGATGATGATGAGAAACAGAAAAGAGAAGATAGAGAAATAAGAGAAACACATGTTAAGGTGCTTGAAGACCAACAAGATGGTCTAGAGAACATAGAAACAATTGAAGAAATGGGTAAATGACATAAGGCAAGAGAGATATAGAAAGATAGATTGAAAATCTTATGTGAGGAAGTCATGAGTAATAAATAGACAAAACATGTCATCAAGAAGAAGGTTGAGGCATGCAAGCCTCTTGATTTTGAGCCTAATACTTTTTGAGATTTGGTTTTTTAGGTATAGGTGAAAGGAATGAAGGTGAAGATCAATTAATGGAAAACATGGTGAAGTCAAAGTGGACAAGGAAGATTCAAGGCAATTTGCAAGAATGAGAAAACAAATAAAGTAAGATTATGTGAATGTCCAAGAAGATGAAGACCAAGTAGGGCTCATAGGAGCACATAAGGAAAATTAAAAAAAAAAAACCAAAATTCACAATGTGACAAATGTATACAAAAATAAAGCATTATATTTAAGGGAATCAACAAGGAAAAGGCATACAAAAATAGTTCTAGAAGATAGTAATCATCAAATATTTGTAGAAATCCAAGGTAAATCACTTAAGGGAGAAAAATTAGACAAGAAAAGGATGGTTAAATAGATTAGTGAACATCAATTTGGTCAAGATAATCATTTCTTGGGTGATGAATATGCAAGTGCAACATCTTAGAAGAAAGAAGATAACTCAAAGAAAGGTGATCCTAATCAGCCGAGAGCTAATATTTCATAAACTTGCAAGTGTGGTGATTCAAAAAGGACAACAAGAAGGTGCAAATATCTATTTAATAGCTATGCGAGAATGAGAAAACATCATGTCTAAACATAAATCAATAATACCTACTCCAATATCAGATGGAAAATATAGCATACATCCTAGAAGTACAATCATGATCAATAAATTGATCGTTTCAAAGTTGAAACCATTGATGGAAGATCAAGAATAGCTGAGAGGAATAGAGCAAGGAAGGTATACAGTCAAGACACAATTATAGAGGATCATCTACAACTAGAAACATAGAAAGAAGAAGAATAAAAAATAGAACTAACATAAGTATGGGGAAATTTCTCTTTTTCCCTTGGGAGTATGATGCAGAGCATCGTTTACATACTTTGTATATAGGTTGATAACATCAATTTATCAATTTCTAGGTATGTTTTCAGGTTTTAGGAGTCTTCTAGAGTTGTCTAGGTATGTTAAAATTGAATAAGTCCTTCACAAATTCAAATTTGGTCATTTCCCTCCAAAATGACATTTGAGTCATTGAAGGAAAGTTTGGCATGTAGTTGATGTGTGATTTTCATCTTGGAGCATTTAAAGGATGTGAAAGATTGTAATTAGTCCTATTTAGCTTTAGGAGTCTTACTTAGGTCTTATTTGTGGACTAGTGCTTAGACCCTAGAGTGCTAGACTAACTAGCTTTTCTAATGTTGTATTAAAAGATAAAATCATGTTTATGAAGGGTCTAGTGGGAAGTAATTTGAATAGAAAAATTTGTAAAGGAATATGTAAGCCTCCTTTGTAACTATCTTGGGCATTATTCAAATGGTATTACAATGAAAGAATAGCTTGAGGAGTTTAAGAAAGACTTACGTGTATACAGCTTTAGTGTTAGTATTAATTATTTTTGTGCACTATGATGATTAAAGGGTCCCATGCATGCATGCATATGAAGTCTTGAAAATGATAAGGTACCTTTCACTTTGTGTAAGTATTGTGATTTATGAGTTTTTATATGATGCAAGTTTGAGCACATTATATAAGACTCAGTAACAATCAAAGGGGAAGGCATTAAGATAAAGTTTGCTAATATTTGGAAAAGAAAGTATTGTCTATTGGTTAAATAATATATTTGATGAGGTTTAGAGGAGTCGACAATCCTATCTCACATATAACAGAGATTTTACAAGGTAGGTGAAGATTATCTCTTCAGAACATTGATATCAACTAAGTGTGCCTTTTTTCTAAGGACCTGAATAGCGTGATTAACAAAATATACCATCATTTGGAAGAAGACTAAGATTTAATGGTAAATTTTGAAGCTTAAGGGTGTTATTACAGTCCTCATTAAGGATTCTTGGGTCTTGAAACAAGTTTTGGAGATTTATATAGCATTATTCGCTTCCATGGGTTCAAATTCAAAACCTCACTAGGGTTGTGTGGAGAAGAATGATATGAGGAAATAAGACTTTAGTTAAGCCTTGAAAACGTTAAGAAATTTCTGTAGAGCCTTACTACAAATGAATTCAAGGAACATAAGTTCTAAAAACTCTTGTAGAAGAGGAAAGACATGATAGTCACGAGTAAAAACATGTAGGTGACTCATTTAAAGTCTAAAAATGGAGTGATTAAGAACCAATGAAGGTCATATAGTGGAACTGAGGTATGAACATTGTTAACTTGTGTTCTTAATATCCTTCACATGCATACCTCTAAATTTTTAGAGTTTTACAAGTCTTTAAGCATTAGTTTTATATGACAGCTTCTCGGAAGACTACTGACATACGGTTTTGCAAGGAGAAAGAGAAAGAACGTGTGAGTTGAAGGAGTTTATGAAATGAGTGCATGATAAAATTTTGAACTTAAAATATAATAGGCTAGGGGAAGGATAATAAGGAGGATTGAGGATTTTAAGACCTTATCTATATTTAATAATTGTGATAGTTGTATGTGGAAAGAGCTTGCACAATTAAAAGACCTAACTTGAGGTTTTCAATAAGAGGTTGAAGAAAATTTTGTAAATAAGGTAATGTTGAAACTTTAAACACAAGGAGTAGAGCTAATAGGGTATCCAAGAAGAGTTTTAATTTTTCAAGAAATGAAATTTACCAAAAGATATTCCCAAAATCATCCTCGAGACAGGGTTGGTAGCATATAGTGAACTAGAACTAAGAAATTAAAGATTTGTAAGAGAAGATTGAGGAATTGGAACCTAAAATTTGAAATAAACCTCAAAGACCAAAAATGGTATAGGAAAGTAGAATTAGTTTTTTTTTTTGGGTCATCACCATTATATATAACTATGAATGTAGCTATGGAAAGTGCTCAAGAAACCTATAAGGAAAATTGACTCAAAGGTATGTCATTTAAGAATTTTTGTCATTTTGAGCGACTTCAAGGTTGAACTAGCAAAGGTAAATGGTTAAGAACATGTTAAGATGGTTGATTTAGTGGAATAAGTTGAATGAGAAAGAATTTTCATGTTGAAAAGAGCTTGGAAACCTGAGCAAGAAGCTAATTTTGAAGGCCTAAGAAGGCATTGTTGAGTTTTGCATCATTTCTAACACAATGAGTTGATTGAGACTTGTTTTTCTCTGTATCAATCTATTTAATTTTTACCAAAACATTTATGAATCTACAATATTCTCTTGACTCTAATTTTCTACAAAAATATCCTAGTGCTGGTACCCACAACCAACATGTAACTTGAGTCTTAACCCACCTTCGGTCCTTCCCTCACATTGCAAATTTACAATAAATATTTCAACAATGGTTAGTTCCACAACTACTCCTACCCCTAAATTGTAGTACAAAAATCTCTTGTGCCCTCAAATCACTGCGGTAATGAAAATCAAAGATATGCTTGAAGACCTGGATGCAAAAAAACACAATTCACGAGGCTTTTCAACATGCCCCAATTCTAAATAGATGTTCCTATACTCAATTACCTGATCAATTTTTACAATCCGGAAGATGAAAGGTTTTTCGTCCCTCTAATGGATTGTACATTTTCATTTGGCATGGATCCTACAAAAATCCATCGATTAAACTGTTTACCATATCCAAACTAGATGGCCATGACTACAAAGGCTATCTTAGGCGATGTAGATAAAAAATATTTGGAATCTCATTACAATGTGTAGGTTGATGGTAAGTGTTATCCTAAATTAATCCCCCCAGGTTAATTCAGATAACTTATGTTTCACATGGGATTAAATATTTAAATGGGGAAATTGACATTTAGATGGCTATCAAATTTGGCATCGGGTATCGGTAGAAAAGGAGACATAGTGGATTTATGAGCGGTCAAAAAAGTGTCGATAAAGGTTAAAAAGGTTGGCCAAAGGTCAACAAAATGCTACCAACTGACAACCAAAAATGCTACCTGTCGGTAGCAAGGAGAATGCTACACAATAAAATATGCTACTAGTTGGTAGCAAGAAAAATGCTACCGGCTGATAGTAAAATTGCCGCCAAAGGTCGTGAAAATGCTACGAAATCGGTAGTAAGAAAAAGTGCTACTAGCCTACGGTAAGGGAAAAATACTACCGATCGTAGCAAAGAAAATATTGTTAGCTAATGAAGGAACAAGATGTAACTATTCGTCGAAAGGAGCTCAATACGAACTGAGCATTAATGGTGGTAGTTCGGGTAGCTCAACTACCTGTCAGGAAGTTAATGTCTAGTAGGTGGAGCTTCATTTGTTATATATATGTAAAATTTTCCCATTTGAAGGGTAGTTAGTTGGGTTCTTGAGCTTTTCTTTGTAGTAGTGACACCATGCCAAAATGGTGGTGACTTCCCACGAGTTCCAGACCTCAAATCTAGCCTCTGCAATGTAATTTTGTGCCTTCTTCCATGAATATAATTGAATTGTGCATATTTTAAGCATGTAAAATATGTTTTGTGGCACATTTTGTTTTCCCTAGCTTGTTTTACTTGTAGTCTTGCCTTTTCTTTATTTCTTGGCATGTTGTGTGTATTTGTGCTTACAGGTTCCAAATTTGTTGCGTTCTCAATGCGTGGATGAGTGGAGAACGTGGTTGTGGATCCATGGAACATTTTTTCTCTCTCTCTATATTCTTCCTTTCCTTCCCCTCATGAAGAGAGCTCAACCACCCCATTTTTTTGGTTTTGTCACCGTCTTTAGCTTAGGATTTCCCTTTTCTGCATCTCTTTCTAACCTTGGTCCCTTGAAATGCATATGTTAGGATCGAGTTAGTTACATTTCTTTCTTTAGGAGTAGTATTAAAACTAGGATTAGGTAAAGGAACCGACCTTCTCTGGAGGTCCATCTCAAGTTTGTTGGTCCCACACTTGAGAGATGGTCCCATGTTAGTCAAAAGTAGGGATCTATAATGTGCATATCCCATCGTGCTAATTTTTTTGACACAACAATAAGTTCAATTTTATTTTTCAATTATTTGATTTATTACTATTATTTGACTATCTAAGCATCTAAGTTTTCTTCCGTGTTGTTAAAGATGCGATTAATCATTCAAAAAGAGTCCTTGTTATATAACGTGTTACACATAATTCATCTCTTGCAATGATATCACTCTTTTAATCTAAAATTTTGTTGCAGGGTAGATCTTCTGACATTTTGTATTGGGAAGTTCAATATTTATTACAAATACTAACAGGGAAACAATTTGATTGGTGCACATATTTTTCCAATCGAATTAAATAAGATGGTAACAATTCTCATTCTAATATCAATACATCGATAAATCAAAGACTGTATTTTCTTGTACCAATTATCTTCTTGCTTTCTATTAAGAATATTTCCACCAATTATAGAACAAACAAATTTTGACTGTAATAAATGAAAAATTGCTATGGTCAAGTCTTTTAGTTGAAGAACAATAGGTAATAATTAATTTTAACATTATAACAATTAATTATTTTTGAATGCAATAATAACGGTAATTTATATTTTGCAGAGAATAATTTTAGCTGCAATAGCTCAAAAGAAGGCTATTTCTCGGGGTAAAGCCCCTCCAGAGGCTTCTAGTGATTCTGATATGGTCTCAGTGGAATCAACCCTAGTTCCATTTACTCGACAAAAAATACCTAGGGGTTTGATACCTCCACCACCACCTTTCCATCCACAATTTTATACAGGTATTTATATTATTATTTATAACTAAACTAATAGTAGGAATCACTAACAAGCTATCAATTTTGTAATTGTTAAAGTGTTTTAATATTTTTACATTTTTTATTTGTAGAAACTTCCGAGTTTGACTGTGTATATTGAACTCAGTCTCAGTCACCAAGTCATATGGTATCTATTGTCTATTTTTGCACCCTTTACAAAATAGAACAACTTGGATTGTTGTGGACATGGAATAAAGGCTAGGAAGAGTTAGAGTATACCGTGGTCAAGGATGAAATTTTTCCAAAGTTTGAACATGCTATAAATGCAAAATAGAAGGCTACGAATTAAAGAGGAGGAACCACATGTGATGATTCAAAATTTGTGCCAAACTAATAGAGGTTGTGGGTCAAAATAGAAATGCATTGATGAAACCATGGAATCATTTCAACATGCTACTGATTGAAAATAAAAATATGCGGCTAAGAATTTAAAGCTACCGAATTAAAAGAAGTTGTGAGATGAAGAATGAAGACGTGTTTAAAATAAAATCCAACATACCACGGATTGAAGGAAATAGATCCATGGATGTCAACATAAGGTCACTGTCACGCTGCTGAAGGCCTCAAAATGAAGAAGAGAGTTATTAAAGGCTGCAACACATAAGGAAGAACCTCATAAGCTAAAATATACATAAGATTGAAGGAGAAATCCGTGTATCAAAGGAAAATGATAGTTTTCCATGGGAGACTAAAATTTCCATATCTTTTGATTGGATGATCCGATTTTTGCAAACCTTATATCGATGGAAATCTCTCAACGTCCTCTATATAATGGAAAATGGATTTCTTAAATTTATCAAGGATAAATACACAAAAGGTGGAATAATTATAAAACATAAAAATATATACAGTTCAATTCTACGCAATTTAATGCAGTATGGGTGCCCATATTTTCTCCAACAAGGAAATGGCGTGTGGCAGTGGATAACTAGAGGCACTTGGATCTTTCAAGGAATTTATTTCTTATTGTTGGTGGTTGGAAATTTGAGTTCAAGTTTCCCTCTCTTTCTCCTCCTCTTCTCTCCTTCTTTTCTATAAATGTAAGAGCTTCACTCATAAAAACAGATCCCTCTTTTTGTAATGACACCATGCCAAAATGGTGGCCAAATTCTATGAGTTAAAACTTTGATTTTGGTCTCTAAATGTATTTTCACCTTCTTCCATGAATGTAAATGAATTTGCATCCCTTAAGCAATAAAATCAGATTTTTTAGCTATCTCTCTACCCTGGTCTCACGTTTTATTTCTCCTTGCCTCTTTGTTTGCATTTCTTAATATGTTGTGTGTTTTCCTTACTTGCAAGATCTATTTCATGTGTTGTTTATGTGAAGAAATCCAGATATATGTGGTTCTTGTTTGTGGCACGTCTTTTTCTACCATCTCACCTACATTTTATTTCCTTCTTTTGCCTTCATGGAGAGTGATCAACCCTCTTTCTGGTGATATCACCTTCCCTTATCTTAGTATTTCCATTATGCATCTCCTTCTCACCCTAGTCCCTTGGAATCGTAGTGTTAATGTTAGAATAGGTAGAAAAATCGGCCTTATCCAGAGGTCATCTCGATTCATAGGTCCCATAACCGAGTGATAGTCCCATGTTGCCTCGAAATTCTTGGTCTTTCACGATCATTTCTAGGGTATAATTTTGAGCTCAATAGTCTCTTCTCGACCATGCTAGGTAATTTAGAATGTTTAATTTCTCTTGCTTACTTGCAAATATTTTTTATAGTATTTACAAGGGTATCTTGCTTATTTTTTCATACTTTTCTTCTTGCGCTTAATAAAAAACCACAACAGATTACAAACATGCCTCTAGTACCACTTTGCATCATGGGTGGTACAAACAAAAATAATTTTTTTTAGGAAGAATGTTACATTTCCTATTGACTCCATAGGAACATTTCACCCTACAAACTCTGAATTTCTAGGGTTTTTACTATTGGTATTGAGAGTGCAACTAGTACCTAGATTTTGAGCGATCAATCTCAATGATGAGTTTTGGGGTTTGATATTGTTGACGCTGATATGGGTCATTATTTTGACACCCATGATATGATACAAAGTAATTCACTTACTCGACCACAAGCACAACAAAATATCAATGAAATTAGAGATTCCCCTCGTCCACTAAGTCAAATTCCACTCATAGATGATCAAAAGATAGATTTTGTCATCGAAAATATGACATCAGATAATATGGGGGCCATAATTCAAGAATTAGCTATGTCAAATGTGGAATTAGTGTGCAAGTGGGATTATAAGGCCAAAATTTTGATAAAATAAATAAATACCCATTACCATAATCATGCTTGAAGGAATTCATTATTCACTGTCATATAGAGCCAACCAACAAGGCTCTATATTTTGCTAAATAAAGCTCAGTATGGTACAATTTTTTTATAATAATGATTATGATGATGAAGTTTTAGATATAATGTTAAACAAGTTTGAAAATTTTAATGTTGAAACTTGGGTGTACTACAAAAAATGGGATAGAGATAAAAATAGTGTTTTAAGTGCAAATCTAGAAAAAGAAAAAGCTATGGCGGTCATTTTTTACACATGAAAAGCTATGAAATTATGAGTATTGTAATAAATTATTTATAACTTATTGAATACATTTCAGTAATGCAAGAAAAATATGAAAATTTAAAGAAAGAAGCAGTTGTATTTGATGCACATTTGAAGAATGCTTGCAAAAGCTTGAATGCATTTATACAATTGAAAAAAAAATTTAATTATTAAATAAAAATATTAATACATTGAGAAAGATAATCAAGGAGCATAAGATGGATCCATAAATCTTATTGAAATAAAAGACATATGTTGATCCATCACTATTGTCGTCAGGAGATGTTGTGAGGGAGGAGAAGAATATTCTTGAAAATATCAACAATCTGTATGAAGATTTGTAGATATTAGGAGTTTTAGCACAAAGCATTATACAAAATGAGAAAAAATTTCCTCCATTAAAAGAAGAAGCTCAAACTACCCTTACTGACACAAAATTGAAAAAAGTAGTTTCACTATGTAACAGTGTGTTGTGACAATTCTGAAACTGGTGTAGGAATTAAAAGATAGTGACCAACCAATTTTTACTTTTTAATTCCGTTTGGTATACGTAAGGACAACTATGATTCAGAATCATAGGTAGAAAAGAGGATTCCCTCGTAATGTGTTCTTATATGATAGAACTTTCCCAAAAGCTTTGAGAAGAAATTGATAACCCATAATTTTGTAATTGTATTGGCCTACAATGATTTATGAAAATATGTATGTCTTCATAAATTAATTTTCCACTTGCTAGTATGTATGCACGTTTAATTGTGAATTAAAACTCTATTTATAGTTGTGACACATTTTTTGAAAGTTTTGAACAATTTAATATGCACTCTTGTATTTGGATTTCTGCTTTCTTGTGAATGTTTTTTATGTTACTATTTGGAGATGTTTTTTATGGTTTTAGATGTTTGGTCGAGTGTCTTTTTAGTACAAAAAGAATTATGTCTCGAAAGGAATGATAACCAGATCGCACCAAGCCAAGAACATAGATGTTAATTAAACACCATAATCAATAAGATGAAAGCAATTCACCAGAATAACTTTACATAAACCTTTGCAAACAAATGAGAAGCAATATAATATATTATTATGGAACTCAATGCAATACATTGAGAATGGGCCTTGCTTAAATAGGCAAGGAATAACAATCTAAGAACCAGTCATAATGCGTAGATCAAGCCATAAATCAAGGAAATAACTATTCATCAAAGAACTAGTCAAGACCATAGATTTAGGAGAGAACTAGACATCAAGGATCTAGTCGATACCTAGATCAAGGAAAGAACTATACCAAACAACTAGATAATATCTCTAATATATAAATAAGATAAAAGATATCCACACATAAGTGGGTGAGGATAAATACAATAAAGGTAAATAAAGTACCTAGGTGAACATGAGCTAAGGTAAATACCTACTCTAATAGCTTTATAAGCTTTGGAAAAGACAAACAAAAGGATCGATATACATTTATAGATATACATACATACATATACACACACACACACACACACATATATATATATATATATATATATATATATATACACATATGTGTGTGTGTGTATAAATGTGTGTGTGTGTGTGTGCATGTGTGTATATATATATAATAAAGTAGGAGCCAAGTAGTTGTCTCGACATGAGCTCAAGGTAAATGCCTACTCTACCACATGTCAGTTGTGTTTATATATTATGAAAGAATGACCAAGACCCCCGCTAAATGATATTAATCACATAGAAATGGAACTCTAAATTAAAATCATTATTTTCCTAAAAAAATAAAACAAATCATATAATCTAAATTGAATTTTCTTAAAATAATAAAACAAAATATAAAAATTGAATTTATACAAATAAAACAACATATATAGATAGTAAGACCAGTTGATACTTATTCAATATGAAATATATAAATAATAAAATCATTTTTCAAAAGTGTTTAGAATGTAGACAAGAAATTAGGAATCTAAAAATTGAAACAATGATGGAGTAACCCATTCTTCATAAGTGTCCTCGGATTCTACTAAATTAGAAGCATTTTCAATTGATATGTTTGGATCCCCGCATCGATTACAATATTACCTAATCGTCTTATTTCTATGAGTGAATTCCATAATCTAAGTTTTCTTTCATAAGGAAAACTTTCCATAGAATAACTCAAAACATACAATCTCAGAAAAATTTCTAAATTTATGTCCAATCTATTACGAAAATTTGATTTTATGAAGGATAATGCATTGAATACTCTTTCATCTTCAACATATCTCAGGATCATAGTTTGGCATAGTTCATATAGTTGAAAATACTCATTAAAATCACCTCGCAAAATACTTCTTGAATAAATCTTCTTCCAAATCCTTTTAATGGAACCATTTTCTATTGGCTCGTCTAGAAAAGTAAAATGCTCTTGCGTAAGTAAGATAAAAATGTTGTGATTGAGAAATTGGTAACTTATTTTGAAAAATACCTCGAAATACAACATCATTTATCTCTTCACACTTAGAAAAAGGTTACATTAGATTATTGATGTATTTTATAAATATATTAACTTGATGAGCGTTTTAATAACACCACTAGTTGTATTCTAAAACAATGGATTCAAAACTCCCATTGCTTGAAGTAATTTATAATTTCTAAATATTTCACGAATCTCCGTACATAAATATTGAGAAATAATTTTCAATTTATGTCATTTGTCACATAATATTGTTTCATATAAATTGTGTTTCACTCGTACTCTTCCAACTCTGATCCAACCAAATCTGCTCTTCTCTGAAAAGTGTGAAGTGGTATCTCTTTCCCATGAATTGTTATACACAGATGATCATTTATATTAAATTTTAAGTAGTAAATTGGATTCTTAAGGTTTGTTAATGTATTCCATATTTCAAAAATAGGTCCTTGAAAACTTCCATCTGAAAAATATAAATTATCTAGACTCATGCATACATGTTTTCTCAGTCGTATGAAGTCAGTAATGTAGATGGAACGCTCTTGCACATGCTTTATCAAAACATTGATCTCATTCAACATTGGAAAAATACCACATAATGTAAGTAAAGTTTCAATATATATCGAGATAAAGACAACAAATATTTAGCTTTATCTACTTCCCTACAATATTTATACATAAAACCTATCAATGAAGGATATTCTTCAAATATTCTACAAGCAAGCTCATACATGGAAATCCATCTGGTATCTACATCTTTAAGAAGCATTTTCCCATTTGTAAATCCAATTGCAAATTTATGAAATTCTAAAAATATTTTTGGACTACTTGAATAATATGCATGTAATTCACGATGAGATCCTCCACTCTAGCAACACTTTCAAATGTGCTCACAATTTTATACGCCAAATTCATTATGTGAGCCATGCAATGAATTGTAATCATATATGGTGCAATTTTTATTTGTATTATGATGCAGAGACCATTTCTACCCCCTGCATTACTATTGCATAGTTACTTCCAACACAAACTAACTTCATGGCAATGGAAAAATCATCCATACCTGCTATATCCTTCAAACTTGACATTTCAATTTGTAAAGGTTTTTGGAATTGCAATTTTCACCCATTTTATGAATAACTAGAAGATGGGGATTTCTTACTTCATTTGCAAACATATAGACATGAATAAAAACCCAGAAATATTTTCCACTCCTTGTACCTCATCAATTGAAAGAGAAATAAACTTTACATTTTTAATAGCTTCTTTCAAATCCTCCTTTTCCACCATAGCAAGACATTTTGCAATTTCCCATCCAATGCTATCTAACTAATGCGATCATGGAATATTTTTAATCTAACAACCTAATACAAAATTTAATTATCTGATAAATCTGAAATAGGTCTTCCCTTTTTCAATATATGGAATACCATAGAAAATTGAATACTTTTGGCAAGCATTTCAGTTTGCATAGCTTTTCCTAATTTTGTTTCCTTTTTCATTTAGAATTTTTGAATTTTTCCTTTTATTTTTAGTACTCTTATGCATACTTTATATGTAAGCATTATTTTGCATTTTTCCATTTATGATTCCTTACTATGTGCCCATCCTTCTGATTTTGTGAAATATATATTTTCCCATAGTGTTTTTCAATAATGTCTAATTTGAGTTGCATTGTATGATCTTTCCCTTGTTTCCAACTACATATTTTACATTGACATTGAGTTGGAATATTGTTACCATTTTTGGATTCACATATTTGATAAAAGGAAATTTGGTTACCCAGTCGAACATGAAAGTCCTTCTTATTTTCTAGTTAGTCCTCTTTATTTTGGAATATTTTTATTACTTCCTTGAACTTGTGCATCTAGGTCTTACGTAATTTTTTCTCATTAGTAATATCCTGAATGTCATGTATCATTTTTGTCCAATGTTGGTGTTGGATGATAATTTGATGTGTCTTCTCCTAGTTTGATGTCATCAAGGGAACAAATGTTTTCATCAATAGGATCATGTCGAAATACATTAGTTTCTGAATGTGTTTGAGAAATGTCTACATAAATAAGTGTTACAGAAATATAATATTAATTATTTATATGATTAATAAAACTAAATAAACAAGAGTACAAAGAGTAAAGAGTCAATTTAATAAACAGGAGTACAAGAAAAAAATAGTATGGAAAATATATGAATAAAATTATGTAAATTAGTAGATAGTACATACCTATTTTTTTGTAGATCCCGACATCAATTTTGTTTTTGTGATTGGAAAAAATATCCAAATAATGTCATGTTACTCTTTTTTGAACTGACAGTATCTTCTTACCCTATTTTCTATGATCCATGGATATATCACGAGATATTGACTTCTAATAGATAACTACGGGGTTGGATGTTATAAGCCTTCACCGTAGATGGTTTGGATATAAAGGGGTTCACAGAAGGTGTAGGATGGGATAGGGGTTCGATGGTGGTAATAGTGGTTGGACATATGAGAGTTGGATGTCAACGGTTGGATGACAAGTATCGAGTAGGATGACAGATTGCAAAATGGGTGAAAGTGGGCGCGGAGGTGTAGGATGAAGGTATTGGAAAGTCATGTATGTCATGAAAAATAAGACAAACATCTTTTGTTGGTAGATTGGATGGTCATCTATGTCAAAAAAAGGAGACACATGTATTTTTATTGGTAGCTTGGACGATAAATTTATATGTATTATATATCAATGAATATGAGCTCATTTTTATTCGAAACATTGGTGAAATACATGCACAAGTTAATTTTTGAGTGTAAATAATAGGTGAATTGACCCATACATATGACATGTTGGCTAAAATTTTATATGCAAACCGGTGAAACCGATCGCCAAAATTTTTCCATTTCTAATTTTAAAAATCCCTAATATTCGCGATTTACTTTCAAAAAATTCACCACTAAAATTTTCCATGATCCTAAGCTAATAGAGGTGATATCACCAAGAAGAGGGGAAAATACACTCTTAGATGAGGGAAAATGGGAGGAAAATGAAGATTCGGAGGCGAGACATGAGTGTCATAGTCCAAAACAATATCCAAAATCTTATTTCCATGGTGAACAACAAAAATAAAACATGTAAAAGGAGAATAAATATACACAACACACCAAAAATGTAATAGAGAGGAAAGACAATGTAGTAAACACATTCTATGTTGAGAATAGCCACAAAACATGAATTTATTGCTTCAAATAGATACACATTTCATTACAATGAAGGAAGAATGCAAGAATTACCCTACAGAGAGGTATATATCTAAGGCCTCTAACTCAAAATACACATGTAACACTTGTAGGATGATGCACCAACATTCCAAAAGGGTCCAACCTTTACAAATGGGCATCATTTTATAATATATAGAAGATGGGAAAGAGAGAGAAGGGAAAAGAGAGGGAAACACATTTTTACACCTTTAATCTCCAACAACATACATTAAATGTCTAAAAATAGGCATGGGTACCCTTCCAAGACCATTTCCCCATGATAATTTTCTTGTAGGAGAAGGAATGGGCACCATACCTCATCAAATTTGGTAGTTGAGCTACTTGGAACTACTCCTTTATTTTTGGAACATTTTTCCTCTTTTACACCCATATAACCTCACCAAATTTAGGATTTATAGTTTTCATGGTGAATTACATGATGATACCTTTCCAACGAGTCCAATTTTGTGAAATTTGGAATTGTATAATGAAAGTTATGGCAATTTGAAGTTAAGGATCTTGGGAGGGTCACGACAGAGTTCCCTTTGGGCTATAATAGACCACTTTAATTATATTTTCACACTTTGGGGTGAAAGGATCGGATGATCAAAAACCTAAAGAAGGGGGTATATTTCTCTTTGTGTTGGCTAGGTATAACTTTTATGCAGGTCTTTGTATGGGCGAAGAATCGAGGTTGTGGAGGAATTGTGGAATAGTTCCACTTGTTCCATTAGAGCCTACCTTATCCACTTTCTCCACTCTTTCCTTTATGCTCATTTATCATTAAGTTGGTCGACTCATCCATTCGAGTGGATTGAATACAGCGGAATGTTCTATTTTCTCCCCCATTACCTTTTGTGCCCAACTCACCCAAATTCCACCTCACTGTCAGCTGGTGCGGTAACGCGGAGAATAGGAGGAACAAAGGGAAAACTCCTCCCATTCCTCCAAAGGATAATTTATCTGACACAGAGTATATTTTTCCCAATTTTGAGGTTTTCTCGGATAAGTATGGGCTTGAATATATTTGAAAGGATAATAGTAATAAAATACAACCTTTTCAAAACATGAGTTTACCCGTTTCAATTCAAATTTTACTACCCCAAGTTCAATATGGAATTACAAATTATGAAAATAGCTCGGGGGGTATTTTAGAAAACAATAATCTAAGGCTGAAATATAATTGATGTGTCTAAGAAAGAAGGACCTAATTTTGGATTCTTTGGTCAATGGATATAAAGATCATATTATTTGTATGAATTTTGAGCATGAATAAATCATCAAGGAGTATGATACTCAAGTAGGGTTGGTGACAACAACTCAATAAGGCAAGGAAAATTAATGTAGCAAGATTAAGGAAGAGATAGAATCGTTAAAAGTCAAATAGGATGAATCCATAAGGCATGAAGTAGAGATAAGGTCTTTGAAGAATGACTTAGAGTAGGTATCTAGCAATTTGAAATCCTATGAGAGATTTGAGAAGAGTTCTATGGATCTCTTGGATAGTTAAAAACATGTTGGTGATAGGAAAGGCCTAGGTTTTTGAAGACCAAAAGAAGAACATTAGAAAAGATGAGAATTCTGATCTACCTAGTCAAGAGGCTTTGGACCTAGTTATAAAGAAGATGAAAATGAAGATGTCCATGTTAAGAAGGCCTATTACAAGAAATATGAAAAGTCTCATCCAATCGGAAACCAAATGTAAGAAGGTATGGAATTTTGTTTCATTGTTACTATTTTTTGCAATGATTTTAATCATAAAGATATGGATTGTAAGAAGTATTTCAAAAGTAAGTATCCATATCAATCAAGAGACATGAGTAATGTGGTTTGCTACACATGCCAAAATCTTGGTCATACTGCAATATTTTGTCATTTTGAGTCATCAAGGAAGGTCAAGAAGGTTGTTTCTCCCAAGGTCAAAGATGTATGGTTTCAAAAGTTTGATCATAAAAAATAGGTCAAGAAATATGTATCCGAGGTTAGTCAATCATTGTAAAGAATATGATCCTGCTAATACAATTAAGAAGATATGTGTTGTTATCAAGGCTAAAAAGGAAAATGAGAAAGTCAAGAAGTTAGAGTTGGTATCAAATAAGCAAGGATAAGATAGACAAAGTGGATTTCAGGCCAATGATCCAAAAGAAGAGCGAAACAATCTTAAGGATTGACCTTGCAAAATTGGATGAAAAAGACATGGAGATTTCAGAATATCCCGATTTCATGATGTTTTAGTTCCCTAATTGATAAGGTGTGTCTTCATTATGATTCTTGGAGGAATTCATCTCTTAAGAGAACCAATGGAGCAATATTATCATCTTGACATATCTATGAAGATACATCAAAGGTGTGTAAAAGATCAAATGAGGTATCTTAGTTTTATTTTGACATGTTTTGTTTAATTCATGAGTTCATGCTACAAGAGGATGGGATCATGGAGGTATGATGATTATGAGAGGTAAACAAGAATGGTTTGTGTTGGATTAGACTTGTTTGAGGTCTGTCATGGAGTCATGAAGTTGTTTGAAGATGTAACAATGGACTCTACAATCAAGAAGAGAATTTTCAGATATATATGAGTTATCAATCATGTATGAAGACTCTTGAAGACAATTTCAAAGGCATGTGATGTATGTGGAGATTTGAGTCTGTTGTGAGAATATGGTCACCTTAATTGAGATATGCTAAAAAAGAGGTATGTCGGTCTTGATATGTTCTATACTATTTATAAGATTGTGTCACTGTCTTTAGTTATTCAAGGAGACTTTATAATGGATTGGAGTATGTAGTCCCATCAGTTGGTAAGTTTCATAAAAAGAGGTTGAAGGTTTGTGATATGTATATTGAAATATTAAGGGTGTCTCAAGATATCATTCAGGTCTATGAAGATGTATAACAAGCTTGAGACCAAGGCAATGTTACTTGACAATCCGTACAGTAGAATATACAAATTTTTTGACTTTAAGATGGAAGATAAACATGTTTAAGGACTTAAAGTGATATCATAAGGTCATCAAGAAGGTAAATTAGGAAAAGAGGTAGAGCATAATTTCTCTTTGAGTAGTTGAGTGGTTCTTATACATGGAATGTGTTGTTTGAGGCTGACTAAGCATGTTGAAGACATGAACTAGATAGAATTGAGCATAAAAGACAGGTTGAGAAGTCTAGAACATGCTTGAAGACATAAATGTTGCATGATGAGTTGTATAAAGGGTGATAGAAGTTTTTGATATTGTTATGTGTTTGAGACCTGATCATGATGTTGTGATACTATGTTTAGGAAAAGTAAATGTACAAGCTACAAGAATTAGAGTTGGTAAGGAATTTTGGAGTGAAGATGGTCATAAAATTAGATCAAGAAGTGTTCATAGTTGTTTTTCTCATGGTAGCAAGGTATACGATTAAAGACTTGATATTGTCACTACAGTCATATTATAGGCTTCAAAAGATGTCTCAAGACCTAGAATGCATAATAATGTGTTTGGAAAAGTGTGTAAGTAGACCTTGTAGGTATGTGAAGGCATAACAAGGATTATGAGATTTCTTGAGCATGACTTAAAAAGAATAAAGGATTCATTGAAGCATTTTAAGGTCATCATTATGCAATATATCGAGTAACCATAGTCTATTTTGAGAAGCATGATCTAGGCTGATAGAATTGGTGCAAAGAAAAGGTTGGTATCTATTGAATCAAAAAGGAAAAGTAAGATTATTTGAAGGCGGATAAATGAAAAATGAAGATGATTAAGGTAAGGTTAAAAATTTGATTTTGTTTAGTCTATATATAGCTATGCTATGAATGGTTGACTAGGTTTGAGTCATGTTAAACACTTAATATATTTATAAGAGGTCTATTAAAAAGAAATATAGTAAATGTGATCTATTTATTGTATACAAAATAATACATGTATCATCATACAAAATTAAAGTGGTCCTTGTGCATGATAGTTCAAGACCACGAGATTTGATGTCATTAGATAGATGGAAATAGGGTTGAAAAATATTGAGATGAAGACTATGGAGTGCAGTAAGTTCATTGTGCTCGAGTTCATTCAAATATTGAATACATGGTGTTAGTGGGAGCATTTGATTCTAGAGAAGTTTGTTCTAGCTCATGAAGGAGATATACTTCAAGAATGTGTTTGCGACCTAACAATATAGGGAGGTAGTTTGAACAAGGTATGTCTTATAGCTTCTTGAGCATAATTTAAAGAAACAAAAGTTCCATTTTTTACCTTGAGGGATTATGACAATTGCTTCTAGGGAAAATAGTGAGGTTTGTATGAAAACTACAATGTAGTATATGCAAGTCCGTCTTTCAAAAATTTTGTAGTGCTTTTCATCACTTAGAGGATGAATAGTTGGTCTAAAAAGATTCATATGGAATGAAGGTATCTCATTATGGTTTGTCTTGAAGATCTCTATTGAGGTTTTTACTTCTAAGAAAAGTGTGTTTTCAAGGCTTGAAGTGTGTAATGTGCTCGACAATGGTTGAAAATTCTTAAAAGAATATGTGGAAAGTCATAACATTATGCTTCAAGAAGGTGATTTATCTATGTTAGTATCATGTCCTCCTATAAAATATTTGAAGGTCTTGAAGTATTATTCATCTGAGAAAAGTATGGTAAAACATAGGTTTGTAAGTTTCATACAAAGTTGTTGGTTAGGAAAGTTGTATTAAAAGTAATTTTCATAAAGAAGTGTGTATGTCGGGGGAGGTCTAAGCTTTGAGTGTGTGGAGACCTATAATTTTAAAAATATCTAAGAGGTTTGAAGGCATGAAAATAGGGTAATAAACTCATAATCGGTGTCTACAGACAATGTGTTGCTCCAAGAAAGTAGTTGAGGACCTTAAGGTTTTGATCAAGAGACACAAAGGTGCTCGAGGTGAGAGATAATTTTTTAAAAAAATTAGGTTTGTATTAGGGTGATCAAGTATCAAGATATTAGTTTAATTTTTGAAGGTAAAAAAACATTAGAGAAAGTCATGAATCTGGTTATATTGTGTTGGTCAATGTGAATTCAAGTATATTTATTTGAATATATATTGTTTTTTCATCATAAGTAGTGCCATGATCTCTTATTTAGGTCTGTAAATATTTTTAAAGTCTTTAAATAGATGTGTTATCAGTCATAAAAGTTCTGAGAATAATCAATAAGGTATGTCCTAGTATGAGCATTGCAATATAAAGAATCATGTCTTTAGCTGCCATGGAAAGATGTTTGAAGTCGGTCATGAAGGTTTTATAATCTCGAGTTCCTATGTTGTTTGAAATGTTTGAATTCCTTGAATAAAGTGGTATTTGTCTTAGGGGATCTGAACAAATGTCCATAAGAAGGATATGTGAATCAAGAATATTGTTGCATCATGAGAGGTAAGCTTCCTAGTGATTCTTTGAAGCTTAGATGGTCATGTAAATAGGTAAGCTATTTTGAGAAGAGTGCATGATTTAGGGGGAGCTTGAAGGAGTGTTATAGGACTCGAGAGGGTGGGGGTGGGTTTATGTTTATATCAGCTCATCTAAGAAAAGGTAGAAGTCAAGACAATATTAAGGTGCATGATGTATTCAAGTTGTCTACATAAGTAAGGTATGAGCCAAATTGTGTCATTTAGCCCTTGATATTTGTCATATGGATCTTAATTAAGGTTTGAGTCATTTTTTGAAGGAATGTATTTATTAAGGGGATCTATTTTTTCTTATATTTCTCTTTCATTGAAATAATTCAAAAAGAGAGATTGAGAAATTGAAATGGACTTGTCTTGTTTGGTTGATGTTTGAACCAAGTAGTGAGCTGTTGGTGAAATAATTTGTCAAATGGGAAAATTAGTGGGCTCTCAAAAATGTGTGTGGGATTGGATCCCTTTGCTTGAATGGGGCATCTCCATTTATTTAAAACAATCTAAACTAATTTCCATGATGGCTTGAAGACCGAGAATCACATAGGAATACTTCCCTAAACACGTATCAATTGCTTGTATGTAATATAAGGGAGGAAAATTACTTAGTGAGGGAGGTAGAGGAGACAAATAATAAGGGGATTCCAATCAAAAAATAGCATATAATAGTTTTTTCCATTAAAATTATAAAATTTCACTTGCATTAATGATAAGAAACCATTCACAAAGAAAGAGGAACAATCAACAAGAAACAAGAAACGCTAAGTTTTATTACATCATGTTGCACAATTTACTATGCTCATGGAGTACAAGTTGAGATGGAGATAGAATAGTAGTAGACAAGAAATAGAGAAAATGAAGCCACTTTTTCTAGAAATAAAATGAGAGCTAGTTAAAAAGTATCAAGCATCATCCTAAAATGAGGGTTCCATTTAAATTTATAGCATCATGACTTCAATTTCATCTTCCCTACATGACTTTTCACCTTCCTTCGTGACTGTTGACCTTTCAACTTCCTTCACGACCTTTGATGTTCCTTTGCCACTTGTGACCTTTTTAATTCCTTCACAATCTTTGGTGTTCTTTCGCCACTTGTGACCTTTCGACTCCCTTCACCATGTAGATGCCCAATTTCAAATTTTGGTCACACAAAAGCCTCTCTAGTCACTCAAAAATCTTCTTGATGCATAACAACATCTTTTGGATGCATGACCGCATTCTCGTGGTTGCTTAGACCTTTTGAAATGTTACCAGATTTTATGGTCATGTGACTGCATTGTTGTGTCACTTAAAATTTCTTCTCACGCATCTACACGTTTATGTCATGCGTCTATACTTTGTTGTCACATGTCTACGACCTCCCAGATGGCTAAAAATCATTGACAGGTGAAACAACTTGGTTTTGGGTGACAATAACTTATCATTTGATGACTACAACAAGCTTTTGGGCATCTAGATTTTTTTTTCATATGACCATAACTTGCAATCACGCAACCACAACTTGCAATTGGGCAACCAGAACTGCCCAAACCACTAAAAACTTGTTTTATTCACCCCAAGAGAAAAAAATGATGGATTTTGGTTGTCAAATATACAAATATTCATAGAAAATGGACAATTAATTTAATGGGACTATTTATAATTCATGAAAATTAAGTATTTATTAATTTTTAGCCATATATTCACTTTTTCTCAAGTTTTGTGATGGTGAGCTGAGTGGAAATGAATAGTTTTCAATGAAATAAATCAAAACCAAATTATGGGTAATGGAGAGAATTAAAAATACTATAATTTGAGATTTTATTAGGCTCATAATGCATATTGGCGTGTCTGTAACCTTTCAATCAAGTTTCACCTTATAAGAGGACTCTTGAGCTACACTGCGGATAATTTTCCACCTCTTAATGTTCCCAAAATCTTTCCTCAATCATTCCATCAAGAACTAGGCTCTATTATCTTTCCAATGCTTTGGGTATGAGCTTCTAACTCTTCACGAGGCTCCTGAAACCATTCAAAAAAGGTGACTATATTATTAGAATGTTATCCCCAATACCTTGCTCATAAAGATCCGATTTTACATCACTTAAGTGTAGCAAAACAAATCTTGAATTTTACATCAAAAAACAAAACATCAAATTTAGTCTTCCATGGACTTGAACCATACCGAAACATCAAAATATGTCATAAAAATGGTACCATCACGTAGGGGATACTTGTTAGCTTTGTGTAAATATTGATTTTAAAGTGAGTAGAATAGGATAAATATCATTTTATAATTTTTACTAATAGGTCTTTAAGACACTTTTTCCCGTGAATGTTTATGTCTACGATTAAGATTGCAAATTTTGTTTCACTTTTCGAATGTGATAAAAATTATACCATTCCAACCATGGTGAAATTATATACATGTCCAAAAATAAAATTATTTGATTTCAATATTTTTGATGAAGTTATGGAGGGCAAACTGAAAGTGCTCTGTTTTCTTTATGTTTTCATACCACTTTCACAGAATAAATCATAAAAATAAAATATTCCTCAAAAAAATACAAAATAAAAGCTATCCCAAGATAGATAGCAACATCTAACTTCTCACCAAAGGAAAAAAATATACATCAATTTTTGGCCATCCAAATCATGGGCAAATGGACTGCAATCTTATAGGTGTTTTTAAAAACAAATACCAAGTCATTGAATTTGGAGTGTTTAATATAGCTAAACTTGTCCATTTTAAAAAAAAAAAAAAAAAAAAGTAGTTTAGAAACTAGATTCTGGATGCTACAATTCATATTAATATTTTTTTTTTTCTAATTTTGAGTGTATGCATTGCTAATAATCCCTACAAGTCGATATTATGTTGTTATTTGTAATATGATGTCCACTTATGTCCCCTTTTTGTCCCCCAACTTGCTGCACTTACCCTTGTTCGTAAACCTTATTTTTCTTCCATAACTTTCCTAAAATTCCTTGAATGATTACACATTTTTACCACACACTACTTTGAGGCATTATATCTTCTTGGTACATCCTTGGGAGGTGTTCATTAGGTGTAAACTCCTGAAAATAGGCCTTTTAGGCATATGTGGGCAACTCCTTCCAAGTGGATCACGGTGAACTCATGGATTGATTCCACCAAATTACATGCACATGAAACACACTTTAAAAATATATTTATCATATCCATCTTGGCCATGATAGGGTCTACATAGTCAAAAATTAGTTGGAGAGCAAGTTTACATTGCCGGTTCAGGATTTTGAGTGCGGGATTAATTTTCATGGAAATGTTTTTCAATTTTTCATGCTAGAAATTTAATATGAAAACAAATGGATCTAGCTCAGGGACTTGTTTTAGATTGAAAAAATTAAATACGGGCAAGTAAGAATCCTACAATCTCATGAAACTAAGAGGACTAGTGCCTTATCCATTAGGATATAATATTCATTGCAAAATAAGGATGAATACAACAAAAGCTCATTTATTGAACACAACACACGACAAAAACAAACAAAATGAAAGGAAGGGAATCAAAAATTCAAAGGGAAACACACAAACCTATATTCACCTATGGTACATGTGGGGGACAACCCACTTTCATTGTTTGTATAGTTTTAGATATTGCCCACTGCGAGGAAATTCCAAGTGAGTGTCATCCAGATAAGATAGTTGGAAAGTATTCTCTCCACATGTGTCCCATATCTGAAATGGGCCAAGCCATAGTGAATCAAAATTTCCATGACTTCCTTTTGGTTCTCTCCTCTTATCCCATAGTAGGACAAGATCATCGATCTAAAAATCTCTCTTCTTTTCCTTCTTATAAAAAAATTTCTTTAATTTCAAATTATGGTACTTTATTTGATCAACCACCATCACCCTATCTTCACATAGCTTCTCCAAGTATAACATCCTTTTGTCAAGTGAGTCTTAGAACTCACCATCTTATACTTCTTTGATCAGTTTCAATTCTGGTAACTCTATAGTGATTGGAGCTTCTGCAATTATCCCATATAGGACTTGGAACAAAGACATACCAATTTTTTTAGAGTGATACGATCATACCATAATGTATCATATATCTTTTTTACCAATTTCTATGATTGCGATCTACGAGTTTTCACATAATTGTCACAATATTCTTGTTACTAGATTCTAATTGACCATTCCCCGAGGGTAAAAGTCAAATGCATGGGCTAAGGATATTTCGTATTCACACCAGAACTTGGTTAATTCCATAGAAGATAAATATGTGGAATTTTCAACAAATATCTTTTGTGGAATGCCAAAATGGATAATAATATTTTCCTTAATGAAGTTACATACCATTTATGCATTGAATTTTTGGTGGCATGGCCTTCACCCACTTAGTGAAGTAATCCATTCTTTGTGAGCACGAAGGTATGACCTACACTAGAATGAGGATTAAGAGCACCGATGAAGTCTAGACCCCATTGTTGGAAAGGATCTTCAATCACCACCGATCTGAGTAGAAGTGCAATGAGTTGTTGTCTTTTAAAAAACTGTTGATAAGGATCACACTTAGATACCCATTTCTAAGAATCTTGAAAGAGAGTAGGCCAATAGTACCTCCCTCGAAGGATCTTGTGTGCAATGACCATGGTGGAGAAATTTCCACCACAGGCTTGGTCATGATATGCTTTTAGCAACTGTTCTTGTTTCTCTTTATCAACCTTAGGAAACATCCATCAAGGGATCTCTTGTACAATATATGTTTCCAAATCACATACCTCACAACTTTGAGCTTAAGGGTCCTTCTTTGCTTGTAATCCATATGCTTCATAAAATCACCATAAGTGAGTAAGTAATAAATATCACTATACCACTCATTGGTAGTATTCACAAAGAGTGCCTAGGAAAGTATTTATTTACGCATTCATAGAAACGGCATTCTTTATGTTCATACTAAGTCATGAGAGACTCATCTTCGGCTATCAACCTATATAATCCATTTCCTCTAACCAAATTAGATGGCCTTATCTCAAGTTCATACTCTTGAATCTTTGACACCCAGTTACCTCTTTTTTCTTTGAGGTCTTGTTGAGTCAAGATAGACTTTATAGATGATCCCAAAACCATCACAATGGTGTGAGAGTTTAGGATGTAGAATATGAAATTATTGACTTCCTTAACAAAAAATAAGCATGATTTTCCATAGTAGATTATTTGAGCTCATGATTCTTCAAAAGGTAGCTCATGAAGGCAATATGAGACTCAAACCCTTCCTCATTCTTCTAAACTAAAATAGCTGAAATAGTGTGCTTGGATGCATAAAAATACAAAATGAAATATTTATTGAAATCAGGACATACCAGGGTCAGAGCTTTGGCTATGGCCTTCTTGATGTTCTCAAAATATTATTTTCCCTCCTTACTCCACTTGAAACCCTCTTGGGGATTCATCATTTTGTAATATGTTTGGTCAACTCAACAAAATATAGAATGAAGCGGTGGAGGAATTTGACCTTACCAAAGAATGAATGAACTCCCTTCTTGTTTGTGGGAAAGGAGACTTCTTGAATGGATTGTAATCTTTACGGATCAATCTTTATTCCTTCTTTGTTCATAATGTGTCAAAGGATCTTACCTTGATTAATCCAAATATTGACTTCTTTAGATTTAAGGATATTCCATGTTCTCAACACCTTAGAAAAACTTGTTCGAGGTGTATAATATGTTCCTTCCTATTTTTAGATAATAATGTGAGGTCATCAAGATAAATGACAATACATTTTTTCTTCAAATCATTGAAAGCTAAGTACATTTCTATTTGAAAAGTGACCCAACATTGATGAGACCAAATGACATACGACCGTAGGGAAAAGGTTAGCCATATAGTTGTAAAAGTGGTCATATATTGATCTTCTTGAGTAACTTCAATTTGATTGTAGTGTTTTACCTAATTTCTTAATTTTTACGAGAAGTAATTGAAAAAAGCAGATAAGGTAAAGGTGGTAAGAGTAATACCTAATTTGGGATGGTTGTAGGTTGTATGCGTGCATATCTCAATCCTATATCAAAGTGATTGTGAGACCTTCCTTTTGGCTACCAAAGAGAGTTAAACAATATATGCAGTGGACTTGCCTAGCATGTGCTAGATCCTGGAAGTGTGATACTTCCTAGATGGCTATCAGTCCACTATTTAAAACAATTCAATGCTAAAAATAAAGTAAATATTGTCCTACTGTAGTTTAATATGATTTAGGCATCTCATACAAACACAATAGGCTAGATATAATCTAACAGGCTAGGCTAGAAGGAGATCCAAAGGTCAAGTAGGTTGGTTATAGGTGAATATGAGCTAATAGGCTAGGTTAGATACAGATCTGAAGGTCAAATAGGTGTTCAGGTAGGTATAGGCCGGGAAAAATGAGGTCAGGTTGAATGTGAGTCACAAATAGGTTGTTGTTTTGGTAGAGATTAGGGAAAACAGAGACCGACCATGGTTCTACAAAACCGATGATGGTCTTACCGTAACCGGTGATGGTTAGAGAGAACCGATGATGCGTGTATAGTGTCGAAGCTGGTAAAATCACATAGTTTTTTTGGGAGTTTTGGGGCAAAAGTGGAGTTGGTGGAAGGTAGGGATTGATCACATGAGGGGGTGTAAATATGTTGCGAAGGTCTGAGATTACTGAAGAGGTCAGATAGATAATTGGGCAAGGTATTAAGACGATTGGGTATAGAAGGTGGCTGAAACTAGAGAGAGGGAATGGACAAAGGGTGAAGGATTAAGTTCCTTTACCAAAAATATTGCAGATGTTGATAAGCAGATGAAATAGGTTGGAGGAGGATACTTACTCTTCTGTGAGGTATGGGTCTGAAGAATGATGAAGATGTTGTTGTGTTGGAGAATGTTGGGTAGAAAGTTTCACTATTGTGCTAGTGTATTTGGTTGCCTTTGTTGATCTCCAATTAGTCTTCTGTTCTGCTGCTACGTTTGTAGAGATCGAATTCACGATAAAAGTAAAATCAATGCCAACTTCAACCTTGAACAACAATAACCTATACAAAGTTAGAGATGGGTCTAAATAGGCCATTTGGTCCATCCTGGCATAACGGCGTCAGTTTAGGGTGAACCGACATCGGTTTAGGGTAAACCAACATCGGTTTGGGTGAGATATCTTAGTTGTTCAAAAGTTTCCTAGGAAGTTGTTCCGCCATTTGATAAGGGTCTCTTCTTTTCCTCGGGGTGAAAAACCGACCTTAGGAGGCTTTTAAATGTGAGGTGAGGGGATGGGTCTAATGTTAGGTTTATTTAGGACATTGGTTTAGGGTTTAGGTTAATGGGTCAAATGATGGGGGTGGTTAGGTGAGGTGTATTTAATAAAGGCAATTATATTAAATAGATGTGTGAGGGTAGTGAATTAATTTAATGTGAATAATTAAATTAATGTGTGTGTGGGTAAAAGGTCATTAACTTAATTAAAATAATTAAATTAATATATATGGAGGTAAATGGCATTAATTTAATTAAAGTAATTAAATTAAAATGTGTGGGGTGTAGGAGGTAGGTGAAGGTGTTGAGGATGAGGAAGTGATTATAGGGCTGCTAGTAGGGGACCAAGGTGATTACGACATGATTTTGGTGTCTACATTTTTCCCCTTCTTGTTGCGTAGCTTGTATTGGTAAGCGATGTGAACAAGAATAGAGTGTGGTTGCCCCAAGTGGGAATGAGGGTGATCCCCCTCAAACCAGAACTGATGAGGTGGCAAAGCACATTGGCGAGTGGTTTGATAAAATTGGATGTGAAGAAGAATAGATGAAAAATGAGGAATGGAGTAAAGGGAAAATCGGGCATATAGGTAAATGGGTAAATGGGCCAAGGTCAAAGGTAGTGGTAGTTGAATGCACACACACATATAAACTATGACACGGTACCAGGTTGAAGAGCTTGCAAACTCTACATCGTCTAAGGTTGATAGGTTTATCCAAACAAGGTTGAAGTGATTCCGGTATCCAAGGTATAGGATATGGTCAGGAAGCACAACGTAGGTTAGGTGCATGAACATTTAGGTATGTTCCAGTACACCCAAGGTAGGGTCAGGATAAATGGTCATGACAATAGGTGAGGTAAGGTCATTAGGTCAATCAACACAGGTATAGGATAAGGTCGAAGCATATAGCAAGCACATTGGTTCAAAGGTCACAAATAGTTTTTTGGGTCTAGGTAGATAGGTCACAACATAGGTAAGGCCGAGGTAGGGGTAAAATAAGGAGATGCCAATCGGCTAATGAGGTGAGGTTAAAGAAGGTGGAGGGCTAGAGAAGAAGGTAAAGTGGTCCAGGTAGGTGTAGGGGAGGCAAAAGAAAAAGGAGGTAAGGAAAATGAGGTCAATGTGAGGTCAAAGGTCACAAACAATTTTATGGGTAACCAGTAGTGGTCAGTATGAACCGATGACGGTGGAGAGGAACCGAGGTAGGGGTAAAATAAGGAGCATCGGAATCAGCTAACGAGGTGAGGTTAACCGACATCGGTTGAGTTGGGTAGGTTATAAAAAGTGAAAAACCCACATTTTAAAAATTCATTTGTGCATTTGGAAAAGAAAAAAAAGGAGGTAAGGAGGACAATGAGGTCAATATAGGGAAAGGAGTACGTAGGAGTAGATTGGTTGAGTGAGAGGTGGGGTCATGAGATCGATTGAGCGAGGTGATTGGTGGAGAGAGGTGGAGGTCATCAGATGAGGATGGAGGAGGAGGCAGAGGGATCGGAGGAGCCGGCGTGGAGGTCGGAGGTTCCACCATGAGTCGGTAGGGTATAAAAGTGGATTTGAACCTTGTTTTTGATTCATTTAGTTAACTTGATGAAAATGTAGAAAATAATAAAAAAAAGGGGATGATGGGGAAAGAGATTTCAAAATGGGAAATAGTGGGTTAAACACCGTAATAGGAAGGGTCTAGGGGTAGTAAAAGGGTCCATTAGGAACTATTAAGGGTGTAAGAGGGATGATGGGAGAGACCTATGTCTCCACCATGACCACGATGGCTTGGCTCAGGGGTAGGGGAGGAGAAGCCGATAGATGTACAAATTGATGATGTTAGGGTTACGGATGGGTATGGTAGGGGTGGGGTGGCACAGTTGAGAGCCATACCATGAGGGCCAGGCAGCCGGACTTATCCACCACCACGGTTTAGAGAGATGCCCTATAGGGGTAGTGGCTACATTTGGTGATGCGGGAGGGGATCATGCGGGGCAAATCACGGGTTTAGAGGCACATGTTGCCACATTACAAGCCTAGATAGCTACACTTTAGGATCAGGAAGGGTAGGGATAGGTACCTGCACAGGTGGAGGTAGGGGAGATGGAGATGGAGAGGAGGTAGGTGGAGATGAAGGGGAGATGGCTGCTCTATAGGCGTAGGTGCAGGATTTATAGGGCCAGTTGGCCATAGTGCAGGGGTTAGGTGATGGGTCTGAAAGGCCAATTGACAATAGCATAGCACATATTACTACTTTGTTGGCCCAGAATACGACACATGCATAGACTCGGGGTTGACTCGAGGCTCTAGTACCAAAGAGGGATTAGTGTAGGTTCAGGGAATAAAGTCCCATTATACAGGTACCCACGTAGGTAGTGGGACCCATGGCACCTCCACAGATAGTGCCCATGGCCAGGTTCAGAGATGCCCTAGGAGAGGCACGGTATTACCAGGATCATTTGTTAGTTTGCCGGGCTAGATGTGCCCTCCTATGCCAGTACAGAGCACAACAGGCCTCTAGTGAGAGGACCAGATCCTACACTCACAGTGTGGAGAGTACAGAGGCGGAAGCCCCAGGGACAAGGTCATGGTGAGCCACTAGTGTGCGAGAGGCCAGCCCCAGTGAGGGCCCATCGGGAGGTGAGGTAGGTGTCGAGGCCCCAAGCATGTGCAATAGAGGGGGTCGGGAGACACGATGACATGGATCATTCCCGACATCGATGGGGATATGATTGACTTTTATGGACTATCTTATGTGTTGAGTCATTTTTGTATGTATTATATATGAGACCAACCTACGTGCTAAAGATATTTTTGTATTTATTATTGTGTTATACGTGATACTGACCTGTGAGCCAAAGATTTTTTATTGATTCATTCATTCTTTTTGTATATATGAGACCGATGCCTATGTGCCATGACATTTTTTATTATATATCATGCATGCCAACATTTTTGAGATGATGGCCATGATGAGAGACAGGCATGATTTTGAGATACACAGTTATTGATTTATATGATGAGATTCATGGTATTTTGTGATGTGTTGATGTGTTTATGAGATATTGGTTTATGGCTTGTGTTAGATGAGATATGGATTTGTTACTTTGTATTAGATGAGATATGGGTTTTTGGTTTGATATGGGTGGAAATTAGGTGAGTTAGGCATGGATGGAGTCAGGTTGGTTTAGGCATGGTTGAGTCAGGTTGTTTAGGCATGGATGAGTTAAGTTGTTTAGGCATGGTTATAGGATGGATTGGGTTATTTTAGGCATGGATTGAGTCGGGTTATAGGCATGGATTGAGTCGGTTGTTGGTTTAGGCATGGATTGAGTTAGGGTTGAGTTAGGTTTGGTTAGGAGGTTGAGTTAGGTAGGCATGGAGGCATGGTGGAGTCAGGTTGGTGGTTTAGGCATGGATGGAGTCAGGTTGTTTAGGCATGGATGGAGTTAGGTTAGTTTAGGCATGGATGTTCATTTTGGTATTTTGATAACAAATGGCAATATAAATGCATGAGATGGTGTAAAATGTGGAAAATTTGGTTATGTATGAAAATGTGAAATAATATAAGTGGTAAAAGTTATGTGGTATATGGTTTAGATGTCGAGGTTTTTGATATGAATAGGAAATCAGGTAAAAGGGGGAAAATGGTTAGGGTAAAGAGTGGTCGAGCTAACCTTCCAGGGCCCCATGCCTTGAAGTGCTACCTACATAGTCCCGGTGAAAAGGGACCTCAGAGCCGATGTAGTTCTCCCATAAGCTAGGAAGAATATGAGAAGATAGAAGAATAGGTAGTGAGGTTGATAGTTAGGTTGGATTCGAGGTCATAGGTATGATTAGGTCAAGGTCAATTAGGTTAGGTGGAGGATAGGTAGATAGGTAAAGGTGATTTTAGGTCGATAGGTATAATCAGGTAATGTTTGGGTAGACATGGGTGATTTTAGGTCGATAGGTAGTGTTGATTCTAGGCCATAGGTATGATTAGGTCAAGGTCGATTAGGTTAGGTGGAATATAGGTAGATAGGTATGGGTGATTTTAGGTTGATTGAGGTGTGAGAAGAAAATCCCAAAAGACAGGTGTCGAGGGTCTAGTCCTATATAGGAAGATCAAAAGGTAATGAAGAAGAGAAAAGATAAGAGGGGGCAAAGAAAGCCACCCGATTGGCAAGGATCAAAATGTATGAAACACATCTACAGATAGGCTAGTGAACGTAAGACCCTAAAGACATTGCATGATTGATTACTCTAAAGGTGAAGAATAGTCACAAGAATCACCAAATGTCATAGGTTCAGCAAGTCCCTTGAGGCAGTATGAGGTGAAAGACAACGGGTAAGGAGGTGAAGGTAATTGGGTCATAAAATGGGAAGTAAAATGCCTTGGGCAATAGAGCCAAGATCACAATAGGCAAGTCCATGACAAAAAAAGGTTACTTTTCTTTTTCTTTTTTTTTTTGACTTTTTAGATAGACTGATCGATGCGGAAGTCTATATGGGATGAGTATATGTCTCCTTGAGGTCTTCGTGAAGCTGATCGATGCGGGAAGCTTCTAAATTTTGATTTTTGAGAAAATAGTCTTCTTTTTGGAAAGACTATGTAGAGAGTTGTGAGCTTTTTATAGCTTTCCTTCAAGGGAGCAGTCTATTTATAGCGATAATTGAAGGTGGAAGATGTCCTTTTGAGGGATTCATATTTTATATTGGAAGTTTGACTCAAGGAGTTGATCCCTTATATTGGAAGATGTCCTTTTGAGGGATTCATTCATTTTTTTTTTTTTGGCTTTTAAGTCATGGATGAGACTATAATGAAGCATTTGGTTCTTGTTGAGAAGGCAAGGGTGAATGACCATGGGATCTCATCTAAAAGAAGATGAAAATTATCCATGAGAATCATGCCATGTGTAGAGCCATGGTGCACATATTTAAGATAAGGAAAAAGGGTGACGGGTAATCACATGATTCTTGTTTAGTCATTGGAGATGAGGGTGGAAAAAAAAAAAGGTAAATGGCGCTCAAGGGATGAGCATGAACTAGATAAATAGTGATGTAGGACTAGAAGTCAACAATAGAATGGTCGAAGATGCAAGGCATTGAGGGCTCGGTTTGGGCTTACCATCAAGTGAAGACAAGTGATAAGCACCTGATCCATAGTCATGGGTCACGATGTATGGTCCAAGCCAATTAGGAGCAAATTTTCCCCATTTGCTTTTTTTTCTCTTTGGTTACATGTTGATTTTCCTTGAGGATGAGATCACCGACCTTGAAGGTGCGTTCATGGACACATTTTCATAGGCACACTTGATGCATTTTTGGTAGACTTGGAGATGGTCGAGGCATGAAGATGATCTTTTGTCTAATAACTCAAGTTGTGCTAAATGGTCTTGGTGAAAGTCATCATCAGTAAGCATATCTTGAAGGGAGATACGAGAGAGATGGGATCTAGAATTTGAGAGGAAAAACAACCTCGGTACCATAGACCAGAGAAAAGGGAGTGGCAGCGGTGGAGGTGCGAATACTAGTATGGTATGCCCAAAGAGCGAAAGGAATGTGTGTATGCCAATCCTTCCCAGTATCGTTAACCACTTTCATGAGAATTTTTTTAGGGTTTTGTTGGTGGATTCAGCTTGGCCATTGGTTTGTGGGTAATATGGTGAGGAGAAGCTAAGTTGGATACTCGAAAGTGTCACAAAGCTTTTGTAGAGAGTTTTGTTTTTGAATTGTTTTCCATTATCAGTGATAAGGCGATGTGGAACACCGAAGTGACAAATAATGTGATGATTGATGAACTCACATATTTTCTCAACTTTAGTGGAGATGAGGGGTATGGCTTCAACCCATTTGGTGTAATATTCGGTAGTGGTGATGATCCATTGATGTCTTAGGGAAGAGTGAGGATTGATCTCTCCGACAAGATCCAAACCCCATTGAGAGAAGGGCCAAAGGTCACGAGTGACCTATAAGGCATGACTAGGTGTGTGATGAAGATTGGCATGTTGTTGGCATTTTACACAACACTTAACGTAGTCACAACAATCATGATTGAGGGTCAACCAATAATAGCCTAGGTGAAGAATGCGTTTAGCAATAGCAAGGCCACTAAAGTGACCTCCACATATGCCATCGTGAACTTCTTTAATGGTATAGGGGATTTCAGAGCTGGTGAGGCATCGTAAGAGAATACCATCAAAGCCTCGTTTATAGAGAAGGCCACCCATGATGACATAATGAGAGGCCTTTTTGAGAAAGGCACATTGTCCATTACGTGTGAGATCAGGAGGCAATATAGAAAGGGAAAGGTAGTCCGCAAGCTACTTATACCAAAGGTCTTGTGTGTTTAGTGAGGTAGTTCGGATGAGGTTAACACAACAAGATTTATAAGAAGGTCTCGGTATGCATTTTATGGTAACAAAGATGTTTGAATCATAGGTGAAGCAGGTATTTGAGAAGTGAGGTAGGCCATGGTATCCATGAATTTATTGGTGGATCATGGAATAGTTTGAATTTTATAGCGGTCAAAGGTAGTCAACATGATGCCGATGTAACATTTGTACTCTTGAAGTATTTCATTATGACACTGATAAACACCATTGACTTGGTTTACTACTAGTTGAGAATCACCAAAGATATTAATGGACTTAACCTCTAAGGCATAGGCAGTCATGAGACCCAATACGAGTGCTTCATATTCGGCGATATTGTTGGTGCATTCAAAGTCAAGTTTAAATGATAAGGGCATGGGTTCACCATCAAGAGGAATGAGGATAATTCTGCACACCACCCCCATGCTGACATTTGGAACCGTCGAAGAATAAGGTCATTTGGTAAGGGTCATCATCTAAAGAGAGGTTAGCAATGGATTCATCAGGGAAATCAAAATTCAAGATTGATTCCCAGAAAGAGGTGCATCAGTGAGTTGGTCAATAATGGCCTGGCCCTTGATAGATTTTTGGTGGATGAATTCTAGGTCTAGGTCAGCAAGAGAGCATGAGCCAACGTGCGGCACATTGATTTTGGTAAGGTTTAGCATACATGAAGTGTAAGGGGTCAGTGTTGGTCACAACATAGGTTTTGTGGTTGAGTAGGTAATGGTGAAGTTTGGTGGCAACAAAAACTAAGGCTAAGAAAGTTTTTCAGGGTGAGTGTATCAGGTTTCATAGTCCAGAAGGGTATGACTTATGTAATAAACCACCTGCTCCCTATGTTGTTCATCACGATGAGCGAGCATAGCCCCTAAAGAGTGATCGGTAGCTGAGATGTATAGGTAGAAGGGTTGGTCATCTTTAGGTGGAATGAGTATGGGTGGTTGGAGAAGGTATTGTTTTAAGGCCTCAAAAGCTTTGTGGCAGTCATCATCCCATTTGAAAGAGACATCCTTTTTGAGAAGGTGATGAAATGGTTGACAATGATCAGATAATTGTGAAATGAAATGGTGAATGGACTGCAATTTACCTTACAGGCTATGAAGTTGTTTAAGGTTAGTGGGCAGAGGCATTTCCAAAATGGCCTTGACTTTAGTAGGGTCAAATTCTATACCACGTAAGGAAATGATAAATCCCAGGAGCTTTCCTAAGAGAACCATAAAGACACACTTTTTAGGTTGAAGGTGGACGTAATATTTAATGAGGTGGTCAAAGATGGTTTTGAGGATGGCGAGGTGCTCGGTGCGATGACGTTTAGATTTGGCTAAGAGATCATCCACGTAATCTTCCAATATGCGATGCATGATATCATGGAAGATGTAAGTCATAGCCCATTAATATGTGGCACCAACATTTTTAAGGCCAAAAGGCATGACTCGATAGCAGAAGGTCCCCCAAGGGGTAATGAATGTGGTTTTGTGTTGATCCTCTAGGGCGAGCAAGATTTGGTTATAACCAAGAAACCATCCATAAGTGATAACATCTCATGGCCAGCGGTAAGGTCAACCAATTGGTCAATACCAGGAGAAAGGAAAATCATCTTTAGGGCAGGAAAGGTTGAGATCATGGAAATGGTGCAAATGTGAAGTCCCCTATCACCTTAGTGACAGGGACGATGTTAGAAATCCATTGGGGTAATCGATGGGTAAGATGAAGGAAACTGAGAGAAGGCGTTGAAGTTCTTCTTTGACAAGAAGAGCAATGCGAGGGTGCATTTTCCTCAACTTTTGTTTTACGGGTTTGGCATCGGGAATGGTTACAATATTGTGGACCATGATAGTGGGATCAATGCCAGGCATGTCAGCATAGGACCAAGCGAAAGCATGGCTATGATTTTAAGAAAAGAAGTGAGGGCTTCTTGTTCAACAACATCTAGAGATTGGCCAATCTTGAGAATGTGGGGGTCATCCTAAGTGTGGATGTTGACTTTGATAGTCGATTCATTCAACATTGTTTACATCTTAGAAGGTAACGATCGGTGAATATAAGAGTCTTCAGCACCAAGGTAGGTGAGTATGGACTCATCATCCTAACATTGAATGACATTAATAGAAGGAGTATCGTCCCCTATCATGTCAAGATACAAGAAAGGAAGAGAGGAAGGAGCCTCGCCATCATGGTGATAGGTCAGAGGTCCCAAGGAAATGGTATTTATGGAAAAAAGGTAGGAGGGATAGATTCAGGATCCATCAACTCTGTTGGTGAAGGTGGTGAAGGTGGGGTAGGTGAAGAAGGTGGAGAGGGGTCAATGTCTTCAATGAGTTCAATACGGGGCTTTTTGGCAGGTAGTTCGGTAAAACTAATTCCACTACGATCATTGTGTTTACGCATGGTACATGAAATAATGGTGTGATGACCTTGTTTGTAAAGGCCAAAACCAAAACCCTTCCAGGCACAACGGTGTAGGAAAGTGTGAGCAAAGCGGCGGTTGGTAAGTGACTGAAGGTCAGCCGAAAAAGGTCGGGTTTGTGATGGTGGTTCGGGTGTGTAAGTGGAAATATCAAGTCCCCCATAGGTAAGATGGGTATGAGAGGTGGGGAGGACCATAAAGGAGATGCTCGCCTATGTGGTGATCATAGTGAGGATGTTGGTGAAGGTTTCCATACTCTTGTGGAGTAAGGAATGTATTGACATTATACAGGTGATACTCCCCCATAGTGAGGTGTTGAAAAACACCTTCCAAGGGATCAATGGTTGATATATTGGTGGCTGGAATGGAGGAAGCATTAGAAGTTAGATTGACAGAGGTGTCGGTTAGTTGGAAGCTGATGTGTGACTAGTAGAAGTGACAACAATAGTGGTGGAATAGAAGATTTAGGTGAAGGTGAGGTTGCAACGGCACTTGGTGGATGGGGTCATGTGTGAAGAAGATGTAGGTAGGGAGGTAGATGCCTTAATAGGTACAAGGACATCATTGGGCTGGTAAAGCATGTTGTAGTTTTGAAAGGTGATGGGTCAGCTGGAATGGTATAGGAATGTCCTTCATGTTCGAACTTTACACATCGGTGCAAAGTAGAAGGAACACAACCCATGGCATGAATCCAGGGTCTGCCGAGCAAAAATTGTATTAAAACTCCCCTTCCAACACATAGAACAACTCGGGAACAGTATGGGGACCCACACGAACATGGAGGATGATAGTGCTGAGTGTAGAGGTGATAACATCATTGAATGAATGCAACATGACTAGATGTTTATGCATGCAGTTGTTAGGTATGCATTTTTTCGAATGCGTGAGAGGAGATGATGTTAATGCTAGTGCCCCCATCGATCATAACACATTGAACGTATATTATCGATATGGATGGAGATGAAAAGTGCAAGATCTAGGTCATCGGTTTGTGGGGACAAAATTTCATCATCGAGAAACTAAGGATAACAACTTGGTGAATAGGTGGAGGTGATGAGGTAGATGGAAATTTGGTGAGAGAAGTGACATGATGAGGTGTGATAATAGATGCTACAGGTGTGGGGTCATTAGGTAAAACCTCAATAGATTGAAGGACCTCCATGAGGGCTTGACGATGTGACTCTGAGGTTTGGATGAGGTCGTATAAGGACATTTTGAGGGGAGATTGGTGTAGTTGTTTGAGCATGGTGTGATGTGTGACACCATTAGAAATGGGGTATGTGGGGCCATAAATAGTTATTTTAGGTATGGGTGCAGATGGTATGTTGGGTATAGGATTGGTTGGTGGGTCAATTGCCTTTTCTTTTCCCTTTTGCACACATGTAGTGACATGTACCATGTTGATTTGAGGGAAGTTGGAAAATGGAGAAGGTGTAGGGTAAGTGGTATAATGACATGAAGGGCAAAAACCTATTGGAGGAGAAAAGCCTTGTGAGGTGAGTTGGGCACAATGACATTTGGGTGGTGGCATGGCAAGTTCTCTTGATGTGAACCATGTTAATTTCAAATTTTGGAGGTGG
Source organism: Taxus wallichiana var. yunnanensis (assembly GCA_018340775.1). NCBI lineage: Eukaryota > Viridiplantae > Streptophyta > Pinopsida > Cupressales > Taxaceae > Taxus > Taxus wallichiana. Next base: position 903,401,991 of record CM031235.1, on the reverse strand, counting down.
CTCTATGAGCTGTGAGGGTGGAGGTTGTGGTATAGGTGTAGGAGGAAGATGTGAAGAAGGTGGTGAGGGTGAAATAGGTTCATCATCTAGGAGGTCATCATCATCAAAATTGGGGTCAGAAGGACATAATTGAATGAGGGCAGCCTTTAGACCCTTACAGTTCTCAACATCATGTCCTAGCACACGATGGTAAGCACAAATTTTAGTATCATCAAACCCTTCCGGTTTAGGTTTAAGAGGGTCGTAAGGTCTAAGAGGAGGGAGAGTGATAGCAGAGCTTTCCAGGAGGTTAGCCAAGATGGTGGCGTATGATCCCACCAGTGGATCACAATGTGAAGTGAAAGTAGGTTTGGTTGGAAGATTGGGTAGTTGTGGTGGTAGTTGAGGTGATGCAGTCTTGGATTTGGGTTGTACTTTCTTTGGTGTAGGTGCAACAATAGAAAGAGGGGTAGGTTTAACCACCTCTTTGGAAATTAATGGTTTTTTCAATTTTGGTGCTTTTTCTTAGGTAGAGGTGTAGGGGAGCACGTGATGTAGATGGCAAGGCAGATGGTGGGAGAGGATGAGTGACCCAAGGGGAAACTGAGGTGCAGTGGTAGGTGTTGGTCAAGGTCGAGAGGGAGGTACAGGTGAGGTGGAAGAAAATGTCATAGGTAGTGAAGGAGGTATAGAAGGTAATGGTGGTATAGGAGGCAAAGAAGTTATAGATGGTGATGAAGGACACAAGGTTCACCTAGGTAGAGTTACAGTCTATGGTAAAGGGGTCAAGGGAATTTTAGGTTTACCCCTGGAGAGCGTAGATTTTGTTAAGGTAGAGGGGTGAGGTCCCAAGATGGATGGTAGGGGTGAAGGTGATAAAGGTGTAGTTGGTGAGGTCGGTGTGTGTGGATTAGAAGGTTGGGTTTTTCATTTAGGTTGAGGGATTGGTTCAATAGGTATATGGGAAGATGTGGTCAAGTGTATCTTGACAGGAGGATGTGCAAGGTTTGATGTGGGTGTGACCCCTAGAACACTAGTGGGTTTAGATACAAGAGATGGTGTTGGAACACATCGCTAGCAAATAGAGGGGGGTATAGATGAGGATGATGCAATAGAAGATGTATCAAGAGTTATGTTCATGTGTGGTTTGGGTTGTTGAAACATCTTTGGATAAATGGTAGAAGTGTCAGTGGAAGATGATTGCATTTGGGTTAAGATCGGGAGTAAGAGATGCCCCCAAAGTAAAGACCTATCAACATAGTCTAGGTGGTCAGCCAAACGTGAGAACGACATTGTGGTAGATGAGGTAGATGTGGAGTGAGTGGGTATTCCCGTAAAATGTGTCTGAGAAACAGGGAATTCACTGGCTTCGGCCTCTATAGGTAAGAGAGCCGAAAGTAGGTCCATATGATCTTGGGTAGCTATTGGAGAATGGTCACCGAGCGGTAACGGAAAATCTATTGGATCCTAAATAGGTGGAGAAGATGATGGGTACTCCTCTGTGGGTGGAGGAGGTACAATTGGTAGTGGTTCACTTGGGTAGGGAAGTTGAAGGGAAATGATATCGGTGCTAATGAGAGACTCCTCCATAGGTGTACGGGGAGGTGAAGGGATTTCCTCTATGGGTAGAGGAATGGATAAAGTAGGTTCCTGTGTGGGTAGAGGATTTCGGGCTAGGATTTCCTCGATGGAGGGGATAGGAGATATTTGGGAATCAAGTGGTAAGTCGGTAAAGATAACATGTACCTCACATGTATTACTTTCGTTGTGTGAGGCATTACTAGTTTGATCATTAGATGGGAATGGTTAGGGAATGGTTTCTTGAATATATGAAGGTCTTGATTGGCGGTGCATTAGGGTTATCCAGGACTAACTCACCACTCTCGAGCATTCCTTGAACAATGTTTTTAAAGGTGATACAATTGTTGTCACTGTGACCATTTACATGGTGATAGTTATAGTAGTCATTTTCCTTGTACCAACTTGGTATGGGGCGAGAGGGGTCAAAACCAATATGTGGTTTGATAGGAGGAAGGGTGATGGCATTAGCTTTAATAAGATTTTCTAAAATAGATGAATATGGTTCCCCAATTGAGGTGTATTTCTTTTGTTCTCGTTTGAATTGGAAGGCTTGAATGGTGACAAATTGGATGAAGGTTTAGCATGATTGGATGGATGAGCAGGGCCAGCCTTAAGTACCACTATGTTGGTAGTTCCCTTGGCTTTGGAATAACTCATCTGAGGTTTTGAGGAAGAGGAAGTATCATGTGATTTAAACGAGGAGTTCTTGTTTCGTAATTGTATCTTCTTCTCTTCGATGGCATGAATTTTGAGCTTACGTGCCATGGTGAAAGCCTCATCAAATGTTTGAAAGGTTTGCACTTGTAAGGTAGGTGAGATATGTCTAGCACAAGCTCATGTGAAGAGCTCTATGAGTTCAGTTTGTGGTAATTGGAAAGTGAGTTGGTTGATTAGGCTACGCCAACGAGCAAAAAAATATGATAGATTCATCATCATATTGACGCGTGGAATAAAGATCGGTCATGGTAACCTTCTTGACAACATTAATCGAAAAATGATCCAAGAAGGCTTGGGCTATTTGGTTGAATGAGAAGATGGAATGTCTAGGTAATCCACTATACCAGTCCAATGCTGGACTAGTTAGGGACATGGGAAAGGTTCACAAAAGCAAAGCATCATCATGGGCAATTAAGTAACACCCATGTTTGAAAGATCACAAATGTTGTTGTGGGTCTTCCTTACTTGTTAAAGTGGTTAAACTTAGGCATCTCCCAGTGTACAAGATATGGGAAAATGGGAATGGATGGGTGAATAGGCTCATTACAAATCTTGTCATAGGTGAGAGAATTACGGGAGCTAGAAATAGATGCTTCTAATGTCTACATCTTATCCATCATTAACTTGATAAAGTCATTGTTAGGTTGTGAAGATTGGGTACCCCAGGAGCGAAAGGAGGTTGTTGTGGGACATATGAAGAATAGGACATTCTAGAATATGGTGGTGTCGAATAAGGAGGTGGGAATTGAGAGACAGACATAGGGTATATATCCGGACTAAATGACCGATGAAACAGGAGGTGGCTGGTAGTAGGTATGTGAGGGTGGGACACTCGTAGTGACCCTAGTAGAGATGGGAGGTAGAGATTGGGGAATAGAAAGGAAAACGTTTTGAAATGGGGTAGAGGTTACCGACACCAAGGGTGGTAGCATTGTTACGACTGGTATATATGAGACAACATGTGGATGATGTTATGTTTTGGGTGGTGGATGAAGGTATGGTGGAGACTGTGCAGTGCAATAGAGGTGGTGGATGTGGTGGTCAAAGTTGGTGTGGGACCTAGCTGTGACACAACTAGGGGATAAAATGGGTGAGGTCACCATGGTAGGAGGTGGAGCCGAGGTGGAAGCAATCATTAGGGATGGAGAGTAAAGGATACTAGGCATGCCATAAATCAATTGGCCCGAGGCATCTCAGTGGAGGCATGGGTGAGGTAGTGGCTCAAAGCAACGGGGGATTCTAATCCGGAGTCGTGTGAAAATCCATGTCACCTGTAGGAATGGTGATAGGTTGATTGGGATCCATGGATGATGAGATGGAAGGTGGTGAAGGACTAGGTGATGAAGGGCTAGGTGGTGAAGAGCTAGGTGGTGAAGGGCTAGGTGGAGCGGTAGTCGACTAGTGTGAAATACGAGGGCACTTGCCTAACTACGGGTTAGCACCATGTGGATAGGAACTGATTTGGTGAGACTGTATTATGTCTGAATGGCACAGAACACAACAAAACTAGGAAAATAGTCATGGTAAGTGAATTAGGTTAATGGTGAGCTCTAAAAAACAACATAGGGTGACCGACATGCGGTTCGGGTAAACCGATGCGATTAGGCTTAACTTAACAGGTTGATTCTATGAAAAAACTAATAGTCTATTAAATGATGGTCCCAGACTGACAATTTTCACACAAGATGAGACGTAAGGTGACTGTGATTGAAGTAATGACAATATGAAAGGTGATAGGAGCCTTTTACTCAGAAAGTGAAATAGGTGTCTTTTGGATAGGTATCCAAGAAGACTTTAGACCAATGTTAGTTGGGTTAAATTGATGCCGGTTAAAGATAACCATAGCCGGTTACTATGAAATTGAAATAGAGAATAAGAAAAGTGGTTGTAATTTAAAATTTTGTGTTGAATCAAACCCAGAAGTCTGAGAATGATGTAGATGTGGTCTAGGCACACTCAGATGAATTCATAATACATTGAATATGATTGGGAGTGTGCAAGGAAAGACAAAAATAATGATCAAAGCTCTCACCTCAAAATGAAAATCAAGCAAAACACTAAGAAAGAACATTCCTAGAGTGCCTATTCTATTACGTTTGTTTAGCTTATGCTATTTGTATGGACTGATTGTTATGAACAGAACAATAGAATTTCTTGGTGAGGAAGGCTTCCTACGAAGAAATAATTCTAAAGGGTGAGGTTTTAGGAATGTTATGGCGGGGGCGGGCTTCGCTCTGAAGTATGACTCGACAGAGCAGCAAGTTGGGTGCCCACTGTGCCATGATCGTGTGATCACCTACAACTTCTTCCAGGTAGGATGTTGTTTAAGAATGTATGTATTTTGAATTTTTGTGTGGTTTGGTAAGACTCAAAAAGAGAAAAGATAGAAGTGCTTTTCTATGATTTGTTTGTCAACCATCAGCTGGTCATGACTTCCAGCGTATAGGTTGCCCTCAATTAATGTGAGCTAATGAGTTAAATCAAAATGTAATGCACTTGTTTTAAACCCAAATCAAAAGTATGATATTCGATGACAACAATAGATGAATAAGAAGAGGGATGCTCTTTCACTAAAATGTAGAAAACAAGAATAAGAAGGTTCTTTTTAAATACACCAAAAGAAATGTGTCTTTCGGAGCAAGTAGAAAGAAGAGAATGTTACCAAGGAGAAAGTTTTAATGTGAATGCTATTAGAAGGGAAACAAACACACACAATTTTTCACCTAGGAATGAAGAAAGATGCAAGGAACCCCGAATGGGTCCCACCGGGTGTGCCAAAATGTTTCACTTGATTTCTTAGTTTTTTAAGAAGTACTTGATGAAATAGATAAGGTAAAGGTGGTAAGAGGAATACTTGATTTGGGATGGTTGAAGGTTGTATGCGCGCGTATCTGAATCCTGAATCAAAGTGATTGTGAGACCTTCCTTTTGGCTAGGAGGAACTACCTATATAAGAATCAAAACAAGACCACCAAAGAGAGTTAAACAATATATGTAGTGGACTACCTAGCATGTGCTAGATCCTGGAAGTATGATACTTCCTAGATGGCTATCAATCCACTATTTAAAACAATTCAATGCTGAAAATAAAGTAAATATTGTCCTACTGTAGTTTAATATGATTTAGGCATCTCATACAAATGCAATAGGCTAGATCTAATCTAATAGGCTAGGCTAGAAGGAGATCCAGAGGTCAAGTAGGTTGGTTATAGGTGAATTTGAGCTAACAGGCTAGGTTAGATATAGATCTGAAGGTCAAATAGGTGTTCAGGTAGGTATAGGCAGGAACAATGAGGTCAGGTTGAATGTGAGTCACAAATAGGTTGTTGTTTTGGAGAGACAGACAACGGTTCTACAAAACTGATGACGGTCTTACCGTAACCGGTGATGGTTAGAGAGAACCGATGACGGTTAGGTCGGGAACTTGGTAAAATCACACAGTCTAAGTTTTGGGAGTTTTGGGGCAAAAGTGGAGTTGGTGGAAGGTAGGGATTGATCACAGAGGGGGTGTAAATATGTTGTGAAGGTTTGAGATTACTGAAGAGGTCAGATAGATAATTGGGCAAGGTATTAAGATGATTGGGTATAGAAGGTGGCTGAAAACTGGAGAGAGGGAATGGACAAAGGGTGAAGGATTAAGTTCCTTTACCAAAAATATTGCAGATGTTGATAAGTAGATGAAATAGGTTGGAGGAGGATACTTACTCTTCTATGAGGTACGGGTCTAAAGAATGATGAAGAGGTTGTTGTGTTGGAGAATGTTGGGTAGAAAGTTTCACTATTGTGCCAGTGTATTTGGTTTCCTTTGTTGATCTCCAATCAGTCTTCGTTACTGCTCTTTGTATCTCTAAAGATCGAACTTGTAATAAGAAGTATCCCAAAACAACAACCAACCAACAACAACCCATATTAAAAAGATAGAGATGGGTTTAAATAGGCCATTTGGTCCATCTAAGCGGCATCGATTTAGGGTGAACCGGCGTCGGTTTAGGGTAAACCGACGTCGGTTTGGGTGAGATATCTCGGGTTGTTCAAAAGTTACCTAGGAAGTTGTTCCATTTTGATAAGGGTCTCTTCTTTTCTCGGGAAAAAAAATTGACCTTAGGAGGCTTTTAAATGTGAGGTGAGGGGATGGGTCTAATGTTAGGTTTGTTTTGGGCATTGGTTTAGGGTTTAGGTTAATGGGTCAAATGATGAGGGTGGTTAGGTGAGGTGTATTTAATAAAGGCAATTATATTAAATAGATGTGTGAGGGTAGTGAATTAATTTAATGTGTAATTAAATTAATATGTGTAAAAGGTCATTAACTTAATTAAAATAATTAAATTAATATATATGGAGATAAATGGCATTAATTTAATTAAAGTAATTAAATTAAAATGTGTGGGGTGCAAGAGATAGGTGTTGAGGTGTTGAGGATGAGGAAGTGATTATAGGGCTGCGGTAGGGGACCAAGGTGGGTATAAAATATTTCAGCTCATCGTAAGAATATACCAATACATCTGAATACTTTTTCAACAATGAAAAAGGTTCTCTTTTCCTTCATGATAAAAATTCCTATATTCACAAACGAGGTTGTTTCTCTATTTCAATGTTTACTTTCTCAAAATCAGTTGTGCTCTTAGGATATTCCTTAGCTTTATCTTTCAAAAATATATCATTATTATGAAAAATTATTCAAGTGAGACTAGGTCCTTAGGAATGTTATTAATTTTTAGTATGAGCACTCCATCAAAATCAACCTCTTCAACTTCACCTTTGTCTTCCTCTGAAGTTGATTCACAGGGTGAAGAAGTACTTCCTTCAAATAAAAGGTTGTTAAAATTATCTTGTTTCTCAAGGAAAGAGAGGATATGTTTATCATCATTGAATACTTGCCAATGGTTGGCATTATTGGGCACACTTGGCCTACATATCATCTCAATAGAATATTTCTCTTTGTCAAAATAAGGGTGTGGTATTAGTAGAGAAGCTGACACAACAAGAGAATCAAATTTTTCATTTTGTTCATGGGGAACAACTTGTATAGAGAAAGCATCAAAGGATTCAATGCAATCCCACACTCTATTCCTATAATTTTTTAGCCATGAATTCTTCACTTGGTATTGATTCCAGACTTGTTTCACAATTACCTTTATATCTCCTAGGAATTTTAGTTGCTTGGTGCCCATGGACTTAGTTGTTTCCATGCATAAGAAAAAAGATTCATATTCTGTAGTATTTTTGGTGTTTTTAAACTGGAGCTTAAAAGTAAAAGGAAACAACTCTCTTGATGTGGAAATCAAAGCCACATCAGCTTCGGATCCTATAGTGTAATGGATTCTTTCAAACTCCATATTCCATATCTTGTCTTCATCTTCTCCGAGAGATAAGAGACACCTCATCATCTACTCCAGAAGTTATGAAGTAATTATCATGTCCACTATCTTGATAAATAATATCCACTGTAGGATCTTCTCATTTTTGCACTAAGTATACTTCATTTATCTCTTTGGCAACAAATTTTTCATTTTTCCCTTGACTGGAATATTTTCTGAAGACCATTCCATCTAAATTTATCGTCCCAAATATATTTAAAAGCTTCTACTCAACAACATCCCATATGAGGCTGGAATTTCTACCACCAAGATAGTCAATAAGACTTTCTTCTCAATAAAATCAGCTAGAGCAACTTGGGCATCCTTTATTCTTCCCAAAAGTGGGAATTCTTTGGTTTCCATAGAATAACACCAGTGTTTATCCCATGTTATAGTGATACCAAGGGCATTAAATACTTTTATTGGCATCACATTTTTAGAAGCACCTGAGTCTATGATACAGTTTATCCAATTGGTAGCCTCCAATAAGAAGAGAAAGATAAAATGGTTCAATCTTGTCAGTCTTGGATGCACTTAAGGATAGCATGTTTTGAGATGAAGGGGAAGGAGGAGTTGGTAGTAACCCTTTGGAAGAGGGTGTGACAACATTGGGCTTTGGGTTACTACCTTTGATAAACCAAACTAGTTTATCAAACTGTTAGGATAAGTTTTTAATATTTAGACTCACAAAATTGGACCTTAGACCTTTTGAAATGGTATATGATATCAAAAGAGGAGGGAGTAGATGTCTCCAAGGTGGTGGAATATTTTGGGGGTGAAGAACAAATTAATTTTAAAATAGGGGTTCCTTTGGAAATAGAGGTAGGATTGGAAGCTACTGTGGGCTTATTAGTACCTAATTTTTTTCTAGAAATGTTCACCATTTTGGAAGTAAAATTAGAAGGCTTAGAAGAAGAAGCTTTAACATATGTAGAATTAGGAGACTTACTTGTTTCAGTTGATGTCTTCTTAGCTACCACGAGATCTGTATTTTCTTTAGAAAAGTCCATAGAAGGCAAAAGTGTAGCTCTTATGTTGATTATTTGGTTAGATAGAGGCACCACGAGAGAATCTCGTGCATCCTTCTTCTTCATGGGAGTAGCAACAAGAGAAATTTTCTTTTTGGATTAAGAATGAGTGAACAACACAAGAGAATATTGGTGTATCATCTTCTTCACTTTCATCCCCAGATGAGTACTTGAAGTACCCGATCTTAGCATCATCAACTTATTCAATTTCAAGGACATTGCCATCTTTTTCCTCTCCTCCCGCTTCTTGATTTCTTCTTCTTCCTCTTCTCCATCACATGATGTGTTTATTGGTGGTGCCTCAAGATCAAATCTATGAGGTGGTGGGTCAATCCTTTATCTATTTGGAAAGTTATTCTTGGGTGCCTCTCTACTCATAGAATCTTGAGCCAGCTACTTCTTAAGAGACAAGACATCATTAGCAAATTTATAGACTAATGAATCTATGGTACCTGCATTTGATATTTGGCCTTTCTCCTTACTTGGACATTTTTTTATCTTTCCTGAAACAATTATATCATCTTCCACTTAGATTGCAAGATTTTGTGTTTCATCCTAATTTTTTGGTTGAGTTCTTCTTAGTATAAACTCACCTCATGAATTTGGGAATTTGTGAATAATATTATCTTGTTGTCTTCAGTAGGTTGAGCCACTTTAGGTATCTTGTAAAGCATCCTGTTGAACTTTTCCATGAACTCCATCATTGGTTCAAAGGGTTATTTATTTAGTTGAGACCATTGGGCCAAAAGTGCATGAGCATCTTTTGCAGGTTTGAATCTGGTTTCAAACTTGGTCTTCATGTCATTCCAGTTAATTATAGATCTATCTGGTAAGTGGTAGAACTAGTCTGCTGCTTTGCATCTTGTAAATATTATATGAAAAGGAATATTGATACATCTTCATATCCAACTCCTAACACTCCACAAGTAGTGATGAAGGCTACAATGTGGTCATCTAGATATTACTTCCCATCACCATGGAACTTGGGGAGTTCTTTCTCGACCCTCTAGGTAGATCATACAGAGGCGGGGTGAGAGCTAAGGGACCTGTATTTTCCCCCATGGTAGTGGTGTTTATTGAGCCATTAGTGGTTCTTCTTCCCCAACTTCTTCTTCTACTTTAAATCTTTCGAGAATGAATTCCATTCTTTCAAGATATTATTCAACAACTTCCTCTTATGGAGGAATATAGTTTAAAGGTTCAACTACAACTCCATCGCCAAAGGAATTAAGAGACAAATTAGGATAAAATTATAGGGAGTAGTGTCGACATGTTCTCCTTGTGATTTAGGCCGATAAGGAGTTTGAAATCAGCTTGTAATTTTTCTTCAAAGTTAAGATTGGTCACATCACTAGCTCTTGAAGATCTTGTATACCTTCTGTCAGCCAGCTTGAATGTGTAATTCAAACAAGATTCTTCTAGGCTTTCCTCTGTTGGTTCTGAAATTTTTTAGATTTTTCAACGCTTTTATACATTATTCTTCAGAATAAAGGACTCTTGTAGCAACATGGTAATGGAATAATTTTAATCTTGTTGTGCCAAATAACATCCCTCAAGTCCGATGCAATATCTTCTTGGGTATGAAAGAGAAGTTCAGGTCTTAGGATTGGGGATTACTAGGAATAGCCATTAGTGGAATACATAAGGCTCAATGAATTTTCAAATTTCAATTTTTTTATTTTTTGGAATATATATTTTTTTGGATTTTTTGGAATCAATATTGAGTGCGAGATATGCTACATCTTCCCCATGATGTGAACCAAAAATTGTTAGCAAAATAATTTTTTTGAATGGAAAATTAGTGGTCTCTCACCAACAAAGGTGTGGGACGGGTCACTCTACTTAAATGGGCAGCTCCATTTATTGAAATCAAGGAAATGAAAACAATCTAAACTAATTTATGTGGTAACATGAAGACTAGGGATCACACAAGAATACTTCCCTAAACATGTGGTATGTAATACAGGAAATTTTCTTAGTGAGGGAGACTGTGGAGGAAAATAAGAAGGATATTTAAATCAATAAATAACATATGAGAGAATTTTTATTACAATTAGAATATTTCACTTGCATCAATGATGAGAAGAAACCATTCAAAAATAAAGAGGAAAAATCAACAAGAAATACAAAATTTTATTACATTATGTTGCACAAATTTACAATGCCCATGGAGTACAAGGTGAGATGGAGATAAAGCAATACTAGATAAGAAATAGAGGAAATGAAGGTAATTGTTTATAGATAGACAATGAGAGATAGTAAAGAAAAATTAACCATCCTCCTAAAATGAGGGTGCCATTTAAATTTATAGCATTATGACTCGCCCTTTCATCTTCCCCATATGACTTTTCACCTTCCTTCGTGATTGTTAACCTTTCAAATTCCTTTCATGACCTTTGATATTCCTTTGCCATTTGTGACATTTCAAATTCCTTCACAAAATTTGGTGTTCTTTCTCCACTTTTGACCATTCAACTTCCTTCATGAACTTTTTTTTCTTTCGCCACTTGTGACCTTTTGACTTCCTTCACCATGCGGATGCCCAATTTCATCTTCTAGTCACACGACAACATCTCCGAGTCACTCAAAACCTTCTTGAAGTGTAACAACATATTATAGGTGAGTAATCGCATTCTGTGGTCACTTAGACCTTCCCGATGCATGAACTCACTTTGTGGTTATGTGAATGCATTCTTGTGTAGCTTAAAATTTCTTGTCGCACATCTACACCTTGTCGCGCATATATCCTTTGTTGTCATGTGTCTACAGCATCTTAGACACCTAAAAATCACTAATGGGATACAAAAATTAGTGTTAGGAGCCAAAGAATTATTGTCAAGTGACTGCAACATGTTTTCAGGTGTCTATAATTTACTGTCATGTGATTACAACTTGCAGTCACGTGACCAGAATTGCACAAGCCACTTAAAACTTGTTTTCTTCACCCCGAGTCAAACAAATGTCAGATTTTGGTCATCCAATATATGAATATTAATGAAAAAGGTCCAATGAATCAAATGGGACTATTTATAAGCAAGGAAAATTAATTCCTCATCAAATTTTATCCATATCTTCACTTGTTCTCAAGTTGTACGCCAATGAGTTAAGTGGAAAGAATATTTTTTGAAGAAAAAAAGACAAACCATCTTATAGGTAATGGAGAGAATTATAAATAATCTCATTTGGTATTTTTTATGCTTTTAACTCATCTTGAGTGTCTAGAACCTTTTGATCAAGTTTCACCTTAAAATAAGGCTCTTGAGTGCACTACTAGAAAATTTTCCACCTCTTAATATTCCCAAAATATTTCCTCAATAATTCCACCATGAACTAGGCTCTTGTATCTTTCCAATGCTTAGGATATGATATTATAACTCTTCACGAGGCTCATGAAACCATTCAATCAAGGTGACTATGTTTTTAGAACTTGTTATCCCCAATACATTGCTCACAAAGACCCGGTTTAACATAGCTTGTATCTAAACCTTATTTTCTTCCGAAATTTCCTAAACTACCTCCGATGATTACAAAGCTCTATTAGACACTACTTGGAGGCCTTATCTCTTCTTGGTACATCCCTGAGATGTGTTCATCATTATTTGCAAGAGTCTGAAAAATAGGCCTTTAGGGGAAAATCCTTCCAAGTGGATCACAATAAACTCATGGATTGATTCCCACCAAATTACCTGTACATGAAACACACTTTAAAAATCTATTTAGCACATCCCTCTCAGCCATGATAGGGTCTATATAGTCAAAAATTGGTTGGAGAACAGGTTTACATTACCTAGTCCAGGTATTTTTAAGTTTGGGATTAATTGTCATGGATTTTTTTCAATTTTTCATGCTAAACATTTAACATGACAAAGATGAGCCTAGTTGTTGGCAAATGAAGAATATGATGATGTTTGGGTATATTTTTTCTTTTTCATTAATGTCAAAAGGGGGAGAATAATCTGATGGCATGTGTTCCTTAGGGGAGAATGTGTACACACAAAATATATGCACTTAAATAAATTTCTAGGTTCTAAAACATACTAATATATGCATGATTCCTAAGAAATAAAACTAGTGGTTGGAAACTTCTTTTGGTCCTTTTGGATTTATTTTTACACTTTTATTTTCCTTACATATCTTACATCTCTTCCAAAACTTTACTAATTTATATTTTATGGCCTCGGACACTAGCACGTAGTTAGGAAAAAAAGTTCCCAGGCACTTCTGTCCCTCTTGGGTGCTCCTACCCTTCTTTATCTTCTTCTTACTATTTTGGGTCTCTTTTAATTCTTGGTTACATTTTAAAATTTTAGTTTTGCCTTTTAGTTTTCAGTTACGATATTCAAACAAGGGAATCATATATATACTTAGTTATTGCTCTCAAATAAGGGTCCAATCACATAAGAATTATCTATCATCACATTAAATTTCATTCAAAGGCACAAGATCATTACAAAGCATACATCTAGCACATCCATATAAGGGACAAGGGATACATTATTTTGCATACACAACAAAGGAGGGGAGTTAATTTAATTCCATCACACACATTCTACATACTTGGTAAATTCTAGATATATCTTGCTATCATTGTGAAATTTGCACATGGGAATCCTAGGGCATCATTACACACACAAACACAAAGAACTACATCATGTAGAAACAAAATCTATGTACTTTGGTATATTTCTAGGTCCTAAAGCATATTAATGTCTACATGATTCCCAAGTAAGAAAAATAGTGGTTGATAACTTATTTTGGGCCTTTTTCTTTATATTTTGCATTATTAATGGTCTGTACATCCTACTGACTTTGCTGAAACTTTAATTATCTATCTTTTATTACCTTTTACACTATCACCTAGCTAGGACATAAGAATTTGAGTACTTTTTTCCCTCCTATGCATTCCCGACCCTCTCTATCCTTTTCCTACCATTTTGGGTATCTTTTTATTTACATGTGATTGATGAAGTTTTCATTGATGCAAAAGTAATATTAATGAAAAAATACGATGCATGAGAGCTATAGGGATCTTGGAATGAGGTTGAAAATTTAGGACATGACAAAGGCTTGAGAACACCTAATTAAGCATTGACTTCTTGAGGATCCGTGACTAACAGAGTCTCAATGGTGATATGATATGATTTTTGGATGATGTCATAGCAATTTTATCAGGTATGTGACAAGGAAATAAGGTCAGAATGATGGATACATAGGTGCATGAGTGGAATTGGTGAGACTAGCTTAGTTTAGTAGGCCTAATCCCTAGGTCTAGTTAGCAAAGTGACCTGGAAAGGTGGAGTGAAGGAATGATGTAATTGTTGAAGCATGGTAGAGGCATGAGACACATGATAGGACATGTTTAAGGGGCTACATGATGAAGAATAAGACATGAATGATGAGTTATGATGTAAACTAGCTCATTTATGCCTATTTCAAGGACCTAGAATGAGTGTATGAAGAAAAACAAGCTATGTCAAGAAAATGAAAGCATGGGAAGTGTGTAGGGACATTTCCAAGAGTCCTCAGATGAATCTACAAGTCATAAATCAACACTTAGAGGCATATTTAGGGTCATTTGTATGACTTCCCTTTAGGACAAATAGGTTTAGCATGCCCAAATGAGATGGGGTTGGAAGTTATAGGGTGAACCATGATAAAATATCCATTTTATATCATGGAGGAGGTAGTCATGAAGGTTTGGACCAAATTTTAGGACCATAGGATGAGTTTTGTGCAAGAAATTGAATTTTTTCAAAACCAGGCTAAACAAGGTATGCCAAAATAGTGCCTTAACTTCTTAGCATTTGATATAAATTGAAAAGCATTGTTAAGATAAATAAATAAAAAATTAATGTAATGGAGCTAAAAATATTATTAAAAATTATAATGTCAAAAGGATGAAGGATAAGAAAGTTCTATCCATTTTTCTGCACTATCTAAAACCCTCCTAAACCCTAGTTGGAAGCGGTATGGATAAAATTGATTGGTTATGCCTCCAAATTGAATTGTTTTTCCTGGAAAATTATTTTATTGTGTAGATAACTCATCAGAGGTCATGTTCATGGTGGTTTGAGCTTATGACACATGGTGGAACCCATAAGAAAATAGCTATTTTGTGAAGAATTCAATGTACATGCAAAATTTACAAAGGAACCCATGCTCAAATTTTTTTGAAATATGTTTGGAATGTTCTCTTGATGTTCATAAAATAATATTGGTGAGTTATTTGGAGAAATGTGATGATACAGGTGCATTTTCAGTCCTACCGCTAAGAAATCCTAGAATGCAAGACTAGTCATGAAGGTATGAAGAGAAACATGGTGAGTTGCTTATTGCAACAACATTCTATGACCATGAGAAGTTTTTTCAGGTCCAAAATAAATTTTTAATGCCCTTGAGTTGGTCTGGTCAAGTGTTTTCATGATGAAACTTCAAGGTGTAAAATTGGATCAAACTAGCTTAAGAAGAAGCTTGTTGCTACAAGTGAGTAGATGAAGTTTTGTTCAAACAAGGTATGCCTCTAAATGCTTGTACAAGTTTTTTGTGATGTCCTTGAATTGTTCAAAGTGTTAGTTGATCTTGGAGAGAACTTTGAAGATGTTTGAACATGAGGAGCCAAGACTAGTTCTTGAGAAAGTAGAGCTCAATTGATAAGTTGGAGAAATGAAGTTAGTTGAGTGACTTCTACATTACTTTGGTGAGAGAAATGAGTTGTTCCAAAAAGAATACATCAAGATATTTCCAATTTTGTATGGGGTGAGTCTCGATGAGGTGATTTGAAGTGTGAACAAGTTCTTTCTTGAAGACCTAATTCTAGTGGCACAAGATGTGTGTTAGAAGTCTAGAAATGCTTGTTTATTTGAAATACAGTGAAATGGTGAAATATATTGGTTTGATGAGATGCCCATGGATCATATCCTTCCAAAAATATTACTTATAAGTCATGAACAAGAGGATACATGAGTGATCTAACTCACTTTATGAAGATTTTTTTCTGTACATGGAAACTCACAAGAACCTTGATCAAAACAAGTATCTCATGGCATGAATGAAGAAATTTTTGGGTTATCCAAGCCTTGAAGGTGAACTAGATATTAAATAAAACTATCCTAAAGCTTTAGTGGATCTTGAACATACAAAAATAAATGTTTAAGGATCATGCTTCATGACAACAATATTTTGTACCCCGTGACTAAGTATAAAGCTCCAAAGAAGAATGGAGAAGAAATGGCAGAGTGAATAAGTGTTTTAAAGAGTTAAAACACTAAATGAGGAGTATTATAATGTGTATTCATGATGGAAACACTTGGCATTACATTTATTTAGCTATAAGATAAAACCCATAGGTTGGAGGAAAAGACAAAATAGTTGTTGGTAGTTACAAATCATATTTGCATGTGATAGAAAGAATATTTGCAATTATAATCGATGGAGATGAGTTAGTTTAGAACTCCTTCTTGGTCATCATTTTCATGAGGAGCATCTTGATAGGACCTGGAAAGGAAGCATGTGTAACTGATCCTATTTTAGGTCAAATGATTGTAAAAGTGGCAAATTTTGTTTGTTGAACTTCCTCCTTCCCAATTTGAGTTGAAGAGCTGAAGTTAAAAGAGTTATTTTGAAAAGTGACTAGTTGAAGAGTTTTTGGGTAGATGAAGGGAAATATACATGTGAGCATGAAAATATTGATGATAAAAATATATCTTTGTATATGAAATTTGGTTGTTGAAGAGAGAGAGAGAGAGAGAGAGAGAGAGAGAGAGAGAGAGAGAGAGAGAGCTAATTATGCATTAAGAACTAACGAGGTGTAGGTGCATGAAGGATTAACATGGGAACATGTGGCTGATGTCTATATTGTTTGAGGAGTTTGAGGACATGAAAAATCAGGGTGTATGCCTTCTTGAATGAATTTTTGTGTCAGTTGAACAAATGAGAGAGAGAGAGAAATTAAGAATGTAAATCTAGGAGAAAATCATGATCGGGATAAGTGTGTGAAAGTAACATTGTATGATATAAATTTGCATCAAGTTGAAATGGATGAGAAAAGAGATTGAGTAGAAGAAGTGGTGCAATTCATTGTGTGAGACTGATTTAACAAAAATAAACTTTTGTAAAACCCTAATTGCATAGTCATGTATGATAAATAAATGGTAAATTATATATTTGACAAAAGAAAATAAGATAAATATGAAACCCTAAGTGAAAGAGAGAGAATAAAGGACTTAGCTAATTTCACACTTTTCCTGGAACTGATCTAGATTGGAAAAATTATGAATAGGAAGGATAGACCATCACAACTGTACCTTGTAAAATATAGAACTATTGGATAAGGATAGACTAGGGTGTTTGGACAGGGGTCGAGGTGCCTGGGCACCGAGTCTACTACTAGTTAATCGTGGATCGCATAGGTTTTTGAAACCTGATTTCTTTGGTTTCATACAAGTGTCATTGATATTCATTATTGGTTTCCTATATGTCACAATATGATCATCGAGTGCACCTAAAACTTGCAAGAAATATATTCACTGAAAAACCCAAAAATCGCATCAAATCTAACAAAGAAAGATGTAATATGGGGAGTTGGATTGACCACGATGGTCACTTGACTGAGCAAGTGCACTTGATATTAGGCTAACAAGATGTAACAATGTAGATAGAATGTGCAGATGTAAAAATGAAATTCCCTTCCTATGAAGTGTATGTAGAAAATGAAGTACCGTGTACCTTGAATGGATGTTATATGGATGTCTTTGATGCTCTTAGATGCCTTTAAATAAAAGCTTAGGTAATGATAGTAGATTATTGGAGCTTATTCCTTTATTTTTGTCACATAGCTTCGTATTTATATGATTCCCTTGGTTGAATTTCATAATTGAAAACTCAAAGGAAAACCCATAAGAAAATAAGATGATCAAAAGATAAAATAATCCCAAAAAGAGTGAGTACGCTGAAAAAAGTCGGGGGTGCTTAGAGGGGAGGAGGGCACACAGGGAACTAATGTCCTAGCTGGATGTTGATGTATGAAGTCATGAAAGATAAGAAATTAAACTATCGACTGGGATGTAGGGTGTAAAATACCATAAAGAAGAAAAGAAACAAAGAAAAGAGGAAAAATATAGGTGTCTACTAGTTTTCTTGCTTAGGAATCATATGAATGCAAGTATGTGTTTAAGACCTAAACATTTACCCAAGTGCATAATTTTATGTCAAAAATTTCCCCCACTTTATGTTGTTGAGTGAATAATTGATAACATAAAGTAGATAAGAATTGCTTACCTGATAACCATATATAATGTGATCGAAATAGTGTGCCGAAGAGACTAGTGAAAGTGTGAAGTGATAAAAATCAAGCGTAGAAGCTAAGAAAAGGAAGTGACCCTAGGGGTGAAGTGTATTGTGTTGTATTGTGTTGTACCTATTGTTGTTCTTGATGTAAGGATGCTTATTTTTGTGTATTAAGGATGGACATGATAAATAAGAGAAAAAGAGTAATAAAATTCATGCATTATGAAAACTTTGTTAATGTATGCAAAAGTATGTAAATGTGTGTAAAAGAATAATAAAAGAGAACTATGCACCTGATGATCATGATTGAAAAAGGATAGAAAAATGTGTTGAAATTTTGTATAAGAGTGAGTTTTTTGGGTGATCTCATGCCAAGAGTGAGTTATTTGGGAGATCTCATGCCAAGAACGAGTATTTTGGGTGATCTCACACCAAGTGCGAGTTTTTTGGGTGATCTCACACCATGGCAAAAGAGTGATGGGGAGAGAGGTCTAGTGTTACTCTCCTTCCATGACTTCTTCCTGATTATACACCACTACAGATGGTGTGATCCATGTCTAGTTCAGAGTTATACAAGTATTAGTTTTGTATTTGTTCCATGTGTATTGATTGTTTTGATTGAAATGGAGATAGAATGCATTTTGCTTCCTAGTAGAACTGTTCCTATATTGTGAAACTGCTGTATAAAATGATATGAATTGTGTTGATCTAAGAATTTTTTTATGTGTGCACTGTAGACACAAAATTTGGGTCACACTCCCTTTATCCACTTTAATTAATTAATGTAACATATTAGCCTAACCATGACCCCTTACCTCACATTCATATTAATTTAATTACTTACAATTGAATTAATGTTCATCCTTATTATTAATTAACTTAATTACTTCAATTAAGTTAATTTACACCTCACCTAGCCACATCACCTAGACACCTCACCATGGAATTATTCCTAGCCTATTAATTAACTAAGATTGAGTCTCTACTTATCTTAAACAATTAGGACTCTTTCAAACCCTAAAATTAAAGTCCTATTCCTTCTCTAACAACACTCCCACTTATCTAAGCGCCAAACCTCACTTGAGACCCTAATTAACATTCAAGATCATGCTAAACATAGTAAAGATCAAGCCATTTTTGGTAACTTTGACTAATTCACCTAATGGACGCTTGATTTATCGTTGGTGACGTCGGTCACCTAAACTCATCATCGGTTCCTTTATATATAATTTTACAACTTTTACACAGGTTGGTCATTCAATTTTGGGAGTTCTATTGCAATCAAGCATGAATCTTAGAGCCATTCCTTCATCCAAATGATGTCTAAACACCACCGAGAGGGAATCACAAACAATAGGTTATCTCCCATATTGTTGGAGTATCTACATAAACACATAGGTTGCACTACCTTTGCAACACCGAACCAACCACCACCTCACCTATCAACCACCAACCACCTTTGATCACGAGATCTTCATATCAACAAGTAACATGGTTTTCATCATCTTTTCTTACTTTTCTATATATATTTTACTTCCTTCAGTATTTCCATTTATGCTATTACCCCGATATTTCCATCTTCCCACCAATCCACCTACCCAACCATTTCAAGTCTTTCCACCTTTCCTAACCTCTTTCTTTGCATTCTTTAGTCTTATCGCTATATTATGAACTCCGACTACACCTTCCTCACTCTTTGTGTAATCATAGAGAGGCCCAAAATACTTTTTTATTAATTTATTACCCATTTTCCCTACGACGTCGGTTTCACCCCCTATACCGGCATCGATCACTGACCAATATCGGTCTCTATGTCATTTTATACCCTCTAACCAAAAAGCCTTCAATTCAACCAAAACCAACCCAGACCTCACCTGATCAGTCCTAGACCCTTTATCAGACCTCTATCAGACCTGCAAAACCTAGAATAACCTACCAAACCTCTAGATCTAATTGTAACTTTTCCTATTAGATTAGATTTACTTATTGTATTAGCACGAGATACCTAAATTGTACAACTATAGTAGGATTTCCTTATTTCATGGTATTTGTTGCATTAAATTGTATTTGAAAGTGGATTGATAGCCTTCTAGGAAGCACCTTGCTTCTCGGATCTAGCACTCACTAGGTAGTCCACTAACCTATATTATTAATGTTATTTTTTGGTCTTGTTGTGTTTCTTACAGGTTGTTCCTCCTAGCCAAAGGGAAGCTCTCCACAATCAGCTTAGATCAAAAGTCAACAACGCATGCATTCTACCTTCGACCTTCAATTTTATAGGTATTCCTCCTAACCTCTTACCTTATCTATTTTATGCAAACTATTCAGTGAAAATTTTTTGGCATGCCCGGTGGGACCCTTGTTGGGTTTCGTTGCATTTTTTCATTTTTAGGGAAAAATATTGTGTGTCTATTTCATTCAAAACAAGTTCACATTAAGCTTCTTCTCTGGAAACATTCTCTTCTTCTAATTGTCTCAGTGACATTTGTATTTTGGGATTAAAAAGAACTCTTCTTTCATTTCTTGCATTTCATCTAGTGAAAGTCATACTCTTTACCCCTTCATAATTTTTTCTCATCGAATATAATTTGTGGATTTGGGTTTAAAATATTTACATTTCATTTCTGTATGTTGCATTATAGCTCATTTAAATTATGGGAAATCTATATGTTGGAAGTCATGCCCATTTATGGTTGACAAATTGAATTGTAGCTCACATTTTAAATACACTCTATACCAAATCACTGAAAAAAAACTACACATTTCTTAAACAACATCTTTCTCGAAAGAAGTTGTCAACGATCACACAATTAGAGGATTGAAAGTGGGCTCCAGCTTGGTTTTCTAGCTAGTCATCATATCAGAGTAGGGCCTCAGTACTGCAAAGTATATATTGGGGACATTTCGCCAAAGCTTACCTAAAACTAGCCATAGATGTTAGTTTCCATAGGGCACCTTTGGTAACAAAAAAATCTATTCTATTCACAAATCAGTCCTAAATGGCATAAGCCACAACATAAAATATACATAATAGGATTTCGTGTTTGATAGCTTTTGCATGATCTCGTGTTTTGAGGTCCGAGTTCGTTTTCTTCATTTTTTCTCACTATATACTATACAATCATAGTTAGTGTATTTCGATTATTTCTGATTGTGTTAGGAATAATCATTTCCATACTCGGTCTTTGAGTTGGTATTTTTATTTGACCTAAATCACCAAAAATTCACTTTTTCCATTTTTCACAGATTTCACAGTAACTGGTGTCGGTCCAACGACCGCCATTGGTTTCATCATCTCACCACCGTCAGTTCACTGACCGCCATTGGTTTTATGTTGTTTTGGTCATTTCTTCCAAAGTAGCATTCAATCTATATTTATTTTCTTTCTATGACTTCCTCTATCACTTTACTATATCTCTAAGTCCTTGATATTACCTTCAGAGTCTAGTTCTACTTCATCTTCATCATTTATTGCCAGATTTACAAATATTTCATTTCTCCATAGTAATCGACATCGATCTAGCCACCAATGGAAATTACCCTCTCATACCAACGTTGTCTACCCAATAGATGTTGGTCTCTGTGTTCTGATTTTTCAATTAGAACAATGATCAAATCACACCTTTTAGACCCATTTTTCTCCATTCTTTCTATGTTTTTACATCATCAACAGGGCTTAGATCACCCATTCTATTGTCAGTCACATGGTTTTGACTCATAGACAAGCCAACACTCTCATGTTTCACGCTAGCCACCAACCTCTTCCACCTATCCCATCACCTATGGACCCCAATCAGTCTCTTACCATACCCACTAGTGATGAGGAGTTTGTGAGACTCCTTGATCAAAACCCCACCACTCTACAATATTACCTTGCTCATTCATCTACCCGTGATTCATTAGGGTAGCTTATATGGAATGCATGTGTCTATTCCTCCTACTCTCACACCCACTTCTGCATCATCTACTACCAATATAGCCTTAGCCTCTTCCACCTTACCACCTATGGTTTCCTAGCTTGACCCTACATCATTGATATCTTTTGAAACTATGAAATATCTCCCGCTTTCAATGTCTGTAGTCCCTACGACATCTACCATAATTTCATCAACTACCCTTAGTATAGGTCTATCTGTGTCCTCCACTTCTCATATACCTATTGCATCTCAACCACCACTAGTGTCGGTAACCCATACTCCCTTCCAAAACCTTGTCCTCTCCATCTCGTAGTCTCTTCCTCTAATTTCTACAAGATTCTTTACGTCCACCCCACCTACCTACACCTATCACCAACAACACCCTATTTCATCTACTGCTTATTTAGGTACTAGCCCTATATATATATATATATATATATGGCTTGTGTTCCTTCATCACAATTTTGGTACTCGACACCACCACATATTGGGATGTCGTCCACGTCATACCCACCTTATCTACCCCTTATACTTGTAGGGGGTTCCCCATCATCACAACCTACCAATGATCTTATCAAAATGATGATGGACAATATGTAGAAATTAGAAGCATCTATGTCCGCCTCACGTAACTCTCTAACATATGATGAGATTTGAAATGATCTCATTCACCCATCCATTCTGATTCATCCATACGATGCCCATTGGAAATTCCTAAACTCAACTGATTCAACAACAAAGAAGACCCACAACAACACTTGTGGTCTTTTAAACTTCTGTGTTATCTAATTACTCATGATGACGCTTTTCTCTTGCGGACATTCCAAATGTCCTTGACAGACTGAATTTAGATTGGTATAGTGCTCTACCCATGCACTCCATATTTTCATTTAATCGGTAATTTAGGATTTTCTAGACCAATTTTCTATCAACATTGTCAATAAGGTCACCATGACTAACTTGTACACAACACACCAATATGAAGATGAATCTATCACATATTTTTTCACTCGTTGGTGGAGCCTAATCAACCAAATCACATTCCAATTACCTCAGATGGATTTTATGTTGTTCATTAGAACTTGTGCTAGACACATCTTGCCAAATCTCCAAGTTCAAACCTTCCACATGTTTGACAAGGCATTCACCATGGCCCAAAACTTCAAATGTGTTCCATTGAAGAGAAGAAGATATAATTACATAACAAGAATGATGCGTTTAAATCAAATGATACCTCTTCTTCTTCCAAACCAAAAATAATTATTCTAAAGCAAAAGGATCTACCAACACATTAGTTTTGAAATTCATCTCATCTCATCCATCGAACAAATCAAAACCTTCTTCCAACCTTTCCCCTGTTCAAGATTTTCAGTTCAAGCGGGAGCAATGAAAATATACTCCCATAGAAGAAACCTAATCTTCAGTTTTAGAAAAAATTCTAAAAGCTAGAGAAATCACTCTTCCACCCATCAAACCACATACTGGTTTTGACCCTTCTTGTCATGTGCCTGCATGGTACAAAGAAAATGATTACTGCAACTATCATCATGTTAGAGGTCATAGTGATGGTAATTGTATAACTTTCAAAAACATCATCTAAGAAATGTTAGATAATGGAGATCTCATCTTGGATAACCCTAACACATCGACTAATAAAAACCTTCACATCTTCAAGAATTTGTTCCCAAATCACACCCCGTTGTCTAACCAAACTGGAAAAACTTTGACTAGTGACAGTAACATTCGTGAGGTTCATGCCATTTTCGACATCATACCAACTCCTTCTCGCTCAATTTCCTCCCATTCCATCTATCAAGGAGATTCTTGCACAAGATCCTTCATCCATGGAGGGACTTGTTTCATCTACTCCTCTACCCATGGAGGAGTCTCCCTTATCTTCTCCTTCACCCATGGAGGAGTCCACCATATATTCTAATGTAGTTACCCCATTCACCTCTCAACCTGGTGAACAACCCGTAGTACTTACTCTTCTACCCACGGGAGAGTCATGCTTACCTTCTTCTTCACCAAAAGAAGAACCTACCTCATCCAACTTTCCTTCTCCCCTACTTACAGGGGGTCCATTAGTAGCATCCCTTCCTATTGGTGACAATTATCCATTGGATTTCAAGGATCTTGTTGATCTTATCTCGTCTCTTCTACCCACAAAGTCTAAAGAAAACCATTTCCCTATCTCACAGACATTATTTACAAGGATTACTACCAAATCAACATCCTCCTCCCCTACATTGGTGTCATTCTCACATTTGGCCAACCACTTGGATTATGTTGAAAATTCCATGCTTTGGGGACACCTTCAACTGCATGTCTCAACTCAAATGTAGATGTTGTCTCACATGACACTTCCACGATTTATCTAAAGCTATTTCAAACAACCAAACCCGCCATACCCATGCCAATTGTAGCTACCCCTTCTTCATCACCCTCACCCACTCCTAAAACTTTACCATCAAATGAACTTTTTCCTATGCCTAAAACCTTACTTGCACCTATATCTTCCTCCACATCCAGACCCATTACCACATTAGGAGTCATGTGCCGACATCAAGTCTATTCCATCTTCCTGTCAAACTTGATTTAGCCACATCCTCACAAGCCATCGCAAATAATATTACCCCACCTAAGAGGAAGACCCAACCTCTTAGGACACATACACCGACTTCTCCCACTATACCTCTCTAACCTTCACCACTTCCATTTATCATAGGTCGCCACCCATCAACCTTGGTCAAGCAGCCTCATACCTAAGGCTAAAAAAACACAACAACCCACCTCCTCATCATGATCCTCTATTACACCCAAATTACCTACACAACCTATGCCTTCACTGTCACCTACATCCTTTCTACCTCCTATACCTACACCACTTCTTATATCCTCATCATTACCCATGTCATTCCCTTCTCCTCAACTAGTCCCTTCCACATTGCCTCTTACCACCACCTTCACCGCACCTCCATTATTGCCTTGGCTAACCCATCCCCTTCCACCATCTGCCTTCCCTTCTACATCACACACTCCTTCTTCACCTTTACCCAAGAAGGTGCAACCCAAGCCCAAAACCCCACTACCTTCCAAAGAGGTAGTTAAACCTACATTGCCTCCAATAACTAGTTCACCTGCTACACCTTTACCCAAGAAGGTACAACCCAAACCCAAAATCATACTATCTACAAAACAAATAGTCAAACTTAATCAACCTCTGATTCCACCTCCAGTGACACCTCTCCCACCAAATTCACCCACACTTCCATCTAGACCCACACTTACTTCACATTATGATCCATTGGCAGGGTCTTATGCCAACATCTTAGCTAACCTTTTGAAAACCTCTGTCATCACATTGCCACAACTTAAACCTTACGATTCACTCAAACCTAAACCAGAAGGGTTTGATGATACCAAAATTTGTGCTTACCATCGTGTGCTAGGGCATGATGTGGAAAACTATAAGGCTCTTAAAACTATTCTTCTCCAACTATATCTTTGTGAAGAAAATTTTTATGATGACTATATTTCGGATGAGAAACCTATTCCATTTATGCCTATCACCACACAACCTCGTCCCATACCTATTCAGTGACCTCCATCTCCACATCCACAACCCTTTTATCTTCATCCAACATTTGAGATCAATATGGTCTACATCAGAGAGCTAGCCAAACCTCCACCAAAATTCCAATGTGCCACATTACTTTCACAAAACCATTATATTCCCTCACCATATTTTTTCCCGTCTTGCCACTACACCTTTCATGACTCACCTTCTCCTTCACCGCAAATCAATATGGTTCAAGTTTCCACTCGAGCCTAAAAGGAAAAAGGAAAGGAGAAAACAACCAACTCATCCGCTACTCCTTTACCCAACATTTTGTCTACACCTGCACCCAAAATCACCATCTGTGGACCTGCATACCCTATTTCTGATAGGGTTTCCCATCATACAATGCTTAAACAATTACACCAGTATCCTCTCAAAATTTCTTTGTATGACCTCATCCAAACCTCTAAATCTCATCATCAAGCCCTAATCGAGGTCCTATAATCTATTGAGGTTCTACCTAATGACCCTATGCCTATTGCATCCATTATCACTCCTCACCACGTTGCCTCTCTCACCACTTCACCCCCTTCCTCTTCTCCCGCTACCACTCATCAAGTAATCACTCTCATTTTCTCGATGAATAGATTGTCCCCTGTCTAATAAAATGATCATGACCCCTCCTTATTTATTTCCACCTACGTTGATAATATATGAGTTTGACGCATTATGATCAATGGAAGTGCTAGTATCAACATTATTTCCTCCCATGCATATCAAAAAAGTGCATCCCTTCCAATTGCATGCAAAATAACCCAATTGTGTTGTGTTCATTTAATGATGCCATAACTTCCACCCTCGGCACTATCATTCTCCACATCCATGTGCCCCACTGTACTATTCCTAAATTATTCTGTCTTAGAGGGGTAATTCTAGTACAACATGCTACTTGGCCGACCCTAGATTCACGCCATGGGTTGTGTTCCTTCAACCTTACACCGTTGTTTAAAATTTGAACATGAAGGACACAACTACACCATCCCAGTCCAACCCTTCACCATTTAAAACATGTAACAAGATCTACCAACCTAATGATGTCCTTATTTCAGTTAATCCATCTACCACCATTTCCGATCCTTCTTCACCACTATCCCATCTACCACTACCGATGCCTCTTCTTTAGTTATTACCTCAACCACCACTTCTACCACTACATATTCCATAACCATCTCCTCTATTCCCACTACTTTCATAGCTTCATGTAATCGACACATCAGCCAACCCATCTACTTCTCAAACATCCAATGCTTCTTCTTCCTAGTCATCTAATGATTCATCCATTCCCACTACCCACATACCAACTACCGATCCCTTAGAAGGCATTTTTCAATGCCTCACTCTTGGGGAGTACCACCTTTATAACATTGACACATTCCTTACTCCTCAAGAGTATGGTAACCTTCATCAACATCCCTATTATGATCACTGCACAGGTGAAGTTTTCCCCTATGGTCCTCCCCACCTTTGTACAAACTTAACATATGGGGGACTTGATACTTCTACCTACTTACCCAAACCACCTTCTTGAACTCAACCATTTTCCTCCGACCTTCAATCTCTCACCAACCACCACTTCTCCCACACCTTCCTCCATTGGTGCACTTGAAAGGGCTTTGGCTTTGGTTTTTATGAACAATTCCACCATCTTGTCATTCCTTGCACCACCTGTAAGCATAAAGACCATAGTGGTATTGGATTTGCAAAACTACCTTCCAAGAAGGCCTCGAGTTGAACTCATTTAGGATGATAAACCTTCTCCACCCATTTCACCTACCTCAACACCTTCACCTACAGAGTCTATGGATCAAGAATCCATTCCTTCTATAAAAAAATTTGTGAACATTGTTTCCCTAGGATCTCTGACTTATCAATGTGATGGCGAGTCTCCCTCTTCTCTTCCCTTCCTGTATCCTGACATGATCGATGATGATACACCTTCTATTAACAATTTTCAATGTTAGGATGATGAGTCTATTCTTACCTACCTTGGTGCAGCAGATTCTTATATTCACCGATCGTTACCTTCTGAGACACAAACCATGTTGAATGAATCGACCATTGAAAGCAACATCCACTCTCTGGATGACACACACATTATAAAAATAGGCAAATCTTTAGATGATTTTGGACATGAATATTTCACTTCTTTCCTCTCGGGATCATAGCAACACTTTTGCTTAGTCCTATGCCAATATGCCTAGTATTGGCCCAAAACTTATGGTCCACAATATCGTAACCATTCCTGATGCCAAACCCATGAAATAGAAGCTGTGAAAAATTCATCCTCACATTTCCTTTCTTGTCAAAGAAGAACTACAACGCCTCTTTTTGTTTCCTTCATTCTACCCATTAATTATCCCCAATGGATCTCTACCAGTGTTCTTATCACAAAAGCAATAGGGGACTCCACATTTGCATGGATTTCCATGACCTTAACCTAGCTTGCCCTAAAGACAACTTTCCTCTACCTAGTATTGACCAACTAGTTGATCTCACCACCGGCCATGAGATGTTATCACTCATGGATGGTTTCTCAGTTATAACCAAATATTACTCACCCTAGAAGATCAACACAAAACTACCTTCATCACTCCTTGGGGGACCTTATGCTATCATGTCATGCCATTTGGCCTTAAAAATGTTGGTGCTACATATCAGTGGGCTATGACTTATATATTTCATGACATCATGCATAGCATATTGGAATATTACGTCGATGATCTTCTTGCGAAATATAATTTTTTTAGAACACCTTAAATTCATTAAGGTTGTCTTTGACCATCTCATCAAATACTGTGTTTGCCTTCAACCTAAGAAGTGTGTCTTTGTTGTTCTCTCAGGAAAGATCCTTGGTTTTATCATTTCTTTGTGTGGCATTGAATTTGATCCCACTAAAATCAAGGCTATTATTGAGATACATCCACCTAACTATGTAGTTTGCAAGGAAAATTACAATATATTATTCACTTTATTTCTCATCTTTCTCACTTGCCATCCATTTCATCATCTTCTAAAAAGGATGTCTCCTTTAAATGGGATTACAAATGTCACAAATCCTTCGACGCCTTAAAAGAATAACTCCTCCAACCACTTGTTCTCATTCCACCAAAGGATGACCAACCATTTTACTTTTACATTTCTACCATTGATCATTCCCTAGGTTCCATGCTCATGCATCACGATGGGAAACATAGGGAGAAAGTAGTTTATTATATAAGTCGTATTCTTTTAGACTACGAGACTAGATATACTCATGCTGAAAAAAATTTCCTATCCTTAGTATTTGTCACCACTAAACTTTTCCATTACCTACTCAACCACAAAAACTTTGTTATCACCAATACTGACCCCTTACATTACATGTAGACTAAGCCTTACCAACATCAACGTTCTATACATTGGATCATGCTTCTTGCAGATCTAGATCTTGAATTCATCCATAAAAAGTTTGTCAAAGGAAAACCATTGTTGGTAACCTCACAGATGCACCTCTCTCCGGAAACCAATCTTCTAACTTCAACTTCCCTGATGAATCCATCAATACCCTCTCTTTGGATGATACCGTTTATTAGATGAACTTATTCTTCGATGGTTCCAAATGTTAGCGTGGGGGTGGTGTAAGAGTTATCCTCATTCCTCTTGATGGTGAGCCTATTCCATTATCTTTCAAACTAGATTTTTATTATACTAAAAACATATCAGAATATGAAGCACTCATGTTAGGTATTCAAACCGTCATAGCCTTAGATATTAAATCAATTAATATATACCATTTTCATAACGAGATAATTCAAAATTATAAGCATCATGTTTACATGCTTTTGACTACATTTTACCATTATGAACTTCACACCACCATACATTCCACTACCGAATTTGTGGACACCATGGCCTATCTCGATTCTCAAATACACGCTTCACCCTCCGAATAAAAATATTTGGCACAATAAAAATTTTTCATTCACCTTCTTATCTATTCCAAGATGTTAAATTTGTAGGAAACATTGAAACTGATCCACATGACCTTTGGTATAAGTAGTTTGCTAACTACCTTTCCCTTTCAATTATGCCTCTAGATCTTACTCGTAATAGACAATGCACCTTCCTTAAAAGTGTCTCTCGCTATGTCATCATGGGTGGTCTTCTCTATAAATGTGGCTTTGATGGTATCCTCTTACGATGTCTTACAAGTTCTGAAATCCCATACACCATCAAGGAAGTTCATGACGAGATTTGCGGAGGTCATTTCATTGGCTTCACTATCGCTAATCTCATCATTCTCTTCAAATATTTTCATGAACCCTAAACCAAGAATGTTGTGACTATGTAAAACATTGTATGAAATTCAACAACATTTTAATCTTCATCACACCCCTAGTCATGCCTTACAGTCACATGAGACCTTTGGCCTTTCTCTCAATGGGGTTTGGATCTTGTCAGATAGATTAACCCTCATTCTTCCCAACATCATCAATGTATTATTACCACTACTAAATATTACACTAAATGGGTGGAATTTGTACCTCTCATTTCTAAAAAGATGAGAAAATATGTGAATTCATCAACCATCACATCATTTTTCACTTTGGTGTTCCTCATCGCCTCATCACTGATAATGGAAAATAATTCAAAAATAAAACCCTACGGAAACTCTGTGACACCTTTGACATTCAACTCAGTTTTTCTTCACCTTATTATCCTTAAACAAATGGCCAAGATGAATCAAATAACAAAACCCTAAACAAAATTCTTATGAAATTCATTGATGATACTGGTAAGGATTAGCACACACACATTCCTTTCACCTTATGGACTTATCACACTATTATTCACACCTCAATTTATGCCACACCTTTCCTTTTGTCTATGGTACAAAGTTTGTCTTGCCTCTCAAAGTACAAATTCCATCTCTTTGTATCTCAATCAAAGATATGCTCAACGATGATGATTTTTGCTAAGACCATTTTGCACAACTTGAGTTATTAGACAAACACCATCTAAATTCTCTTGATCACCTTCAAATATACCAAAAACATATCAAATGTGCCTATGAAAAATGTGTCCAAGAAAAAACCTTCAAGGTCGAAGACCTTGTCTTAAAGGAAAATCAACATGTAATGAGCGGAGAAAAGTATATAGGGAAAATTTTCTCCTAATTGGCTTGGACCCTATATCATTACTAATTCTGTGTGTCGAGTCGTGTATATCATTTATATTCACTCAAAGATAAACCCGAACATGGGCCCTCAATGCCTTACATCTTCGATCATTCTATTATTGAATCAAGTACTACATCACCTTTTTTCTATTACAAACTCGTCCCTTGAGTACCCATCCCTTTCATTTACCTCTTTTGAGGACCAATGACTAAACAATAATTGTGTGATTATCTGTCACCTTTCAACCTTATCTTAAATATGAGTACCATGACTCTACTCATGGCATGGTTCTCATGGATACTTTTCATTCTTGTCAGGATGGAATCCCATGGTCATTCATCACTTAAAACACCTCTTACATAGTTAACCTTTGCATGCTATGGTTTTTCCTTCATAAAGGAAGCCTATACTCCTCTATAGTCTTGTCCATGACCTAAAAGTCCAAAGACATTCACAAGTAAAATGGGATTCAAATCCTTGAGTCAAAATTCTTGTAACAAGATGATTCCCTCAAAAATGACATCTACCTCTCTATCTCACTACTATAAATAGACTGCTCCCTCGAAGGAAAATGATAAAAAGTCATCCCTAAAAAAACATAGTCTATCAAAAAAGAAGACTATTCTTGTACAAATGAAAATAAAACATTCTAAAGCTTCCCGCATCGATCAACTTCACGAAGACCTCAAGGAGTCATTCTATTCATCCCACATAGACTTCTCGTATCGATCAGTCTATAAAAAGAAAAAGTAAAAGCAAAAATAAAATACAACTTTTTCGTCATGGACTTGCCTATTTTGGTTTTGGTATCTTGTAGAAGAGGCATGTTGTCTCACAACAAGGTTACGCTAAACATCCCATTTCACCTCATCTTCCTTTCTTTCTTATCTTCTACCTACTCAAGGGATGTGCCAAAAATGTGACATTTCGTGATCATGTAACTTACTTCACCCTTAGAACAGTCAATCATGCACTTCCTTTAGGGGTTTAAGTTCATCAACCCATCCTTGGTATGCTCATTATGATCCTTACCTCTTCTGGAGCATTCTACCTCTTTGACACTACTCATGTTGTTTAGCCTAATGACCTTAACTTTCCTAATGTCGTGTTATTTATCCTAACCATACCTTTGGTGACCTAGAAAAAATCTATTGCCCATTCTTTCACTTTTCCTAGTAGTATTTTAGGACCGTATCATATACCTTGGATAGCTAAACTATTTCAAACTTGTTTGGATAAACCTATTGACCTTTGATGAAGAGGAGATTACAAGCTCTTCACCCTAGTACCATATCACATTCTATACATGTGCAGGCGTTAGAATACCACTACCTATTACTTGAATCATTTTCAACCTTACCTAAAACCCAACTACCCTTGTTTTCATCACTTACACATTTATCAAACCACTCATTGAATCCCTCTATTACCTCATCAGATCCTAGTTTGAGGGGGATCACCTCCACCCATACTTGGGGCAACCTAATCTTCACTCATACCGAAATAATGACTTCCTATTTTTGTCAGTGTCGCTTATCAATACAAGCTACGCGACAAAAAGGGAAAATGTAGACACCAAATTTGGGTCACACTCCCCTTAGTCCCCTTTAATTAATTAACGTAACGTATTCACCTAACCATGACCCCTTACCCCACATTCATATTAATTTAATTACTTATAATTGAATTAATGTTCATCCTCACATTATTAATTAACTTAATTACTTTAATTAAGTTAATTTACACCTCACCATGGACTTATTCCTAGCCTATTAATTAACTAAGATTGAGTCTCTACTTATCTTAAACAATTGGGACTCTTTCAAACCCTAAAATTAAATTCCTATTCCTTCTCCAACAACACTCCCACTTATCTAAGCGCCAACCCTCACTTGAGACCGGATTAGCACAAGCAATGGGTTCTCTCCTATATTGTTGGATTATCTATGGGAACACACAGGTTTCACTACCGTGACATTAAACCAACCATCACCTCGCTTATTAACCACTAGCCACCTTTGATCATGAGATATTCATAGAAATAAGTAGGTAAAATGGTTTTCATCATAGGTGCTTACTTTATTGTAGATATTTTACTTCCTTAGTATTTACATTTATGTTATTACCTAGATATTTTCATCTTCCCACCAATCCACCTACCCAACCATTTCAATTCTTTCCAATTTTCCTAACATCTTTCTCTGCATTCTTGAGTCTTCTCAGTTATATTACAAGCCTAACCACACCTTCCTCACTCTTTGTGTAATCACAGAGAGGCCCAAAATCCATTTTTATTAAGTTATTACCCATTGCCCCTATCGATGTTAGTTTACCCTACCACTATCTGTTTCAACCTTATACCGGCGTTGGTCACCTGACCGATATCAGTCTCTCTTTCATTGTATACCTCTAACCAATAAGCTTTAAATTCAACCAAAACCAACCCAGACCTCACCTGATCAGTCCTAGACCCTTTATCAGACCTCTGTCAGACGTGCAAAACTCGGAACAACCTACCAAACCTCCGCATCTAATTGTGACTTTTCTGTTAGATTATATTTACTTATTGTATTAGCACGAGATACCTAAATCATATAACTATAGTAGCATTTCCTTATTTCATGGTATTTATTGCATTAAATTGTGTTTGAAAGTGGATTGATAGCCTTCTAGGAAGCACCTCGCTTCTCATATGTAGCACTTGCTAGGCAGTCCACTAACCTATATTATTAATGCTATTTTTTGGTCTTGTTCTATTTATTAAAGGTCATTCCTACTAGCCAAAAGGAAGCTATCCATAATTAGATTAGATCAAAAGTCGAATGCGGACATTCTACCTTCAACCTTTGATTTTATAGGTATTCCTCCTAACCTCTTACCTTATCTACTTTACGTAAATTATTTGGTGAAACAGTGCCACCAAGAAATTAGCACCCAGGGAGGACACCAACACTCGAGTACTCTGTCTAATCCCACGCGTTGGTGTCAATATTGTACTAAAAACCCAAGTCAAATTCTAGGTCATTTTGTAACAATGTTTTTGTTCTAATTTCATGTTATATTGTACTATGTTGTATATATGAGCTATTGTGTGGGGTGATTTATTCACCCAATGTATTCCCCCCTCGTTTGGGGTGCATGTAACATCCATAAGAGAATGCAGCTCAAAGAGAGGACCTAATGTTGGTGCTTATAGGGGTAGTGAATGTGCATGGTAGAAACTAAGGCACATGTAAACAAAGTGGCTAGATACATATTGTTAGTATAACAAGATAGTAAGCATGTTATAGAAAAATGATGTAAAAAAAAGTGTGCATACAAGATAAACCGCAAAAAGTGGGTTTCAGACATGGGACATCACTCACTATGTCACAAGACAATCAGGGTCGAAGTGGCCAAAATCATA
The DNA here is from genome assembly GCA_018340775.1 of Taxus wallichiana var. yunnanensis. NCBI lineage: Eukaryota > Viridiplantae > Streptophyta > Pinopsida > Cupressales > Taxaceae > Taxus > Taxus wallichiana. The sequence continues at coordinate 903,367,940 of CM031235.1, read as the reverse complement.
CAAGCAATGATCAAACAAGACATAGGGCATAACCCGTAAACAATAGCATACAATAGAAAATAATGACAAGAAATATGTAACAAACAACCATCGTGGCATATAGTCATGTAAGGTAAACGTTAAACATGAAGCACATGTTAGCATGTTAGAAAGATAAAAATTATGTCAAAACATGTATGTATCAATGGAATAAGTAGTGTGCTAGTAAGAATAGGAAGTAGTATATAATGAAACAATAACACCTGTAATGTGTGAGAAAGTAGATGCCCCTAGGAGCCTCGGTGGGACCCAAAAGGTACAAGTGCAAGCACCATTACAACATGTAAGGATCTATAAGAATTTTGCATTCACAACTAGAGAACAAGTGAATGTGCATATGTATATAGAAAATATAATGACATATTGGATATCTGGCTAACATAGTAAGCAAAGTGCAACATGTAACTAGTATAGGAAAGCAAGAGTAAATGCAACCAAGATATGCAATATGTTATGAGTGTGAATGGGATGAAATGGTATGCAATGTGAATGTGATAGGAACATTCTGCCCCATCAAATGTGTATGAGATGAGGTTCATTTATAAAATACCCATTAACAATCAAGAATGAACCATAGAACAAGAGTGTGTCATCAAGAAATGGTTTAAAAATGTTGTTGGATAGAATAGAACATGAAACGTAGAGCATAAAGAGTGTGAGTGTGGTGAGGTTCATTTCATATTTAGACCCACAACAGTCAAGTATGAACCGTGGAACTACAGTGCGTCATAGGGTAGGATGTTGTGTGAGAATGGAATGCTAGAAAGATATATCATGAAGCACAGAGTGTGAAATGTGTAGTATGTGAGGTTCATGGATGTATAATGCCCTTAACTTTCAAGTGTGAACCTTAGCACAAGAGTGCGTCATAGGGTAATGGCGTAAAGTGTATCAAGATTTTTATGATTGTTTATAAATATGAAGTATGAAGCACAATGCATAAGATTAGAAATGGTAGACAATTGATGCTAGAAAGGTGGGGGTAGGAAGTAATCATGATGCCCCCAAGTGTGTAAGAGATGAAGATATATGGTGGTTTTGAAATGTGTCCCATCTATTAATGTAAGGAATAGTTTTCTTGATAAAATGAATTGGTGGTAACTTATGAGGGATTGACGACACTGTAAAAATAATTGAGAGGAGGAGGTGTTGGAATTATTTTGAGAGGAATTTAGCATAGTCGGAATGGGTTAAAAAGGTGGCTCTTGACTTATTGGAGTAGGAAAATTAGCAATTATGGAATGATGCTCACTAGACATAGATGGATCAGATTTAGGAACCCAGTGGGATTTAAAAATTGGAGATGAACATCTAGAATTTTTTTGTAGAAAATCAAATGGGACCATCATGTTTAAGGTTACCAATTTATCATTTTAGAGCATAAAAATAATTATAAATATGTCCATTAATTTGATGATAATTACAATATGGGTGCCCTTCATATTTTGCAAGAAAATAATGAGGATACGAATGAGCGAGATGGTAAGTTTATTAATTGATGAGTGATGAGTTGTGGAATAATATTTTTTTGATTAACATTGAAATCAAATTTGATAGGTGTGGGTAGTGGAAAGACTTGGGGTTCACTGATATGAGCACATGTAGAAGACATAGAAGTAGGAGGAGATGTAGAAGAAGAACTAACATTGGATTGAGAAGTGGCCTTAAGATGTTGGATTTTAGATGTGAGAGATGTAATCATGGATTCCATAGCCTGAATTTTATCTTGAAATAAAGAATGTAAAGCTTGAATAGACTTGCAAATGGATTGATTGACATTAGGACTAATAGATTCATCAAAGAGACAATCAAAGATGGCACTGACTTGTGAAGGTGGTATATTTCTAGGGAGATACATAGTGTCTAGGGTTTTGTGGAGAGAATATTTGTAATGTGGGTGCATTTGAAGCAATTTATGCAAGGAGACTTGAGAAACCTTAGGAGCCATGAGAGAAGAAAAATGAGGATCCAAGAGTATTTGAATGTGGGTTCACCAAATGATTTAACAAAAATAAACTTTTGTAAAACCCTAATTGCAGAGTCACGTATGATAAATAAATTCTAAAGTTTATATTTGACACAAGCAAATAAGATGATAAATATGAAAACCTAAGTGCAAGAGAGAGAGAGAGTAAAGGAACTAGCTGATTTCGCACATTTCCTAGATATGATCTAGATCGAAAACCGATGAACAGGAAGGAAAAACTATCACAACTGTGCACTAAAAAATCTAGAACTGTTAGATAAGGATAAACTAGGGCACCTGGATTGGGTTAGGGAACCTAGGCATCGAGTCTTCTATTTGGCACTCATGATTGTGTAGGTGGTCATAACCTAATTTTTCTAGTGTCGTATAAGTGTTTTTGATAGTTTTTGTTTTACACTTGTATGTCACAATATGATCACCGAGTGCACCTAAAACTTGATAGACAAATATTCACCTACAAAAACCACAAAACCACATCAAATACAAATACAAATATCTAATATGGGGAGTCGAATGACCCTAGTGGTCACCCGACTGAGTGAACTTACGACCAAGCATTGCACTACATCTCAGAATCCATGTAGTTCATGTGCGTGTGTGATATAATCGTTCCCTATGATGCCCTTGTGCAAGTGCACTTGATAGCAAGATAACAAGATGTAACAATGTAGATAGTATGTTTGGATGTCAAAATGAACTTCCCCTTCGTATGAAGTGTATGAAAAAATGTAGTCCCTTGTCCTTTGAATAGATTCTAGATGGATGCCTTTGATACTCTTAGATGCCTTTGGATGCAAGCTTAGGTGATGATAGTAGATGTTTAAAGCTTGTTCCTTTATTTTGGTTAAATAGCTTTGTATTTATATGATTCCCTTGATTGAATTTTGTAATTGGAAATTGGAAGGCCAACCCATAAGAAAATTATATGCCCAAAAGATAAAATAAGTACAAAAAGAGTAAGGTGAAACGAGGTCACAAGCACCCATAGGGGATGAGGGTGTCTAGGTGCAGGTGTCTAAAGTCATGAAATATAAGCAAGTAAAGTACTAACTAGGTTGTAGGGTGTACAAGACCAGAAAGAAAACAATAAATAAAGAAAAGAGACCAAAGATATCTATCAATTACTATTTTTCTCACTTAGGAATCATATGAATGAAAGTATGTGTTTAGGACCTAGAAAAGTACCCAAGTGCATAATTTTGTGTCTACAGAGAAAACTACTGGATAAGTGATCAAAATATCTTGAAAAAGACTAAGTGGTGGCTTACAAAACAAGGAATTGAAGATTCCTTGTAAATGGTAACTTATGAGACAATCAAGTAGAAGCTTGATTAAAGTTTTGGGAGTTGTGGCTTCTAAGAAAGTGGTGGCTTACAAAAGTAAAGTGACAACTTGACTACATTTTTGAGTTGTAGCTTCAAGTCGAGTGGATGCTCAATAGTGAAATCATTGTAACATATTTTTTCCAAGCTATTTTATTGCTTTCGGTGGATTTTTCTCCCTTGAAGTGTTTCAAACATTAAATCTTGTCTCTCTATGTTGTCTCTTGTTGATTTCTTGTGAATGGTGTTTATAGTTTCATCATAACTAAATTAAGTAAATTAAATTATCTTTCAAAGTTTGAATTAACATTGATTTACCCCCTCTTAGTTCATAGAATTTCCAACAATTGGTATTAGAGTGAGGTTCTCTTGCAATAATTTTAACATCTTGGAGGAGATCCTTGAGTAACAAGCATGGGTAACCCAGATGAAGCGCTTTTGAAAAGGAAGTATGAGATTTCTGATGATGGTGAATCACAACACCCTAAATGTCTGCAACCTAATGGGTTGAGACTCTCAAGTGACAGCATAACATGGAGCTTTTCCCAAGTGTGGGACCTTGCAAAAATGGAAAAGCTCTCTGATGAAGGCCGGTTCCTATTCCTCTGTTCAGATGCACACATAAAAATGTAGAGGGTTTACTCAAAAACCTAATCTAACTTGCCAAGGAGACAGGGTAAGAAGATGCATAAAAAAACAAACCTAAACTAACAAAGGTGATGCACCGAGGAATGAAGAACACCTGTCTTGCCAATAAACACAAACCATAAAAATGTAATGCAAGATCATGCACAGATAACCAAATTTGTAGTGAAAGATCAAGAGGATGCAAATGAACACTGAGAGGGTTGAGAATCATCCACAAACATGCATTACTTGCTCCAAATATTGATACAATACACTACAAAATTCCAAGAGGCAAAGTTGCATTACAGTTTTGAATGGGAGGTTTTAATTCCACAAATTCACCTGCCAAAGAGAAGAAGGGAGGGGAAAACAAGAATGTCCAACCTTTTGAAAGAAGCCCCTCCTTACAATTTATAGGGAGAAAAAGAGAGGGAGAAGAGAGGAATTCAAAATCTACCCCAACCACCTTCAGACTGCACTTAATTCATCTCATTATGGCAGTAGGTGAGAACCCTAACAAACCCAAAAAATGGTGAACTATATTTTACATTTTTGAAGAACTTGTTCTCACCTAATTAAAGATATCTAGTCGTAGTTGGACAGAGGACCTTGTAAGATTTCCAAAAGTCCAACCTTGCGTGAATCCGAGCTCCCTGTGAAAATTTATGGCCATCTGAATATTTCCCGCGTCAGGGTCTGTTTCCAGTCGGGTTCGGGATTCTCCTTTACATTTGCATCGGGTTTGGAGGATGCCTCGACATGTGTTTGATGCTTGTGTTTTCCCAAACCCACTTCTGCCGTTATTTCCAAGATTTCCTTTGTTTTGGGTTCGGAAATTGGACTTGCATATGCATCGGGTTTGGAAGGTGGCTCGACATGTTTTTGCCCCATGCTTTCCCGACTCCAAAACCTAATTTTCCTAGGTAGTGTTTCGGGTTTTCGGAACTCTCAAGCATCGGACATGCCTTGCGATTTTCATGCTTCATGTCTCATGTTTCCCAAAACCAAAACCTAAAATTCCTTTTGTCGGGTTTTTGAACCTCTCCAACATATTTCCTTTGTGTCGGGTTTTTTAACCTCTCTGACATATTTCCTTTGTGTCGGGTTTTTGAACCTCTCTGACATATTTCCTTTGCGTCGGGTTTTTGAACATCTCTGACATATTTCCTTTGTGTCGGGTTTTTGAACCTCTCCGACATATTTCCTTTGTGTCGGGTTTTTGAACCTCTCCGACATATTTCCTTTGTTTCGTTGTCTATATTTACCCGGGGGGTAGATATATACAACAATTTCTTAGTCCCTAATTAATGTATTGAAGAATGAAATCAAGTTTATGGAAGTTAATCATGGCCAAACCCTCAAAGAGATGGAATCTATAATTGGAATTATGGTAAAATCACTGAAGAAAAAACAATATTCTTTCCTTAGACATGAAGAGGAGTTGAGAACCTTGAAAGATGATCTAGAAGAAGTCAACACTAGGTTGAAAATGTATTGAAAGATATAGAAGCGTATTAAAGTTCTTAATGAAATTATAGAGATTCAAAGGAGAACCTATGGAGAAGAAAAAGGATGACAAGGCTGGTCCAATCATATAAATAGGCATGATGATGACCAAGGAGAAAAACACAAGAAGGTCTATAACAGTTAGGCAACCAAATACATCTAGGTATGAAAGGAACGTTAATGGTTATTTCTTTTCTTGTCATAATTTTAGGCATAGAGCTAAGGAATGAAGAAAGCATGTCATGGATGAACATCCATGGAGATATTGCATACATGATTACTCAAATAATATCACCCATTCCGAATGTCAAGAGAAGGTCCATACTACTAATTATTGTCTTTATAAATCATGTAGTAAAAAATGAAGAAATGAAATTCCTAGAGGCAATAACTATGTTGTGTGGTTTTAATTGTAATGGAAAAGGAATTTTTACAAAACATTGTTATGAACCTCCTAGATATAGCGAGTAGGATCCATGAAATCAAGAAGCGAGGCAAAAAGGCATGCAAAGTGAAGACACATCCTAAGATTGAGTCCAAGATAGTAAGCTCGAGACAGTCAAAGGAAAGAAGGTAATTAAGAAAAAATAAACAATCAAGGAAACTAACTCTAGGTCTAAAGAGACAAAAATGACAAGAAAATAGTGTGGGTAGATGATGAAGTGACAAGGCAATCAATGACATTCATAAAATAGGAAAGTTCAAGAAAGGTAGAAAAAATGAAATCCAAGAAGAAATATTACCCCTAGTTGTGGTAGAAACAAATATATGAGATGCATCATGTATCCTTGTTAGGAATTCAATCAGAAGAATAAGGCTTATGAGATGAATTCATTACATCTAGAAGTGCATCCTATAAGAATGATAAGGTCTCAAAGGCTAAAAGAGAAAAGATAGAGTCATCATGATTTTTTTATGACTACTTACTGTTCTAAGATGATCTAACAAGCACATTATGTATTCAATAAGCTTTTGGAAGGAATATGTCATTGGAAAGAATCTTGGTATGTCCTTAAAAATTATACCTCCATCAGTAGGTGTTGAGCAAGGTCTTCAAGATGTTACGGATGTGAGAAAATTTGAAAGGTATGGTGTTTATCCTCCTTATAAAGTCCTTGTGATTGATGAGTTTTTTTGAAGCCCATGTTTGATTATCCAAGTAAAGAAAAGTGTCTTTACGCCCTTGCATAACCTATCAAGTCTGATCCTAGTCATTTCAACCAACTCCATTTAAGTATGAATAAGTGAAATGTGATGAAACTTATCCTGTATTCAAAAAATGAGCTATGAACATAGTGATAATTAGAAAGTGTGTTATGAACTACATCTCATTTGATTTGTGTCAATGATCAAAGTTAGCCTTCAAAGGAAATTATTCTTCAAGTGTGTCATGATTTACTAAAGTATGTGTAAGAAATTCAAAAATAGTCATGAAGTCGTCCAAAAGGTGATGAGTTTCTTGGAATGTATGTAAGTGCAAGGTCAAGCCATCTTGAGGTACAACCATGTGGGTAAATGTCTAAGAATAATCTATTGTATGAATGAAAATACAATCATGGTCATGTTTTGAGATAGACTCATCAAGCCTAGACTAAAATTCAAACTCATAGTCTAGTTACTGATCATAGTCTATGTTGGAAAGAGCATCCAAGCCCTGTGGAAGATAAAGTAAGATGCATCAATCCAAAAAGGTTGACCAAAATGTTTCATAAGGGATGATAATGAATCTAATAAGAATTTAGAATGGTTGAGGGTCTTGTTTTTGTTAAAGAAAAATTGAGAGTGTGCGGTGTGCTATTATCCAAGATTGCCAAGTAGTCATCTCTTAAGGTATGCATAGAGGTCCTCAAGAAAACATAAGGTTGTAAAAGATATCTTCTGAGCATGTTATTGTACAAGGTGTTTAGTGTTTCATTTTTTCCCACGTTGTTTATCTCATTCCTCAAAGTACATAGTCTTATAGTGGTTGTCCTAGTCAATGTGAGAGTATACACTTGTAATTGTACATAGGTCATGGCGGTTGTCAAAAAGAAAATGTCCTTGATCCGAATGTCACCAATGACTAGCAAGCCAAGTAAAAATTGAATGATTTCTTGCAAATCAAGGTAAATGATGAGGCCATAAATTGGCCATAAATTACCATTATTTTTCCTTCCAGTTACCTTTGAAAGTGGATTTAAATGTAATCTAGGAACTTATAGTTTGTTTAAGATATAATATAGGATATATATCTTGTTCATTCTTTAGAAATATTTTGTTATCTATTTTTTTGACTAATCCTATTGATTATTTGGGAAAAGATGCAATGTCTTATGTATGCAAGCCATAAAGGAAAGATAATGCTAGTATTGAGAAAAGTGGAATTGATCATGGATGGTATATCTAAACTCAAATATGATTTCATATTCAGATTCCTCTCAAAAAATTATGCAAGTTCAAAAAAAGAATCATCTCAATCCGAGATCATATGAAAAATTTATAGTTATTTTAAGTTCACAAGATTAGTTTGAACTTGCGCAGGCTTAGTTCGAACTTGCAGGCTTAGTTCGGAACTTGCAGGCTTAGTTCTGGAACTTGCAGAGTTAGTTCCGGAACTCGTAGGCTTAGTTCTAGAACTAAGTAGATTTTGATAGTTTTTAAGGAATTGTGAAAGATCAGAGAATCTAATGGAAAATATGAGAGAGGTTTTTGTTCATAGAAATGTGTTTAACAAAACCTCATTCAGATTTGCTACAGGTATTACCAATAAAGAGGGATCTAACTTTTAGTGAGTTGTAGTCCGAGGAAAATTATATCAGATGAGCACTAAAAGTTCCATAAATAGAAACAGAAAATTCAAATGGAAAATCTAAGAGAGGTTTTTATTCATAGAAATTTGTTTAACAAAAAAATCATTCAGATTTACTACAAGTTTTAATAATGAAGAGAGATATAACTTTTAGTGAGCTACAGTCTGAGGAAAAGTGTATCAAATGAGCGCTAAAAGTTCCATAAATAGAAATAGAAAAAGTCAAACAAAAAATCTGAGAGAGGTTTTTGTTCATAGAAATGTGTTTAAAAAAAACCTCATTCATATTTGCAATAGGTTTTACTAATGAAGATAAATCTAACTTTTAGTGAACTGCAGTCTAAGGAAAAGCGTATCGAATAAGCGTCAAAAGTTCCACATCAAAAACAACAAATTCAAATGGATCCGAGAAAGGTATTTGGTCAAAATCATATTTTAAGGGAAACACTCCTTCCAATAATGTAGAGGAATAAAATCATTATGATTCTTGTTATCAAAAAATAAAGGAGAATATTTGGGAGCAAATCTTCCTAAAATAAGTGAGATAAGACTTTGCCTTAAATAATATATCTCTCTCCATATTTTATGAAGATGGAGATCTTAGTTGTTAGGATTGGAATAAAAATAAGATCAGATTATATTTTATAAAATAAGGATTTGGTTGGACGCATAAATTATAAATGCAACCTTCCACACTCATATATGTAATGCTTTTCTCCCAAGAAATAAATATTTGTTCTTTCCTCTCAAATATTCTGTAGTTTTAAGATCTCAAAAGTATGATTTAAATCCTCTTCCAAGGAATGAGTTGGCCACTCATTCCAAGGAAGATGGATATTTGTATTTATGTTTATGTTTATTCATTTGTCTTTAATTCATTATGTTGTATTGTTTTTATCTTCGTATTGTGAAAATTTAGTCTCTTGTAAACCTGCAGGTGTTTCATTTAATTTTGCTTATTTCCCATTCAACAATTTCAATTTATGCAAGTGTGATTTCCTTTATGCAAGTGTGTTTACATTTTTGCAAATGTGATTTCCTTTATGCAAGTGTGTTTACATTTTTGCAAGTGTGATTTCCTTTATGCAAGTATGTTTACTTTTCTGCAAGTGTGCATTTAAATTTCTACATGTGTGCTTTTATTTTATGCAAGTTTGGTTTGTGTTTAAAGGAGTTTCTTTCCAAGATCTTCTTCTCTTAATGCATGCAGCCATCAGACACTAGCCTTGGATTTACATTATTAATGGCGAGGATTGACGACCCTCATTAGTGAATAATATAAATATTCTCTAAGGTTATGGTATGCCCTGTAAGGTGTTGTTCTTTCAATGTGCATGTATGAAATCGGGACAAAGACAAGGTTATACACTCGAGAAAAGGATTTATTTTGTAAAGTAAGTATGTCATTGAATTTGATTGAAATTGATGTGTAGATGCATTGGAGGAAGTTGAATGAGATGAGATTCAAGAAAGAAAAATGTTTCCATATCAAATATGAGCTTTAGAATCCAAGATTGCGGTGTGAGGGTTTCATATCCCCATTATTAACAAGAAAACAAGAACCCAACCTCATGGTAGTTGAAGAAACTTTGATTAATTATCATCATGGTCAGAACATGATTAGAGAGATGTTGAAGATAGTCTCGAGGAAAATTTTAAGAGATTAGAAGTTATTAATTCTCATTTTATAAGATAAGATATCCTCTTAGGCTTGCTCAGGTTGCACAACTAGGGTTTAGAACAAATAAGTGTTTAGAACCTCCAAACGTGGAATCTCAACCTAAAAATTTGAAGAAAGCATAGTGATAGGGTATTTTAAATGAATATGAAAGAATATAATTTATTTGTGAAAATATGAGATATCCTTGACAGTCTTATTGCATAGTCCGGTAATAGTCTAAAGACCTAATTGAAAACTTGATTTTGTGGAATTTGATGAACTCTGTTCAAAATAAACCCACAATGAAACTTTGCACAGGGAAATTATAGCAAAATGGGTATCTATAAAACCAAAAAGTTAGTGTTGAAACTCAATAGATTGAGATATATGCTTGAAAATGCATGGAAATAGGGCAAGAAGAGATAGAAAGCTAGAAAAGTGAAAAAGAGTGTTTGAGAGGAGGGTTGTGAGTTAGCCCATGAAATATACACCAAACCATGTTGAAGGTAAAGGGTGTCAATAAGTACTCTTAGTTTATATGGATTACCTAAATAAATTTCAAACCACGGATTCACCAATCCCATTTTCTTAAAGGACAATTTTGGATCAACTAGATAAAGGCTTGTGTTTGTCTTTAGGTTGAGTCATGTCATGAGTTGAAAAAAACTAAATGGGAGTATAGAAATAATTCAAATTAATGTTTAGGACCAAAAACTAATGTTCTTGAGTTAAGGAGCATCTTGAAGGTGCAGAATGAGATGTAAGAGCATAGTTAGAGGTGAAAACAAAGCGGAGTGATGTTTCTTTTGAGATCAGCTCCATGAAGATGAGAAGTCGAGACAAGGCTGAATTTCAAGTACTCTACAAGGTCTCCCATCCATCATGGAGGTGTTATAGACACTATCAGTACACAGAGGTTTATTTCAAGTAATGCCAAGCTTATAAGACTGTGAAGTCTGTGCAGACCCATCACATACAAGGTATGAAGATTTGTGTCCATCTCTAAGATGATAACAACAACAGACAAGGGTACAAATATTAATATTCCAATATTTCCATAAGGATTCATGGTAATATAAGGTCGAGAAGAAGCTTGTATGCTCACAAGGCCGTGGGAAGAAAAGTCAAGGGTTGCATTTTATGAGGAGGTTGTAGTTTGTGGAGGATCTAAAAGGGTAACCTACATGTCATACATCTATATGTAGACCAGGAGGAATTCATTTACAATATTCAAGCAAGTTTCTTAGGCATCAAGGAAGCTTCACCAAGGCACAATGAAAAGGAAAGAAATTCTAGTGTAGACACCTATAATTACGCCCAAGTAATTTAAATACTTAAATTGTGCTAATTATCCCCTTTCTCACAAATCAACGACATATCGTCAAAGGCACTCATTTTCCCTCATATCATCATTAATTAATTACACTAAGCTAATTAATTAAGTTGCCTATCCAACAAATACCCTAATTAACTTCCTTCCGTTAATAAATCACCCCTTCTACCTAGACTAATTAATTATTATTAATTAATTAGCTTTCCCTTCCATTTAACCAATAAATCAATATTTAATTGATTTAATCCCCTTCTAATAGCCTAAATCACACTAATATTCCTCTAATTGGCTTCTATAAGCTTACACCTACCTATTAATTAATCACCTTTGATTAATTAAAATACCCCCAACTCCCATGACTTGCTAAACATGTATTAAACCCTTCTAAAGTAAGGTTACCTTTAATAAAGCAACCTTATCCATTCCTAATCATGTTTTACCTTTATCCCACATTCATGAGAATGTGTTGAATCCTTTATCCTTTGGGCTATATAAAGAGCCCTCCACCTACCTTTTTACTTACACCTAAACTTTCTAAGAGAGCAAATGCAAAGCATATAGCAAAGAGACTAAGAGCTTGCACCTTGCCCTTTTGAGAGTTCATCATCTTGAAGAGTTAAGCCTCTTTCTTAAAGTGCTTGGGTCATATGGGAGGTGTCAAAAGGGTCTTGTAGCCCAACTTTGATTAGCCCCCATTCCTAGGTTCTTGGAGCATTAAGGACAACTATTTTGATAGCCATGGAGCTTACTTAGGTCCATTCATTTATTTTTGTTAGAGAATAGAGGATTTTAGATATTTAGCATTGTTAGTTTCAAAGTTTGTATTGATGAATGCTAGCATCTAACCCTTGTTTAATTCTTATCATGATGGTGTTTATGCTTTGTTTTAGCTAAATTGTAGAACTATTTTAGGTGGTAGTACTTGCTTCATTTGATTTAGCATTAAAGAAAGTATACATGCACACATTTGGCACGCCCGGTGGGACTTACTCCATTGTCCTTTGCACTTAATTTCAAGTTTTTGTAGTTAAGTTTTATTTTTGGTTACTAACCCTCTTTTACACATGTTGATCTAACTTGTTTTTTTAACATGTTTTGTTGAGTTTGCATGTGTTGGGTCTTCCTTGTAGGTATGAAGGAGGTGAAGTGCTGTCAAAATTGGAATTGAGGGGAAAATTTCAAGATTTCTCCATGTTTTCATTTTTAGAGCTTACTTTTTCAACATTCTACATGCTAGTTTTGTCAATTTCTTGAAGATTTTAAATTCTTGAGCATGTAGGTTAGTGTTTGATAGTGATGAGTCTTCTATTTACATATTAATGTGGTGGGTTGCTGTCAAAATTTAATCTTGGTGAGAAAATTTCAAGATTTCATCATGTTTTCATTTTTTGAGCTTACTTTTTCAACATTTTACATGCTAGTTTTGTCAATTTCTTGAAAATTTTCAATTCTTGAGCATGTAGGTTAGTGTTTGATAGTGCTGAGTCTTATATTTGCATATTAATGTGGTGGGTTGCTGTTAAAATTTAATGTTGGTGAGAAAATTTCAAGATTTCATCATGTTTTCATTTTTAGAGCTTACTTTTTCATTATTCTACATGCTAGTTTTGTCAATTTTTGAAAATCTTAAATTCTTGAGCATGTATGTTAATGTTTGATAGCGTTGAGTCTTCTATTCATATATTAATGTGATGGGTTGTTGTCAAAATTGAATCTTGGTTGGAAAAATTTGCCCATTTTGCATATTAAGGGACGTTTTTTTGACATTTTTAAGTGCATGTCAAGTGCATACCCATGAGCATAAGAGCATATGCGTAACCCATCTTCCGAAGGCCATAAATTTTGCTCCCGACCTCGAAATGACTCCATTTTTTTTTGTTGGAAAGGTATTGAAGTTAAATATGCAATGAAAACATAAATTTAGGATTTACACTTACAAAAGTTGTAGGTTTTTCTGTTATTTTAAAACTAGTCATTTTCTAACATGTCTAATGTTTTGATGAATGTTGTATTTCCATGCTTACTCGATTTAGATCAAAGCGTGTGTATGATCTTCTCTTGCAACTTTTGGTAATATTGAGAATCAAAAACAATTTTGATCTATATATTTTTAACATTAGGATTAAACTTGGAAATTTAATTATTCATTTTGCTTAAGGGAATGAACCTTTTACAAAGCATTTTTCAACGGTCCTTTGATTTGAAGTTTTCCATTTCTATATAGTTGGGCTAAAGTTTGTGTATGATCTTCTCTTGCACCTTAGGGTGATCTTGAGAATCAAAAGCAACTTTAGTCTTCATTTTATAACATTTGGTAAATTGGAAACTTCATCTTTCACATTTATCAAAAAATTTTGTATGGTTCATTGATTGAAAAGATTTTATTTACTTTTTAGTTGGATTATTTGTTGTGTATGATCTTCTCTTGCATCCTTGGATGATCTTGAGAATCAAAAGCAACTTTTAATCCTCTTTTAAATAATGTGATTTTCTTGGAGAACTACTAACACTTGAGTGTAGGACCTAAAAATGCTTGTCAAAGAAAGGAGGAATCAAAACGAAATCAAAAACTACTAATACAGTTGTTATACAGGTTGCCAAAAGGTGTTCAAGCAAACCACACCTAATTAAACAAGATAAAAGAAAAACATATTCAAAACACTGTATTACAGGTTTTGGAAAAGGGTACGTCCCTCTCCGCTCAACTGGAACATAACCCCTTTGGCATAACACCTTAAGCTACAACAATGGGGGTGGTTCCAGGAACCCCAAAGTAGTCCACGCAAGAGGGAACCTTGTGGACGAAATGGGAAGTGCTCCGCACTACCTACTTGACTAGTGATTCCTTTGTGAGATAGAATTACAGGTTGTCTGTTGTGGCGACCCCAGTGATAGTACACGTAGACGCACTAGTTGCCTACTGTTCTTGAAGGGGGTAAAGTAAAGCCGAGATACTCCCAAACTAGTCAGTGTGACTTTTTGGGTAAATCGCGCTCGCTCGTGGCAACTTTGTAACACCTAGGGCGAGAGAACCACCTAGGAGAATATACTTTGGCCAGGAGCCCACTTTGACCACTTTAAAACAGTGTTGAGTTGTGAACCTTCTTTTTGAGAAACGTGTGACGTATTACTTTCACCTAGTTTTTACTTGCCTTAGGGCGAGGTGAAACTCTGCCGAAGTAAGACTAGCATTTTTTGTCATTTTTTCTTGATTTATTTCCTTCATATTCTTTTGACACTTTGTTGATCAAAAGAGGTGTGATTACCTTTGTGTTGCCATTCGACTGTTTCTCTCACTTTTATGTCCATTTACGCCCATCCATGTTTGCGGCTGGGTTAGTTAAACGTCTAAAGTGAGTGGAGGCATTTTCACGTCATTTGGTAGCCATTGTGATCTTGATACCCACGTCAAGATCGTCATTGTAGTTAGGCGTGGTTCATCACTGCGGACTTCCATAGAGGAGTTAGTTTGTTTGTCTCGTATCATTACAATTTCGATATTTACGTCTTGTTTCTTGTAAACTCGACATAAATACCTATATTGTACGGTTACGTTGCACACATTCTTAACTATTCCTAGCTATACTTTGAGTTTTTTTTTTCAGTTTTATTATTACCTCGATTTCAAAAGGTGTTAGGAACTACCATTTGTGCGTGTTATATCAATAACACCTCGATATCAATACTCCACTTTCTTGCAAAGTGGGTTAACATATCTTGGTGATATTGTTGTGTCATTCGCAAATCGTAATTGGCACTTTTTGAGATATAGGTCTTAATCAGACTTGAGCTTGCTCATCGTATATCTTGATTGGGAGATCACATTTAACTTCATGTATTTACTTACGTCTTTTTCATTCATTTGAACTTGGCATAAGTGGAGACATCTTGTTAATCATCTAGTATCACAAATTACTTTGAAACGTAGTCTAGGAAGTATTTCATTTGATTAGGTTTTGGTACCAAACGATTGTTTCATTGGTGACTTTATCACTCTATCACATTAGTATTCTCACACTGTTAATTTACTCTTAACACGTACATCTTGTGTTTCACTTAGGGGTAGACATTGAATTTTGAACAAATCTATAACTTACCTTAGTGAAATTTATCACAAAAACATGGCTCCCAAGACGCGTCTAGGGTTAAAGAAACAAACATATGAGGAACAATAGGCACAAGCTTGGGAAACCTCTAATAGACAAGGGTCAAACCCATTTATCGGACATGATCTAGGACCACTATTTTCTGTAAAAAAGGAAACAGAAGAGATGGTCGATCATAGTGGAAATGAATTAGAATCACCACACGCAGACTTTGATTTTGACCCCACTCTACTAGATGAGTTTCTCCTTAGAAACAAAGATAGAGTTTTGGCACGGGTCATGGAATTAGGGGCCAAATTTCCCATTGAGAAGGAACCAATACTACAAACAAATGACACTACTAAGGAGGAACACCCCCTTATCAATATGGAAGATATTTTAACAGGCGGACATGCTTCCACTTCTTACGTAGAAAATGATAAAGTGGTAGGGCATAGAATACCCCTCATCAAAGTGCCACGAAGAAACAAGATAGAACATGAGACAGGGGAAGAACCTCCACAATACGAAGAGGAGGAACCTTTAGAAGAAGAAGACACAAACCAAGTCACAATCCAACAACTCAGTAACTTAAGCCGACAACTAGCTTTGCTTACTTTCCAAGTACAGAAAGACACAAACAAGAATGTTCAAAAGTCAAAGCCTAAGTTTAGGATCCACGAACTCCATCGAGAAAACCAAGGAGAAGAAGACACAGGGTATCATCATGTACACATCCTCATTTCTCCCACTAAATAACAATTGCTTGCATAAAAGTACAATCTATGAAAGCAATGCTTGCATGAGAATACAAGAAAGCAATATAGGGAGTATTAGGAAATACCAATACGAAGAACTATGCCCCTATCCTTTTGACAAGACAATGACCCTTCAACCCTTTCAAAGAAATTTGATATGCCAAAGTTCGACAAATACAAAGGAAAGGGACCCAAGGATCATGTTAAAGATTTCTACATGGCATGTCAAGAGGTGTCTTATAGTGATAATTACCTCATCGACTTTTCCTAAGAGTCTCGAAGGTCAAGCATTAGAATGGTTTACGCGCTTGCCACGAGGATCAATTTTCACCTGGCCAGAATTGGCGGAAAGATTCGTGCGTCATTTCTCATATAACATAGAGAGTGACGTCACCATGGCAGACTTGTGCGGCACAAAACAACGCCCAAATGAGACCTTCGCCAGCTTCCTCCAACGATGGAGAGGGATAGCTAGTCGCTTCCCTTGCGCTTTCCCTGAGAAGCAGCTAGTCAGTATTTTCATCCCTAATCTCAACCCAGATATAGCTTTCCACCTCCAAATGCATTGTGTCCGCACCTTTGAGGAGGTTATCAAGAAAGGGATTCAAATAGAAAAGGATCTCATTGCCAAAGGCACCCTCAAAACCCAATCTAAAGACAACCAAAGTGTCAAACCCGCTGAAAATCCAAAGATCTTTAACAAAAACAAAAACGTGGTGGGAGACGGAATCACTGATTCCAAACGTGTTCAAACGGTCCAAACCAGTCAACCTTTTAAACTGACCAAGGGCCCAATTCAACCACCACCAAAGCGAAGAACATTCACCTCCCTCAATGAGCCGTTGTCTGTCATACTAAAACAGTTGGATGCGGCCCACATGATGACCTATCCTACAACACAACCGTTCGATGACAATGCTCCTAAACCTTCATGGTATAAGGAGCATGAATACTTGTGAAATGCATCACATTAAAGGTCATAAAATAGACAAATGTTTGCGACTTCGCCACTATATTCAAGACCTCATTGACAATGGGGAGATAGAGGTGGATAACCCTAGCCACACGCAAACACCTAATGAGAAAATGGGGATTTATAAGGAACCATTCCCCAAGCATGATAAGTCAGAAAAGGCAAAACCGGATCGGGAGAGTCATCCCAAACCTATAAAGCCACGAATTACTTATATACCAAGAGAGATAACAATCATTACGATTCACTTATCGGATGTATTCGCCCCCTGGCCCGTGTCAATACCATCCGGATCAAGGGAAAGGACCACATACGCAGGTAACAAGGCGTGCCCGCCTCGTGATTCTAGAACCCTCTCTGTTGACCCCGCAAATTGGTAAATATAACCTTTTAGAACAACTTGAGAAGACACCTGCTAAGATCTCGATCTTAGATCTTCTCAAGATATCCAATGTGCATAAGGACATTTTGTATCAAACTCTTCAGGGGTCGGGAGTGCCTTTAGAAGTCGATCCTGCATACCTTCAAGCCGCGGTGGCAAATATTGCACCCAGTGAGCATCTCACTTTCAACCATAGGGAGGTCCCTACCGAGAATCCTACACATAATCTTCCCTTATACATTGAGGTAGTTGTCACCCGCAGGAAAATCAAATGGGTGCTTGTGGACAATGGATCAGGATTGAATATCTGCATGCTTAAGTTGGTCAAACAATTGGGACATACAGAGGAATCTTGAGTCCCATATCATCACTATCACCGCATACGACAACGCGGAAAGAGAGTCAGCAGGCACCATTACGCTGCCAATGGAGGTGGGCCCCACTTGCCATCAGACAAAGTTTCACGTCTTAGACTTGGAACTTCCATATAATATGCTTCTAGGCCGACCATGGATCCATGCCATGCAAGCAGTGCCATCAACATTTCATCAATGCATCAAGCTGAAGCATGAGGGACATACAATAACAATACCAGGAGACTCAGAGCCCTTTGCTCATTGTAGAGCTCTTAATAGCTTTGCACGAAAGGGTACATATGCATGTCCCTCCATAGATATAGCTGTCCCTCTTCATTCTGAGGCCATGGAATCTCGAGTAGATTCAAATTCTCTTAGTTCTTGCACTCATGGGGCATCTACTTCAACATCTCCATTTAATTCATGGGAGATGAAAATTATGGAATATGGTTATGGGGAGTATAATGTACAACAAGCGCTCTTGGTTTCTGACCTCTCCTTGTTGCCCAAGACTAGAGTTCGACCCAACTACCGCTTCAGGAGACCTAGAGAGGAACATACTATTGGGTCGTTCCTACCTGGAGGCTTGTTAGCTGAGGAAAAATTACTTGATCCACCTACTACTTGGGTCCCTGAGGACACTCAGCCATCTTGTTATCAAACCCCAGAATATGAAAAATCTAGCAGAATGATGTACTCCATGGGCTACAAAGGCCTAGGATGTGGGAGGAATGAACAAGGACAAAGAGAACCAGTCCCTCTTCCACATTTCAAAACAAAAAGATATGGCATTGGGATTCGCCCTTATGGAGCACACCCCAATGATCAAGATGCGACTTGTTCTGAGCATGAGGATAGGCTCTGCTTATCTAGATAGCGATACGGATTCCTGTTGTAGCCAATATGAGGATCTGGCCTCCATGAACCTTTTCATGAATAATGCTGTCCTAACCATCACCCCCAATGAACCAACCCTTGACCTTGTATACCCCTCCCTTGTTGAATGGGACCAACAACGTCACGTGCCACTAGATTTATTCAAGAATGATGAGGCTATTGCAGAGTTCATGGGCATAAGGGATACAATTCCCATTGGAGATCACAAGAAGGGTTTCTTTATCGACTTAGACACCTGCGCCTACTTCGGCGAGGAGGCTAAACTTCATGGTCAGCAAAATTTAAAGAAAAGCGAGGGCAAGAGTTCTAAAGAAAAGCCTCGGAAAAATCAAAGTCCAAGTCACACAGTGAAAACCTCTTTGAGGCATTGGCTGACAAACAAATAAGAAAATCAAAGGACAAACAAAGTGACCACGCCAAGGATGAAAATCTCGTAGAGACATCCTTGGATGAAGATCTCAACCTACCTCCCGATCCCACGCATATGGAGGATTTATCAAAATTGTTAGTTGAAGAAACCATTGATGTCAATATTGGTACTGAAGAAGATCCCAAGATAGTAAAATTGGGAGCATCACTCTCGGCCAGAGAACAAAAGATGTTCACTATGCTACTGCGAGAGTTTATTGATGTGTTCGCATGGTCTTACAAAGACATGCCCGGCTTAGATCCAACTTTGGTCGTGCATAACTTGGTTGTGCACGCAGATGCTAAGCCTATCAAATAGAAGCTTCGAAAGATGCACCCAAGAGTGGCCTTGTTAGTTAAAGAAGAGTTGGAAAGGTTGCTTGCAGTAGGATTCATCAGGCCAATTGATTATTCTGAATGGATATCGAACATTGTTCCTGTCCAGAAGAAACCTATTGGTATCTCGAATTTGCACAAATTTTAGGGACATCAATAAAGCTTGCCCTAAAGATGACTTTCCGTTGCCCAACATTGACATGATTGTTGACTCAACCGTAGGGTATGAAATGCTATCACTTATGGATGGCTTTTCGGGTTATAATCAAATTAAGATCGCTGAGGAAGACCAACACAAAACAACTTTCACAACTCCTTGGGGCACCTTCATTATCAGGTGATGCCATTCAGCCTTAAGAATGCGGGAGCAACTTATCAATGCCCATGACAATAATATTTCACGATATGATTCATGACATCATGGAAGACTATGTAGACGACATCCTTGGAAAGTCCAAAACAAGAGAGGAACATCCTATCATTTTGCGGTGTATCTTTGAACGCCTACGTGAATACAAAGTCAAGCTAAATCCAAAGAAGTGTGTCTTTGGTGTGCTATCTGGGAAACTATTAGGCTTCATCGTGTCAAGACGAGGTATTGAGGGTAGACCTCGCTAAAGTATCTCGCCATCACGTAAATTCCTCCACTGAGAATATCAAGCAACTGCGTAGCTTGCAAGGGAAAATTCAAGCCATTCGCCACTTTATCTCCCAGCTTGCAGATAAATGTCACTCATTCACTCATTTGCTTAAGAAGGACATCACTTTCATCTGGGGACCTGAGCAACAACAAGCCTTTGCTTTGCTTAAACAGTACCTGGCTAATCCACCTGTCCTCATGCCTCCCACTCCGGGAGAACCACTTTTGCTCTATATTTCCGCTACGCAATATGCTATTGGTGCACTACTCACCCAATATGACCTTAGCCATAAAGAGAAAGCAGTGTACTATCTGAGTCGCACCCTCATCACCTATGAACGTAATTATCCTCAGATTGAGAAGGCTTGCTTGGCTGTTGTTTTTACCTTTCAGAAACTTCGCCATTACCTGCTAAATACTAAGACCAAGCTCATATCCAAGGTCGACCCACTCAAGTATTTGTTGTCCAAACCCGCCCTCACAGGTAGAATGGCTAATTGGATCATTCTACTCAATGAGTTTGATATAGAATTTTTCCATCAAAAATCAATTAAAGGACAAGTACTTGCTGACCAATAGCGAAGCACCTTTGCAAAGCACAGAAACCTTTGAGTTCTGATCTGCCGATGCATCTTTGCTCTACATTGAAGAATCATCGTATGGCAGATACATTTTGATGGATCTTTTACGTTTCATGGTTCAGGTGCAGGAGTGGTCCTTATTACTCCTTCAGGTGATCCTATACCACAGGCTTTCCGCCTGGCCTTCCCTTGCACGAACAACATTGTGGAATATGAAGCACTCATTGCAGGGATGAAGCTAGCCATCAAGTGGAATATTCAACATGTGAAGGTTGTAGGTGATTCACAGCTAATCATCAAACAGGTTAATGATGAGTATAAAGTTAAGGATGACAAGCTCATACCTTATAAGAAGTTGGTGGAAACTCTGAAGGAGTATTTTGTGCGCATTACCTTTGAGAAAATCCCAAGAGCGCAGAATAGATCGGCAGATGCTATGGCAACGGTGGGATCTATGCTTCGTATTCCGCCAGGGAACAATGATATGCCATTCTTCGTAGAAAATCTATGCCAGCCCGCGTATGACATGCCAGAATCTTGCTTGGCTTGTGAGGTTGTTGGTCCCCATTCACCATGGTATGAACCCATTTTCACCTATCTTAAGGATAGTACATTCCCTCCCGAAATCTCCCACTCTGAAAAGCAGAGCCTAATTCGCCAAATAGCCCGTTACACCCTGTTAGGAGGTACACTTTATCGTCATGGCTATGATGGGAATCTGTTACGTTGTCTAGATGTGCCGGAGTCAATCCAGGAAATTAAAGAAGTACACGAAGGAGTATGCGGAGCACATACAAACGGAATGGTCTTGGCTAAGAAACTATTAAGAGTAGGTTACTATTGGCCCACCATGGAAACTGATTGTTGTAATTATGTTAGAAAATGTGTGCTATGCCAAAAGTATGGAAATTTCATCCATGCTCCATCGCAACCATTGCAACCAATCACTACCCCGTGGCCATTCTCCAAGTGGGGACTTGATCTAATAGGGAAGCTTACTCCTACCTCATCTGATGGTCATACACATATCATCACAGCTACAGAATACTTCACAAAATGGGTGGAGGCTGTCCCTTTAACCTATGTCACAGGAGCACAGATTTCTAAATTCATCATGAATCACATTATTTGCCGATATGGTATCCCTGCAGCCATTGTCACAGATAATGGGAAGTCATTTAAGAACAAAACTGTGAAAGGTCTTTGCCAACGGTTCCAAATCAGATTGAAATGGTCCACGCCATATTACCCTCAGGGTAATGGACAAGCTGAGGCAACAAACAAGACTTTGGTAAGGATAATGGAGAAGATGGTTAGCAAAATTGGTCGAAACTAGCACCTACAAATCCACCCAGCCCTCTGGGCCTACCGAACATCAATTCGCACTCCTACGGGTGCGACGCCATATTCCCTCGTGTTCGGGACAGAATCTATCATCCCTTTAGAGATTGAACTCCCATCCCTATGAATTTCTCTTTGGGACTATTTGGATAAGGATGAAGATTACCGAGTGGCAAGATTGGCTGAGTTAGAGCTCCTGGATGAGAGGCGCATTCGCGCTCTTAATCACCTGAAAGTATATCAACACAAAATCTCCCGCAACTACAACAAGAGAATCATCCCTCGCCAGTTTGAGGTGGGTGATTTAGTTATGAAGGAGAACCAGTTCAACACCAGAGCAGAGTGAGAAAAGAAAGGGAAGTTTGAACCACACTGGTTAGGACCCTATGTCATAGTTGCCAAGTATGGCACAGGGGCATACAAGTTGGCTCACCCCAATGGTGATGAGCTCCGGGAGCCCATGAATTCCATGCATCTTAAGAGGTTTTATGCCTAAACATGGCACAAGAAAGTCATAAAAATCACAAAAAAATAAAAACATCAAAAAAAAATCAAAAAATCAAAAACATAAAAGAAAAAAAGAAAAAGAGAAAACAGGTCGTCCACTAGTGAAAACCACGCAATTGTGGCACTTTGGACAAGTCCTTGGGTGAAAACTAGTTTCCGGTGCCTCGAGAGGATTCGTTGTTCACAAGCATTCTGTATTAGAAGGGTAGTTGTCTTTGTCCTGGACCTGGTTCTACCTTCAAGTTTCCTTGTGCACACCATCTAGTCCAGCCTTGATCCGGCTTTGCCTTCTTCTATTCGTCTGTAAGGGACGTGGTCTTTCGTTATTTCCCATCTTACGCTGGGGCAACTCAACGACTTCACCTTCTTGTTCATAAGCATGTGGCTTCGCCTTGTATATTCCCCACCTAATGCTTTGGGGTATCCATGCTTTCTTGGTTACCTACACATTGTTTTGGAAAACTGTTAAAAACACAAAAACAATAGAACATTGTTTTGGGAAAAAACAAAAACAATAGAACATTGTTTTCAAAAAACACAAAAACAATAGAAAATTGTTTCAGGAAAAACACAAAAACAATAGAACATTGTTTTGAGAAAACACAAAAACAATAGAAAATTGTTTCGAGGAAAAAACAAAAACAATAGAAAACATTGTTGTTTGAAAAAACAAAAACAATAGAACATTGTTTGAGAAAATTAGAAAATTGTTTCGAGAAAAAACAAAAACAATAGAACATTGTTTTCACAAAACACAAAAACAATAGAAAATTGTTTCACAAAATCCTAAACAATAGAAAATCAGTGCATGAAAACATATCTTACAAAAACATTTACTTGCCTTGTCTTGTTTTCTTGCTTTTTTTGCTTGTATAGTGTTTTGCGAGCTTATTGTTGAGTTCTTTGTTGCTTGGGTGTACTTTGTCATTGTTTAGCTTTTCTTGCTTAGAATAGATTCATTCTTGCTTGTGCATATTGTAGTGGGTTTTGACATGCTAGTGTGTTAATTCATTATGTTCTTTCTTGAACATTTGGTTGTGTTTGTTATTTGTTAATAAGGCATGGTGATTCATGGTGTATTGCATTACTTCCTACTGTTCTTTGTAGCATTTGGTTGTGTTTCTTGCATGTGCTCTATTTTGTTATCATTCACATCACATTACCATCATTATCATCACATCTAGCATCATCTATACATCATATATAAACAAAAATGCTAAGTTTTACATCATGCATGTATGCCAAGCTAATCATCACGTATCATATCATCAATGGGGGCAAGAGGGGTTGTGCATAATCACAAATATATCCCCCCCGCACCAATATCATCATCTCATCCCGTCCATATACATCAAAATAAAACTTGAAAACAACATTTGATATTGTCTATAGATCTATCATCTACAATCTACAGCATGCCTCAAACAATCACATGCGATCACCATCTCTCCTGAGTGTCAGAGCCTCATGGTAAGTTTTCTAAACTAAGCGGTTAAAATGAACTGATTGCGATGTTTTTACCCCCTCTAGGGGGTATATTAACATGTTTTTCATCGATCGGACGGTCGTGACACCCGTTTAGCTCACCGTTTTCTCCTCTATTCGCCGTGGAATAATTATTTTTAATTAAATAATTATTTTTCTCTTCTTTTTCACCGTATTGGGGAATTTTTTGTCCAATACCCCTTTCTTCTCCCTCGGACAATTTTATTGCTCCTTGGCGATTTTTATTCTTCTTCACACCCTCGTAAATAATTATTTTTCAAATAATTATTTTTTTCTTATTTTTTTTTCCACTAAACAAGGACATTATTTGTCATTTGTTTCTCTTTTCTTCCACCTAGGGAACTTTCTGTTGCCCCTAGGCTCTTCTTTTTCTTCTTCTCCTTTCTTCTATTGTTTATCATGGTTCAGAAAGCCAAAACAATACAAACATTTACTATATCAAAAAATCCAAAAACAAGGCAAAATTTTTCAAAAATTCCTAAAAGTAAAACACCCTACAAAATGGTAACTTGCTTCTTACGGCTGAAACTTGTGTCTTGCGCATGGTATTTTCTCCATATCCTGTTGGTTTGTCTCACATCTTCCCCGATTAATATGACTCGCGATCACTGGATTCACAACCATTCACAAAAGCTAGCTGCTTGCTTCGTCTGTACTCTGGGGCACTTTTGGTTGCCTGGTGCTTTGTTTCGTTGCGCACAAATGCTTTTCATGGACCCCGTGTCCATTTTCATTTCCCCTTGCATGTATCCTTGCTTGGGGCATCATTTTTAACCCTTGTCATCAATCACGAACTTGTGGATCTCTTCAGCACTGATAACAAAACATTTGTACAACTGTCTTGACCGTTGTTGGGTTAGATATGTGTGTTCGTACTTGTTTTCCCTGTTATATGAGCTTGTTTCCTTCTCGTATTGCATTACATTATTGTATGTTGCGTGGAGTTGGTACTTTCAGCAATGGACAATTGTTCATGTAGTATGGCTTTTCATGTCATTCTACCTTTTCGTATGCTTATATTTTTCATAAGGACCGATGATGTAGTTCCTATGGCAATATGATGACATCAAATTTGTTCCAAACAAATAAGCGGCTAGAGGTTAAGCTCTTCTCTCCCCTCATCCATATTTCTTCTACACCACTTCCCTTTCACCCCTAATTCTCCCTCTCCTTGGGGCATCCTGCCTCGTCCCCATTCTTCTGCCTACTTCTCACCTTTTTCGATCGTCGATCGAGTTCTTCTATCACCCCATCGACACTCGAGGGGGCATCTCTCCCTCCTACTAATTTTTCTTCCATCTCTTCAAAATCTCTTTTGTCTACTATCTTTGAAGTGGCATCACTTATGCCACCCCAAAGAGGGGCAAATGTAGACACCTATAATTACGCCCAAGCAATTTAAATACTTAAATTGTGCTAATTATCCCCTTTCTCGCAAATCAACGACATATCGTCAAAGGCACTCATTTTCCCTCATATCATCATTAATTAATTACACTAAGCTAATTAATTAAGTTGCCTATCCAAAAATACCTAATTAACGACCTTCCATTAATAAATCACCCTTCTACCTAGACTAATTAATTATTATTAATTAATTAGCTTTCCTTCCATTTAACCAACAAATCAATATTTAATTGATTTAATCCCCTTAATAGCCTAAATCACACTAATATTCCTCTAATTGGCTTCTATAAGCTTACACCTACCTATTAATTAATCACCTTTGATTAATTAAAATACCCCAACTCCCATGACCCTTTGCTAAACATGTATTAAACCCTTCTAAAGTAAGGTTACCTTTAATAAAGCAACCTTATCCATTCCTAATCATGTTTTACCTTTATCCCACATTCATGAGAATGTGTTGAATCCTTTATCCTTTGGGCTATATAAAGAGCCCTCCACCTACCTTTTTACTTACACCTAAACTTTCTAAGAGAGCAAATGCAAAGCATATAGCAAAGAGACTAAGAGCTTGCACCTTGCCCTTTTGAGAGTTCATCATCTTGAAGAGTTAAGCCTCTTTCTTAAAGTGCTTGGGTCATATGGGAGGTGTCAAAAGGGTCTTGTAGCCCAAATTTGATTAGCCCCCATTCCTAGGTTCTTGGAGCATTAAGGACAACTATTTTGATAGCCATGGAGCTTACTTAGGTCCATTCATTTATTTGTTGTTAGAGAATAGAGGATTTTAGATATTTAGCATTGTTAGTTTCAAAGTTTGTATTGATGAATGCTAGCATCTAACCCTTGTTTAATTCTTATCATGATGGTGTTTATGCTTTGTTTTAGCTAAATTGTAGAACTATTTTAGGTGGTAGTTCTTGCTTCATTTGATTTAGCATTAAAGAAAGTATACATGCACACATCTAGTGATGAGTAAGTCTTTTTGAGATCACTACTACAAGTATGGCTATTCAACTACAATATGAATGAAGACTCATAAAGATGTTAATCAACTTTAAAGTATGACACATGGTAAATAGGAGCCAACATGATCATATCAATCCTTGCATAGCCACTTACATGGTATGTTGACAAAGAACATCACAAAGTATAAGGGTTTAAATGGTGGTTGGAACTCTAAAATTACATTCCACAGGCCTGAAAGGTGGACCTACAAGTCTGATCAGACTACACAACACAAGGGTGATTCTATGACATTCAAGATTATGTTTTAGGTGTTGAGAAGCATAAGAGTGGAATAATGATTGATGAATTCATGACTATTTTTTAGTGTCATTGATACTCACACTTTAGTTATACTATGTTTTTCAGTCAAGGGTGGTGTCCATGTCTATTTGCAATAAAGGAAATAGTTGGAACTATTCTCAGTACTTATTTACTAGCAAACTCAACCAAACACTATACTAATTGCCATAAAGAAATGAAATAGATTGATCAACAAAGAATTACTAAACTAAGAATTGAAAGGTACTAAAATACATAAATGATGGTAAATCAAATAAATGATAAATAAAAAGATAAAATGGATAAGAATTTATCTCTTCACGTTGGGAAGGAGTGGCCCTCACCCCTTCCCATAGATCTGGTTCAAAGTCGTAAATCACAAGACTCAAGTTTTCCCCTGAATCAACATTTTATTCAATGGAAGAATTTATTTTATAGCAATCAATCAAACTAACTTTTCAATCTTACTTTCGGTGTTATTTTATACTCGGAGCAAGATTGGTCAATCTAAAAGAGGGCTAGTTATTTGCATTTAATTACAACTACTTAATTAAGAGATATCTATAACAACTAAATGTTTAAGAAGTGTACAATTATGGAAGGATTAGTGCATGCCACACTTGGATGAAATTTATTATGTTAACTTTAGATGAGGTCTCAGTAATTGACTCTTAGTTGAGGTAGTCAATCAACACTAGAAAATATCAAATATCCTACATTAGACTGTATAATCATGATTAAAAGTATATGAGTTATTCTATTTATCTTCTCCACGTCTTCAATCAACTAGTGTTAAGTTGAGATTACATGGACCTCATAATTTGCATGATGGTTGAGATGGTAGTCCACATTTCATGCTCCTTCCTTTGTGTCGACTAGTGTACCATATGTATCAACTCATCATTTTTCCATCTAAGTCATATACCTATTTTGTGTGAGTTCCTCATTCCATGCAAGTCTACATTAGTGCTTCGGGTGAGTCATACACTAATGCATGAGTGATCCTTACGCTAGTGCATAAGCAAGCCTGCGCTAGTCTATAATTGGATCTTGGGGTGTCTTAAGAAAGGATCTTCAAATTCATTATTAATACTCATAAAGATTCATTTAACCCATATTTGAAGAATTAAAAACAAGATGAAAATAACAAGGTTATGCACAATATTTCCTTCCAAAATATAGTAAAGTATTAATTATAAAATGACAATATCATACTTAGTACAAAATGATGACATGAAAAAACTAGGGTTTACATAGGATAACTGAGGGCTCATCACTCCCCCACACTTAAGATTTAGTAGGTCCTCCTAATACCTATTCAAGTTTTCAACAATTCTTGAGCAATTATATTCATTGGAAAAAGTATGCCATGTCTCATCTTGCTTTGTATCACAAAAACCAAATAACTTGACAATAGTGTCCCTCCATGCTTTATAACTAGTTTTAGACTGATCCCCATTTGAGTTCCAGCATGGCACATCGGATATCACCAATTTAGGCATGTACCTCATCCCAATACATTATTCCTACATTTTGGATATAATCTTACGAGAGGTCCTTGTCCCTCTTTAATGGCCAACGGAGATTGGTAGGAGAAATAACCTCCTTTTTTCCCAAGGATCTGGAAGCAACCCATACCTCATTTGACAAGCATGAAAATTGATATTAAATTTTGGGAGTGCCTGCTCCCTGAAATTTGATATGCAAGTTTCTGATTTACTTTATACATGTCCACTAATTGCAAACAATAAACTTGAGATTGAAACCTTCTGAAAAATCTGATTGGAGCAAGGAGATCATGCCTCATTAAGAGGCCTATATTAGCTTCTTCTCTTATGTATTCTCCTCTTTTCTCTCTCCACATAGATTGATGTCTCAAAGTAGAGATAAATGACCTCAATTGTACCTCTCCCACATATAGATTAATTGGAATTTCAATTTTCTCTAGGAGAAGAAATTTATGGACATAAAACTCACATAATAGATTTTTGACAACATGATCTGCAATTGTATATGCACCAATAAATTATTTGTCATCATTAAATTATATATACTCCGTGGAATAGACCTAGAATTTTTCCACCTAAAGAACTATTCCTTTAAAAATGCATAGAAATTAGAAGGATCCCTGCAAGAAAGGCCCTAATCATATAACCGACAAATATGAAACACATTATCTTGAAGCATTTTCTTTTCCTCTTTTAACACTTTATTTTCTTCAGCCACTCCCCTAAGAATGTAGCATTGTTACATTCATTTAACCATCCCCCTCTAAAAAATTGCTAATGATTTCGTATCGTGCGAGAAATTCATTGAATTCGTAGGCTCATGCCAAAGTTTGATTCCCATAGTTGATGCTTAAAACAAAGAAATTAATTATTGAAATTGAACAGAGAGAACAACACAAGAATGAAGATAGAATGACACATGAATGGAAATTCTTCTATTACAAGAATGAAACCACCAGCAACGCAAGATTGAAATGAAAAAAGTGGGAAATTTGAAAATGATAGGGGGACAAAATAATTTTATATGGAACAACACAAATTGGGAAAAATTTCACAAGTTCCAACGTGACAACACCCAATGGAGAATAACTTGGTACATGTGGGAGATTAATGTGGGAATTAATGGTGGATTTATTGGAATATGTGGTACATGAGAACATATTGCAAATAGGGAAGTCATTAATTCACACAAGCACCATAATGAACATCTCATAATTAAACTTTACAACATTCAAGAAAAGAATAATTGTGCATACTTGATTTATTTCACTTGTCAAATCTGAAGGCCATAATTTAAATTCTCCTTATTTCTCCATCCACATGTTGTTCCTCATTTATTGATCACATGATTCAAGGGTGGTGACCACCATTGCTAGGTTTTAGCCACGTGAACTTTTTTTTTTTTATAAAGAAGTAATGACTACCATTTCTAGTTTTCAATCAATACTTCATAGGATGATGGCCACCATTTCTGGTTTTCAACCATATCCTATTTATTCTTGTTGAGAACTAATTTAGCTCTAAGTTGAATTGGACAAAGAGACTTTGTCCAAACAATTCAGAGTTGCATCTTCTTGTAGCATGTTCTGGAATTCCTCTTTAGATGTTGGTTTTTGGTATAACCTCAATCTATGGCCATTAACCAGCATTAATTTTCTTTCACCATCAATAGGAATCAGTTGAACGGTTCCATTTTTGAATACTTCCTCAATTTGATATGGACCCATCCATCTTGTCTGTAATTTTCCTTTGAAGTCTTTGTACTTTGAATCAAATAATAGGGCCAATCTCTTTTTGAAACTTCCTTTGCTTAATATGTTTATCATGCCATACTTTCCTTTAGTGTTGGATGATTTTTGTTTGATACAATTCTTATAGTCTCATCTCATCTAGCTCTTTAAGTTGAAGAATTATTGCTTGTTTTTCTTCTAATAAATCAATTCCCACTTCAGAAACTATTCTTAAGGTCTGAATTTCAAATTCTATAGGAAGAATAGGCTTCTTATGATGTAGGAGCATCATCCAATTGACATCAAATATAAGAATTCCTCACTTTTCATGAATGTAAAGAGTATGTTGGAATGTAATAAGGCCCTGAGAGAGAGAATTAGGTGGACTAGTGATGTGAAATTCAAATTTTGGCTTTCCCTCTAAAAATTGCATTTCAAATCTTAAGGGCATGTAAGAGGATGAAATGGGCTTGTTAAGGTAATGCAAGCATTTTATAAATATGTAAAGGGTTTTTGAGTCTTAGTATGAGTCATAAAGTGTAAATGAGAGTCCTAGAAGAAAACAAGGTGGCAATGTACCTCTTGTAGGTGTAAAGGTGCATATGAAGTGTTATAGAAAGTTAGTTAGGTCAAAAATAGGAGTGGAAATATAATGATAAAGGGTGTTATTCGAGTGAGAGATTTAGTGATTCCTCCAAGGGGAGATAAGAAGCGAGAAAATTTCTTCATGATGGAGGACTGGGAAGTGAAGAAACAATTCAATTTTTGTAGTAAGTTACAGTCATATGAAGAAGGAATATATTTTGGTATGAATAGCTTAATCTTGTTTGATGATCAAATCATTTCATAGTGTAAATGTGTATTTGATTTAAATTTATTGAATATGATTGTGACAGTATATTGGTTATCCTCCATGATTTGGGTTTCATTTCTATTCATTACAAGCTTAACACGATTAACACTCCCGATTTCTTGTAAGCAAGTTGTGTGAGTTCCTTTAGTAACAATAAATGTAAAAGGAGAGTACAGTTAGAGACTTCATGGAGAGTTTGTTTCTGAATTAATGTGGTGGATTTTCATCTCTCAAGGCTTGAAAGGGAGTGGCATGTTAGTTCCTTTGAATGTTGAAAAACCCTCTAAAATCTATGACCGTGAATGAGCATGACCGTAAGTGTTGAGTCCGAATGAGAAAGATAGTTGGGAGTAAATTAGTGGCTTCTTGATTAGTCCCATTTTCAAAAGATACCTGATTTTAGCATCATTGAATGTGACCTTATTTTCTAGGGTTTGTGTTTGTATTGCTTTAGAAGAAGAGCATTAAAAATATGTGTAACAAACTATGCACCTACAAGTTGATAAGAAGAATTAATTTGATTTGAATCTTTGATAGGATATTTATCCTTCTTTGTAAATATTTTCACAAGCATAAGGAGTACACAAACCTCCATGGTGAATCTCAAACCTTGAATCGATCCTTTGAAGAATTTGTAATCAAAATACCCTTTCTCGGGCTCTCGGTGAGGTCTTGCACAATCACGCTAGGGTTTTAGAGTTAAAGCCTTTAGCTTTAAAATTTTGGCTTGATATTTGAAAGTAACATCTAAGATAAGGTTCCCTCATAGACTAAAAAGAAAGTTTGAGTTTTTGTTGGTTAAATTGGATATTTTTATAATAGTATCCTTCACGGGCAAGATAGTCTCGGACACGATTAGAGAGGCTCAATTACAAATGAGGTACATCTTAGAGCTTGAAATCAAGCCTTAAACTCAGAACATATAACAATTTAGGAAATTTGTTCCCTAAGATGATAAATTTAAGTCTTGATCCCTCGGGTAAGGAAGAATATATACATGACAAAGAGTGAGTAATAGACCTAGTGAGGGTTCTAGTAGTAAAAGTGCAAAAGTGTGATAAAAGGAGTTACAAAAGGAGTTGAATTCTTTAATTTTTATAAACACCAAGGAGGTATTTAAGGAATATTTGAATTCATTTTTAAGGTCATAGGATTTCTTCATTCATGTAAATTCATAGTTGATTGTTCTTGAGGACTCCTTAAACCGAATTTGAAGTCATTAAGGAAAAAAATATGAATCAATCAATTCCAATCCATTTGATGGGTTTATCACACTAAACTAAGATGGGAAAAATAGAGTAAGAGTTTTAAGGGAGGTTAATGAATCCTAGAGGCCAATTTTGTGGTGAAGTAGGGATCAAAAATCAATGAAATCACCAAAGTATAATTACATAGATAAAGAGTTAGAGGTTGAATTAACTTCTTAAAGCAATAAAATGATTAATCCACCACTAATAGGAGCTTGTGGAACATGTAGGAGTACTATAAGGAGATAAAAAGAAAAATAAAAACATTATCTTAGTTGGTCCAAGATTCCAAAGAAATTAGGGTATGGAAAATGAAGGTAAGATAGGACAAATGAGATTTTACAAGAAGGTGAGTCATCTTAACAGTTGATTTTGCATATGTGCATGTTGTTGAAATAGGGAATGAAGTTAATAGAATAATTAATTATTTGAGAAGCCATTAAAGGTGATGTTTGATCAAATTATTACATTTATAAGCCATTTTAGGCTTTGTTCACGATCTTCACATTGCAGAATTTTAGAAGGTATCTAATTAGTCCTCTTCTATAACTTGAGAGAATGATGAATTGATGTTTTCAACTTCATCATTTGGTATCAGATTGTGGATCTTGTAAAGTTCAATTGAAATTTTAAAATTGATCTTTAATTCTGCTAACAAGTGGAAATGTGAAGTGGGTTTGTGAAAATTGACAAGTTAGAAGAAAAGGGAGTGAGAAAGAGTGAAAAGAAGTTGAGAGTAGTGTGGGAAGATAACAAAAGACCAGTGCTAATCCTAGGTGAGGTGTAGAAAGAGACAAAGTGAGTGAGGAGAAGAATAATAAATAAATTGAGAGAGAGGAGTTGATAATAGAGTTAGTCAAGATGATTAGCCATAGGAAAAGAGAACAAGAAGAAAATGAGAGGAAAAGAAAAATAAAAGAGAGATGTGGTTCTAGCAAGAAAGTAAAAAGTTGAAACAAGAGGTAGCACAACTGATGATGCTTATAGAAAAAGTGAAAGAAGAGAAAATTCAAGGGATAGAATTTGTGTTCAGGAAGAAATCCAAGTGGACCATTAGAGATATTGTAAAGAAGAGAAAGAGAATGCATGTGAAGATGCGGTTGAAAAAAGCATATAGAAGACACAGGCAATGGGAAAGAGAAGAAAATAAGAAGATGATAAGAAAGAAGACAAAAGAGGTGAAAAGGAGGTCATTCTTGAAGAGAATATGCAAATAAAGGATGAAGAGGAGGTCATAAGAAACTTTTTAGCTTCCATAAAATAACAAGAACTTGAAAATGAAGAAGGAATGAGTGAAAAATTGAGAATGAGAGAGAAAAAGAAGAAATAAAAGAGGAAGGATAGTTTAAGAGATACTTTGAAGGTTTGAAACCTGGATGGCAAAGAAGAAAAATCACAAGTACACTTTTTTATAATGATAAAGACTAGTTAGAAAGGGAAATGAAAGCTCTTGAAGAAGATTTGTATGGTGCAATAATGAAGTGTGATGAGGAAGAAGCCAAGATAGTGATTGAAGATACATAAATTGAATAAGAAATGCAAATGAATCAAGGAGAGGAAGAATAAAAACATAAAAGGATGCATAAGTGTTGAATGAGACCAAATGGTCTCCAATTTTTTCATCTAATATTTTATTTTACTGTGTTTGTGTAGGTTTGTTAGATAAAGAAAGGAATAATATTGAAGAGAAGATGAAGATGAAAGAAGAGTACAAAGAAAAAAAAAAGAAAGAAAGAAATCAAGAAGCAAAAAGTCATATGAGACCCGGGTGGTCCTCGAAAGAGAGGAAAATTAGTAAATAAGGAGAAGCTTAATGTTAGATGAAGAACTCAATCAAGACAAAGCCAAAAAATTAAGGCAAACATGTTAAGATATATCATTTTGATCTTAAGGTAATGAATGTGTTGATAAGGCCCCGAGAGAATTAGGATTCTTGCATGTTGTAATTTGTTTACATGTAAGTTATCATGGTGATTATTATTGCTTGTATGTTTGCTTGATGTGGCAAAATGTTAAGATATATATTTTGATCTTAACTCTAATGTGTTGCTAATGACACACCTTCTTGCATCAATTCCATTGATCAGCAGAATTATTACTTGTATGTTTGCTTCTTTGTCATATGCTTGCCGAACTCTATTTGTCTTTGCTTTGCGATCGCTTTGTTGATTTACTCTTAAACCGAATCAAGGTTGATATAAATGTGCAACACACGATTTCAGTATGAACAGTTGCACGTAGATGCCAATGGACAAGGTTCGATTCTCGAACCATGCACTGTCGTAACGTGAGACCTCGTAAGGCTATAAAATGCCTAGATGCGGGTGGCTCGGGCATGTTAACGTGGGAGAAATGTCCTATACAACAGTGTTGAAATTGGAAGTCAGTCGGAAGACTTGACTAGAAGTTGATTGATTAAGTGTTAGGTGCTTAAGGGGAAATTAGATCCTAATCTAATCCTAAGTTCTACCTTACATCCTAAACTACTATCCTAAGTGGATTTTTAAATTCTAAAATGGTAAACATAGACCTAAGTTCTATTAACCTAAAGACTAGGTGGTGACCTAGGTTTGAACACTATTGTTAATCCTAAACTAATCCTAACCTAGAAGGGGACGCACAGACCCATGGGAAAGGATAAGGATGGAAGGAAATTTAATGGCAATTAATGTGAGTCCTTGCGTGGATAGCGCCAAGTTTGGCGGGAACAGGAAAAAGGTGGAGGTATCTAGTTAGTTATGGACTAAACTTGGTTTTGCATGCAAAATTTGAAATTGGTGGTTGTCGACCCAAGTCGGCGGTGGCGTGAGAAAATAGGGAAAAGGCAGAGCCTTTAATGCATTTAATTTCTTGGTCTTCACGACCAGCTCGCCTTGGAAAGAGTATGGAGGAATTTTGTTGGTCATTTGTGTTGTTCGGGTTTTTGGAAAGTTGCTCTGCATTTGGTTTTTCTTGGTTCAGTCGAACCAGTTGTGTTTGGTTTTATCACTGTTTCTTTGGAAATTGAGGCTGTTTTCTGAGCCTGTAGAGGAAGGGATTGTTTGGAAGCTTGTTGCTATCGCCGTGGAAGGAAATACCTTATGTAGACGTGGTTTTCTTCGAGCATTCGAGGAAGAATACCAGGCATGTTAAGCCCTTCTCTTTAAAACACTTGCTTTACTTAAGCGTCTCATTAAAACAACCCTGCTCTTCTGATGAAGGGGGTTTGGGTTTATTTGATTCTTGTCATGTTTGAGATGATTTGGGTTTAGTCGATTTTTTGTCATTTTTGGAAATGATTTGGGTAGAATCGTTTTCTTGTTGTTGTGATTGAACTGTCTTTGCATATTATTATGAGTTAGGAAATACAATTCTTTGTGTTGGTGATTTATTCGATCATAATGGGGAATCCGTTCTATATGTTATGGAACTATGCAGTATATGAGTTTTTTTTTCATTGATTGAGCAATTGTTCTTTTGCTAATACAAACTTGAGTGATGAAACGTATTAGCTGTGTGAGTTGTTTGAAGTTGTTTCTTTATTGAAATTTTTGAGGAAATGAGTTCCTCTTCCTTCTTTTTTTGGGTTTTGAAAGAAATGGCATTTTTGGATTTTAAAGGAAATAACATTTGAGTTTTATTTGAGCATTATGAGCTCGGTTTGAAGGAAGTGATAGTAATATTATTATTGCTGTGCTTTTTCTTTTGTAAAAGAAATGGATGAATACGACTTGGGTATTCGTGGGAGTTGGAAAAAGAAATTGTTTTTCTTCTGAACTTATAAATGAACTGTGTTTTCTCCTTGTTGTGATGGGAAGATGATTTTGTTGTGTTTTATTGATGCGGTTCGATCTTCCAGTTGGACTGTTTTCGTGAATACGAACTTGGCTTGGGATTTTTGTGCAAATAAATGGAAAAATATGGGAATTAGCTTACTGTTTGGGTCTGTCTTGACTGTACCTTGTTGTGCATTTGATATCCTATGCGGGTTTTCATTAATAAGGGTATTGTTGTATGAAAATTGCATTTTGGGTTTCTGCACATCATTATGAAATAGAAAAATGGATTTCGGGTAGAAATGTTTGTTGGCAAGGAACTCGAATTGGGTATTCATTGCTTATGGTATATTGAATTGAAACTGTACAGGCTATGTGAGTTTGCTTTTCAATGTTGAATGATTGTTCAGTTGTCAATATGAGTTGAGCTGTCATGATAAGATAAACACGATTTGGGTGTTTTTATTACATTTTGAAGAAGATGATTGTTTCTTTATTGAAGGTAGAGGGAAACGAGTTCTTCCTTTCTCTTCTGTTTTAGATTTTGAAAGAAACAGTAATTGGGTTTATTGAGCTTTATAGGTTCAGTTTGATGGAGGTGACAGTGGTATTTAGATTACTTTCTGAGTGTTGTTTTCTTTCTGTACAAATGGAAGGTTGAAATGTTTCAAATGAGTCTTTGATTTTGCATAGTCATTTTAAAAGAAATGAAATCGACTTGAGTAATTCTTGTTGATTTGAAGAAAATGGATGTTTTCTTATTGAAATAGTTAAAGGAATGAATTCTTCTCTTTTGCTGATTGAATTCTGGAAATAGCATTAGAGCTTTACTGTGCATTATGAATTGGTCTTGCTGTAGGTAACAACAATGTGCAAATTGTTATTATGAACTGTATGCGTTCATGGATATAGAAGGTCATGTGAATAAGTGATTACGTGGTTGTATAACTGTTTATTTGGTTAAAATACAGTGAAAGAAGTATGGAATCTTCTAGTACAGTAAGTACATAGTATGCATCTTTATACTGCTTGTTCTATGATGAATACGATGTTTTACTAACCTGTTTATGGTATTCGTATGAGCCTGATTTAAATGAAGTATTGATAAGGATGATAAATTCATCCTTGTTTTCATTTAAAGCTGAATATGAATGGAACTATTTCTTGCTGTTGGAAAGTGAATTCCGAATGGATTTTGTAAGTTTCACTCTGAACTGTTATCTTGATTTGTGTCTCGTTTGGATTCAATTTTTAGGACAGTCATGAGGAAAGAATAGGAATGTGGATGGATAACTTGGAAAAATGATCTTTTCTTCTCTCATACAGTTGGAAATCTGTAATCGTTTAGGAATGAATTTTGTATTGCTTGGGTATAAGCAACTATATTTATTGTTGTTTGCTTTCTCGTCTGTACTTGATTGCTTGGAATCAAATGAGATGCATGAACTGAAAGGAAAGTAATTGGTTTACATTTCAGTTAGATTTTATCCTTTGCATTTATTACTAATGAAAGGAATGGAAAGGATAACAGTTATGTTATAACAACAGTATGCTTACTTATATTCCTAGTTCTTACAAATGTTGTAATCTGGAACTGTTGAAGGAAATTGCGTCTTGTAATGGTTATGTGGGAAATAGGACAGCAATTCTTTGACTGATTGGGATGGTATTTAGATGGTTCAGTTGTTATGCTGTTCATTCTTTTGATACTTAATTCTTGATTGATGTTCATACTGTCGTTTCATAAAAGCAGGGTTCTTTTATTGAGACAGTTAATTAAAGCACCTCATTTTAATGACAAGTGCTTAATATGCTCAGTTCATTGAACTGACCCGTGCAAGTAATTTTGCAGATGGAACTTGATTAAAATGAAGACATGGCTGTTTTCTGATGCTTCTTTTGATTGTCTGAAGATGAATTGTATTTGTTAGTTATTATTCCTCTACGAGGAATTGTGAAAAGAAGAAAGTACATTCTTCTATCTATGAGTTGTAACGTTGTTTAATATAAACAAAGTCCAGTCATTTGGACTGGCAAATGTATGGATTATGAAATGGATTGATGAATACAAATACAAGTGTGATATTTTAATGACTATATCAGTTTGATATTGTTGATTAAATTGGAAATATAATGTTATTTCTTGATTTGGAATTATTTAATTGTCCTTGGATGGATTTAAAAGGAATTGACATCTATTCTTACCTAAATGCAACTTTTAAGTTGAAATGTGCAATTAGTTCATACTTTGGGTTAAGATGAATTTTTAATTGACATTAAAAGGATTAGGAAGAACATGATTCCATAACTGATAGGTATTCAGGATTAGCTTGGAAGCTAAGGAATATCAAATAACTTAGGAGTAACCGAACTTCGTATTCGGACTCCATTAATAGCCTCGTATGTTAAATTCAGAAAGAAAGGATATGGGATAAATATATCCAGGGCTAATAGACCTTAACTATATAAGGTTAAGGAGAATAAATGAATACATTTATTGAGAATTAGACCTCGTTTAAATGACGTCTAATAAGCTGGAATTCTGAATTTGGTTACAGTTGTGGAAAAACTTGGTTAAGTTTAATAGGTTAAACTTATCATAAGTCTTTCGGTAATGGGCTGCTTAATCCAATGATTAAGAAAAGAACCAAGTAGAGAAAATGCCACCCTTCGGTATGAAGGAGAAGATGCATAGCAAGCTAGAAGATGGATTTAGTCTCTCTTAGCTCCATACAATTAATGGGAGGAGGATAAAGGATCAGCATGGTTGCTGAAAGTTGATCTTAAATATTAAGATCATATCCAAATCACTTGAGTAGGATGTGTACTCTCGATGGGAGGATTCCGTAGGACATTGACATATGCCCAGGCTATAAAGACACGTGTCTTCATGAAGGCGGGGTCTTCATGACAACACAATGTTATAGCTGACATATTACAATGCCCTCCCGAATTAAATCATCAAGAATACATAGGCTGAATATTAAGTTCTTGGCTGGGGATAGGAGTATGATCACGTATACGGAGTGACTCCGGAGGACTAAAGATAACTAGACACATGGAGTCGTTGGGAACGACACCATATGTCTGCGTATCTTTAGTTACCATGAGTGCCTTCCTATATTCGTTCATATTGCTAGTTGGAAATTGGAAGTTAGAATTTGACCTTAAATTGGAAGGACTGGTAGGAACCGGAAAGACCATTCTAGATAACAGGTGAAGTGAGGTGAAGGATGTATTCCATTGGTGTGTATCACATCCAGGAATATGATCATGCAAAGCATGTGAAAATCTTTGGCCAAAGTATCGCAAGTGCTGGTTGCGTTGTCCTAATCACTTAATTTAAGATGCAGGATGTCAGATGAATATCAGTAACAGATATTCAGATAGGCTTCTTAAATGGATCACTTCGATAACCGGAAACGGTTAAGAGAACCTTGTATATATATTATACTATGCATGAATGAACATGAAGGATCGGTAGTTGCCGAGTCATGAAATGAGAGATCGTTGAAACTCCGAGCCATGAAAATGGGAGATCGGCGAGTTCTTTGAGTCATTTATAGCAGGCATATAGAATCATTTATATGATTGAATGGCATTTGAATGTGTGTTCCATATTGCAAATATGTGAATAGGGAACATTAGTTTTAAAAGGAAATTGTGTGTTCCAAATCGCATTGTTTGGGCGAGAAACAATTATTAAAACTTGAATGTGTGTTTGAATTATATAATTCATAACAGAGAACGTTTTATAAAAAAAAATTCCCTTGTTCTAGTATCTTAAAATGGGGATGTTACATCTTGGTATCAGAGCTGAAGGTTGCAGCTCTTGGACCTAATGAGTCCACGATATTAATAAGGTTTACATTTTCTTATTGAACAGAAAATGGTCAGAACAAGAGGGAATGCTGCGAATAACCCGTTACAGGGTGGAGAAGCAGCTACTGCTCAAAAGCTGGATGAAATCCTTGCTGCCCTACTAGATACGAGAGATCGTTTGACTGTTCTAGAACAACAGTCAATGGGCAATGAAGAGGAGGAAGATGAAGCTGATATAAATGATCAGCCACCTCCTGTGGACAACATCAACGGAGGGAATCCGGGTGTTGATAATAATAATGTAATTGCTCCTAATCATCCTGAAAATAAAAGGGCAAGATTAGCAGCTGAACTTACAAATGATATAAAGAGAATAAGTCCTCCAAAGTTTGATGGAACAACCCTTGGGGATGGAGCTGAGAATTGGCTCAGTGAAATGGAGAAATACTTTGCAATAAGAAACTTCTCCGAAGAGACCAAAGCGATATGGGGAGCATATCAGCTTTCTCATGAAGCATCATCATGGTGGGACAACCGTAAGGTTGAGTTGAATATTGTCGAATCAGACATAACTTGGGATCAATTTAAGGGTTATTTTAGGCAACGATGGCTGCCTCAACTCTATTTTGATAGGAAAATGACTGAATTTCAGAAGCTCGAGTCATGAGGAAGGTCATCGGTGACGAGAATCTTTGGGAAGGGTTTACTAAACTCCTTAAGTATGTGCCATGTAGTACCAAGTTGAGAAAGTTGAGAATACGGAAATTCATAATGGGACTGAATCCCATCATTGGTGGCGAAGTGGATGTCCATGGCCCAACCACCATGGAAGGAGTTGTCGAAAAGGCAATCAGACAGGAACAGAAATTGAGAGCAATATTTGCTCACAGGGAAGAGATAAGGAAGAAGATTCCCAATTCTTCTTCATCTCTCGCACCAAAAAGGGGACCTTGGAAAAGGTTTGGTGTGAAAAACAAAATTGTTGTGGATAACAACAAGAAATTTGTGATGAACAGACCTGTAAATAACATGTGGAACAGCTTCACAAAAGTTAGTGGCAATGGACAGAAGTCCTATGGGAGCCAGAATGATAACTTCAAAGCTGGTAACAAATTTGAGCCTAGAAAAGGGCCAGTTGGAGGATGCTTCAACTGTGGAAAGGACCACTATGCGAATCACTGTCCTCTGAAGAAGGATGATCATGGTCAGCAGCATAGGATACACGCTGCAGTGGCTAACAGACAAGCTGAAAAGCAAGTTACGCCTATAGAAGTTCCGGGTAAGTTATTCGGTACACCTGTAGTCATACTTTTTGATACTGGAGCTACTGAATGCTTTATTTCTGCTAAACTTGCAATGAAATTAAAAAGAAAGGCTGAACAAATGGATAAAACATGGACAGTGCATTATGGGAATAATGTTGTCCATACAGTCGAAATGTGCCTTTTTGGGGCAATTCTTGACTTGCCTAGTTTCTCCACCGAAGTTGACTTGTATGTCACTCCTCTAGGATCATATGATATCATTATTGGAGTTAACTGGCTGAAACATAAGGCAAAGGTCGACTATTATGAAAAACAAATTTGTTGTTTTGATGACCTGCAGAAAGCAGCAGTCATTCAAGGTGTAAAACGTGAAGTTGCAGTTAGGAAACTGACAGCTATGCAACTAAAAAGGGCTAAAAATAGAGGCTGCACTTTGTATGCAGTAAAAATGACAGAAAATGCTGAGGAAGATAATGATTTCATGGAAAGATATCCATTGTTAAGGGGTTTCAGTGATGTGTTTCCGGAGGAATTGCCAGGTCTTCCACCCAAACGAGAGTTTGACTTTGCAATAGAAATCAAACCGGGAACTGAACCCATATCTAAGGCACCTTATAGAATGACCACCATCGAGTTGGTAGAGCTAAAGGCTCAGTTACAAGAACTTTTGACTAAGGGGCTGATAAGACCGAGCGTCTCACCTTGGGGAGCGCCGGTAATTTTTGTAAAGAAAAAGGATGGCACATTGAGGCTGTGCATTGATTACAGAATGCTGAACAAGGCAACTATTAAAAATCGATACCCACTTCCTAGGATTGATGATCTGTTTGATCAGATGCGAGGAGCATCAGTCTATTCAAAAATAGATCTTCGATCTGGGTATCATCAGCTGAGAATAAAGGAAGAAGATATTCATAAAACAACTTTTAGAACAAGGTACGGGCATTATGAGTTCACGGTGTTACCTTTTGGGTTGACTAATGCACCTGCCGCCTTCATGAATCTGATGAACAATATTTTTCAAGAATACTTAGACAAGTTTGTGCTTGTATTCTTAGACGACATTCTTATATACTCTAAAAATGTCGAAGAGCACCAAGAACATCTAAGGATAGTGCTGGAAATTTTAAGAAAGAGGAAGTTGTATGGTAAACTGTCTAAATGTTCCTTTTATGATGCAGAGGTGCATTATTTGGGACACGTTATAAGCAAGAATGGAATAGCTGTTGACCCTTCAAAGATCACAGCTATAACTGAGTGGCCTGCGCCTAAGAACGTGCATGAAGTGAGAAGCTTCATGGGCTTGGCTGGATATTATCGAAAGTTCGTTAAGGACTTTTCAAAAATTGCTGCCCCAATCACTTCGCTGCAAAAGAAGGATAAGAAATTTGTCTGGACGGACAAATGTGAATCTGCCTTTAAAAATTTAAAGGAACAGTTAACTACAACACCTATTTTGACTGTACCTGATCCAAATGGAAATTTTATGGTTGTAACGGATGCCTCAGGAGAAGGCCTTGGAGGTATTCATTACAGAATAACCATGTCATAGCTTATGAAAGCAAAAAGCTTAAGTTACATGAACAGAATTATGCTCCACACGACCTAGAACTTGCTGCCATTGTTCATGCACTTCAAATGTGGAGGCATTACCTTTTAGGCAAGCCTTTTGAGTTAAAAACAGACCATCTGGGTTGAAGTATATTTTTACTCAGCCAAATCTGAATGCAAGGCAGCGAAGATGGTTAGAATTTTTGTCTCAGTATGATTTTGATATAAGCTACATCAAAGGCAAGGAAAATAGAGTGGCAGATGCTCTGAGTCGAAGGAAGCATATCTCTGCTCTTATAACGTTAAGAACTCAGTTTAAGGATGAGGTGAAAGATGCCTTGGAATCAGATCCTTATTTCTAGCAAGTCAAAACAAGCACTTGCTGTAGATCCAAAGGATGTCAGGTATAAAGGATTTCATTTTGACAATGAAGGAATTCTGAGGTTCGAAAACAGGGTATATATACCTTTGGAAAATGACTTAAGAGGAAATTGTTAACTGAATTTCATAATTCACCTTTTTCTGGAGACCCTGGCATTACGAAAATGCTTGCTATCTTAAGCGTAATACTTACGGAAGGGAATGAAAAAGGATGTGGTGGAATTTGTAACACACTGCTTGGAATGTCAGCGTGTTAAGGCGGAACATATGCATCCCGAAGGATTATTATATCCCCACAGCATTCTTTAGTACAAATGGCAAGTGATAACGATGGATTTCGTTCAAGGATTGCCTATGTCAAGAAATAAGCATGATATCATCCTGGTTGTAGTTGAAAAATTGACCAAAGTGGCACACTTCATTGCTGGTAATTTGAAAGATGATGCACCAGTGTTAGCAAGAAGATTTGTACATGAAATCTTCAGATTGCATGGAATACCGAATTAATCATATCGGACAGAGATCCGAGGATGACATCAAGGTTTTGGCAAACGCTTAATGTGGCCTTGGGAACTAAATTAAACTTCAGTTCTGCATATCATCCGGAGACGGATGGACAGACTGAGAGAGTTAATCAGGTTTTAGAGGACATGTTAAGGATGTATTGCATGGACCAGCAGTATAAATGGGAGGAATACCTTCCGCTGGTAGAATTTTCTTACAATAATACATATCATGCCTCTTTAAAAATGGCGCCCTTTGAAGCATTGTATGGAAGAAAATGCAGAACCCCTGTCAGCTGGGACAGCGTTGAGGACAGAGAGGTAATTGGGCCAGAAATCCTTACGGAAATGGAACAACAAATCAAAATGATTCGGGAACATCTAAAGGAGGCTGCCAATAGGCAAAAGAGTTATGCAGACTTAAAGTGGGTTGATAGGAATTATAAACTGGGAGAGAAGGTCTTTCTTCGGGTGAAGCCGAAAAAGAGCTCAATAACTTTTGGCAAGGCTACCAAGTTGTTGCCACGATACGTGGGACCTTTTGAAATTGTTGAAATAATCAACCCTGTAGCTTATCGTCTAGCATTACCTCCTGCTTTGTCTCAAATGCATGATGTTTTTCATATTTCTTTGCTTAAGAAATACGTGACAGATTTATCACATGTGCTGAATTGGAATTCCTTGCAGGTCCAAGACCCAGGAATAATCGTGGTTAAGCCCATTCGAGTCTGGGAACTCACCAGTTGTACTTAAGAAATCGCGAAGTGAATCAATGTAAGGTCCAGTGGGACCAGTTCAGCGAAGAAAGTGCAACTTGGGAAAATCTCGAAGAAATGAGATCTACTTTTCCACATTTGTTTGATCGAATTTGAAATTTGAAAAACTGATAATTCTACCAAATTTAGACAATTATTAGTCTATTGTACAGTTGTCTTAAAACACTGTTTTTAAGAGTGAATCATTTTTGGTATGAACTTATAAATGGAAGGACAATAACTGAACTTTGTCCTAGGAACTCCTTGATTTGGTTAATTTGATCATCGGGACGATGATTCTTTAAGGAGGGAGGAATGTAACACCCTGATTTTTGTAAGTTATCATGGTGATTACTTTCTTAATGTTGTAACTGCTGAAATGAAGGCAAACATGTTAAGATATATATTTTGATCTTAAGGGAATGTGTTGCTAATCTGGATTCTTGCATACTGTAATTTGTTTACATGGGACAACAGTTATTATTGCTTGTATGTTTGCTGATGTGACAAAAAATTTGTCGTATGCTTGCTGAACTCTATTCGCTGATTGACAGCACACCTTGAATCAATTCCATTGATCCAAAGTATGTTGTGGC
Source organism: Taxus wallichiana var. yunnanensis (assembly GCA_018340775.1). Taxonomy (NCBI): domain Eukaryota; kingdom Viridiplantae; phylum Streptophyta; class Pinopsida; order Cupressales; family Taxaceae; genus Taxus; species Taxus wallichiana. Next base: position 903,323,251 of record CM031235.1, on the reverse strand, counting down.
CTTCTTGTGATCGCTTTGTCGATTTACTCTTAAACCGAATGAAGGTTGATATAAATGTGCAGCACCTGATTTCAGGTATGAACAGTTGGCACGTAGATGCCAACGGAAAAGGTTTGATTCTCGAACCATACACTTTGTAACGTGAGACCTCGTAAGGTGATAAATGCCTGGATGCGGGTGGCTCAGGCATGTTAACGTGGGACGAAATGTCCTGCATAGCATTGAAATTGGAAGTCAATCGGAAGACTTGATTTGGAAGTTGATTGATTAAGTGTTAGGTGCTAAGGGGAAATTAGATCCTAATCTAATCCTAAGTTCTACCTTACATCCTAAACTACTATCCTAAGTGGATTTTTAAATTCTAAATGATAAAATAGACCTAAGTTCTATTAACCTAAAGACTAGGTGGTGACCTAGGTTTGAACACTATTGTTAATCCTAAACTAATCCTAACCTAGAAGGGGACGCACAGACCCATGGGAAAGGATAAGGATGGAAGGAAATTTAATGGCAATTAATGTAAGTCCTTGCGTGGACAGCGCCAAGTTTGGCGGGAACAGGAAAAGCTAGAGGTATCTAGTTAGTTATGGACTAAACTTGGTTTTGCATGCAAAATTTGAAATTGGCAGTTCGCCAACCCAGTCGGCGGTGGCGTGAGAAAATAGGAAAAAAGGCAGAGCCTTTAATGCATTTAATTTCTTGGTCTTCGCGACCAGCCCACCTTGGAAAGAGTATGGAGGAATTTTGTTGGTCATTTGTGTTTGTTCGGATTTTTGGAAAGTTGCTCTGCATTTGGTTTTTCTTGGTTCAGTCGAACCAGTTGTGTTTGGTTTTATCACTGTTTCTTTGGAAATTGAAGGCTATTTTCTGAGCCTGTAGAGGAAGGGATTGTTGGGAAGCTTGTTGTTGTCACCGTGGAAGGAAATACCTTCTCGTAGACATGGTTTTCTTTGAGCATTCGAGGAAGAATACCAGGCATGTTAAGCCCTTCTCTTTAAAACACTTGCTTTACTTAAGCGTCTCATTAAAACAACCCTGCTCTTCTTCTGAATGGGTTTTGGGTTTATTTGATTGTTTTCATGTTTGAGATGATTTGGGTTTAGTCGATTTTGCTGTCATTGTTGGAAATGATTTGGGTAGAATCGTTTTCTTGTTGTTGTGACTTGAACTGTCTTTGCATATTATTATGTTGGAAATACAGTCCATGCTGTGTGATTTATTCGATCATAATGGGGAATCCGTTCTGTATGTTATGGAACTGTACATGCTGTATGAGTTGTTTTTCATTGATTGAACAATTGTTCTTTTGCTAATACGAACTTGAGTGATGAAACGTATTAGCTGTGCGAGTTGTTTGAAGTTGTTTCTTTATTGAAATTTTTGAGGAAATGAGTTCCTCTTCCTTCTGTTGTTTTGGGTTTTGAAGGAAATAGCATTTTTGGATTTTAAAGGAAATAGCATTTGAGTTTTATTTGAGCATTATGAGCTCGGTTTGAAGGAAATGATAGTAATATAATTATTGTTGTGCTTTTTCTTTTGTATAAATGGACGAATACGACTTGGGTATTCGTGAGTTGGAAAAAGAAATTGTTTTTCTTCTGAACTTATAAATGAACTGTGCTTTCTCCTTGTTGTGATGGGAAGATGATTTTGTTGTGTTTATTTGATGCGGTTCGATCTTCCAGTTCGGACTGTTTTCATGAATACGAACTTGGCTTGGGATTTCTGTGCAAATAAATGGAAAAACATGGGAATTTGTCTTGCTGTTTGAGTCTGTCTTGACTGTACCTTGTTTGTGCATTTGATATCCTATGCGGGTTTTCATTAATAAGGGTATTGTTATATGAAAATTGCATTTTGGGTTCTGCACATCATTGTGAATAGAAAAATGGATTTCGGGTAGAAATGTTGTTGGCAAGGAACTCGAATTGGGTATTCATTGCTTATGGTATATTGAATTGAAACTATGTACATAAAGCTATGTGAGTTTGCTTTTCATGTTGAATGATTGTTCATTGTCAATATGAGTTGAGCTGTCATGATAAGATAAACATGATTTGGGTATTTTTATTATATTTTGAAGAAGATGATTGTTTCTTTATTGAAGGTAGAGGGAAACGAGTTCTTCCTTTCTCTGTTGTTTTAGATTTTGAAAGAAACAGTAATTGGGTTTATTGAGCTTTATAGGTTCAGTTTGATGGAGGTGACAGCGGTATTTAGATTACTTTCTGAGTGTTGTTTTCTTTCTACAAATGGAAGGTTGAAATGTTTCGTGCGGTCTTTGATTTTGCACAGTCATTTTAAAAAAATGAAATTGACCTGAGTAATTCTTGTTGAGTTTGAAGGAAATGGTTGTTTTCTTATTGAAAGGTTAAAGGAATGAATTCTTCTCTTCTTGTTGTTTGAATTCTGGAAATAGCATTAGAGTTTTGCTGTGCATTATGAATTGGTCTTGTTGTAGGTAACAACAATGTGCAAATTGTTATTATGAACTGTATGCGTTCATGGATATAGAAGGTCATGTGAATAAATGATTACGTGGCTGTATAACTGTTTATTTGGTTAAAATACAGTGAAAGAAGTATGGAATCTTCTAATACAGTAGGAACATAGTATGCATTCTTTTTATTGCTTGTTCTATGATAATACGATGTTTTACTAACCTGTTTATGGTATTCGTATGAGCCTGATTTAAATGAAGTATTGATAAGGACGATAAATTCATCCTTGTTTTCATTTAAAGCTGAATATGAACGGAACTATTTCTTGCTGTTGGAAAGTGAATTCCGAATGGATTTTGTAAGTTTCACTCTGAACTGTTATCTTGATTTGTGTCTCGTTTGGATTCAATTTTTAGGACAGTCATGAGGAAAGAATAGGAATGTGGATGGATAACTTGGAAAAATGATCTTTTCTTCTCTCATACAGTTGGAAATCTGTAATCGTTTAGGAACGAATTTTGTATTGCTTGGGTATAAGCAACTATATTTATTGTTGTTTTCTTTCTCGTCTGATACTTGATTGCTTGGAATCAAATGAGATGCATGAACTGAAAGGAAAGTAATTGGTTTACATTTCAGTTAGATTTTATCCTTTGCATTTATTACTAATGAAAGGAATGGAAAGGATAACAATTATGTTATAACAGCAATATGCTTACTTATATTCCTAGTTCTTACAAATGTTGTAATCTGGAACTGTTGAAGGAAATTGCGTCTTGTATGGTTATGTGGGAAATAGGACAGCAATTCTTTGACTGATTGGGATGGTATTTAGATGGTTCAGTTGTCATACTGTTCATTCTTTTGATACTTAATTCTTGATTGATGTTCATACTGTCGTTTCATAAAAGCAGGGTTCTTTTATTGAGACAGTTAATTAGAAGCACCTCATTTTAATGACAAGTGCTTAATATGCTCAGTTCAATGAACTGACCCGTGCAAGTAATTTTGCAGATGGAACTTGATTAAAACGAAGACATGGCTGTTTTCTGATGCTTCTTTTGATTGTCTGAAGATGAATTGTATTTGTTAGTTATTATTCCTCTACGAGGAATTGTGAAAAGAAGAAAGTACATTCTTCTATCTATGAGTTGTAATGTTGTTTTATATAAACAAAGTCTAGTCATTTGGACTGGCAAATGTATGGATTATGAAATGGATTGATGAATACAAATACAAGTGTGATATTTTAATGACTATATCAGTTTGATATTGTTGATTAAATTGGAAATATAATGTTATTTCTTGATTTGGAATTATTCAATTGTCCTTGGATGGATTTAAAAGGAATTGACATCTATTCTTACCTAAATGCAACTTTTAAGTTGAAATGTGCAATTAGTTCATACTTGGGTAAAGATGAATTTTTAATTGACATTAAAAGGATTAGGAAGAACATGATTCCATAACTGATAGGTATTCAGGATTAGCTTGGAAGCTAAGGAATATCAAATAACTTAGGAGCAACCGAACTTCGTATTCAGACTCCGTTAATAGCCTCGTATGTTAAATTCAGAAAGAAAGGATATGGGATAAATATATCCAGGGCTAATAGACCTTAACTATGTAAGGTTAAGGAGAATAAATGAATACATTTATTGAGAATTAGACCTCGTTTAAATGACGTCTAATAAGCTGGAATTCTGAATTTGGTTACAGTTGTGGAAAACTTGGTTAAGTTTAATAGGTTAAACTTATTACGTCTGTCGGTAATGGGCTGCTTAATCCAATGATTAAGAAAAGAACCAAGTAGAGAAAATGCAACCCTTCGGTATGAAGGAGAAGATGCATAGCAAGCTAGAAGATGGATTTAGTCTCTCTTAGCTCCATACAACTGTAACAGGAACGAGGATAAAGGATCAACATGGTTGCTGAAAGTTGATCTTAAATATTAAGATCATATCCAAATCACTTGAGCAGGATGTGTACTCTCGATGGGAGGATTCCGTAGGACATTGACATACGCCAGCTACACGGTGTCTTCATGAAGGCGGGGTCTTCATGACGACACAATGTTATAGCTGACATATTACAATGCCCTCCCGAATTAAATCATCAAGAATACATAGGCTGAATATTAAGTTCTTGGCTGGGGATAGGAGTATGATCACGTATACGGAGTGACTCTGGAGGACTAAAGATAACTAGACACACGGAGTCGTTGGGAACGACACCGTATGTCTGCGTATCTTTAGTTACCATGAGTGCCTTCCTATATTCGTTCATATTGCTAGTTGGAAATTGGAAGTTAGAATTTGACCTTAAATTGAAAGGACTGGTAGGAACCAGGAAAGACCATTCTAGATAACAGGTGAAGTGAGGTGAAGGACGTATTCCATTGGTGTGTATCACATCCAGGAATATGATCATGCAAAGCATGTGAAAATCTTTGGCCAAAGTATCGCAAGTGCTGGTTGCGTTGTCCTAATCACTTAATTTAAGATGCAGGATGTCAGATGAATATCAGTAACAGATATTCAGATAGGCTTCTTAAATGGATCACTTCGATAACCGGAAATGGTTAAGAGAACTTGTATATATATTATACTATGCATGAATGAACATGAAGGATCGGTAGTTGCTGAGTCATGAAATGAGAGATCGTTGAAACTCCGAGCCATGAAAATGGGAGATCGGTAGTTCTTCGAGTCATTTACAACAGCATATAGAATCTGTTATATGATTGAATGGCACTGAATGTGTGTTCCATATTGCAAATATGTGAATAGGGAACATTAGTTTTAAAAGGAAATTGTGTGTTCCAAACTGCATTGTTTGGGCAGAGAACAATTATTAAAACTTGAACGTGTGTTTGAATTATATAATTCATAACAGAGAACGTTTATAAAAAAAAAAAATTCCCTTGTTCTAGTATCTTAAAATGGGGATGTTACAAATGTAAAATTCAAATTATGGCTTTCCTCAAAATTTTCATTTCAAATCTTAAGGCCATGTAAGAGAATGAAATGGGCTTGTTAACGTAATGCAATAATGCTTTAAATATGTAAAGGTTGTTGTGAGTCTTAGTATGAGTCATAAAGTGTAAACAAGAGTCCTATAAGCAAACAAAGTGACAATGTACCTCTTGTAGGTGTAAAGGGGCATATGAAGTGTTATAGAAAGTTATTTAGGTCAAAATAAGAGTTGAAAGATCATGATAAAAGGGTGTTATTCGAGTGAGAGAGTCAGTGATTCCTCTAAGGAGGTAAGAAGTAGAGAAAAAGGGCATGTTCTTCATGATGGAGGACTGGAAGTGAAGAAACAATTCCGTTTTTGTAGTAAGTTACAGTCATATGAAGAAGGAATATATTTTGGTATGAATAGCTTAATCTTGTTTGATGATAAAATTATTTCATAGTGTTAATGTATGTTTGATTGAAATGTATTGAATATTCTATTGATAGTCTCTTGGTTATTCTCCATGATTTAGGTTTCATTTCTATTCATTGTAAGCTTGACATGATTAACAGTCCCTGATTTCTTGTAAGAAAACTATGTGAGTGCCTTTAGTAATAGTAAATGCGTAATGAGAGTACAATTAGAGATTTCATGAAGAGTTTGTTGTTAAATCAAAGTGGTGTATTTTCATCTCTCAAGTCTTGAAAGTGAGTGGCATGTTAGTTCCTTTGAATGTTGGAAAACCATCTAAAAACCATGACTATGAATGAGTTTGATTGTAAGTGTTGAGTCTTGCTTTGAGAAATAAAGTTGGGAGTAAATTAGCGGATTCTTGATTAGTCCCATTGTCAAAAGATACTTGAGTCTAGAATCATTGAAGGTGAACTTATTTTCTAGGATTTGTGTTTGTATTGCTAGAAGAAGAACATTAAAAGGATGTGTAATAAACTATGGACCTACAGTTTGATAAGAAGAATTCATTTGCTTTGAGTCTTTGATATGATATTTATACTCAATGTCAATATTTTCATGAGCATAAGGATTAAACATATGTCGATGGTGAATCTCAAACCTTGAATTGATCCTTTGAAGAAGTTGTAATCAAAATACCCTTTCGCGGGCTCTTAGTGAGGTCTTGCATAATCACGACTAAGGTTTTAGAGTTGAAGCCTTTAACTTTAAAATTTTGGGTTGATATTTGAAAGTAACATATCAGAAAATGTTCCCTCTGTTGTTGTGCAAATGTGCAACAGGGAAATGGACAATTTTCAAGCATGACAACTATACCCCTGTGCTAAAAGTTTCATGTTTTGTCATTTCCAGGCATACCAAGTCCACCCAGTCAGTCCATCGATCCCTCGACCAACTTTATCTCATCCCCCTAGGTGATTTAGGAAAGTCAAATCAGTCTCCTAGGTGATTTTAGGAGTTCATTGAAAATGTAAATTTTGGGTAGTCACGAGAAGGGCTATCACTAGCCTTCCTAGGATTAGAGCAACCCCATGGAGTGGATCAAAAAGAGAATATAGATGTGGAAGCAATTAAAAGGACTATGAACATCATGAAGGTGATTTTGGAAGGTCTAGGAAAGATTTTGAGTAGTTGGGATAGTTTCATCAAGGTCGGGGATTCACAGGTCTAGGTAGTGCACAGGTCAAAATAAGTTGCAGAGAGATTCGTAGGGTGATTTTGGAATCTTCAAATGGATCTAGGAGCTAAAAACCTTTATAAATTTAATTACAATAACTACATGATGCTAAACAAAAATATTTCACAAAACCTTAGCACAATAGGTATGCAAACAATTTTTCTCAGGCACAAGTGGAGTACCAAATCAAAAATACAATTTTTCAGGGATCAAATGGAAGAATCAAGAAATGATACACCCACCATTGGATTAAAAAGGAAATTTCCAGTCATGATCATATAAAAAGTTTCTGAAAAATTCCATCGGGTGCTCAAGTTATCATCATCGCAAGTTGTCCTCTTGGAGAAAGTTTAGAATTAGCCAAATTTTTGTTAGCATAATTTAGCATAGGCATATTTATTACATTTTATTGCATTGTCTTTTATTTAATAATGTGCAACATGTGCACTCTAGTCTAGTGACTTGCATTCAATATTGTTATGTTGGATAACATTCAATATTGGTATTAGTAGTAATTACATGTGCATGTGAGATGGGTCTTATCATCTTATAGTTGGTGCCTGATAGGGTGTCATGTCTATCCATATGAGGTTGTCTAATATCTATAAATATTACAGCTCTTGCATTGTTATGTAATCTGATTTCATGATCAATAATATTTGTGAGGCTTCCGTCCCTCTTTGGTCATTGAAATCTTATTCTATTCTATCATTTGGTATCAGAGCAGGTTCTATCCAAGCAAGGTTGAAGAGGAGCACTATTGGAGAGGATCCATTGGAGAAGAAGATCTGCATCAAAGGAGAGTCATTGAAGCATCTTGCAGCCTCCATTCCTTCCAAGCATCCCTCAACTAAAATTTGACCTATCCACTTATTTGGAAGGTAATGTTTTTTTATTAGTCATTGGCATAGCCAATTGATCTAACATATTGGCGGAATATTTCAGATTTGGAGATCTTTAAAAAAATCTTGAAAAAAAAAAATAAAAAAGATTTGTGAAAAAAAGAGATCTTTAAAAAAAAGGAGAGAGATCTAAAAAAATTGTAGATCTAAAAAAAAAAGATCAAATCTGAAAAAAAAAAAAAAATCAGATCTGAAAGTGGAGGTGTGAAGAATTCGGAGCAAAGGTTGAAGCAGTCGTCACAACAAAATTCCAGAGATAGCTCTTAGAAAAAGGACATAACTTTTTCATACAATGTCGAGATTGATGTGCTATTTTTTTCTGGAAATATAAGGAGGTGCACAAATTTACAATTTATATCATCTTCATATTCGACATCTACATGTGATGAAAAGTCATGCAAGTGAAGTCGATCAGTTTTTCTGAAAAAAAAATCAGATCTAGCTGGTAAATTGGTAAGATCTCAAAAACCAAGATTCCGATTCTTCTAAAATTTTATGGGTTTCAAGAAAAATATTGTATGATGCTGCTATCAAAATTTTAGAAAAACTCATATCACGGTTTGTGAGAAAAGGTGAAAACAATATTCAGATTGTTTGTTTGGATCTTGGGAACAAACAGGTCAGCGGTTCAATTCCCACTCTCTCCATATTTTTATTAAATTTTTTTTTTTCGAAAATTTAGAGAAATTACTAAATTTTGGGAGATTTCCAAATTTAGAAGCTCACCAAACACATTTAGAGCCACACCGCTAAATTTAGCGGAAAAACACCTATTAGGGGATAAAAATATTTTTGACCTAAATTGTGTATTTTGTGATTCTAGACCCTTTTTCTAAAGAGGGGGACACAAAAATTTCATTTTGATGTACTTTTGGAGCATTTTTACTAATCTTGGTGCATAAAGTGAAAAAAAAAGTGCAAATTTTTTATTTTATGTTTGGTTCTATCACACGAGATCTTTGATCTCATAGCAGCGTTCGGTATATACGGTGCCTTTGGGAAGCGCTTACGGGTGATTTCGTCATGACTAATACTACACTTAACGCCTAACACAGCTACCTAAACGTCATCTAGGCATCGACCCTATAAAATCAATGGGGAGTAATAATGACACAATACACACACATTTGAGCCCTCCCATCCGTTTGTGCTTGCACAAACCCCTCTCTGTATTGTCTAAGTACCACGTACTAAATTCTTTCATGTGCGTTAACACCTCTTTCCATACTAATGGGTATATTGAAAGGGTTATCTTCTTCCACGTACCGATGGGTATATCAAAAGGGAGCGTATATAGAAAGGTTTGGTATATCGGCCTGACGGTATATTGAGAGGGAGACCATAAACCTAGAGTGATAAGAGCCTTACCCTTTGTCAAAAATTTAGAGTTTCAAAAATTTAGATTGCAGAAATGGGTGCACAAGCACCAAAGTTCTTCTTGCCAAATTCACAACTGCTTAGAGGAGACAACTATGCTGCATGGAAACTGAAGATCAAGATGTTGCTTGAGTTTTAAGACCTATGGATAGTTGTAGATGGAAAAACAACAAGATCACTTGATGATGGAAGAAAACAAGTTCAATTTGATAGGGCCAATCAAAAGGCCAAGTTGATCATCTTGTTTAGCGTAATGGACGATGTGCAACCCCACATTAGAGATGCCACATCGGCCAAGGATGCATGGGATAAGTTGAGCACAGTCTATGAGGCAAAGAACAAGAATGTCATCCGCAACCTACTATCACAACTACATACTCTCAAGTTCAAGCACAATGAGAAGGTTGAAGTTTTTTTGAGACGAGTTGCTACTTTGAGGGCATCTCTATTAGCATTGGGAAAAGAGATAAGTGATGAAGACCTCGTACCAATTGTGTTGCGAACACTTCCTCCTTCCTGTAAAATCTTTGTGATAACTATCAATATGAGTGAACACACAAATCACCTTTGAGAATTTGGTCAATCTACTCCAGCAATAAGAGGCGATGAACAACAAAGATCATGAAGATGAGCAAGCACTATCTTCCAATCATAAAGGAAAGGGGAAATTTCAGTCCAATCAAAAGAAGTCCAAACAAAATCAAAGTCAACGAGACAACACCAAGAAGTGTCCCATTTTCAATAGAGGGGACATGACATCAAATATTGTTGGTACAATTCCTAAAAAAGGGTTCATCAAGCAATTCAAAACCCAACAACCAACGGGGTAAAAATAATTCAAATCAAGGGAAGTCCAACAATATCAACAATCAAGGGCGAGAAAAATGGTAATTAGAAAAGAAAACCCAAACAAAAAGGGTACATAGTCGAACATGAGGATGATTCGGATGAAGGACACCACATGTATTGTACTTAATTTGATGAAGAAACCAAGTCCACACAAGATATTTGGTATGTTGACTCGTGTACAACTCGACACATGACTCGGACGCAAGGATTGGTTCTACACACTATGTGACTCACTTAACAAGAACCATGTGTTATTAGGTGATGACTCATCATACGAGTGTCAAGGGGATTGGAAACATTTCATTACCTCTTGAAAGCATGACCGTAAAATCAGAGATGTATTGTATGTACACAGGTTGACCAAGAATTTGCTATCGCTAGTCAACTCCTTGATCACAACTTGAAGTTGGATTTTGACAATAATAATGGAGAAAAAGTGTGCTTGATAAGAGATAAGTCAAGAGGTTCCAAGATTGTAGCAAGAGCCTCTAATGTGGGACACATGTTCCAACTTGATTTTGTCCACAAGGATGATCAAGCTCTAGTGGCCAAAGACACACAATCTGTAGAACTATGACATCGTAGATATGGTCACATTAGTTTTTTTATCTCCAAACACTTCAAAAGGGCAACATGGTGAAAGGATTTCCGTACTCAAGCACAACACCGACAAGTGTCACAATTGCCTATCTAGGAAACAACACAGAGTACCCTTCTAGAAGAACACATATAGAGCTAAGGGAAAGCTTGATTTGGTGCACACCGATCTTTGCGGGCCCATGCAACCAAGTCATTCTGGATTTCAATACTTCATGCTTTGTGTTGATGACTACTCAAGAAAGATGTGGATATATTGTCTAAGAAACAAGAGTTAAGCCTTTGAGACATTTCAAAGTTCAAAGCACTTGTTGAGAATGAAGTTGGTCGTAAGATCAAAACTCTCCACTCGAGATCAAGGGGGAATTCACAAGTAATGAGTTCAAGACTTACCCAGAAGCTCATGGGATTCATCGACAAAAATGCCTCCTACTCACACACCACAAAAAAATGGTATAGTTGAGAGAAGGAATCGTACTATCATAGAAATGGTGCAATGTATGATTGATGACTCAGGTTTAACAAAGACATTTTGGGTAGAAGATGCAAGAACAATAGTCTATTTGTTGAACAGAGTGCCCATAGTAGCTCTTGAAGGAGTGGCACCTCAAGAATGATGGTCAAATTAGAAACCATCAATTACACATCTAAGAGTATTGGGGTGTAAAGCTAGCATGCACATACCCAAGAACAACAGAACAAGTTGGATATGAAAGCTGAGAAACTAATATTCATTGGATACAGTGAAGAAGCACTTAGGTAAAGATTATGGGATCTAAAAGAAAAGAAAGTATACACAAGTAGGGATGTTGAGTTCTTTGAGAAGAAACAAGAAGATGCTCCACTCAACGACTCAACAAACATGCAGAATACACCTCTTGTGAAGATAGAATTTGATGTTCCCACTGAAGATGACAATGATGAATTGGATGATGGTGAAAACTTGGATCCACCACAAGCCAATGGAACAGCTAAGAAGTTACCTAAATGGTATACTCAATTAATAAGAGATGTAAATTTGGATGAAGCACCTAGCACATCATCCAATCCTGGACCTAGAACTTGCAGTCAAGCTCGTGAAGAGGTCAATTATGCCCTAATGAGCAGAGTTGTTGAAACAATTGAGCCATCTATAGTTTAGGAAGCCCTATAATCAAAATCTTGGAAAGATGTCATGGATTCAGAGTATCAGTCAGTGATGAAAAACAACACATGACAACTTTTCGACCTTCCACCAGGGAAGAAACCCATTGGATGCAGATGGATATTCAAGACTAAGTACAAATCAGATGGGACTATTGACAAGTATAAAGCAAGGCTTGTAGCAAAGGGGTATGCACAACAAGAAGGCATTGATTATGAGGAGACATTTGCTCCCACAGCCAAGATCAAGACAATCAGGATGATCTTTGCTCTAGCTGCACAATTTGGTTGGAAAGTCTACCAAATGGATGTGAAAAGTGCCTTTCTTAATGGAGATTTACAAGAAGAAGTCTATATGATTCAGCCATAGGGTTATGTAATAACAGAAAAGAGATGATGGTATGCGACTCATAAAATCTCTATATGGCCTAAAACATGCACCCCGGGCATGATACATCAAAATTGATGAGCATCTCATAAGTCATGGATTCGAAAGGAATCCTTATGACCCCAATCTCTAACTCAAAAATTAAGGGGGGAGATTGTCATTGTGGTTGTTTATGTCGATGATCTAGTCATTACGAGAAAAGTTTTGTGAAGATGATCGATGCAACAAAGAAGGATTTTAATCGATCGTTCGACATAACAGATCTCGGGCTCATGTACTATTGTCTTGGGTTGGAAGTATGGAAAAAAGAGAATCATATCTTTGTGCCATAGTTGAAATACACCAAGACAACACTCAAGAAATTCAGGATGATGGACTGCACTCCTATTGCTACACATATGGAAGCAAGACTTCAATTATCTCGTTCCGATCCATCACCACCGGTGAATGCAACTCTCTATCAAAAGTTGATCGGGAGTCTCATTTACCTGACATATACTAGACCAGATATCAGCTTTGCAGTTAGCTATTTATCACGCTTCATGCAAGAACCAAAAATATGTCATTGGAAAGTATCAAAGAGAATACTGAGATATCTAAAGGGTACAGTTGACCTTGGTCTAGAGTACAAGAATAACGACAACTTCTTCTTGACAGGATATTCAGATTCAAATCATGCAGGAAACATGGATGATAGGAAGTCAACATCAGGCTTTGTCTTCTTTATGGGATCTAGACTGATATCACGGGGAAGAAAGAAATAGAACTTTGTTTCTCACTCTTCTACAGAAGCGAGTATTGAGCTGCAGGTGAAGTCAAGTGAAGCAATATGGCTATGCCAAATACTAGAAGGAATTGGTCTACCATTAAAGAAATCTACTCCAAAGATATGTTGATAATGAAGGAGTTCTCAAGCTTGTTCGCAATCCAAGATTTCATCGAGAGAACCAAGCATATTGAAGTACAGTTCATTTCATACATGAGCATATCTTGAAGCACAACATACAGCTCTAGTTCTATCCTACACCTGAAACGGAGAGACGATGTTTTCAATAAGTCACTTACACGTGACAAATTCACACTTTGTTCGGAGAGTTCCTCTCCACTTCATTGGAAACTATGCAAAATTAAGGGGGAATGTTAGCATAATTTAGCATAGGCATATTTATTGCATTTTATTACATTGTATTTTATTTAATAATGTGGAACATGTGCACTTTAGTCTAGTGACTTGCATTCAATATTGTTATGTTGGATAACATTCAATATTGGTATTAGTAGTAATTATATGTGCATGTGAGATGGGTCTTATCATCTCGTAGTTGGTGCCCGATAGAGTGTCAAGTCTATCCATATGAGGTCAGTCTAATATCTATAAATATTATAGCTCTTGCATTGTTATGTAATCTGATTTCATGATCAATAATATTTGTGAGGCTTTCGTCCCTCTTTGGTCATTGCAATCTTATTCTATTCTATCATTTGGTATTAGAGTTATACCATTATTATAAATTTTGGGAGGACATGTGTTAGCTCAAGAAGCCTGGTAGGATTTTATGTCCCCAGTGGTCCCCGAGGTCGGAGTACATCAACCTTGGAAAAATGTTCCCAGCCCCCATGTGACCTATGGAACCCCATTGAACCATTAAGATTGCCGCCAGCCTCCGGTGCAATTTGAGCTCAAACCCCCTGCCGTCGGATCTCCGCCAAGTGTCGAGTCTAGGAACACTGTGGAATTTGATGTCCCTCACGTCCCTCACAAGTAAGGGAAATAAAACCTTAAAAATTCACCCATCCTCTAAGAGATATTATTTTTCACCCATGTGACCCGCTTTCAGCCCCTCATTGCTTTAAAGCTAGTTTTGGAGCACTCATTCCTTGACGTCGGATCAATGCCACGTGTCACCATCTTGTTCATCATGGAAATTCATGTCCCTCATGTCCCTTTGAGGTGAGGTAATTCATGGAAAAAAAATGCACCCAACTCCAACTCCAAAATTTCAAAATTTTCTAACTCCTAGTTGTTTCTTACTGCTTTCTCCATTGTCAGAAGAAAGTTACAGAGAACACCTCAATCCACCATTCCACCATTGCCAAAGCTCAAACTAGATTCACCATAGAAATTAAATATTCTAACCCATGGTGATACACAGGTCTTAGAAGAATATTTCATCGAAATAAGAAGAAGAAACAAAGAACAGAGAAGAAGAACAATGGAAATCCCCATTGCCATGAAATCAAAATTTGAAGAAATCTTCCAAACCAGTGTACAAATTGAAAAACCATATATTGCTAAGTTATTACATCTTGAAGGAAATTATAAAATCATATTCAAACCTCACATTTGCAGCAGGGAATGCTCACAGTGAATAAATTTCACTCATGGCTCCATGAAGAACAAAGTTAAAATTCCCGTCAAACCGGTTGTCGAATTGAAGTAAAATTTTATGAGAAGCACCAAGTAAAAACCTATCACAATGGAGTTGATTTTGTCATGAATGGAGACAAAAACCAGACATAAAAATTTAAATTTCCATTAATTGCCACCATGACATACTTGTGGAAGAAATCAGCAAGCTACCTCTCCACTTCTCAAGGTTCTAGTGGGAAAAATCACATGAAAATTGGAGAAAACGATCGTTGAAAAATCTAGTTTCGTGTGAACTAGTTTTCGCACCACAAAGTCCCTATTTTTAGGGATATGGAGGGGTGTTTTTATCAGAATTCTTCCCTCTTTGAAGAAATTTTCAAATTCCTAAAGATCCGACAGGTGAAATCATCCAAAATTCAGAGGGAAGAGTCTCAAAAAATCTAGTTTCTCTCAAGCTAGTTTTTGCACGAAAATTTTCCAGTTTCTCAAGATATGAAGGACTCATTTTTTATCAATATTCTTCCCTGGTAGCTCCATACTCAAAGTTCTTACCAAACATAATTTTTCATTTTTCATTTCTGAACTTTCTGGAAAGTGAATCATGATGAAAATTGAGCTCGAGTTCGTGATGAAGAGACGAATCCAAAATAGTTGTTCCCATCACAAATAGAGGTCGTTTTCACCATTTACTAAAAATATCATATGTTATACTTCCTCACATGCTATAAATGGTAAGCCCCACTGAATTACAAGTTTGATCACTTAGGATAATCAGAAAAGGGGTAAAATGGAAAGTAAGACAAAAATGACTTCTTCCCAAAATAGTAGGTCCCCAAATAACAACCTGCTAAAAATAGAAATGTGCTAAAAATAGCAATATCTTAGGAACAGAGGAGGTTGGAATATGGTAGAAGGTTCAAAAGGTGAAACTGGAGAAAGATAGGTGATATGTCCTAGGATAGTAGAGCATGGGCTCATATTCTAAAAATAACAGGTTGTTCTCAAAGGGAAAGTTTAACACAATGAGACATAGAGGGATGATCATCTCAGAAAATATAAAATATTTTTCAACACTCACTACATAGTTCCAATCACAAGCATATCATATGCAATCTAGGAGTTGTGGTCATCAACAGAACAATTCATTCAACTTGGAAAGCATTCACGAGCTGATTTGAAGGAGTTTCTCAGGGTGCAAGGAGTTCAAAGATTCAGAGTCTCACTGCACTTGATTTTTCAATCAACAAGGATCAATGGATTTCATTGGGAATGACATCTCCTCTTCTTCTTCTCTCTCTTTATTTCTCTCTCCTCTTCCCCCAACTTTCTCTCTCTTTTCAATGTTCTAATTTTGTGTTGGGATTGCACTTTTTCATATCTATTAATGTTCCTAACGTAATAACTCACCTTTATGTTATAAAAGGGGACTTACAAGTTTCCTAAGAAGTTTAAAAATTTTAAGTTATGCAAGGACATATGAAAAGGCATTGGGCCGTCTTCCTCTCATTCTATAAATTATAAATCCATTCTCATTTCAAAGGGTTAGTAATTGATCTTGTAAAATCAAGAGTGCATTGTACTTAGAGAAAGCAAAGGAGATAGCCATTTTCTTCTACTTTCCTCCACTCTCAAATTTCTTTCATTCCCACATTATGTACAACTTATATTTAAGCATCAATACAAGAAGAAGGAGTTTGTAGCCTCTTTAATGAGGAGATTTTAGAAACTTTGAGTTCACAATATTATCTCATCTTGTTGCCATTTACAGGGTTGTTTCTTCTTATAAATGCATGTGTTTAATATTCCAACTAGTTTGTGCAGAATCCGATTTCCTACCTACAACATTAGTTCCCCTATCTCATTTCTCACTCCCCTTTTCTCGCTTTACGTACAAATTCCTCCCTAGTAATAAATTACTAGCTTTGTCGCAGGTTAGTGGAGTGCCCCCGCTGATCCTCAGTTGAAAGGCCACCACAAAAATCCACATTTTTGTGTGCATGCATATATAGAAGTTGCATCGAATAAGTAGAGGGACTTATATTCCTATAGCTTTGGCAAGATATCCACAAGTTTTTCCACCTAATTTTTTTTCTTACCAATAGTTTTTGGTGCCCACCTTGGGGTAGATTTAGCAGCGTCTGCACCCAAAATACGATCGCAAGGTCCCCAAAAATGTTTTTATAAAAAAAAACTAAATATTGAAAAGACAAAAAAAGAGTTCATGAAAATCCATTGCTAAAGGCTACACTTTGTCAATTTCTTGCAAGTGACATTTCATATTCCATGGTGTCTTTTCATATTCCTATTGCAGATTTTTTTAGTGCTAGAATTTGAAGAAGAATTTTTGAAGTAAAAGATGAAGTGGAAACAATGGTGGATGAAGCAAAAAGACCTCAACCCATTGTTCCATGGGGAATAAATACATGTCCATGCACTTTTAAACCACCTCTTCATGATCTACCAATAAGTTCCCACAAGAACTTTCCAAAGTTCAACTCCCAACTCCTTGAAGAGCACATATCGGCCTTCACCACATCATGTGGGATTCTTGGTGTCCAACATGAAGATGTTGTTGTAATACTGTTCATGGAGTCCCTCCAAGAAAAATCAACATAATGGTTATATCTCTTGCCTGCCCGATCCATCACTTGTTGGAATGACATCAAGACTGCCTTCAAGGAAAGATTTAAATCAACTAAAGACTGTCATGACCTCTTGGTGCAGTTTGCTAAAATAAATAAAGGATAAAGTGAAACTATGAGAGACTTCATGGCTCATTTCAATGATTTTTTCATAGGATACCGGAAGAATATTCATTGTCCGAAAATAATATCAAGATATTATTCATCAATGTTCAATCATCAAAAGTAGGATTTTTGATGTGAAGATCCCAACCAGGAGCATAGTAGAAGAACAAAGGATGGCCATTGAACTTGATGACAATTTCATACTCTCTGGAAAGATCAAGAATCCATCAAAGGGAAAGACCCAACATCCTAGATATGAGAGAACCAATCTTCTCAAATAAGAAACAAAAATCAGAGTTTCTTCTCAAAAAGTGAAATTAGAGCACCCTAAAGGCTCACCTTGGAGGTCCCACCCATGAACGTAGATTCCAAGATTCAAGAAAAGGAAGAAGAGCTTGAACAAGAAAGTGAAGGTGGAAATTTCCTAGAAATTGATGAACTTGAGAACGATACACAAATCAGGTTTTGTGAGTATTCTGGAGGTGATGAAGAAGATGCACCCGAGTTTTCTCATGTGTACGGTACTCACTCACTCTCGGTCCCGAGAAAGGAGCACCTCCCTCCATTGCTGCAAATAAAAATAAGGTTGAATCCTATTATGACTCCGCAAAACAAAATAATCAGTCGAGGATCACCACTTCCATCTTCCATGGAGTCTGCATTGTTGAAGCCTGATCCTATAGCAAGTAAGAAGACTCCCACTATTCTAAGTAAGTCCTCTGATGCCTCTTCCAATTCTAAATCCAAATCTACCCCTGTAAAATCTAGTACTTTGAAAACTCCTAATGTACCTTTCAAGATCCCATCTACTCCCCAAAAATCTACTCCTACTCCCAATCCTATCTAGACTCCAAAATTAGTCCCTTCACCCCCTTGTTCACATTTTCTCCCTTTGAATTCATAGAATATGCAAACAAAGCCAAAGTGTAGATTACAAACCAAATATTTGCATACCCATCTTGAATAGTTTGAGAGGTTTTTTCAATACATTAAGAATGGTATTCTAACACCCAATGATGTAGCTCCTCGTCCTAAAGGAATACTACCAAACCCACCTACACCTCCCTCACAGAACATGCTTTCTCTAAGTGCATCAAAGACTGATAAAGTTGAACCTTTCTATGTCTCCCTTCTTGTTAGAGAATATGTACTTTGAACAATTGCATAATAGATTCTCGTGCCTCGATATAAATGTGATGCCTTTGAAGGTCACCAAGGCTCTAAAACTTACCATGACTCCACCTAGTGGATCTTGTTATTCTTTGGAGTCAAAAGAGGTCACACTTGTAGGGAAGGTCAAATATGCACAGGTGGCTCTTCGCCAGATTTCTAGAAAAGAAATTTTCAACAATGATTTTAGTAGCAGACATCCCAGCCTCATTTGGAATGTTGTCGAGTAGAATTTTTGTCAAAACTTGGGAGGGAAAATTCAGATGAATTGGTCATCTACAACCATACCAGTGAAGGGAGTTATGGAGAAATTTCTTCCCAAGAATAAGATTAGGTATACGGTATGAAACTCTGGAAAGCCTAAAGCTAACATCTTGTAACAAAATAATAGGAAAATGAATCACTTTGTGGAAACCAAGGAAGAAGATGATATTCCCATCTTGATAGGTCTAGACATTCCTTCCTAGAGAGATTTGGATTTTGAAGAAGCATTAAAGAGAGTCAAGTTACAAGAGGGCATCCCCGAATTACTAGATGATGCAAACCATGAGGAAGAGAAGATGGTTCTTGATGATTTTCAAGAAGAAAAATCATCCTATATGATTATCCCAGATGAGGAGTTATTCTCATTCCCATTTGGGGATGAATATGATCTTAGTTAGGCCATCTATGGAGAGAAAAATCAGCTTTTGATGAGCCCATGAAAGGCTTGAAAGAAATCTCTACACAAGAACTATTGAGAGCCATGAAAAAAAGGACCCCGAGTTTAGTATTGAACTCATGATGCAAGCCATGAATATGAAAGATAAGCACGAAGCTAATTTGGAAGCCTTAACCAATGTGAAGGTTGGCCATATTGAGATAAGTCAAGATGAAAAATATGATGCCACTCTTGAGCTAATGGTTGATGGATGCAATAACGAAATGGAGATATTTTCTTTCCCATTTGAAGATGAAGACTCTTTCCATGACAAATAAATTGAAGCAAGGAGTTTCGAGACCTTTGAAGATGAAGCTCTTTTTGATGAAGGATCGATAGAGTGCAACGATTCCCAAAATGATGAGGTAATCCCTCTAGATAGTTTCCTTGAGCTACATTCTTCAAAGGTGTACAAATATGAGTTGCAGGAAACAACGAAGCATAACTCCATGCAAGAAATCTTGGATGCAGTAGAAGTTGTGGAAGACCCCGAGCTGATTCTTGATCTCTTCACTCATGCCATGGACATACAAGACAAGTATGAGTTTGCCTCCAATCCTCCCATCAGTACTCAAATGCCTCATAATGGAGTAGAGATAAAGGATGAATCTAATGTTTCTCATGGAGAAGATGTCAATGAGCATAGACCAAGGAAAGAAAGTAACTCATAATTCAAGAAATTTGAGCGCAAATCAGATTTAGGGCAGTGATGAGATGCTCAATGGAGAATCAGCTATATGGATAAATATGGAAGGCAACCGACACTATGAAATTGATTTCAAAGAATGTGAATGCAATGGAATTTCCAAATGAAAACTTGAGCATCGAAGGTTCACATGGAATTGCTCCTACAAAGTAAAAATACAATAATGGAAGCACTGGATTTCATAAATAGTTAAGGAAAGGAGGTTACTTCTCGAACCACTCAATGGCTTTGTAGAATAACATCACTCACCTTGCCAACTCAAGGGTAACTTGTGAGGAATGAAAAGTACTTTAGTGAAAGTAGGTTGTCCCATACCTTGTACCATAGGTGAATTTTAGGCATGTTTCCCTTTCTATCATGTGTCTTTCCTTTCTGAGTGCATTGTGTGTTTCCCTTTTTCCTTGTTTTGTGTGTGTTTCCTCCTCTCTCTCTCTCTGTAAGTTGTACATGACTCCACAGGGCCCAATGGATAAGGCACTAGTCAATGATTTATATGGTTTAAAATTAAGATTTTGGATTCTCCATGTCATGTCTTTTCTGCGCTTAGTCCATGAAATGTCCCCAAGGTAGAACTAGTTGTTGTCATGCAAATGTGCAACAGAGAAATTGACAATTTCTAAGCACAAAAACTATACCCCTGTGCCAAATTTTTCATGTTATGTCATTCCTAGGCACACCAAGTCCACCCAAGTCCAATGACCCCCATCTAATGTTATCTCATCCCCGTAGGTGATTTAGGAAAGTCAAATTAGTCCCCTAGGTGATTTTAGGAGTTCATTGAAAATGCAAATTTCAGGCAGTCATGGGAAGGGTTATCACTGGCCTTCCTAGGACTAGAGCAACCCCATGAGTGGATCAGAAAGAGAAAACCAGATGTGGAAGAAATTAAAAGGCATAGGAACATAATGAAAGATATTTTCAAAGGTTCAGGGAATAATTGGAGTAGTTGGCACATTTTCATCAAGGTTGGGGATTCACAGGCCTACGAAGTGCACTGGCCAAAATAAGCTGCAGAGATTTGGGGGTGATTTTGGGATCTTCAAATGGATTTAGGACCTAAAAAAATATCGTCAGAAAGGTAATTACAATCCCTACATGATGGTAAAATAATATATTTCACAACACCTTGGCACACTAGGTTCGCAAGTATTTTTTCTCAGGCACAAGTGGAGTACCAAATCAAAAATCTAATTTTTCAGGGATCAAATGGAAGAATCATGTTATCATCGTCACAAGTTATCCTCTTGGATAAATCAGAATTAGCTAAATTTTGGGAGGAAACATGTCAACTCCATCGGTGTGGTGGGATTTAATGTCCCCGACGTCCCTGAGGGTTAGGTACATCTACCTTATAAAAATGTGCCCAGCCCCCATGTGACCTCTGGAACCCCATGCGACCATCAGGATTACAAGTTCAACCCCCGGGTGTAATTTGGAGCTCAAATCCCCTACCATCAGATCTCTTCCATGTGTCAGCTCCAGGACCTTGGTAGAATTTAATGTCCCTCACAGTTTGGGGACGTCAAACCTTGAAAATGTGCCCAACCCTCTAGGAGATATTTTTGGTCACCCATGTGACCCGCTTCTAGCCCCTTAGTATTTTAAAGCTAGTTTTGGAGCATTCATTTCTTTTCGTTGGATCAATTCCACATTTCATTGTCTTTCTCATCATGGAAATTGATGTCCCTCATGTCCCTTTGAGGTGAGGGATGTTAGGGAAAAAAATGCACCCAACTCCAACTCCAAAATTTGAAAATTTTCTAACTCTTAGTTGCTTCTTGCTGCTTCTCTCATTGCCAAAAGAAAGTTACAAAGAACACCTCAGTCCACCATTCCACCATTGCCAAATCTCAAACTAGCTTCACAATAGAAATGAAATCCTCTACCCCATGGTGATACACAGTTCTTAGAAGAATATTTCATTGAAATAAGAAGAAGAAACGAAGAACAAAGAATAAGAACAGTGGAAATCCCCATTGCCATGAAATTGAAATTTGAAGAAATTTTCCAAATCGGTGAACGAATTGACAAACCATATGTTGTTGAGTTCTTATATCTTGAAGGACATTAAAAAATCATATCAAAACCTCCCATTTGTAGAAAGGAATGCTCATAGTGAATAAATTTCACTTCCAGCTCCACGAAGAACAAAGTTCCAATTCCTGTCAAACCGGTTGTCGGGTTGAAGTAAACTTTCACATAAAGCACCAAAAGTAAAAACCTATTGCAATGGATTTGATTTCATTGTGAATGGAGAAAAAAACCATACCTGAAAATTTAAATCTTGATTAATGGCTGCCAAGGCATAGTAGTGAAATAAAACAGCGAGCTACCTCTCCACTTCTTAGGGTTCTAGTGGGTGAAATCGCATGAAAATTGGAGGGAACGATCATTGAAAAATCTAGTTTTGCGTGAACTAGTTTTTGTGCCATGAAGTCCCTATTTTTAGGGATATGGAGGGATTTTTTTATCAGCATTCTTCTTTCTTCAAATAAAATTTCAAATTCCCGAAGATTTGATGGGAGAAATCATCCAAAATTCAGAGGGAAGAGTCTCCAAAAAATCTAGTTTCTCTCAAACTAGTTTTTGCATGATAAAGTTTATAGTTTCTTGAGATATAAAGGACTGTTTTTTTATTAATATTTTTCTCTTGTAGCTCCATACATGAAGCTCTTACCAAGCATAAATTTTTATTTTTAATTTCTGAGCTTTTTGGAAAGGGAATTATGATGAAAATTGGAGCTCAAGTTTGTGACAAAGAGTTGAATCCAAAATAGTTGTTCCCATCGCAAACAAAGGTCATTTTCACCATTTACTAAAAATAGCATATGTTATACTTCCTCACATGTTATAAATGGTGAGCCCCACTAAATTGCAAGTTCGATCACTCAGGACAATTAAAAAAAGGGTTAAAATGGAAAGTAAGACAAAAAATGATCTCTTCCCGAAATAACAGTCCCCAAATAAAGAACTCGCTAAAAATAGAAATATCTCGGAAGAGAGGAGATTGGAATATGGTAGAATGTTTAGAAGGTGAAAATGGAGTAAGACAAGTGATATGTCCCAGGATAGTAGAGCATGGGCTCATATTCTAAAAATAACAGTTGTTCTCAAAGGGAAAGTTTGGCACAATGGGACATATAGGGATGATCATCTCAGGGAACTAGACAATGTTTTTCGACACTCACTACATAGTTTAAGTCATAGGTATATCATATATAGGCTGGGAGTTGCAGTCATCAATGGAATAGTTCATTCAACTTGGCAAGCATTCACGAGCTGATTTGAAGGATTTTCTCAAGGTGCAAGGAGTTCAAAGATTCAAAGTCTCACTGCACTTGATTTTTCAATCAACAAGGATCAATGGATTTCATCAGAATGAAATCTCCTCTTATTTTTCTCTCTCCTCTTCCCCTCAACTTTCTCTCTCTTCTCAATTTTCTAATTTTGCATTGGGATTGCACTTTTTCAAATGTATCAATGTTCCTAATGTAATAATTCATCTTTATGTTATAAAAAGGGACTTAAAAGTTTCCTAGGAAGTTTAAAATATTTAAGTTATGCGAGGACATATGAAAAGGCATTGGGGGGAAGATGATAATTCACCTCTCATTCTATAAATTGTAAAGCCATTCCCATTTCAAAGGGTTGGCAATTGATCTTGTAAACTCAAGAGTGCATTGTACTTAGAGAAAGCAAAGGAGATAGCCATTTTCTTCTACTTTCCTCCACTCTCATATTTCTTCCATTCCAAAATTATATACAACTTATGTTTAAGCATCAATACAAGAAGAAAGAGTTTGTAGCCTCTTTTATGAGGAGATTTTAGAAACTTTGAGTTCGTAATCTTATCTTGTTTTGTTTCCATTTGCAGGGTTGTTTCTTCTCAAAAATGCATATGTTGAAGTTTCTAACTAGTGTGTGTAGGAATTTGATTTCCTACCTAGAACATTAGTTCCCCTATCTCATTTCTCACTCCCCTTTCCCACTTTATAGATAAAGTCCTCCCTAGTAAGAAATTACTATATTTTCCACAAGGTCAGTGGAGTACCCCTATTGGATCCCCTGGTTAAAAGGCCACCACAAAAATCCACATTTTCTCACACATGCATATACTAAGTCGCATCGCTTAATTAGAGGGACTTAGATTCTAAGACCGTTGGAAAGAAATCCACAAGTTTATCCACCCGATAAATTTTCTCACCAACACCCTCATAGACTAAAAATGAAGTTTCATTTTTGTTGGTTAAAATTTGACATGTTTATACCAGTCTCATTCGGGGGTGAATATAAATAGTATCTCATTCGAGGCTCATTAAAAATGAGGATCACCTTAGATCTTGAAATGAAGCCTTGAACTCAAAACATATAAGAATTAGGGAAATTGGTTCCCTAATATGATAAAATTGTGTCTTGATCCCTCATGGTAAGGAAGATATACATGACAATAGTGAGTAGCAGACCTAATGAGTGTCTAAATTGCAAAATTGGGATAAAAGGAGTTTAAGTCTATAATTTTTTTAAACATCAAGGAGGTATTTGAATTCATTATAAAGGCTATAATATTTCTTCATTCACGTAAATTCATAGTTGATTATTCTTTAGGACTCCTTAAACCAGATTTGAAGTCATTAAGAAAACAAAGATGAATCAATCAATTCCAATCCATTCGATGGGTGTATCACACTAAAATAATCTGGGAAAATAGTGTAAGAGTTATAAGGGAGGTTAATGAATCCTAGAGGCCAAGTATGGGGTGAAGTAAGGACCAAAAATTAGTAAAATCACCAAAGGACAGTTGCATAAATAAAGAGTTGGAGATTGAAATAACTTCTTTAAGCATGACAATGATTAATCCACCAATAATAAGAGCTTGTGGCATAGGTAGAAGTACTAGAAGGAGCTACACACACAAAGAATCATCATTATCTTAGTTATTCCAAGGTTCCAAATAAAGTAGGGTATGGAAAGTGAAGGTAAGATATGACAAATGAGATTTTACATGAAGGTGAGTCATATTAATAATTGATTATGTATGTGTGCATGTTTTTGAAACAAAGAATGAAGTTAATAGAACAATTCATTGCTTGAGAAGCCATTAAAGGTGTTGTTTGATCAAATTCTTGCATTTATAAGCCATTTTAGGATTTTTTCATGATATTCATATTGTAAAATTTGAGAAGCTATCTAATTAGTCCTCTTGCATAACCTAAGAGTATGATGAATTGATTTTTTGACTTCATCATCTTCCCATAAACCAAATCATAAGGAGTGAATCATGTGGTTGTTTTCCAAGTAGTATTGTAGGCCCATACTACTTCAAGTAACTTTTGAACCCAATTTTCCTTGAAATATCTACTGTCTTGGTTAGGATATTCTCCAACTCTCTATTAGTAACTTCCACTTGACCATTGGACTGTGGATGGTATGGGGATGAATTCTTGTGCTTAAGTTGGTATGTTGCCACAAAGGAACTAATTACACCTAACATAAACTATGGTCTTTGGTCTAAAATAATGGATCTTGGTGCTCCAAACCTTTAGAAGATGTGTTCATATAAAAAGTCTGCAAAATTTCATCCCTCACATATCAGAGATTATTACATTTCAGCCCATTTTGTAACATAATCTTTACAAACCAATATGTACTCCTTCCCTTGAGAATTCAGTTAATTAGTCCAATGAAATTCAATCCCCACTTTTCAAATGGTTCTAAAACAACTTGAGGTTGGAGTGGCATCTCAGATGTAAATGTTGGTTTCCTATCCTTTGACACTGATCACACTTCCATACATACTTTTTGAAATCTTTGTACAAGGAAGGACAATATTAACCAGCTCCCAAAATTTTTTGAATGGTTCTTTTAATTGAATAATGGCCTCCCTATGGCTCATCACGAAATTCCTTGAGTATGTCAAAGATCTCATATTTAGATACACACCTACGTAGAACATGGTCAGGTCCACATTTAAAAATTATTCCATTCAACCATGTATACATCACACTTTGTTTAATCAATTGCTTTCTTTTCTTATGTGTGAAGAAGGTTGGGAAATTCCCTATAGCCAAGTAGTTAGCCATATCTGCAAACCAAGGAGAGACAATGGAAATTAAAAATAGATGTTCATCTAAAAATCATCATTAACTTACTCCTCTATACCTAAAATGGTTAGCCTTGAAAGAAAATCAACCACCACATTTGATTTCCCTAGGCTTGTCAATAATTTTAATATTAAATTCTTGCAATAACAATAGCCATCTTACAATCCTGCCATGCACTAAAGGTTTATTCATTAGATACTTAATAGTAGAGTGGTCAATGCACAATCACTTCATAGCTTGTGATATAATGGAAAAACTTGTTAATTTCATAAACAATTGTAAGAAATTCCTTCTCTATGGTGGTGTAATTCCTTTTAGCAAGGTGTTATCACCGAATCACAACACTTCGGATGTTGATCGATTTCTAGTTTGATCACTCTAAGCATCCAGCAGTGATTGGATAACATGGGTACTATCTCCAAGTCAGTGGACTTGCTACTTGAGATAGACCTCCGAGAAAGTCGGTTCTTCTCCTAAACTACCCGCCACAATCTACTCTAATGCAGAGAGACTAGCTATTCTAACCTAAAATTCCAAGGGACCAGAGAGAGAGAATGCATAAAATGAAAGCCTACACTAAAGCGGTGATACACCAGAAAAAGAGGGTGTGAGAGTAATCTCCAAATGTGTGAAATACAGAGGCGAAGTGCACACTAGAAGAGGTGATGACAGTTCACCATAATCCAAAGAGAATGCATTCACAAAGAATATTCCAAGCACACACAATAATAATGAATTCTGTAAGAACATAATAAATAGACACAATATACTTGTAGAAAGATTAAAGGGGCAAGAAGAATGCAAGGAAACACAAAGAGGGGGAAGATATATCCACAAACCGATATTTTATTGCTTCGTGATATGCACCTGATTCAATCTATTACAAGATAAGGGCCTGGATCACCATGCAAGGAGTCCACTACAAGGGCCTGCAACACACTGGCTTCACAAAGCAATTTTGACAGAGCTTTGCTACCCAAAAACTCTCCCTCCTTTACAATAAGCCCAACACTCCAATTTATAGAAAAAATGAGAAGGAGAAGAGAAGGGAAAGTGGAAATCCCGAAATCTGTCCTTCAACCACCTGTAAGAGGCATTAAATTGAGTGGAATGGGTATACATTACTTGCAAAAGGCTCCCCATACTGTCCCATGTGCTGCAGCAGAGAAAGAATGATGACCATGCCTCTTAAATGCACTCCCAGCTACCAAATAAAACACTGTTCTGAACCCGGCCACGTTTTCTTAAAAAACTCAATCAATTTCTGATCAAATCTGAATTTCTTGATTGCTGTGCATCGGGCTCGGAAACACGATTCCAACGGTACCAATTTTGTGCGATTTCGTTGAGAAATGCAAAAGTTATGGCCTTCTGAGTGCAGGCAGCTATTTTGGGCCTGGCAGGCGTTTTCTGTCATTTGACGGGAAAGAGCATCTACTGACTGGAGCCGAACACATTTCCTTTATTTAAATATATCTATCCTCATTAAAATTAAGAAATCCAGTTTTTGTGGCGTAGAGGACGTCGTGCTCGTTCCAGAAAGTCCAATTTTATCAAAATCGGAGCTCGGAGTCAAAAGTTATGGCCGTTTGAAGTTCCACGGGTCAAATGTTGACTTTTCTCCTCTGCCTTCGGCCATTTCGGCTTTTCGCGTCCCGCGCGTCCCTTTGTCCCATTTGGTTTTGGTGCTGAAATTTCCCATTTCGGCCGATCCAAATGGCTTCGCGTATTTTTGGCCTCAAGCAAGTCCCATTTGCTTTTGGACTGTCTCAGGGACAAATTCGCCTTGATTCGGCTTCGCACCTTTTTGTCCTAACTGCCTCGGGACAAAAGTTCTTATTTCGGCCGGTTCACCCGGTTCACGTACTTTTGACCCGCGCATCCCGAATTTTTCGGGCTGCCTTGACTCATTTCGCCCGGTTCGGCCGGTTCGCGTCTTCTTGTCCCGCTTGTCCCAAAGGCGACCCTCTCAGCAGTTAGTCGATTTTTTCTCTGTCGAACCGGAATTTCGCGCCCGCCGCGTACTTTTGTCCCATTTGTCCCTGCTGCGTTTCAGACTGTTTGTGCTGATTTCACCCGGTTCGGCCGGTTCGCGCTTTTCTGTCCCAAACGTCCCGCAGGGCAACCTTGAGCGGACTTAGCCAATTTTCACGATTTTTCCTGGATCAACCTATTTGCCTTCTGCAACCCTTTTTTTTGCATTTTCTCAGAACTTACTCTCTTCCTCTTGGACAGGGGAGTTAGACAAATATGAGGGGACCCTAGAAACATGACTTTTCGCCCTGAATCAATATAATTGCTTGCATGTTATCAAAGTTACCTTGGGGGTGAATTTTGGATAACACAAGGTAGAGGTTTTTACTAATATAGTAAATAACATGCATCACTTTTCCTTCTTGTTGTCCAAGTACAAGCCCTACTACTTTATTGGAAGTGTCTATTTGTATATGAAAGGGGAAATTACAATTTGGGCCTCTTAATGTTGGTCTGTTTGTTAATTTGTCCTTGATAGTGTTACAGGATTGTTGGCATGCCTTTATATTTTTAAATTCAGAGTCTTTAGTTAGAAGAGAAAACAATGGAGAAGATATATTACTGAAATTTGAAATAAATATTATATAGTAGCTGTGGATGCCCGAGAAATATTCTTACCTCTGTTTAATTTGTGGCATATGGGAGTCTTATAATGATACTCGACCTTTTCTGGATATACCTTCACTCCTTCAACTAAAACATGAAGGCCTAAGACTATCCCCTGCTCCATCATAAATAAATATTTTTCATGGTATAAGTATAACTGCTATTTT
Organism: Taxus wallichiana var. yunnanensis; assembly: GCA_018340775.1. Taxonomy (NCBI): domain Eukaryota; kingdom Viridiplantae; phylum Streptophyta; class Pinopsida; order Cupressales; family Taxaceae; genus Taxus; species Taxus wallichiana. The sequence goes on along the minus strand of CM031235.1, from coordinate 903,294,346 downwards.
TCATACCTATAAAGGAATTTTTATAGATTATCGATTACCTCTTGGAATGTTTCCCCATTAATAGTGAGTTCATCCATGCAAATCTCAAAATAATCATGATCGAGATCAAAAAATATTTCTTGCATGGATCTTTGAAAAGTGGCAGGAGCATTACATAAACCAAAAGGTAATATCCTATAAGAAAATTTTCCCCATGGGTAGGTAAAAGTGGTTTTATCTTGATCCTCTAGTGCTACTGTTATTTGATTGTACTGCTGAACCCATCAAGAAATGAAAAATACCTTTTCCCAGATAAATTATCTAAGACTTGATCAATGAAAGGTAATGGAAAATAATCTCGATGAGTTGCCTTATTTAACTCCATATAATCCATATAGAACCTCCATTTCCCATTATTTTTAGGAACTATCACTAATGGAGAAACCCATTGGCTATCTGAGATTGGATAAATGAATCCTACCAAATTTTTTCAATTTTAGTTTATCCTTAAGAAAGTGTTTATCTTTCTTCGTGGTTGTTAGATTAGCCTAGAAACAATTGTCTAAATTTGGTGTGTAAAATATCAAAGGGTGAATACCCTTTATGTCACTATATTCCCAAGCAAAGTCTTGAGGATGAGAGCATAAAATTTCAAATAGGGTATTATCTTCCTAATAGTAAGCCGCTTATTGATCGCCAATGTTTTTCCTAAGAAGATAGGTAATTTCTTGGTATCTGGGAGGAGAGAATTTACAATTGGATAATCTCTCAATAATTCATTCAATGGGCACATGTGGGGAAGTAATATGTGAATAATAGTGATATTGTGAAAGATTGACTCGGTCAACTCTATCTTTCGTGAAAAGGGCGAGATAATGGGTTAATTCTTTTCATCCAATATGTCATCTCTTATCTCAACTAACTATAGTGCATGACTTATATTTAGTTCAACATAATATTAATGTTGAGGCATAGTACTTATATTTAGTTCAATGTAGGAATCATGGTCACCATGTTGAATTTTATCTGAATGTTCTTGAATTATGACCATGGCCAGAGATGAAATCATATCTTCTGATTCATCTATATTATCCTTCCACCATTGTTTATTCTCTATAGCAAAAGGTTTTGTGGCTGGATAGATGGATAAATTCTTCAAATCATGTCCATTTTTAATCACCATATTTCCTATTATACAATCAATGAGGGTGGAAACAATGGCTAACCAAGGGCGTCCTAGGATCAAAGGGTATCCAATCTTCCTATTCTTCATTTTTATGACCATAAAGTCTATTGAATAGTCCCATGACTCAATGGTTATGGTAACATCTTCTATAATCCCTTTTGGCTTGTTTATAGATTGATCTACCATTTGTAAAACTATTGAGGTTGATTGCGGTTCAAGGAGAGATAATGTGGACAAGGTGTTAGTGGTCATCACATTAATAACAACTCCTAGGTCAATTAAAAAATTTAGGATCTGTGCATCTCTTATGAAAAATGTAAAAATCAGACCTCTAGGGTATCTCGTATTTAGTAGGGATCATACTCCCTTCCAAAGATACTAGCCAATTTTCCATCAACATGGATGGTTTTAGGTTGATTATTTCTTCTTCCTAGAGTCTTAAAACAGATATCTTTGATGGTTTTGTTCAATTCTAGAATTTCCTTAAGAGCTTATAATAAAGGGATTCCAATACTAAAGTTCCTTAATCCTGAATCAAATTTGACTATGTTTTTTCGTGAATTACGTTGTTTGTTTTCCAAAATCCTGCATGGAAAAGGAATGTCAGGTTTAGTTCATGTTTTTCTTTAACAACATGACAGGGCTGTGTTTCTTCTAGATTTTCTTTATCTTTAGGGATTTATTCTATAATAAGAGATGAAAGTTTTAAGGTAACCTTCCCTAATGCAGCAAGATGTTTCTATAATCCATAGAGTTGATTGTGGGGTTTTTATCCGACTCCACTATGTATGTTGTGTTACCCTACCTCAAATTTTTGGGATTTTCCATAGTCTATGTTAGAATCTATGAATAGGAAGGTTGTTTGGATGAGGTAGTAGTTGTGGACACAATCAAAAGATATTTTTACCTTGGGGTATTCTTTGGTTATAATAATTCTTCCTTGATCCTTGAGGTACATTCCACTGTTGTTGGAATTGAGGATTAAATTGTTGAAATGATGGAATGTTTGGGTTTGGAGTCCAAGATTGTTGATAATAATTTGGTGGTGCATTCCATTGAGGACTCCATTCCTATGGGACTTGTTGAGCCCAAGGCTGGGGGTATGACCATGGTGCATTCCATTGGTTTGGAACCCATTGAGTTTTTGGTGCATAGGACTAGTTTTGATTTGATTGAAAATTCCCTCCTTGCCTCTAAGCCATATAATTTAACTCAAATTCATTTTGTGTGTTCTGTTTTAAATGGTTTTTCAGTAAGGGAAGCAATCTACATTTGTTTTTGTAATGATTTAGATCATAGATAAGGTAAATGCTTGTCTTATCTAGGGACAATCCTTAAGCCCATGTTTGTCCCTACATATTGGATAGTAGATGAACAATGACTTTGTATTCTAGGCTTTCTCCCTATCCACATTTGTGTTAAGTTGAACTATGAGGTCCATTCCTAAATTTACAATCTCTTCTCTTAGTTTATATATATCACCATTGGAAAATTTTCCTTTTATCTCGCGAATATTGGGGCGAGTTCACGAGTAGTTCGTATAGAGGTCAATGATATCAGTAAATTCTACTTTATTCATGTTTCCATTTACCATAAGATTGAAGGATTCTTGTGTGTCTTCACCTAATCCCTTAAGGAATACCATTTGAGAATATAAATATCAAGACCAAAGTGTGACACCTCTTATGAAGGAAGAGAAACCGATCAAGATATTCTTCCACACTTTCATCCTCCTTTTGTTGAATCCTAAAAAGGTCTTCCTTTCTATCACTTAATCTATAATAATATTGGTATTTATCCAATAAGAATGTTTCCATTTCCTTCCAGCTATGAATAGATTTAGGGTTGAGGCCCATGAACCACCTCATGGCTGCATCCTTCAAGGTTAAGGAAATAACTTTAATTTCTAAGTATCTAAGGTGTAGTCATAGGTTTGACACAAGACCTTGAACTCAAATAGGAATTGATCAGGATCTTCTAAGACCAATCCCCTGAAGGTTGGAAGAATTGAAGGGGATATATTATTCATGGGGGATGCATCATTAGGGTCCAATTGTATGGGATATGTAAATTTCCTTCCAAGTGGAGGGTTATTATCGCACCATTGGGTTTTTCTACTCCATCAACCATCCTTTCTTGTTGAAAAAGTTGTTCCACAAGTCATTTTCGTGGGGGTTTCTTAAATTAATTCTAATAAACCTACGTCTATGGTCTCTAGGTATAAACATAAAATCCTACCATACTGAGGGAAATTCCCTAACTACCAATGCTTAATTGACTATTTGTGTTCCACATACTCCAAAGCACAAAATAATCTTATTATCACTACAAGGTCTTCTAACTTCAAAAGAAAGAGTTATGGAAATAAAATTTCTAAATGGAAACTTACCAGAAAATGATGTAGCACTTGAAGTTCCCAGAACAAAGACTAAAGAGTGACGAGTGTCATTGATACTCGGACTTTAGTTATATTATGTTTATTAGTCCATGGCTATTTACAACAAAGGAAATTGTTGAACTGTTCTCAATACTTATTTACTAGAAAAATCAACCAAACACTACACTAATTGTTGTAAAGAAATGAAATATATTTAACTAAGAATTGAAAGGTATTGAAACACTAGAATTTTGGTAAATTAAATAAATGCTAAATAACGGAGATAAAATGACCAAGAATTTATCCCTTCATGTTTGGAAGGAGTGGTCCTTGCCCCTTCCCGCAAATCTGGTTAAAAGTTGTTAATCACAAGAGTTGAATTTTCCCCAATAAACACTTTATTGATTGAAATAATTTATTTTAAAATAATCAATCGAACTAACTTTTTAATCTTAAGACTAAGGTTATTTTATACTTATAAGCATTACCACTACTCTAAAAGAGGACTAGTTATTTGCATTTAATTACAACTCCTTAACTAAGAGATGTCTATAAGAAAACTAACTGTTTGAGGAGTTTCAATTGTGGAAGGAGTAGTGCATTCTTCACTTGGATGAAATTCATCCTGTTAACTTCAGATGAGGTCTATAATTGAATCTTAGTTGAGGTAGTCAATCAATTCTAGAAGATATCAAATATTATGCATTAGATCCCTATAATCATGAAAATTATAAGTCTATGAGTTATTTTTTTGCTTCTCCATGTCTTCAATCAACTAGTGTTAAGTTGAGATTACATGGTCCTCATAATTTGCATGATGGTTGAGATGGTAGTCCACGTTTCATGCTCCTTCCATCATGTCGACTAGTGTACTAAATGCATCAACTCGTTCTTTGGCCATCTGAGTCATCTACATCTTTTTTGAGAGTTCCTCATTCCACTTTATTCTAAAGTAGTGCTTCAGCTGAGTCCTACACTCAAGTGAGTCATGCGCTAATACACAAGTGAGTCCTGTGCTCCAAAGCAAGTCTTGCGCTAGTCTATAGTTGGATCCTGGGATGGCTTAATATATGCTCTTCAAATTCATTGTTAATACTCATAAAGATTCATTTAACCCATATTTGAAGAAGTAAAGATAAGATGAAAATAGAAAGGTTATGCACAATATATCATTCCAAAATATAGTAAAGTGTTAATTACAAAATCACAATATCATACTTAGTGCAAAATGATGACATGAAAAAAATTTAATTAGAATAACGAGGGCTCATCAAATATTCCAAGGGGGAGCAAGATTTACAACATGGTAAGTCTCTATATTAGCCTAATATGACCATGTACACTAAAAAAGAGGCTAAACACAAGGTATAAACGAGGACTCACCTAGATGACTTAAGGACAATATCAAAGGCAAAATTTTGGTGTAGGCGAGATAGATTTTGATAGTACAACCTTAGGGGAAGTTACAAATCATAGCTTCATGAGGTATATGATGTTCTAGAACATGACAAATATTGACACAATTACACTAAAAAGTTACATTAGGGACCTCATTCCTATATGCGCCTACAATGAGCATATGGAAGAATTAAGCCTAGAATTGAGTTTTATTATCTAAGAAAGGTCTGTTCATGAGTAATGAGGATGACATCACTCAAATACATGGTTTTTGCTTGTGTAAGTTCTATGACGACATCTTCTTAAGGGGAGAAATAATGAGTTAAATGAATGATAAAGATCAAAAACATGGTTGAGGAAGAAGAGACAAGAGGGAGAGCTTAAATGATGAGTTTGGTTTATTTTTCCAACCAAGATGAGAGCACAAATAAGCTTATAAAGATGAAGATCAGGAACTATACGTAGGATTTGTCATTAATGCAAAAGGGGGAGAAGAATCAAGAGGTTTTTCATCATGACAAAAGTGGAGTTTGTTGGCATGTTATTGATAAAGTTTTCATTGATGAAAAAGGTGCATTAATGAAAAATTAGGATGTGGGAGAGCTAGATGGAGCTTAAAATGAGATTGACAAGGCAGCACAAGACAAAGGCTCGAGAACAACTGATTAAGAACTAACTTCTTGATGAACTAGTTACTAGTAGAGGATAAATGATGATATGAGATCATGTCCTGGATAATTTCATATAAACTTTAGCAAGTATGTGATAAGGAAATAAGGTTATAATGATGGATACACATGTGCATGAGTGAAATTGGTGAGACTAGCTCAGTTTAGCAGGCCTAATCCCTAGGCCTAGTTAGCAAAGTGACCTAGAAAGGTGGATTGAAGGAATAAGGAAGTTGTTGAACTATGGTAGATGCATAAGACACATGATAGGACATGTTTAAGGGGACACATGATGAATCACAAGATAGGCATGATGAGTTACAATGTAAACTAGCTCATTTAGGCCTATTTCAAGGACCTAAAATGAGTGTATGAAGCAAAACAAGACATGTCAAGAAAATTTATGCATGGGAAGCGTGTAGGGACATTTACAAGAGTCCTCAAATGAAGCTAAAATTCATAAATAAACACTTAGAGGCACAATTAGGGTCATTTGTATGACTGCTCTTGGGACAAATAGGTTTAAAATTCCCAAATGAGATGGTGTTGTAAGTTCTAGGGTGAACCATGACAAAGTATCCATTTTAGATAATTTAGGAGGAATTCATGAAGGTGTGTACAAAATTTTAGGACCATAGGATGCATTTTTTTCCAAGAAATTGAAATTTTGTCAAAATTGGGCTAAGCAAGGTATACCAAAATAGTGCCCTAAATTCTTAGCATTTGATCTAAATTGGAAAGATTTTTTAAGATAAATCATAACAAATTTTTAAAATATCATAGAGAGATAGAGATTTTGTAAAAATTATTAAGTCAAAAGGATAAATCATAAGAAATTTCTATCCATTTTTTTGGCACTATCTAAAACCCTCTTAAACCCTAGTTGGAAGCGATATGGAGAAAATTGATTGGTTATGCCTCCAAATGGATTTTTTTCCTAGAAAATTATTTGAGTGTGTATAGAACTCATCAAAGGTCATGTTAATGGTGTTCTAAGCTTATGACATATGGTGAAGCCCACAAGAAAATGACAATTTTGTGAAGAATTTAGTGTACATTCTAAACTTGCAAAGGAACCCATGATCAAATTTCTAGTGAAATATGTTGGGGATTTACTATTAATGTTCATGAAGTCATCTAGGTTAGTTATTTATAGAAATGTGTATTTTTTAGTCCTACTGCTAAGAAAGCATAAAATGCAAGACTAGTCATAAAGGTATGAAGAGAAACATGGTGAGTTTCTTGTTGCAACAACATTTAATGACCATGAGAAATTTTTCAGGTACAAAATGATTTTTTTTCCCTTTATTTGGTCTAGTTAAGTGTTTTCATGATGAAACTTCAAGGTGTGAAATTGGATCAAACTGGATTGAGAAGAATCTTGTTGTTACAGAATAGATGAAGTTTTGTTCAAACAAGGTATGCCTCTGAATGCTTGTACATTTTTTTTTGATGTATTTTAACTATTCAAGTTTTAGTTGAACTTAGAGAGAACTTTGAAGATGTTTGAACATGATGAGCCAAAACTAGTTCTTGAGAAGACTAGAGCTCAGTTGACAAGTTGGAGCGATGAAGTTGTTTGAGTAACTTTTGCCTTGATTTGGTGAAAAAATGAGTAGTTCCAGAAAGAATACATCAAGAGATTTCAAATGATGTATGGGGTGAGTCTTGATGAGGTTATCTGAAGTGTGAAAAATTCATTCTTGAAGACCTAATTTTTTTGGCATAATACCTATGTAAGATTTCCTAGAAATGCTTCTTTATTTTTTCCATATACATTAAAATGGTGAAATATATTGGTTTGATGAGATGCCCAAGGATCATATCCTTCTAGAAATATGACTTAGAATTCATGAACAAGAGGATAAGTGAGTGATCTAACTCACTTTATGAAGATTATTTTTTTGTGCATGGAAACTCACAAGTACCTTGATCAAAACAAGTATCTCATGGCATGAATGAAGAAAGTGTTGGCTTCTCTAATCCTTGAAGGTGGAATAGAGACCAAAGAAAACTCTCCCAAATATTTTTGGATATTTAACCTTTAAAAATAAATGTTAAGGTATCATGCTTCATGAGCCCATGACCTCAATTTTATGTACCCCATGACCAAGTATAAAGCTCCAAAGAAGAAATGGCAAGTGAAGAAGTGTTTCAAGGAGTTATAAAGCTAAATTAGGAGTGTTATAACATGCATGCTTTATGGACACACTTGGCATCAAGTTTATTTATCTAGAAGAAAAAACCCATATATTGGAGGAAAAGATAAAATAGTTATTAGTAGTTATAAATCAGATATGTAGGTGATAGAAAGAATATTTACAGTATAGTCAAATGGTCTATTAGTTTATAAATACTTCTTGTTCATCATTTACATGAGGATCATCTTGACAAGACTTGAAAAGGAAGCACATGTAATTGATCCTATGTTAGCTGTTATGTTTGTGGAGCCTATTTTCATGTTAGAGTATGGTACACCTTCTATGTGTTACACTCGAGTATTTTTATGGCGATCCCGCTCATGGTGAGCAGTGTTAGGGAAAACCCCCTCGATGGAAGGGGATTCGGGGGCGAAGCCCCCGAAGCAAATTTTCATGGGTGGTTTATTAACCCATGGGTAATGGGTAACCGTTATGGGCTGTTTTTGGGCCCATGTTTTTTCGGTACCCATTGTTTTGTAAAACCGCCTCTTCGGTTACCCATAGGTTTATGGGACAGTTTTGTTTTCTACCCATTGTTTGATACCCACGGTTTTGTAAAACTGCTTAAGCAATTGTCTATTTATATGGTCTTATGTATATGATAGATAGACAAGCAAATGTATTACAGATGTGTTTTGAATTCGGGTGTGAATTTATAGATTTTGTTGAGCATAGCTCTAAACGGATCTAGGTATTGTATTGAGAGAGTGGAGGCTTGTAATAAAATCGAGCAAGTGATTCTTGGTGGATGTAGCCCAAATTGGGTGAACCACATTAAATCTTGTCTCTTTGTGTGGTGTTATTTATTCTACACTTTTATTTTAGATCTGCAATATTTTCTTCATATTAGTTTCTACTTTGTTGTGATTCTATATGGGATTATTCCACATATTTTATCTCTTATTTCCTAACATTAGGAAAATGATTTCAAAAGTGGACAGTTTTTTTGTTGACATTTATCCTTCCCACCCGAGTTGAAGTTACAAGTGTTCTGTTGAAAATTGGGTAGTTGAAGAGTCTTTGGGTAGATGAAGTGAAAGAGGCATGTGATCATGCAAATATTGATGATAACAATACATCTTTGTGTATGAAATGTGGTTTTTGAAGAGAGAGAGAGATAACTATGCATGAAGAACTCGATGAGGTGTATGTGCATGAAGGATTAACATGAGAACATGTTGTTGATGTCTATGTTGTTGAATGAATTTGAGGACATGAAAAATCGGGGTGTGTGCCTTCTTAATTAAATTTGTTACAGCAATTAAACACATGAGAGAGTGAACACTTAAGAATGTAATTCAAGGAGAAAATCATGATCACAATGAATTTGTGAAAGTATCCTTTCATGAAATATATTTGAATCAATTTAAAATAGATGAGAAAAGAGATTGAGCTAAATAAGTGATCACAATTTGTTGTGTGAGACAACTAAAGAAAAGTGATCAAAATATCTTGAAGAAGACTAAGTGTTTGGTTAGTAAATATGGAGTTGAATATTCCTTATAAGTTGTAGAGCTTACGAGAAGATCAAGTAGAAGATTTATTAAAGTTTCTAGAGTTGTGGCTTCCAAGCAAGTGGTGGATTGCAGAAGGTCAAGTGGCAGCTTGACTAAATTTTGGAGTTTTAGCTTTAAGTTGAGTGGATTATCAACAATGAAATCATTGTAACATTTATAGGACAATTTTTTCCAAGCCGCCACATCGGTTTCATGGGGGTTTCTCCCTTAAAGGGTTTCCCACATTAAATCTTGTCTCTCTATGTGTTCTCTTATTGATTTCTTGTGAATGGTGTTTGTAGTTTCATCATAACTAAATTAAGTAAATTGAATTTTCTTTCAAAGCTTGAATTGGCATTGACTCACCCCCTCTCGGTTCCTATAATTTCTAACACTTTTACCTCTTGGTTATCTTTTAGTACTTTGGGTCATCCTTCCAATTGTTAATTATGAAATTCAAACAAGGGAATCATATATATACTTAGTTACTTCTCCAAAATCAAGGGCCAATCACTAAGTATTATCTACTATCACCGAATCTTACATCAAGGAACAAGATAATTTCAAGAAAATACATCTAGTACATCTATAAAAGGGATAAGGGTTGCATCACTCTACATACACAACATAAGAGGGGAAGTTCATTTTATTCCATCTCACACATTTTCATACTTGGAGAAATCTAGATCTATCCTGCTATCATAGTGAACATTACAAAATGGCAACCCAGGGTAACATTACACACACATACATAAAGAACTACATGGATTCTCGAGATATAGTGTATTGTTGAGTCATAAGATCACTCTTCAAGTGACAAATGTCGGTCAATATGACTCCACATTCTCTGCATATTTTTATTTAGGTTTGATGTGGTTTGTGGGAATCAGCAGCTAGATAACTATTTTATAGGTTACAAGTATGACTAATGACATTGGAGTGAAATTAGAGTGAAAAATAGGATCAATAATAAGCTCTTATAGCCTAGAAATAATCAAAACCTAAGCACTGAGTGGACACTAACACCCTGATCAATCACTAGTACCTAGGGGCTCCTGTCCTCTCATGGGTGCTTTTGTCCTATGTAATTCCATGTCCTAGAACCCTCGGTGATCCTTGATAACAATCTTCCCACTGCTCCAAAGTAGTTTCTCACTCATATCACTTGAAAATCAGCTAAGTCACCTCCTCTCTCTATTGCTTAGGGTTTCATATTGTATATGCTTATTGCTTGCATCTTACTATATATTATCACTTGTATATCATTATTTACAGTAGTTACTATAAAATTAGATTTAATTCAATTTAAATTAAATCATTTGGTGAACCCCAACTCTTGATCAAACACTCAGATCCTTATTTTACATGCTCTACCAATTTTTTTCTTCTCCAAACCCAAACCCTAGTTGTACCATGGATCCTAAGGTTCCTCAAGTCTCCATGTATGAATTACTTCAAATGCACCCACCTTGTAAATATGTTCTCCAAAATCCCTAGACACTATGTACCTCCTCGCAATACACCACCTTCATAAGTAAGTGCCATTTTCGATCATCTCTCGACAACCCTATCATTCCTGATACCACAACCAATCAATCCATCTTCAAGTCAATTCAATATTTACACCATTTATTTCAAGATAAATTACATGTTATGGAAACCATGATCACATCCCTCACATTTGAAATCCAACATCTCAAGGTTGCTTCTTAGGCCCATGCTAGTTCTTCTACACCTCATCTTGATCCATGTCCACTACATGTTCTCATACAAGTAAGGTCAAGGTCTTACTATAGCAAACACCTCTCTAGTTCAATCAAAATTCTAGACAACATGATATATTATTTTAACTACTCAATAATCACTTAATTACTTTATTACATAATCATTACCACACTCCTCATCGAGTTATTTGACAAAAATTATACTATATTGTAATTACCATGGGATTAATGGACATTGTGACGACAATTGCTATGATTTAGAAAAAAATCCAAAATATGGAGTGTAAGGGTTTCATTTCATTTACTACACATCATTATTCTCTATAATCATCTCTAGATACTAAATCCCAAAGGGTTCCTAAAGCTAATCCCTCTATGTCTTGTGAGCATCACTCCATTCTTATTACTATTCCTTCTCTGGTAATTCAAGAGACACCTATCCAACCCAATCTAATACCACATTTAGAAGTACCTACCTCATTACCCCCTCCTATTAAGTCATTTACCATGTTACTACTCACAAATATGTAACCACAATCCAAGGAGGTAACATGAATTCACTAGGCACAAAATATCCATCACCTGTTTACGTCTCCTATGGTAGACCCAAAATTTGATGTTGGTCATACTCTTGTTTCTACCTACCTTTGGGACAACCATATATTTTCTTATGACACATTTCAAACTCTGCCACAATAGCATGATATTTCTCACATCATCACATGGATTTTCATCACTTCCACACTTGGAGGGAATTGAACTCCCCTCCTCATAGTCGTATGTTCTAATCATCTGTTACCTACACATACTATTCACATACACATCTATACCTTAATATTATTTTGTAATTCATATCAATCTTTATAGAAACACTTTATATCATCTACACCATGTGAAAACCTTGCTACATCTATCTATGCTACTCCATACACATTTTTCTACTCATGCTTACTTATGGATCCTTCTACTCATGATACACATATTACTTTCTATATACGGTATACATCCTTTTGTGCACTATACATACTATGGCTATTCTTTCTCACAATGATCACATATATTTACTAACATCTCCTAATATACACACTTGGGGGCATCAAAATTTCTCCCCCTCCATCTGTACTTGTTTTCTCTACTCATAGCTTATTTACTACTTTTCACGCTCAGTGCTTCACGATACATATTTCTTAGCACCTAATCTCAATCACATACAATACATTCATTACTTGATGACACACTCTTGTTCTATGGTTCATGCTTGACTATTGAGGGTGTAATTCCTCCATGAACCCCACTTATCACATCTTGTCTAGTAACGCTTTTATGCCTCATGTATATCTTCTCAAGCATTACCACATCTCTAGTACTCATAATTTATCTTCATTACCCGATGATGCACTCTAGTTCCATGGTTCATACTTTACTGTTGAGGGAAAAATTCTTAAATGAACCTCACATAATCTACACTTCATGCTCCTTACTTCACAATATATATTTTCTAGTATCTACTCTCAATTACATATAACACCTTCCTTACCTGATGATGCACTCTAGTTCCATGGTCCATACTTGATTGTTGAGGGGGCATCTCTAAATGGACCTCATCTCACGCACATCTACTGGGGAAATGCAGCCCCTCTCCTCTACATATTTTACATATTGTAGCACACCTTCACACACACATGACATCTGCACATCTTGGCTATATTTAATCTTATTATCTTATACTATTTATATGTTACATTTTTTCCATGCTAGTTGGATCCTTAGTATGTCAATATCTTTTTCTATACACACATGTGCATTCAATTGGTATCTTGAGCCGAATGTAGGAATTTTATAGGTTTTCACATGATGCATGATGCTCGACACTTCTCTTTACCAGTCCCACTAAGGCTCATAGGGGCATCTACCCTTTCACTACTACCATACTCTAGTCAACACAGTTCTATTATTTCAAGACTTACTACTTACTCGACACTATCAATTACTTTTCACTTCTCTTACATGATTTGACATAACACTTATCTTTCTAACATGCTAATGGGTGCTTCATGTGTAGCATTTTCCTTACAAGATCTATACAACCATGGTTATATATCACTCTTTTCTTTCTATTGTTTTCTATTGTTTACGAACTATGTCGTATGTCTTTATTTTTCATAATCATTATTTTCTTATGGCCTCTTCATCCTTGATTGTCTTGTGACATTGTGAGAAATGTCCCATATATGAAACCTTCTTTTCATGGTCCATTTTTCCTTCCCGCTTTCTTATTACATTGTCTTCTATTACATGCTAGCTCTTTTTCACTAACACTTGTTTCTAGCTTACTTTTTGCATGTGTATTTATCTTATTTTTAGGTCCGTACGTAATATGCAATAAGAAGCAACTCATACTAGTAAGAACAAGCTTTAAAAACACACTACAATGCATACACTTCACCCCTAGGGTTTACTTCCCTTTCCTAAGAACCTATCTTCACATTATGATCACTCCACACTTCAATTTTCTACTTGGAACGCTATTGACAACACTAAGAATTATCCACTATCACCTAATATTATATCAAGGCACAAGAGCATACATATAGCACATCCATACAAGGGATAAGGTTTGTATCACTCTATATAAACAACACAGGAGGGGAAGTTCATTATATTCCATCTCACACATTTACATACTTGGAGCAATATAGATCTAGCCTACTATCATAGTGCAACTTGCACAAGGGAAACCTAGGGCATCATTACACACACATACACAAATAAATACATGGAGTTTGAGATACAATGCAACGCTTAGTCATAGGATCACTCTTTGGGTGACCATCGGGGTTAGATCGACTCCACATTCTACATATTTTTATTTATGTTTGAAATGGCTTGTAATGATGTACACCTATCTATCTATTTTTTAGGTTACATGTAATATTAGATACATTGGAGTGAAATCATAACAACAAAATAGGATCAACAATGAAGATGTTCCACCTTGAAAGAATCATAACTTGACCACTGAGTGGACACTAGCACCAAAATAAGTCAATAATGCCCAGGGAACTCCTATCCTTTCATGGACACTTCTATCCTATGCGCTTCGAGTCCCAAAACCCTCAATGAGCTTTAATGACACTCTTCCTAGTTTATTCCAACAGTTTCTTGGATCGATCACTTCTATATAACTCAAAACTAGCTAAGTCACATCCTATTTCTCTATTGCTTAGGGTTTCATATTGTATATGATTATTACTTACATCTTAGTGTATATTATCACTTGTATATAATTTGTTACAGTAGTTTCTCTAAAATTATATTTATTTAAATGTAAATTAAATCACATGGAGTCTCGAAATGTGAGTAATGCTCTCTTAAGATTAAGTTCACTGTTTGACGACCATCGAGGCCGCATCGACTCCAAATTCTGCATCTTTTTAATTAGATTTTATGTGGTTTGTGGACATGTAGAGGTAGTTATCTATTTTATAGGTTACAGTACAACCAAAGATCAAACAACCAAACCAGAGCAATAAAGAGAGATCAACAACGAAGCTCCTCCAACCTAGAAAATATCATAACTGAGCATTTGAGTAGACACTAGAACCTAGTCCAATCATTTTCACCCAGTGCTCTGTCCCCTTGTGGGTGCTTCTATCTGGAGCAATGTTCTAAGTTCTAGAAGCCTTATCGATCCCTCGAAGACGTTGTTCGCAACCAGATCCAATAGTTACATAGTCTAGATCATCTCCAGATTTCTTGAAAATTAGCTAATTCATTTTCCTCTTTCATTTTCCTATGTTTTTATATATTTGAATGCTTATTGCTTGTCCATTACTTGTATATTATCATTTTTATATCATTAGTTACAATAAATTTACTCTGAAATTAAGGTTTAATTGAATTTATATTAAATCATTTGGTGAAACCATATGCTCAAACCCTACCTTGATCAAGGCCTTCTTTTTATGCCCATCACACGTACTCGGTCGTTTTGGTTCTCCTATGGACATTGAGCTTCCACCATCTTCGTATAGGATTTATAAACCAATGGATTCCTCTACTAATCATTTGATTAACTAAACCCATAATCCTCTTGAAAATATTGAAGTTTCCGATAGTGAAAACTCATACGATGAAGACACTAATGTTGGTCAAGAGAAACTTGACAAGCTCACTACATTTTTTTTTTTGATTTACGTGACTACCCCACACATATTCCGCATGTTCTCAATGCTTTAATCACTACTAAAATATCTAGATATGTTACCAATTTCCCTCTCGTGGGATCCTCCTCAGCCTCCATGACATCTACCCCACCTTTCCTATTTCTACAACTCGCCACTCCTCTTCTCCCTCCCAATACTTCCCATACACAACCTAACTCCTCTTTAGGAACTCATGACCTAGCTTCATTAGACCATGAATTTCAAACCTATATTATATAATTACAACAATCCTCCATATCCTCCTGTCCATCTCTAGATTCTCGCCTCCTCCTTTATAGCCCTTTTCAGCAATCATGTCATCTCCTCTTATATGCTTCCTCTTAACTTCGTCACCCCTAAGTTTCCTATATTTAATGGCCATGAAAACCCTTAAGAGAAACTTTCATTCTTCCATGTTGCATGTCTTGAATATGTGGATGACATTACATTATAAGCTAAATTGTTTCCTCGAAGCTTAACTGACTATGTTATGTGTTGGTTCTATGATCTACTTGTCCATTAGGTAAGATATTTTATAGCTTTAGGCTGATGCATTTCTCGCTCAGTTTTCTATAAATATTGACACTAAGATATCCTATGCACAATTATCTAAAATCAAAAAAGGATCTAGTGGACTATGTCTTGTGGTACAAGAACAACCTTAATAAAATGACTAATGTCCTCACTAATTTATAATTGTAGTATCTCTTTGTTCAAAGACTTTTACTTCCACTACAAGAGAGTTTCATTTTCAAGACTTCCCCTTCCTTTGATCAATTATTACATATGCTCAAATTATGTGAAAGAAAGCTACTATCTATGGGAAAATTGAAGTATTAGGATACTTCCTCCTCCTCTTCAAACAAGTCTCAAGCTAAATTTGCATTTAAACCATTGATAAAGCCTACCAAAAATCAACCCACTTCTAATGTTGTTTATCCCCTATCAAGATTTAACTATAACCCACATGGAACACCTTTACTAAATTACCTGTGCACCTCTGCTCCTATTACCATAATTCACTAAATTAATATAATTACTCTCCCTCCACCACTCAATCTAGATCCTTCTCTCCCATTTGGTTGTAATTATGATGAAAATGTACACTATGATTACCACCGATGCAATGGCCACTCTACTGATCATTATTTTAAGCTTAGGCATATCATTCAAGATCTTATCGATAACAATGCAATCAAGCTCCCAGAGCCATCTAATTCCAAACCGATCAATGATAATCAAAAGCTTAAAATCTTCAATGACCCATTACCAAAGCATGAAGAGCCAACTACTAATTCCCTTTCTAATCATACATCTCATGTTATTCCTCTTCCTTCATCGTGAGCCACTTAATTTCCTCATCACATTACTATTGACATGCCACCACCAATTATCATTCTCGGATCATGATTACCATGCTACATTTTCCTCTGATTCGCTACATATTAATGCTTATATTGGTACTTATACACTAAAAATACGTTGGTTTATCTTTTGGTCTTTTCCAAAGCATGATCTATGTCTCTCCTATTAGTTATCAAATGTCCAACCTCCCAAATCACATTTCTAGTCCCTAATTCTTATGGTTGTGTCATCATTCCCATCATTGTCAAGTCCCTTAGCATATTCACACCATTCCTTGGCTCTAAACTAATCATGTCCACTTATGTCTTAAATTCATTTACAACAAACAAGTTGTCACCATCAAAGGTATCCCACCATGCACATCATTACCTCAGCCTACACTTACCTCTATTTTTACACTAATCACATAATTTAGGCCTCCCGCACCACTCAAGTCTAAATTTATCCCTACACCTAGCTATCCCATTTGTACACCGCCTACAACACAACCACATTGTCCTCACCTCTCTATTAGTCCACCTTATTGACATAAACCCCTAATGAAGAATCCCATTGTTATAGGTTTTCTCCACCTTTGCCACATCGGTCTCCCTCACGCATACATAGATATTCACCTACACCACTAGTCCTAGACCATCTTCACATGCCCTCTTTTTCTTGGATATCAAATAAGGGGACCTCACTATTTTCCATTGTCAAATAAATTCTCATCACTTACACACTTGGGACATCGCACTTGCCCCCACCCATCACCATTTGATGTCTCTATTAACCACTCTTAGTTCACTTTCTATACTTCATGATCTTTACTTCACGCTGAATATTTTCTAACATCTACTCTCAACACACATTCTATGGTTCATTTTTGATTGTTGAGGGTAAAATTCCTCCATGAACCTCACTTGTCGTATATTGGATACTCACGCTCCATGATTCATGTCTATCATTCATAGAATTACCACATAATTGGTAATCATACTATACCATCATTGTTCGATGACACACTCTTGTTTTATGGCTCATATGTAAGGATATTACTTGTATAAATCGGAACATATACAACGTAATAACATGAGAGAACACCAAAATATAGATAAATACTTGACTTGTTGAGATAGTATTCCTAAATGAACCTCGTCTCACATACATCCACCGGGGAAACACGGCCCCTTTCATTTACACATTTTACATATCACATCACACCATTACATACAAATGACATCTGCACATCTTGGTTGTATTTACTCTTAATAGCTGATACTATTAACATGTTACACATTATTTCATATACTAGTTGGATACTTAGTATTTCATCATATTTTTTTCTATACATACATACATACGTGTTCATGTGGTATCTTGAGGTGAATGCAGACTTCTTCATATTTTCACATGGTGAACGATGCACAACACTATTCTTTACCGGTCTCGTCATAGCTTCTAGGGGCATCTACCTTTTGCTACTATCATACTCTACACATCAAATGTTCTATCTTTTTGGTACTTACTACTTCTTGGCATTATCACTTACTTCTCGCTGCTCTATAAACACTTTGACATACTATTTATCCTTCTTACATGCTAATGGGTGCTTCATGTGTAGCATTGGCCTTCCATGATTCTATACAATAATGGTTATATGTTTAATTTTATTTATGGGTTATTCCTAATATTTCTTGATCATTGTTTTATTCTTTCCACTTTGGCCTTAATTGTCTTGTGACATTATGAGTGATGTCCCATGTATAAACCCACTTTTTGTGGTCCCTCTTATGATGATAGTTTCTTGTTACATTGTATTCTATTACATGCTATCATTTCTACACTAACACTTATTTCTATCATCTCTTACTTGCATATGGCTTGGTTCTACCATGCACATCCCCTACCCCTTATAGGTATCTAATACATGATATGCATTAAGCTTCTAGTTATCTCATTTGGATTACATCCTCCTACATTTTTCGCATGCAAACCAAACAAGGGGAGCATCTACTGGGTGAACAAATCATCCTTACAGCAACATAGAGTTACAAAACATATCAAAACAATACATAATTGGTAACGACATGCGATCACGAGTGATCCAAAAATAGAATTGGGTCACAAACATAGATCCGAAACTAGTGCTCAACAATAGACAATAATGGTGGGAGTTTGTGTCTTGGGGAAAACATACATTTTCTTAGTTCAAAATTGTTTCCAATAGTTTATAGTACAGTTCTAAAGTGTCAATAACTTGCATTTAGTTATAGAATTCAATTACAATTTAGTCACATTCAGTTAAAATTTAGTTACATTCAGTTATAAACATTTATAATTAGTTACAAAAGAATGTTCTAGTGCAGTGGCACTTATGTGAGAAATGTCATGGATGGGGAGAAAAATAAACCTCTCCCCAACACTTTTCTCTTGGCATGAGATCGTCCAAAAACTCATTCTTGATGTGATATTTCCCAAAAACTCACTTTTGGTGTGAGATCACCCAAAAAAACTTTCTCTTGGCATGAGATCGCCCAAAGCCTCACCTTTGGCAACAAGTTACTCAAATCCAAGAACATCTTCAAAGAAAATAGGAAAAATTTCTATCCTTTACTCTTTTATACATTAGGTGCACTCTTTCCTTGACTCTTACTTTCTACACACTTTTACTTATACACATGTTTCTCTTATTTTTCACATATGCGATTGTGACTACTCTCTTGCTCTTCTTTTGTAGGTCCATCCTTAAACAAAACAAGAAGCATCTCACATTAGTGAGCACAAGCTCTAAAGAACACACTATTACACATACACTTCAACCTTAGGGCCTACCCCCTTCCTAATTTACACACTTCACATTATGATCACTTCATGCTACTTTTCCACTCAATACACTATCAGCTACACTCTTCTCTACAGGATTACAAGGTACACATATTATATCTACTTTATGTTATCGAGTATTCACTTAAAAACATAAAGTGGGGAAAATGTAAACAAAAAATCTATGGACTTTGGTACATTTCTAGGTCCTAAAACATACTAATATATACATGATTCCTAAGCAAGAAAACTAGTGGTTGATAACTTCTTTTGGGACTTTTTCTTTATTTCTTACACTTTTATTAGCCTTACATATCTTACAAATCTACCAAAACTTTATTGATTTATCTTTTATGGCCTTAGACACTAGCACCCGGATAAGACAAGAACCTAGGCACTCCTTCCCTTCTTTATCTTCTTCTTACTATTTTGGGTCTCTTTTACTTCTTAATCACTTTTTAAAACTTTGGGTCAGCCTTTCAATTTTCAATTACGAAATTCAAACAAGGGAATCATATATATACTTATTTATTACTCTCAAATAAGGGGCTGAACACATAATCATTATCTATCCTCACCTAATATTACATTCAAAGGTATAGGAGCATTATAAAGCATACATCTAGCACATCCATACAATGGACAAGGGTTGCATTATTTTGCATACACATCATAGGAGGGGAGTTCATTCTATTCCATCACACACATTCTATATACTTGGTACATTCTAGATCTATCCCGCTATCATCATGTAACTTGCATAAGGGCATCCTAGGGAATCATTACACACACAAACACACAAAGCTACATGGAGTCTGAAATGTAGTGCATTGATTTGTACTAAGTTCACTCTTCCTGACCACCGGGGTCAGCCTAACTCCACCTTATGCATATTTTTAATTATATTTTATGTGGTTTATAGAAATGTGTCAATAGCTATCTATTTTTTAAGTTACAAGTATGAACGATGATCTAACAACCAAATCGAGTGATAAAGAGAGATCAACAATGAATCTCCTCTAACATAGAAAATATTAGAACCTAGGCATATGAGAAAACACTAGCACCCAGTCTAGTCATTAACACCCAAGAAATCATTTCCCCTATGGGTGCTTCTATCTAGCATAATTATGAGTTCCATAACCCTCATTGATCCTTGACAACATTGTTCCCGGCCCGGATCCAACAGATTACATAGTCCAGATCATCTCCATATTACATGAAAATCAACTAAGTCATCTTCCTCTTTCATTTTCCTAAGGTTTCATATCTTTGAATTATTATTTATTGTCCATTACTATATATTATTATTTATATATCATTAGTTACAATAAATTTACTCAAAATTAAGGTTTAATTCAATTTAGATTAAATCGAGAATTTAATTTGTGTATTTTTGCCATCAATAGGTTTTTCATCAATGAAAAAGGGGGAAATTGTTAACCATGTCTTTTCATTGATGTCAAAATATGTTGTTATCAGTATTTTCATTGAGGTTATTGGTGTCAAAAGAGGTAAAGGAGATGAATATTGATTGGTAGTGTTGACTTTCTTGTTGAGATTGAATCGGTTTGCATGGGTTCTTAAGAAGTATAATGGCTTGTAGGAGTGTGATACTGACTTAAAAGGAATGGAGGATGTTGTGAGGATGTCATGAAGTATGTTTAAGGTCCTAACAGGTATACAAGGTTTTCCAAGGTGTGTTGAGATCAAATTTGGTGAAACAAGCATGTTTCGTGTGTTTTATCAGTGACGCTTATTTGAGTTATGAGGTATGCTATGGTTTGATGAAGTAAAGGTTTTTATGAGATCTATGAGCTTGGTGAGGGTATAGGAATAATTTGGATGAGTTTTAGGGACATTCACAAGTGTCTCAAAGTGTAGATATGAGGATAAGTCATGGTTTATAGGTCTACACTAGACCTAATCCTTAAGAAAGCATGCCCTAGTGAAGTGAGTTGGACTATTTTGAGTATGGAAATGGAAAGGTGAACATTGAAGAAGGTGAATAATGTTGATATGATGGTTTTTTCCATGTTTCAAGTCTTGGAATGCAATTTTAAAGAGGTTATGTGATGTTTTCCCATAGCGAGTTTCCAAAGTTGAGAATTTGAGCTAAAATTTGACTTTCTAATGCTCATTGGAGAGTGTGTGCTTTGCATGGGGACCCAAGATCTTGGGGATAGTTGAATATGTATGTCATGAATATTTTCCAAGTTGAATGAGGTTGTTTTATCATCAAGTTTTTATAAACAATCTTTAAGAATCCAAACAACGTTTTAACCCTCTCAAAATCCTAGCTTGGTAGTGACTTAGAAGAACTTGAGTATAGTGACCAAAAATTATTATTTTTTGTTGTAAAGGACTCCTCCATATTTCTTCAGGTGTGATTTATAGGTTTTGGTTATATGTGGGCCCCATCCAAAAAGACAAGTTTCTAAATATTTTCAGTTTGTACTCAAGTTTTCCATTGTACCTAATGACTAAATTGGTATTTATTGAATTTTTGGATTTTTTATTCATGTACATGATGATTTACAATCATATTTTAGGTCTTATGATTTCAAGTGTGCCTTACCTTGCATGAATATTTTTGGGTAGTTTTTGGCATTTTATAGCAATCTCGAGGAATACATTTTTTTGATGTGCTAGAATCAGATTTGTGGCATGGTTTGAGATTTTGATGACCCTTAGGTAATGATATTTCCATTAGTATATCAAACTTGATTTTTTGATGATATTTGGGAAAGTTATGGCTTATTTTCTTAGGACTAATTTTTTGGGTGCTTGTTTGTGCATGCTCTTGAGAGGCTTCATGATGTGAATAATGGTTCTAATTGTTTTCATTGTTTCAAGAGATTTTTGAAGGAATATATCATTTATTACATTCATTCAACCATATGAAAAGGCTCCATCATGTGTAATTAAAGCTGTTGACATAGTCTTCATATTTATTAAAATAATATTTAAATAATAATAATAAATATTATTATTCAAAATATTTAAATAAAAATATTAATTTAATTAAAAATAATAATTGTATCTCCCATCGATTTAGTCCACTCTAGCCAAAAATGGCCCACTCACCAAGTTGTGTCCGAGCTCTTCCTTGTCGTGAGCTTCGAATTTAGCTCCCAATGCCGAGCTCCCCAAACAAGCTCCATCACACGTTCAACTCACAAAGTGAGCTCCACTTCAAAAACACAAAGTGTGACTCCATTTTCATTGAGTTTGCTTTATATTATGTTTCAAACACCTTTTCCACGAGCTCAGAGAGAGTCTAAACTCGTCTACATACAATCGAGCCCCTTCCTTCCAACGACTAAACCAAGGATGATCTGAAAATGGTACTTAATTTTTTTGAAGTACTTAGAAAATTTCCATATTTTAAAATTTACAGACTCAACATTGATCTTGAGTTAATTTGATCCAATTTTTAGGTGTCTTGAAACCCAAATCCTCAACTCTTCCAAAAAGACCAATTAATCTGATTTTTCAACTTTAAGTGAATATCTTGAATCTAATACAAATCCATTTTACTTCACAGTTGATTTTTAATCATACACTCAAACTAACATTTGAATCTAAGATGATAAGTGTATTCAAATCTTGTTGTGGGTTATGGATACTGAAAGTTCCTTCAATCCATTTACTCCAGTTTTATACTTATTTTATCAATTAATAAAATTAATCCAATGATGAATTTCAACTGATAAAAAGCTTTTAAAAACTGAAGTGCACAAATCCACAACACAAGAAATTGATAACGGAGTTCACCCGAAGGCTACATCTATGGATTCACAGAAAGTGAATCGATCCATTAAACGTTTAATGAAGTAAAATATCCCTTCAATCTTGACTTAACAGACCTTTATACCTACAAATGAGCTGATCCAGACCTCATGGAACTTTGCAATTTACCAGAATCATTCCCAAGTTCATCTGTGGCTCCTACAGTATTTCTTCTGTTTGTTCCCTGTGTAAATACGTTCAAAAAAATGTCTACAACTTGAAATATAAAAGACCTATAAAAATAAGGTTTAAATTTCTAGAAACTATAGGAAATTATTAAAAACTTCCCTTTTTACTTCATGGTCTGAATCGGATCAGAAGTGGATGCAAAATATAGATCTCTGCTTGCCCCTCGTGCTTGTTCGGAGAAACTGCGATGGAAAAATGCCTACATAAAAAAATATACAGCACTTCATGTAACAAAAGTTACCTTTCTAGAAATATATCATAATTTTGAACAACTTTCATGTTTACACCAAGTCCTAATTCGTACAATAAGTTCCTCAAACATTGTGATCTCAAAATTGGTCCTTCGTTGTCCCCTTCCCTACCAAAAGTTTCCTTTAAATAGATGTGATCTCCTTCTCTATCACTTGCTACAAAGTGGTGGATTGGTATGGATGATTACTATTTTGGCATAGGTCAAGAGTTCAAATCCCCCTTCCATAGGTTTAGGCGCCAAATTTAGCCATTAACCCCACGTTTGGTGGGAAAGAGATAAGATAAGCCTTAAACTAGCGTTTTGGCCACAAAATCTTCCTTATACCATGGGATTTGAGTTTATTCACATGGAATGGATTAAATAGATTTTAAAATTATTTTTTTAAATCTAAATCCACTACAGACCTACCAAGTGTCACGCCCATAATATGTCATTTGTTCATGTTAGAGTGTGCCACGTCATCATTTGACCACAACTTTGACTTTACATATCTTTCACATACGAACTCGATTTGGTCTGTTCAAAATGCATTAAAAGCTTAAGATAAGTTCTATACCATGGAAATAATTTTGAAATATTACAACACCATCAATTTTACTCATCACAAACAGCCACGTGTCACCCTCTCATTAGTTCGCTGGTTGACCTATTGACCAGAGTTGACTCGTTTGGAGACCCATCTTTGACCAGCGATAGAATTTGCATACGGACTCTATTTCTAGATTTCAGCATACCGTCGGAAAGGTATCAATTGATAATAATGGTATAGCTCTAATACCAAATGATAGAATAGAATAAGATTGCAATGACCAAAGAGGGACGTAAGCCTTACAAATATTATTGATCATGAAATCGATTACATAACAATGCAAGAGCAGAATATTTATAGATATTAGATAGCCTCATATGGATAGACATGACACTCTATCAGGCACCAACTACGAGATGATAAGACCCATCTCACATGTAATTACTACTAATACCAATATTGAATGTTATCCAACATAACAATATTGAATGCAAGTCACTAGACTAGAGTGCACATTTTGCACATTATTAAATAAAAGACAATGCAATAATATACAATAAATATGCCCATGCTAAATTATGCTAACATTCCCCCTTAATTTTTCATAGTTTCCAATGAAGTGGAGAGGAACTTTCGAATAAGGTGAATTTGTCACATGCAAGTGACTTAGTGAAAACATCTCGCCTTCTATTCACTGTGTAGGACAAAAATGGAGTGTATGTTGTGCTTCAAGACATGCTCACGTATGAAATGAACTCAGTACTTCAATATGCTTGGTTCTCTCGATGAAATACTTGGATTGCGAACAAGCTTTAGAACTCCTTCATTATTAACATATACCGGAGTAGATTTCTATTGTGGTAGACCAATTCCTTCCAAGATTCAACATAGCCATATTGCTTCACAAACAACTTCACCTGCTGCACTCGATACTCTGCTTTTAGTAGAAGAGTGAGAAACAAAGTTTTGTTTCTTGCTTCCCCATGATATCGGTCCAGATCCCATAAAGAAGACGGCCTAATGTTGACTTCCTATCATCAATGTTTCCTGCATGATCTAAATTTGAATATCCCGTCAAGAAGAAATTGTCATTCTTCTTGTACTCTGACCAAGGTCAACTTTACCCTTTAGATATCTCAAGATTCTCTTTCGCTGCTTTCCAATGACATATTTTCGGTTCCTACATGAAGCATGATAAATAGCTGATTGCAAAGTTGATATCTGGTCTAGTATATGTCGTAAAATGAGACTCCCGATCAATGCGATAGAGAGTTGCATTCACCGGTGGTGATGGATCGGAACGAGATAATCAAGTCTCACTTCCATAGGTGTAGCAATAGGAGTGTAGTCCATCATCCTAAATTTCTCGAGTGTTTTCTTGGTGTATTTCAACTCGCGACACAAAGATATGATTCTCTTTTTCCATACTTCCAACCCAAGACAATAGTGCATGAGCCTCGAGATCTCATGTTGAACGATCAATTAAAATCCTTCTTTGTTGCATTGATCATCTTCATAGAACTACCTATAATGAAAAGATCATCAACATAAAAACCACAATGACGATCTCCCCCTTTCTTTTTGAGGTAGAGATTGGGGCCATAAGGATTCCTTTCGAATCCATGACTTATGAGATGCTCATAAATTTTGATGTATCATGCCCGGGGTGCCTGTTTTAGGCCATATAGATATTTTATGAGTCTACATACCATCATCTCTTTTCCTAGTATTACATAACCCTCTGGCTGAGTCATATAGACTTCTTCTTGCAAATATCCATTAAGAAAGGCACTTTTCACATCCATTTGGTGGACTTTCCAACCAAATTATGTAGCTAGAGCAAAGATCATCCTGATTGTCTTGATCTTGGTTGTGGAAGCAAATGTCTCCTCATAATCAATGCCTTCTTGTTGTGCATACCCCTTTGCTACAAGCCTTGCTTTATACTTGTCAATAGTCCCATCTGATTTGTACTTGGTCTTGAATATCCATCTGCATCTAATGGGTTTCTTCCCTGGTGGAAGGTCGACAAGTTGCCATGTGTTGTTCTTCATCACTGACTGATACTCTAAATCCATGGCATCTTTCCAAGATTTTGATTGTAGGGCTTCTTGAACTGTAGATGGCTCAACTGTTTCAACAACTCTACTCATTAAGGCATAAATGACCTCTTCATGAGCTTCACCGCAAGTTTTAGGTCCAAGATTGGATGATGTGCTAGGTGCTTCATCCAAATTTGCATCTCTTATTAATTGAGTATACCATTTAGGTAACTTCTTATCTATTTCATTGGCTTGTGGTGGATCCAAGTTTTCACCATCATCCAATTCATCACTAACATCTTCGATGGGAATGTCAAATACTGTCTTCACAAGAGGTGTATTCTACATTTTTTTGAGTCATTGAGTGGAGCATCCGCTTGTTTCTTCTTAAAGAACTCAACATCCCTACTTGTGTATACTTTCTTTAATTTTGGATCCCATAATCTGCACCCAAGTGATTCTTCACCGTATCTAATGAATATCAATTTCTCAAATTTTCATATCTAGCTTGTTCGTATTCTTCTTGGGTATGTGCATGCTAGCTTTACACCCAAATACTCTTAGGTGTGCAATTGATGGTTTTCGATTTGACCATGCTTCTTGAGGTGTCACTCCTTCAAGAGCTACTATGGGCACTCTATTCAAAAAATAGATTGTAGTTCTTACAGCTTTTCCCAAAATGTCTTTGTTAAACTCGAGTCATCAATCATACATCGCACCATTTCCATGATAAGTACGATTCCTTCTCTCAACTATACCATTTTGTTGTGATGTGTGAGTATGAGGCATTTGTCGATGAATCCCATGAGCTTCTAGGTAAGTCTTGAACTCATTGCTTGTGAATTCCCCCTCGATCTAAGTGGAGAGTTTTGATCTTGCACGACCAACTTCATTCTCAACAAGTGCTTTGAACTTCAAAATGTTTCAAAGGCTTGACTCTTGTTTCTTAGACAATATATCCACATCTTTCTTGAGTAGTCATCAACACAAAGCATGAAGTATTGACATCTAGAATGACTTGGTTGCATGGGCTCGTAAAGATCGGTGTGCACCAAATCAAGCTTTCCCTTAGCTCTATATGTGTTCTTCTGGAAGGGTACTCTATGTTGCTTTCCAGCTAGGCAATTGTGACACTTTTCAATGTTGTGCTTGAGTGTAGGAAATCCTTTCACCATGTTACCCTTTTGAAGTGTTTGAGATAACCAAAACTGATGTGACCATATCTCATGCATGCCATAGTTCTACATATTGTGTGTCTTTGGCCACTAGAGCTTGATCATCCTTGTGGACAAAATCAAGTTGGAACATACGTCCCACATTGGAAGCTCTTGCTACAATTTTGGAACCTCTTGACTTATCTCTTATCAAGCACACTTTTTCTCCATTATTACTCACAAAATCCAACTTCAAGTTGTGATCAAGGAGCTGACTAACGATAGAAAATTCTTGGTCAACCTGCAGATACATACAATACATCTCGATTTTACAGTCATGCTTTCCAGAGGTAATGAAATGTTTCCAATCCCCTCGACATCAGTATGACGAGTCATCACCTAATGACACATGGTTCTTATTAGGTGAGTCACGTAGTGTGTAGAACCAATCCTTACGTCCAAATATGTGTCGAGTTGCACCCGAGTCAACATATCGATATCTTGTGTGAACTTGGTTTCTTCATCAAATTGAGCATAATACATATGGTGTCCTTCATCTAAATCATCCTCATGTTTGGCAATGTACCCTTTTGTTTGGGTTTTCTTTGCCAATTACCATTTTTCTACCCTTGATTGTTGTTGTTGTTGTTGGACTTCCTTTATTTGAATTGTTGTTACGCTATTGGTTGTTGGGTTTTGAATTGCTTGATGAACCCTTTTTGTAGGAATTGTACCAAAATATTTGATGTCATGTCCCCTCTATTGCAAATGGGACACTTCTTGGTGTTGTCTCGTTGACTTTAGTCCCTTTGTTGACTTTGATTTTGTTGGGACTTTGTGTTATTGGACTGAAATTTCCCCTTTCCTTTATGATTGGAAGATAGTGCTTGCTCATCTTCATGATCTTTGTTGTTCATTGCCTCTTCTTGTTGGAGTAGATTGACCAACTTCTCAAAGGTGACTGTGTGTTCACTCATATTGATAGTTGTCACAAAGATTCTCGAAGGAAGGAGGAAGTTCTCGCAACACAATTGGTACAAGGTATTCATCACTTATCTCTTTTCCCAATGCCAATAGAGATGCCCTCAAAGTAGAAACTCATTTGAAAAAAACTTCAACCTTCTCATTGTGCTTGAACTTGAGAGTATGTAGTTCGACGTAGGTTGAGGATGGCATTATTATTCTTTTCCTCATAGATCGTGCTCAACTTATCCCATGCATCCTTAGCCGATGTGGCATCTCTAATGTGGGGTTGCACATCGTCTGCATTACGCTAAACAAGATGATCAACTTGGCCTTTTGATTGGCCCTATCAAATAGAAATTGTTGTCTTCCATCATCAAGTGATCTTGTTGTTTTTCCATCTACAACTTTCCATAGGTCTTCAAACTCAAGTAATATCTTGATCTTCGGTTTCCATGCAGCATAGTTGTCTCCTCTAAGTAGTTGTGAATTTGGTAAGAAGAACTTTGGTGCTTGAGCACCCATTTCTACAATCTGAATTTCTAAAACTCTGAATTTCTGACAAAGGGTAAGGCTCTTATCACTCCAGGTTTATGGTCTCCCTCTCAATATACCGTCAAGCCGATATACCAAACCTTTCTATATACGCTCCCTTCCGATATACCCGTCAGTACGTGGAATAAGATCACTCTTTCAATATACCCGTCAGTACAGAAAGAGGTGTTAATGCACATGAAACAATTTAGTACGTGGTACTTAGACAAGATTTAAGAGGGGTTTGTGCAAGCAAAAACGGATGGGAGGGCTCAAATGTGTGTGTATTGTGTCCTTATTACTCCTGTTGATTTTATAGGGTCGATTCCCACAAAATTGAGGAAGTTGTGTTAGGCATTAAATGTAGTAGTAGTCGCGACGGCATCACCCGTAAGCGCTTCCCGAGGCACCGTATATACCGACCACTGCTATGAGATCAAAGATCTCGTGTGATAGAACCCAAACATAAATAAAACTTTACAATTTTTTTCACTTTATGCACCAAGATTAGTACAAAATACTCCAAAAGTACATCAAAATGAAATTTTTGTGTCCCCCTCTTTAGAAAAAAGGGTCTAGAATCACAAAATACACAATTTA
Organism: Taxus wallichiana var. yunnanensis; assembly: GCA_018340775.1. Taxonomy (NCBI): domain Eukaryota; kingdom Viridiplantae; phylum Streptophyta; class Pinopsida; order Cupressales; family Taxaceae; genus Taxus; species Taxus wallichiana. The sequence goes on along the minus strand of CM031235.1, from coordinate 903,264,886 downwards.
GGCTAAAAATATTTTTACCCCCAATAGGTGTTTTTCCGCTAAATTTAGTGGTAGCTCTAAATGTGTTTGGTGAGCTTATAAATTTGGAAATATCCCAAAATTTAGTAATTTCTCCAAAATTTTCCAAAAAAATAATTTAATAAAAATATGGAGATAGTGGGAATTGAACCGATGACCTGTTTGTTCCCAAGATCCAAACAAACAATCAATATTGTTTTCACCTTTTCTCACAAACCATGATCTGGGTTTTTCTAAAATTTTTACAGAAGAATCATACAATATTTTTCTTGAAACCATCAAAATTTTATAAGAATCAGAATCTTAGTTTTTGAGATCTTACCAATTTACCAAATAGATCTGATTTTTTTAGAAAAAATGATCCAACTTGTCTGACTTTTCGTCATATGTAGAGGTGAATCAAGATGATGTAAACCGTAAGGTTGTGCGACTCCTTATATTTCCCAAAAAAATGTCACATCAATTCGACATTGTATGAAAAATTTATGTCCTTATTTCTAAGAGCTATTTGCTGGAATTTTGTTGACAGGATCGCTTTCAACCTTTGCTCTCGAATTCTTCACACCTCCACTTTCGGATGTGATTTTTATTTTTAAGATCTAATCTTTTTTTTTTTTTTTTAGATCTACAATTTTTTTTCAAGATCTCTCTCCTTTTTTTTTTAAATCTCTTTTTTTTTTCACAAATCTTTTTTTTTTTTTCAAGTTTTTTTTTTAAAGATCTTCAAATCTGAAATATTCCGCCAATATGTTGGATCAATTGGCTATGCCAATGACTAATAAAAAAATTACCTTCCAAATAAGTGGATAGGTCAAATTTTAGTTGAGGGATGCTTAGAAGGAATGGAGGCTGCATGGGATGCTTCAATGGCTCTCCTTTGATGTAGATCTTCTTCTCTAATGGATTCTCGTCCAATAGTGCTCCTCTTCAACCTTGCTTGGATAGAACCTAATCTAATACCAAATGATAATAATAGTATAACTCTGATACCAAATGATAGAATAGAATAAGATTGCAATGACCAAAGAGGGACAAAAGCCTCACAAATATTATTGATCATGAAATCAGATTACATAACAATGCAAGAGTTGTAATATTTATAAATATTAGACAACCTTATATGGATAGACATGACACCCTATCAGGCACCAACTATGAGATGATAAGACCCATCTCACATGCACATGTAATTACTACTAATACCAATATTGAATGTTATCCAACATAACAATATTGAATGCAAGTCACTAGAATAGAGTGCACATGTTGCACATTATCAAATAAAAGACAATGCAATAAATATGCCTATGCTAAATTATGCTAACATCAATAATCCCTTCAGCATGGTCCAATTTTAGGGAAGTTTAGGGAAAATTTTCATAGTGAAAAATCCTCCGGATCACTCCTCCCCAGTAAGACCATTTTGACCTCAAAATGGAAATTCACTCTGTTGAACTATACACACGTTCTCTGCATAATACAAACATAGAACCCAGTTTATAGCATGGTAATTTTTCCATAAAAATTGCAATAATCAAATGCCAATAATAGTAATATAACTAGTTGGCTTGAATCGCAATTGATATGACACTACAACTGCCATATTCCTTTGTACATCCTGATCCTGCACTCACCACTGTCAACAATGCAAATGTAACCTGCACTCACAACTTGTTAGTGCAAAACTTGTACATACCATTTGCAACTATACCTAACAGTTACAAATATTAAGTCTATCAATAAGACTTACAAATGTACAAATGTCATGCATAGTAAACAAAGAGTTTGTATAAGTTGTGCACTTACAAACAATGCCTACATGCCACAAATTGCACAATAACAGTATTTTAACTACAATCCACATATAGACATCTGACCAATGATCATGCCCACTGAACTGTACATACTGCTGAAAAATGAAGTTGTAAAACCATTAAAAAAGAAAATTACATCAAGTATTTTAAACCTGTCACCTGATTATTTCCTCTTTACGATACTTCACCAACACCAAGGCAGAAAAATAAATTTTGTACTTATCCTTTTCACAATTTAGTGGGATTTCCAAAACTGCCTTGTTAGTTTGCATGTATTCCACAATCAACTATGCAAACATAAAACTGATAAATTGTTTACCCACTTTACTCAACATATTTTCCTTTTTAGGGATTGATTCAATTCAATTTTTACCGGTGCCATTGAAGTGGTCAAATTAGTTGGTTTAAAAAATTTATCCTTTTTAACAAACTTTAATTTTTGTTCTAGATGTAGCTTCCAACATTTACCAATTTCATGACCTTGTTTATTACAATGATCACAAAACCTTTGATCCATTTTTTAGGATCCACTTTTTAGGAACCTTACCTTGATCGCTCTTAGCCGAGCCAGGGGTTAGGAGAATGCATTTTCTCAAACTGTTCCATTATGGATTTATACTTCCTACACTTGGCCACACAATGATAAGATAAACCACAGAATGTGCAAGAATAACTATTCAACATAGCTTGAAAATTATAGCCAAATTTTTCCAGTGTAGATAAGGGATCAATTTGGTTACCTTTATTTTTTTAGCAATGGTAAACTGAAGGTGGAGGGATTTCTATACCTCTCCGTGGTGAATTCTTACCGTGATCCTCCCGATGAGGATGAAGCACCCGATGCTAATGGGGGACGACTCTTTCACTTGTTAGAATTTTTCTTCTTCCAAATGCGATCTTGAGTTCTCTCCAATTTGGATTTCCCCTGCACTAAGCATATCCTAGTCCTGCATAACAAGGTCTCTCCTCAACCAAGATTGGGTTAGTTATACCTTGGTTATTCTTACCAAGGTTAATTCCATTAAAACCCATGTTATTCAAAATTTTAGATCCTATACCTTTAGTGTGCTTTTCAAATTCACCGAGCACTATAGTAGAATCCAAATTAGCTTTGGGTGAGGAATTAAGTGTTGTCATACTTACTGTGCACTCATCTGTCATAGTGGATGCATCAACAATAACTGGTACCTTGTTAGGTCCATCAATTTGCAACACCATCAAGAGCTCATCCTTAGATTCTAGCTCTTTTCTCAATGTGTCAAGTTTCTCTTCAAGAGCCAATACCTGACATCTCAGGAAGGCATTCTCTTCCTGAATTTGATGATTACATGCTTCCAGTTCCTCAAACTTGGTCTTTTTGGACATCTTACCCATGATTCATGCACACCTGTTCCTCCAAACTCTGCACACTGCAAATGAAAGATCAAGCCCAAAATGTAAAAACCCAATCAACCAAATCAACTGATGTAAATCAAAAGCTAAACCATCTCTCGATACCAATTTGATTTGAAAATGATACTTAATTTTTTAAAGTAATTAGAAAATTTCTAGATTTTAAAATTTACAGACTCAACATTTATACTTGATAATGAGCTGATTCAAACCTCATGGAACTCTACAATTTACCGAATCATTCCCAAGTTCATCTATGGCTCCTACAAGATTTTTTTTGTTTGTTCCTGTGTAAATACGTTCAAAAAAATGTCTACAACTTGAAATATACAAGACCTATACAAATAAGGTTTAAATTTATAGAAACTATAAGAAATTGTTAAAAACTTCCCTTTTTACTTCATGGTTTGATTCGGATCATAAGTGGATTGTAAAATACGGATCTCTGCTTGCCCCGTGTCCTGCTCAAAAAAAACTATGATGGAAAAATGCATACACAAGAAACTCTACAGCACTTCATGCAACAAAAGTTACCTTTCTAGAAATATCTCATAATTTTGAACAACTTTCATTTTTACACCAAGTCCTAATTCAGACCATAAGTTCCTCGAAAATTGTGATCTCTGCAAATTGGTCCTTCGTTGTCCCCCTTCCAACCTACCAAAAGCTTCCTTTAAATAGATGTGATCTCCTTCTCTATCACTTGCTACAAAGTGGCGGCTTGGTAAGGCTGATTACTATTTTGGCATAGGTCAAGGGTTAAAATCCCCCTTCCATAGGTTTAGGCACCCAATTTAGCCATTGACCCCACGTTTGGTGGGAAAGAGATAAGATAAGCCTTAAACTAGCTTTTTGGCCACAAAATCCTCCTTATACCATGGGATTTGAGCTTATTCACATGGAAGGGATTAAATATATTTTTACAATTATTTTTTTAAATCTAAACCCACTACAAACCTACCAAGTGTCACGCCCATAATATGTCATTTGTCCACGTTAGAGTGTGCCACGTCATCATTTGACCACAACTTTGACTATGCATATCTTTCGCATACGAACTCAAATTTGGTCCATTCAAAATGCGTCATAAAGCTTGTGATAAGCTCTATACCATGGAACTAATTTTGAAACATTACAGTACCATCAATTTTTCTCATCACCAACTGCCACATGTCACCCTGTCATTGGTCCATTGGTTGACCTATTGACTAGAGTTGACCCGTTTGAAGACCCATCTTTGACCGGCGATAGAATTTGCATACGGACTGCTTTCGGAGTTCACCATACCGTTGGAAAGGTCTCAATAATCACTTCAACATGGTCAAATTTTAAGGTAGTTTAGGGAAAACTTTCATAGTGAAAAATCCTCCGGATCACTCCTCCCCAGTAAGACCATTTTGACCTCAAAATGGAAATTCACTCTACTGAACTGTACACACGATCTCTGCATAGTACAAACCTAGAACCCATTTTATAGCATGGTAATTTTTCCAAAAAATTGCAATATTCAAATGCCAATAATAGTAACATAACCCAATGGCTTGAACTGCAACTGATATGACACTGCAACTACCATATTCCTCTGTACATCATGATCCGACACCCACGATCATCAACAATGCAAATGTAACCTGCACTCACATCTTGTTAGTGCAAAACTTTTACATACCATTTGCATCTATGCCTAATGATTACAAAATATTAAGTCTATCGAGAAGACTTTAAAATGTACAAATGTCATGTATAGTAAACAAAGAGTTTGTATAAGTTGTGCACTTACAAACAATACCTACATGCCACAAATTACACAATAACAATATTTTAACTACAATCCACATATAAACATCCAACCAACAATCATGCCCACTGAACTATACATACTGCTGAAAAATGAAGTTGTATAACCATTAAAAAAGAAAATTACATCAAGTATTTTAAACTTGTCACCTAATTATTTCCTCTTTACGATACTTCACCAACACCAAAGTAGAAAAATAAATTTTGTACTTATCCTTTTCACAATTTAGTGGGATTTCCAAAACTGCCTTGTTAGTTTGCATGTATTCCACAATCAACTATGCAAACATAAAACTGATAAATTGTTTACCCACTTTACTCAACATACTGTCCTTTTTAGGGGGTTGATTCAATTCAGTTTTTACCAGTGCCACCGAAGTGGTCAAATTAGTTGGTTTAAAACTTTTATCCTTTTTAACAAACTTTAATTTTTGTTTTAGATGTAGCTTCCAACATTTACCAATTTCATGACCTTGTTTATTACAATGATCACAAAACCTTTGATCCATTTTTTAGGATCCACATTGTTAGAAACCATACCTTGACCGCTCTTAACCGATCCAGGGTTAGGAGAATGCATTTTCTCAAACTGTTCCATTATGGATTTATACTTCCTACACTTGGCCACACAATGATTAGATAAACCACAGAATGTGCACGGATAACTATTCAACATAGCTTGAAAATTATAGCCAAATTTTTCCAGTGTAGATAAGGGATCAATTTGTTTACCTTTCATTTTTGAGCAATGGTAAACCGAAGGTGGGGGGATTTCTATACCTCTCCGTGGTGAATTATTACCAGATCCTCCTGATGAGGATGAACCACCTGATGCTAGCGGGGATGACTCTTTGCTGTTAGAAGCTTTTCTTCTTCCAGCGGTCTTGGAGTTCTCTCCAATTTCCATTTCCCCTGCACTAGCATATCCCAGTCCTGCATAACGAGGTCTCTCCTCAACCAAGATTGGGTTAGTTATACCTTGGTTATTCTTACCAAGGTTAATTCCATTAAAACCCATGTTATTCAAAATTTTAGATCCTATACCTTTAGTGTGCTTTTCAAATTCACCGAGCACTATAGTAGAATCCAAATTAGCTTTGGGTGAGGAATTAAGTGTTGTCATACTTACTGTGCACTCATCTATCATAGTGGATGCATCAACAATAAATGGTACCTTGTTAGGTCCATCAATTTGCAACACCATCAAGATCTCATCCTTATATTCTAGCTCTTTTCTCAATGTGTCAAGTTTCTCTTCAAGAGCCAATACCTGACATCTCAGGAAGGCATTCTCTTCCTGAATTTGATGATTGCATGCTTCCAGTTCCTCACTTTTGGTCTTGTTAGACATCTTACCCATGATTCATACACACTCGTTCCTCCAAACTCGCACACGACAAATGAAAGATCAAGCCCAAAATACAAAAACCAAACTAAACCACATCAACTCGATGCAAAAAAAGCTAAACCATCTCTCGATACCAACTTGATCTGAAAATGGTACTTAATTTTTTTGAAGTACTTAGAAAATTTCCAGATTTTGAAATTTACAGACTCAACATTGATCTTGAGTTAATTTGATCCAATTTTTAGGTGTCTTGAAACCCAAATCCTTAACTCTTCCAAAAAGACCAATTAATCGGATTTTTCAACTTTAAGTGAATAGCTTGAATCTAATACAAATCCATTTTACTTCACATTTGATTTTTAATCATACACTCAAACTGACATTTGAATCTAAGTTGACATGTGTATTCAAATCTTGTTGTGGGTTATGGATACTGAAAGTTCCTTCAATCCATTTAATCCAATTTTATAATTATTTTATCAATTAATAAAATTAATCCAATGATGAATTTCAACTGATAAAAAGTTTCTAAAAACTGAAGTGCACAAATCCACAATATAAGAAATTGATAACGGGTTCACCTGAAGGCTACATCTCTAGATTCACAGAAAGTGAATCGATCCATTAAACATCCAATGAAGTATAATATCCCTTCAATATTGACTTAACAAACCTCTATACCTACAAATTAGTTGATTCAAACCTCATGGAACTCTGCAATTTACTATAATCATTCCCAAGTTCATCTCGTGGCTCCTATAGTATTTCTTTTGTTTGTTCCCTGTGTAAATACGTTCAAAAAAATGTCTACAAATTGAAATATACAAGACCTATACAAATAAGGTTTAAATTTATGGAAACTATAGGAAATTATTAAAAACTTCCCTTTTACTTCATGGTCTGATTCGGATCAAAAGTGGATGCAAAATACAGATCTCGCTTGCCCTCGCACTGCTCAATGAAACTTACGATGGAGAAATTCCTACAAAATAAAATCTACAGCACTTCATGCAACAAAAGTTAATTTTCTAAAATATCTCATAATTTTGAACAACTTTCATTTTTACACCAAGTCGTAATTTGGACCATAAGTTCCTTAAACATTGTGATATCGGCAAATTGGTCCTTCGTTGTCCCCCTTTCAACCTACCAAAAGCTTCCTTTAAATAGATGTGATCTCCTTCTCTATCACTTGCTACAAAGTGGGGATTGGTAAGGCTGATTACTATTTTGGCATAGGTCAAGGGTTCAAATCCCCCTTCCATAGGTTTAGGTGCCCAATTTAGCCATTGACCCCATGTTTGGTGGGAAAGAGATAAGATAAGCCTTAAAATAGCTTTTTGGCCACAAAATCCTCCTTATACCATGGGATTTGAGTTTATTCACATGGAATGGATTAAATAGATTTTTAAAATTATTTTTTAAAATCTAAATCCACTACAAACCTGCCAAGTGTCACGCCCATAATATGCCATTTGTCCACGTTAGAGTGTGTCACGTCATCATTTGACCACAACTTTGACTATGCATATCTTTCGCATACGAACTCAGATTTGGTCCGTTCAAAATGTGTCAGAAAGCTTGCGATGATCTCTATACCATGGAACTGATTTTGAAACATTATAGTACCATCAATTTTACTCATCACAAACAACCACGTGTCACCCTGTCATTGGTCCACTGGTTGACCTATTGACTAGAGTTGACCCATTTGGAGACACATCTTTGACCGGTGATAGAATTTGCATACAGACTGCTTTCTAGAGTTAATCATACCATAAAAATGTATCAATAAGACCTTTAGAATGGTCGAATTTTAGGGAAGTTTAGGGAAAATTTTCATAGTACAAAATCCTTCGGATCACTCCTCCCCAGTAAGACCATTTTGACCTCAAAATGGAAATTCACTTTGCTGAACTGTACACACATTCTCTGCATAATACAAACATAGAACCTAGTTTATAGCATGGTAATTTTTCCATAAAAATTGCAATAATCAAATGCCAATAATAGTAATATAACCCAATGGCCTAAACTGCAACTGATATGACACTGCAACTGCCATATTCCTTTGTACATCCTGATCCTGCACTCACCACTGTCAACAATGCAAATGTAACCTACACTCACAGCTTGTTAGTGCAAAACTTGTACATACCATTTGCAACTATACCTAACAGTTACAAATATTAAGTCTATCAATAAGACTTACAAATGTACAAATGTCATGCATAGTAAACAAAGAGTTTGTATAAGTTGTGCACTTACAAACAATGCCTACATGCCACAAATTGCACAATAACAATATTTTAACTACCATCCACATATAAAAACCCGACCAACGATTATGCCAATGGAACTGCACATACTACTGAAAAATGAAGTTGTAAAACCATTAAAAAGAAAATTACATCAAGTATTTTAAACCTGTCACCCGATTATTTCCTCTTTACGATACTTCACCAACACCAAGGCAGAAAAATAAATTTTGTACTTATCCTTTTCACAATTTAGTGGGATTTCCAAAACTGCCTTGTTAGTTTGCATGTATTCCACAATCAACTATGCAAACATAAAACTGATAAATTGTTTACCCACTTTACTCAGCATACTGTCCTTTTTAGGGGGTTGATTCAATTCAGTTTTTACCGGTGCCACCGAAGTGGTCAAATTAGTTGGTTTAAAACTTTTATCCTTTTTAACAAACTTTAATTTTTGTTCTGGATGTAGCTTCCAACACTTACCAATTTCATGACCTTGTTTATTACAATGATCACAAAACCTTTGATCCATTTTTTTAGGATCCACATTTTTAGGAACCTTACCTTGACTGCTCTTAGCCGAACCCGGGTTAGGAGAATGCATTTTCTCAAACTGTTCCATTATGGATTTATACTTCCTACACTTGGCCACACAATGATTAGATAAACCACAGAATGTGCACGGATAACTATTCAACATAGCTTGAAAATTATAGCCAAATTTTTCCAGTGTAGATAAGGGATCAATTTGTTTACCTTTCATTTTTGAGTAATGGTAAACCAAAGGTGGGGGGATTTCTATACCTCTCCATGGTGAATTATTACCAGATCCTCCTGATGAGGATGAACCACCTGATGCTAGCGGGGATGACTCTTTGCTGTTAGAAGCTTTTCTTCTTCCAGCGGTCTTGGAGTTCTCTCCAATTTCCATTTCCCCTGCACTAGCATATCCCAGTCCTGCATAACGAGGTCTCTCCTCAACCAAGATTGGGTTAGTTATACCTTGGTTATTCTTACCAAGGTTAATTCCATTAAAACCCATGTTATTCAAAATTTTAGATCTTATACCTTTAGTGTGCTTTTCAAATTCACCGAGCACTATAGTAGAATCCAAATTAGCTTTGGGTGAGGAATTAAGTGTTGTCATACTTACTGTGCACTCATCTGTCATAGTGGAGGCATCAACAATAACTGGTACCTTGTTAGGTCCATCAATTTGCAACACCATCAAGAGCTCATCCTTAGATTCTAGCTCTTTTCTCAATGTGTCAAGTTTCTCTTCAAGAGCCAATACCTGACATCTCAGGAAGGCATTCTCTTCCTGAATTTGATGATTGCATGCTTCCAGTTCCTCAAACTTGGTCTTGTTGGACATCTTACCCATGATTCCTGCACACCTGTTCCTCCAAACTCTGCACACTGCAAATGAAAGATCAAGCCCAAAATGCAAAAACCAAACTGAACCAAATCAACTGATGCAAATCAAAAGCTAAACCAGCTCTGATACCAACTTGATCTGAAAATGGTACTTAATTTTTGAAGTACTTAGAAAATTTCTAGATTTTAAAATTTACAGACTCAACATTGATCTTGAGTTAATTTGATCCAATTTTTAGGTGTCTTGAAACCCAAATCCTTAACTCTTCCAAAAATACCAATTAATCTGATTTTTCAACTTTAAGTGAATAGCTTGAATCTAATACAAATCCATTTTACTTCACAGTTGATTTTTAATCATACACTCAAACTGACATTTGAATCTAAGATGATAAGTGTATTCAAATCTTGTTGTGGGTTATGGATACTAAAAGTTCCTTCAATCCATTTACTCCAGTTTTATACTTATTTTATCAATTAATAAAATTAATCCAATGATGAATTTCAACTGATAAAAAGCTTCTAAAAACTGAAATGCACAAATCCACAATACAAGAAATTGATAATGGAGTTCACCCAAAGGCTACATCTCCGGATTCACAGAAAGTGAATCGATCCATTAAACATCCAATGAAGTACAATATCCCTTCAATATTGACTTAACAGACCTTTATACCTATAAATGAGATGATTCAAATCTCATGGAACTCTACAATTTACCAGAATCATTCCCAAGTTTGTTCGTGGCTCTTACAGTATTTCTTCTATTTGTTCCTTGTGTAAATATGTTCAAAAAAATGTCTACAACTTGAAATATACAAGACCTATACAAATATATTTACATTTCTGGAAAATATAGGAAATTATTAAAAACTTCCCTTTTTACTTCATGGTCTGATTCGGATCAGAAGTGGATGCAAAATACAGATCTCTGCTTGCCCCTCGTGCCTGCTACCGTGAAACTGCGATGGAAAACCGCCTACAACAAAAGTTACATTTCTAGAAATATCTCATATTTTTTAACAACTTTAATGTTTACAACAAGTCCTAATCCGGATCATAAGTGCCTCTAAAATTGTAATCTCTGCAAACTGGTCCTTCGTTGTCCCCTTCCCTACCAAAAGCTTCCTTTAAATAGATGTGATCTCCTTCTCTATCACTTGCTACAAAGTGGTGGATTGGTAAGGTTGGTTAATATTTTGGCATAGGTCAAGAGTTAAAATCCCCCTTGATAGGTTTAGGTGCCCAATTTAGCCATTGACCCCACGTTTGGTGGGAAAGAGATAAGATAAGCCTTAAAATAGCTTTTTGGCCACAAAATCCTCCTTATACCATGGGATTTGAGTTTATTCACATGGAATGGATTAAATAGATTTTTACAATTATTTTTTTAATCTAAATCCAATGCAAACCTGCCATGTTTTATGCCCATAATATGATATTTGTCCACGTTAGAGTGTACCACATCATCATTTGACCACAACTTTGACTATGCATATCTTTCGCATACGAACTGAAATTTGGTCCGTTCAAAATGCGTCGGAAAGCTTGTAATGAGATCTATACCATAGAATTTATTTTGAAAAATTAAAGTACCATCAATTTTCATCATCACCAACTGCCATGTGTCACCTTGTCATTGGTCCACTGGTTCACCTATTGACTAGAGTTGACCCATTTGGAAACCCATCTTTGAGCGAAGATAGAATTTGCATACGAACTCCGTTTCTAGAGTTCAGCATACCGTTGGAAAGGTCTCAATAAAACCTTCAGAATGGTCTAATTTTAGGTAAGTTTAGGGAAAAATTTCATAGTGAAAAATCCTCCAGATCAAAGGAACTTTGTACCTCCTCCATACTAGTTCTCCTCCTGGTTCGAGCTCATACAATTTACCCGGCTTGTGCATCGACTCACTTGTTGAGTCATCTGTCGATCTCTCCACCTATAAGTCGATCAAAAACTTCTCCAAATACCAAACCCTAAACTGGGTTCCATGTGGAATCCATCTCCTCTCACAACCGATGCAATGAGTTCCCATCAAACATGGATGCGTTGAGCCCATCTTACGCATGTGGCAAAATTATTTCACGAGCCACTTGAAACTTCATGAACTTGTAAGCTCTTACCATGCATTCTATCTTCTTACCTCTTGAACCATTCATGAGCTTGAAATAAAGTCTTCATACTTCGGTTGACATCCATCGATTCTCCACAATTGCGGCTGAGCCGCTACTTCAAATGAACTCCCTGCACTAGTCCACCTCGTTCACAAGCTCAACTCACCCCACTTCCAACACAATATCTCCACCAAGCTCCTCTACTGATGATGCAACCTCTGCTCTAAGCTTTGCATAGAAGGGAGATCTTATCGTGATGAGATTCACCTCCAAACCTAGTGCCATCAATGTGACCCGAGCCAAGATTCTCCTATATCCTATTCATCTTCTGGCTAAGTGGTCCATCCTCCACCACGAATTCTCGCATGACATGGTTCAAACAAAGTGAGCCACTCTTGGTGATCTCATTTACAACCACGAGTTACTTAGTTTGGGTTTCTATGATACATATCTCCCTATCAACTCGGGCTGGTTGATTTACACTCTTCTTACAACCACTGGGTCCCTATTCCGCCTCACCAACTGATGAACTCGGCATGCAACCCGATCTCTCCTCAATCGAACTCGGGCCTCCTTCCGACTTGGTGATAGATTCACACCTTACCACAACACTCCACAGCTATCCTTTAACTCTGAATTCCATAATCTCTGAATCTTGAGAACTAAAACTCTAAATTTCAGAATTTCAAAGTTTCGTGTTTCAAAGAAATTTAGCTCCCTCAATTTTTCTAACCCAAAAACTCTGAACCTCCAAAATATTTTACTCAAAAGAAACTCCAAAATGCCACGAACACCTTCACACTGGAAATTCATTCATGTTTGTTAATCCCCTCTCTGCATCAATGATTAGTTCCATGGCTCGACCTCCTAGCTTGGGGTCTCATTCGTGTATGCATAACTGACTCGACTATGTGCAGATTCTTATAATGGATTTAAACCAGACATTTTGATTGACTTGTTTCTTCCTCCTACGTTTTACATTCATGATGCCGAGGATCTCCATTCCTTACCTAGTGTATATACACCGATCTTCAACATGCTTGAGCATCAAGCATGGCTTCATATGTACTCAGAATCCAGATTCTTCCATGAAATCTCCTTATCATATTTGTGCGACTCGATCCTAAGTGAAGCCCGGTGAGTCCAATCTTGGCTCCTTTTCCTCCATAACTTGGCTCCACTAGCTTTTCTATTCATTACCTAACAGGCTTGCTTTCGCATCTCGCTTAGCACACAAGCTCCTCCATTCATTTGATGCAACTCGGCCCATGTCAAATGCTTCCCGATTCCATGCGTCGAGCCACTAAATTCCCCATGCATTGAGTTTTATGTGTGAGTTCATCCCAAATGAGTGGATCTATCTTCATTTTCCAAGTCACCCTTGCGTGAGTTGTTCATTACAGGTGTCGATCCCATTTTCTATGACTCGTGCCACCATATAAGTGTTATGAATTCTCACACCATTTGACCATGATGAGCCGACCTCCAAGCCTTGAGCTCTTTGACCACCATTTCTCGGTCTCACTCAAAATCCTTGATGATGACTTGACTTGTTCCTTGCCACCTGGCAACCTCATTCATCATTTGGTAGTATTTTCCTACAGCCGAGCACCTTAAACGTTTATCCCGGACACTAACCACCAAGCTCTGCGATCAACTTCATGTTGGATTAAGTCTCCACACCCACTCTTCTTCTTTTGTCAAGATTCATCATCACACATGTTTTACTTCTTTATCGAGCTGGCACATTTTTTACCGAGCGCATGACTTGACCTACCAAGCCCATGAAATGACTTGGCTCGATCATCATTTGAGCCTCACCCTATGTGGAACACAACTTTCTTCTTTTCTACCCCAAGTAAAGGGTGCGTTGATGAGTTACTCACATGCCGAGCCGAGCCCATTTGTTTTCCTTGACTGAGACATACAATGATTCCTAAAAAGAGTGAAAACTCATTGCTTATCTTTATACAAGCTCATTGCATGATTTCATAAGATTTGTCACAACTCAGCCACCATATGCAAATGTGTTCTTGTAAGCTCCTCAAACTTGGCTCGCTGAGGTCTCTGGCTTCCTGTTAGAAACCATCGAGCACACCTAATTTTATCATTGAGCTCGATGTGACATTGGATTATACCTTGCATGTGGGCTCACCTATTAACCAACTGTTGATTCATCAAGGTGAGTCACTCACTCCACCTTAGATGTCAACTCGTGCAAGCTTGAGTTATTCCCACTTCACTATAGGACTACAACTCAGTCCTTATAACTCGTCTGAGTAGCCTTAAACTCAACTCATTGAGTTACTCATTGGCTTGGCCACTTTGGATTTACCCAAGCTCGGTTTGGAACTCGGTATGCCAACATTGCATCTAAAGAGGTCAACACCAAGATGAGCTTGTTTGTGGCTTCCATGAGCTCGCCAAGATGACAAAATAATTATCCTCACATATTTCTAGCTCGACTGAGCTGTATTAAATGTTTCTCTCCTTATTCATTTTGCAAGCTCACCTCCAGTCCCCTTATATGACACCGGGCTTTTCCTAAATACTTTTAGCCTATTTGTGAACACCATGGAATTTATAATAAATTGCCACAAACTTGTATACACTAACTTTGACCATTTTAACCTGTAGATCCCCGTTGTCCATTTTTACGCGAGGCGAAAAATGGATAACATTTTTGGTGACCTCTCGGGGATGATTACTTGCTAAGCATGATTCTAATATCCTTGTATATTTGTTGGGCATGGAGTCACTATTTGTCAATCTAAAACCAATCTGATCCTGAAATTCCCTTGAGCATTGCTGCGATCTTGGACCTCCCTCGAATGCGAAGCATGAAGTATACCAACTCTGATGAACACTTGGAAACTAGAACTTTGAATGAAGCAGATCATGAAACTCTTATGGAAACCTTGAACCTTTCTTCTCTTTGACACCTTCCAATGATGCAACAATGTGTAAAAACACAAGAGTGACAATGGAAAAAAAAACACACAACAACTAAAACCATACATACCCCAAGTGGAACATGTAGGGTGTGCATTGCACTTATTCTGCTGAAAAAAACCTATACTACCCTACACTAACTAGAAGCACAGTGAGCTAAAAAAACCCATGCAACTAGTTGTGCAAAATAGCTTCCTTTCCTCACAATGGATTTCCATGCAAATGATGTGACAATGGACATTGCTGAGAATGAGAGTGCAAAACTGAAACAGGCCCAATCCTCCACTTGGTTCACTAAGAAATCAACTGGAAAGAGAAATAATTCCTCTTTTAGTTGCTTTGCATTTGTCCTGTAGAAGCATTACAACTGATCCTCATAATCTTGAAACTCATCCTCACATTCTGAAGTGAATGTGACTGGTTCTATATATTCCCTTCTATATTCAATGAAGCTAGGTACCTGATAGGACATGGTCTAAACCATTGAATATTTCTACTTTTTGGACTTCAATTTTAACAAGAAAGTCTTGCTGAAGACATCCTTGAATATTCATTACCTAATTTCCATCTTGTTTCCCATTTACAAACAACTGACCTTCTACCTGGATGGATGGTATTGCAGTGACATCTCATTCTTTCTTTCCTTTTTCCTTCTTCAACAACAAGGAGTTCCTCTGTGACATGCAACTGATTTAGACCACCTACAATCTCAAATGAAGCTACTGTAAGTGTTTGAAGCATACTGATCATATAGGACTTCCACTTTCACCTGAAAGTAGAGTTGCTCAACATCTCTAACCTCTTGATCCCACATGAAACCTACAAGATCACATCCTTTCACCTATTTTTTTGGGACAATTAAGGGAAGCACAACTTCCCTGATTTTCTTCCACCATCACTTGTTCATCAAACAAATTTGGCTTCACAATTAAAAGTAAGGAACTTTCAATGATGTCATTTTTGTCCAAAACCTTTAAAGTTGACTTAGTTTCTCCCGCATGCTCTTCTCTTTCTTCATTCAATGAATTTTGTAGAGGATCTAACTCTTCAAATTCAAATTCAAAAGGATAACTTGAAACTACAATAGTTTCAGAAATGGGTATTTCTATAGGCTCTTCTACATCCAAATATTCCTCCAGATCTGATAGATAATCTGCTTCTTTGTTCTCTGATAGTGCAAAGGGTTCAACCTTCCTTATGATGTTTCTGAATCAGCAGTTGATTCTTCATGACCTTCCTCATCTTCAAACATAAAATTTGCAAGATCAAATTCATCTAGGAAAACATAGTCTTGAAAAGACAAAGAAGGGGAAGAATCTGAAACTTCCTGCATAGAATAATCTATACTTGAAAATTCTAAGTCCATCATGGAAAGAATCCTGCTATGATCATTTGTTGCATTTGATGATGATGTTGGAAAGTTGCTACAATGTTCTAGAAATGCAGCAAGTTCTTGACATGCCTGACAAGTAAGATCATTGCATTCATTAGAATCACCTTGTACACTTGAAACTCTTTCCTCTTCATCTTGTGCATCCTCTTCTCCAATAGAATCTACCACCTTTGGTGATTCGAACTCCTCTGATGGAATTGAGCCAACATGAATACTACATTCTAAACAAGTAGACTACTGATCCTCTTCGTTCAACTCTAGGTTTGTTTCTGGTACAAAACTAGTTTGTTCCACTTGTTCTTGAGCCTCAACTTCTACAGAAGCTTGCTTGATGTTAAGTTTTGCAGCCCATTTCTTCAGATTATCTACATGCTCTCTTTTTCTATCCTCTTCAACCATATACTCCTCTCTTTTTCTCATTTCTTGACAATGCTCCTCCCAAAATGGATTTGGGAATACAAGAGGAGGGGCAGGTTGGGATTTAATTGATTCCCTCACTGTTTGAGAAAGAGATTCATTCTCTTGTCTTGATGGATCTTGTAGAAAAGAGGGAACTTTAGAAGGATGAGGCATGGAAGATTCATGATGGAATGGAGGAATAGGAAGTGAAGGAAAGGAACTCTCCGCATGAGTAAAACTGAAGATTAGGACTATGGGTTCAAGTTAAATGCATAGATGGAAACACTAGAAGAGGGTTGTAAGGTGGTAATGCAGGCACCTCCCATTGACAAGATTGACTAACATTATGTTCCTTAATGTCTCTTTTATTAATCCATTCTCCAACTTGAGTCATTGTCATTGATTACGAATTGAAGCTTTTGTTGAGGGCTAAGATCACATGGTATATGACCAACCCATGGGTACAAGCTTCTAAAACCAATATGGGCTTCCTTTGTCATTTCATTGATTCGTATTTACATCATGTTATACTCCATCTCTCAAACCTTATTCAGCTAGTGATCTTCTTCAGGGTATAATAGATCCCAATCTACATGCCATTCTTCTTTGGTAACCCCTATATCTTGTGGATAACCAAATTGATCCGCATCTTGCTCATATGGACATGCATGCTCAAACTGATATTCATCATAAAATTGGTTTGGAGGTGGATTAAATGGCTAAATATGGAAAGAACCACTTCTTTATAAGTGGGAGTCCCATTGTGGAAATGAAGCCATGATTGTATAGCTTCATGTATGGGAAAAAATGAAAAGATATGGAAGAAAAGTAGATGGGAAAAGGGGTAAAAATGAAGGTCTGCAACACAGAGTAGGGTACTTAGACCAATGGATTCACCAGTTTTTCTTAGGTATAACTCCTAAGGCTAAAATTTCACTAAGAGCACAACAACTTAATGAAATCAAGTGAACAAAATATGCACACCTATGAAATATGTGCCTCTTGTCCCACCAGGCATGCCAAAAATTGTTGTCTCCAAATCACTGCACCCCCTGAATGGCCTAGGAATGAACCACGATATTTGGTGTGATTGGGTCACATAGTATCAACTCTTAAGTTGTGGGACTTGGGCTCGAGGTGAACCTCTAGAGAAGGTCATCTTCCTCTTCCTAAACTAAACACAAAACTACCTCTAATGCAAGAAAAATGGCTAATTAGTCCTATGCTAACATTTCATGGGATTAGGGAAAGAGATTGTAAGGAAAAGAAACCTAAACTTGAAGTGGCGATGCACCGATTTAAGGATGTTTAACATTTGGAAGGGTTAATGTGGGAGGGATTCTTGCATCACTGATCACCTTCACCTATCACAACTAGAAAGGGTACAAAATACCACAAACCAGGGCAAAAGTTCCTCTGTTAAACTCGATCAGACAACAAACTACCAATCTCCCAGTGAAAAAGGATGAACTTGAGAAGGGTGAACAAGCACCACAACTCAACTGCATACAATATTTCACACTTGATAAGCACAAAACTCCACGAACCTACAATGGAAACCAGAACTTGCATTATGCACCTAAAAACATGAGAGAGGCAAATAAAAGCAACAAAATCATGAAAGGACATATATCTGATCACAAAACATAATTCTCATTACTTCAAGAACTTGCACAATGCAACATTACATCAGATGGAAAGGGCATAAGTCACCATTACAATTCGAGGAGAAAGGATTGAGAGCCTACAGATTCACAAATTGTGAAAAGAAAGGGAAGCTTGGAAGTGTCTAGTCCTCCAACTTGTGGGACCTATTGGAATACACTTGTTGGTACCCTTAAATGAATTTCCAATTTACACTTATAGAAGAAATTGAGAGAGAGAGGAGAGAAGGATCATAAATTTCCCTTCCTAAATGGAAGGTACATGATGTATCATTTATTAAATTTGGTTGAACCATCTGAAAAGGCTTCATCATGTGCAATTAATGCCTATTGACATAGTCTTCATAAATAATTAAAATAATATTTAAATAACAATAATAAATATTAAAATATATAAAAATATTAATTTAATTAAAAATAATAATTGTAACTCCCATTGACTAGCCCGCCTAGCCAAAAATGGCCCAAATCATCGAGTTGGGTCGAGCTCTTCCATTGTTCGTCGCAAGCTCCGAGTTTAGCTCCCAAAGCGAGCTCCCAAAGTAGAGCTCCCCAAATAAAGCTCCATCACACGTTCAACTCAAAAAGTGAGCTCCACTTCAAAAAACACCGAGTCGCTCCTTTTTGCCGAGGTTTCTTTGTATTACACTGAACGCATTTTTGGCAAGCTCGCCAAGTGTCTCAAATTGTCTACATACCACCGAGCCCCTTCCTTTCAATGACTAGACCGAGGAACTCTGCCCCTCCTCCATTATGTTCTCTACCTAGTTTGAGCTCATACAATTTACTAGGCATGTGCATCGACTCACCCATTGAGTCATCTAGCCGAGCTCTCCACCTATGAGTCGATCGAAACATTCTCCAAATACCAAACCCTAACCTAGGTTCCATGTGGAATCAAGATCCTCTCACAACCGACACAATGAGCTCCCATTAAACACATATGCATTGAGCCCATCTTACGCATGTGGTAGAATTATTTCATGAGCCACCTAAAACTTCATGAACTTGTGAGCTCTTATTGTGCATTCTGTCTTCCTACCTCCTAAACCATTCATGAGCTTGAAAGAAATTCTTCATACTTCAGCCGACATCCATCAGTTCTCCACCATTGCATTGAGACACTACTT
The DNA here is from genome assembly GCA_018340775.1 of Taxus wallichiana var. yunnanensis. Taxonomy (NCBI): domain Eukaryota; kingdom Viridiplantae; phylum Streptophyta; class Pinopsida; order Cupressales; family Taxaceae; genus Taxus; species Taxus wallichiana. Next base: position 903,245,224 of record CM031235.1, on the reverse strand, counting down.
CAAATGAGCTCCCTGCACCGGTCCACCTTGTTCACAAGCTCAACTCACTCTGCTTCCAACACAAGCTCTCTACCAAGCTCCTCTACCGATGATATGACCTCTACTCTGAGCTCTGCGCATAGAAGAGAGCTCCTACCGTGATGAGCTTCACCTCCAAACTTGGTGCCATCAATGTGACCTAAGCCGATATTCTCCTATACCCTACATATCTTGTAGCTAAGTGGTCTATCCTCCACCATGAATTTTGCATGAATTGGCTCAAATTGTGAGCAACTCTTGGTGATCTCATTTTCTTGACCTAACCATGAGTTACTCGGTTTGGGTTTCTACGAGACATATCTCCCTATCAACTTGGCAGTTGATTTACACTCTACCACTCCAACGACTCGGTCCCCTATTCCACCTCGCTAACCGATGAACTCGATATACAACCCGATCTATCCTTAGAATCGAACTGGATTCCTTCCAACTTGGCGATAGACTCGTACCCTACCATGACAATCAGTAGCTATCCCCAAACTATGAATTCCATAATATCTGAATCTGAAAAACCTGAAACTCTAAATTTTGGAGTTTCAGAGTTTCTAGCTTTGGAGAAATTTAGTTCCCTCAACATTTCTAACCTAAAAAATCCAAACCTCTAAAATATTTTACTTTGAAAAGAAAGTCCAAAATGCCACGAACACCTCCACACCGAAATTCATCCATGTTTTCCGATCCCCTCTCTACATCAATGATTAGTTCCATGGCTCAACCTCCTAGCTTGGGGTCTCATTCGTGTATGCACAAATGACTCGGTTGTGTGCAAATTCTTATAATGGATTCAAACCAGATGTTTCAATTGGCTTGTTTCTTCCTCCTATGTTTTACATTCAAGATGCCAAGGATCTCCATTCCTTACCCAGTGTATATACACTAATATTCAACATGCTTTGAGCATCAAACATGGCTTCATATGTTCTCAGAACCTAGATTCTTCCATGCGAGCTCCTTATCATATTTGCACGACTTGATCCTGAGTGAAGCTCGGTGAGTCCAATCTCAGCTCCTTTTCCTCCGTGACTCGGCTCCACCATCTTTTCTATTCATTTCCTAATGGGCTTGATCTCACATCTCAGCTCGACACACAAGCTCCTCCATTCATTTGATATAACTCAGCCCATGTCAAATTCTTCCCTGATTCTATGTGTCAAGCCACTAAATTCCCTATGCATTGAGTTTTATGTGTGAGTTCATCCCAAATGAAAAGATCAATCTTCTTTTTCCAAGTCACCCTTGTGTGAGTTGTTCATTACAGGCATTGAGCCCATTTTCTATGACTCGTGCCACCATATAAGTATTATGAGTTCTCACACCGTCTGACCATGATGAGTCGACCTCCAAGCCTTGAGCTCTTAGACCACCATTTCTTGGTTACACTCGAAATCCTTGATGATGACTTGACTCGTTCCCTACCACCTGGTAATTTCATTCATCATTTGGTAGTATTTTCTATTTTACGGCCGAGCACCTTAAACATTTATCCTAGGCCACTAACCATCGATCTTTGCGAGAAACTTCATGTTGGATTCAGTCTCCACACCCACTCTACTTATTTTTTTAAGCTTCATCATGACATGTTTTTTGGAGCCATCTTCCATGACTTGACATACCGAGCTCATGAAACGACTTGGCTTAATCACCGTTTGAGCCTCACCCTACGTGGAACACAACCTGCTTCTTTTTTTCCTTGAGTAAAGGGTGTGTGGATGAGTTACTTACATGTCGAGCCGAGAACATTTGTTGTCCTTGAATGAGACATACAATGATTCCTCGAAATAAGTGAAAACTCATTGCTATCTTACTACAAGCTCATTGCATGATTTCATAAGATATATCACAACTCAGCCACCATATGCAAACGTGTTCTTGTAAGCTCCTCAAACTTGGCTCACTGAGGTCTCCGGCTTCCTATTAGAAACCATCGAGCTCACCTACTTTTCTCACCGAGCTCGATGTGACATTGGATTATACCTTTCTTGTGGGCTCACCTATTAACCAACTATCGATTCATCAAGGTGAGTCACTCACTCCACCTTAGATGTCAACTCGTGCAAGCCCTAGTTATTCCCACTTCACTGTAGGACTACAACTTGGTCCTTATAACTCATCTAAGTAGCCTTAAACTCGAATAATTGAGTTACTCATTGGCTCAACCACTTTAGATTTACCTGAGCTTGGTTTAGAACTCAAGTATGCCAAAATTGCATCAAAATAGGTCAACACCAAGATGAGCTTGTTTTTGGCTTCCATGAGCTCACCAAGATGAAAAAATAATTATCCTCACATATTTCTAGCTTGAATGAGCTGTATTAAATGTTTCTCTCCTTATTCATTTTGCAATCTCACCTCAAGTCCCCTTATATGACACTGGGATTTTCCTAAATACTTTCATCCTATTTGTGAACACCATGGAATTTATAATAAATTTCCAAAAACTTTATACACTAACTTTGACCATTTTAATCTATAGATCCCCATTGTCCATTTTTATGTGGGAGGCAAAAATGGATAATAGGTAGAAGTGGAAATCATCTTGAAAGAAGTAGTTCTTGAGCACGAGTCTAGAGAGGCATTTTGAGAATGATAGAGAAGAAGAGTAAGATTAATTGAGTCATCATCGGTTTTTGAAGAAAAATTTCAGAGAAGGGATTCAGTTTAGATGTATTTTAATGGTTCTAATTCATCTAGGGGTTGGTTCCTCTTTTAAGGTTGGTGCTCTACTAAACTAGGGGTTTGTGCTCCTTGTGAAGTTGGTGCGTCACTAAATTTAGGGGTTAATGATCTTTATTGAGTAGGTGCTCAACTAAATTTGAAACATGGCTATACTAAAGTTTTATTTTAGTGTGCTTTCTTCCCCTTTAGGGTTTCCCACTTAAATTTTGTGTCCATGTGTTGATGTGTTATCCTTTGCTCATGTTTTGTTAGGGTTCTTGAATGTATGTTTCATGATTAGTGGTTAAGTTGATGAATGGTTAATGAATGGTTAAAATGAATGTGAAAGAATTTTTTAATGCCCACTGATTCATCCCCCCTTTCATTTGATGTGTTTCCAATATGTTATGCTTTATGGACTTCTGATGTGAAGGATTTAATACTTTTATTGGTACGGGTTCGGACTTTTGAATTGAGTTAGGTGAGGATTTATTACAATCCACAAGTTTTAGATGGTACACTATATTTTTATGTCTTCCATGGATTTATAATATTTCCATTATGATCAACAACATTTTTTTGATTTCCATTGTCTTTCACATATTTTAGCAACTTCCACATGATCCATGGACTTGTTTTTTTCTTCTCCTAATCTATGATGATACTTTTAATTTCCGCAACCCCTCCTTCATTTCACGGATTTTTCTTTGTTCCTAGTATTAATGTTCTCTTCTTTGTGGTTTTTATGGATCTTTTTTTCTTTTTTATGGCACATGTCCTATGGAATTTTCCTTTTCGCATAGACTTAGCAAACTCTATGGAACACTACATCTTCCAAACTCCACAAAGACTATGCGCCTTTATTTTTTTGTGGAATAGTACATTTTCTTAACTTTGTGGAATAATAAATTTTCCAAACTCCATAGAACACTAATTTTCTTCTCATTTATGTGGAACAATATTTTTCTAAACTCTGAGAATGCTGCATTTTCCAATCTCTACGAACACTAAAATCATTCTCATTTCCGTGGAACACTATTTTTTTCATTTCTTTGCTCCATGGATTTTCTAGCAAGAAGCACTTAATTCCTTAACTTATATGAAGTTTTGAAAATAGCATGGGTGTTATTTTGGAAAATAGATCAAAAATACCAATTCCTTCAAGAGGAGTGAAAGACAGGGACATCCACCAATAGGTCCCTTAGGAAGTCTAATGTCGGGGGAGAGCCATGTAGAGATTTGACTCAACTTAGACTTAGGAGTTTGTTTGTAGTACTAAAATGTATAGTACATAAATTTGATATCATTGTGTAAAATATTATTCATATATGTTTATATATGATGAAGGTTTTAAGATCCTATGGTTTGAGTATTATATCATGTTGAAATGGTATTACATAAAATTTTATGTTTAGTATGTGATGTGGAACATGGCTATATGGTTGGATGTATGATTAGATTATATGTTTAGATATTAATATGATGTATAGATGATGATGTTATGTTTGTATTTGTATCTTCTTGATGTGATATAGTTGAGCTGATGTGACTCATTGATGAAACATGTCCATGTGTACTTATTCCTTTTTAGTTATGTTGACATTTAGTCACCGTATCTTAGAGGGTAGAAGAAATGGAATGGTTAGCTAGAAGAAAATTTAGTTAGGATGGGAAGTGAGATAGATGATGATGTGGTATGGGTGCATATGATGAGTAGGAAATGAAAAACATATTGTAACTTGAACACCGATACAATATGAACTCCACTGAACACTAAATTTTCGAACTCTGCTAACGCTACATTTTCCAAACTTTACAAAACACTAAGATCATTATCATTTCCGTGGAATACTATTTTTTTCATTCCTTTACTCCGCATATTTTCTAGCAAGAAGAAATTAAGTCCTTAACTTAAATAAATTTGTAAAAATAGCATGGGTGTTATTTTGGGTAATAGGTCAATAGTACCAATTCCTTCAAGAGGAGATAAATACATGTATCTCCACCATCAGTACCCTTGGAAGTCTAATGTCAGGGAAGAGTTGCATAGAGATTTGACTCAACTTATACTTAGGAGTTTGTTTATATTACTATGATGTATACTAAAAAAAATTGATATCATTGTCTAAACTCTTATTCATATATGTTTATATATGATGTAGGTTTTAGGGTCATATGGTTTGAGTATTATATCATGTTCAAATGGCATTACATAAATTTTTTTAGTATGTGATGTGGAACATGGCTATATGGTTAGATGTATGATTATATTATATGTTTAGATATTACTATGATGTATGGATGATGATGATATATTTGTATTTGTATCTTCTTGATGTGATCTAGTTGAGCTAATGTGACTCATTAATGAAACACATGCATATATACTTAGACCTTTTTGTTTATGTAGACATTTATTCACTATATATTAGAGGGTAAAAGAAATGGAAAGGCTAGCTAGAAGAAAATTTAGTTAGGATGGGAAGTGAGATAGATGATGATGTGGGATGGGTGGATATGATGAGTAGGGAATGGAAAACCATATTATAACTTACACAGCGATACAATTTGAGATAACCTTTATTTGATATAATCGTATTAAAATAAGTAGTATGATATGAAAGACTATAATACTAATGTTTTAAAGATGTTATAAGACTAACTCAAAGAAAAATAAAAAAAATGCAATGTGAGTAAGCATATAAATAATTAATCAAGAATTTATATTAAAAACACATTCAAACAAGCAATGTTTTGCAAATGTAACAATATTTTTGTTATCTTGTTGTAGTATCCAAATTTTATAGTTATACGAAAAGGGTTAAGATGGTGCCCCAAGAGAAGATACATGAAATAGTAATGAATGAGGGAAAAATAAGTATGTAGAAAAGCTAATGTGCATTATGATTATGCTCGAGCAATGATATATGTCGGGAAGGAAGACATATAAAGCATGTAAATTTGTTGATGGATGAATAAGTAAGATGATCCACAAGTCATATAGTATAACAAGTGAGCACTAAATTGGGATAGTTCAATTGTCTTATAATTTTTTAGGGATTTTGTGTTAGAAAATATTTTTGATTGTCTAGATTTTGCAACATTTTTGGATTTTCTTGATTTTAATTTTGATATTTTCTAGATTTTACAATTCTTTTTACTTTCTATATTTTTGTTATGTTTTGATATTTTCTGAATTTTGCGATATTTTTTTGATTTTCTAGATTTTACAAATTATATGTACAAAATAAAAACAAAATGATATTCCCCAATGAGAGTTAGAACATACAAGGAAGATTCCTACATGAATATACAATATAGGGAAAATATGGATCAAGCCCAAAGGTCTCGGACATGATAAGATCATGGGATCAAAGGAATAGTGGATGTAGGATGTAGTGGTTATTCCCCAAGTACAAGATTTTTGTGATAAACTAGACCTACTCATGAAACCAACAATTGGTTTTCACCATGGTACATGCATAAAGTTCCACTATTTCATGGTTTTCACTCTTAGATGAATTTGTTTTTTGGGATGGTTTTTATTTGTTTTGGATTTTGATTTTTGAATTTTTAAGGCATATGCATTTGATATTAGTTGTAGAAACATTAGAGGTTCATAACATTCACGGGCTCTCTAAGTTTGGTACTATCGGAATGAATGAGCTTATAGGCATGTGAACCAAAGTTGAAAACTACAATGTATGACCCCAAATAGTTATGCTCAAATCTACCTTTATTTTATATTTCCTTTGTAGTGTCGAATTGATTTTCTTTGAGCATAAGATCTCCAATATCATACTTGTGAGGGATGATGTTGAAAATTTAATTTTCATACAATTTAAGGTGGTCCAAGGCATTAAGTATTTTTTCATCAAACAATTCAAGATTGGAAAGTACAATCACTCTATAATCTTCCTCATTGTCAAGATAATCCTTCAAAGATATGCAAAAAGAGGGAATCTCTATCTATAATGTAATAATGCCTCTTCTCGTGTAGTAGTTTAGATGGAAGTGTGATAAGCCCATAAGGTGAGATGGATTTGAGGTGCTTGTTTTTGCTTATTGTATTAACAATATTTTCCATAATGTGAACAAGTGTTTTATTTTTGGCCTCATAATTCCCATTACGTTGATGGTAATAGGGTGTAGAACATTTTGGTAGATTTTGAAGTGTTGATAGAGGGTCTTCATTTGCTTCTTCTTGAAGGATTCAAATTCTTCAAACACAATGGCATAGGGAATTCCATAACGACATATAATGTGGTTTAAGATGAATTTGGATATTTGAGCACTGGTTTCATATGTGAGGGGTATGAAATCCACCTATTTTGTGAAATAATTTGTTGTGGTAATGATATACTTATGGACATCAGAAGAGTGGGTGAAATATTTCATAAGAGATCAACTCGCCTTTTGAAACTGACCATGAAGTAATAATAAGTTGAAAAGGATTGGTATGAAGCATGAATAAAGTTTCTATTCTTCTAAAATGGAAACACTTACAAACACATTGACAACAATTTATTTCTAAAGTGGTCTAGTAATATCCATATCATAAAATTTTCTATGCAATGATTATGCCAATAGTATGAGCATCACAAATTCCTTTGTGCACCTCTTTGATAGCTTTGATATACTTACAAAACATGGTAATAAGGTCCCATCATAGCCTTGATGATAGAGAGTTCCCCAAGTAGGTTATAACAGGCTATGCATTGGATTAGTGATTATTTTTGGGGATGGATAATGTTTGGTGGAAAGGTGTAATCTTATAGGTAATTGTATATTTCTTCATACTAATGGGAGAAGGGACCAACAAATTCACATACAAAACAAGGTTTTACCTATCATAAATGGGTATAGTTATATGTTTTATAAGGTGTCAATTTTTTTTTTGTTTTCTTGAGGTAGGCTTAATAGAGAACCAATTGTAACCATAACATGTACATATATGTTTCATATCTAGGGATTTGCTGAATAGTAATTTGAACAAAATATTCTTTGATACTATCCACCATATAATTGTATGGTATAAGCTTCTCATATTTGACATTATTTTCATTATTAACTTGTTTTATGATGAGATGTGAATCACTAATGACTTGAACTTGTTTGATATTCCATTTGATGGAAATTTTGAGGCTAACAATGAGGGCCTCATATTATTAGTGTTGTGAAATATGATCTAGAAGGATCTTGGGATGAGATCACCTATAGGGGAGACATGGATAACATTGAAACCATATCCATGAAAGTTGAATGATCCATAAAAGTAGTTCATATATGTATTAGAATCTTTGACAAATAGAATAGGTGCAACAAGTAAATCAATATTGAATGGTTATTTTCCTGGTAAAGGTACATCCAAACATTGATTGGTGAACACTTTCCTTTAACAACCCTCTTATTGACATATTTGGTGTCAAATTAACTATTTAAAATAATTGAATTCATCATTCTCACGATGAGGGCGGGGTTAGATAGGAGCTATTAAGGAGGTCAAATTTGGATATGATCTTGGTTCTATTGTTCAAAAGGTAATGTTTGAGGTTTTATAAAGCAAAGATGATGGCTAAATGGGATTTTTTCATTTTTAGATATTTATTCTCATAAGATATTAAAATGTGGATGAGGTAGTAGAGTACTCTTTATTTTTCTTATTTATCATGTTGGGATAAGAGAGCACATAAGTAAAATTGGGTTGCGTAAATGTATAGTAGAAGGGGATCTCTCGGACTATAGGGGACTAAAATAGGTGGTTTGGATAGGTGTTGTTTTAAGTGATCAAAATATTGTTGGAATTCTAGGTCTCGTTGAAAGTAAATATCTCTTTTAAGGAGATAGGTGAAGGGATGGAATTTACCAATAAGTTGGGAAATAAATCTCCCGATAGGTAATTTTTCCTTGAAGGATATGAAGCTAATTTAGGTTTATGGGAGGAGGTATTTTCATAATGGTTGTAACCTTTCTTGAATCCACTCTAATTATTATTTTAGACACAATGAAACATAGTAATTTTATTGATACAACACCAAACAAAAATTTCTTATGGTTTCAAATGATCTTGTATTCCTGAAGCCTTTCAAATATATGATGAAAGATAGTAGGATGCTCATCTCTTGTTTCATATTTACCTAATATTTAACAATGTCATGTAACATATCATGAAATATAGCTATTATGGCTCATTAATATGTATCCCTGTGTTTTTAATGCCAAAAGGCATGACTCAGTAGTAAAGTACCCCAAGGAGTGATTAAGGCTATTTTGTGGTCATCTTATTCAACAAATTTGATTTGGTTATAACCAAAGAAACCATACATGAGGGAAACCATTTCATGTTGCCTTTGTATAAATGAAAATCATATCGTGTTGTGGAGAGGAAATTTATCCTTAGGACATGCCTAATTGATATCCGTTAAATCTATACAAATTCTGTTAGGGTTAGCACACCGGTTGTACAAATACTATATCGATCTAAGCATACATGTAAATAAAAATGGATATTCTACTGGAAGAAATATACAAAACAAGAGGTATAAATCAACAATATATTTAACATGGTTCACCCAATGTGGGCTACATCCATCGAGAAACAAGTCAATCTACCATCCAAAGCTTTGACAAGATATACAATGAAGATTTACAATCTTCCACACCTCTTAGATGTACAATACTTTCTTTCTCTCAAGCTTTTGATTCATCACCAAGAATTCTCTCTCTCACCAATTTTTTCAAGTTCTTCTTAATTCTTGTTAATATTTACTTATAAACCCTAACTTTCATACTTATATAGTCGTTTATAGACTTAGGGCACTTAGTCATGCAATTACAATCAATAGATATACTTTAATGATAAAATAGATCTAATTCCAGAGAGTTAATTAAAACATCCTCACACATGTAACCGATGTCGGTTAGCCCTAACCGACACCGGTTCCTCCTTGCTGATCGATGTCGGTCTAGGGTGACATATGCTAGTTACCACCTAACCAATGATAGTTACTCGTTTTCCAAGCCAAGTTTTACATTACATGCTAAACTGAAGTAATTGAGCTCCACAACTTAACAAGCTCCCTCTTGGATATTAATTACTACACCATACCTATACAACATCATTCTTAGATCCTTACTTAGCTTTTTTCTTCCTCTTCAAGTCTCAAACTCAAAGACCAACGAAGTGGAGTGTAGCTCTAACTTCTCCTTTGATAATGGCTTCGTTAGTATATCCATGGGGTTCTTGCTCGTATGAATATTTTCCAGATTCAATTTTCCATCCTTTAATACCTTCTATATGAAGTGATACCTCAACTGAATGTGTTTCATTCTCAAATGAAACGTTGAGTTCTTTGCCAAATGAATTGCACTCTGACTATCACTGAACAATTTACAATCACCTTGCTCCTTTCCTAACTCTTCCATGAACCTACTCATCCATATCATCTCCTTGCTAGCCTTTGTAGCTGCAACATACTCTACCTCTATAGTAGAAAAATCCACAACCTTATGCAATCTTGAAATCCAGCTAACTATCGTCCCACCTACTATGAAAATATATCCAGTAGTGCTCCTCCTACCATCCATATCTCCAGCCATATCCGAATCAACATAGCCACATAATGAAATATCCAAACCTCCATAGCATAACTACATGTTATATGTCCCTTTCAAATACTTGAGTATACATTGGACTTCTTTCCAATTCTCTTTACCTAGATTGGCCATATATATACTCATAACTCCTATTACATGTGCAATGTCCGGTATAGTACAAACCATAGCATACATAAAAATCCTAATCTATTTGAAGCATATGGCACTCGTGTCATGTATTTGACCTCCTCTCGGTGATGATGGACACTAATATTTGGTCAATTTGAAGTGTACAACCATAGGTGTACTAACAGGTTTTGCATTCTACATGTTGAACCTTTCTAACACCTTGTAGATATAATCCTTCCAAGACAAATATAATTTCTTGTTTTTCCTGTCTCTATGTATTTGTATGCCAAGTATTCTTTTTACAGCTCCTAAATCCTTCATAGAAAATGTGTGAGCTAGCTTTCCCTTAAGTTCACCAATGTCCTACATACTAGATCCTACAATAAGCATATCATCCACATACAATAAAAAAATAATATAGCTCCCATTTTCAAGCTTCTTGAAATAAACACAATGGTCAGATTCACATCTCAAGTAACCATGCTCATGCATAAAACTATCAAACCTTATGTACCATTGCCTTGGAGCTTGCTTGAGCCCATACAAACTCTTATTCAACCTACACACTAATTTCTCTTTACCCTTGACTTCATACCCAAGCGGTTGTTGCATATAAATATCTTCATCCAAATCACCATAAAGGAAATCCGTCTTCACATCTAGTTGCTCTAAATGCAAATCCTCTACTACAACTAAACTCAATACAATACGAATAGAAGTCATCTTAACAAAAGAGAAAATATTTCACCAAATTCAATACCTGCTTTCTATGTAAATCCCTTTACTACAAGCCTTGTCTTATACCTTTTATGTCCACCCTCTTCTTCCTTGATCTTGTAAACCCACTTGTTCTATAATTTTCTCTTACCTGCTGACAACTTAACCAAATCCCAAGTCTAGTTCTGTTCCAAGGAGTCCATCTCCTCATCCATGTCATGCTCCCACTAGACATGGGTCTTATCCTGCATTGCTTCTTCAAAAATTTCTGGTTCACCATTATCAGTCAATAATAAATAAAATAGAGAAGGTGTAAATCTTTTTGGAGGTTTACTTACCCTTTGTGACCTTCTCATAGGAGTTTGGGGCATCGTAGGCTCAATCTAGACCTCCTAAACATTTGTATTCAAATCTGATAGTGACCAATGTCGGTCACCTCTAACTAACATTGGTTCTGCTAACCGATGTCGGTTTGATATTTAGTAACCGATACCGGTTCATCCGATGATGTCATTCAAGGGTCAATTGACACCGGTTATTGTGTAACCCTATCGGTAATTCTTTTAAATCCGAGAGTTCATTTTCATTCACAAAATTCTCAACTAATTCATCCTTGGGTACCAAAATTTGATCCCTGTACATTCTCTTTTCATTCCATTCAACATCACAACTCCTAATAATTTTAGAATTCTATAAATCCCAAAAATGAAATCTGAAATCACCAGATCCATAACCAATGAAAGTGCATCTCTTGGATTTTGCATCCAAATTTTTCCTATTTTCCTTATCAATATGCACAAAAGCTTCTGAACTAAAAAATTTAAGAAAAGAAAGATCTACCTCTTTTTCGGTCCAAGATTCCTCTAGTATTCCTCCATTTAGTGAACTTAAAGGCCCATGGTTAATCAAATAAACCACTTTGTATGAACTGCTTCTACCCAAAATTGCAAAGGCAATCTAGAATGTATCCACATACTTATAGCACATTCCATGATTATATTGTTCATTGTTTCTGTAACATCATTCTCCTATGGTGTTCTTAGAACCATTCTTTCTCTACATATCACATTCACTAAACAATAAGCATTCAAAGCCTTGCTATAATATTCAACACCATTGCAGGATCTAAGGCACTTTAACTTTGAATTTGATTCATTCTTAGCAAGGGATTTCTAAATTTTAAAGTCTCAAAACATCTTATTTATGTTTAATACAATAAACCCATACCTTTCTTGTAGCATCATCAATGAAAGTAACAAAATCATGGGATCCACCATGAGAAACTACCCGATTTGGTCCTCACACATCTAAGTGTACAAGCTCCAACTTTCGCTCCTTCTTAGTTGCCCCAAATTTGATTAATCTCACTCTCTTTTTCTTTCCAAAGACAATGCTCACAGAAATCAAGATCTAAATCTATCAAATATGATAACTTACCTTTAGCCTTTAAGATCTGCATTCCTTTTTGACTCATATGGCCCATCTAGTTATGCCACATGTATGCATCTCGAATCTGAAGTAGATAATACAAAAAGGAATCGATGAACACATGTCGATAAATATAACGTTCCTACCTTCTTACCTCTTACCAAAAAAAAAAGCACCCTTGATGACTTTCCAAGAGTCTCCTATAAAAGTAACCATGTAACCAGATTCACCTAGTTTCCATGCATAAATAAGATTCCTCCTGAGGCTTGGCACATTCCTCACATCTTTCAATACCAATGTATTTCCATTTGTACTTTTAGATGAACTTCCCTTTACCAATAATATTGCAAGGTTCATCATCACCCAAATAAACATACCCAAAATTTCCCTACACATAATTTTTGAAATAAACCTTATTAGGGGTTGCATGGAAAGAAGCTCTTAAATCTAAAACCCATGATTCAATTCTATTATTTAAAGAAAGAATAAGAGCATCTTGCATTACCTCTAATGCAGCAAGATTTTCTTCTTTACATTTTTCTGGTTGTTGGTTCTCTTTTTCCTTTGACCAACAATCTTTCTTTGCATGTCCTTTCTTTCCACATTTCTAACAAGTAATTCCCTTACTTTTTGATTTAGATCTGTTATCCCTTGACTTTGATTTCACATTACTCTTACTTTTAGATCTTTCCTTCTATCTACCCCTGCTTTCTACATTCAAAGCATTCCTATATGATGATTCCTTTGTACTCTTCCTATGAATTTATTCATTCAAGATTATAATAACCACATCATAAAACTTCAAAATATTATCAACGGATGTTATATTACTAACAACCATTACCAAGTTATCCCAACTATCGGGTAAAGAACATAAGAATTAAAGTTCTTTTACTTCATCATCAAATGGTATAGAAATTGATTTTAATTTATTTACAATAGATCGAAAATCATTCAAATGACTAGATACGATCCACCTTCATGCATCTTAAAACTAAATAGTTTCTTCATCAAATAAAATTTATTTGAAGCGTTTTTTTCATATAAATTAGTAAGATATTTCATTAAATCTATCGTAGAAGTCGCACGTAATATTAGAAGCCACGGATGCTGCCAAGCTCAATCTTATAGATCCCAAAGCCTTTCTATCAAGAATATTCCATTCTTCATTAGTCATCTTCATAGGTATAGAATTCTCATCCAATAGTAAATAAAAATCTCTTTGATATAGATAATCCTCAATCTGCATCTTCCATAATTGATAATTTCAGCCGTCAAATTTCTTTACCTTGTATTTGTTTTCTTCTACCATTTTTGTAGCTCCCACTCAATCAGAAAACCCTCTGTGAGTAAATTTGTCAACACAAAAAACCCTCAAAAAGCTTTGATACTAGTTGTTGGGGTTACCACCTTTGGATGTACAAATAATATATCAGATCTAAGCATACATGCAAATAAAAATAGATATTCTACTAGAAGAAATATATTAAAAAGACATAAATCAACACCAGATTTAACGTGGTTCACCCAATGTGGGCTACGTCCATCAAGAAACAAGCCAATCTACTATTCAAATCTTTAATAAGATATATAATGAATATTTACAATCTTCCACACCTATTAGATGTACAATACTTTATTTCTCTCAAGATTTTGCTTCATCACCAAGAATTCTCTCTCTCACCTAATTTTTCAAGTTCTTCTTAATTATTGTTAATACTTACTTTTAAACCCTAGCTTTCATGCTTATATAGTCGTTTATAAACTTAGGGAACTTAGACATGCAATGACAATCAATATATATACTTTAATGCTAAAAATCAATCTAATTCTCGAGAGTTAATCAAAAAATTCTCATACAGTAACCGATGTTGGTTATCCCTAACCGATGCTAGTCTTGGGTGACCAATCTGGTTCCCCTAACCGAGGATGGTTATTGTGTTTTCGAGAAAGTTTTATATTGCATGCTAAACTGTAGTAATTGAGCTCCACAACTTAACAAATTCTAATGCCTACAAGATTCTTGCAAACATATAATATTTTGGATATCCATTCTAAATAGTTAATAGGCCTAATAAACCCTACTTCCAACATTGTATTGAGATCATCTTTGGCCGAAGGGCCACTTACAGTACAATTTTTAAATATTATATATTAATAGTTTTGTTGTGTCGTAAAAAACCAAATTATGGATACCTAATGAAGGATTTAACCCTCAAATATCTACATAATACAAAACAAGATGGAAAAAAATATCTCACCACTATTGCAAAAGGTATTCTATTCCTTAGGATTAAGTGATTCCCCTAACTTTATAATGTTAGGTTTTTCTTCTATGTCAATATTGATGTTGATAGTTTCCTCAACTAACAAAGTATATCCATCATCAATTTGTGTAGGACCAGGGAATGAGGTTGCGTTATTCCTCTATTGGCATATCTACAATATTTTAACCAACATAATGGTCACATTTATTTTCTTATGTTTACTTTTTGGTATTATTTGTTAGCAAGTTCCTCGAAAAAAATTCACCGTGGAACTTGGTTTTTTCATTTTTATGTTTTTGATTGGATTTTGAATTTCTTAGATTTTTGTTGACCATAAAAATCATCATCCACCCAAAGTTTACACACGTATCAAGGTTAATGGAGAAGCCATTTTTATGATCCTTGAAAGGATACCATCATGCATTATGATGATCTCTATTATTATTTCCTCATTCGGATAGAAATTGATTGGTATGTGTTCTTGTTTGTCCCGCATAATGAGGGAAGAATAAATTATGTAAATTTCATGATAGGAAGGGTATAAGGTTAAGAAAGAGGTGTCCAAAAATAGGTTCACAAAGAAAAGTTCATTGTAGATACTACAGGAGACCTTGATTCACCGTCATAATAAAAAGATTCCTCTTCATGCTTAAAAGAGATGACATCAACTTATCTGGATGATGCACCATAAGGTTCAATGCTAATTCCATATATGTGTCCATCTTCTCATGTTTTAGGAGATGTTCTCAAACACCCTTTTCATTTTTGGTACAACCATAACCATGATAACCCGTAACATACATCATCTTTTTGGGGATGACATAGTCAAGTGATTAATAACAACATGCCATTTTCTCATCGGTGACTATGAAGTGTAAGTTATATCTAGATGTATGTCTACTAAATGACCACTTTGTGCAAAAAATTAGTAATTTTTTTATAATATAGTTGTCTTCTTGGCTTGAATTTTGGTTTTCCATATATTTTAGGTAATAAGGGGAGATTGTGTACAAGGATGGAATAGTGGAGATCATATTATCCATAACCAATAATAAGGATTATGGATTTAGAATCCAAGTTGGCTAGGTGGATGCACCGAGAATAATTTTATTAAAGGGTATTAAGATAGATGTGAAAGGAAGAAGCCTTTGATTTAGGCTCAAAATGAATTTTTATATTAGGGAAAACATGTGCCTTATGATAATGATCAACCATCACTCTATAATGGGCAAAGGGTTGTGGGTCACATAGGATTGTAAGCTCTAAACCTTGATAATGTATCTTAACGCATTGGTGGAAGGTAGAGGGAATGCATTATATGACATGAATCCATGAGAAACCAAGGGTCATTTTAAGACCCCCTCAAAAAATTACTATAGAATGGGTAGTGAATGTCCTAGAAAATCTATTCACATTGTTAGTGAATCTTGGAAAGGAGGGTTTCACGATAGTGACAAATGTGGTTTTTTTCAACCACTAAACATGTGTATATCAATTTTACCATACAAAAATCAATTTTTACCGTCTATAACAAAAAAATGTAGATGAATGACATCATCAAGAAAAATCTCATCTAGTAAGAAGTATTAGTTGTCGGCCTATAACATAAAGATGTTTATGTGTGTCGAGATCAAGGATGTTCCACCCAATAACATATTTTTGTTGTCATATATTTCTACCAAAAATTTTTGGACGTCAAATTAACATGTCACGCTCTTATCGGTTGACATCACTAGAGATATTGGCATACAAGATCTCCTACACCTGCTGCCGCGATGTCTTGACTTTATAATTCTTACCGGAATAACCCGGGATATCAACGTTGTCCTGAAGCACAAAAGGCGATCTTGAGTAACATATTATTTCATTTTTGCATGGTGTCTTGCTTGTGTTGCTTCCCAATAACAATCCCATACTACTAGATATTACCGGTTTTGTGTTACGAGCGTCGATCAATGTGCCCCTTCCTTGCCTATATTTATACCCATCCCCATTCATTTTTTCCCATTTACACTTGCAATTTTCTCCAAACTAGAGTTTCTCATAGTGTTCATCATTTGCCACTATTCCAAACAGTTTCTTCTATGATCCAATTTTAGTACTATCCACATTACTAGTATTTTAGCTCTTCACGTCACACGTATATGGTATACTATAGATATATGTATATGCCAACACCTCTTTTTCAAAAGATAAAGAATCATGACACCAAGAAAAAATTCAATTAGCACTCTATCCTTTATTTAGAAAAACTATTGTATCCCCAGTTATTACAACTATTGGAAGACCCAAAAATTAAAAGTCAATCTGATTCGATTGGAAACTTAGGGTTCCATGGACTACTTTACATACCTCAGTATGAGACATAAACTAGGTTGTTAGAAAATGTAATGCATACATATAATAGTTATGATGTCTCTTTCCAAATTGAATTACCATCATATAAATTTGTCATCAAAATAATCCCCGATGATATTTATCATCTAACAGGGCTACCCCATCAAAATTCATTTCCCGTATCAACAGAAACCAATCTAACCAATGAGTTAAAGAAATTTTTAGAGTCTCATTACAAGATTTCTATTGAGGTTTAGGTTAATAATCCCCTCAAAAGAGGGATTAGCACATAATCAATCAGATGCCCCTTTCTCCTAGCAATGGAGGAATTTTTCTAAGCCTACATCATTTTACATCGAAGATACACTAAATTTCCTTAGTGGAAAGTGTCCTACCTTCTCCAAACCCTTTCCATTGTTAGATTCAATTGGTGTTCAAATATTTCAAGAAGCATTCTCTCGACCTTTACAAAGACATTGTGAATACTAATGCATTTATTTTTTCATTTTTTTATTCTTGTTTTCTATTATGAGGGTTTTCATGCACTAAAATCAATAGCTATTCCAATTGCACTACACGAAAAGATGGAAAAATATACAATGTCTATGGACCAACAGTTGGTGAGATTTTTTTTAAAGCATTCTATCTTGATTCTTTTTATAAAAATAATCATTTTTAAATAAATTTTGAACAACATATAATATGTTTTCAATAGGTCAAAGAAAATGATACAATGTCTCAACATGTTGCGATAATTCACACACATAAGCTTGATGGGCACGAGGGGTCCGGTGATAACATTACGGTTGATGTCGGCATGACCAATGAATCTATGGTTTTCACTAGCACCCAACATCCTAGAAGTATAAGTAAACACATGCGTGGTTCATTTGAATCATCCCACAGACAAGAAAAAAAACACATACTCGGAAAATATAGATTTTAATTAATCCACAATGCACAATCGTGTTAATTTTGATTAAATTTGTTTATAGACTAATGATAATCTGAGTCTTGAAAATTGTCAATGACATATGTCATTTTTCTAATGTGCAGCCACGTCCAACACATCACCCAGACCCATGGTGTCTACCGTCTAGGACACTACTTACATACACAGCAACAAGAGATTCAATCTATAGGAGTTCTTCTCTCTTGAGGTTCATGTATGAATAAATTCAGAGATTTAAATTTATTTATATTAGTATTTGTTTTGGATTTTATCATTCAATTTAACTGGTTTTCCTTAAAATCAGGGCTTACAATGCCACCACCCCTTTAATCTAGTGCAATAGTATATCAATTATGGATAACAACAACATTCATAGCGTAAAAATCTACCTTGATTTAATTCCTTTTTAAGTGCTAAATGTTCTCTTTTTAACTTCCTACATATAACACACTGATATTCTTAAATTATTGATTCTCACAGAATTTTCGCAACCTCAATCTCATGTTCAACCCACGGCCACCCCCTCTACTCATTGCTTAAGGAGTATAATATGCCCACCTATCCTTCCACCTCATGGTAGGGGAAAGAGGATAGTGTTCCATGGAACAAGCAAGGGAACACATAATTAGACCACTTCAGAGTTCCCCAACTTTTCATTGGGCGACATGTAGAGTGCTAGAGGCACTTCTATTTTAGACAATATATATATGGATGAGGAGTATCTTGGATTTGACAACCTTTACAACATGGTGGTAGTAGGGAAACATTATGATGATCTTATTCAGTCCGCATAAAAGGAGCTATTAGTGCCACAACAACAACTTGTTGGTCCTCAAAATAGTCTCACCCCATTTTGCCATTGAAAATCTATCAATTTACGGCCTCTACCATATTTTATCTCCTATGTTATGCCTAAGAAGTCTCTTCCTTCCTTTTGTTTCCGTAATCAATCTTTCTGGGTTGAGGATCACGTATGGATCCATGGTTGTTTCCTTGTTTCTCTATTTTTCTAGAAAGGGTCTATAATTTGGGTCTCCCATTCTCTGTTCATCTAAAACTCGGGCTCTCCCATTCTTTCCACTTTCCACAGTCAGATTTGTTTGTCCTTGTCATTTTTTCCCTAAATACTTGAGGAAAAATGAATGGATGTAGCTTGGAGGAATGTATTTGAGCCTTGTAACATTTCTAAATTCTCTGTCCTTGGAGAAAATTTCATCTCCGGGCTCAAATGGTCATTTTTCTGCATTTTACAATTTGAGGCATTTCTCCTGGTTAAATTTACATCCTTGCATCAATAGGAAACATGGCCTCTTTTGGTTGGATGCGGCTCGGTGGGGTACTTCAAAAATTTATGAATCACCTCAACTTAAAAACCTGTCTACGTGGAAGAACAACGCTCATTTGAATATTTTCTTTTTGGTTGGCCTTGGAGTTACGCCGGGAGGACATGTGGAGGTTTCTACTACTTTTCCCAAACTTAGACAAAATTTTATGCAACCAATACTATTTGGTGGGACAGGGACACATGGTGAGCCCACACTCATTCAAGGTCTCCACTTTGGGCACCATTTTGAAATTACACCATGAAGACACGTGGAGGTTTCCACCGGGTCTTCCCATACTTAGTCTTGTTTCAAATATTTTGAGAGGCCTGAGATATATGGAGGGACGGGGCATGTTTGAGGAGCGGCCCTTGAGTTTTGTGTTAAAGAAGCGCCAAGAGGACACTTAGAGGCCTCCACTCACTTTACATTTTTCTTAGACTTTTCAACGGCCAAAGGAGATTACCTCATACCCTAACACATGGCACCTTCCACTGAGCTTTAAGCCTTCAAACAAATTTTTTCAGGCCAGGACACGTGGTGAGCCTGCGCTCATTCAAGGTCTCAACTTTTGGGGACCATCTCAAGATGCACCATTGTGATGCGTGGCAGTTTGAAAAGTCAAAAGGTGGGGAGGCGGACCATCGGAGGAAACTTGGATTTTTTCTCTTGTCATCAAAAGGATTAAAAATAAAAATGGCCTACAAGCCCGACAAAGGATACTCAAACTTTTGTTCCATCCAATAATGGCGGAGAGCAGGCTTTTGGGGGAAATTTGGAAAATTTTCCTTTTGTGAAAAAAGGAGCTAAAGTATAAAAAGAGAGCATGTTTCCACTAGGACCCACATTGGGACACCTATCAGACCCATTTTTTGAAGGCAAAAGGGCAGAGCTATGGGGGAAACTTGGAAAATTTTCCCTTTTCCAAAAGGGAGGTGAAATAGCATAATTTGGCCATGGTTCCTCTGGGACCCACCTTAGGACACGTGTCAGGCTCATTTCTCAAAGGTGAAGGTGCGGAGCAAAATGTGAAAATTTTACATTTTTCTAAAAGTTGAAAAGGGAAAAAAGAAACCTGCAGGCCCATTTTAAAGTGGATCTCCCATGTGGACAATCCAAATTCAAAATAAAAATCAACGACAGCTATGCATCTGTATATGATTTTTCTGCCATTTTCACTCTAGAGCTCCTAGGGGATGCGTATTCTTATGGTTTTTATCATTTCTTGGATTCTCCTACATGCTAAATGAAGAATAACATTAATCTAGTAGCTTGGTTTTGTGGGGAAGATCTGTAAACATATCTCACCATTAAATATGCAATCTGACTGTCAAATTTGACCCAATTTTTCTTTCCTTGGAACACAAAATACCTGTTGATATCTTGGTTTGGTGAGGAAAATACGGGGACATCTTTTACCATTAAGATGAGATCTGACCTTTGGGCTTGATCTGATCTTCCATTTTTCCTTCCCGGGCACGTAAGGAACTAGATTAGATAGATTAGGGGCAGAAGTGGTTGGCAAGTAAAAGGAAGAGTGATCTACCGAAGAAGGAGTTGAATGCGGGAGGTGTTCGAAAAGATCTACCCCTTGAGCACCTGACAACTTTTTATAGATTTGATTCTGGGAATCGTGATCGGGATCATGGCGAGCACTGGTGCACTCAATGTTTGGGTTTTGGGGGAAACTCTGTTGTAAAATGATATAAATGGCATGATTTTTTCTATGAAAAGGGTTGGAAGGTTGGAGTGTTAGAGGTCGAATCTGATTTTCTAAGAAAAAGCTTGATAGAACCCGTCTTTTTGAGAAACTATCTAAAGAAACTTATTCATCTCCTTTGTGTTAAATTTGATCATGTCAAGGTGGTTGCGAGTGTACAGCCATTGACAAGCTCTGATATTTTTTGAGAAACTTTCCCCTGCTGATAAATTTAATCAAACTTGAGTTAATCTATGTTATTTTTGGGAAAAATTTGTGTTTTCTTCGTTTCTAAATGTCTACAAGTATTTTTCTTATTCTCATTGCATTCTTACATTGAAATCTATGTGAATCACACAAGATCTTATCCTTGTGATAGTTTGGTGGCATTTGCAGTTTCATTTATCAGAAGAGCTTTCATTTGATGATGAAATAAAAAAATTTAAAATCACTTGTAACTCTAGCATGTCTATAAGATTGTTTTTTAGCCTTTGAGGGTATCTTAGGCGTGATGAAACAAAGATTGAAAATGTTCAGTTAAGTTTTCCAATTTGAGCCTTCATTTTGGATCCTTGAAGTTTGTGTGAAAAGTGCTAATCTAGGCCTCCATTGAAGCACATATTCTCAGTTAAAGTAACATCTTAGCTACTCAAGCATTCATTGTTTGAGCTCTTCATTTTTGTAAAAGTTCTCAAAGATTTGGTATAATCAACTTTATCCTGCTTCACCTCCCACCCAAAATCATTCAAAAACAGTTAATATTACCCATACTACCCCTTTTTTCCTGTGTGTATACAGATGCACAATTTCTATTACCAAAACATGTAGAAACACTCAGGTTTTCATTGTCTTTAGTGGCCTAAACCTTGCTTAGAAAATATCTCCATTATCTAGAGTGACAACTCATGAGAGTTAGGTTTTGTTGTATTGATCATATTTTCTTCAAGGTCTTCTTAAACACTTCACAAGGAAGGAATTCCCCATCTCCTCCATAAATAGTAGGCTACAAAGGGTTCTCTCACCCTGGTTGAAAGGCACAACCATAAAGTAGTGAGGATAGATCAAATCCTTTTTAGGGTGTTATCCATTTCTCCACATCTGAGTGACAGAGGGCCAGTTAGATCCCATCCCCGGATACAAAATGACTCACTATGATCTATTTGTCTCTAATCTTCCTGCCAAACATGTGATGCTGCTCAAACTTTGAAGGAGAATCAATTTGGGTACCAACACAACCCACTTCAAATCGTCCTTCACCAATTAGGGAGGAAAATTTGGATGATGATGCAAAAATAAATTTTTTAACTCACATTATTTTGGATGACAATTGTACACCCTTGTGATGGAAAATATTATTCTGATATTACATAATATATGATATGGGAGATTAGAGAGAAAGCTATGATCAAAGAAATTAATGAAAGATATCATAATTTTTCACATAGGGAACAAATTTTTTCATTGATTAAAAATGAACCGGTTAAGATTGATGCTTTACTTGCTCAAGCACAATCTGGTAATATTGTCACCAAAAATAATTACAATAATGATAATGTTTTAAATATAATGCTTAACAGATTGGAAAATTTGAACACCGAGGCACAATCATATTACAATAAGTGGAATAGAGAAAAAAACTTGTCACTATTGCAAATGTGGAGAAAGACTTGGCCTTGGTAAGTACTTAATATTTTGAAGATTATATTTTATGTTGTTATAGTTTATCTACTTTCTAACTATGATATTTTTACGTGCAGTCCAAATACCGACATTGAAGACTAAAGTGCAGGTGTTATATGAGCACCTTAAAAATAAAAAGAAAGTGTATGAGGAGAAATAGCCTTCAAAGAGAAACTTGTTTTGTTAAACAAGAAGAAAAATACATTGCAAAAGATTATAAAGGAGCATGGATTTGATCCTGATATTCTATTGAAGAAAAAAATTGATGAGGATCCTACTCTCCTTTCAGCAGGAGATGTAACTAGTGAGGATAGGCAAAATCTTGAAAATATTAATGCCATTGTAAATGAATTAGTTTAGTCTAGTGTTATTAAAGATAGTTCAAATGTTGATGTTGTAGAAGCTTCTCCAAGACAAGGATCCAAATGAAGAAAAAATATTGATGTCAATCATTGTATTTGTGAAATGAAAACATTATCTTATTTTAAAACTTGTACAATTGATGAATAGTAATACATGGATTTACAATTTAGTTTCAAACATGGATGGACTCAATATTGAAAACTTGGATGTACATTTTTCTCTTGAATCTTGATAGTTGATTCTTGATGTATAGATAGATTATACTTATAGTGTATTTTCAAATCAACTGAATTAAATACAAAAAACATTATCTCTAGACTCCTATGTATTTTATTAATCCCCATAATATTGATGGATATATGGATTATAATATGTTTTCAAACATGTGTGGATTTAATATTGAGAAATCAAAGATTGAACATACTTTCCTAAGTAATGTAATTAAATTTTTTTACATCATCCAGTTTGCACAACTAGTTACTATCTGTTATTTCACACAATATATAAAAACATAGAAGTGATTTAAAATTTCCAAACATTATATACAAAATATATGTAAAGGAAAAATAACTAAATGACGAGTCACAATATATATATCGAAAAAGAAAATGATCAAGTTTACAGTAATCAAACAACCCTATCCTTAATGGTCCTTCATCACTTATTTTATCTTTTGTAGTTGTATATCCACCAAAGTCCAATTCAATTTCAACATAATCTGAGTCTCCATTGGTTGTTATCTAATTGACAACTCTCGATCTGCAAGGGATGTCCAAGTAGCTAATGCTCTTTCATATGGAAATGTGTCCACTCCATATATTGAAACATATAGTCTTAAACAATTTTTATATTTTCGTCCAATGTGTTGTGAAGTTTTGACTTAAAAATATTAATGCGTTGAAAACCATTTCATCTTCAACTTACCCCAGAATCATTATCTGTATGATTTCATACAGTTTGAAGTATTCACTTATAGTTTCCCTCAAAATAATGCTACTGTGATATAACTTTCTCCATGATAGTGTAATGGCTCCATTTTCTGTTGGTTTAGTAAGGATCTTATATGTGTTGAATGTGATATGAGTAATTTTCTATTCAATATACCATTCAATTCTCCTCCATTAACATATGAAGATTTACAAAACTGATCCATTAGTCTAGACATGTATTTTGTAAAGAGTTGAGTTGTTTGTTCTTCACCAATCATTGGATTCCAGAAATTGGGATTTACAACTCCCATGGCCTCAAGCAGATCACTATTCTTAAATCATTCTCTGATCTCAGAAGATAATGTTTTAGATATCTTCATTAATTTTTTCGTATCAAACATTGTAGCATCAAATAGAAGGCTTGTCACTGGTACTTCCTCAATATCAAAACCTAGGACATAAGGATCTCTTTGCAAAGTGTGCATTGGTATATTTTTCCCATCAAATGAGATACAAAGATGACCATTGATATTGAATTTCAAATATCTATTGGGATATTTTATATCTGTTAAGACCCTCTAACTACTGAATATTGGCTTTTGAAACCCGATCCAAAAATTTAGGTCAAAATATTAATCAACTTTAGACCCCTATAGGCTTATTAAAATAAGCCGATAAAATTACCCCTTTTTAGATAAATCAACTCAAAATAATGAAGAATAAAAACACACTTCACATGAGTTGATTATAGAATTTGGAAATAGCCTACGTGTCTGGGTTCTTATAGAACCATTCCACTAGTCAAAATTGTAAGTACAATAAATTTTCTTACAATAAAACCTAATGGAACTTCAACTTTCCTAATAGTCCTCCGGTCCTTCAAAGAACATTGTTGATCGTCGGGAACTATCCTGCTAATTCTTGCGCATACGTATGTTGTTGTGTGGCACTATGGTCCTATTGGGTAGTTTGAATAACTCCTAATAACAATTTACCTATTAAAAATAATAGGTCTTAAACTCAAAATTTAGCCTAAAAAGACTAATACAAATGCTTAAAATAGGATTTCTTAAGAAAATATCCCTTAGCTCTTAAATATCTCCTCAAGCTCTTGGATTGAGCTTGTGAGTGTCATGTCCTTTTTGGAGAGGGGTCAAGCCCCTTTATATAGTGGTTCGGGCCCACTTTTTGTTGATAAGGCCTATCAGCCTTTTCTTTATCCACCCACCGAGCTATGTGGGTTGGTTGGTCGCCACATATATGAAGGGTTTTGTATCGAGGTCGAATCCCCGCCTCGCCTTCTATTTTTCTTGGCCATTAAATGCCCAATCGAGTCATCCTCATTGTGTCATGACTTGTCCATGTCACCCACCAAGGTCTCTTCTACCACCATGTCCCTACTTTGTGTTGCTTGATGCCCATGTGTCCATGTTGCCATGTCCTCCCGAGGCATATGCCTCCCGCTATGTCATCCACATTTGTCTCCACGCTATCACGTTGAGCTGACCACCTTATCCAACTTCATGTGGATGATCCCACATTGATCGGGAGCAAATAAATGAGGGCTTAATATAGCCCATGGAAGTTAAACCATTTTGTGGCAATGACCGCGTTCTCTATTTTTTCTGACCAATGTGATTATCCCTCATCTCGTCAGTAGCTCAGGAATTGACTTGAATAACTTGCCCTTGCTTGCACTTGCAAATAAAATTAGTAATAACTCAATCCATAAGCACAATGCATAACTTGGTTATATAGCTTTCCCGAGTTGACTAATAGGGCAAAGTGGTGGTAGGCCACATGGTGGCTTGAGGACCCACCACATAGAAAATTCATTTGTCGATTGTATACAAAGACGAAGATGACATCAAATGATGACGACCAGAGGTATAAAACCAAAATAATCACCTTCGCATGATCATATTTTCCACTTTGCTTCGTGACTTGTAAGTTGACCTAGTCCCATCTAGGGTTGACAACAACTTTGAATAGCCACAAAATGTGTGTACGGACTCCATTTGCAGCGTTTAAATAGTTGCCAAAAAGCTCTGGGAGTCAAATTCCACATTGTATCAATCCTAGGAGATTTAGGGAACATTGTGTCCTCCGTATTGACCTCCAGATCACACCTCTCCAATGGGAAAGAATTTTTATCCCAAAAATCTTGTGAATCCAATATCATGTTGTTGAAAAGAGATATATGTAATATAATGCGATCCTGGACATGTTGATGATACTTGATGGTTTTGTTCATCCTGTTGCCTGAGACTATTTCCTCTACATAGAATTAAATTTGGTGTCATTGAAGAAGACACTTTGATCCACCCCATTGTATGGCCTCATCCTCTACACGGTATTGAAAAGTGTTTGATGGTGATTTACCCCACTACATGACTTCCACCTCTACACAGTATAAGATCGAATGATGATTTCGATTAGGTACCATCTCGTTGTATGGTCATAATTCCTTTTCTCGAGATAACATCGGTGATTTCAATCAGTATACTCAATAGATGAAAAATATCCAATTTTATAGATATGAGTATTTAACTGTAGACACTAAAAGGTGATTAGGAGATATTATATGTGCCCTTAAAAGGGGTCTTTATACAACTTCCAAATACAAGTGTAAGGAAATCATTTCCTAATACATCATACAAGATTAGTTGTAATAATTCTCTAGTTTTTGAATCTTTGTACAATAATCTTAAATATTAGAACCTTGTCCTTAGTACTTTCCAAATATCAAAACCTAGGACATAAGGATCTCTTTGGAAAGTGTGCATTGGTATATTTTCCCCATCAACTAAGATACAAAGATAACCACTTGATATTGATCTTTAACTATCTATTGGGATTTTAATATCTGTTAAGACCTTCCAACTACTGAATATTTTCTTCTGAAACCATTCTTGGATAGAATATAATTTATCCAAAATCATACATACATGTTTCCTTAATTTGATAAAATCAACAATGTATATAGATCTTTCTTGAGCTTGTTTCACCAAGTTGTTTATTTCCTTCAGCATTGGCAAAATACCGCATAATGTTAATAATGTCTCAAAATTAGTCAAGTGATATAGCAGATCTTTCTCCTTGTTAACTTCTCTATGATTCTTTAACATATACCCTGCTAATGACATGTATTCCTTAAAAAATTGTAAGTTGGATCATACAATGATATCCATCTTCTATCAACACCATTCACCAATTTTTACCATTTTTAATTCAAACAGAAAATTTCTTAAAATACAAAAACTTTTAGGACTTCTTGTCATGTATGAATGCAAATCACTTATAAACTCTTCCACTTTAGCAACATTTTCAAAATTACTTACAATCTTTTAAGTGAGATTCATTACAGAGCCATGAAGTGAATAGACCTATCATGTGCTTTGTTTGGAAAATAATGATCTAAAAGTTATGTCGAAATAAGAGGACATGATATCATAGGTGATGGTGTCTAAGTTAATTTCTCGTGTCTTGGTAATGGGTTCATATCTGATTCTTTCAATTGCCTCGATAATTTCATGTTCACTTTACTATAGATTTCACATCCACTTCATTTTAGGGTTCATATTTTGCACATATACCTATAAAAAAACCATAGCTACCTGCACAATACTCAAACACACATTAGACTAAATAAAGTACGTGAATTCTTGAATCATGTTGACCTTGATGAGCACCCCAATGTGATTGTCACCAAGAACTTCATTACTTTTCATACACAATGTAGTTCTGTCTATGTGTGTGATAGAAATCATGCCCATTAAATTTAGGTTTCCATTGTGCAAGTTACACCAATATAGTAGGCTACAAATAACTTTCCCCTAAGATAATGTTTGTTCTGAGAATTCAAAAATTTCCCATCCTATAGAGTGAATGATGTATCCCAAATGCACTCCTTAAGTTGTTCCCTTTTCCTAAAGTAGTAGAGAGAAAATTGTAACTCAATTGCCACTTATAATAGTTAGTAGGTTATGTATATATATGATTCATTTGCTTGAATTTTGACATTAACAACACTAGAAGCTGACCCAAATTGATCAATAAAAACTTAAAAATATAAACAAGTGATGGGTTATTTTTAAAATAAAGGGACAAAATCTCCCATAGGGGACAATATTGTTGGATTCTACTATCCCTTACTAGGCTCTTATGTCTAAAAATATCCAAGGATAAAACATGAAATTTTAAGCCTAATACATTGTGTGATGTCCAAAAGTAAAGGGATAATTCCAAAAAAGAAGAGGATGAAAGCATGGAAACATAAAACAATATTCATGTAAAATAAAACAAGTGTTTTGAATGTCTAGTTTTCTTTCTTCGTGTAGACACAAAATCATGCACTTTAGACATTATTTAGTCATGGTCTCATACTACTATTTAGAAGGTTTTGAGTGAAGAAAGTACTAATTAACCCCCATCTTTTAGCCATTTTACTTTATTATATTTCATTATTCCCGACCTCTTGCACCCACATGCACAATCGACTTTTTTCATTTTGTGTTATTTTAGCTTTGTATGGGGTGCCCACGGGAACCCTGGTCCCACCAGGGGCACCCAAATACTTTTTGAACTTTCCTACCACTTTTTGGGGAATTTCTAACCGTTTTAGCTTCTTATCTTTTTGGTGGTTAGACATTTCGGGGTTAATTATGAAATTAGATTAAGAGAACGCTATAAATATAAAGTTATGAGACCATATTGTGGGACCAAGCACTAGTCACTACTATCATCCACCTAAGGTTGCATTCATATAAGTCATTTGGAGATCATTTATGTATATTTAGCTCCATCAAAAAGGAAAAAGTTGGTTCATCTGCATCACACAAGCATAAGAGGGGATTTTATTCTATTCCATCCACCATTCTACTACATTTTTACATCTAGTTATTACTCGCTACTTCACAAAGTGCGATTGACACAAGAGCACCTAGGGAACATGATTCACACACACACACACTAGAACTACATTTGGGTTTGGAATGTAGTGCAACAATTAGTTAGTAAGTCCACTATTATGGAAGCTAAGGTCAATCTGACCTATTCATTTGCATTATTTTTTTTTAGGGTTTTGATACTTCTTGTGGTCTCTTGTAGGTCTTTCTTTCATCTTGGATTATCAGCGACATCTGGTGCAATGTAGTGAATATGATGTGACACACAACAAGGGTTTTAGACCACCTTCCGAACCTATAAAACTCAGTTTTGGACCTCCTACATAGACCGGAGCGCCATATTGCAAACTCGGGTGCCCATAGGCTCCCCAATCCTTATCTAGGTGCACCAATTAAAGAGAATCGGTCTAGATCTATCCTTTTTAGGACCTCTACATAATCATTTTTACTTCTAGATTATTATTTTTATTTTGTGACACATTCTAGTGAGCTCCTCTTACCATTTAAGTCACTTCCTCACTCTTCTTGTATATTAGGGTTTCTATTTACATTAGCTTAGTTGTTTGGGTTACTCTCCATAGTTCTTAGTAAATTTATTTAGTGTATTTACATGCTTGAGCTAGATTAGATTAACTATAATATATCCACTTATTTAGTTAATGATTTTGGTGAACCCGACTCAATCATTCACGCTTCTAGTTTCTTCATTCATGCCTTATCATTCTAGGTTTTATTCTCCTTTATCTATGGCTCACTACCACACTTTTTTTAGTAAAGAACATCTTAAGGTCATTAATGATCATATTTTTGAGCAACCTCAAGATCTATACTTAATTTTACATGTGGCTCCTGAGGAAGAAACTAATTTGGTGGAACTCAATGCTTACGTGGTTATACCAACCTCTCTTTCCTCTTAACCACTTGTTTCCACTCTTCTACCTATCTCTAATATTCCTTTTTCTATTAATACTCCTAGCAATCATTTTACACCACCCTTAGTTTATCATATATGAAAGGTTTCATTCGTTGGCAATCAAGACTTAAATTTTCTTTATCATGACCTTCAAGCTCAAATCCGTAAGTTACAACATACCAATTCCCATGCATCACTGTATTTATATTCTACCTTATTGTTGCATAATCCATTTTCACCTGCCATCTCTACTTATATGCTTCCCATTTTCAATGGGCATGGTGACCCGCGGGAGAATCTTAGAGTGTTTTATGTAGCTTGTCTATATTTTTCTCAAGATCATATTCTCTTATCAAAATCCTTTCCTTATAGTCTCAATGACCATGCGATGTGTTGGTTTTATGACCTACCTAGTCACTTGGTAACTTCCTTCACACATTTTGCCAATGCCTTTATTACGCATTTCTCCATCATTATCAGCTCTAAGATCTCTTATGCTTAGCTAATAGCTAACTTAAACATGGATCCAATGAACACTTCACTAACTACATTTTAAGGTATAAGAACAATTTAGCTAAGATGAAAAATGTTCTTGCGGACTCGAGCTTCAGGACTTGTTCATTCAGAGTCTCTTACCACCTCTCTAAGAGAGTGTTCTATTTGATACCTCTCCTTCATTCAATCAACTTTTTCATACTCTTAAGCTTCATGAGACCAAACTCCTATCCATAGGCAAGCTTAAGTATTAGGAACAAGCTTTGCCCTCCACTCATTTTCAAAACAAGATGCCATTCAAACCCTCTACAACTAAACCAACCGACACTAAAATCATTGTCAACACAATCACTCCTACTAAGGAGGTTCAATCATAGTAACCTTGGCACATGTTTAACAACTTTCCAATGGCTCCACATCTTATATTGAAGAAACTTCTCGAGATAAATATTATTACCCTTCCTCCACCACTTGAGTTAGACCCATCACGACCAAAATGTAGGAAATACAATGATAAATTCCACTGTGATAATCATCGACATGTGGGAAATTCTACAAATAGATGTTTCAAACTCGTATAATCATCCAAGATCTAATTGATGACAACAAACTAGAGTTTCTAGAATCTACTAACCCTGCACCGACCAACAACAAGGGTAAACTCAATATTTTTAACAATGAATCTCAACAATGTGACAAGAAGACATCCAAATCTTCTGCCAATCATACATATCACACAATACCTCCTCCTGGATCAAGAGCTCTTGATTTATTATTTGCAAACACTGATGCTTTGCCACCAATCATTTCTTTCTTTGACATTGATTATCATGTGAATTTCACATCTAATCATTTACATATCAATGCATATATTGGCTCGACCTCCATTAACAACACTAAGGTTGACCCATCATAGCCCATTAGTGCATGTTCTATTTCACTTCTTAAGGCTATCGGTTATCCTCCATCATAAATTGAGTATCCTTTCAAAAAACCATTTGGAATTTTCAAACTACATGTCATGATCAGTCCTCTTACTCTTCTTGTGCCTTTCCTCGTTGAAAAACACATTTTCTGGATGCAACATGCTTCTCGAACTCAATTGGATTCATCGTTCTCAATCTATCATTTCTATGAATCATTTGTGACTCAAATATAGTTACCAAAAACATGTTATTTCTATTTATGGCATCCCTCCATCTACTCCATGGTCATTGTCTCCTCACAAAGTAGCTAGCACAGTCTACTCCTAACTAACCTACTCAAGAATTATCTATATGACTACATCATTCCACTAGTCCTACACATATGTATAGGCCCATTGCTAGGAAAATTACCGCATCTTGACATAGGTCTCCACCTTGGATTATTCCACATGGGTATTCATCATATTGGAATTCAACATCATGTAGATCTCCGTCACTAAAAATTTTGTGATGCCACGACCTTCATCATACATTCATCCATCACATGCGCATAGACTTCACTCACCAACATAGTGTCATCTACTATACCACCACTATTAGAGCATAGTCATACATTTTCACCATCACATGTGTTAGATGGAGGACATTCATCCTTCATGATCATTAGTTAGCCTACACATTCATGTATACTTAGGAGGATTGCATCTAATACATCCCCCACTCATATTAGCATCTATCATCTTTACATTCCCATACATCAATCTTCTCACACACGCATACTCATTCATACTTTAGTGTCATCATTACCCAATGACACACTCTTGTGCTTCGGTTCACATGTGATCAAAGGGTGTACTACACATGAACCCCACACACTACACATTAGGAACCACACATCACATCTCATGTCATACATTCTATATCATTTCAATCTTTACATATATTTACATCACACATCGTACATATCCAACACTTTCATGGTCTATGACTCTAGAATTTTAAATACTAGATCGAACGCATCTTACACTCATTAGTCTACATCATACATTACATCTTATACATCATAAATTACACATTCTACTCATCACATGGTCATCTATTATCATCACGCATAGTACATTGTCTTCTATGTGTTGCACTCACTACCCTATGACGCACTTTAGTTCCTCGGTTCATACTCGACTGCTGAGGGTTTACAAATAAAATGGACATTATCATACTTACATGTTCATCATTCACACTTCCATAATCTGACATTACTAGGGTAGT
Source organism: Taxus wallichiana var. yunnanensis (assembly GCA_018340775.1). Classification (NCBI taxonomy): domain Eukaryota; kingdom Viridiplantae; phylum Streptophyta; class Pinopsida; order Cupressales; family Taxaceae; genus Taxus; species Taxus wallichiana. Next base: position 903,212,601 of record CM031235.1, on the reverse strand, counting down.
GACATATGCTATAGGCTAAATGGTCACTTTGTTGTTGCGGATCACAACACCCCTGGATGTAGATCAGGCTTCTAGGTTGATCACTTTAGCATCCAGTGTGATTGCACAACATGGAAACCTCTCTCCAAGTGTGTGACTTGTGAAATCGAGAGAGGAATCTCCGGAGATTAGAGGCTGGTTCCTCAAACTCCTCTCGATTATATCTAATGCTTGCACAACTACAGAGGTTTAGATCTTAATCCTACTCTAAATTGCAAGGAGACAGGATAGAAGTGCAAAAATTTAAACTAACTAAAGATGGTGATGCACCAAAAAGGAGAGGTGAATATTTTTTCATGTAAATAGACACAAACCAAAGATTGCAACATAAAACATACACAAGCTGATAAGATATAATTTATGATCCGAAATGAAGCAAATAATACAAACAAAGGATCAAACCCATTCACAAAGCTTGCATTATCATTTCCAATGTCAAAACCACTGCATTACAACCTCAGAGAGGTAAAAAACTATTACAGTCTTTTAAGAGGTCTGATTCTTGCAAAAATCACTTGCTGGAGGTGAAAGAAGAAGTCTGCTATGCCAAAAAGTATCTCCCCTTATAAATGAGCCAAAACTGGCTTTTACATTGCATGGGTCGAGCCCAGGAGAGAGAAAACATACAAAACGTGGGAGCCCATTCCTCATTGACTACGATGCATTAAATCAGCATGGGGGACCTTACAAACCCATACCCTACCATTTCTGACCAAAATGGAGGAGAATGCGACCCATTCTGCATTAAATTTAGTCGCTGAAATGTCATTTCTGGCCATGAACACACGTCAGATCCGTTTCTTAACTTTCTCTCTCTAGACTAAACCAAAATTCAAGATTGACCTTGGAATCATGTAGAGAATTTTATAAGCTTTCCAATGATATAAAGAACGTGCAAATCCGAGCTCTGGATCGAAAGATATGGCGATCTGAAGATTTAGGGCACAAAACAGGCAAAAATGGATTTTGAAATTTTTTCCTGCGCTCTGCCACCTGGATGACACGTGTCAAGCACTGATTGGATGCGTAATTCTCTCTCCTTCCCTGTCCCATGGGTTTTCCTTGAAAGTTTTGCCCTTTTGTGATTTTGGAACATTTTCCACTTTTTTCCCGCGTCCCCGCCACTGGGGACACGTGGCATGATTTGATTGGAGGATAGGGGCACGGGGTCATCCTTTACTTTTTTAGTTTTTGCCAAAACTCTTGCCAAATTCTCTAATTCCTCCCTGAGCTCCACACTCCCCTTCTCCTTAGGACACGTGTCCTCTTTTGATTGGCTCGGCCAACGCTTCAAACCTTGCCCTTTGAAATTTTGGACGTTTTCCCTTGTGACACGTGGCGTTTCCTGATTCGTCCCGCGGCCTCGCCGGCTTTTCGCGTCCACCACATCCTTTCGTCCCGAATGTCCCAAACTATTCGGGACAAAAAATTCTGATCCGCCTGATTCAGGCTTCCCTGTCCCATTTGAAGCGAAGACACGTGGCGTGATTTGATTGTCTCTCGGCCCCCACGTCCTCGCGCGTACTTCGCCCAACTGTCCCAATGTGAAAGTTCTCCTTTTGGCCGATCCGGCGGTTCGCGTCCTCGCGGCCCGATGTCCTGCATCGCTTCCGCTCGGTAGTTAGTCGATTTTGCTTTGACCTTCGGCCGGTTCGCCTTTCTGCGTCCTGCGTGTCCTCACAGCCCGGATGTCCCTATGCTCTACTGACCGCCTAGCGGCCTTTCGGCCGATTCACGCCCCGACGTCCCAACTGTCTCAAGGGACGCCTGGACCAGGACTTATTCAATTTTCATGATTTTTCCTGGCCCAAGCTTGTTTTTTGCAACTTTTTCACCCATTTTTAGACCTTGCTCCTTTCTTCTTGGACAAGGGAGTTAGAAAAAATCTGAGGCGACCCTAGAAACATGATTTTTTCCCTTGAATCAATCTATCTTGCCTAGGACTTGAGTATTCTGATGCATGTTACCAAAATTACCCTGGGGGGTGAATTTTGATAACAATTTGGTGACTCAGTGGGGTCATCTCGCTCTGCTGGATGAAGTTGATACCAGCTTGCTCAAGTAGTCCATTGGGCATGGAGTCATCAAATATTCTACTTAGAACCCCAACCGACTTAGAATGTGTTAGAGGAAGATGGAATATCACCCGATGGGAGCAAGGATCAGAAAACATCTCCATGGACAGCAAGTCGTGCCAAAGCACTTAGGGAAAACAAGACTAACCTACAGCAAAACAATGTGCATAAGCACTTGGAGGAATGAAAATTTAATCTAATATTTACAAGGTAGTGAATTTCCCTCTGAAGCAACACTTGAGATAGATTCCATTGAATGGAATCTACAGCTTCTTCACCATCCAATGAGGCCAATTGGAAAGCATTGTTGTTCTTGCATTTCATGACCATATAGGGGCCACTCCAAATGGCATCAAATTTTGAATGCCTTCCCGGCTTTGCTCTATCCACATCCCATTTCAACACTAGATCTCCAACTTGAAAAGATCTATCCTTGGCCTTTCTATCAAAGGTCTTCTTGATCAATGCTTGGTCCTTCTCCATTGCTTGGGATGCCTGATTTCGATCTCTTGCAGCTCCATCAACTCGCATACCTCACCTCCTTGGGCTCAAATTCAAGCAACTCCAGCTGCTTCATGAGTTCCAATGTTGGCAACTCAAGTGACATGGGCAAGATTTTGCCTCTCTTCCATGACAAGCATGAATGGAGAGTTACCTGTGGATCTTTTGGGAGTTATCCTATCAGCCCATAAGGATGATTTCAGTTTAGTATGCCAAGACCTCTCGATTCTCGTCAAGAGTCCTCCTAATGATCCTCAACAAGTTCTTGTTTGTAGACTCGGCCTGACCATTACCTTGAGGGTAATAGTTTGATGAAGTGCTTAGGTAGATACCGTTCTTGACAACCCACTCACTCACCTTAGATCCAATCAATGCCAATGCATTATCGAGATTATTGTAGCGGTACACCAAATCTAGTTATTATCCCCTCGTAAAAGTCTAAGATGCTAGACTCATTTGCCTCTTTGAGTGCTACCATCGCCCATTTAGTGAAGTAGTCTCGTGGTCAGTCAAAATCCATTTATGCCCTTGGCTTGAATTGGGATTAATGACTCCAATGAAGTCCAAACCCCATTACATGAATGGCTGGTCAACTGAGATTGGATGTAATGGAAGGGCAGCAAGTCTCTCTTTTCCTGTGAAGAATGCACAATTCTTACACCTCTTGATCCATGCATAGCAATCACTGAAGATTTTAGGCCAATAATAACCAGCCTTCATGATTTTTAGAGCTATCACTCTTGGTGCAAAATGACCACCAGCTGGTCCACCATGGAACTCTTCCAACACCCTTTGAATCTGATTTGTGCTAATGTATATCAACAACACTCCATTCACATCTTTTTTGAACAAAACTCCATCAACAATGGCATACGGAACAGCCTGCAATCTGAAGTGTCTCCTTTGGGTCTTGTTCATCTTTGGAGGGCATAGGCCTGTGCCTAGGAAGTGTATTATATCTTGGGTCTAGCAAGGAGTGGGGGCAGCATTGTCTTCTTCTTGATTGCCACTTGGCTCATGGCTGTCTTGGACTATCAAAACAGCCTCTTCTTCATTGCATACTTCTTCTTGCTTCCCAAAACCAGCCACTCACACAATCCTTTCCCTCTTACTAGCTTGGTGATCTTGATCTCAATATCATATTCCATGACACAGTGATCCAACTTGCCATTTTCTCATTCAAATCCTTGTTGAGGAGGAAGTCCTTGACCTCGGCATGTGAGACCAAAGCAATGGACCTTGTTGTTTGAGACTAAATGCTTGAATTTCTTCAAGCTTCTGATCACCACAAGTACATGCTTCTTAATAAAAGAGTACCTCACCTCATAGTCATCTAGGCTCTGGCTGAAGAAGGTAATTGGCTGCTCATCATTATCCTTGTTCTGCTATACCAAAATGGCAGAAATAGTGTCGTTACCTCCAAATGCATAGAGGATGAAATCCTTGGAGAAGTCTCAGGTTGATGAGAGTTGGTGCTTGAGAGATGACTTCTTTTATTGCTTCAAAACTCTCCTTGCCTTCTGCTGTCCACTTGAAAGCCATGCTCTTCTTTAACATTTTGGTGATGGGCTTGACAAGGGCTGCAAAATCTGGGACAAACCTCCGAACAAAGTTTATCCTTCCCAAGAAACTCTGAAGGGCCTTCTTGTGGCTTGGCAATGGTAGTGCTCTTATGGCTTCAACCCTCTCTGGATCAATTGCTAATCCTTCCTTGGAGACAATATGGCCAAGGAGATTTCCTTCATGTGCAAGAAAGATGCACTTCTTAGGATTCAAAGACACTCCAAATCTCTTGCACCTCGTGAAGACTTGCCTCAAATGAGAGAGGTGGTCTGCTGCATTTTTGAAAAAACAAGTGATATCATCAAGGTAGATTAGCACCACATTGTTAATCAAACATTTGAATGCCATGTCCATTGCCCTTTGGAAGGTAGCACCAGTGTTGGACAGCCCAAATGGCATTTTCCTGTATGCAAAAGTTCCCCATTTGGTTGTGAAGGCTGTCTTGAACTGGTCCTCTTCCTTCACCATAATTTGATTGTAGCCTGAGTAGCCATCAAGTAGTGAAAACCTCTCGAGCCAGCCACCACTTGCAAGATTTGCTCCATGGAAGGGAGTGGGTAATGGTCCTTGAGAGAGGCTCTATTCAAGTCTCTGAAGTCAACACACAATCTGATCTCTCCACTCTTCTTTCTGACTAGAACTAAGTTGGCAACCCAACTAGAATGCTTGATTGGGAATATGATCCTTGACTCAATCATCTTGTCCAATTATTTCTTCATGAGAGGCTCCATGTGTGGATTGACTGGTCTTTGTTTCTGCTTGAAAGGCTTAGTATTTGGATTCAATTCGATGGTATGCTGAGCTAAGTTGGGATTGAAACCTTTCAAGTCTTCATAGCTCCAAGCAAATACGTCAGGGAACTCTTGACATAGTTGTATGAACTCATACCTTTCTTGTTCGGTTATCATCCTTCCAATTTGTAATGGTTTGTTCTCTTCTACCAAGATGGATACTTTAATCCTCTCTCTTGACTCGAATGTTTGCTTTCTCCTTTCTAAACCGATCATTAGGGTTAAAAATGGACTCCAAGGTGATAAGTCCCTTAGGTAGCTTGTTAGTTCTCACTGTACCACTTGGTCACCATACTTTGCTGTTCCAATTTTTCTTGATTCTTGGCTGAGAACTCAGCTTCTTCTTCAAGAAATAGATGATTTGCTGGTCATTTTCAAACACTTTCCAACCGACATTGTTATCTAGCATTGAAGGCATCACAATCACGTGGATGTTTGGCTGTACCTTATCTTGTTGAATGCTTTCCATAATTTCAAAGGATGCCCCTACTGCCGCAAGCCTCGTCGAGCTTTGATTCTCCTTCCTAGGAATGGATTTGATGCCAAAACCCTCAAAATCTTCCATGATGTCCCACACCCTATTCTTGTAGCACTTGAGAAGATCATTTTTGGCAAGCATGTCATCCTTTGACTGATTTACAATCAATTCACTGTCCCCAAAGAATTGCAAGTTCTTTATTTTCTTCTTTATTGCCCAATGCATCCCTTGCACCAAGGCTTCATATTCAGCAGTGTTATTGGAACATGCAAACTAAAATCTAAAAGCTAAATAGTACTTTACTCCTTGAGGTGAAACAAGCATGGCTCCACCTCCCGCACCTTGTCTACTCCTTGATCCATCAAAAACAACCGCCATACCTCATTGTCATCTTTGTGGTTTGGCTTGGTGATGCTAGGAATAGGCTGATTTTCTTCGTGTATGCAATAGACTCCTAGCTCAGATTCTTCTACTTCTTGATAAGGATCAAATGCATGTACCTTGTTTGCCCATTCATCAAGAGTTAGATCCGGGATGCTTCCAACCTTGGTGTCAAACTCATCAGTGCTTGGGTGATCTTCTTGATCAAATGCTAAGCAATTGGCATTGATCTGACTTGGAGCGTAAGGCTCAATATGGAAGTTTGCAATAGGTTCTGATCTGATTGTAGCCTTAGTTCCATACCTCGTTCTAAATAGCATGTGTGACCAATAGTAGACAAATATCCCCCAATCTTGGCTGTGAAGTCCCTTGACAAGCATAGGGCAAAGGGTGGTGGAAGGTCTATGACTGATACATCTTGTAAAACAACAACGTTTGGACATGCATGAAAGGTAAGACTCAAGTTTTTAATCACTCCAACTGTTGCTACTTTGTTTTCCCATCTAGTGCACTACCCCTTTGGATATGGTTTCATCTTTGGAGCCCTAGCCGATCAGCTATTTGTTTAGGCATTCTTGAGCTACTTGCCCCAGCCTATCATGCAATTGTGCACTAGCTGATTTCCAATGATCAATGAAACATAGAAAGGAGGGGTTTCAACATTTTACCTTGCTGTCCTCCACGATTTCCCTCAGTGGGCAAGCATTTATAAGTACCTTGTCTTGCATCCGAACTTGCTGATTCGAAGTTGGCCAGCCCTTCATGGCAGCTTGCGAGATCTCTTTGGCCAGGATGGATAGGGATTCCCACATTGATATATTGATGTTTGTCTTCTTCATCCGATCAATGATCTTGAATGGTGATGAAGGATCTCTTTCTTTGTCCCTTTACTCCTTGCATGTGGGCAGCAACAATGGGGCATTTGAGTTGGCCTAGGGGCTGTTCTTGGCTACCCTTGTGCATTTGAAATTGGACCTTACTTGCCAACCATTTGTGGAACCATGGAAGGTTGTGGATTGGTTGGGGCTAATGGCTCATGCAACACCTTGTGAAACTATGCAGTTTATGCCACAAAAATCCTCTGCTTTCCGATTTACCAATGTGGTGTCATTTGGGGCTGATTCTTTGTTGGAATGTTTCTTGTTGTTGGTTGTTTCCTTGAGTGCCCTCACCCTCCACACCAGTAGTTATCACCATTAGTGCTTGATTCAAAGGACCATTGAAGCACATGGATTGGTTATGAGGCTCATTGCATGGAAAGCACCAGTCATACTCCTGAGCAATGTTGTTTTGTGTTGGCACTAATGCCTTAGAGGCAGATATGGCATTTGGATTATAGGGCTGGAGTGGTCTATTGACAGGAGGCCTTGTTTAATTCATATTTGCAACTGGATTAGGAGGCCTTTGTCGTTGGTATGGCTACTGTTAGGCCGAGCTTGGGGTTGGTAAGAAGGTCTAAAACTTTGGGCTCTACCTTTTGAGAGTAACCAACTCATTGCCTAGGTTCTATAATTGTTTCATGACTTCTTGAAGCTCATTTGGGGCACTTGGAGATGAAGTGGAAGCTTCATTTGAATTTTGATTTCTAGAGTGGGAGAAGGATCCAAATTAGGTGCTTGACTAGTGTTTGGACTCTCTAAACTTGGAAGCAGTGGCATGGGAGGTCTAGGGGCAAGTTTTCCACTTGGATCAAACAATTTTCAGCCCTAATGGCAATGCTATAAGCAATAGGGATAGTTATGCCTCCCATGAACTGAATTAACATAGAAATATCAGAATTTAGAGCTTTGAGATAGTAGAGAAAAGCACCTTCTCATTGCTTTGACCGCCACCGAATCCTTTCCCAAGTCTTTTGAAATCTGAAGTTGAAATCAATTAGCTGCTCATTGGGAGCTCTCTTGATGGTTGTCAGCTGCTCCAAAAGAGACAAGTTGTCTCCCTTCTCTCCAAATTGCTCATGAAGTGTTATACACAGCTAATTCCAATTTGTGATAGAACCAGCTCCAAGGCTTCTAAACCATTGCAATGCTTTACCCTTGAATGAAGATGCCAGTAACTTGATAGCCACTTACATCTCATTGATTTCATGGATTGCACAAAGGTTAGCAATATCTTTAACATGATCACCTGGAGTAGTCTGATTTTCTCCAGTGAAGTAGGGAATGTTCTTCAAGGCTGCAATAGGAACTGGATGTTGTGCATTGAGGGAAAGTGGGCTACTACCTATGAAGTTGACGTAGGGGTTGTTTTGTGCCATTCTAATCGGTCTTAAAACCCTTGTTGACTGAATGAAAGGCCTACCAGGTGGAGGAGTTGAGAGAGTTCTGTTTGGTGGAGATGGAGACCTTTGAGTCCTTCTTCCTCTTTGCCTTCTTCTTGGAGATAACTACAGGTATTCAAACAACACTTCTTCTTCTCTAACTCTTGACCTTGTGGTGATTCTTCTCATGAGTTTTCAGGCCTGCACTTCTGAAACCAATTGATTCTTCCCCTTGGAGTTGCCAGATATGCAAATAATAGCTCTTTTCAAGCAAGAAAACTGCAGCAGATGCACATCAACCTTGTTGTAATAAAATGAGACCTCTAGGGTCCCACCGGTCGTGCCAAAACTATTGTTGTAGGATCAAAGCACCCCTGGATGCAGATCAGGCTTCTAGGTTGATCACTCTAGCATCCAGTGTGATTGCACAACATGGAAACCTCTCTCCAAGTGTGGGACTTGTGAAACTGAGAGAGGAATCTCTAGATTAGAGGCTGGTTCCTCAAACTCCTCTGATTAGATCTAATGCTTGCACAACTACAGAGGTTCAGATCTTAATCCTACTCTAAATTGCAAGGAGACAGGGATAGAAGTGCAAAAATTGAAACTAACTAAAGATGGTGATGCACCAAAAGGAGTGATGAATATTTTTGTCATGCAAATAGACACAAACCAAATATTGCAACATAAAACATACACAGGCTGATAAGATATAATTTATGATCTGAAATGAAGCAAATAATACAAACAAAGGATCAAACCCATTCACAAAGCTTGCATTATCATTTCCAATGTCAAAACCATCGCATTACAACCTCGGAGAGGTAAAAACCTGTTACTGAGTCTTTGAAGAGGTCTAATTCTTGCAAACAATCACTTCTTCAGAGGTGAAAGAAGAAGTCTGCTATGCCAAAAGTATCTCCCCTTAGAAATGAGCCAAAATCGGCTTTTACATTGCATGGGTCGAGCCTAGGAGAGAGAAAACATACAAAATGTGGGAGCCCATTCCTCATTGACTACATATGCATTAAATCAGCATGGGGGACCTTAAAACCCATACCCTACCATTTCGACCAAAATGGAGGAGAATGCGACCCATTCTGCATTAAATTTAGTCGCTGAAATGTCATTTCTGGCCATGAACATGCGTCAGAGCCGTTTCTTAACTTTCTCTCTCCATGAACCAAAATTCAAGATTGACCTTGGAATTATGTAGAGAATTTGATAATATTTCCAATGATATAAAGAACATGTAAATCCGAGCTCTGGATCGAAAGATATGGCGATCTGAAGATTTAGGGCACAAAACAGGCAAAAATGGATTTTGAAATTTTTTCCCGTGTTCTGCCACCTGGATGACACGTGTCAAGCGCTGATTGGATGTGTAATTCTCTCTCCTTCCCTGTCCCGTTGGTTTTCCTTGAAATTTTTTCCTTTTTGTGATTTTGGAACATTTTCCACTTTTTTCCTCGTCCCCGCCACTGGGGACACGTGGCATGATTTGATTGGAGGACAGGGGCACGGGGTCATCCTTTACTTTTTTAGTTTTTTGCCAAAACTCTTGCCAAATTCTCTAATTCCTCCCCGAGATCCACTCCCCCTTCTCCTTAGGACACGTGTCCTCTTTTGATTGGCTCGGGCCAACGCTTCAAACCTTGCCCTTGAAATTTTGGACATTTTCCCTTGTGACACGTGGCGTTTCCTGATTCGTCTGCGGGCCTGCCGGCTTTTCGCGTCCACCGTGTCCTTTTGTCCCAAATGTCCCAAACTGTTCGGGACAAAAACTTCCGATCTTCCTGATTCGGGATTCCTGTCCCATTTGAATTGAAGATGCGTGGTGTGATTTGATTGGCTCTCGGCTCCCCGCGTCCCTGTCAGCAGTATTTCTGCCCAACTGTCCCAATGCGAAAGTTCTCCTTTTCGGCCTATCCGGGCGGTTCGCGTCCTCACGGCCCATATGTCCCAAACTGTTCCGCTCAGCAGTTAGTCAATTTTTCTTTGACCTTCGGCCGGTTCGCCTTTCCGCATCCCGCGCGTCCTCACGACCCGGATGTCCCTATGCTCTGCTTGACCACTCAGCGGCGTTTCGCCGATTCGCGCCCGACGTCCCAACTTTCCCAAGGGACGCTGGACCAGGACTTAGCCAATTTTCATGATTTTTCCTGGCCCAAGCTTTTTTTTTGCAACTTTTTCACCCCTTTTTATAACTTTCTCCTTTCTTCTTGGACAGGGGAGTTAGAAAAAATCTGAGGGGACCCTAGAAACATGATTTTTTCCCTTGAATCAATCTATCTTGCTTGGGACTTGAGTATTCTAATGCATGTTACCAAAATTACCCAGGGGTGAATTTTGGATAACATTCACTTACTCTATCATCTTGTAGTGGTATACGCTTTAGGCTACATCATCACTCCTCTACTCATCTTGTAGTGATATATGCTTTAGGATACATTATCACTCTTTTGATAATATTTTTGTGATATACACTTTGGCTATAAGGTTCAAGCATACATCGTTACTAGGTCATATTTCACCAATACATACATAATCATCACAACGCGTTAGACACAACACACTTTGATGATTTCCTCGATGACACACTCTCACTTCTTGTTTCTTGTTCATGGTTGGTTTGTTACACATGTTAGTTAGATTATTGTATGTTATTTATCTATATCATACACACATAAGTGTTCACATAATTTTCTAGCTGTGATTGTAGATACATGTATCTTACATGCAACATGGATGCTCACCTTCTACCTTTCCTACATTGGTCACTGGGGGCATCCACATTTATCTCTCACAAGTGTTATTGTTTCATTTTATACTTAGCACTTTACATTACTTGGTTATACACAATTTTGACATACTAGTTATCTTTCTAACATGCTAATGGGTGCTTCATGTGCAACATTTTTTATAAAAAGGATATTCATTTCCATACTTGTTTGTTATATTGTCAGGTTATTCTTTGTTCTTGTATGCAGGCTCTACCTTATGTTTGGTGTGCACACATGTTTTTTTTTATGCGGCCATGATGGCCTTATTTTTCTTACAACATTGTGAGTGATGTCCCATGTTTGTAACCCACTTTTTGTGACTTACTTTATCTTCTTGCGTGTTTACATTACTTGCTTTTCTTGGTAGCTTTTACATTGTTTACGTAGATTACACATTGCTTTATACATATATGCGTGTACTAATACTTGTATTTGTATTGCCTTATTTTTGTGCACGCCTTGGTTTCTACCAAGCGCATTTCTTTCCTCTGTAGAGTATATTTATAGAGTTCATGTGGTTGGTCCTCTTCTGGGGCCACATTCTCCTATCAGCGATGTCACATGCGCCCCCAAAGAGGGTGGAATCATTTGTGGTGTTTACACAATGCTTCTACACTGTCTGGTTCGATTCATTTCACTTTCTACCATGGACATTGTGGGTTATATACAATGAGTGGGTTCAGACTAGTCTAGGAACCTCGTACACAACAACTTTTACAGGACATGGTTTTCCCTAGCATTCTAGGAAGCACTTAAATGTTAGAGGATATAAAGGAATTACTCCCTATACTTCCTTGGTCATTGGTGTGATCGCTCAAAAACTAGGATGTACAGAGATCTCTTCACACACATTCAAGGAAGCAGTTAAAGGTTGGAGGATACAATGGAATTCCTCCCTACACTTCTTTGGCCTATGGCATCGAATCACTCAAAAACCCTGACTATATAGGATATCCTTCTACACTCTCTTTCTTGACATGGATCAGGTGCACATGTTCCATTTACATTTTTCATTTGCATATTTCACATTTAAATTCTTTTACATACATGTGCATGCATCTTTTACATTGCATTTTTACACATACATACATACATACATATTTGACTACTTGATCATTTTCTCTTTACAGTGCAGTGTCGTATGGGAAACAAGCGATCAAATGGGGAAACAACAATTTTTTTTTGTGGCAATACACACAATACTAACCATGCAAGTACATTCCACACATTGGAAACTACACATGCATTTCCACCCTAGGTTCACTCTCATCACTTTATTTGTGCATTTTCATCTATATTTTCCACACTCCATCATCTTTTTGTCATTCCACACTTTTTCTATTCCTTCAGCACACTTCTACATCACTCTACATGGATTATTAGGTACGCATCTCTATCTACTTTATGTTATTGAGATTTCCACTCACCAACATAAAGTGGGGGAAAATGTAGACACAAAATCATGTACTTTAGACATTATTTAGTCGCATTCGCGTACTACTATTTAGAATATTTTTGAGTGAAGAAAGTACAAAGTAACCCTTGTCTTTTTGTCATCTTACTTTATTTCCTTTCATCATTCCTGACCTCTTGCACCCACATGCCTAGTCAGCTTTTGTTATTTCACATTTTTTTATATTTAAATGGGGCACCTGACTAATCTTGGGGTGCCCTAGTCCCACCAACGGTGCCCCGATCCTTTTGAACTTTCCTACCACTTTTTGGGAACTTTCTAGCTATTTTAGCTTCTTATCTTTTTGGTGGTCAACCATTTTGGGGTTAATTATGAAATTAGATCAAGAAAACCCTATAAATATAAAATTACAAGACCATAATGATGGACATATTCACTACTATCATCCACCTAGGGTTACATTCATCTAAGGAATTTAGAGATCATTTGCATACATTTAGCTCCATCACAAAGGAAAAAGTTGGTTCATCTGCATCACACAAGCATAGGAGGGGATTCTATTCTATTCCATCCACCATTCTACTACATTTTTACATCTAGTTATTGCTCACTACTTCAAAAAGTGTGATTGGCACAAGAGCACCTAGGGCACATGATTCACACACACTAGAACTACATTTGGGTCTAGAATGTAGTGCAACACTCAATTAGTAAGTCCACTATTATGGCAGCTGAGGTCAGTCCAACCTATTCATTTGCATTCTTATTTTTTAGGGTTTTGATACTTCTTGTGGTTTCTTACAGGTCTTTCTATCATCTTGGATTATTAGCAACACTAGCGTAGTGCAGCGCATCTAATGTGACACACAACAGGGGTTTTAGACTACCCATCGGACATGTAAAATTTAGTTTTGGACCTCCTCCACAGCACTGAGCACCCATATTTCAGACCAGGGCACCCATAGGAATCCCAGGTCTTTATCCAGTTCCCCATTCCTAAGAATCAGTCCATATTTTTTCTTTTTCAGACCTCGCATAGCCATTCTTGCTTCTATATTACTCTATTTATACGTGACACAGATCCAGTGAGCTCCTCTTACGGTTGAGTCACTTCGTCACTCTTCTTGCATATTAGGGTTGCTTATTTACATTAGCTTAGTTGCTTGTGTTACTCTCCATAGTTTCTTATATTCAATTTATTTACTATATTTACATGTTTTTCTAGATTAGATTAATTATCATATATCCACATTTTTAGTTAATCACTTAGGAATCATGCATATAACAACATACAAGAGGTGTAATGTAATAGAAATAAGTGCATATTTTTGTGTCCACACTTTTCTTGCTTTCTTGATCATAACTACTCATGTGTCGATAATTTTTGAGAATTGACTACATGAAATCTATTGTAGACACAAAATCACACACTTGGGTACATTTCTAGGTCCTAAACACATACTAGCATTCATATGATTCCTAAGAAAGAAAACTAGTAATTGACGACTTTCTTTGGACTCTTTTCTATGTTTTTTGTTTTTTATTTTGTCATACAAACCCTACATCCTAGTCAATATTTTACTTATTTATCTTTTATAACTTTAGACACCAGCGCCAAGCTAGGAAAAATTTTCCCATGCGGTCTTATCCCCTTTACGCGCCCGGCCCTTTCTTACCTTATTCCCTCTTTTTGGGCATCTCTTATCTTTTGGGCCTATTTTTCACTTATGGTTCAATCTTCTAGTTGTCAATTATGAAATTCAAACAAAGAAATCATATAAATATGTAGTTATGTGTTCAAAATCAAGGACCAAACACTAAGCATTACTATCATCACCTAAGCTTGCATCCAAAAGGAACCTAAAGCACTCTAAAGCATCCATCTAGAATTCATTCAAGGGAAAAGTATTGCATCAACTCTACATACACAACATAGGAAGGGGAAGTTCATTCTATTCCATCCACACATTCTACTACATTGCTACATTCTAGATACAACATGCTATCAAATGCAACTTACACAAGAGCATCCTAGGGCATATTTATACACAAACTCACCATAACTACATGGAGTCTGAGATGTAGTGTAGCACTTGGTTATAAGTTCACTCTTGGGGTGATTGTCGGGGTCAATTCAACTCCCCATATTGAATCTTTCTTTTTAAGTTTAATGTGGTTTATGGGCTTGTGTAGGTGAACTTCTATTTCGCAGTTATGAGTACCTTTAGAATTCAAGAAGATAATCTTAGGTGATCAACAAGAAGAAAAAATGATGATCTTGCAACATTGTTATCCCAATTTTGCCCTCAAGTAAAATTGTTCAAACATGCCCCCACACAAAAGAAAACCTAAGCGTAAGCTTTGTCTTGAGAACTCACATTCAAATCCAATAATCAGGTAAAATGGGACTCTACAATGGAGGAGCATGGTCTACGAAGGATCAAAAGATGTGAAAAGGAGCCTGGAGCTTGACAGAAAGAAAATGGGAAAAGGCTCAAGGTTTTCAAACTTAGCCGCATATGAGTTGACTCGGGGCCAAACAACAGACTCACGGAAGGTGCCATGTGTCAGCTCAATGCATTTCCAAAAGACACATCCAAAGAGCAGCCCCTAAACAAGCGTGAATATTCCACGTGTCCCAGTCCCAAAGGAGATAGGCGGTAGTTAAAAAGTATCGATCAGCGGAAGCCTCCATGTGTCTCATCGGCGTAACACCAAGGCTGGTTCCAAAGGTAGAAACTCAAATGCACACCAGCTCTCCATGTGCCTAAGGTCCAATAGAGTAAAAAACGGGATAGAGTGGGCCCAAAATGACTAAGTATAGAGGACCAATAGACATCGCCACGTGTCGCATTAGTGCACTTTCAAAGGCGCGACCCAAAGTGGAGACTCAATTGAGCGCCAGGCTTCCACGTGTCTAGGGACCAAAAATGGAGCAGGATCGAATCGGATAAGTACAAAAGGTAAGCAGAAGCCTCCACGTGCCTCATTGGTGTAATTTAAAAGAAAATCCAGAGGTAGTCCCTAAATGAGCGCAGCTTGCCATGTGTCCCAGTCCAAAAAATAATAGAGTCAAGGGTTGAATAGTCAAAGCATTAGCGGGAAACTAGAAGGAGCCAAGTGTCAGCATGGTGCTACTTCAAAATTAAAATTTGGAGTGGGTTTCCAAACAAGCGTGAAGCCTCCACATGTCTAGGGTTAGACTTATGGCCTGCAAAGAAAAAGGGACTTAGCCAAAACACAAAGAAACTGAGCAAGGCCGCGGAAAGAGCCACGTGTCTCATTGGCATAATTTCAAATGTGTGCCCCAAAAGGTAGTTCTCAAATGAGTGCCAACCCATCACGTGTCCCAGAGTTTGCAGAGAGGTAAAGTCGGTCATTGAAAAGTCCAAAAGCAAGTGGAGGCCTCCACATGTCTTGACCATACAACTTCAAAGGTAAAATCTAGGGGCAATTTCCAAATGAGCGTGAGGCCTCCACATGTCTTGGGTCAGACACAGTGTCTTCGCCAATAGGAAGGACTCAAGAAAATACAAAGGAACACAGAGGCACCCGCAGAAGCTTCCACGTGTCAATCCAATGCAATTTCAGAAGAAAAAGGTAGGGGTCAAATCTTCAAGGTGCACAAGGCTGCCACATGGACCCGGTACAAACAGAATCTTTTAAATATTACGCGCCCATGACCTTGATCTTCAGACGACCATATCTTTATACTGGAAGCTCATATTTGGGCAGGAGAAGACTTTTTGGAAATATCTCAACCTCATATATGCCATGGGAGCTTGAAACTTTAATTTTGACGAGGTTAGGTAGGTAAAAATGGGAAAACTTCTTTTATTCCATTAATGCAGAATTTGATTGCTTAAATACTGCATTAGATTTGATCTGATCTGCCATTCTTCCTTCTTCAACACACCAGATAGACATAACAGGAAGACTTGACAAATTGTGGGCAGATCCGCAGTGGGCATTGATGGTTGGTGGTTGGACTTTAGGAATAGAGTCGAGTTTCTCTTTTTTCCCTCTGGTTTTCATCGTCTATATATTGTAAGCACTTCTCATTTGAGAGGAAAGAGACATTCACAGGGATGTGGGGAAACTTTTTCAAAGTTGTTTCCCGACTCCATTTGAGCTGTAAGCCTTCTCCTATGCCTGACAAGCGTATTTGTGCCTCTGAGCACCCATGTAATAGTTTGTGCACCTTATAGAGCAATAAAATCTTATTTTGTGGCGTCTTTCAACCCTTGGCATTGTTTTTTTGTTTCTTTATGCCTCTCTATCTTGTGTTTTCTCCCTATGTATGTATTTCATGTTTGTAGGTGTAAGATGTCATGCTTCATGGAGTTTTGATGGAGGATTTGGATCTAGGTCTGTGTCACTTCTGTCTGCTCTTTCACTCCCTCTCTCTCTCCTGTCCCTTGGAACAGCTTAGATTAGGATAGGTTAGCTATGCCTACACTGGAGTAGCTTGTGGCAGGTAGATTAGGAAGCAAGAACAAGCCTTCTCTAGAGGTCCATCTCAGGTTTGCAAGTCCCACAACTTGAGATATGGTCTAATGTTTTGAATCACCCCAAATGCCCTATCTTAGATCCCGGTGCCATTTGGGGGTGTTGTGATTCTCCACTAACAAACACTACATAAACTAGAGTACGAGCATCAATGCAGATCACGAGTTCCTAAAAGAGGTCTCCAGCGCCGAGGTACCCCTTTCCCCATGGACACTCATTTTCGACCTTGTTCTTGTATTTCAAAATTTATTGTGAGTAGTAACAACACTCTTCCCATTATTTTCATCACTTCTTATAGTCCAGGATCACTTTTTGATCAAGTATAAATTAGCTAAGTCCTCTTTCCTTCTATGGTTATGGTTTCAAATATTACATCTTGGATTGGGGTCATGTCATTTCTTTACTTGAGCATTTATAAATGATCTCGGTTCAGTAGTGACTCTGAAATATTTAGATTTAATTCAAATCAAATTAAATCATCTAATAAGAAACATTGTTTGTCAACTTCCAAACTTTACACTTCATATTGTCTCTCTAGGGTCAAAAAACGCACAATAAGGGAATGAACGTCTATACATTCCTAACCCTAGTGTATGGTTTTGACCTTGTTCACTTTGATCCTGAATTTTTAGTTACACATTATTATTTAGGTCTTTTATTCTTTATTAGTCATCCTTTGTAACTTAGATTAACTTTGAAAGCATATATAAGCAAGTCAAACTCATCTCATTTAGGACCTAGCACTATTATGGAATCTTATTGAAAAAGCTATCAAAAAAGGAACCCAAAGCTCCATACACTCTACAAATACCTTTTCATATTCACTAGGGTATCACCATCTATAAGTATGAAGATCCCCACTTTGTCTAGGGTACTACTTTTCACATTTGTAAGAACTCACAGTCACTCACTCAAGTAGATGTGCAAAAGAAAATCAAGTCAATATTTGTCAATGGATGTCAAATATGATTGCACTACAACCATATATCATATGTTAGGTGAAGAATGAGGTGAATTTGAGGCCTCTTAGGAATATTTCCAACGTCGGTGATGCATGGGGTTCGCACAACCCAACTAATGTTTATTTTTAAGAATTATCATCCCTAGTTAAGATTTGAAAGATTGAGTAGAGAATTTGAATGCCCTCACAAAGTGTGACTAACATAGAGTGATGAAGAGATTCAAATAAGTGATAAACCTAGCAATTTACATGTCACGCTTATGAGAAGATTCAAAACCATACAAAGAGGTCAAGACCATACATACATTCCTATCCCTACCGTATGATCCTTCTTAGAGCATTTTCAAATCATAGTTCTAATCCCAAAGAAATCGCAGTTCGGATACCCTTGTTTCATCATTAAAATTACCCATATTTTCCTAGAATCATCTATAATTAACTAAGTTCACTCAATCCCTTGTGTTTGTGAACTTGTATTATATCGTGTACATTTGTTGCAAGTATTAATGTGTTATTATGATATTCAATGGTTACTATATGAAGTTAGTTAATCGAATAACCCCTTCTAGCTTCTATTCCATTCCTTTCTGGTTAGGTATAAATCTTAATCAAATCTAAAAAGGCTGAAAATACTTGGTTAACTCGAATCATGAATTGAACATCGTGCGTCAAACCCTAGGTTCCTTAGGGTTCACATTTCTTATTTTTGTCACAATTTTTCTTCTAGGTCCGATCTTTCTATTTTTAGTGACCCTAATGGATTTTTCTCATGTTCAATCCATATTATTATTTGAATGTCTTAAGCATAACCCTACATGTAGGGTTGCACTATTTTAATTCCTTAGCACACTCTAAATTTATCCTAATATACCCATTGACCAGGGAATCTATTTTATTAAGGCACACTTGGAACACTTTGTTAAGGGTGGTAGTTACCATTCCCTCCCTCCCTAAGAGGTGGTTGCTTTGGTTCAACATGATATCCATCCTACACCATATCCTACTTTGGAATCTCTACCTTTTATTACTAATGATCTAGCAATATAACATAATATGGTACATACACATGCAATACATTCTTCTCATGATTATATTTGTGATGATGATCTTAGTACACACTCTATTGACAAGGGACATGATAATTCTTCTCTTACACTTGATCATGTGACACCACTTAGCAATGATTCTTCACCTACTAATGTCATAACACACGGTACACTTGTAACACCTTCTTCCATGGATAGTGCTAGAATGAATTACATACTTCATGTTTTTACTCTTTGTCATATCTCTCTCAAACATGATAATTCAAGTACTACTTACATTACACATTATTCTCCTATTTTGATGGACCACATTGCTATTTACTTACATAATGAACTTTATCTTGACATGCATGCTACTATTTCCATTATGACTTAATCTCACCTAAATGGTGATTGGTACCTAATGCATACTACTACACACTTACTCATCTCTAAATATTTATCTCCTATAGTGGTCATTATATGTAAAATACCTATGGTGTTGGTGAAACCTCGTATCCCCATTCACAATGTCCCCTTTTTCTTGGATCCTCTTGATGCAATTATAATAATATTATGCTTACCTATTCCAACATTACACCACTTGATACAACTTCACTACCACAAGTAGGAACCCAATTTTTCGATGTGATGATAATTCATGATGCTCTTCTCTCACTCACTTTTAAAACTTCTATGCACAACTCATATACTATGGATACACCTCATCTTACTACATGAATGTGAGAAATTAATCCCCCTTTTTCCATATTTATGTTTATGGTTTCTCTTATAGTTATATGTGGTGGGGTTAATCACACCAGTTACACAAATATATATTCAGATATAAGCATATAAATATAAATATAGAAATAAACTAGAAGGAATAATACATAGGATATAACGTGGTTCACCCAATGTGGGCTATGTCCAACAAGAAATAGCCAATCTATTATTCAAAGCTTCACAGAGGATATATAATGAAGATATTCAATCTTCCACACCTCACACAGATGTATAGTAATTTTCCTTCTCAAGCTTCTCTTTTTCTCTCTCCAAGAATTTCTTCATATAATTCTTCTTATTGTAGCTTCTAACCCTAGCTTTCTAGCTTATATAAGCATATACAAACTTAGGAAACTTTAGAAATACAATTACAACCCTTAGATCACCTTTTAATCAAATGTTAGATCTAATCTCGTGACTTAAATAAAAACATTTCACGCACAGGAGACCAACGCCGGTTACCCCAACCGATTTCGGTCCCTACTAGTTGACTTATGTCGAAGACGAATGATATCGGTTATTGTGTAAACTTGCAAGTTGTAAAACATGTTATTTGTGAAGAAATTAAGCTCCAAAACTCAACAATCTCCCACTTGGAGATAAATTGTTTCACTGTACCATACAGCTCCATCCTTGGATCCTTTCCTTGGTCTGTTTCTCCCTCTTCAAGTCTCAAACTCAAAGAACAACAGAAGTGGAGTGTAGCTCCAACTTCTCCTTTACCAACGGCTTAGTTAACATATCTCGAAGGGTTCTTATTTGTATGAATTTTCTCCAATTTCAGCTTTGCCCATCCTCTAACACTTTCCGTATGAAGTGATATCTCAACTGAATGTATTTTATTCTTGAATGAAACATTGAGTTCTTTCTAGATGAATCACACTTTGACTATCATTGTACAATCTACAATCCTCTTGCTCCTTTCCCAACTCTTCCATGAACTTTCTCATCTATATCATCTCTTTGCTAGCCTCTGTAGGGCTGTAGCATACTTGGCCTCTATAGTAGATAAGACCATAACCTTCTCGTAATATTAAAATCCAGCTAACTTCCATGTCATCTATTGTGAATACATATCCAGTGGTCCTTCTCCTACCATCTAAATCTCTAGCCATATCTTAGTCAATATAGCTGCATAAAGAAGTATCGACCCTTAATAGCATAATAACATGTTGGATGTCCCTCTTAAATATATGAGTATCCATTAGAATTCGCTCCAATTCTCTTTACCTAGATTGGCCATACTAATGCTCACAACTCCCACTTTTGCATAATTTCTAGTCTATTACAGACCATAACATACATAAGAATTCCATTTGCTTAAGCATATGGAACTTGTGCCATGTACTCGACCTCCTTATGTGATATAGGACACCGATCTTTGCTCAATTTAAAGTTTCCAACCATAGGTGTACTTACGGTGTTCTAAATTCTATATATTAGACCTTTCCAACACCTTATTGATATAATGTTATTGACACAAATAAAACTTCATGTTCTTCCCCTGTCTAAGAATTTACATGCCAAGGATTTTCTTTTCAGTTCCTAAATCCTTCATTGCAAATGTATGAGATAACTTTTCTTTAAGCTCAATAATGTCCTGCATACTAGATCCTGCAATAAGCATATCATCCACATACAATAACAAAATAATATAGCTTCCATTTTCAAGCTTCTTGAAATAAAAACAATGGTCGATTCACATCTCATATAACCATGATCATGCATAAAACTGTCAAACCTCATATACCATTTCCTTGGGGCTTGATTTAGCCCATACAAGCTCTTTTTCAACCTAGACACAATTTTCTCCTTATCATTGACTTCATACTCAAGTGACTACTGCATATACATCTCTTCCTCCAAATCACCGTGAAGGAAAGCCCTCTTAACATCAAGTTTCTCTAAATGCAAATATTCTACTACAACTAAACTCAATATAGTACGTATGGAATTTATTTTTACTACAGATAAAATATATCACCAAAGTCAATACTTGCTTTCTATGTAAATATTTTTACCACAAGCCTTACCTTGTATCCTTTTTGTCCACCCTCTTCTTCCTTAATCCTGTAAATCCATTTTCTCTGCAATGTTCTTTTTACTCTGCTGCAACTTGACCAAATCCCATGTTTGGTTCTATTCCAAGGAGTCCATGTCCTCATCCATGTCATGCTCTCACTGCTTGTGGGTCTCATCCTAGATTGCTTCTTCAAAAATTTATGGTTCACCACTATTAGTCAATAATAAATAAAATAAGGAAGGTGTAAATATTTCTAGAGGTCTAATTACCCATTCGACATTCTTATCGAAATTTAGGGTTCCAGAGGCTCATTTTTCTCATTTTGTACATTAGTATCCAACTTTGATAGTGATTTACATTGGTCACCTCATATCGACGCCGCCTAGAAACTTACGTCGAATATAATAATCTATAACTGACGTTGTTTTAGGCTTTCGATGCTAGTTTAGGCTTCCGACGTTGGTCCTTAGGCTACCAACACTGGTTACCCTCACCAACATTGGTACCTGTAGATGACTGTTTTAAATCTAAGAATACAATTTCTTCCACAAAATATTCCACCGATTCATCTTTAGGTATCAAAATATGATCCATGTACATTCTCTTTTCATTCCATTCAATGTCACGAATCCTAACAATCTTAGAATCTTCTAAATCCCAAAAATGGAATCCAAAATCACTAGATCCATAACCAATAAAAGTGCATCTCTTGGATTTATCATCTATTTTTTTTATATTTTCTTTATCAACATGCACAAAATCTTCAAAATCAAATACTCTAAGAAAAGAAAGATCTACCTCTTTTCTAGTCCAAGATTCTTCTGGTATTCCACCATCCAATGCACTTGAAGGCCAACCATTGATTAAATATACCACTATATATACCGATTTTTCCCAAAACTGCAAGGGTAATCCAACATATATCCTCATGCTTCTTGCACATTCCTTGATTGTCTTGTTCATTCTTTCTACAACATCATTCTCCTGTGGTGTTCTAGGAACCATTCTTTCTCTGTGTATTCCATTCATTGAACAATAATCATTGAAATCCTTGTTGCAATACTCACCACCATTGTAAGATCTAAGGAATTTTAATTTTAAATTTGATTCATTTTCTACAAGGGCTTTTCATCTTTCCAAAGTATCAAAAACATCATATTTATGTTTTATACAATAAAATCATACCTTTCTTGTGGCATCATCAATGAAAGTGACATAATATTGGGATCCTCCGTGAGAAGCTACTTGGGCTAGTCCCTACACATTTGAGTGCACAAGATCTAATTTTTACTCTTTCTTTGTTGACCCAACTTTGAGAAATATCACTATATTTTGATTTCCAAACATATAATGCTCACGAACTCAATATCTACTTTTTTCAAATATGATAACTTACCCTTTTCCTTTAAGATTTGTATTCCTTTTTTACTCATATGGCCTAGCTAATTATGCCACATGCTTGCATCTAAATCTGAAGTAGATATCACAAAAATGAATCAATAATATAGGTAGACAAATACAATGTTCCTACCTTCTTTCCTCTTGCTACAACAAGATATCCCTTGGTAACTTTCCAAGAGTTGGCTGTGAATGTAACCATGCAACCAGATTCACCTAGTTGTCTCCGCAAAAATAAGATTTCACCTTAGGATTGGTACATGCCTCATGATTTAAATATCCATGTATTTCCATTTTTAATTTAAGATGAACTTCTCCTTTATCAATAATATTTCATGGTTCATCATCTCCTAAATAAACATGCCCAAAATTACCCTAGACATAATTTCTAAAATAACCCTTATTAGGGGTAGCATGGAAAGAAGCTCCTGAATCTAAAACCCATGATTCTATTTTATTATCCAAGGAGAGAATAAGGGCATCTTGCATTACCTCGAAGTTGAAACATTTCCTCTTTCCTTTCTATGGTACATTCTCTTTATTTTCATTGAATCAACAATCCTTATTTACATGTCCTTTCTTTCCACAATTCCAGAAAGTTATTATTTTACCTCTTGATTTAGATATGCCATTCTTAGATTTTGATTTCCCATTATTATTTCTCTTGGATCTCTCCTTCTACCTTCCCATGATTTCTACATTCAAAGCATTTTCAAATGATTATTATCACGTACTTTTCCTACATATTTCTTCATTCAGATTATACTAACAACATCATCAAACTTCAAAATATTAAAAGCATATGATGTATTACTAACATCCATAACCAAGTTATCCCAACTATCCGGCAAAAAACATAAGAATAAAATTTCTTTTACTTCATCCTCAAATGGATTATTAATTGTTTTTAATTTATTTACAATAGACCGTAAATCATTTAAATGGTTTGATACAGATCCACCTTCTTGTATTTTATGATTAAATAATTTCTTAATCAAATAAACTTTATTCAAAGAACTTGTTTTTTCATATAAATTAGCTAAATATTTCATCAAATCTACCGTGGTTGCTACTTCAGTAATATTCAAAGCCATAGATGTTGCAAATCTCAATCTTATAGATCCCAGAGCCTTTCTGTCAAGAATTTTCCATTCTTCATCAGTCATCTTTGTAGGTCTTGCCTTCTCATCCAATGGTAAGTATACATCTTTCTGATATAGATAATATTCCATCTGGCATCTCCCATAATTAATAATAATTTTTGTCAAATTTTTCAACTCTATATTTTCCATCTTCTTCCATTGTTGTAGCTCCCACTCAATCAAAAATCCTCTATGAGTAAATCTGCCAACAAACAAAACCTCAAACAAGAAATCTCTAATACTAGTTGTTGGGGTTAATCACACTAGTTGTACAAATATATATTCAGATCTAAGTATACAAACAATAAATATAAAAATAAACTAGAAAAAAAATACACAAGATATAACGTGGTTCACCTAGTGTGGGCTATGTCCATCAAGAAACAATCAATATATTATTCAAAGCTTCAAAAGGATATACAATGAAGATCTTAAATCTTCCACACCTCAAACGGATGTATAGTAGTTTTCCTTCTCAAGATTATCTTTTTCTCTCTCTGAGAATTACTTCTTACAATTCTTCTAATTTTAGCTTCTAACCCTAGATTTCTAGCTCATATAAGCATATACAAGCTTAGGGAACTTTACTAATATAATTGCAACCCTTAGATCACATTTTAATCAAAGGTTAGATCTAATCCTCGTGACTTAAATAAAAATATTTCACGCACAGAGATCGATGCCGGTTACCCCAATCGATGTTGGTTCCTACTAGCTAATCGACGTTAGTCAGCCAACCGATGTCGGTTATTGTGTAAACCTGCAAGCTGTAAAACATGCTATTTTTGTAGCAATTAAGCTCCATAACTCAAAAATATGGGTTACTAAATACGATTCTAATGCTTCGATCTTCCCATATTACACATATTTCTTACAATAAGTTTTTGTCTCTCCTCTTTTTCTTGAGGTTGATACCGAAAACCTCCTAGCACTACATATTTCACACATCTCTTAACTCACATATTGATCCTTATGTTTGCACTTACTCTTGCCACTTTTACCAACCATGCCAATGTTCCACCTATTCTAGTTTCTCTCAATGAGCATACTTCTATCTATTATGTCATTACACTTACTCCTCATATAGTTGGGATCTTGAACTTTGTATGATTATCCCCTTTCTTTGTTGAAAATATTCTATGGTAGCTATTTTTTTACCTCTTTCTCTATATACATTGTCATGCACTAAAAATACAAAACATTGATATAATCACAAAATCAATGACATATAAATATTTTTAAAAATGCAAAAATCATGACTTGTTTCTCTACCATACCTTGTTAGCACTTAACATTATATATGGTGATTATCCTTATGGTATGATAGATAGAATTTTTCTCCTTTACACACATGCATTCATGAGCTATGTTAAGTATGATGTAGGACATACAAAGCATTACATGATTATGGTATCTATCATAATTCCTTACATACTTCTTCTAGAGCATCTCTCCACATAATCCAGTGTTATTATTTCATTATCGTACCTTTTTGACTTCCTAAGTACACTTGATGTGCATTTTATATCTTTTGAACTAATAGTACTAACATATGTATCTTGTGTAGTGTTGAAAACTATTGTTTCATATGCTTTTATGTATCACTTGATATTTCATCTCATCACATTATAATACTCTTTTATTCTATATATGTTTGTTAGTTTCATTAGTAGTTACTTGTTTTTAGCTTTGATTTTGTCCTAAGAGCCTTGTTTGTCTTTTGACAACGTGGGTGTCCCATGTTTCTCAAATTGTTCCTTTCTTTTGTGACATTACATCTCTTGATTGTAGGCTCAACGGACTTGATTGTCTTACAAAATCATGAATGTACTACTATTATTTTTGTGACACCGCTTGTACTACTATTTTTTCCCTTGTTTCTAATTCTATATACACTACTATTATTGTTTCTACTAGTTCTCTTGTTAGATTTTTTTCTACTATTATTCTTGTTGTTATTATTTATCTTTTTATGTCTCATGGTCTCCACCATGGGCATCCTCTTTGCTAGTACAAGTTCTTATTGGTGGCAACCACATCAACCCTTCATGTGTTTTCTATGCGGATTATCAAACTTATTAGACATGGTTACACATATATTCTTTTGACTTGCATTCTAAAAATATTTATTACACATGATTTAAAAGAGGGAGAATTCATCCTAGTATAATATGCACCTATATTAGACATAGACACAATTTTGGGCTCAGAAACAAGAAGGCACAAAAACCTCTCGAAAACAACATTAGATATTGAAATGCAGAAAAAAAAAAAAACACAAGGTCAAAAACATACATTATGGTCAGGAATGTACAAATATTCTTGACCCATATCTACGATTTTTCCTGGGTGCGGTTACAAAATATTTCTTACTAGTTTCATATTTTCACCTAAAAATATATTTTTGGCCTAGTTTTAGATTCAAATGAGTTATCTCTTCGCATTTTAGAAGGAATAAAATATTTCACTCCTCTACAACATATAGTTTTAGTTTCGGGGGATATTTGGGGCATGGTTCTCCTTTCTCTTGTTACATTTCACCTCTATTCGGTTTCTAATTAGTTGTGTAGCACATGTGGACAGGTTAGGGGTAATTCATTATATTTTATATTGTGTATATCATAAACTTAAAAAATGGACCTAGATTTGTCTACAACGGTCTGGTCTTTGGGGTCATGGAAACTATCAAAGAAAAGAAGTTCTTTGTAGGTATTCATTCCTCTCCTCTTACACTTAAAGGGAAGATATCAAAGTTGTTGAATGAATTTGATACAATTTTTTTCTTCCTTCATAGGTTGCTTCGGATCCTCATTTTTATTCTCTCTCTTTAGAATTCACATGTTCGGTTCCATACACCCAATGCTTTGGCATCTCCTCATAAAAATTAGGGAATGATCACCCCATTCTTCAACAAAATTCAATCATCCAAATCTCTAAGTACAATAAAATAATAGGAAACTCTTCCTCTCAGAAACACAAAGATGTATTAATTCCACATTTTACATCTCTTGATTTCACTGTTTATAGATTTATATTTCATTTACATTGCATTTGAGTTAAATTTTAATTCTTTATCATTTACATTGACTATACTATGTGTCATGCAGGTTTCATCATGGAGTGTGCCAACACCAATAAAACAAGATCTTGAAAAAACATCAATCGAAGACAAAATGTGTCTACACACTTATTTATCTCTTCCTTTAAACGTGTAATTTCATTTCATGCTTAAAGGGGGAATGTAGGCACTCAATTTTTTTAATTCTACTCCTTAACACTACTAGTCTTGACATTTATTTCTTGCTCAAACAAGTGCACTTTACGTAATCTCATCTAGTATATCTCTAAGTCTATTATCTAGCCTGCTTGACCATAAAAATTCATCTATCAAAAATTTATGAGAATTGAATGCATGAAATGTGTTAAGAAATTTTGTTGGTCATCTTCTAAACTTTACACTTCAAATTGTCACTCTAAGGTCAAAAACGTATAATAGGTGCAAGAACATCTATATGATCTTGACCCTAGTGTACAGTTTTGACCTCTCTAACACCGATCCTGAACTTTCAGTTGCATTATTATTTGGTTAGTTTTCCCTTCTTATTCATCCTTTGTAACTTAAATCACGTTTCAAAGAATATATATAAACAAGTAAAACCCACCTCATTTAGGACCTAGCACACTTATAGGCTTCTATTGTAAAATCTATCGCAAAAAGAACCCAAAGA
This sequence comes from Taxus wallichiana var. yunnanensis, assembly GCA_018340775.1. Classification (NCBI taxonomy): domain Eukaryota; kingdom Viridiplantae; phylum Streptophyta; class Pinopsida; order Cupressales; family Taxaceae; genus Taxus; species Taxus wallichiana. The sequence goes on along the minus strand of CM031235.1, from coordinate 903,184,744 downwards.
TCCATACCTTTGCACATTCAATAGGGTAGCACCATCTACAAGTACGAAGCTTCCCACTAGGTATAGGGTCTGCTTCCACATTTTCAAGAGCTCAAAGTCACTCACTCAAGTATATTTTCAAGAGAAAACTCAATTCGAGATTTTTCAAAGGAAGGATGTCAAATCTAATTTCACTACAACTAGATATCACATGCTATGTGGAGATTGATGTATGGTTTGAGGCCTGTTTGGAGAAATGTCAAACAAATGAAAAACCCAAAATGTTTTGGGTCACTTTTCTGAGCAGGGTCATGGTTGTACAAAGAGGCCAATACCATACATGCTTTCCTTTCCCTACTATACCTTCATTCTCATGAGAATTTTCAAATCGTAGTTCTAGTTTCATAGCACTCTCGTGTTTGGATACCCATGTTTCATCATCCAGATTTCCCGAATTTTCCTGAATAATCTATAATCAGCTAAGTGCACTCAATCCCTTGTGTTTGTGAACTTTTATTGTATTATGTACATTTGTTGCAAGTATTAATTTGTTATTATGATATTAAATGATTAATTTTAGAAGTTAATTAATCAAAATATCCCCTCTAGCTTCTAACATTCCTTTTTGGTTAGGTATATATCTTATTCAAATATAAAAAGGTTGAAAACAAGCTTGTAGTAATATATGAACCCCAATATATCATTTTCCTTATAAGACTTTAATAATTTTCAAATAAATGTATCAAAGAAATGTGGCCTCATCATCGCTTGAATCTAAACCATTCTTCTTAATTAACAATTTTACATCGCTTCTAGTTTTACATGGATTTCTCTCATCACATCCACAATATCCACCACTCTTGGTGGTATGTTCCCTTTCCTCCAATAGAACTCCTTTATTCATCATTTTCTTTCTTCTCAAGAGAACTACTATAAAAATACAATATCTACACCTTCTATCCAACAACCTCTTATTTGGAAGATTTGTTCACTATTTTCTACCCACATCACAACGTGGAAAATGAAATTCACATGTAGAATACAACTCACTTTGATACCAAATGGCATGCTTACAATTATGGGGTCCAATAAAGTACTACCTTTGAAAATGTAACCCGTAGTACTTATGTCCCAACACCTGCAATAGGTACATAATATAATAGATTCCACATAATGTAAAACATACATAACTAAATTTTATTTAATGAAGGTAATTCTATTACATGGATGAATACATCCTTGTTAGAGTCTTGAAATTTATATATTATAAAGATTGTAATCGATATCAACACACAATTCTTATCTTTTATACTTGTAGGTTTTACAAGACTCTTTTTGAACACACAATGGTTCATTCATGACACACATGTCTTAATTTATAATATTCTTATTATACGTTTTCCTTATATTATTAATATATGGTTTCCAACCCCCGTAATGACTTCACCAAGTTATGTATAACCAAGTTACAAGTAGTTATGGAAATTTAAATGGCTCATCTTTTATGTCAACCAATTATCCACCTATGACTCATTACATAGTTCCAAAAGTTATCCTTTCTCAATTTCCATGGTCTTCTCTATGTGACACACAAAATTTAAACCAATGAAACAATAAATTGAAATGTGAATTTCATTCCATCTACTATTTCTACAAGTTTACAAGTAATAACCACATTTATATCTAAGATAATGTATATTTCATATGCACAACATGGTAAGGTGTCAACCTTTGCATTCAACTTATATGTAAGACTCTTGCTATGTTGTGCACAATTTAGTTGTTGCTAATGTTTCCAACCATCTGCATGAATAATACATTTCCAACATTAACAAAAGTGTACGATTTACATTTACAACATGTTTCCACTTTTAAAACTTAGAGCATGAATTTAACCTTTATACAAGGCCACTTTTGTGCAAGACAAAAATCCTTGTTTAAAACATTTATCCCTAATTAAGTATTTTTAGTAAGATGGATTGCTTGTATTCTCATATGTTGTTGTGCCACCTTTGCAAATTTTGTTTATATACATTATAAGATAAAAGATGTGAGACTTACATAGAGTAGATTAATCATTGGCTTGAATTAAGTATTAATTCAATTTTTGTCAAGATATGAGGAGCATAATAATAATGGAGGTGTAATGCATGTCCCTATGAGAATAGATTCAAGATTAGGATTTTGGACTAAGGAGATTAGATTCCTAGTTGTTTGTGACAAAATTAGACAAAGTGAGAGAGATTTTTGACAATCAAGAACATAAAATCTCATTTATGAAATTAATTTTCCCTTTCATGTCAAAAATTCATTTTCATATCCGTCATGATTGTAGATAACTACATTCATAACCATCACAATAATAATCATAAAAAAAAGATCCCATCTTCTACAAATTTAACTATTTACGTATATAAATATGTCTTATAAACTTATCATAATGATGGTTGTATCCACATTTACATAAAATTAAATATTATTATATAAAACCCTAATACTCTATATTTTTCTTCTTATTTTGTTTCTAATTTCCTATATTCTAAAAATTTCATGGTTTATAAAATTAAGTCTAATCACTTTGTGGTCTTATTTCATCTTGTTGCTCATTGTTTGGTGTCTTCACGATGCATATTTTTATGTAAGGCCCTTAGGAGCCACGATCCTCGTGTTTTTAACCTAATATTTTAATCCTCGAAGTAAGCCTCTTTTATTAAATCTTAGAATGTCATTTCAGGCTTCCGACGCTGTCCTCGTGCTACCAACACTGTTACCCTCACCAATGTTAGTACTGTAGATGATGAATGTTCTAAATATGAGAATGCATTTTCTTACACAAAATCTTCCACCGTTCATCTTTAGGTATCAAAATATGATCCATTTACATTATCTTTTCATTCCATTCAATGTCATGACTCCTAACAATCTTAGAATCTTCTAAATCCCAAAAAGGGAATCAAATCACCGATCCATAATCGGTAAAGTGCATCTCTTGGATTTATCATCCAATTTTTTTCTATTTTCTTTATCAACATGCACAAAATATTCTGAACCAAATACTCTAAGAAAATAAATATCTACCTCTTTTCTAGTCCATATTCTTCGTTATTCAACCATCCAATGCACTTGAAGGCCCACAATTGATTAAATATAATGTCAGTATCTACTTTTTTTTCCAAAACTGCAAGGGTAATCTAACATGTATCCTCATGCTTCTTGCACATTCCTTAAATGTCTTGTTCATTCTTTCTACAAAACCATTCTCCCGTGATGTTCTAGGAACCATTCTTTCTCTACATATTCCATTTACTAAACAATAAACATTGAAATCCTTATTACAGATTCACCACCATTGGAAAATATAAGGCATTTAAATTTTAAATTTGATTCATTTTCTACAAGGGATTTCCATCTTTCCAAAGTATCACAAAAATCATATTTATGTTCTATACAATAAACTTGTATGTTTCTTGTTGCATCATTAGTGAAAGTGACATAATAATGGGATCCTCCATGGGAAGGTACCTAGGCCGGTCCCCACACATCCGAGTGCACAAAATATAATTTTTGCTCCTTCTTTGTTGATCCAACTTTGAGAAATATCACTCTCTTTTGATTTCCAATCATACAATTCTCAAAGAACTCAACATCTACATTTTTCAAATATGATAACTTACCATTTTCCTTTAAGATTTTCATTCCTTTTTGAGTCATATGGCCTAGCCGATTATGCCACATGCTTGCATCTAAATCTGAAGTCGATATCATAGAAATGAATCAGTAATATAGGTAGACAAATACAATGTTCCTACCTTCTTGCCTCTTTATACAACAAGAGATCCCTTGGTAACTTTCCAAGAGTCGGTTGTGAATGTAACCATGCAACCGCATTCACTAGTTGTCCCGCAGAAAATAATATTTCTCCTAGGCTTGGCACATGCCTCACATATTTAAATATCCATGCATTTCCATTCTACAATTTAAGATGAACTTCCCCTTTACCAATAATATTACATGGTTCATCATCTCCTAAATAAGCATGCCCAAAATTATCCTGGTTATAATTTCAAATAACCCTTATTAGGGTAGCATGGAAAGAAGCTCCTGAATCTAAAACCCATGATTCAATTTTATTATCCAAGGAGAGAATAAGGGCATATTTCATTACCTCAAAAGATGAAACATTGTCTCTTTACCTTTCTATGGTACATTCTCTTTATTTTCCGTGAACCAACAATCTTTATTTACATGTCCTTTCTTTCCACAATTCCAGCAAGTTATTCCTTTACCTCTAGATTTAGATCTGCCATTATTAGACTTTGATTTCCCATTATTCTTGCTCTTGGATATCTCCTTCTGCCTTCCCTAATTTCTACATTCAAAGAATTTCCAAATGATGATTATCACGTACTTTTCCTACGTATTTCTTCATTCAGGATTATACTAACAACATCATCAAACTTCAAAATATTAGTAGAAGATGATGTATTACTAACAACCATAACCAAGTTATCCCAACTATCTGGCAAAGAACATAAGAATAAAATTGCTTTTACTTCATCCTCAAATGGAATATTAACTGATTTTAATTGATTTACAATAGACTGAAATAATTTAAATGGTTTGATATAGATCCACCTTCTTGCATTTTAGAATTAAATAATTTCTTAATCAAATAAAATTTATTGGAAGCACTTGTTTTTTCATATAAATTAGCTAAAGATTTCATCAAATCTACCGTGGTTGCTACTTCAGTAGTATTCAAAGCCACAAATGTTGCCAAGCTCAATCTTATAGATCCCAGAGCCTTTTTGTCAAGAATTTTCCATTCTTCATCAGTCATCTTTGTAGCTCTTGCCTTCTCATCAAATGGTAAGTATAGATCTTTCTGATACAGATAATATTCCATCTGCATCTCCCATAATTAATAATTACAGCTTGTCAAATTTCTCAACTCTGTATTTTCCATCTTCTTCCATTGTTGTAGTTCCCACTCAATCAAAAATCTGTCTCTGAGTAAATATGTAAACACACAAAACCCTCAAACAAAAAATCTCGATACTATTTTTTAGGTTTAATCACATCGAGTTGTATAAATATATATTCGTATCTAAGTATACAAACAATAAATATATAAATAAACCGAAAAATAATACACAAGATATAATGTGGTTCACCTAGTGTGGGCTACATCCATCAAGAAGTAGTATATCTATTATTCAAAGCTTCAAAAAGATATACAATGAATATATTCAATCTTCCACACCTCAAACAGTGTATAGTATTTTTCCTTTTCAAGATTCTCTTTTTCTCTCTCCAAGAATTCCTTTTACAATTCTTCTAATTCTAGCTTCTAACCCTAGCTTTCTAGCTTATATAAGCATATACAAACTTAGGGAACTTTAGCAATACAATTACAACCCTTAGATCACCTTTTAATCAAAGGTTAGATCTAATCCCGTGACTTAAATAAAAACATTTCATGCACATGAGACCGACGCCAATTACCCCAACCGATGTCGCTTATTGTGTAAACTCGCAATTTGTAAAATGCTATTTGTGAAGCAATTAAGCTACATAACTCAACAATATAGGTTACTAAATACGATTCTAATGCTTCCGATCTTCCCATATTGCACATATTTCTTACAATAAGTCTTGCATCTCTCCCACATTTTCTTGAGGTTGATACTCGAGAAGCCTCCTAGCACTACATATTTCGCACATCTCTTAACTCACACATTGATTGTTATGTTTGCACTTACTTTGCCACTATTGCCAACAATGTCAATGTTCCACCTATTCTAGTTTCTCTTAATGAACATACTTCTATCTTTTATTTCATTACACTTACTCCTCATATAGTTGGGATCTTGAACTCTATATGATTATCCCCTTTCTTTGTGTACAATATGCTATGGTAACTATTTTTTTACCTCTTTTCTCTATACATAGTCATGCACTAAAAATACAAAACATTGATATAATCACAAAAGGCAATAACATATAAATATTTTTAAAAATGCAAAAATCAAGACTGTTTCTCTACTATACCTTGTTAGCACTTGACATTATATATGGTGATTATCCTTATGGTATGATAGATAGAATTTTTCTCCTTTACACACATGCACTCATGAGGTATGTTGAGTATGATGTAGGATATACAGAGCATTACATGATTATAGTATCTATCATAATTCATTACATACTTCTTCTAGGGCATCTCTCCACATAATCCAAGTGTTATTATTTCATTATAGTAGCTTTTTAACTTCCTCAAGACGCTTGATGTGTAGTTTATATCTTTTGAACTAATCATACTAACATGATGTATCTTGTGTAGTGTTGAAAACTATTGTTTCATATGCTTTTATGTATCACTTGATATTTCATCTCATCACATTATAATACTCTTTTATTATATATATGTTTGCTAGTTGTGTGTGTAGTTACTTGTTTTCTACTTTGATTTTGGCCTAAGAGCCTTGTTTGTCTTGTGACAACGTGGGTGTCACATGTTTATTAAATTGTTCCTTTCTTGTGTGACATTGCATCTCTTGATTGTAGGCTCAAGGGCCTTGATTGTCTTACAAAATCATGGATGTCCCATGTTTACAGCGCTACTCCTTTTTGGTGACAATGTTTGTACTACTATTTTTGCCCTTGTTTCTAATTCTATATACACTACTATTATTGTTTCTACTAATTCTCTTGTTGACTTTTTTCTACTATTATTCTTGTTGTTATTATTTCTCTTTCTATGTGTCATGGTCTCCACCATGTGCATTCTCTTTGCTAATACAAATACTTATTGGTGGCAACCACATCAACCCTTCATGTGTTTTCTACACGGATTATAAAACTTATCGTACATGGTTACACATATATTCTTTTGACATGCATTCTCAAAATATTTATTAAACATGCCTTAGAAGAGGGTGAATTCATCTTAGTATAATATACACCTATATTAGACATAGACACAATTTTGGGCTTAGAAACAAGAAGGCACCAAAAACTCTCGTAAACAACATTAGACATTGAAATCTAGAAAAAAACAAGGTCAAAAACATACATTATGGTTAGGAATGTACAAATATTCTTGACCCATATCTACGATTTTCCCTAGGTGCGATTACAAAAACATTCTTAGTAGTTTCATATTTTCACCTAAAAGAAAATGTTTTTGCACGCTTTCGGACTTCAAATGATTTATCTCTTCTCATTTTAGAAGGAATAAATTATTTCACTCCTCTACAACATATAGTTTTAGTTTCAAGGATATTTGGGGCATGGTTCTCCTTTCTCTTGTTACATTTCACCTCTATTCTGGTTTCTAATTAGTTGTGTAGCACATGTGGAGAGGTTGGGGGTAATTCATTATATTTTATATTGTGTATCATAAACTACAAAATTGGACCTAGATTTGTCCACAAAGGTCCGGGTCTATGGGGTCATGGAAACTATCAAATAAAAGAAGCTTTTGTAGGTATTCATTCCTCTCCTCTTACACTTAAAGGGAATATATCAAAGTTTTTGAATGGATTTGATACAATTTTTTTCTTCCTTCATAGGTTTCTTAGGATCCTCATTTTTATTCTCTCTCTTCAATTCACATGTTGGGTTCCATACACCCAACACTTTGGCATATCCTCATAAAAATTAGGGAATGATCACCGCCATTCTTCAACAAAATTCAATCATCCGAATCTCTAATTACAATAAAATAATAGGAAACTCTTCCCTCTGCAAAACACAAAGATGTATTAATTCCGCATTTTGCATCTCTTGATTTCTCTCTTTATAGATTTATATTTCATTTACATTGTATTTGAGTTAAATTTTAATTCTTTATCATGGACATTGACTATACTATGTGTTGCAGGTTTCATCATGGAGTGTGCCAACACCAATACAACAAGATCTTGAAAAAAACATCAAGCGAAGACAAATGTGTCTACACACTTATGTATCTCTTCCTTTAAACGTGTAATTTCATTTCATACTTAAAGGGGGAATGTAGGCACTCAAATTTTTTAATTCTACTCCTTAACACTACTAGTCTTGACATTTCTTTCTTGCTCAAACAAGTGCACTTTACGTAATCTCATCTAGTATATCTCTAAGTCTATTATCTAGCTTACTTGACCATAAAAATTCATCTATCAACAATTTATGAGAATTGAATGCATGAAATGTGTTAAGAATTTTTGTTGGTCATCTTCTAAATTTTACATTTCAAATTGTCACTCTAAAGTCAAAAACGTATAATAGGCGCAAGAACATCTATATGATCCTAACCCTAGTGTATGGTTTTGACCTCTATAACACTAATACTAAACTTTCAGGTTGCACATTATTATTTGGTTAGTTTTATCCTTCTTATTTATCCTTTGTAACTTAAATCACCTTTCAAAGAATGTATATAAACAAGTAAAATTCACCTCATTCAAGACCTAGCACACTTATAGACTCCTATTGTAAAATCTATCGCAAAAAGAACACAAAGATCCATACACTCTGCAAATACCTTTGCACATTCATTAGGGTAGCACCATCTACAAGTATGAAGCTTCCCACTAGGTATAGGGGACTGCTTCCCACATTTTCAAGAACTCAAAGTCACTCACTCAAGTATATTTTCAAGAGAGAAACTCAAGTTGAGATTTTTCAAAGGAAGGATGTCAAATCTAATTGCACTACAACTAGATATCACATGCTTTGTGGAGATTGATGTATGGTTTGAGTCCTCTTTTGAGAAATGTCAAACAAATGAAAAAACCCAAAATGTTTTCGGTCACATTTCTAAGCGAGGTCATGGTTGTATAAATAGGTCAATACCATACATACGTTTATTTCCCTACTATACCTTCATTCTCATGAGAATTTTCAAATCGTAGTTCTAGTTACATAGCACTCTCAGGTTTGGATACCCATGTTTCATCATCCAGATTTCCCGAATTTTCCTTAAAATCTATAATCAGCTAAGTACACTCAATCCCTTGTGTTTGTGAATTTTTATTGTATTTTGAACATTTATTTCAAGTATGAATGTGTTATTATGATATTGAGTGGTTAATGTTAGAAGTTAATTATTCAAAATCTCCCCTCAGTAGCTTCTAACATTCCTTTTTGGTTAGGAATATATCTTATTCAAATATAAAAAGGTGAAAACAAGCTTGTAGTAATATACGAACCCCAATATATTGTTTTCCTTATAAGACTTTAATAATTTTCAAATAAATGTATCAAAGAAATGTGGCCTCATCATCGCTTGAATCTAAACCATTCTTCTTCATTAACAATTTTACATCACTTCTAGTTTTACATGGATTTCTCTCATCACATCCACAATATCTACCACTCTTGGTGGTATGTTCCCTTTCCTCCAAGAGGAACTCCTTTATTCATCATTTTCTTTCTTCTCAAGAGAACTACTATAATAAATACAATATCTACACCTTCTACCCAACAACTTCTTATTTGGAAAATTTGTTCACTATTGTCTACCCACACATCACAAACGTGAAAATGAAATTCACATGTAGAATACAACTCGCTCGATACCAAATGACATGCTTAATATTATGGGGTCCAACAAAGTACTACCTTTGAAAATGCAACCCGTAGTACTTATGTCCCAACACCTTAATAGGTACATAAAATAATAGATTCCATATAATGTAAAACATACATAACTAAATTTTATTTAATGAAGGTAATTCTATTACATGGACGAATACGTCCTTGTTAGAGTCTTGAAATTTAGATATTATAAAGATTGCAATCGATATCAACACACACTTCTTATGTTTTAGACTTGCAAGTTTTACAAGACTCTTTTTGAACACACAATGGTTCATTCTTCACACGCTTGTCTTAATTTATAATATTCTTATTATACGTTTTCTTAATATTATTAATATATGGTTTCCAACCCCGTAATGACTTTGACCAAGTTATGTATAACCAAGTTACAAGTAGTTATGGAAATTGAAATGGTTCATCTTTTATGTCAACCAATTATCCACCTATGACTCATTACCTAGTTCCAAAATTATCCTTTCTCAATTTCCATGGTCTTCTATGTGACACACAAAATTTAAACCAATGAAACATGAAGAAATTGACATGTGAATGTCATTCCATCTACTATTTCTACAATTTTACAAGAATAACCACATTTATATCTAAGATAATGTATATTTCATGTGCACAACATTGTAATGTGTCAACCTTTGCATTCAACTTATATGTAAGACTCTTGCTCACAGTGCACAATTTACTTTTTCCTAATGTTTCCAACCATCTCTGCATGAATAATACATTTCCAACCTTATCAATAGTGTAAGATTTATATTTACAACATGTTTCCACTTTTAAAACTTAGAGCATGAATGTAACCTTTACACAAGGCCACTTTTGTGCAAGATGAAAATTCCTTGTTTAAAACATTTATCCCTAATTAAGTATTTTTGAGTAAGATGGATTGCTTGTATTCTCATATGTTGTTGCACCACCTTTGCAAATTTTGTTTATATACATTGTAGATAAAAGATGTGAGACTTACATAGAGTAGATTAATCATTGGGTTGAATCAAGTATTAATTCTATGTTTGTCAAGATATGCGGAGCATAATAATAATGGAGGTGTAATGCATGTCCCTATGAGAATAGATTCAAGATTAGGAGTTTGGACTAAGGAGATTAGATTCCTAGTTATTTGTTAAAAAATTAGAGAAAGTGAGAGAGATTTTTGACAATCAAGAACATAAAATCTCATTTATGAAATTAATTTTCCCTTTCATCTCAAAAAGTCATTTTCATATCCGTCATGATTGTAGATAACTACTTTCATAACCATCACAATAATAATCATAAAAAAATAGATCCTATCTTCTAAAAATTTAACTATTTACGTATATAAATATGTCTTATAGCACTTATCATAATGATGGTTGTCTCCACATTTACATAAAATTAAATATTATTATATAAAATCCTAATTCTCAATATTTTTCTTCTTATTTTGTTTCTAAATTCCTATATTCTTAAAATGCCATGGTTTATAAAATTAAGTCTAATCACTCGTGGTCTTATTCCATCTTGTTGCTCGTCATTTGGTGTCTTCACGATGCATCTTTTTATGTAAGGCCCTTAGGAGCCACGATCCCTGTTTTTTTAAACCAAATATTTTAATCCTCGAAGTAAACCTCTTTTATTTAATCTTAGAATGTCGTTTTAGGATTCCGATGCCGGTCCTCAGGCTACCAACAATGGTTACCCTCACCAATGTTGGTACTGTGATGACTGCTTTAAATCTAAGAATGCATTTTCTTACACAAAATCTTCCACCGGTTCATGTTTAGGTATCAACATATGATCCATTTACATTCTCTTTTCATTCCATTCAATTTCATGACTCCTAACAATCTTAGAATCTTCTAAATCCCAAAAAGGGAATCCGAAATCACGGATCCATAACTAGTAAAAGTGCATTTCTTGGATTTATCATCCAATTTTTTTCTATTTTCTTTATCAACATGCACAAAATATTCTCAACTGAATTTACTCTAAGAAAATAAATATCTACCTCTTTTCTAGTCCAAATTATTTTCTTATTCCACCATCCAATGCACTTGAAGGCCCACAACTGATTAAATATACTTTGCTATATCTACTGCTTTTTCCCAAAACTGCAAGGGTAATCCAACATGTTTCCTCATGCTTCTTGCACATTCCTTAAATTTCTGTTCATTCTTTCTGCAAAACCATTCTCCCGTGGTGTTCTAGGAACCATTCTTTCTCTACATATTCCATTCACTAAACAATAAGCATTGAAATCCTTATCACAAAGTACTCACCACCATCAGCGAGATATAAGGCATTTAAATTTTAAATTTGATTCATTTTCTACAAGGGAATTCCATCTTTCCAAAGTATCAAAAACATCATATTTATGTTTTATACAATAAACTTGTATGTTTCTTGTTGTATCATAAATGAAAGTGACATAATAATGGGATCCTCCATGAAAAGGTACCTAGTTTGGTCCCCACACATCCGAGTGCACAAAATATAATTTTTGCTCCTTCTTTGTTGATGCAACTTTGAGAAATATCACTCTCTTTTGATTTCCAATCATACAATGCTTACTGAGAACTCAAGATGTACATTTTTCAAATATGATAACTTACCATTTTCCTTTAAGATTTTCATTCCTTTTTGAGTCATATGGCCTAGCCGATTATGCCACATGCTTGCATCTAAATCTGAAGTTGATATCATAGAAATGAATCAGTAATATAGGTAGACAAATACAATGTTCCTACCTTCTTGCCTCTTTATACAACAAGAGATCCCTTGGTAACTTTCCAAGAGTCGGTTGTGAATGTAACCATGCAACCAGATTCACCTAGTTGTCCTGCAGAAATAAGATTTCTCCTGAGGCTTGGCACATGCCTCACATATTTAAATATCCATGTATTTCCATTCTACAGTTTTAGATGAACTTACCCTTTACCAATAATATTACATGGTTCATCATCTCCTAAATAAGCATGCCCAAAATTATCCTCGGTTATAATTTCAAATAACCCTTATTAGGGGTAAGCATGGAAAGAAGCTCTGAATCTAAAACCCATGATTCTATTTTATTATCCAAGGAGATAATAAGGGCATATTTCATTACCTCGAAGATGAAACATTGTCTCTTTACCTTTCTACATGTACATTCTCTTTATTTTCCATGAACCAATAATCTTTATTTACATGTCCTTTCTTTCCACAATTCTAGCAAGTTATTATTTTACCTCTAGATTTACATCTGCCATTATTAGATTTTGATTTCTCATTATTCTTGCTCTTGGATATCTCCTTCTGCCTTCCCCTAATTTCTACATTCAAAGAATTTCCAAATGATGATTATCATGTACTTTTCCTACGTATTTCTTCATTCAGGATTATACTAACAACATCATCAAACTTCAAAATATTAGAAGCATATGAGGTATTACTAACATCCATAACCAAGTTATCCCAACTATCTGCAAAAAACATAAGAATAAAATTTCTTTTACTTCATCCTCAAATGGAATATTAACTGATTTTAATTGATTTACAATAGACCGGAAATCATTTAAATGGTTTGATATAGATCCACCTTCTTGCATTTTAGAATTAAATAATTTCTTCATCAAATAAAATTTATTAGAACTTGTTTTTTCATATAAATTAGCTAAATATTTCATCAAATCTACCATGGTTGCTACTTCAGTAATATTCAAAGCCACAGATGCTGCCAAGCTCAATCTTATAGATCCCATAGCCTTTTTGTCAAGAATTTTCCATTCTTCATCAGTCATCTTTGTAGCTCTTGCCTTCTCATCCAATGGTAAGTATAGATCTTTCTGATACGATAATATTCCATCTGCATCTCCCATAATTAATAATTACGGTTGTCAAATTTCACAACTCAGTATTATCCATCTTCTTCCATTGTTGTAGTTCCCACTCAATCAAAAATCTGTCTCTCGAGTAAATATGCAAACACACAAAACCCTCAAATAAAAAAATCTCGATAGTAGTTTTTGGGTTTAATCACATTAGTTCTATAAATATATATTCGATCTAAGTATACAGATAAAAAAATATATAAATAAACCAGAAAAATAATACACAAGATATAATGTGGTTCACCTAGTGTGGGCTACATCCACCAAGAAGTAGTATATCTATTATTCAAAGCTTCAAAAAGATATACAATGAAGATATTCAATCTTCCACACCTCAAACAGTGTATAGTATTTTTCCTTCTCAAGATTCTCTTTTTCTCTCTCCAAGAAATCCTTTTACAATTCTTCTACTTCTACCTTCTAACCCTATCTTTCTAGCTCATATAAGCATATACAAACTTAGGGAACTTTAGCAATACAATTACAACCCTTAGACCACCTTTTAATCAAAGGTTAGATCTAATCCCGTGACTTAAATAAAAAATTTCATGCACATGAGACCGACGCCTGGTTACCCCAACCGATGTCGCTTATTGTGTAAACTCCGCAATTTGTAAAACATGCTATTTAAGAAGCAATTAAGCTACATAACTCAACAATATGGGTTACTAAATATGATTCTAATGCTTCCGATCTTCCCATATTGCACATATTTCTTACAATAAGTCTTGTTTCTCTCCCACTTTTTCTTGAGGTTGATACCGAAAAACCTCCTAAGACTACATATTTCGCATGCTCTTAACTCACACATTGATTCTTATGTTTGCACTTACTCTTGCCACTATTGCCAACAATGCCAATGTTCCACCTATTCTAGTTTCTCTTAATGAACATACTTCTATCTTTTATTTCATTAGACTTACTCCTCATATAGTTGGGATCTTAAACTCGTATGATTATCTCGCTTTCTTTGTTGAAAATATTCTATGGTAGCTATTTTTTGACCTCGTTTCTCTATACATAGTCATGCACTAAAAATACAAAACATTGATATAATCACAAAAGGCAATAACATATAAATATTTTTAAAAATGTAAAAATCAAGACATGTTTCTCTACTATACCTTGTTATCACTTTACATTATATATGGTGATTATCCTTATGGTATGATAGATAGAATTTTTCTCCTTTACACACATGCACTCATGAGGTATGTTGAGTATGATGTAGGACATACATAGCATTACATGATTATGGTATCTATCATAATTCATTACATACTTCTTCTAGGGGCATCTCTCCACATAATCCAGTGTTATTATTTCATTATATTACATTTTTAACTTCCTCGCATGCTTGATGTGCGCTTTATATCTTTTGAACTAATAAGACTAATGATGTATCTTGTGTAGTGTTGAAAACTATTGTTTCATATGCTTTTATGTATCACTTGATATTTCATCTCATCACATTATAATACTCTTTTATTATATATATGTTTGCTAGTTTTGTGAGTAGTTACTTGTTTTCTACTTTGATTTTGGCCTAAGAGCCTTGTTTGTCTTATGACAACATGGGTGTCACATGTTTATTAAATTGTTCCTTTCTTATGTGACATTGCATCTCTTGATTGTAGGCTCGAGGGACTTGATTGTCTTACAAAATCATGGATGTCCCATGTTTACAGTGCGCTAATCCTTTTTGGTGACAATGTTTGTACTACTATTTTTGCCCCTTGTTTCTAATTCTATATACACTACTATTATTGTTTCTACTAATTCTCTTGTTGATTTTTTTCTACTATTATTCTTGTTGTTATTATTTCTCTTTCTATGTGTCATGGTCTCCACCATGAGCATTCTCTATGCTAGTACAAGTACTTATTGGTGGAAACCACATCAACCCTTCATGTGTTTTCTACGTGGATTATCAAACTTATCAGACATGGTTACACATATATTCTTTTGACATGCATTCTCAAAATATTTATTACACATGCCTTGAAAGAGGGTGAATTCATCTCAAGATAATATACACCTATATTAGACATAGACACAATTTTGGGCTTAGAAACAAGAAGGCACAAAAAACTCTCGAAACAACATTAGACATTGAAATCTAGAAAAAAAACACAAGGTCAAAAACATACATTATGGTCAGGAATGTACAAATATTCTTGACCCATATCTACGATTTTTCCCTAGGTGCGATACAAAAACTTTCTTAGTAGTTTCATATTTTCACCTAAAAGAAAATGTTTTTGGCACGCTTTGATTCAAATGAGTTATCTCTTCTCATTTTAGAAGGAATAAATTATTTCACTCCTTCTCTACAACATATAGTTTTAGTTTCAGGGATATTTGGGGCATGGTTCTCCTTTCTCTTGTTACATTTCACCTCTATTTGGTTTCTAATTAGTTGTGTAGCACATGTGGAGAGGTTGGCGGTAATTCATTATATTTTATATTGTGTATCATAAACTATAAAATTGGACCTAGATTTGTCTAAAAAGGTTTGGTCTATGGGGTCATGGAAACTATCAAAGAAAAGAAGTTCTTTGTAGGTATCCATTCCTCTCTTCTTACACTTAAAGGGGAATATATCAAAGTTGTTGAATGGACTTGATACAATTTTTTTCTTCCTTTATAGGTTGCTTTGGATCCTCATTTTTATTCTCTCTTTTTGGAATTCACATGTTGGGTTCCATACACCCAATACTTTGGCATCTCCTCATAAAAATTAGGTAATGATCACCGCCATTCTTCAACAAAATTAAATCATCTCGAATCTCTAATTACAATAAAATAATAGGAAACTCTTCCCTCCGCAAAACACAAAGATGTATTAATTCCACATTTTGCATCTCTTGATTTCACTCTTTATAGATTTATATTTCATTTACATTGCATTTGAGTTAAATTTTAATTCTTTATCATGTACATTGACTATAATATGTGTTGAAGGTTTCATCATGGAGTGCGCCAACACCAATACAACAAGATCTTTAAAAAAACATGAAGTGAAGACAAAATGTGTCTACACACTTATGTATCTCTTCCTTTAAATGTGTAATTTCATTTCATGTTAAAAGGGGGAATGTAGGCACTCTTTTTTTTAATTCCACTCCTTAACACTACTAGTCTTGACATTTCTTTCTTGCTCAAACAAGTGCACTTTACGTAATCTCATCTAGTATATCTCTAAGTCTATTATCTAGCTCTCTTGTTCATAAAAACTCATCTATCAACAATTTATGAGAGTTGAATGCATGAAATGTGTTAAGAAATTTTTTTGGTCATCTTGTAAACTTCACACTTCAAATTGTCTCTCTAGGGTCAAAAACGTATAATAGGTGCAAGAACATCTATATGATCCCGACCCTAGTGTATGGTTTTGACCTCTCTAACATTGATCCTAAACTTTCAGTTGCACATTATTATTTGGTTAGTTTTCTCCTTCTTATTCATCCTTTGTAACTTAAATCACATTTCAAATAATATATATAAGCAAGTAAAACTCACCTCATTTAGGACCTAGCACACTTATAGACTCCTATTGTAAAATCTATCACAAAAAGAACCCAAAGATCCATACACTATGCAAATACCTTTGCACATTCAATAGGGTAGCACCATCTACAAGTATAAAGCTTCCCACTAGGTATAGGGATCTGTCTCCCACATTTTCAAGAACTCAAAGTCACTCACTCAAGTATATTTTTAAGAGAAAACTCAATTCAAGATTTTTCAAAGGAAGGATGTCAAATCTAATTGCACTACAACTAGATATCACATGCTATGTGGAGAATGATGTATGGTTTGAGGCCTCTTTTGAGAAATGTCAATGTCGGTAGTTCACGGGGTTCCTACAACCCAGCTAATGTTTGTTTTCAAATAATTATCATCCTTGGTTAGGGTTTGAAAGATTGAGTAGACCATTCGAGAGCCCTCAAGTGTGACTGATAAAGAGCAACAAAAAGATTCAAACAAATGAAAAACCCAAAATGTTTTGCGTCACATTTCGAGTAGGGTCATGACTATACAAAGAGGTTAATACCATACATCCATTACTTTCCCTACTTTTTACCTTCATTCTCATGAGAATTTTTAAATCATAGTTCTAGTTTCAAAGCAATCTCGTGTTTGGATACCCATGTTTCATCATTTAGATTTCCCAAATTTTCCTAGAATAATCTTCAAATAAGTACACTCAATCCCTTGTGTTTGTGAATTTTTATTATATTGTAAACATTTATTTCAAGTATTAATGTGTTATTCTGATATTGAGTGGTTAATGTTAGAAGTTAATTAATCAAAATATCCCCCTGTAGCTTTTATTTCATTCCTTTTTGGTTAGGTATATATCTTATTCAAATATAAAAAGGGTGAAACAAGCTTGTAGTAATATATGAACCCCAATATATCATTTTCCTTATAAGAATTTAATAATTTTCAAAGAAATGTATTAGAGAAATGTGGCCTCATCATCACTTGAATCTAAACCATTCTTCTTCATTAACAAGTTTACATTACTTCTAGTTTTACACGGATTTCTCTCATCACATCCACAATATCCACCACTCTTGGTGGTATGTTCCCTTTCCTCCAAGAGGAACTCCTTTATTCATCATTTTCTTTCTTCTCAAGAGAACTACTATAATAAATACAATATCTACACCTTCTACCCAACAACTTCTTATTTGAAAGATTTGTTCACTATTGTCTACCCACACATCATAGACATGGAAAATGAAATTCACATGTAGGATACAACTCACTCGATTCCAAATGACATGCTTACAATTATGGGGTCCAACAAAGGACTACCTTTGAACATGCAACTCATAGTACTTATGTCCCAATACCCATAACAGTACATAAAATAATAGATTCCACATAACATAAAACATACATAACTAAATTTTATTTAATGAAGGTAATTCTATTACATGGACGAATACGTCCTTGTTAGAGTCTTGAAATTTAGATATTATAAAGATTGTAATGGATATTAACACACAATGCTTATTTTTAGACTTGCAGGTTTTACAAGACTCTTTTTGAACACATAATGGTTCATTCTTCACACACATGTCTTAATTTATAATATTCTTATTATACTTTTCGTTATATTCTTAATATATGGTTTCAAATCCCTCTAATGACTCGACCAAGGTATGTGTAACCAAGTTACAAGTAGTTATGGAAATTGAAATGGTTCATCTTCCATGCCAACCAACTATCCACTTATGACTCATTACCTTCCAAACATTATCCTTTCTCAACCGCCATGGTCTTCTATGTGAAACACAAAATCTAAACCAATGAAACATTAAATTGACATGTGAATGTCATTCCATCTACTATTTCTACAAGTTTACAAGAATAACCACATTTATATATAAGATAATGTATATTTTTATGCACAACATTCTAAGGTGTCAACCTTTGCATTGAGCTTATATGTAAGACTCTTGCTCACAGCACGATTTACTTTTTCGTAATGTTTCCAACCATTTGCATGAATAATACATTTCCAACCTTATCAAAAGTGTAAGATTTACATTTACAACATATTTCCACTTTTTAAAACTTAGAGCATGAATTTAACCTTTATACAAGGCCACTTTTATGCAAGAAAAAAAAGTCCTTGTTTAAAACATTTATCCCTAATTAAGTATTTTTGAGTAAGATGGATTGCTTGTATTCTCATATGTTGTTGCACCACCTTTGCTAATTTTGTTTAAATGCATTGTAAGATAAAAGATGTGAGACTTACATAGAGTAAATTAATCATTGGATTGAATTAAGTATTAATTCGATTTTTGTCAAGATATGAGGAACATAATAATAATGGAGGTGTAATACATGTCCCTATGAGAATATATTCAAGATTAGGAGTTTGGACTAAGGAGATTATATTCCTAGTTATTTGTGACAAAATTAAAGAAAGTCGAGAAATTTTTGATAATCAAGAACATAAAATCTCATTTATGAAATTAATTTTACCTTTCATCTCAAATAGTCATTTTTCATATCCATCATGATTGTAGATAACTACTTTCATAACCATCACAATACTAATCATAAAAAAAAAAAAAAAAAGATCCTATCTTCTAAAAATGTAACTATTTACTTATATAAATATATCTTATAGCACTTATCATAATGATGGTTGTCGCCACATTTACATAAAATTAAATATTTATTATGAAATCAATAAATATCATTCTGAATTATAGATTTAATTATGAATTTGTATTTATTTTATGAGGGAAAATATTAGGATTCATTAAAATAGAATTAAAACTACTTAATTTATTCTAATTCTCTATATTTTCTCTATATAAAATCATAATTCTCTATATTTTTCTTCTTATTTTGTTTCTAAAAATGTCATGGTTCGTAAAATTAAGTCTAATCACTTTGTGGTCTTGTTCCATCTTGTTGCTCGTTGTTTGGTGTCTTCACTATACATCTTTTTATGTAAGGCCCTCGTAGGAGCCACGATCCCTGTTATTTTTAACCTAATCTTTTAAATAATAATAATAATAATAATAATATGTCAAAGTCAGTCTAATATTATGTTTAGATCTATATTGCCCTCGGGTATTGCATTTGTCATAACGACTATCATATGGGTCGAAACTTTTCATAGTTCTTTAAACTAGATTTCGATGTTAGGTGGAGAGTTAACGAAGAGGCCAAAAGATAAGTGTTGTGTACGCGTTTCCAGTGGGTTTTCCCACATAAGCAGTGCTACAATACTACGTGTATATTCCACAATCCAGGCAACGCCAAGTATCTAACACGTAGCTCCTTTGCAATCCCTGAACAATGGAGAATATATAAACCAATCTTGCTTCTGACAATGCTGTTGAAGCAAAGCAGTAGGAATTTCAGTGAATGTTAGAGATGAGCCAGGGACAGCCAAGGAGGGGCGATGTCTCGGAGGAGGCGATCAAGTACGGAGACTTGTTCCACGTGACGGGGAATTTGACGGCGCAGCCAATCAACCCAATCGACGCAGCGCTCATGCAGAGCGCGGAGACGAGGGCGTTCGGGCAGACGCAGAAAGGCGGCGTGGCCTCCTCCATGCAAATGGCGGCGCAGGCGAACGAGAGAGCAGACGACGATACTCTCGCCGCCGCACAGGGGATGGCGATCACCGTCGAGTGCATCGGCGGGCATGTTGTGAGCACGGATGTTCATCACGACACCGCCGCCTCCGCCGACGTCACCATCAGAGAGCCGCTGGAGGCGGCGGCGATGAGCGCGTGGGACAAGCCGGTGGAGCAAAGCGACGCCGCCGCAATCCAGTCGGCGGAGCGACGTGCCACGGGGTTCTCGGAAACGTTGCCGGGCGGCCTCGCCTCCGCAGCGCAGTCCGCCGCCGATGTCAATCCTCGCTTGCCTTACGGCGAGAAAACCACCCTCGCAGATGTTATTTCTGTAACTAATTTCCAACTCCGCCCTTTGTTTTTGATTTTCTTAATCAACTTGAATCCCAAAGAGAGGGATGGAAATTATTCTTGTGTAATGCAGAGTGCGACTGTGGATCTTCCGGTGGACAAGGTGGTGACAGTAGAGGATTCGCAGAAGATAAAAGAGAGTGAAGCGAGGCAAAGCGTGAGTGGAGATGTGTATCCAGGTGACCTGGGAGAGACCATGGAGGCCGCCGCACTGATCAACGAAGGATGCCTTCCTCAGGTTCCGCAGTAACCACAAATATGTTTATATATCCTATATTGTTAATACACAATGTTTTTGTATAACCTCTCACCACAGGGTCTTAGTTAGCCTTGTGAATATCAGAGCCGGACAAAATATGTGTATACATATAATTTCGGATACTTAATATATATTTCTATTTTATGTTGTAGGGGAGAGCATATAGCTTTTATTTTACAAATACTTTGAACCCCACAAACCAATAACATCTATCCATATCTATTCATTTGTTATTCATTTGTTATATTTAAGTTAATGTTTTTAAAAAATAAGTATTTATTTTATTTTTAAAATAGTTAATTGCCCTATTTTTATCTGTGATTTTTAAAATATTTTTCTAGTCATATTTTGTAATTTTTCTAATGAAACTTTTCAGTTAACTTTTTAACAATTTGACTTTAAATGTTTTAAAAGTAATTCAAATGTATCGTTTTAGTGAAAATATATTTTTTTAACGTTTTTATTTCTCACATGTACAAGCAAACACTTATTATAAGAATCAAACCTCAAAACGTGGGAATCTACGAGATGGTCCTAAAAAACATCCTTCGTGTGCAAAGTGCACTACTACTAGGTTATACTTTCAATTTCCATGGACCTTCAAATGTAGGATTGTAGAAAACAATCCTACTTGAAAATCCTATCTTGTATAGTGAATCAAGAGATGATTTCAACAAGGAACTTTCTAAGATGCACTACACCTTTTACATGTAGAGGAAACTTTCTAGGATGCAAGTATTCATTTTGATGCAAAGGGACCATTCTAACTTTCTAGAATTCAAGTAATTGTTTTTTTTGGAGAGAACTTTCTAGGATCCCACTTTTAGGATGTCTCCATCTGAATATATTCAATTCACTTTTAGAGGTTATGCTTGGCTTCATTACTAGTTGAACTTGGCATAGGCGTAGTTGCTTTACAAGTTGAGTATTAAATGCTAACAACTTTCATGCATCATATGCTTGGTCACAATCACTCATTCGAAAGTTACGTTATGCGCACACATCACATGTTGGTCATAAGTTTAGAGAAAGGATATGTTTTACTTTTCTATGTGGTTGTTGGTTCTCCCTTATTCAACTCATGGAAATCTCAAAACCATCTGATCCAGGATCATATTTGTATGGTATTTATGCTCACTCATTTTCTTCATTAGCATTATAAATTGGTTAATAAGATCAAGGCAATGAATTTAATTCCTTGTTGCTCGTCCTTGCATCACAATGATTGAATGATGTATATTGGTCACTCAACATCGATCTTGTTTATTTATGCACATTACAAGGTGCCATTAAATTATTGTAGTGGTTTGAAACATATTAGATCATTTTTATTGCTCTCCTTTACTTGCAAACATTTATTTTAGGGTATCAAGAGTGATTGTAATGCATAGGTCACAAAATACAAAGTAAAATTATTTTTCTCTCAATTGTATACTCCTTCTACAACACCTATTTTGCCTCTTCTTTCACCAACTTCCCCACTAGTACTTCTTACGAGTATGGATCATAGCCCACCTATGGTCGAGCTATATTGGACTTGGCATGAGGTTCTTGGGCATTATGTCTCTATTTGAAGAGAACTTATATGGCATATGGAGAAGCTTGAGGAAGAGGTCCTATAAGACCAAAAAAACAAGATACAATACCCTCTCATGCCACACCACTCTTTTGTTCTCATCGTGGCTTTTTCTCACATATAAATTATACTTGTCAAGTTCTCTCAAACAAGTATCATTCCCGAGAACCATCTCTTTATGTGCATAATTGTCGAGATCGATCCTCCACAAAATTTTGTCTCTCATCATTCGCCCCCTCATCCTTCCCTAAATGATGTCCATCGTGATTTTCTCACACGAGATAATTTCTAGGATTGACATCTTCCTCTTTTCTACACGATCATAAGTTCATCATGATATTAATCTCAGCTAAGATTACCTTGAAGACCTCATTATTCATACATGCCAACAAATCTACATGACGTAATAGATATATTCAACAATGCATGTAAATCATTTTTATGTAATCACTAGATACTTCAAACTCCATTCTCTTTTATTTCCTATTTACCTTCCTTATTGGGTTTATCTTCCATCCCGTTCAGGTTACTCCACCCCGCTTGGGTTTATATAGCTATTGCTTCCTATCTTGGATAATTTGGTAATTTCCCATCTTATGTCCCACTTGGGTTTATCCTCCCGTTTGGGTTTATACGGTCATGGATTCCTACAATGGATACTCGATCCTTGTTCCCCTCTTATCTCCCATAAAATTGAACTAATCTTGTGATCATATTTTTGTTGTTATTGATGAAATTGTAAATGATATTGTAATCTTTGACTTGTTAGATGTTAGACATTGAATCTAGATGATGTTTTATTGATGATTCATATATATATATGATTTATATATATATATATGTTTTTCTTAATGTTATATTTTATATTTATTTTGGATGTTTTGATGAAATTGTAAATGAGGCTATATATATAGGAGGTATTTTTTATATTTATTTTGATGTTTTGATGCGGCCACAAGTAAACATGTCAAACATGTCACAACAAACATCGGGGGATTGAGACCAACCACATTGGAATCCTAGATGAATTCAACAAGGGTCACCATGGCAACGTGTATTTGTTTGTGTGTGTGTGTTGGTTTGTTGTTAGGGGTTCCCATGGGGGATCACCTTTAAATGTGACCAAGGGGTTATGTGTATTCTTTTATTTAGTTTCTTTTGTTTAAATTTTAGTATGTGGATTTTAGTGATGTATTTTCCCCTTTATTATTTATTTTATTTGTGTCTAGATTAGTGAGTAATCATGTTGTTAAATAAATTAAAATGGGTCAAAAGAATGCATTTATTAGAGTTGATGGCTCTTGGATTATGTGTTGTAAGTAATGTGTAAGTAACTTTGAGTGTGAAACACTCCACCTTCCTTTTGAAATTCGGATCTGTCCTTAGGGGCTGATTTTGGAGGCTTGTGGGACAAGTTAAACTTGTCCCACACCTCTTAAATTGTTACACCAACCCTACCTATGGGTTGGGGAGTCAAAATTAGGCCTTATTATGTATTTTGGGAAGGCAAGTTGTAAGTTTTATTGCACCTTCTTACATGAAATTAATTTTGGTCCTTGGGGTGTGGACTTGGATTGTGTGTGTAAGTAAAAATGTCATTTATTCACCCACTTATTAATTGTGCTTTGGAGTTTGAAGTTGACTTGTGAGGTGGAGTTGAGGATGAGTGATGTGGCATCCTACATGGAGCCACCTCATCCTCCTCTCTCCCTTTTCTATTTATTCAATTCTTTTGTTGTTTTGGGGGTTACTTCATTTGGTTTTGTGCTCTTGCAATTTTGGAAAGATTAGAGGATTTTGATGCTTGTGGATTGTTGGTCTTTTGGACTATTTGGATTTGAAGAAGCTTGTTGTTGAACTTTTGGATCAAGCTCTATCATGGAGAGGTAGGAGCTTGACTCTTGTAAAAAGGTTTTCTTTTTGTATTGTGCTTATGTGAATGTTTATGAATGTTTGGTATGTTTGTTGGTTGGTTGGGTAGATTTCCTAGGTGTGGTGTAGGAGAAGACTATGGGGATATTTTTGGGGAGGCATAAGAGTTATTTGGGAGGCATAAGAGTTATTTGTGGAGGGAGTTTGGGTTGGGTGTTCCACCTTGGACAAGAAATAGCTTGCATTTCTTACTTTTGGGGGAGGCATAAGAGAATGGGGAGGCATAAGAGGTACTTGGGGAGGCATAAGAGTATGTAGGGGTTTGAGATGAATATTTTGGCGGGTTTTAAGGTGGTCACCCATTCCCCATTGGGAGGTATAAGCAACTTCCCCATAGATCTTGCTCTTTTGGCCTTTGTGTGATGAGGCCTTGTATATTTTGTTATTGTCCTTCTTGTGACTGTAACTACTTTTTATTTTGGATTGTGATATGATTGTGAAATCTTTTTTTGTGTTGTGGAAGCTTGTCTTGTTTCCATGAGTTGAATCCATTTCCTATTGTAATGTGGTTGGGGCTCGGGGGCCAATGAGGAGGATGACTTCTCCTCTTCATTGGAATTCTTGGTTGGGTGGAGAGCGTTGCCTCTCCCCCTTTTTTTTGTTGTGACCAAATGAAATCTAGCGGATCTCTTATTGTTGTTTTTGGAGCTATGTATGAAGACAAATTTGCATTTTCTCCTTGGGTTCCCTTATTGAAAAATCTCCCACTTTAAGTGGATGACTTGTAATAATATTTGTAGTGAAAAGTTATGCTCTATTGTTAGGATATGAAAGTTGTATTTGTATGTGAAAAAGGAATGAGGAAGAGTTATTTGGTATATTTTGGCAAAAAAAAAGAAGTGTAAAAGGAATTATTTCATTTAATTGAATGTTGATTTACCTTCCATCAAATGGTGTTACTCTTGTTTAAAACTTGTTATTGTAAATATATTGTAAACTCTCTGTTGAATGCTGGAAATGCTTGTGTTAAAATTATTGCATTCCTCTATATTATTTGATTGGCACATTTTGAAAATAGAATTACATTCTTTTTTCACGTATTGAATTAATTAAAGTTAAACATTGTAAATTAGATTGGAATGAACTTAACATTTAGAATATGGTAAATGAAAAGATCAATTCGGGTTTAAGTATGTTTTCCATTTGGATTCAATGTAAAACCTGCAAATAAATATCGAAAAAACATACAAAAGTACCCTCTTAATGAAATGAAAGACAAAATGAAACTTTAAAATGAACTAAGGATGAACAAAGCACATCATGAAACAATTGCATTTCCCTAGTAATTTATTCAACTTTTAATCGGGCAAGAGGCATAATAATGCAATTTCACAAAAAGAAAAAATAAATTCATATTGTAATCTCAACCATTAATCAATTAATCCTTGAAATCCATTTGAATCAAGTATGTTTCTCCATGCCTGTTTGGTGTGTTGAAGAAGAAAGAATAGTGGATCATTAGATTAAATCTGGCAGTTGAAAAGTTTAGTTCACATTTTATATGGCAGGAAAGACATTTTCTTAAATTTCACCCATCTAAGTTTGTTGAAAAAATATGAATTTTTATGCTTCCTATGCAAAGAGGAGTTTGAGCCCTTTCCAAAAAGTCCTTATTTTCTCAAATCTGAGCTTCCAGTCAAAAGTTATGGCCTTCTGAAGTTTTTACTTCGTTTGGTTTTTTCAAAAAAAAAAAAAGGGAAATTTTTGTAAATCGGATCCACGGGCCCAAAAATTACTTAGGGCACTTTTTGCAAAAATGAAAAAGTCACAAAAATTCCTCACGGCTCCACATCCCACCCTTCCTTTCTTTTGAAAATCTTTCCCCACACCTTGGTAAAAAAATATAAAAAATTTTCTCCCCATCATGGTTCGCAGCCCACATGCTTTTGGCCTCAAACTTTTTTTTTATCACTTTTGGAAAAAAAAAGTGCAAAAATTCCTAAGTTTCTCCCCCGCCCGCCTCCCGCAGTCACTCACTGGGTCGACATGTGGCTTCTTTGGCTTTTGGTGTCGAGGAGCAGGGTTGTTTTTTAACCTTCACACTTTTTAACACAAAAGCCAACATTTCTAAGTTTTCCCCGATGGTCCACTTCCCGCTTGAAATTTTGGGCATGACACGTGGCATCCTAGGCATCGGCGGAGGCATGCGGTTTTTTAACCTTTTTCCCTTTCAACAAAAAAGAGTTAAAATCCAAATTACCTCTGATGACCCACCTTCCCGCATTGGCTTAAAAACGTGCCACGTGTCCTTGTGGCTTGGGGAAAATTTTTCTTCTTTTGCAAAGCCCCCCACGCTCTTCGGGTGCACAGTGTGAAAATTGCACTTTTGCCAAAAGTGCAAAGCACCAAATTACCTCCCCTGCTCCGCCTGCCCGAAACCTTCCCTAGGTGAAAAGTTTTCCTCTTGGGTGCAAGCCTTCCCTTTTGGGAAAATTTTCTTCCCAGCCCAGCCCGCTTTTTGGGAAAATTTTCCTCCCAGCCCGCCGACTTGTAACTTAAGAAATATGAGGAGTTAGGAGGACTTCTTTATATCATTGGAAAGGGAAGAAATTTCCTATCTAATGGAAATGTTTTCAAGAAACCTTAAGTGCATTAAATATGTGAAAAATCAGGTTGAAGTGCAAAGATGAGTCTGAGAGTGGGTAAGTGGGAAATTACCCCTTTTAACTTAAATGTTTAACTCTAAAGCATGGGTTGACCTTTTTAAGGGTCACGTTAGGGGATAAGAGAATGTTTTTCTATCCCATGTAAATAAGAACCTTGGTTATTGTTTAGACCTAGTGAAATTAAAAACCTTGGGCATTTAATTGTTTGGCCCCTTTGACCCTCTAAAATTAATTAAGGAATATTTAACTATAGTGTTAATTTAATTATTTATTAAATTAACACCTAAGAGAAATTTAACTATATTTGGATTAATTATACTCATTAATTTTGTAATGTGGATCTAATGTTTGTTACAATGGGAAAATTTTCATTTATTAAATTATAATTGACTTTGAATCTTTGTTGTGACAATTGTTGCTTGAAGCCTGGTAGTGGTCACACTTTTCAAAAAAAAAAAAAATTATTCCATAATTTTTCTATCTAAACCTAGGTTGTTCTTGGGTCTCGAGTGGTCATTTTAGTGGGTGTTACACTTGGTATCAGAGCCATGGGTTCAAATCTTGGACCCTTGGGCACACTAGAAAACTTGAGACATGAACATTAAACCTAGTACAATATTAAACCTAGCACACTTTTAAATCTAGAAAAAACTTTGTTTGAAAATTACATATTTTAGTAAACATGGAAAAATTGAATAAAACCTAGAATAATGAACTAACTCTCACTTTGGTCTATGCAGAGGCATGACAAGATGAGGGGGGTCCTTTCACATAGACCTAGACTTGCCACCTCCAGATCATATCTGTATAGTAGCCATCCTACCTCAGATTTTACAAAGACATGCTTCAGGATGTTAATGCCACTTTACGTGGAGGGTCCATAGGAGGATGGTTAGCCAGACATGATAGGGAGCCATCCATTGAGGCTCATGCATCTCCTCGACACAACGAGGAGCATAGAGGAGAGAAACTCCCACGTGGAGTCAGGCAGAGCAGAGTCACCACAGAGGGGACAGGGAGACCAGATTTCTAGACACAGGGATAGGTCTCGGAGCCCTAGGCTTAGAGATGAGCATGCAGAGAGGCCTAGGGGTCACCAAACTATAGCTGTAGACCATATCAGGGAGATCTTGAAGCTACGACCATCTCATTATTCTGGTGACACAGTGGATTTCAGGTAGAGGCCTGGTTGGTGAGCTTGAGCGGGTGCTTCAAGCTCTTCCCTTGTACTAGCAACATGAAATCTCGTGTTGCGATCCATCTTCTAAGGGATGGAGTAGGTGTCTGGTGGAGGACCGAGGAGTAGAAGCTCCACGTTGATTTGAGATGGTTACTCCTGAGCTCTTTGAGGAGTGGTTCAGGAGTAGGTACTTATCACGAAGGTTCATTCAACAGAGGATAGATGAGTTTCATGACCTCCGACAGGCATCTTTGATAGTAGCTGAGTATGAGAGTCAATTTCTGGATCTACTCTAGTATGTCGACTACATGCAGGATGAGTAGGTATGGATTCACAGTTCATCCGGGCCTGAATGTAGATTTGGGTGGTGCGGTGTGTATCCATTGTCTACAGACATTAGCTAAGGCCATTGAGAAGGCCTATATAAGAGAGAGACTCAGGGGAAAGACACAATAGGCCAGAGATAGAGTACGGAGCCACATCCAGTAGAGATGCAGGACAATAGGTCGAGGGGGTCAGCTCCTCCTCCTCATGGTGGACCAGGGTTCAACATAGTCATCTTTTAGGCCATAGCAAGAAGCAGACCCCACCCACCATATAGGCCTCCACAGAGATTTGATGCACAGAGGGGGAGAGTATGGGGCCTCCTCCTAGGGGTCCCATTAGGACACAGGGTGCACCGAGAGCTCACAATCAAGAGAGCTCATAAGAGACCTCAGCAGTCCCATATCTAGATCATCAAGATCCACAACATAGACCTCTAGAGTAGTACCGAGGAGCTGCTACTCATGGGAGAGGACCGGGAAGTTGTTATGGTTGTGGTGTTGCTGGACATTTTTGGAGAGAGTGCCCACAGAACCCTAGTAACAAGGGTAAGATGTAGATCTCAGAGCCTACTATTGGTGACATGGGGCATGTGGTCATCGATCTATGTAGTGGTCAAGAACCACCAGGATGAGCACCAGAGTACCATGATTGAGATGACAGGTAGCATTGGTGGTGTTCCTACCTCCATTCTATTTGATTCTGGTTCTTCTATTCTTTTATTGCACCATCTTTAGTAGAGCGATGATGCAGGCTGGTGGTAGTTAGGTAGGGTCTTAGTTGGGATGTCGAGATGGCTTCGGAGCCAAAATCTCTATAGACTCCTTAGTTAAGGAGTGTGTAGTGGATTTGGGACCCTTCACCACTACCTCGGATCTTCATATCCTTCCATTGGGTTCATATGGAGTCATCTTGGGCATGGACTAGTTGTTTGCACACACAGAGCCAAAGTGGATTGTTACCATAAGATTATATCATGTGCATATGATCTAGGAGTTGAGTCAGATATAGTAGGGGTTAGGAGACCCATTTCCATTCACACCATCTCTCACCATGCAGCTTAAGCGGTGTGTGCAATGGGGTTGTCAGATGTATGTATGTTGTCACAGTTAGTGACCGATCGGAGGATGAGTCTAGTGGACCATCACTTGATGACCATCCCATCTTGAGAGAGTTTTTTGATGTCTTTCCAGGGGAGCTACTGGGGTTTACCACCCCATGTGAGATAGATTTTCACATAGATCTGTTCCTGGGAGCAGAGCCTATCTCACGAGCACCTTATCGATGACTACCCCTGAGCTCTACGAGCTCAAGTTACAGCTAGAGGGCCTTTTGGAGAAAGGCCTAATCCATCCTAGTGTATCCCCTTGGGGTGCACCGTGATATTTGTAAAGAAGAAGGATGGATCTCTTGCATGGTTGTGTATTGATTACCACCAACAAACAAAGTAACGATCAAGAATCGTTATCCCCTTCCACGCATTGATGATTTGTTTGATCAGATGAAGGGGGCCACAATTTTCTCTAAGATAGACCTTAAGTCAAGTTATCATCAGCTTGAGGATTACGGAGGCAGATATTCATAAGACCACCTTCCATATGAGATATGGCCACTACGAGTTCACAATGGTGCCTTTTGGTTTGACGAATGCCCCGCAGTGTTTATGAGCTTGATGAATGGGGTGTTTAGGACATTCTTGGATCACTTCATGCTCATCTTCCTTGATGACATTTTGATTTACTCACGTATGTGTGAGGAGCACGAGGGGCACCTTCAGGTTCTTCAGTGTCTTCGTGAGCAAAAGCACTTTACGGAACTTGGAGAAGTGTGTGTTCTTTCAGACAGAGGTGCAATATTTGGGCCACATCATTTTTGGGGAAGGTATCATGCATTCATCCTTCCAAGATTCAAGCTATTATGGATTGGCCAACACCCACTAGTGTGATAGAGGTGTGCAACTTCATGGGCTTAGTAGGTTATTACAGAGATATTTGTTCAGACTTCTCTCGGGTTGCGTACCCCATCACTTCCCTTCAACGGAAAGGGAAGAAGTTTGTTTGGTCAAAAAGATGTGAGAAGGCCTTTAGGACACTGAAGGAATGCCTCACAACAACACATGTTCTTGTAGTGCCAGATCCGTAGGGTGAGTTTTTCATATGCATGGATGCTTCTTTGGTAGGAGTTGGAGGTGTGTTGATGCAGAGGGAGAGTAGTTGCTTTTGAGTCTCACAAACTCAAATATTATGAGCTCAATTATCCAACTCATGATCTTGAGCTTGTGGTAGTTATGCACACCTTGGTTCGATGGAGACACTTCCTTCTTGGCTCAGAGATTCACACTCAGGACTGATCACTTGAGTCTTCACCACCTCTTCACGCAGCCCAATCTCAACGCTCATCGCATGGCATTGGATGGAGTTTCTTTGTGAGTATGACATGGAGATAGAGCATGTGAAGGGAAGGAGAATGTGGTTGTAGATGCTCTCTAGCAGAGGAGACATGTGGTTATGGCCACCTCAGTGAACACAGATTTATGGAGCAGGATTCTACAAAGAGCTTCCTCACGATAGTTTCTACATTGCAGCTAGAGCAGAGATCGAGTCTCAGAGACCCCTTGAAGGGAAGTTTGATGGGTTTTCATTGAGGCAGATGGCCTTCTCAGGCACAGACCAGATTTATGTTCCCAGAGATGGAGGCTTGAGGCAGGACATTCTGACAGAGGCACATCGTGCACCCTATTCAGCCCATCCTGGGGTGAAGAAGATGCACGCCACTTTGAGATAGTTGTATCATTGGAGGGGACTTCATAGAGACATGGCTCAGTTTGTGTCACACTGTTTAGAGTGTCAGAAAGTGAAGGCCGAGCATCAACATCCAATTGGCCTTCTCTTTCCACATGTTATACCGGAATGGAAATGGGACACCATTTCCATGGACTTCATTGTTGGGCTACCGATGTCGAGATACCACCACGACGCCATCATGGTCATGGTGGATAAATTGATGAAAGTGGCTCATTTTTCTCCGGTGAAGACCACCTATACAACTAGTGTAGTGGCATGGGTATATCTAGATGAGATTTTTAGATTACATGGGATTCCACGGAAGATCATTTGTGACCACGTGATCCTCTATATACTTCCCACTTTTGGACTACCATGCAGCATGCCCTCAGGATGAAGATCAATTTCAGCACAACATATCACCCTGAGATAGATGGACAGACTGAGTGGGTGAATCAGATCTTAGAGGACATGCTTAGGATGTATGTTATGGATCACCAGTCAAGATGGGAGGAGTATTTGTACTTGGTGGAGTTTTCCTACAATAATAGTTTTCGAGTTCGATAGGCATGGCTCCTTTCCAGGAACTGTATGGTAGAGAGTGTAGGACACCTCTTAGTTGGGACAGGTTAGAGGATAGGGTTTCTCTTGGGCCAGCTTTATTATAGGACATGGAGCAGCAGGTGGTTATGATCAGACAGAGACTATAGGAGGCACATGACAGACAAAGAAGAAGTATGCAGATCAACATAGGACCGACCGTAGTTTTGATGTGGGCATGAAGGTTTTCCTTCATGTCAAGCCACATAAGAGCCCTATCCATTACGGAAAAAAGGTTCTAAGTTAGCTCCTAGATTCATGGGCCCCTTTGAGATCTTGGAGCGTATCGGTCCTTTGGCCTACCATCTAGCATTTCCACCTAGCTTGTCTCACATCCATGATGTGTTTCATGTTTCAATACTTAGGAGATATATTACAGAACCCTTCTCATGTGCTAGATTGGACCTCATTATAGGTGCAAGATCAGGGGCTAGGTGATGGTGGAGCCCATTTTCATTATAGAGTGCAGACCTGGCCTTGAGGAGAGAGATCACTGGGAAAAAATGGTGCCATGGATAGATAGATGATAACGATGTGAGAGATGCTACTTTGAAGTTCAGTTTCCAGTCCATTGGGACTTCCAGGGAAGTCAAATCTAAGGGGAGGGGGATGATGCCCACTTGGCTACATTTTGTTGTTTGAGGATTTTTTTGCTACTATACTTATGCATTATTGTTATTCATTGATTTTTCACACTGTTTAGATGTTAGAGATCATGACTTCTGGAGGAAGTTGAAGTCTAAGGATGGGGGATGTATTGCCCAGACCCTTATATTTGATGTTGATTTGGCTGATTGATATATATATATATATATTATATATATATATGTATATGATTATATGATGATGTATTATTGTAGCTTTTGATTGGTATGATGTATAGATGTTAGAGATCATGAATATTGTTATATTTTTGATTCATATATGATGCATGTGGATTATTAGAGACATGTTATATTGATGTTATGATATTATACATGATGTGCATGTATGTGTATATGTGTATGTATATATGTGTGTGTGTGTGTGTGTGTGTGTGTGTGTGTGTTTCATTTACATGTGATATTTCGTCATATTGAGTAAACCTAGAAAATTGAACTAATCTTATGATCATATTGTTATTGATGAAATTGTAAATGATATTGTTACTTGTCTAGATGATGTTTTGATTTATATATAGATGATTTTGGAAGTTATATTTTATATTTATTTTGGATGATTTGATGTGGCCACAAGGCCAAGGAGGTATTTGTGTTTTGCAGGTAAACATGTCACAACAAACATCGGGGATTGAGACCAACCACATTGGAATCCTAGATGAATTCAACAAGGGTCACCATGGCAATGTGTATTTGTTGTTGTTTGTGTGTGTTTTTGTTGTTGTTAGGGGTTCCCATGGGGGATCACCTTCAAATGTGACCAAGGGGTTATGTGTATTCTTTTATTTAGTTTCTTTTGTTTAAATTTTAGTATGTGATTTTAGTGATGTATTTTCCCTTTATTATTTATTTTATTTGTGTCTAGATTAGTGAGTAATCATGTTGTTAAATAAATTAAATGGGTCAAAAGAATGTATTTATTAGAGCTGATGGCTCTTGGATTATGTGTTGTAAGTAATGTGTAAGTAAACTTTGAGTGTGAAACACTCCACCTTCCTTTTGAAATTCGGATCTGTCCTTAGGGGCTGATTTTGAGGCTTGTGGGACAAGTTAAACTTGTCCCACACCTCTTAAATTGTTACACCAACCCTACCTATGGGTTGGGAGTAAAAATTAGGCCTTATTATGTATTTTGGGAAGACAAGTTATAAGTTTTTATTGCACCTTCTTACATGAAATTAATTTTGTCCTTAGGGTGTGGACTTGGATTGTGTGTGTAAGTAAAATGTCATTTATTCACCCACTTATTAATTGTGCTTTGAGTTTGAAGTTGACTTGTGAGGTGGAGTTGAGGATGAGTGATGTGGCATCCTACATGGAGCCACCTCATCCTCCTCTCTCCCTTTTCTATTTATTCAAATTCTTTTTGTTGTTTTGGGGTTACTTCATGGGGTTACTTCATTTGGTTTTGTGCTCTTGCAATTTTGGAGAGATTAGAGGATTTTGATGCTTGTGGATTTTTTGGTGCTTTTGGACTATTTGGATTTGAAGAAGCTTGTTGTTGAACTTTTTGGATCAAGCTCTATCATGGAGAGGTAGGAGCTTGACTCTTTAAAATGGTTTTCTTTTTATATTATGCATATGTGAATGTTTTGAATGTTTGGTATGTTTGTTGGTTGGTTGGTGGTATAGATTTCCTCTAGGTGTGGTGTAGGAGAAGACTATGGGGATATTTTGTGGGGAGGCATAAGAGTTGTGGGGAGGCATAAGAGTTATTTTTGGAGGGAGTTTGGGTTGGGTGTTCCACCTTGGACAAGAAATAGCTTGCATTTCTTACTTTTGGGGGAGCCATAAGAGGAGGGAGGATTAAGAGAATGGGGAGGCATAAGAGGTACTTGGGGAGGCATAAGAGTATGTAGGGGTTTGAGATGAATATTTTGGTGGGTTTTAAGGTGGTCACCCATTCCCCATTGGGAGGTATAAGCAGCTTCCCCCATAGATCTTTCTCTTTTGGCCTTTGTGTGATGAGGCCTTGTATATTTTGTTATTGTCCTTCTTGTGACTATAACTGACATTTTATTTTGGATTGTGATATGATTGTGAAATTTTTTTGTTTTGGAAGCTTGTCTTGTTTCCATGAGTTGAATCCATTTCCTATTGTAATGTGGTTGGGGCTCGGGGGCCAATGAGGAGGATGGCTTCTCCTCTTCATTGAATTCTTGGTTGGGTGGAGAGCGTTGCCTCTCCCCCTTTTTTTTGTGACCAAATGAAACATGGTGGATCTCTCTTGTTGTTGTTTCTTGAGCTTGTGTATGAAGAAAATTTTTCAAGTTCTCTCTTGGGTTCCTTATTGTAAAATTTCCCACTTTAAGTGGATGACTTGTAATAATATTTGTAGTGAAAAGTTGCTCTGTTTTAGGATATGAAAGTTGTATTTGTATGTGAAAAAGGAATGAGAAAGATTTATTTGGTATATTTTGGCAAACAGAAAAGAAGTGTAAAAGGAATTATTTCATTTAATTGAATGTTGATTTACCTTCCATCAAATGGTGTTACTCTTGTTTAAAACTTGTTGTTGAAATATATTGTAAACTCTTTGTTGAAGGCTGGAAATGCCTGTGTTAAAATTATTACATTCCTCTATATTATTTGATTGGCACATTTTGAAAATAGAATTACATTCTTGCTTTTCACGTATTGAATGAATTAAAGTTAAACATTGTAAATTAGATTGGAATGAACTTAACATTTAGAGTATGGTAAATGAAAATAGATCAATTTAGGTTTAAGTATGTTTTCCATTTGATTCACTGTAAAACCTACAAATAAATATCAGAAAAACATACAGAGTACCCTACAACAATGAAAGACAAAATGAAACTTTAAAATGAACTAAGGATGAACAAAGCACATCATAAAAATTGCATTGCCCTAGTAATTTATTCAGAACTCCAGTAATCGAAAGGCATAATAATGCAGTTTCACGAAAAAAAAAAATTCATATTGAAATCTCAACCATTAATCAATTAATCCTTACAATCCATTCAAATTTCTATCAAGTGTGATTCTCCATGCACATGTTTGGCATGTCAAAAGAAGAAAGAATAGCAGATCAATTAAATATGGTAGTTGAAAAGTTTAGTTCACATTTTATGGCAGGAAAGATGTTTTCTTAAATTTCACCCATCTAAGTTTGTTGAAAAATATTTTTGTGCTTTCCTATGAAAAGAGGAGTTTGAGCCCTTTCCAAAATTCCTTATTTTCTCAAATCCAGCTTCCAGTCAAAAGTTATGGCCTTCTCAAGTTTTTACTTCGTTTGGCTTTTTAAAAAAAGAGGGAAAATTTTGTAAATCGGATCTACGGGCCCAAAAATTACTTAGGGAACTTTTGCAAAAATGCAAAAAATTCACAAGTTCCTCCATGGCCCACAAGCCCAATCCTTCCTTTGGAAAAAAATAATATTTCCATGGTTCGTGGGCCCGCACCTTCAAACTTTTCTTTTTGAAAAAAAATGGCAAAAATCTTAAGTCTCCCCATCTCGCCACCCCGTCCACTTTTTCCACGTGGCTTCTTTAGACATCACACACGTGGTTTTAGACCTTACACGTGGCTTCTTTCCATGTCCCACCTTCCCATTCCCCACAGTCAGAGGGACTGACACGTGGCTTTTTTTAACCTTTTATTTTTACCTTTTGCACTTTTTAACAAAAAGCCAACATTTCTAAGTTTTCCCTGACGGTCCGCTTTTTCCCTTTTGAAATTTTGGGCATGACATGTGGCATCACTAGCCATCGGCATGGCGCAGAGGCACGGTGGTTTTTTTTAAAATTTTCATCCTTTTTAACAAAAAAAAAAAATCCTAAATTACCTCCAACACCCACCTTCCCGCATTGGCTTAAAACATGCCACGTGTCCCTCATGGGCTTGGGGAAATTTTCTTTTTTCGGCGAAGCCCTGCCACTGTTCAGCGGGCATGCGGGTGTAATTGCAATTTTTTTAGCTTAAAAAGTGCAAAGTGCCAAATGTCTCCCGAGTCTTGTCCACCAAACCCCCTTTGGGAAAAAAATTTTTTTTCCCCAGGCCCTTCCCTGGGTGAAAATTCTTCCTTGCAGCCCGCCTTTGGGAAAAATTTTTCCCAGGCCCGTAGGCCCATCTTTGGGAAAATTTCCTCCCAGGCCCACCGACCTGTAACTTAAGAAATATGAGGAGTTAGGAGGACTTCTTTATATCATTGAAAGGGGAAGAAATTTCCTATCTAATGGAAATGTTTTAGGAAACCTTAAGTGCATTAAATATGTGAAAAATCAGGTTGAAGTGCAAAGATGAGTCTGAGAGTGGGTAAGTGGGAAATTACCCCTTTTAACTTAAATGTTTAACTCTAAAGCATGGGTTGACCTTTTTAAGGGGTCACGTTAGGGGATAAGAGAATGTTTTTCTATCCCATGTAAATAAGAACCTTGGTTATTGTTTAGACCTAGTGAAATTAAAAACCTTGGGCATTTAATTTCTTTTGGCCCCTTTGACCCTCTAAAATTAATTAAGGAATATTTAACTATAGTGTTAATTTAATTATTTATTAAATTAACACCTAAGATCATGCTCTCTCTATTTATTCATAGAGAAGGCCCTACACTAGGGATGACATATCTCCTATACTCACCACTACTAGATAATATTCGTTTATGACGCTTGTGATCAACCTCTCCAACGAGCCTAAAATCACACATCAAATCTTCACCTACTGTTGATATTGGATCCACCATAACATTCATATCCTTAATTTTAAACACACTTCAAAATATCATGGTGTGTGTCCTCTATCTTACCATGTCACTTGTCGATGGTTTGCCATGTAAAAACACAAAACATTCACATTAACAATTATCATTTTGATATTAATCATATTTAATCACAAGAATACAAATTTTAAGACTTACTTGGTTCTGGTCATTACTTTGCATTGGAACAACTCTCTCTACTCTTCCTCCCAAAACCACATCCACCTAGTTATACCTTGGCAGACGCCTCCTAAAAATGTTCCCACCTAGATTTGGGAGCAATCATCATGAGAGCTCTCCTATAATTATTTTCCCTATTCCCCCAGAATTTCCCATCATAAAGTTGGTTATCTTATGAACTATATATGAAAAATATCCTCCTCTCGGGTATCCTAAGTCGTCACTCTTGATGCCACCACAAGGCCTTTATAATCTCTCCTCCCTCGCTAACCACCTATCTCTTGGGGCTTT
Organism: Taxus wallichiana var. yunnanensis; assembly: GCA_018340775.1. Lineage (NCBI taxonomy): Eukaryota > Viridiplantae > Streptophyta > Pinopsida > Cupressales > Taxaceae > Taxus > Taxus wallichiana. The sequence goes on along the minus strand of CM031235.1, from coordinate 903,146,731 downwards.
AGTCTACCTCCACTATCCGATGTCCCTTTGGACTTCATGATCATCTCCTCTATTATCTTTTACCACCTAACTATGGGGCACACATCATTCAACGTGGTTGGAATGATGGTATGCCTTCCACTATTCCCTCTCTCCCTCCTCTCTATCTCACATGTCTTGAACAAGAGTTTGGGAGAGGTGGGGTCATTGCATGAGTTGGACACGCATAGTATAATGGCACTCTATCCACCGGGTGTATCTCCACCTACCACACAAAGGTGTTTTTGGTCTTCAAAGAAAAGGTCATCTTCAAATAGGCATTTCGAAACTTTGGGTGGATTTAAAAGAAAAATAAGTACTCAAATTATGTAGTGCCCACTCCTCTTTGACATAGATCTTAATGTGTTTCTTGATTAATTTGGATTGGAGGCATAGACTTTGTTATCATATATGATCAGTAGACATTGATAGATGGACATTACTATATTACATTACTATAGGTGGGAATTTTTCTCTTTAAAAGGAATGATAAATAGATCATACCAAGCCAAGAACACATATGCTAATCAAACACCACGATCAATAAGATGAAAGCAATTCACTAGAATAACTTTACACAAAACCTTTGCAAACAAATGAGCAGCAATATCATATATTATTATGGAACTCAATGAAATACAATGAGAATGGGCCTTGCTTATATAGGCAAGGAATAAAAATCTAAGAACCAATCAAGGTCGTAGATCAAGCCATAAATCATGGAAGAACTAGTCATCAAAGAACTAGTCAATTCCATAGATTTATGAGAGAACTAGACATCAAGGATCTAGTCAATACCATAGATCTAGGAAAGAACTAGTCAATACCATAGATCAAGGAAATAACTATACCTAACAACTAGATAATATCTCCTAATATCTAAATAAATAAAAAGAAATATCCACACACATAAGTGGGTGAGGATAAATACAATAAAGGTAAATAATGTACCTAGGTGAACATGAGCTAAGGTAAATACCTACTCTAACACCCCCTCAAGTGAAGCTAGGGGCCAAAATAGAAGTGGCATGTCCACAGTATGAGTCTCGACAACTAGGCCTAATGAGGTACTCATGTACAATATATCCATGAAGAAATCTCGAACCAAAAGAAGGAAAGAATCCTACTATAAGGAAAGAGAAGAAGAAGAAGGAAGATGTTCTCATGAACACCCCCAAGAACAACTTTTGAAACCCCAAGCATTCCATGCAACTCAAGGTAGCGAGGTGATGCAAAAGGCTTCATAAAGATGTATGCAACCTATTGCTAAGTCGGAAGGTACTCCAAGCAAAGAACTCCATCTTGAATGTGCTTCCGAATGAAGTGGATGTGTATCTCGATATGCTTGGTCCATTGGTGCTCAATTGGGTTGCGAGAAATGTGAATTACACTTTGGTTGTCACACCAAAGTACAGTCGGTGAATCTGTGGGAATCCAAACTCTATCAATAATTGGCAAAGCCAAAGAATCTACTGACTCGTATCTAATCAATACCATGTACTCTACCTTTAAAGATGAAAGTGCAATAGCCTGTTGCTTTTTGCACGCCCAAACAACTGGAGAAGAACCAAGACAAAAAGATAGCCAAAAGTAGAATGTCTCTCATCAATAGAACTTCCCAATCTGAATCTATATACCCAACCAACTGAGTAGAACCCTAGTGTAGTGTAGGCCAAAGTGGGAAGTGCCCTGTAAATAGTTCAAAATCCTTTTAGTAGCCTGCCAATGACTACTATGAGGAGAATGTGCAAACCGAGATACAAGCCCTACTACAAATGAAATATCAGGGTGAGTATGGGTCAAGTACATGAGACTCCCAACCAACTTCCTATACAACATAGGATCACAAAGTGGTGTGGTACATGTGGATGTAAGAGTAACCCCATTGAAAAAGAGATGGACTTGGCTTGCAATCAACCATATCAAAGCACCTAAGAAGATCATGGGTGTACTTTTGCTGACTCAAATGAATCCCTAAATTTTTCTAAGAAATTTGCAAACCAAGGAAATAATGTAATAGCCTAAGATCTGTCATGTCAAACTGTGTAGAAAGAGCCCTCTGAATACTCTGAATGTGGGAAGAAGAGCTGCCAGTAAGTAACAGATAATCAACATACAAGACAAGTATCACAATATCCTCACCGACATGTTGAGATACACTGTATGATCGGAGTGGCAACGAACAAAACCAGATAGATAGAAGAAAAGAATCCATCTTCTCATACCAAGCCCGAGGGGCTTGTTTGAGACCATAGAGAGACCTTGAGCCAAAAACAAGAGAAGAATCTTGAACAAATCCAGCAAATTCTCCATATATATTTCCTCTTGTAGATCTCCATGTAAGAAGGCACTCTTCACGTCCATCTAGTATATGGGCCACCCCTGTGATGCAGCAATAGTAAGTACAAGGCATACAAAATCCATCTTGGTAATGGGTGCAAAAGTCTCAAAGTAATCAATACCTTCAACTTGTGAAAAACCCTTTGCAACAAGATGAGCCTTATACTTGTCAATGGACCCATCAATGCGTATTTGGTTCAGTATACCCACTTACACCTAACCATCTTTCTTCCTTTAGGAAGAGATACCAAATCCCAAGTATGATTCTTCATCAAAGAAGAATACTCAATGTCATCGCATCATCCCACTCTTGTATCCCATGAGCCTTTGAAAAATACTGTGGATCCTCATAAAATGCCTAACACAAAATTCCAGAACCAATAGAATGTGTGTGATGATTCCTGGTGGGTGGAAGATCCTCTATGAAAGGTGTTGCCTCAAAAACTGTAGTACGAGCCCACTTAGGCATAGTGACAACATCAGTGGGAATAAGATCCTCAATGACATCTATAACCTCCTCATCAATCTCCTCAAAGAAAGGATCCTCAAGATGAGATGAAGAAGAAGAAGGAATGGAAGAAGATGAAGAATCATGAGTGAAACGCTCATCAAACTAAACATGTGTTTGAAAAAGAACATCATGTGTATCAGGATCTAAAAGATGATAAGCTCTCATGTCCTCACAATACCCTACAAAGATCAAGGGTTTACTCTTCTTATCCAAAGCTTTCCTTTTCTTCTTTGGCACAAAGGCCCAAGCATGGCTCCCAAAGACTCAAAAAAATGAGACATATGGCTTAGTGTTGGACCAATCTTCCTCTGAGTCAAATGCTCAAGTGCTCTATGTGTGGTGTGTGATTCTGAATATAGTTAGCACAATTAACTAGCTTATGCCCAATAGATAGGAGGTAAATCTCTAGAATGCATCATACAATTAGCCATTTCCTTCAAAGTTCTATTCTTCCTTTCTACTAAGCCATTCTATTGTGGAGTATGAGGAATAGAATGCTGGTGAATAATGCCTTGAGTTGCCAAAAATTAGAAAACTCATCGCTGAAGTACTCCCCCATTATCAGTGTGAAGGTTCTTTATGTAACTAGAAGATTGTTTCTCAACCAAAGCCTTGAAGACTTTGAAGTGTGAAAAACATCACTTTTGTACTTGAGAAAATAAACCCAAGTACGCCTCGAGAAATTATCAATAAACGTAAGTGCATACTTAGCTCCATTGAAAGAGGGGGTAGGAAAAACCATCAAGTCACTATGCACAAGCTCAAGTGGTGAAGAAACTCTCTTAGAAAAATTCTTAGGAAATGGATCTTGGTGTTGTTTCCCTAATGCACAGCCAGAGCAAACTCCCTCAAGACTAGAAACTCTAGGAAGACCATCTACCATACCATGAGTGCTCAACTCCTTCAAATATCTGTAATTAAGATGTCCAAATCTTTCATGCCAAAGCTTACTCTCTGAATCTGCATGAGAAACCAATCATGTCCCTATAGAGGAAGTGTCATCAAAACCCTCAAAGTGATATAGTCTAGAACTATGATCAACAATACCCTGAGAAACAAGTGAATTTGGCTCCAACAAAGTTCATACTTCTGCCCCATGTGGTGTAAAAGTCACTATTTTCCCTTGACTAGAATGACAAATTTGATACACAGAAAGCAAATTTGTAGTGATGTTAGGAACATATAGTGCATCTTGGATACTACCACCATCAAGTTGTATATCACCTTTTCCTTTAACAGAAAGAAAGGAAGAATCTCCAACCTCAATTTTGGAAGTAGAACTCAAACCTAGAGAAACAAAATACTCCTTAGAAGAAGTCATGTGATGAGAAGCACCAAAATCTATAACCCAACTATCTGCAAGTGGTGATTAAGATCTCCCAACAACATTAAGTGCTTTGCCATGCTGATTAGAAGGAGGTGGAGTAGAGATAGAAATTTTGTGTTTCTTGACTACATCCTCTAAGGCTTGCATTCACTTATAACACCTATGTTCTTCATGATTACTACCCCCACAAAAAGAGCATGAACGGCTAGACTTATTCTTGGATTTAGAAGACTCCTTGGGTTTTGAGTTGTTTTCTTTGGGTTTAGGAGCATTTTGAGATGGAGAAGGGGTGGATTTGGTTTTACTATTTGGTTTTCCCTTGCCCTTAGGATTAGATGAAACTAATGCCTTTTGAGAGATGGAAGACTCAAGGTGAGACAATTTGGATTCTTCCCTAGTAAGTCTTTCACAAAATGTTTCTAAGTCAGGCATTTTAAATGTGTCACCTAAGGCATCCATGCTAGAGAAAAAGGTAGAAGAAAATATTTGAAATGGTCCTCTCAACTTGGATAGAATCAAGTAAACACACTCTTCATCTTTCTTATCTCTTCCACTCCCCTTCAATTGTGTCAACAAATGCTTGAACTTGGTAAGATAGTCTATAATTGTTGGAAAATCTTCAAGATTAAGAGAGGTGATCTCAATTTCAAGTTGCATGGCTCTCATATGATCCACCTTACCAAATAAATCCTCCAATTTCTCCCATATTTTGAAAGGAGAGTCACATTTTCCAAATGAAACAAAAGACTGTCACTTACATAAGTTCCTATCAAACCCATACACTCATCAAATTTGCACTTTGGTACTAAAATTTCTCATATTCTCTAGTGAATACTTGGTTGTTCTGAAGAAGTTAAAGCCCATAATCCTTTCCGCTTAATTATTGTTTCTATTCTTGGTTTCCATGTGTGGTAATTATGTGTTGTTAATGGCTCAACATGATCTAATGCAGAAGTAGATGCCATCCTCAAAAAATCACCAAAATAAATGCAAGAACCAAGCAATACAACAAGACCCCCAAGCAATGCACCAAGAGCCCCTAGATTTTGGCACTTTATAATGAGTGTGTGTTACAATATGGCACTTTATAATTATAGTGTAATTCTCAAAATAAATATTTCCAATGGAAAGAGCACGGAAAAACATTACGAAACTCGAGAATAATATACAAAGAAAGCTGTAAAAATGCCTGGGTAGATCTCGAATCAAACAACAAAACCCAAAAATAAAAATCTTGCATTTTCCCTAGGTGACGCAAATCCCAAGGCAAACAATGCCTTCCTCTGCAATAAGAAAAAAACCAAAGAAATGATTACCTCCAGAAATGGTCAACTTTACAGTCGATCTTAGGGTTTTGCTGCCTTCCGGATCCAATGGAATACTTTGTTTTGCATAAAAATGCATGCATCAACAAAATACAGACAAATTCCGAATATAGAAAAAAAAATGTTTGCAAAGCAAAACTTACAAACGGATGTCTACAACGAATCTCCTGCTATGATACCATAAAAGGAACGATAACCAAATCATACCAAGCCAAGAACACAAATGCTAATCAAACACCACAATCAATAAGATGAAAGCAATTCACCAGAATAACTTTACACAAAACCTTTGCAAACAAATGAGCAACAATATCATATATTATTATGGAACTCAATGAAATACAATGAGAATGGGTCTTGCTTATATAGGCAAGGAATAACAATCTAAGAACCAGTCAAGGTCATAGATCAAGCCATAAATCATGGAATAACTAGTCATCAAAGAACTAGTCAATTCCATAGATTTATGAGAGAACTAGATTCAAGGATCTAGTCAATACCATAGATCTTAGGAAAGAACTAGTCAATACCATAGGTCAAGGAAATAACTATACCTAACAACTAGATAATATCTTCTAATATCTAAATAAATAAAAAGAAATATCCACACACATAAGTGGGTGAGGATAAATACAATAAAGGTAAATAATGTACCTAGGTGAACATGAGCTAAGGTAAATACCTACTCTAACATCTTTGACATAGATCTTAATGTGTTTCTTGATTAATTTGGATTGAGGCATATACTTTGTTATCATATATGATCGAGTAGACTTTAATATATGGACATTACTATATTTGATTAGTATTTTGCTAGATATTTTGATTACGGATATGTGGTGACTCATAGTGTGAATTATATGCATGGATTGACATTTCAATATTTGATGATGATCTAGAGTTACTACTTTATATATGTATTGACACATTGGATTTTGATACATAGATTTTGTTAGATGATCTATTTTGTATTGTGATATTATTCCTAATTGATGACATGATATACCCAAAATATTTGAAATTGTAAAAATTGGTGAAATTGTTTGATTTTAGTGATGATTTAGTTATGTTATTTTATTATGTGAATTGATATGTATATGTGCATTTTATTGTTTTGATGTCATTGATATGGCCATGAGGCTAGAGAGGTATTGTTTTGATTTTATAGGAAATTGTAACACAACAAACAAAAAGGGCATAGGAGACCAACAGTGAAGGAATTTTGGGTATTAAAGAACTAGGGTTTATTTTAAGAAGGCTCTGTTAAATGGAAGTGGAAAATCCCCAACGAGTATACCTAGGTCCACTTTCACGTAAAGGTGAATTTTCCATATTTTGAAAACTAAATTTTTTCCTGCTATTATTTTGAGGGAGAGTGACTGCACAAATGAAACAAATTCTACAGACACAAATGCATAGCTGTTGTGCATCAATAAGCTTTCTTTGACGCATTTATGACGAACACCTTGCTATCACACATCAACAAGCCTTGATGACGTGCTACATAACACCTTGTTGACACATGTCAACAAAGATTGTTGACGCATGACAACAAGGTTTTATGTAGTGCGTAAGCAAAGCTTGTTGACGCACAACAACTATGCATCAACATCTACAAAAAAAATCATTTTTTTCGAATCCTTGTTGACACATGTCCAAGGATTATAAACCCTTATTTTGTCCTATAAATACCCTCTCACCTTTCATTTTCATTTTTACACTCTCTAAATCTCAAATTTTCTCATTTACACGAATCAATTTCAGGTACAATCAAGCTCAAGGACAAGTACAATGGTGACTACAAGTGCATCCCAAGGCCAAGCTCAAGACCAAAATCAATCGGAAAATCCATTCAACCCACAATCCCTATCCAAGGGTAAGAAACTCTATAGAACTTGTTGTTCCTAGATAGTTTTGCAAATGAATTCAGAATACAAGGATTTGGTCGATGCATGTGACTTTGATGGGCTCATTAAGATGCCCCAGTTTGAAATAGATCATGACATTATGATGTACATACTCTCCTCATATAATATAGAGGAGAATCTATTTCTTATTCTGTGGACAATGGTCGTATGTTTCAATTTGGTTTTGATCCACTGGATTTGGGGTTACTTTTTATTTTGAGACTTTTGCTTTTGGAGGAGCTTTCTTTGAGAGTGTTGTTTGGAGCTTGGAGTTGGATTGTGCTTGTTTGGACTTGGAAAAAGGCTTGGAACTTGCTTGTGGATTGAAACTCTTGCAATGGCAAGGTAGGGTCTTCACCCATGTTTTCTTTTGCTAATTTTTTGTGCATATGTTTGTGAATGAATTGTTGTTGCATGTGTGTTTTGGGAAGTAAAATGGCCCTTAGGTTGTGTAGGAGAAAATGGAAATGGGGATATTTTGGAGGGAGGCATAAGATTTTATTAGGTATTTTAGGAGGGAGTTGGGTTGGGGTGCCCCACCTTGTGATAAGTTAAATTTGTGCTTATCTTGTTGTCTTATTGTGGAGGCATAAAAAAAAATCTTTAGGAGGCATAAGATTTTTGTGGGTTGTGATTGAGTTCTTAGAGGTTTTAAGGTGGGCACCCAAACCCTTGGGAGGCATAAGTAGATCCCCATGTTCCTTTCTCTTTCTTAGCTTGAGTTTAGAGACGTTGTGTCGGGAAACTTGTGTGTGATGATTTGATTGTTTTTGTTCTTGTTATGTTGAATGTTTTGTTTAAATGTGAATGTGGAAGCCTTGTTAAGTTGTAAATGGTTGTATTATACCCTAATTGCTTCATTTTTGGGGCTCAGGGGGTAATGAGGAAGAAGGCTTCTCTTCCTCATTGGATTATTGGTTTGGTGGAGAGTGTTGCCTACTCTCCTATTTTGGTTGTTGTGTTTGGACTTTGGGAAGATGGTGGAGCTCAAGTGAAGATTTGGTCCTTGTAGCACCTTGAAGAAATGGAGATGAGATTCCTCCTTGTAAAAGAAAACTTTACCATATTTTCTCCATTTGAATGGAGGGCTTGTAACTTGCTTGTTAAAGAATTTCAATCTCTTGTAAATGTGTTGTAAAATGGTTGGGTTGTATTAAGTTTTCAAATTTATGTATATGGGAAAATAGGCCAAGGAAAGTTGCATTTGTTACTTGAAAATCCCTTCAACTTGTAAATTCTACTAAGATTGTTTTGAATGAAAAATTTGCATTTTAAATGTATTAGTTCTTGTAAAGGAAAATCACCAAATCTTGCATTGTTAAATGAAGTAGAAACTTTGAAATGGGATTGAAATGAAAATAAAGTTCTTCCAACCTAAGTTATTTTATTATCTCCAAAGTGTGAGATGTTTCACTTCAAAAAGATTGATGATCATGTTGAAATTATACTTGTTTCTTAAAATGGATTGCCATTTAGTTATTGTGAATGAAAGTAAATGGTTGTTTGTTTCTATTGAAAAGAAAACATAGTGAAATTTTGTTTACATTTCTTGTTATATTGAAGGAAAGAATAGAGAATGAGTTGTTGTTATGTAATTTGAGTATGAAACTAGAAATTTTATAAATCTAGCAACCCATGAATGGAAGACACCTTAGTTCAATTTATTATTGCTTTAAAAACCAACTTAAGTAGAAGAACTATTAAAAAATATGCATGTTGGAAGGTTATGTTTTCAAAGAATAGAACCATCGCCCTGTGCAGAGTGGTAGTTTTAGAACCACCACCCAACACAGAGTGATGGTCGATGAATCACCCCCAAGGAAGGGCGGTGGTCATAGACCACCAACCTATGTAGGGCAAGCGGTTTTGGCACTTTCAACAGAAAAATAAAATCCGTCTGTTAAAAACCCAACTTTGAAATTTAATAAAATCTAAGCCTAAAACCATTAAAAGGTAACTTCCAACAACTAAAAATGAGTTGAAATTAAGTTTTAAATCTCTCAAATCTTGTTTTATGGCACCCAAATGTGTAAGATTCTTAGATTAAAGGAGATGGGGTTTTCCCCAATGGTTGAACTCAAAACAAGAAAATTTTTTATTAAAATACAAAACAGATCCATTGTAGGATCTCTACATTAAACAAATGTGAAATATTAAAATAGTGGAATCTTTACAACTAAAGCCATGAAAATTTTTCCATGGTGCTCTTCTTGCTCTCATGGCTCTTCCTCTTTCTCCTCTCCCAAAACATACAAAACAAAAATGAGGAAATAAGTCAAAGGAATGAATAAGAACACTCCATAGAGATGTTTAGGGTTAGTGTGAAATCCCTAAGATCCAAGGGCCCTCATTGAATCCATCTAAGGGTTGTGATTCAACCCTACAAAAGTTAGGTGAGAATTAGGTGGAAATATGTCTTAAATAAAAAGCATGTGTAGCTTAGGAATGGGGCCACTAAAGGAGTGTTAGAAGATAAACTTAAATTATAACCTTAATGTGTAGTTGGTGACTTTTAAAAATAAAAAGACCTTCACTCTTATATTTAATTAAATCAAATTTACTCAAGGGTAACTAGACAACATTTAATTTAGGGATTAAATTTATTTGTATTTAACTTAATGGGAGGGTAAGTTTAGACTTAGCCCTAGAATAATAAATTAATAAATGACATTAGAACTATGTTACTAAACTAAATAAAGATTTTTCAAGGGGATTTTATGTCGATATGGGAATTAAATAATATTAATTAAATGTTAATTAAAATGAATAAAATTTTAACGAAGTGAATTAGATTAAATCTAGTTGATGGTATTCCCGTTATAACCTAGTTTAAACAAAAAAAAAATCCATAAATTTTCAATTCTAATTATTGGGTTGTCTTTGGTTTTGTGTGGAAATTTTGTGGGCATTACACTTGGTATCAGAGTCGTGGGTTCAATGCTTGGACCCTTGGGCACACTTGAAAACTCAAACAGTTAACCTAGTACAACCTATAACTAGATCACACAACTTTGCATGACATTTTAAAATGTAGAAAACCTAGAAAACTAAAACAAAACCTAGAATGGTAAACTAACTCCTGTCTTGATTTGTACAGGAGGTGTGAATCAGACTAGGGGATTTTCCATATGGAGTTAGATATACCACCTCCAGAGTAGGAAGTGACCGCTATACTGCCACAGATACTACAGACATTGTAGGATGTCAATGTAGTTATACGAGGTGGAGCAGTGGGACATGACCTAGCCAACATGATAGGGATCCATCACATGAGGCTCAACACCCTTCAAGGCACAATGATGAGCATAGGGTAGAGAAATCCCATATGGAGTCAGCTAGAGAAGACTCACCTCAAAGGGGACATGGAGATAGGGTTTCAGGACACAAAGATAGATCTAGGAGCCCTAAGCCGAGGGATGAGCATGCAGAGAGACCTAGGGGTCGATAATCATCAATCAGTAGATCATATCATGAGATCCTAAAGCTATGCCCATCTCACTATTCTGGTGATACAAAAGGTTTTTAGGGGCAGAGGATTGGTTAGTGAGCTTGAGTGGGTGCTTCAAGATTTTCCCATGTACTAGCAACATGAAGGCTCGTGTTGCGATTCATCTTCTGAGGGATGGAGCAAGTGTCTGGTGGAGGAATGAGGAGAAGAAGCTCCACGTAGAATCAAAGACAGTCACTTGGGAGCTCTTCAAGGAGTGTTTAGAGAAGATACTTATCCAGGAGGTTTATTCAGTAGAGGATAGATGAGTTTCATGACCTGCATCAGGAATCCATGACAGTAGTAGAGTATGAGAGTTGGTTTCTAGACTTGCTTTAATATGTCGACTACATGTAGGATGAGCAAGGTTAGATCCACAGGTTCATCAGGGGCCTGAACTTTGATTTGGGAGGTGCAATATGTATTCATTATCTGCAGACCTTAGCTGAGGTCATTGAGAAGGCCTACATTACAGAGGAGACCAGGGGGAAGATGCAACATGCTAGGATAGAGTGTGGATCCATATTCAATAGATGTAAGATAACAGGTCGAGGGGTCAGCTCCTCCTCCTCATGGCAGACATGGTTCTACACAGTCTTCATTTAGGCCACCACAATAACCACCTTAGCAACAAAAACAACAAATTTTCTACCATTTATACCTCCACAGAGATTTGACACTCAGAGGGGATGGAGTATGGGGCCTCCCCTTGGGGTCCCATCAGACATAGGAGCACCTAGAGCTCAATCAACAAGAGCTCATCAACAGAATGACCACAATAGTCCATAACAGGATCATCAGGATCCATGGCACAGACCACTAGAGTACTTGCTACTGGAGCCGCATCTCATTAGAGGGGACCAAGTAGTTGTTATGGATGTGGTGTACTTGGACATCATTAGAGAGAGTGCCCTCAGAACCCTAATAACAAGGGTAAGACACCAATTTCAGAGCCTATAGTTGGTGACATGGGATGTAGCCATCAGATCTATGTAGTGGTCGAGAACCACCAGGATAGAGCATCAGGCACATAGTGATTGAAGATGCAGGTAGCATTAGTGGTATCCCTACCCCTATTTTGTTTGATTCTAGCTCATCGATTGATTCTTTTATTGCACCATCTTTAGTAGAGTGATGCAGGCTGGTGGCAGTTAGGCATGGCCTTAGTTGGGATGTCGAGATGGCTTATGGAGCCAAGATCTCAAGTAAATCCTTAGTCAAGGAGTGTATAGTGGACCTAGGACCCTTCACCACTACCTTGGATCTTTGTATCCTTCCTTTGGGTTCTTATGGAGTTATCTTGGGCATGGATTGGTTATCTACACACCGAGCTAGAGTTGACTATTACAATAAGGTCATATCTTGTGTAGATGATTTGGGAGTGAGTCAGTGATAGCTAGAGTTAGGAGACCCATCTCGATTCACACTATTTCCACTATGCAACTTAAGTAGTGTGTGTACACAGTGGTGGTGTCAATTGTATGCTATTACAGTTAGTGATAGGTCGAGGATGGGGCTAGTGGACCTTTGCTTGATGATCACCCTATTTTGTAGGAGTTTTCAAATGTATTTCCTAGTGAGTTGTTTGGGTTACCTCCCCACATGTGAGATAGACTTTCACATTGATTTGGTTCCAAGAGCGGAGCCTATCTCATCTCCATATAGGATGACCACCCCGAGGTGAGCTCAAGTTGCAGCTTGAGGGCCTTCTTGAGAAAGGCCTAATCCATCCTAGTGTATCTCCTTGGGGTGCACCAATGATTTTTGTGAAGAAGAAGGACGGATCCTTGAGTTGTGTGTGGACTACAAATAACTAACAAAGTAACAATCAAGAATCATTACCCCTTCCTCGCATCGATGATTTATTTGATCAGATGAAGGGGCCAAATATTTTCTAAGATAGATCTTAAGTTAGGCTACCATCAACTGAGGATTGGAGGAAAGATATCCACAAGATAACTTTCCACACGAAATATGGCCACTATGAGTTCAAGGTGGTACCTTTTGGTATGACAAATGCCCTTCGTAATATTCATGAGTTTGATGAATGGAGTGTTTAGGAATTTTTTGGATCACTTCATGCTCATGTGTTTCTTGATGACATTCTGATATACTCACGTATGCATGAGGAGCACGAGGAGCACCTTCGATAGGTTTTGTAGTGTCTTCGTGAGCAGAAATTTTATGAGAACCTAGAGAAGTGTGCATTCTTCCAGTTAGAGGTTCAATATTTGGGCCACATCATTTCTAGGGAAGGTATCATAGTTGATCCTTCCAAGATTAGAGCTATTATGGATTGGCTAACACTACCAATGTGACCAAGGTGCATAGTTTCATGGGATTGGTAGGATACTACAAGAGATTTGTTCAGGACTTTTCTCATATTGCACACTCCCATCACTTCCCTTCAACAGAAAGGGAAGAAGTTCATTTGTTGAGATAGATGTGAGTAGACCTTCAGACACTAAAGGAATGCCTTACAAAAACACCCATTCTTGTAGTGCCATCTCCACAGGGAGAGTTCTTCATTTGCACATATGCTTCTTTTTCAAGATTAGGAGGTTTTTTGATGTAAGAGGGTGTGTAGTCACCTTTGAGTCTCACAAACTCAAGGATTATGAGATCAATTATCCAAAATCATGATCTTGATCTTATGCAGTAACTATGTATGCTTTGGTTTAGTGGAGACATTTCCTTTTAGGCAGGAGATTCATTCTCAGACTTATCACTTGAGTCTTCATCACCTCTTCACATGAACCCAATCTCAATGCTCATCAACGGCATTGGATGGAGTTGCTTTGTGAGTATAACATGGAGATAGAGCATGTGAAGGGGAAGGAGAATGTGTTGTTGACGCTTTGAGTAGATGAAGACATTTGGTTATGGCTACTTCAGTGGGTATAAACTTACGGAGCAGGATTTTACAACAACTTCCACATGACAACTTCTACCTTATAGCTAGAGCAGAGATTGAGTCTCAAAGACCCTTAGGGGAATTTTGATGGATTTTCATTAGATTTAGATGGAATTCTCAGACACAAAGGCCGGATCTATGTACCTAGGGATGGAGGTTTGAGATAGGATATCTTGCAGAGGCTCATCATGCACCTTATTCAACCCATCCAGGGGTGAAGAAGATGCATGCCACCTTAGAAAAATTTACCATTAGAGAGGTATTCAAGAGATGTAGCTTAGTTTTTATCACGTTGTTTAGAGTGTTAGAGGGTGAAGGCCGAGCATCAACATCCAGCTAGCCTTCTCTACCCGCATGATATACCGAGTGGAAATGGGACACCATTTCCATGGATTTCATAGTAGGGATACCGACGTTGAGATACCACCACGATGCCATCATGGTCATGGTGGATAGATTGATGAAAGTGGCTCATTTTTCTCTGGTGAAGACCACCTATACAACTAGTGCAGTGGCACATGAAATACTTAGATGATATTGTTAGACTACACGGATTCTGTGGAAGATTATTTGTGACCGTGATCCCTTATACACCTCTCATTTCTAGACTACCATGCAACATGCCCTTGGGATGAGTATCAACTTCAATACAACATATCATCTAGAGACAGATGGATAGATGGAGTGGGTGAATAAGATTTTAGAGGACATGCTTTAGATGTACATCATGGACCATCATTCGAGGTGGGAGGAGTACTTGTACTTAGTGGAGTTTTCCTACAACAACAATTTTCCAGAGTTTGATTGGTATGGCTCCATTTCGGCACTATATGGCAGGGAGTGTAGGACACCGCTTGAGTTGGGATAGGTTAGAGGAAAGGTTTCTCTTGGGCCGGCTTTATTACAGGATATGGAGCAAAGAGGTTGTCATGATTAGACAGAGATTACATGAGGCTCAAGATAGACAAAAAATATGCAGATCAATGAGGATAGATCATAGTTTTGAGGTGGGCACAAAGGTGTTTCTTCATGTCAGGCCACACATAAGATCCCTATCCATTATGGAAAATGCTCTAAGATTTGCTCCTAGGTTTGTGGGTCCCTTTGAGATCTTGGAGCGTATCGGTCCTTTGGCCTATCGTCTAGCATTTCCACCCATCTTGTCTCACATCCACGATGTATTTCATGTTTCTATGCTTAGGAGGTACATTCCGATCCTTCTCATGTATTGGATTGGACCACATTACAGGTGCAGGATCTAGGGGCAGGTGATGGTGGAGCCCATCCATATTTTAGAGCACATGACCTTAGGCCTTCAGGTAGAGAGATTGATCAGGTTTCACATCCATTGGGGGATCAATACAATGAGACAAAAACTACGTGGGAGGATGCCACACCCTTGAGAGCATAGTTCCCACATTTGTTCCAGTGACTTCAAGAGGAAGTCGATTCTAAGGGGAGGGGATGTAGTTCCCACTCCTCTTCACATTGATATTATTCTATTTTTTTCTTATTTTGGATTAGATCCATAGACATTATTATCATATTGATCTTTAGACATTGATAGATGGACATTGTTATATTTGATTAGCTTATTTGATAGATAATATGGATGTTTTAGATTTATGACATGATGTGATTTACATGATGGATTATATGCATGGATCGACATATTAGTATTTGAATGATCTTGAGCTACTACTGTATTGACACATTGGATTTGATATATAGATGTTTCTAGATGATTTAGTTGGTTTTGTGATCTTATTGCTAATTGATAAATTGATAAAATCAAAATATTTAGAATTGTGAACAATTGGTGAATTACTTAATTTTAGTGATGGTTTAGTTATGATATTGATGATGTGAATTGATATGTATATGTGTGCATTTTATTATCTCAATGTCGTTAATATGGCCATGAGGCCAGAAAGGTATTGTTTTGATTTTTACAGGCATTTGCAACACAACAAACAAAAGGGGATAGGAGACCAACAAGTGAAGGAATTTGGGGTATTGGCAATAGGTCACCTTGGAAACTAGTGTAAATGTATGATGTTATTGTTGTTAGTTTGTTAGGAGGTCCCCATTGGGGGTGGCCTCAAATGTGACCTTGGGTAAATTGTGGTTTTCCCTTTTTGGTTTTATTTATTTGTGAGTAATTGTATTTTGTTAGTATATTGTGAGTCACTTTTATTATTGTTGTTAAGTACTCCATTTAAGTTAATTAGACTTGATTAATTAGTGTAATTTAGGATGTGAAAAAGGGGGGATTAATGTGAGTTGGTAGTCTTGGTTTGTGTTGGATTTGAAAGAATTTAATTACTTTTGAGTGTTGTGCACTCAACCTTGCATGCAAATTTCAGATTTTGACTTTCAAGCCATTTTGAGGCTTGTGGGACAAGTTAAGCTTGTCCCACACCTCTTAAAGTCACCCACCTATATATGCCTATGATGATGTGAGGGGCTTATTTTAGGCCTTTTTGTGTGTTTTAATGGAGAAAAAGAGAAATTAATTACACTCTTTCTTACAAGAGTCTTTAATTGTGTCCTTTAGGGGTGTGGGTTTGGGTTTGAGTGTGTAAGAGGTTTTCATTCCCTCAACCACCAATTTATTATGCTTTGGAGATTGGTTTGACCTTGTGATGTGGAATGGAGGAGAAATGATGTGGCATCCTACATGGAGCCACATCACCTCTCTCTCTCTCTCTTTTTCTATTTATTCTAATTTGTTTGAGGATTTGGGGGTTACTTGTTTTTTTTTGAGACTTTTTCTTTTAGAGGAGCTTTTTGAGAGTGTTGTTTGGAGCTTGGAGTTGGATTGTGTTTTTGGACTTGGAAAAAGGCTTGAACTTTCTTGTGGATTGGAAACTCTTGCAATGGCAAGGTAGGGTCTTCACCCATGTTTTCTTTTGTTAATTTGTTGTGCATATGTTTGTGAATGAATTTTATTACATGTGTGTTTTTTGGGAAGTAAAATGGCCCTTAGGTTGTGTAGGAGAAAATGGAAATGGGGATATTTTGAGGGAGGCATAAGAGTTTTTATTGGGTATTTTAGGAGGGAGTTGGGTTGGGTGCCCACCTTGTGATAAGTTAAATTTTTGTTTATCTTGTTGTCTTATTGTGGGAGGCATAAGAGTGAGGGAGGCATAAGAGTTGTTTTTCTTTGAGGGAGGCATAAGAGTTGTTTTTTTTGAGGGAGGCATAAGAGTTTTTTGGGTTGTGATTTGAGTTCTTGGAGGTTTTAAGGTGGGCACCCAAACCCTTGGGAGGCATAAGTAGATCCCCATGTTCCTTTCTCTTTCTTGGCTTGAGTTTAGAGCCTTTGTGTTGGGAAACTTGTGTGTGTTGATGTGATTTTGTTGTTGTTCTTGTTATGTTGAATGTTTGTTTGAATGTGAATGTGGAAGCCTTGTTAAGTTGTCAATGGTTGTCTTATACCCCTCATTGCTTCATTGTTGGGGCTCAGGGGCCAATGAGGAAGAAGGCTTCTCTTCCTCATTGGATTATTGGTTGGGTGGAGAGTGTTTCCTACTCCCCTATTTTTTTGTTGTGTTTGGACTTTGGGAAGATGGTGGAGCTCAAGTGAAGATTTGGTCTTTGTAGCACCTTGAAGAAATGGAGAAGAGATCCCTCTTTGTAAAAGAAATTTTACCATGTTGTCTCCTTTAAATGGAGGGCTTGTAAATTTATTTTTTTAAATAATTTCAATCTCTTGTAAATGTGTTGTAAAATGGTTGGTTGTATTAAGTTTTCAAATTTATGTATATGGGAAAATAGGCAAAGGAAAGTTGCATTTGTTACTTGAAAATCCCTTCAACTTGTAAATTCTACTAAGATTGTTTTGAATGAAAAATTTGCATTTTAAATGTATTAGTTCTTGTAAAGGAAAATCACCAAATCTTGCATTGTTAAATGAAGTAGAAACTTTGAAATGGATTGAAATGAAATAAATTTCTTCCAACCTAAGTTATTTTATTGTCTCCAAAGTGTGAGATGTTTCATTTTAAAAAGATTGATGATCATGTTGAAATTATACTTGTTTCTTAAAATGGATTGTCATTTAGTTATTGTGAATGAAATTAAATGGTTGTTTGTTTTTATTGAAAAGAAAACATAGTGAAAATAGTGAAATTTTGGTTACATTTCTTGTTATATTGAAGGAAAGAATAGAGAATGAGTTGATGTTGGAAATTTGAGTATGAAACTAGAAATGTTATCAATCTAGAACCCATGAATGGAAGACACCTTAGTTCAATTTATTATTGCTTTAAAAACCAACTTAAGTAGAAGAACTATAAAAAAATGCATGTTTGGAAGGTTCTATTTTCAGATAACATAACCACCACCCAGTGTAGAGCAGTGGTGGTTTCAGAACCACCACACCAAGACAAAGTGGTGGTCGATGAACTTACCCCCAAGGAAGGCGGTAGGTCATAAGACCATCCACTGCGTAGGGGGATGGTTTCGCACTTTCGATGGAAAAATAAAATCCGTCTATTAAAAACCCATCTTTAAAATTTTAATAAAATCTAAGCCTAAAACCAATTAAAAGGTAACTTCCAACAACTAAAATGAGTTGAAATTAAGTGTTAAAGCTCTCAAATCTTGTTTTATGGCACCAAATGTGTAAAATTCTTAGATTAAAGGAAATGGGGTTTTTCCCCAATTGTTGAACTCAAAACAAGAAAATGTTTTTATTAAAATACAAAACAGATCCATTGTAGGATCTCTACATTAAACAAATGGGAAATATTACAATAGTGAAAATATTTACAACTAAAGCCATGAAAATTTTTCCATGGTTTCTCTTCTTTCTCTCATGGCTCTTCCTCTTTCTCCTCTCCCAAAACCTACAAAACAAAAATGAGAAAATAAGTCAAAGGAATGAATAAGAACACTCCATAGAGATGTTTAGGGTTAGTGTGAAATCCCTAAGATCTAGGGCCCTCATTGAATCCATCTAAGGTTTTGATTCATCCCTACAAAATTTAGGTGAGAATTAGGTGGAAATATGTCTTAAATAAAAAGCATGTGTAGCTTAGGAATGGGGCCACTAAAGGAGTGTTAGAAGATAAACTTAAATTATAACCTTAATGTGTAGTTGGTGACTTTTAAAAATAAAAAGCCCTTGACTCTTGTATTTAATTAAATCAAATTTACTCAAGGGTAACTAGACAACATTTAATTTAGGGATTAAATTTATTTTTATTTAACTTAATGGGAGGGTAAGTTTAGACTTAGCCCTAGAATAATAAATTAATAAATGACATTAGATTTTATGTTATCTCGTAATTGAATAATATTAATTAAATGTTAATTAAAACGAATAAAATATTAACCATGAATTAAATTAAATCTAGTTGAAGGTATTCTGTTATAACCTGGTTTAAACAAAAAAATATTCCGTAAATTTTCAAATCTAACTATTGGGTTGTCTTGGGTTTTGTGTGGGAAATTTGTGGGAGTTACAAAGTGGCATCCTACATGGAGTCACATCACTCTCCTCTTTCCATTTTCTATTTATTCAAGCTTGTTTTATGGTTACATGTTTTATTTTCACTCTTGCATTTTTGGAGGAGCTTGCTTTTGGAGCCTTTTTTTGAAGCTTGGAAGATTGGTTTGTGCTTGTTTTGGACTTGGAAAATCTTGGAGATTGTGCTTGTGGATTGGATACTCTTGCAATGACAAGGTAGGGACTTCACCCATGTATTTTTAATTCTATTTTTGTGTAAATGGTTGTATATAAGGGAGTTTGGGTTGGGTGCCCCACCTTGTGATAATAAGAAGGATTTCTTATTTATCTTGTTATATTCATTGAGGGAGGGATAAGAGTTTGGTTTTGGTTTTTGAATGAAGTTTTGAAGGCTTTTAATCTAGGCACTCAACCCATTGGGAGGCATAAATTTTTTTCCCGCGTTTCTTTTCTCTCTCTTGGCTTGGATATTGAGCCTTTGTGCTTAAGAAAATTGTATGTTTGTTTTGTGATTGTAGTGTTGAAAGTTTGTGTGAATGGTTGTTGTGGAAGCCATGTAAAAGTTTCCTTGGTTGTTTGATACCTTTTATTGCTTCATTGTTGGGGCTCGGGGCCAATGAGGAGGAAGGCTTCTCCTTCTCATTGGATTATTGGTTGGGTGGAGAGCGTTTCCTACTCCCCTTATTTTGTTGTTGTGCTTGGATTTTGGAAAAATGGTGGAACTCAAGTGAATTTTTTGACATAGTTGCATTTTGAAGAAGACAAGAAGGAATCCTACTTTTGTAAAATATTTTTCATGTTGTCTCCACTTATGTGGAGGGCTTTTGTAACTTGTATTTTAAAGCTTCATCTTCTTGTAAATGTATTTTGTAAAATTAATTTGTATTGGTTATTCAAGAAGTGTTCATGTTGGAAAAGAGGCATGTGAAGTTGTAATTGATTTGATATTAAATTTCCTTCAAACTTGTAAATTTAGATCAAGAGTGTATTTGATTTATTAATGGAAAACTACCCTTATTTGGAATGGGAAAAGCTTATATTCAAACTTAAATATTTGACTCAAAAGTGTAATATGATTTCATTTTAAAATATTAGTATTCTTGTATGAAGAGTGTATGTTGATTCCCTTTGTAGTATCATTAATAAACAACTTAAAAAGGAGTCCTTTTTAAGTATGTTACTATGGTTATTTCATTTCTCTCATTATTGTAAATTAGACATTTCAATTATCTCTATCAAACTAAGAAGTATGTTTATTTCTTTCACTTGCAATTAGTTTAGATAAAAGGGTTGAAATCCCTCTAATTCACATGTTTAAATATTTATAAAATTGTACTAGTTACTCGGCTTAATAAATTGTTATACACACAAACTTTATTTGATAAATTATTACAATAATTATAACAAATATATATATATATATATATATATATATATATATATATATATATATATATATATAAACATAATATTTATATTTATTTATATATATATTAAATTTTAATATTGAAAATTTATAAATGTAAAATCGGTGGAAAACCCTTTCTTAGAACTAAAGTTTATTGAATAATTAAAAAAGTGAAGCCTATGTATTATTTTGGTTAGGGCCAAATAGTTTATGTGGCCCAACCACTTTGTAAATAAAGTGAGAAGGGGGTGGGAGTGGGTGGAGGCACTGTCCCCACCCATTTAAATAAACTTTATAACATGCTCAGGCCGCGGCCTTTATCCTACCTACACACTATGATTTTTGGGTTGAAGTCTTTAAACTATATATATATCCTTAATCTTGGCCGCGCCTTGAATCCATTCGGTTTTCTTGAAATATATACAAAAAAATGCCAATATGTGTGTACACACACACACACACATACACTCAAACCACCTGTGTATATATCACTATTTAAAACCAGAAATAAAAATGGGGAAAAATGCCCATACCCAAATGGGGCAAATTCAAAGAAATAAACAAATAACAAATAATAACCTTGGCAAACCCTAAGAGAGGGATGCAAATGAAAATAAGCAACTAAAATGTGTATATATCCATCCTAGAGCATTGAGCAACCTTTCATGGCCTCCATCCTCCTCTTTCTCCCAAACCTGCAAAGTGAAAATGAGAAAATAGGGTAAGAAAAAGAATAAAAGAGAACTCATAAAGATTTCTAGGGTTTTTAGCCTAACCTAAGATCCAATGGCCAAGATAGATCTAATCTAATGGTGGAGGATGAACCCTACAACTTTAAGTGATGGGGAATTAATTAAAAGGTATGGGTAATGGGTTGAATGGGGTCAATTAATGGTTAGGGTAAGTTGAGACCCTTTGGTTAAATTTATAAATAAACAAATGATTTTGGCCTAGTAAGGATAACTTAAATAATTTTGTGAAAAGGAATAATTTAAATAATGAGTTATAAGAGTTAATTAATGAAAATTAATGGGAACCTTAGAAGGGGATTTAAACCTATAATGGTTTGGAAGGAATTAATAATATTTAATTATTAATTTAATTACAATAGCTTTGTAATATGTGGAATTTATTAAACAAGTAATATTTAAATCTAGTTGTTAGTTGTTTTGATGCAACCCTTTAAACCAAAAAAATTATTCCGTAATTTTCTTAATTAATTATTGGGATTTATCTTGGTTTTTTTGCAACGAAAATGTGGGTTTTACAAATTAAATCCCATGGAATCCTCTTCATTTCCCAAGCAATTTTTTTCTCCAAATAATCTTAGGTTCTTATGTCAACTTAACTAACTTTTGCTCCTTATTACACTAAAAGGGTTATTTATCTCAAAATTCAAAACAGAGGCATTTTCAGGTCTTGAAAATGGTTGCAATGGATTTTTGAGTGTTTTACAATAAAATACATATAGGAAAACTCACATTTTCACTCCAAGTCCAAGAAAATTTATTGTTTGTTATATTTCTCTGTTGGGGTGATGACATCAACAAGTTTAAGTGAATCAATCTTATTAGTGTGGCCTTTTGGGAGGTTTCATACATTTATTTTTCATTTGAACTTTTCATTTTCCCTTCCAAAATTTCACCCCTGTTCATATTGATAAATTTGTTTTGACAAAAGTCAAATTGTTTTCTCCCTCAACATTTGCCCCCCTTTGCCTCTTCCATCAAGGTACTAGGTGCATTTTGGAGACACCTCATGAAAATAACACTTTGGGAATGCATGTTACATGTCAAAAGTGTGCTTTATTCCTATTGGACTACACTTATGAGGAGGGATATGTAAATTTTGTATATTTCTCACTTTACATTTGTAAACTCCATCCCCCACCTCCACATAAGTTATGTTTTGAATTTCTACTTTCCCTCCAATGAACCCAATAGAAAAATAGATAATGTTCAAAGTGAAAATATTAAATTGCATTAATTTTTCTCCATGAAGTGATGAAAATCAAATCCATGCCCTATCTTGTCAAGAACTCATTTTGCTCACCCATGTTAGTTCCATAGATGAAAAATATTGAAACCTTTCCCAAATGCTTTATGTGACAATGCATTTAAGAAGAAAAAAACATAATTTGGATGGTAAAATGATTTTTTTAGGTGGGAAAGAGTTTTCAGTTTGTAGAAAACAATTTTTGCTCTATTTTCCCAAAATCCTATTTCTCTTTCCCAAAGTGACTCAATGAACCAAATGACTTGAAATTTGGAGCATAGCTTCCTCTTGAAAACACTTTTCATTTGATCCATCTCTTGCATGGTGAGGTGGAGTGTTTTAGGAGATATGGATGATTATGTTTTTCATCATATTCTACCATATCCATTGAAATTTTTCAAAAACTCTAATTTTTCTCCCTCTCTCAAGTGCAATTGTATCTCACAAGCATCCCCATGAAAATTCCCTAACAATGAAAGAACAAAACATGAATTGACTTCCTCCTTTCCTTATAGTGAAATTTTAGTGTTATTGGATATTTAAACCTACACTTTCATGGCTTCCACACGTGCTTCAAAGAATAAAATGCTCATAACTTTCATTTGGTAAGGAGGATTGCCACCAAATTTCACCAAGAGACTCTGATTGAAAATTGCTACACATTGCTCCCATTTTCTCTTGAAATCACTAAATGGAGGTTATAATTGGGATAAAGACAATTATTTATGGTTTTGGAAACACAAAACACATTTCTCACCTTCTTCTCCTTGGATATTGTCTCTTCCAATAGGGTGTGCTCAAATTCAGCCATAGAATTTTCACTTGTGTTTTCATGACCATAACTTCTACATACAGTTGTTTCACCCAAAATTAATGTGATAAAATAGATAAGGTAATGGTCAAGGAGGAATACCTGTGATTATGTAGACGATATGTGTGTGCTTTGTAGAATATAATCGATTGAATGTGAGAGCTAACCTTTGGTTAGGAGGAATAACCTATATAAGAAACAAAACAAGACCACCAAATGATATTAAATAGTAAATGACAGTGGACTGCCTAGCGATTGCTAGTTCCGGGAAGTGTGATACTTCCTAGATGGTTGTCAATCCACTATTTTAAATTAATGAAAGTAAATACAATAAATAAAGGTCCTATTGCTAACACTTTGATTTAGGTATCTCAAAATGTTATCAACACACTAGATTAAACAAAATATTAAAATACAAACTAATCTAGCATTAGGCAAGGTATGTTTCTAGTTGGGGAAGGTCACAGAGGTGTTCGGTAAGGTCACTGGGATATTTGGTAAGGTCTAGATGGAATTTTGTGGAGTTATGGGTTGTTTGGTGGAGGTTTAGAAAAATACACATTGACCGATGTCGGTACAGATGTGAGACCAATGACGGTTAAGGTGAGACCAACAATGGTTAAGGTGACTTACGTCGGTAGGGAAAATTTGGTAGTAATTAAATATAATTAGTTTTTGAAATTCTTTGTGATTGCAAAGAGAATGGAGGGAGAGTGGTTGGGTTCATAATATTACCAAGAAGACTCAGGAATGTGTAGAGGGTAGGTATGGAGAGCCAAAAATGCGTAGGTGGTTGGGTTGATGGATTGGTGAGAAGGTGGAGATAAAGGAATATAGAGAGAAGTAAAGTATAATGAAGGAAGTAATGGATCTAACCTTTAAGCAAGCACAAATGATTAAAATCACATATACTTACTTACATTTGCAGATCTGATAGGTGAAGGAGGATGGTAGTTGATCTATGAAGAACCTTTGTACTCAATGCTTGTGGAAATTCTCCCAGTGTCCCCATGAATATTCTAATACCTTGGGATGAGATTCATATGCTTGCTTGGGCTTGTGGTTGAGTATTTTACGTTGTCTAGATGCTGAGAGGCTTGGATTCACACTTGAATGCAATAGTTCTCCCAAAACTTAAAAATGACCAACCCGGGTAAAAGGTTGCAAAGTTGTATATAAAGTAACCGATGACGGTTAGGTGACCGACATCGATTGATGAATAACCGACGTCGGTTAAGGTGGGAAAGTCTAGGTTTAATAAAAATAAGCAGATCTTCCTAGATTTGGAATGCTTTCTCATTGAGTCCGCTTAGGAAAGTGGATTTCACGTGAGAGAAGGAAAGAAGAACTTAGAAAAGGTCCAGTTAGGTTTAGGAAGAAGTCTTAGTTAGGTCAAGTGGTGACTCGGCACTAGGAGTGATGAATCAGTGTTAAGAGTGATGACTTGTTCATTGTGAGTTAAATACCCCTGGAGTGGGTCCAGGGTGAGGTGTCTAGGTGAGGTGGAGGTGTGAGGGTGAAATTAGTTTAATTTAAATAATTAAATTAATTAATAATGTGAAGATGAATAATTAATAATGGGGTGATGGTGTCATGATTAATTAAATATATTACGTTAATTGATTTAAGGGGACCAAGGGGAGTGTGACCCAAATTTGGTGTCTACAATAGCCTCAGTTTTTGGCACCACTAGATTCGATGGAAAGGTATTGAACTAAGGTCATGTTATTAAAGGTTTCAAATCTCCAAGACTACTATTGTAACCCTTTTGAGAAACCATCTTAAAACTATAGTTTTGATCGCATGAAGGAAATTTTATTTTAGGCTTGTACTAAATTTCCACACGTCAACCTTCGTAAAATTTTATCTAAACTTTTATCATCATGGAAGGATCCTTATAGTATGTTTTGGATTTTTTTAAGATTATTTGTGGAAAATTTTATTTTGATCATGTTCTCCCCATCAATGAGGGAAACATTGATCGCCCGATTCGAAAGCAGCTAAAAGAGATGATTAGTACCAAAAGTTAGTTTGATGTGGAGAAGGATATGTTGAAGATTAAATTGAGTTAAAAATTTATTTTGCGGAATAATTTATTTGTGATGAAAAAGGAATTGATCAATTGTAGTCAAATCTTGTCTTCTCCCCCAATATTCTATCTATATATTGTGAAATAACTTTATAAAGGGTTACTTAAGTCACTTAGAGTTCATATTTCTTCGTTGGGGTTGAAATTTAAGTTGAAAAGTATCCCATAATATGAAGATTCATTTGTATATTCCCATAAAAGGCTTGATCTCAATTGTAAAAATGGATTCTCTCATTTCCTCTCTTATCTATGAATACGCTTTTGTAATTGATGTGGATCCAATGTAAAAGGTCAAAATTCCTCCAAAAACACACACACACACACACACACAATTATTTTAATTAGATTAGGTAAAAAGCGAGGGAAAAGGCTCCCAGAACCATAAAAAGAGAGATACAACATGAGAGACACACAAAGAGAAACAACGAGGAGAAACAAGACCACAAAGGAGTTAAACAATCTTAACTCCGTGAGGAACCACATCCCAATAACAACCAAAAATATGAACTAAAACCAATAGCCTGCAACAAAAACATACACATATATCTCACAGCTTAGCTATATATCACCTAAATATTTTGGATTGCACTAGTTTCTATCCATCATCAAGCTCAACAATGTAACCAAATTTCTCATTGAAGTACTCTCTATATTTATCACCCTCCCGAAAGCAATAACCTTTAGGGAATCTAGATGGATATGGGCGTGAAACGTCCGAGAGGAGATTTTCCATTATTCTTCCATGTTAATATCCAAAACTACCTCTCATTTCCCCAAGGGGGCATACTTTGCATCATGGCCAGATCCAAAATTCACCCCAAGTAATTTTGATAACAAAGCAATTATTTGATTCGGGGAAAAAAGTCATGTTTCTAGGGTCCCCTCATATTTGTCTAACTCCCCGATCAAGAGGAAGAGAGTAAGTTACGAGAAAATGCGAAAAAAAGGTTCAAGAAGGCAAATAGGTCGATCCAGAAAAAATCGTGAAAATTGGCTAAGTCTGCTCAAGGTCATCCGGACGGGTGTTCCAGGGACGTGTGGGACGAAGTTTTCGGCCAAATCAGCACAAACATCCAACGCAGCAGGACAAATGGGACAAAAGTACGCCTTTCCACCAAAAGAGGAAGAAAAATTGGCTAAGTGTTGCTCGGGACGTTTGGGACAAAAGACTCAACCACCAACCGGCAAAATAAGCACAGCGGTCAAAAAGGATTGGGACATCTGGGCCGAAAAGGCGCAAACCAGCCAACCAAAAAGGTCGAAGTCGTCCAAGGCAAATGGGACAAGCGGGACAGATGGATTTTCCAAAATCGGTCCAAGGTCACCAAAGCGGGCCAAGTGGAACAAAAATGCGCGAACCGGCCGAATCGGCCGAAATCAGTCAAGACAGCACTAATCAAATGGGACATCCGGGACAAATGGAGCCGAAGGAGCCGAGGACCAATCAGATCATGACACGTGTCGCAGGAGGAAAAGTCAACGTTTGGTCCGGAAACTTCAAACGGCCATAACTTTTGACTCCGAGCTCCGATTTTGATAAAATTGGACTTTCTGGAACGAGCACGACGTCCTCGCCAATTTTTAATGAGGGTAGATATATTTAAATAAAAGAAACATATTCGGCTCCAGTCAATCAATGCTCATTCCCGTCAAATGACAGAAAACGCCTGCCAGGCCCAAAACAGCTGCCCGCACTCAGAAGGCCATAACTTTTGCATTTCTCAACGAAATCGCACAAAATTGGTACCGTTGGAATCATGGTTCAGCCCAACGCACAGAAATCAAGAAATTCCATATTTGATCAGAAATTGATCGAAAGAAAACGTGGCCGGGTTCAATCAGGTGTTTTATTTGGTAGCTAGTGCAATTAAGAGGCATGGTCATCATTCCTTCTCTCTGCAGGCACATGGGACAAGATGGGGAGACTTTTGCAAGTAATGTATACCCATTCCACTCAATTTAATGCCTCTTACAGTGGTTGAAGGACAAATTTCGGGATTTCCATTTTCCCTTCTCTTTTCCTTCTCATTTTTCTATAAATTGGAGTGTTGGGCTCATTGTAAAGGGGAGTTTTGGAGTATAGCTCTGTCACAAAATTGCTTTGTGAAGCCGCAGGTGTGTTGCAGGCCCTTGTAGTGGACTCCTTGCATGGTGATCCAGGACCTTATCTTGTAATAGATTGAACTGTGCATATCATGAAGCAATAAAATATCGGTTGTGGATATATCTTCCCCGCTGTGTTTCCTTGCTTCTTCTTGCCCCTTTAATCTTTCTACAAGTATATTGTGTCATTTATTATGTTCTTGCAGGAATTCATTATCATTGTGTGTGCTTGGAATATTGCTGTGAATGCATTTTTCTGGATTATGGTGAACTGTCATCACCTCTTCTAGTGTGCACTTTGCCTCTGTATTTCACACATTTGGAGATTACTCTCACACCCTCTTTTTCTGGTGTATCACCGCTTTAGTGTAGGCTTTCATTTTATGCATTCTCTCTCCCTGGTCCCTTGGAATTTTAGATTAGAATGCTTAGCGCCGATTGTGATCGGTAAGTTTAGGAGCAAGAAACCGCTTTCTCT
Organism: Taxus wallichiana var. yunnanensis; assembly: GCA_018340775.1. Classification (NCBI taxonomy): domain Eukaryota; kingdom Viridiplantae; phylum Streptophyta; class Pinopsida; order Cupressales; family Taxaceae; genus Taxus; species Taxus wallichiana. The sequence continues at coordinate 903,118,542 of CM031235.1, read as the reverse complement.
GGGAGGTCTATCTCAAGTAAAGCAAGTCCCACAACTGAGATAGTACCCATGTTATCAATCACACTCTGGATGCTTGAGTGATCAAACTAGAAATCTATCAACATCCAGACTGATAACAATGGCCATTTGAGTTTTCAAGATTTGAGCCAGAGTTCTCTAGATCGCAAACCCCTATTTTTGTTTCATAATGTTTCCATCTTTCGGCTTCAAACAAATACCCCCTTTCGAATATTTTACCAAACCTTGGGACAGGGAAATCATTCGAAACCTCTCAATCATATGCGAAGAGGACTCATCCTCCTCTTCCGAACCACCCATCGTTGTCTTCTTTCACACTGAGTCCTTAGTAGCGGTAGGAGTAATAGAGTCCACGGGAGGAAAGATCTTGTCATTTACAAGAGTAGGGGAAACAGGTGCAATAGGCTCACCATATCCAAATCAATCCCCATCCACACTATCTAAAGCCACCCCTCTTCCAGGAGACGACCCACCAAAATTCCCATCAGTAGAAAAAGGATTCAGGTGATTTGGTTTCAAAAAACACTGGTAGCATGAGGCTTTGGATTCTAAGCTGAACCGAACCCTTGATCTATCCCTATGACCATAGACTGCGAACTTCATAGTACACTCGAGGATTTTTTCATACATTAGCTCTATTCGACTACCCCATGGGTAGAGCAGCGATGAATGAATGAGGGAAGCATTTTTCCCGGAGAAACATTCATGCATATTCTCGCTGAAACCAACCATGTTTTGGCCATGGTCATTGGATCAATGACCAAAAATTCCCCAAGGGCATTGGCAATCCCCCTGAGCACCTCGACTTCCCAAAATTCGAGAGCCAGGTTAGGGAGATTAATCCAGATAGAGAAAGCATTGGGAAGAAAAAAATTCATATCTATACCTGGGTTCCATTTGGTCAAATGCAACATTGTCTTCTCATAAATCGAGGGACCTCCATTGATGACATTCAGGTAGTCCTCCTCCCTAGTGAACTGGAACAAAAAATACTTGTTTGAGATGGCCACCACTGAGATTCCGCCATTCAGAGCCCATTTCCTTCTAGCCCAGGCCTTGACAATGTCAACATTAGGTCTAATGCCGGAGAAACTACCAAGGAGTGAGAGCCTATACCTATCTTTTCCATGTCTACCATGAGATCTGGTATGGACAACATCATCTCATTCTGGTTCTAGGTCGGTTTTAGGGGCGGTAGGGGGAAACAATTCTTCTTGAAGTGCGATCTACCCATGATCTCTGCGTTTCTTTCTCAGAAGTTTGAAACTTATTTTCCCACTCATCCCCTTTTTTCGTTCCTTCCATTTTACTTTATTGTTAAAAACACATGATACTTTCAACACACATGATTTTGCAAAACTCCAAAATATTCAAAATAGTTTTCTTCTCATTCCTAAATCCACACTAATCTTCTACAACATTAAAATCTTCCTTTTATTTCCCACTATCTCGTGTGAAAATTGTAAAATGTGAAAAAGCCTAAAACACACAAAAAAACCTTAAAAAGTAAAACACCTCAAATGGACCCAAATTTTGCATAAAAAATATGCCTTTGTAAATGAAGGTGTATGCCAAATCTTGGATTATTACATAAAATAGAGAAAATATATTAAAATTCTAAGTTCTAGATTTAAAAAAATCGAAGCTAAATTTAGACCACTAAACGAAGGAATTTGGACCAAAAATATTACAAAAAGGCACCCAACCTTTATGTAAAGGTTAGTTATGACATATTAATAATCAAGATCTACTACCGTGGAAAATTTCAAGACAATCCAACGGTCAGATCAAAAGTCATGGTCTATGAAAGTTATGCTCATGTATCAACAACTTTGTGTGTACAATGTATTTTCATTATTCATGAATAAATGATATGAGTATTGACGAATAATTTATCTTATGGTGTGGATGTTTTCCAATCACGAAATCATGCTTAACTATTTATGGTTGGATGTTTTCCGCCTTTGTGATCATATAAGTGATGCTAAGATTTACAAGCTTTGCATTGCATATCCGTGTAGGTACTTTATGACGTACATTAACAATCAATGAATGGTGAAGACTATGTGTTTTTAAGTGTTTCTTGTTATCTCCACGATCGCTACCCATTTTATTTTCCTCATGTGAGATAGAGGGTTTGTCATATTTATTATTATCTCTAAGTTGTCTCGAAATCACTTTGTGTTTATCTGTTCATGGACTCCTCCCTTCCATCTTCTCTCCTCTTTATTTTCTCCATTCCTCTTTTGTCATGCTTCACATAATTTTTGGTTACACGTATCTAAAAATAAAAAATACTCACATCATACGAGGGAGATGCCCTCTTAATTATAGAGGAAAATCACCTCACAATAGGTGATATGTGATCTCTCCATGGTTAGGGAATTTTATGCCACTTTCACAGGTTGGGTCATTGAAATCAATAAAATAACCAAAGTGACATAAAATATCACTAACCAATCAGATCTCAATCCTAGTTCATCATTAATATATTATTTTGGGTCATATTTACAAAGAACAAAACATAATTAATAATAATATATTCAACATACTCTCATGAGAACATTACAAAGGCTATTATATAGCCATAGTGATTAAAAAAAAAACCTCCTAATAAATAGGAAGGAGAAATAACAAGTGTCTCATTAATAGTTTTATAGGTAAAACCAAAATATATGAATATATTGTTGTTGTAACAATATATTGTACTAAATAATCACCCATAACTATGTAAATACTAAATTCCTAACATTTCCCCCTTTAGTGTTTACATGGTAGCAAAAACATTTCACACTCCTTTTTAGCTTTCTCATTTGCTCTTTCATGATCTTGGGATACACCTTGAATTGAAGGTAGAAGAAGGAAAGCACCAGCTTCTTCTCAACCATACATTATTGGGAACATATCTAGCCCAACTAGTGTGAGAACACTTACATGAATCATGTGCTTATCAACCATTCACTGTAGGGAACACATTTGACCTATTCAATGTGGGAACTCAAGAAAGAACCATCTACACAACCTTCAATGGTTTTACAAAGGTTTACCATAAACCTAGGTATGAACAAGAACACATCTGACTGTTCAACCTCTTCAAGTATCATGATGTTGTTTTTCTTTGGTGCTTTCATTTTTCCACTATATGTTTACATTAGGGGACTACATTAGAAATCACTTCTCAACAGGGAATTTTTCACAATAGAAATGGAACATTAGTATTATGTCCCCACCTCAATTTGAAAGTTATATTTATTCACACCACGTAGGAACAACAAGAACATTGAATTTTGAAACACACTGAAAATTTTGACAAAACATACCAGCAATCCTTCTTGTAGCCCCACTATTTGGTGGCTAATGAAAGGTCATTGATCGACCTCCAACCTCCTATGCCTCCTTCCTCTAGTAAGATTGTAATAACTCAAATTTATTTGGTTTTGAGGCTCTTTATGTATTCTCGTGTTATTAAGCATTGACATTTTTAGATTTAGATTTCTCAAGTTCAATGTATGCCTCATAACTAGTTTCAATTTTTTTCTTAATTTTGTTTTCTTGGTATCGCATACAATGGACATCGGTTTCTAAAATGCATCCATTACAATTAATAACTTTTTGACTAGTTTTGACATTAGAGACATTTATACTTTTGATGACAACAATTTGACAAGAAAATGACAATGATGAAAAAAATGAAAAATAAATAAATATTTAATTACTTTTTATGTTTTTAACCTTTAGACCTAAATGACGACATAAAACTCTTATCAACAAATCTATTCAATTGACAATATTGAACATAAAAATATTCACTCTTAACAAATGACCTCAATATCATAAACACAAGGTTTTAACAACATGCATTTCTTTAACATACGACATCAACAATGGTATTAGAGACTTAGACTAGATAAGATTGAAATATCCCTTGTGGGATACCACTTAAAAATGCACAAAATATTGAAAATTTACAACCAAATAAAATACTAATTTTTACAGATTTTTTAATAGCTAGGGTAGCAAACTAAAGAAAATTAATATCTCCCAAAATACCCACTCAAATCACTTGAAATTCTTAGGAGAACTTGCTAATATTATAAAGCACATAAGAAAACTATCTTTGGAATTTTTGGAATTATATAATGCAGCCAGAAAATTATAGAAAGCCCTAAACATGGGTAAAACTTCAAAAATTCATAACTTCTCCAATAAGCAATATAAAATTCTAAAATTCTGGAAATAACATATAATAATATGGAGAATGAAACCCCAACCTTCAGATATGAAAATGGCAACCCTGGAAACCCTCCAAATAAGGGCTGCAATCTCCAAAACAAGTCGCCCCCTTTGGTAGATGGTCAAAACCCTTTGGAAATCCTCTAGAAATGATGCCAAACCCTGTTCTTATCGCTGCCATAAATCTGATCTGAAAACCCTTTGATTTTCTCCACAAAATGTCTCCAAAACCCTCAAAACCCTTCCTCTGAAACCTCTATAAATCAGCCCTAAAAATAGCTCCAAAATGACAAGCTAGGGTAGATCTCTCACTACCGAAGAATGCCCTGCTAGCTAGGGATGGATCTCTCACCACCGAAGCTAGGGTTCCTATGGGATTTCACTCCACAAGCTATAAATTTGCAAGCAACAGTTGCACATGAAGGAAAATAATTATGTATGCAAGAATGACCTTTCATTTTTTCTCCAACTCCTTATATAATTTTCCCTAAGGCAAAAGAGCCCAAGTCACATTTTCCTTAGGATGGGCCAATAAAATAAAAGTAACTTAAGTTACTTTTCCCTTTTTAAGTCACCATGGCCCAAAAGTGACCCCCAACGCAAAATTAGAACATTAAGTGTCATGTGGCCCCTTCCTAATGACAAAACATAATATCTAGTCCCTCCAAACACTTTAAGCTCATGTCAACGAAGAATTATAACAAAATGGATTGGATATTCATACCCAATAGCTCCCAACATCCATAGCACCTTGGGTATGAGCAAGGCTTGGACACGAATTGGCCCTTAGGCCTTTGGCATAGGAAAGGGAACATTACAGTCCTCCCTTCCCAAATTTTGCTTGTCCTTAAGCAAATGCAATCTAGGATGTTGCAAAATTTGTTCTCCCTCCCAAGTAGCATCCTCAAGTTGCAATCCTTCCACCACACAAAATACACTATGATCACTATGTTCCTCAAGATCCTTTGTCTCACCTTAATAAAGGATTCTGGCTCTAACAATAGCTTCCCCTCCTCATCCAGTGGCAGAAACTCCGTAGATGGTACATTATTTTGCCCATGTGACTTCTTAAGGCATGAAACATGGAAGACATTATGTATCTTACTATGCTCTGGTAGATATATCTCATATGCAATCTGCCCAATCATCGAACTACCTAAGTACAGACTATAGAACCATGGTTTCAATTTATTTGCACCCATCTTCTTTAGTAAGGACATCCTATAGGGCCAAACTTAGGAATACCAAATCCCCAACCTCAAAATATCTCTCTATCCTATGCCGATATGCATATATCTTTTTTTGATTATGTGCCTTCTCAAGGTTCTCCCTGAGAGCCTTCAAAATATCTGGTTCTCTCAGAACCAATCTTGAGATTTGGGAGCTCGGTTATCTAGTAGTACCAAATCCATAAATGTCATAGCGTCATACCCATACAAGGATCGGAAAGGACTCATGTCTATGCTCATCCGATAGGTGTTATTGTAGAAATAATCACCCATGTGTAACCATCTAATCTATGTCTATTAATGACCTAAGACATAACTCGCAAATAACCCTCTATCCACTTATTGACTATCTCTATCTTCCCATTCATCAGTGAGTGATAGCTAGTGTTAGGAGTCAACTTCGAGCACGAAGATCTCCTTTTGATGCAAAATCACAAAGACTTGCAGATTAGGCTTCTAGGTTGATCACTCAGGCATCCAGTGTGATTGCACAACATTGAATCCTTTCTCCATATGTGGGACCTATAAAATGAGAAAGGAATCTCCAGAGAAGGCTGGTTCCTGCTCCTAAACTACCTACCACAAGCTATTCCAAGTGCAGAAAGCTAATCTAATCCTAATCTAACCATGCCAAGGAGACAGAGAGAGAGAGAAGGGAAAAACAACAAAAATTCTACACTAAAACGGTGATACACCGTAGAAGGAGAATGTTGAACCTCTATCAAAACTACCATGGGACAAAGAGAGGTGAGCAATAGGAAGGATGGACAGATGCATCACAAAGGCCCAAGGATAGATTTCACACGTAAAATGTCCCAAAACTCCATGAACACAACCTCCAGCACTCCGCAATGAGCATTCAAACATGCACAAATACCCGCAAAGAGAGGCAAGAGGAAAACAAGCGAAGGATGGACAGATGCATCACAAAACACGTTTTTTGTTGCTCCAGAAGTTTGCACAGAACATCATTTCATTAGTAAAAGGAAAAACGCCATTACAGAGCAGGGAGGAGGTTCGAGCTCCATTTTCAACCCTAGAGAAGAAAAGAAGGGAGGGCAGAAAGCGTAAAAGATGAATAAACTGTTATGTCCCCCTTTTTGAAAGAAGCCCCTCTGACAATATATAGGAAGAAAGAGAGAGGGAAGAGAGGAAATTCAAAACTACCACAACCACTTCTAGGTCACATTTAAATCATCTCATTATGGTAGAAGCGGCGGATCTCCAAAACGGCGGCCGCTCCCATTAAAGTTGTTGTTGAAGCACTACTTCATTACCATGCGTGAGCCGTTTCTTAACTTTCTCTCTCTATACTACACCAAAATGGAAGATTGATCCCCGAAATCATGTAGAGAATTTCAACAAGCTTTCCGTTGATATAAAGAACGTGCAAATCCGAGCTCGATCAAAAGATATGACGATCTGAAGATTTAGGGCATGGACTAATGTACCAAAACGGATTTTGAAATATTTTCCCGCTTTCCACTCTGGACGACACGTGGCGTGCTCTGATTCGCTGAATAATTCTCTCTCCTCCACCTTTCCGTGGGCTTTCTTTGAAATTTCCTTGTGGGCCCTAGCCGGGACACGTGGCACTACCCCATTGGTTCGGCAGACCCTTGAAAACTCACCGTTTGACTTTTGACCTTTTCCCTTGTGACACGTGTCATGATTTGATTGGTGCTCAACTCCGCTCACCCTTTCGCGCCCTTCGCATCTTTTTGTCCTGATGTCCCAAAGGTCATGGGGACAGAAACCTCCAATCCGCAAATGGGCTTCCTTGTCCCTTATCTGCCGATGACGTGGCGCAACTGATTGCTCTCGACTTTTCTCTATCCGCGTCCCTCACGTCCTGCGGCCCGAGATGTCCCGGTGTGAAAGTTATCCTTTTCCCGAACTGCCGATTCAACCCAGGTTTCTTCGCGTCCCTCTGTTCCAATTGTCCCAAAGGCGACCTTGAGCAGGACTTAGCCAATTTTCACGATTTTTCCTGGATCAATCTACATGCTTGAACTCGAAAATCGATATGTTATCGAAATTTACCCTGGGGGGGTGAAATTTTGACAACAGTTTTGACGACTCAGCGGGGTCACCTACCTGCTAGGTGAATGATCAGTAGCCTGAAGCAATCCATTGGGCATGGAGTCATAAGCAAGCCTGAAAACTGATCTGAACTTTGAAAACTTCCCTCTGAGCCACTTGAATCCCACCGGACATGGAGTTGTTCTCACCAAAATGCCACTGAAACGAACTGTGCAAGAGCAGAACCGGAAACACCAAAACTATGTACAAAACTAAAAATCATACATGCTCCAAATGGAACATGCAGAGTGTGCACAAGCACTTCTTCTTCCAAAAGCAAACCTAGCTACTTACTCTAATCAAGCAAAGGCAAGCTAAACAAACCTCAGAATCGGTTGTGAGAAATAGCTTCCTTTCTTCAAAATTGGCAGCCATGCAATTGATTTGGAGCTGATCATGGTTGTTAGGATGAGTGGAAAATCAACAAAAAGCTGGTATTCCACACAAATCATCAAGGTATCAATGAAGGAAAATTCAATACCTCTTTTAGTTGCTCGCATTTGGGTCAAGAGGTATGACCTGATCCTTGATACTTTGAGCTCACCCTCATGCTCGAAGCAAGCATGACTAGTTGGATTTTCTCCTTTGGCTCCAATGAAGCCAAATACCCGATTGGGCAAGGTCCATCAGTTTGATATGCCCATAGCTATGATTTTCAACTCCAAGAATGGAGTCTTCATAGAGACCTACAAATGGATGGTGTGGAAGCAATGGTAAACCCTTACGCCCTTTCTCTTCCTCCAATGAAGAACATGAAAGATTAAAATCTTCCAATCTTGATTCCAAAGAGTCTTATAAGATGCAGTCTGCATTAAAAGAATGTCTCCTTCAGACAGACTCTTGTGTTTGGAATGTGGATGATGAAAGAGAGAATGGTGGAAACTCAACCGGCTCTTCTCCATCAAAACAATCCTCCAAATCGATGCAAAAAACTACCTCATGGCAAAATGTTCAACTTCCTCCATGGTGTCCTCTTGATCTCAGAACTTGACCACCATGGTTTATTTCTCCCTCCAACATTGATTTTGAGAGGTCAAACTCCTCTTCAGCACTAGAACTTGAGAGAGGTGAAGTAGAAAGAAGAACTGAAGGTTCTCCTGTAGCCTACTTTGTGCTCAAAGCTCTTGGATCTGCAACTTTCTCCTCCACAGCTAGAATGTGCTCCTCTGCTGCTGGATCTGGAGTAGCTTCTCCTTCATCCAATGTTTGAAGACAATCTTGCTCTTGAATGAGCTCCTCCTCCAGCATGAAGTTTGTCAAGTCAAACTCTTCAATCTGCTGCTCTAGAGGACAAGTTGGGACTGCAAGATCTTCTTCTTCTGCTGCAACAGAATCAGTCCTGACCACCATTTGTTCTCCAACCTTAGCCTCTTCTGTAGGCTTAACCATCAAGGGGATCTTTGTCATACCAAACTTGGCGCCAAACTTACTAAGCTCTTAATCATTTCTTCTTTTCTTGGCTCTTCCTCTTCTTTGTCCTTGAAATGACTGATTTTTCAATTTCTTCTTCCCCACATGGAATTGGGAATGCAAGAGGAGGGGTGGGTTGCAACTCAATTGATTTGGCAATTTTTTGTGGTGGTAAAGAAGATGAAATCTCTTGTTTCTTTAGAGGAGGGGGGATTTCTTTTAGCTCTTGTGGAGAGGATGACTGTTTGGAAGGAAAAAGGAAAGAAGAATTGAGGTGTGGTGGAAGACTAAGAGGTGGAGACATGGGATCAACATTTGGGACAACAGATGGAGAGTTTAAAATTTGCAAGTCCAAATGAGATGATGTTGCTTGAGTAATGGGAAGAGAAAAACCAGATGATGGTGTAGAACTTACCCATTGACAAGGTTGTTCAACACCGAATGTATAGGCCTCTATTTCTGTTGTCCATTGTGCAAGTTGGGGCAGCATCTTTATCATGAAGTCCAGCTTCTCTTGAGGGCTGAAGTGTCTTGGAAAAGGGCCTCCCATGGACAAGGAGTCCTGCAACCACCTCGAAAGCTCTCATCCGAGCCGTTGCTTTCTGATACCATCTCTTGCCTCCATCTTTTGGATTTTCTCCAATGCACCAACATCTTGGATCTGATGGTCTTCATTGTATGCATACTCTTGCTCTTGGAAGGCTCCATAGCCAAACTGACTTTGGCACTGCTGCTCATATGGGTATGCATACTGATCTTGAATCTGCTCAAAATGTTGATTTGGAGGATTTGTAAAACATGTTGGAGGTGGAATATACTATTTGTTGTTGATGTGAATTCCATGATGGAAATGAAGTCATGATTGCACAACCTCATGGAATGGGAAAGAATGAAAGAGATGGAAAGAAGGATGAATGGGAATGGATGGAAAACGAATGGCAACTTCAAAATGGGTTGCTTTGATCGAGATGGAGTCGCCACATGTGTTTACAAGTGCCTCCAAAGGATGAAATCTTCATAGAACACACCAACCTCGCAAAAGATGAAGTGGAAGACCTCTAATCTCCCACCGGCGTGCCAAAACTGTTGATGCAAAATTACACAGACACCCCCGGATGCATCATGCTTCTAGGTTGATCACTCTGCATCCAAAGGTGATTGCACAACATTGAATCTTTCTCCAGGTGTGGGACTATAAAATGAGAAAGGAATCTCCAGAGAAGGTTGGTTCTGCTCCTAAACTACCTACCACAAGCTATTCTAGTGCAGAAAGCTAATCTAATCCTAATCTAACCATGCCAAGGAGACAGAGAGAGAGAGAAGGGAAAAACAACAAAATTCTACACTAAAATGGTGATACACCGTAGAAGGAGAATGTTGAACCTCTATCAAAACTGCAATGGGACAAAGAGAGGTGAGCAAAGTGGGAAGGATGGACAGATGCATCACGAGGCCCAAGGATAGATTTCACACGTAAAATGTCCCAAAACTCCATGAACACAAATTTCTCCAGGACCTGCAATGAGCATTCAAACATGCACAAATACCTCAATGAAGAGAGGCAAGAGGAAAACAAGTGAAGAACGAGCAAGGATGGACAGATGCATCAAAAACACGTTTTTGTTGCTCCAAGTTTGCATTAACATCATTTCATTAGTAAAGGCAAAAATGCCATTACAGAGCGGGGGAGGATGTTCAAGCTCCATTTTCAACCCTAGAGAAGAAAAGAAGGAGGCAGAGCGTAAAAGATGAATAAATTGTTATGTCCCCTTTTGAAAAGAAGCCCTCTCAGCATATATATAGGAAGAAAGAGAGAGGGAAGAGAGGAAATTTGAAACTACCACAACCACTTCTAGGTCACATTTTAAATCATCTCATTATGGTAGAATGGCGGATCTTGGCAAAACGGCGGGTCATCTCGCTTTGCATTAAAGTTTGGTTGTTGAAGCGTCACTTCTGGCATTACCATGCGTCAGAGCCATTTCTTAACTTTCTCTCTCCATACTACACCAAAATGGAAGATTGATCCCAGAATCATGTAGAGAATTTCAACAGCTTTCCGTTGATATAAAGAACGTGCAAATCCGAGCTCTGGATCAAAAGATATGACGATCTGAAGATTTAGGGCACGGAACAGACCAAAACGGATTTTGAAATATTTTCCCGCGCTTCGCCACCTGGACGACACGTGGCAGGCTCTGATTCGCTGAATAATTCTCTCTCCTCCACCTTTCCGCGGGCTTTCCTTTGAAATTTCCTTGTGGGCCCTAGCCGGGACACGTGGCACTATCCCATTGGTTCGGGCTGACCCTTCAAAACTCGCCCTTTGACTTTTTGACCTTTTCCCTTGTGACACGTGTCATGATTTGATTGGTCGCGGCCTACCAGCTCTTTCGCGCCCTTCGCGTCTTTTTGTCCTGGATGTCCCAAAGGTGCCCCTATGTTGTTGGGGCGAAATCCGATCCACCCTCTTCTTGTCCCTTATCTCGCCAATGACGTGGCGTCCGATTGCTCTCGGATTTTTCTTTGCTTATCCAGCATCCCTCGCGTCCTCGCGACCCGATGTCCCAATGGCGTAAGTTCTCCTTTTCGTCCGAAATCCGACGATTCGCGCCCTTTGCGTCCCTCTGTTCCAATTTCCCAAAGGCGACCTTGAGCGGGGACTTAGCCAATTTTCACGATTTTCCCGATCAATCTACATGCTTGGGCTTGCAAAACTCGATACATGTTATCGAAATTTACCCCAACATCTCCTACTAAAAGCTTCTCAAAGATCTTATCCTAGTCACTAACAATATTTTTATGAAACCCATTTCACCTAAAGATACATGTATGAAACTTTGGGCCACATCTATCGCCTCATGCCCCTTACGTAGGGAAAATAAATGAGCATACTTAGTTAACCGATCAACTACAACATAAATGCAGCTATGCCCATGCACCAAGCGAATCCCCGTGATAAATTCCATAGATATACTTTCCCATTTATGTTTGGGAATGCTAAGTGGTCAAGTAATCTTGTTGGAAAAGAATGCTTGGATATGGTTTCTTTGGAAAACCATACACTCTCTGACATGATTAAGGACATTGTCCTTCATCCCCTTCCATGTAAATCTCTCCCGATAAACCTCGTATGTTTTGAAATAACCGCTACCAACTAATGGTGTATCATGTATCGCTTGAAGGATCTTCTCCCTCATCTTGGACCTCGGTACAAGGAAAATCCTATCCTTGTAGAAAATGAGATCATCCACCACTCTGATCGATTATCCTTTATAATCCCATTCATGATCTCAGATGCAAACTAATTTTGGAATACTCAACAATTGTATGAGCCTTCCAATCCGTTAAAATCTCGGACATATAACTAAGCATAGAAGTAAGGTAAGGCCTCCTAGATAAAGCACCAGCAACAATATTATTCTTACCTCTAGTGTACTCTATGTCAAATTCATAGGTTTGTACCTTGTTCAACCATCTCTACTAGCGATCGTTGAGCTCCTTATGTCCTAAGAATAACCTCAAACTGTTGTCCGTATGAAACACAAATTTGCTGCACACAAGGTATCGCTTCGAATTTGGCCAAAACATGCATAATGGCCAACATCTCTTTATTGTAAATTGAATACCCTCTCTCCACTGGTTTCAATTTCGACTCTCATAGGCAATGGGATGCCCATCTGTATGAGAATTTCCCCAACACCCTCTCTTGATGCATCACACTCTAGAATGAATGAGCGAGAGAAATATGGTAATACGAGAATGGGACACGAACTCATCACCTCCTCAGAGTGATCAAAACCCTATTGTGTTGCCTCTAACTAAGAAAATCCCTCTTCTTGGTCAAATTGGTCAATAGAGTAGTCAATCAAGAGAAATTCTTCACAAACCTTATGTAGTATGTGCATAACCCCATGAATCCTCTCAAATGTGTCAACGTCCCAGGTGGCGGCCAATCCAAAATTGCCTATATCTTCTCACTATCCACCTTCACTACACCCCCACCAATCATATATCCCATGTATAGAAGTTCATTCATGTCGAACTCACACTTAGAGGCTTTCACATATAATGAATTAACTTCTAATATCCCCAATATCTCACCCAGTGCCCGATATGGTCCTCCCAGTCCTATTGTAGACAAAAATATCATCAAAGAAAACCAATACAAACTTCCACAAGTGGCGGTTGAACACATGATTCATGCAAGACCGAATGTAGCTTGAGCATTAAACAATCCAAAAGGCATCACCAAGAACTTAAAGTGACCGTAATGGCATCGAAATATGTCTTATGCAGATCCTGCTCCTCGACTTTGATTTGATGATATCCGAATGTAAATATATTTTCAAAAAAATATTGCACCATGTAGCTCGTCCAACAACTCATTAATGTGTGGTACAGATACGTTTTCTTTATTGTCTTCTTATTCAAGGCATGGTAGTCCATACACATCCCAGTGGTCCGATCCTTCTTCTTCACCAATACCACCGAAGAAGCAAAAGGGTCTGAACTTGGTCTAATATGCTCCATATCATGTGAGCTCCTATATAGTCTTCTCATCTCATCCTTAAACCATTTGGGGGTGATGGTAAGGAGAAGTAACCATCGGTCTAGCATCCTCGAGCTCAATCACATGCTCAAATCCCCTATCTCGGAGGTATGCTCAAGGTATGTCACCAAAACTCGCACTATGTCATCCTAATAAGCCTCAAATCCACATGATACTCCTATTGTCCATCCTATGATTTCTTGGTCAAAACCAAAAATGTACTACCCAATCCACCTCATTGTGTCTATAGATCCTCTCAATCCTCTTGATCGTAACAACTCGGGGTCCCTATGAAGATAAGCCCCTCAAGATCACATTCCTCCCTTCAGACTTAAACTTCAGCTCCATCATCTGGAAGTTAGTCCAAACTCACCAAGGGAATGGAGCCACTGTACTCCAAGCACTTTATAGGTCTCTTCAATACCAAAAATATAGAAATCATTGGTAACTATATAGTTACCCATCATGATGCTCAATTGGGGAACCCATCATGTGCATCTCATAGAATCTCCATTGGCTACAACCACATTGAAGCCCTCAAATTCCTCTATGTCTGTAACCCTCGCCTCTCAACCAATGAGGCATCAATAAAGTTGTGGGTTTCCCCACTATCAATGAGTACCACTACTCGTTGTCCCTACAAAACTCCCCTAACTCTAAATGCCTTGTACCTCGGGTACTAAAAAGGTGGCGATAGTCTCCTGGGGAAAAGTCTCGCTATCCTGCTCAACACCCGCACTATCTAATGCCTCATCATCATCATCCTCTAATCCCTGTGTGTCTAACTCCTCGTCACCATCACTCTCCTCAAATACCTCTATGAATTGGGCCCTCCCTCTACCCTTGCAATCATGTCCTGGAACCCAAGGTGTGTAGAAATTGAAACATAGTTTCTTTTGCCTCAATTCATCTCTATCCTCTCTAGATACGAATGGTCTCCTGGCTGCATCTTGCCTAGGTGGAGGTACCTTCGATTATGACCCATTAATCTAGAATAGAAAACCTTAGGCTACACTTGAGGTGGAAACCTCAACTTAGGAGTGGATAACTCCAAGTCACGAGCTCTCCTAATAGCCTCATGCAAAGAAGAAGGCTCAAATTCCTTCACAAACCCAGTGAGAGCATATGTCAAACCTACTGTGAACAGTGAAATCAACCTCATCTCCATAACATCAGGTACCATGACTGATAATCTCTAAAAATATGTGATATACTGATCCAGGGAACCGGTTTGTCTCAAATGAGTCAACTCTCTAAAATACCTATCAGGGTCCCTTCTATCTAATCTACTCACTAGCCTCTACGTGAACTCTGCATAAGTAGTAATGTGTATGTGTCCCTATGTAATCAATCCATGATGCCACTAATCAAGAGAGTTTACCTCAAGATGTAAGATTGCAAACTAAATTACATCTTCCTCGCACATAGGATTCAAGTTGAAGTATGTCTTCAACTTCTGACCCCAAGACTGTGCAGTACACTTCTTAGAACCATCAAAGTGTGGAATGGAAATCTGTCCTAATCTCCTTTGTAACTCTGGTACCTATATTTGATGATCTCTCCTAGGCCTGCTACCAATCTTCATTTTGAAATATTCCTGGAATGGCATGTTGTCACGAAAGCCCTCACTCAAGGTTTTCTACCTTTCCTAACAAGAATCCTCATCTAAAATATCCACTGGCTTCTATACATGTGAAACTTCCAGATCCTTCACGAAAGAAGGTTCATGAATCCCCAAAGGTTTGATAAAAGAATGGGGGACCGCTGCCCTGAATGTCCACCCTCACCTCTTTGACCATATTGTCCCATATTTCTATTTTCTCCTCTCTCCGTATGAGCATCAATCCTGCCCTGTGCTAATCTCTCAGTGAGTTGGCTCAAATAGAGATTGGTAGTCTCATGTTGTTTTACCATGTTGGTGAACAATTGTTTCATCAGATCCACACCCATATCCTCACTGTCTTTGTCTCCCATCTTTCAACCCCAACAGGCTGGAGAAACAACTGCTTTGATACCACTGAAATATCCCTTGTGGGATACCACTTAAAAATGTACAAAAATATTGAAAATTAGTAGCCAAACAAAATACTGACTTTTGTAAAAATATTAACATCTAGGGAAGCAAACTGAAGAAAATTAATATCTCCCAAAATACCCACTCAAATCACTTGAAATTTTTAGGAGAGCTTGCTAATATTATAAAGAACATAAGAAAACTATTTTTGGAATTTTTGGAATAATATAATGCAGCCAAAAATTACAGAAAGCCCTAAATAGGGGTAAAACTTCAAAAATTCGTAACTTCTCCAATAAGCAATATAAAATTATGAAATTATAGAAATAACATATACTAATATGGAGAATGAAACCCCAACCTTCAGATCTGAAAATGGCAACCCAAAACCTCCAAATAAGGGTTGCAATCTCCAAAACAAGTCACCCCCTTTGGTAGATGGTCAAAACCCTTTGGAAATCCTCTAGAAATGATGCCAACCCCTGTTCTTATTGCTGCCATAAATTTGATCTGAAAACCCTTTTATTTTCTCCAAAAAATGTCTCTAAAACCCTCAAAACCCTTCCTTGTAAAATATTTCTGTAAATCAGCCCTAAAAACAACTCCAAAATGACAAGCTAGGGTAGATCTCTCACTACCAAAGAATGTTCTCGCTAGCTAGGATGGATCTCTCACCGAATGCTATTCCTATGGGATTTCACTTCACAAGCTCTAAATTTGCAAGCAACAGTTGCACATGAAGGAAAATAATTATGTATGCAAGAATGACCTTTCATTTTTTCCACTATGCAAGAATGACCTTTCATTTTTTCCACTAACTCCTTATATAATTTTACCCTGTGCAAAATAACCCCAAAAAGCTCAAGTCTCATTTTTCCTTAGGATGGGCCGATAAAATAAAAATAACTTAAGTTAGTTTTCCCTTTTAAGTTGCCATGGCCCAAGATTGACTCCCAACGCAAAATTAGAACATTAAGTATCATGTGGCCCCTTCCTAACGACAAAACATAATAACTAGTCCCTCCAAACACTTTAAGCTCATGTCAACGAAGAAATATAACAAAACGGACTAGATATTCATACCCAATAGCTCCCAATGTCCATATCCCCTTGGATATGACTAAAGGTTGGACTCAAATTGCCCCTTAGGCCTTTAGCATAGGAAAGGGGGCATTACAAAGACATTAATACAATTACTTTTGTTAAAAGACATTATCATCACCTATCGATTATCATAAAACCTATAATGACTTTGAAACAAAATAGATTACTTGACAATGAGACAACATAAGAATTTGAGCTTGAAAAACTTCAAACTAGCTAATAACAAAATATATTTTAATATTAAATCCGTTGATAATTCTGAAATCAATGGATTTGTACCGGTGGATACATGGTAAGGAAGTCTTACACGCTAAAGAGGAAGACAATTGTACGTATTTCCATGCAATCGCCTTTGATTGATGCGACACAAAAATAGTGTTTCAATCTGATGCAATGTAACCAATCCACACCCGAATTGGGTGAAATTCTTAAAGAATTAATTGTGTATTCACCATGTAGTGCTCGATACCGGTAGTGCAAATATCGAGTGTGAGGTGCAATGAATTCAAATAAACTGAGCGAACAGATCGAATCAATGACGTGCGTATTTTTGGAGGCTAATTATGACTCGTATCATATTTTTGATGAATGGATTACTAAAATTTGAATGGTACTACGTGAGATGTTAATGCATGTACTAAGAATAGACACATAATTCACATGTTCAAAGAGTGAAATCAAGGATACGCGACGAGGGGTTAAATTTGATGTTTGTTTAGACTTTTTTCTGTGATTTTAGATGTAAATTCCTGTAAATATTTGATATAACTGTCACATGTGACTAACCGTCAATTTGTATATAGATTTATATATAAATTATAAAATATATATAATAAATATAGAATAATTAGTAAAAATTACACTATTTTGTGTTTTTGAAGGGTAGTATTGAAAAATTACCATCACCCAAAAATTATTTGACACACATAGGTGACCGTCAAATTTAACCCCCAGTACGCGAGAACCATATCCAGAATCTTCTCAACCAAAGCACTCGGGAAATACATGTAATATATCTACATGAAAACCCATGCACACAAAATAAATTCCAATGTCTAAAATGAGATCTTTACCACACCCAACAAATGCCGACAAAACTATAATAAATACTTAGACTAGGAAGATAATCATGTTTGAATGAAAGGTGTGCATTAATGGGATGTGATCTCAATGTATGTGAATGAGAGTAATGACCTGAATAGAGGTTTCGTGGTCTGCAAAAATGGTGACATCATTTTGAACATCATAGCTACTCAACGGTGGATTGGTAATAGAGTCATTCGAAATGACTCTCATTATTATACGCTCTTATACCAAATATTATTTTGGGTTAGATTTACATAGAAAAAACATAACTAATAATAATATATTTAGCATAATCTCACGAGAACATTACAAAGGCTATTATATAGCCATAGTGACAAAACAAACCTCCTAATAAATTGGAAGGAGAATAACAAGTGTCGTGTTAATAGTTTTACGGGTATAGCCAAGCTATATGAATATATTGTTTTTGTAACAATGTTATCTACTAAATAATCACCCATAACTATGTAAATACTAGATTCCTAACAATCAAAACCAACAAAAATGCATCAACAATCATCAAAATCTCACAATTCTTTACTACATCAGCCCTTCCGGCTTAACGCCAATGAGCCCTAGGAACTTTTCACAATTTTCGTATTTCATCGGCCCTTCCGGTAAAGCGTCATCAACCATTATAAAAAATATCCCTCTAGTCAAATGTCATCAACCGTGCTATAAATTGTAATCCTAACATGGCTTATGGCACCCATTTCAAGGTCTTGTTATAAATTTTGCATTAATTATAAAAATTTACCCTAATGACCTTATATTCAAAATACTTCCAAACCCATTTAGACATCAAATCGATCTACATTTCAAATATCTTTGGGGAAAATCTCACTAGCTAAATTTTTTTCTAGTATGTATTTTTTCCTTTTCACCTAACCACCCATTCCCAACTTAACAACATCACCTATCATGGGATTCACATTGCCACGTGCCCCATCTCGTCCACCTTGTACTTTTTCCATTATTACTAAAATTGATCAATTTGGGTTACTTCATAGATTAGTTTCTCTCAAACAATTAGCAAAGAGATAAATGAATTCCTCACTTTACTATTTATAGTAATTATTTTTAACTGAATTTCATCATGATCTTCTCTAATATTCAAACCTCCATATCATGTAAATTATGAACCCTAAAAAAATTCTTAAAATCATGACACGATAGTGGTTACAACTTTCTCCTTTAGACATATTACACTTCTATATTTCACCCATTCTTTGAAAACCTCATTTTCCCATCATTTCAATGTTAGATATCATCCCTTTGATGAACCTCCTAACTAGGTGATTTATGTCTTATTTTACTAATTATTTTCTGTTGTTTCTTTTTAGTCTTACTTATTTAGTGTTCCAAGAAGATATTGCACCCACTACAGGAAATCCAAGTGACATCGGTAGGTTAGTATGAGGTGGGTATATTTAATTTAACATTTCATCACTTCCTTTCAAATCTTTACTTTCAACATTTCCTTTTGATATTGTGTTACATAGACCTTTTCCTACAAACCATATTGTTTTCCACTATTGTGACATGTGATGATATTTGATTGGGGCATATGCATACACCATATTTTTAGTGTTTTCTAACCATTTATTTTGTGTAATGGTTGTTGATGCATTCTCCTATTGAGCGAGTACCTTAAGGGGCTTGCTGGGATTAGGGTGCTTGATGCAAGAGCATCTCTTGATGCTTGAAGAAACATTAATAAGCCATATAAAACATGAATAACATGTGTTAGGTGTTCAAACAATTTTCCATATAAAATTTTGATATTTGAACTTGAATGTAAACTCTCATAGTTACATGAGAGTAAAAGTCAAATGTTAGGTGTCAAGGTAAATATGAGTTGTTTCATGAGTTTGCTATGTATGAAAGGAGATTAGGTGTCATAAGATATAGTGGATATTATATGTGATTTTTTATAACTCTTTACAAGTTGTCATAAGTTGTGCAAGCTAAGCTTAACAGGACTTGCATATTCTTGTAATAAGTTGAGATACATCTCAACAAGATAGAGTCAAAGTATTAAGTTAGAAATCAGATCAATATAGTGATGCATGTGCTTGAAAAGAGGGACTCATGGTCTAGAGAGGTCGAATCATCTAAGATAAATAAAAAAAAATTGTATGTAAAGAGGTTAGAGAGGATGGTGTGTGTGTAGAAAAGACAAGACATGGCAGATATGGAGAATATGGATTGTACTATATGATAAGATTTGAAGGAATAAGAAGATAAAGCTTGTGGATGCATGTATTTTGTGGTTTTCATCAACTCCTTAGGTGTATATGGGATAATTTTCAATGGTATGAGTTCATGTTTTAATAATAATGTTCAAATTGTCATGATCTACCTCCAAACAACTTGTATTATGTTGTTTGTTCATTGCTTCCTTAAAACAGGGTTCGAACCAGTCATGATAACTTTTTATTCCCAATTCCAAATGATCTGAAATGTAGGTGAAAGAGGTCATTATCCAGATGGGTTTTTAATATTTTATAATAATTCTTAGTATTTTTGAAGTTGTGAAGTATTTTTCTATCTGGTTTGAGAATGCATGCAAACTATTTGATATAATGTCTATATGGGAAAATAGTCATAAATTTTAAATTACTTAATTAAAATGGATGAAATTTGGAACATATGAACCTTATAGATATTTATATAAGATATAATTTTTTGGAACAATTGACCTTGTGCAAAAAAATTTATTCATATCAGAAAAGTTATGCAAACTATATGTTCTAACATCTTGTGCATGTATATGATTGTATGAAGTATTCTAAGTTGGTTGATGTAGCTTGTGAAGGATATAAGCATCTATTGTGATATATATTAATGGCCCAAGTGACAATAAAGTTGTAGGCAAGGGAAGTTCTTAAGAACTAAGACTTAACTCAAATGAATGTTGTGATATCGGGAAAGGAATTAGTAGATATTGGTTTCATCTCCCTCTAGACTGAATTGTGGATATCAAACTAGAGGTAATATGTTCTTGAGAATTGAGTTGGAAGTTACAAGAACTTTTCATGTATTGGATAATGAAGGTATGGATCTACATAACTCAATGTTGAACATTTTTGTGATCTCTATATGGTCATATTATGATGCTTGAAGCTAAGGATTGTTACCTAAGATACATGTGGGATCTCAAATCAGTATTTCATGACCAGAACAAAGTAGGTTGAGCTAAGATTGGCATCATTTTTGGTATGATTAGCGGTAATATCTTAGGAAAATAATTTTTGTTTTGTACTCTTCTAATCAATACATGTAACAATTGAAGAGATTTGTGAAGATTGGTAGTTGCAGACTACTTATAGTGGATGAAGAAAGTGGAAAAGGTATGAGAAGATGAAAAGGTTTTTTTAAGCTCTTGGGATCTTATTTTTATTTCAATGATCAATTTAAGGTATAATTGGTTCAAGCCAATCAATCTTTTAAGGCTTAAGAGAAGAAGAATCCAAGAAAGGTTGAAGAGAGCTTGTGAAGCTCAAGAAGAGCATAGTGAATTGCTCTAGAAGATCCAAGAATAAAGCTTGGATGATCTACCAATAGATTGAGGTGAAAAATACTCAAGTGAGGTAAGATGGAGGTTGATAAAGTGATAGGATTGATGAGATAATTGCCTAGGAGAAATGAGAACCAAAGAAAAGAGAGACAAGAAAGAGAGAGGAGAAGAAAATAGAAAGAGGAAGAGAAAGAGGAAGAGTACCAAAGAGAAGTAGAGGAGATTAAGAAAAATATAGCAGAGGTAGAGTTCATGGTTGAGCTAATGCAAGAAGAGATCCAAGAAGTTGGATGGAAGATGAGAAAGAAGGTGAAGTGGCCAATTAAGCTACTGATGGAGAAGAAGAAGAGGAAAAAGTTGATTTCCTTGAAAAGAGAAATGAAGAGAGGTACTCATAGAAGAAAGAAGAATGAGTTACCAAGTGAAGAAGTGAAGAGAGTTCTCATTGTGGAGAACATGAAGAAATAGGTGTCTAAAGGGGAACTTGAGAAAGAAATCATGAAGAATGAGAGAGTGTCCATGAAGAAGACACTATTGATGATGTTTCGGTATCTTGCTATGCTATCTAACTTTTTGTTTCAGTTTGTACATATAGGTATGAATGATAGCTTAAATAAGATCAAAGACATGATCTTGATGCTAGCAAAAAGTGGATCAAACCAAGTGCTTGTGAAGAGAGATGGAGAAGTGAATGAACTTGTGATAGTTTTAGAAAAAGGCATGCATTTTGAAGCATCTATGAAAGAAGAAGATGCTGATAAAACACAATAACAAGCAAGTGAAGAGGATGAATCAGATTCATATTTCTATGATGTCTTAGAAGATGCTACAGCAAAGATAGATCAAGTACACCAAAAGGAGATGTTAATAAGCAATGAATTCTTGAAGAGGAATGTCACCAAAGAGCAGCCTATGGAAAATATGAATGCTGATTTCAGTCATGCATACAAGAAGGAAAATTCAAGAAGCCAAGTCATGGAGAAGCATCCATCAAACCAACAGGTTCTTAAGAAGATAAATGTTGTTTCTAAATCTGATTTTTATCATATTTCTAATGCATATGCAGGTGTACAACATGGTGAAAGGAAAGATAAAGTTGATCTCTCAAAATTAGCACAAGAACATGGATACAAGTTTCCTAAATGGCTCAAGAAATCAGATTCTAAGGTAAAAACTCAAGTTTGGGTGGCTAAAAGCACAAAGAGTGATGAAAATACATCTCAAGAAGGTGTATGTGATGATGGTGAACTTGAGAAGGTGATGATAGCACCAAGAAGCCAATGGAAGAAGATTGAAGAAAATGCAAGCAAGCAAGAGGATGATGGTGAAGTGAAGAGCATGCAAGAAGCATTCAATGAGCATAAGAGGTATACAAGGGAAATGAAAGGTAAACATATTTTTATGATGATTTGAATGATGATGCTTATAAATATACTTCTAATTTATTATCTCAAATCAGTTTAAGTGAAGAAGAAATATGGAATGAGATGCCTATGCTAACTTACATGCAACAAGGAGAAGGATCTAAGTTGGCTTGCAAAGAGAAATGTCATGAGAAGATGATGGTAGAGAGTGAGATTACATTGAGTGAAGAGGATTCATACCTCTTGAATGAAGAAAATGAAAACTTATTGAGACAAGAAGAAGTGGTGAAAGAGTATGTTGATGTAAAACATGATTTGGAGAAAGAAAACAAAGACTTAGCTCCTAAATATGATGAAGAATATGATGATATAGATGATATTACATTGAGTGAAGAGATAAAGAGGATAAGGGATATATTGAAGCCCAAGAGGCCATTATACAAGTTCAAATCAGAGTAAGAACATCAATGATCAGATTAAAAATGATTCAAGACATGAGAAAAATATAATGATAAAGGAAATTTTAAGTAATGACATTGAAGAAGCAAATGAGAAAGAAGAGAAACAACAACATGAAGACACTCAAGGGGCTGCATAGCCTCAAGTTTTTACATCTAACCTTTCTTTTTATGTTTTGAATGTAGGTTTGGAAAATGTTGAGATAAATGAAGTACATAACTCCATGAGAGAGCTCATAGAACAAGAAAAACTTGAAGAAATGAATGTTAATGAATCACGGACATGGAGTATTGTAGCTGAGAAAGAGATGAGAAGTAAATATAAAAGAAGAGCAAGAGAACCAAGAAGATGACCTGTAAATACCATATCAAGGAAATCTAAGAACTGATTCTACAAGAGAGACCTTGGGATCCAAGCATACAATGAAGATTGAAGAAGGAAGACATTTGAACTAGAGTTCAAATCCTTTTTCTTACCCAAGGAGTCTGATGTAGGATCATCTCCTAGATGCTTGAAGAAACATGAATAAGCCATAAAAGGCATGAATAACATGTGTTAGGTGTTCAAACAAGTTTCCCTCCAAAATTTTGATATTTGAATATTTTAACTTGAATGTAAACCATCATAGTTATATGAGAGTAAAAGTGAAATGTTAGGTGTCAAGGTAAATATGAGTTGTTTCATGAGTTTGTTACGTATGAAAGGAGATTAGGTGTCATAATATATATTGGATATTATATGGGATTTGTTATAACTATGTACAAGTTTTCATAAGTTGTGCAAGCTATCTTAAACAAACTTTCCTATTCTTGTAATAAGTTGAGATATATCTCAACAAGATACGATCAAAGTCTTGAGTTAGAAATCAGATCAATAGAGTGATGCATGTGCTTGAAAAGAGGGACTCATTCTCTAAAGATTTAAAATCATCTAAGATATATATAATTTTTGTGTATGTAAAGAGGTCGAGAGGATGGTGTGTGTGTTGCAAAGACAAGACAAGGAAAATATGGAGAATATGGGCTAGATGTGTATGACAATATTTGAAGGAATAAGAAGATAAAGCTTGTGGATGCATGTATTTTGTGGTTTTAATCATATCCTCAGGTGTATATGGGATAATTTTCAATGGTATGAGTTCATGTTTTAATAATAATGTTCAAATTGTCATGATCTACCTCCAAACAACTTGTATTGTGTTGTTTGTTCATTACTTCTTTAAAACAGGGGTTCAAACCAATCATGATAAATTTTTATTCCCAACTCCAAATGATATAAAATTTTGTATGTAGGTGAAATAGGTCATTATCCAGATGGATTTTAAATATTTTATAATAATTCAAATTATTTTTGGAGTTGTGAAGTATTTTTCTATCTGGTTTGAGAATGCATGCAAACTGTTTGATATAATGTTTGTCTAGGAAAACAGTCATAACTTTCAAATGTATTAATGAAAATGGATGAAATTTGGAACATATGATCCTTGTAGATATTTATAGAAGATATAAAATTTGTGGAACAATTGGCCTTGTGCAGAAAAATATATTTAGATCAGAAAATTTCTGCAGAATATATGTTCTAACATCTTGTGCATGTCTGTGATTGTATGAAGTATTCTAAGTTGGTTGATGTAGCTTGTGAAGGATATAAGAATTTTTGTGATATATCTTAATTCCCTATGTGAAAATAAATTTTTAGGAAATGGAAGTTCTTAAGAACTAATACTTAACTCAAATGAATGTTGTGATCTCAAGGAAAGGCATTGGCAAATTTTGGCCTCATCTCCTCTAAATTGAATTGTGGATATCAAATTAGAGGTAATATGTTCTTGAGCACTGGGTTGGAAGCTACAAGAAATTTTCACGTATTAGATAATGAAGTTATGGATCTACGTAACTCAATGTTAAATATTATTATTATCTCTATATAGCCATATTATGATACTTGAAGCTAAGGCTTAGTCACACATGGGCTAAATTACCACATCATTTTAGAGATGTTCCTATTACCCTTAATCACTCTTCTTTCCCTGTTCCTCCCTTTGTTCATGCCTTGCACTAATTATGTCCACTTATCCCGTCATGTCTACTTTCTTGTTCTTATTACACATTACTATCCTTACTTTTGGTAATCCCGAACCTACTTCATTCATCACCATTTATTCCTTGACCTCCATTCTTCATGATTTATTCTCTTAACCTTGGGGTTTTCCCCAAGGTTGATGCCATCGTCGATGGTCGATTACACTTGATTTGTATTTTTCATTGTCGCCACCATCACCCATGGGTGATGCCATCAGTTATATATGCTTATCCTTTCTCTTAGGAGAACCACCACTTTCTAAACAATTTCTTACATACAAATTATACATGATATTATCTTACTCACACTATTTCACACTTATTAATTAATTTGGAGTCTTTAAGCTTACCTCTTTTGCATTCTAGTCACCAATCGTGAGTTAGGGTTGGAGATCTTCTTGTTTATTTTTCCCCTTCTCCACCCATAGTGATTCTCTCTCAATTGTGTTTTCTCTAGGGACGATTATTCATCAATAGTCACACGCATGGTGCATCTTAGTATTTCCAACTCTCTTTAGTCTCTTATTTTGTATGTATGTACTTTTTTATGTTCATTCATTTTTATAGACTAGATTAGATGTATGTTTGCTATGGTTAATTGCAATATCTTATTATTATTATGCCCCTTGGCTTTATATACATATTGGTTGTTTCCCTTATCTATTTTAGAATCCTAGTAGGATATATCTCTTTATCTTGGTTATAGGCCTTATAAACCTATAACTTATCAGATTTATCTGTGAGGATCAATGCTAGAACCTCGTGCATATCAAAGATGGTTGCACTTCTAATGGAGATGAGAACATTTCACGTGATTAGAAAGAGCACGAATCAAAAGGAAAATTAAGTATAGAAAATTCAACAATGTGTTTGGCATGCTCATAGATCAGAAATAAGAAGTAAAAAAGGAGTGTTTTATAACTCATGTGCATGACATGTGTAAAAACCCTATTGACCCATTCAAGTATGACTTATTATCACTAAGTGATATGACTAACCATCTATGGTGGAAAAGTCGTCGAATGATGACGAAACAAGTCATATACACCAACATAAATGACCTAGGGTAAGGAATACTATCCTCTATATTTACGAAACTAATTCTCCTTGATCGCCTTTGTATCTATACAAGATGGCCACTCTCAGATATGATCCCTACATTTGACAACCTAGTGGGAACCTCTCTTTTACCCATCATACAAAAACTTCTACAATGGAAGCTTGACATCATTTGGTAAATTTGTATGCTATGAAATACAACCAAATTATAAGAAAAATCAACTTCAGAAGCAACTATTTGATTAAAAAATTGTGAATATGAAGATGCACAAAAATACATTTCACAACTTGAAATTATCCAATTGCAAATAGAGAGTATTGATCATTCTACTTTTGATGAAGACTCTATGATTACATTTGCAATTAAATGTCTTCTGGTTTTATAATAATTTCCTTAAAATTTTACAAATTTCGATAAATTCCAATATACAAATTTTGAAACTCTTGTAGAGCTTCTTAGTCGAACTAGGAAAATCTCCATTGGATAAATAAAAACTACAAATGATGCTTTTACAAGTTTAATTCAAATATTTAGAGGATGTGATCAAGGATATTTCAATGCAATGTTATCACAATATTGGTTTTGGTCAAGCTTAAAG
Source organism: Taxus wallichiana var. yunnanensis (assembly GCA_018340775.1). Lineage (NCBI taxonomy): Eukaryota > Viridiplantae > Streptophyta > Pinopsida > Cupressales > Taxaceae > Taxus > Taxus wallichiana. Next base: position 903,091,732 of record CM031235.1, on the reverse strand, counting down.
AATCGATTTAAGAGGTGAGAAGGTTTATACATGGTAGAGGGTCACAACTTAGACACATACAAACATCTATTCAATCACTCAATGACCATTTCAACCTGTTGGTACCCAAATTGATTCTCCCTTTACAATGAAAGCAAAGATCTGTGGTTCGAACAGGATGCTTGGAGGAAAATAAATTAGAGTGTGATTCATTTTAGAGTCGAGGAGGGATTTAGCCAACTCTTCATTCACTTAGGCATGGAAGAAATGGATAGCACTGTGAACAGGGTTTGACCTACCCTGACTACTTTATTTCGTGCCTTCAACCAGGGTGAGAGGACCCATTTTGTAACCCATATTGGTGAAGGATATCAAGAGATCCTTCTTTGCACAATCTTCATGAGAACCTTGAGAAAATATGATCAATACAACACAATATAAGTCTCACGAGTTTTCACACTAGAGAGTGGAGATGTTTCCTGGACAAGGTTTGGGTTACTAAAGACAATAATTGAAACATGATTGTTTCTGCATATTTTGGCAATGGAATTTGTTAAATCTTTGTGGATACACAGCATAAATAGCAGTAGTTCATGTAGGATTTATCATTTCAGAAGTTTTTGTGGGAATTTAAGCAAGATAGAGTTGATTATACCAGATATTTGAGAACCTTTACAAATATTGGAACATTCACAGACACAAATGCTTGAAATAGCCAAAATATTCCTTCAACCAGAAGGTGTGTATCAATGGAGGCCCAGAGATGCATGATTTCACACACTCTTCAATAATTCAACACAAAGGCTCATGTCAAAGACTCAATTAAACTTTAGAATACCCCTGTTATATCATGCTCATGATACACTCATGAACTGAAAAAAATCTTGTATCACTGAAATGCAAGTAAAGTGAATTTAAATCACTTATTTCATTATGAAATGAAAGCTCTCTTCATAACGTAATTGCAAATGCCACAATACTTGTCATGAGGATGATATTTTGTGTGATTTCAAAGGATTTCTAATGTAATACTACAACAGGCACATATATAACTATTTGAAAACATTCTGAAATAAAAGCAAACACAATTATGTTCATGATCAACACAAATTCATTCAAGGTTCATTAGATTCATCAGTAGGGAAAGTTTCTTCAACAATCTCAGAGCTTGTCAATGGTTGTACACTTGCAACCATCTTGACAAGATTAAATCTACAAAAATGGGAAAATAAATAGGTTTCTAAGACGGTCTCTCAAAATGTTTTCTCAAACTTTCTCAAAAAAATTAACCCCCTTCATGCAAAGTATTCTCATTTCATTTATACAATTTCACTCGCTCACTCATCCTAAATTTTCCCCCCAAAAAAAAAAAAAAAAAAAAAATTCTAAATATTTGAGAGAATATTCCTCTTTACAACATATCATTTAATCATGTTTATTCCCTTGAAAATATCTTATCTTATGTTGCTAGGTGGATAAATTGTGAAATAATCACGTTTTTCGTTCCTCAACTATGACTGGGATGTCCATCATAACTTTTGACAACCTTTTTAATCATTCTTTTATCTTGTCGTGCAAGAAATCTTTTTTAATAATTCTCGGTGGCTCCATATGGCTTGATCTAACAAGAAATCCTTTTCACCTTTGAGAATACACCTTGAGGAATATATACCTGCATTCATGCCTCTTAGAAATGAGTGTCCTCACATGGATTATGTCACATCAATCAAATACCTTCAGCTTGGGATAACAAAGGGAGGTTTACAACTCAGCTATCCGCATGTTTGATGTATTGTGCCCCTCATTTTGAGTGGGAATTTCAAGGACCTCAACTCATTCCTTCTCTCAGGGAAAACCCACCTTTCTCCAGGACATGGGAAATAGGGATTAGTTCCATGCCTCACATTTCATCCAATCACCAACATGTAATATATATCCCTCCTATCATTCCAAACATCCCCCTTATAACTCCAATCATCCCTCCTCAAAGCATTCCTGGTAAGTCAACCCTTCACAAGGGGAAGGGGAAAATGAACTTCTTTTCAGGTGGTCTAGGCCTCCTGGATTGGGTATCTTCTGACCAAAAGATAATTGAGCTTGAGGAGAGTATGGGCCGCCTTAGGATGACGTTGGAAAATTTTATGGACATGGAGATGTCCAGGAGCTTGCATGGTCGTATGTCGATTTTCTACAAGCACCCGAGCAATTCTAACTCATCACGGCAATATGGTATCCCGTCCCCCGACTATGGCATTTTTGGGATTCCCCTTTTTATCTCGCGATTCTAAGTCGGCCAAGTATAAAGAGGAGCCAATGGAAGTCTCCAAAGGTGTTTCTTTGGGCCCTCCACACTCAAAACTCAAGGTGAGGTCTATAGGTGGATCCTCAAATGAGCACGGGCCCTCCACGTGGTCGAACTCCCTCCAGAGAGTTGAGTTGCATCGACCACCATTGAAAATTTTGAGCATGGGAAGATCTCAGTGGAAGCCTCCATGTGTTTATTTGTGTCTCCTGGTGTAACTATAAAGGTGAAGTCTAGAGGCGGGTCCCAAAATGGGCGCAGCCTTCCACGTGGTCAAAACCCGAGAGAGTTGCATCAGATGTTGAAAATTATGAGCATGGGAAGATCTAGCGAAGCCTCCACGTGTCTCTTTGGCGCAACTCCAAAGGTCAAAACCAGAGGTGGATCCTCAAATGAGCGCAGCCCTCCACGTGTCCTTTTGCATGGGTCTTAGGCATTTACCTTATACTTTCACGCCCTTCACCATAATGCATCAAAATATCAAATAGACCCACCATGCCACATCCAATTAGAAAATACCATGTATCCATGGATGTTGGGATAGATTTACAAAGGAGACACAATCGTGGAAGACGCCCAACAACAAAATTATTTTCCCGCAGAGAGAAGACTGTAAATAATACCAAGACTCAATGTGATCCATGACCCAAGGAAAGGACTTGACAATGACACCCTGGTAAAGGAAAAGAATTACGCATCCACACAGGAAGACAAAAAGTGCATCAAACTAGGCAAACTGAAAATTTTAAACAAAAAAGGGGCAAGATTACAATTGAGCACCAACATCGGCTCCAACTCGGGGATGGGCACTCCCAACGAGTGCTGCAAGAACAACATAACAGACCATGTGCCAAAAATCCATTGGGAAATGGAGTCAAGAACAATCTTGCAAAGAAGAAAAACAATTTCCAACCTCCCAAGAACAAACTAAGAAACCAACAAAAACCGCCACCAAGGACTAGGACGAACCAAAACAGAAAAACATAAAAACAAAAAAGAACAAAAAGACTATACATTGTACAATGATGTGTACCTTGATTATGAGAAATCAATCAAGGAAATGTTTCAAGTTCCTGCCATTAACAGGAAACTCAAGCAATTCCCCATCTAGATCTTTTAGGAAGAAGGTGTGCTCACGCCGATCCTAATATCAATAGAATAAGGGCCCATCCATAATGCATCAAACTTTCCATGTTTTCCCTTATCCTCATGTCTACTATCCCATAGTAGCACCAGATCTCCTACACTAAAAACTCTTGGGGTAACCTTTTTGTCAAACAATTTCTTCATTTTCTCCCTAAACTTCACATGTCTTTGATGGGATTCTCTTCTCTCTTCATCTAACTCAACAATTTGATTGATCCGTAAATCATAGGGACTAACCTCCTAGTCCTCCAACTATCAGATGAATTGATATGAATATAATTGCATATGCAGGGGAAGTAGAGCTTGAGTTCCATACACCAATTCAAATGGGCTCTTTCCAGTAGCTCTTTTAACAATAATTTTGTCAGCCCAAATAACAAACTTCAATTGCTCACCCCACTTTCTTTTATTTAATCTCCAAATTCCTCCCGATTATTTTCAATATATTTTTGTTACTTGATTCTCAGCTTGTCCATTACCTTGGGGATTGTAATTGGATGCATATGCTAATTTTATCACATACTCCTGACACATGACTACCAAAGGTTTAGCTCGAAAACTCATAGCATTGTCAACAATTATTTTGGCAGGTACTCCAAACTGTAAATGATATGATTCATAATGAAATCCATGAAAATTTGGTGGGTTTCCTTCTTAGTGGGGATTGCCTCTACCCATTTCGTGAAGTAGTCAGTGGCCACCAATATCCACTTATGGCTTGCACTTGAAGAATCTAAAATTTCCCAACAAAGTCCATTCCCCACTTTGCTTAAAAGGGGCTTCAATTGATACAGTTGTAAAGGGAGGGATCTTGAAGCTTTCAATCTTCCTAAAAAATATTGACAACTCTCACACTTTCTTACCAATAAAGTTTTATCCTTAAAAAGTGTTGGCCACCAATAACCAGCCCTTAAGATCTTATGGGTCGTTACTCTTCCAAAAATATTCCCCCACAAACTCCTCCATGGAAATCAGCAATTAATTTCGAGGCTTCATCCTTAGTGATACACCTTAAGAGAACTCCCTCAGGGTTTTTCCAAGCCAACCCATAATCAGTGATGATATATTTTTGGGAAGCCAACCTAAGTACTCTCTTTTGATTTTTACCTAAATAATCGGGGCATTGCATATGTTTGAGATAAAAAATAATATCCATATACGTGACATAATTATCAATTTCTCAAGAATATTCAACCTTTCTTCATCAACCTCATTTATCTCAACTGTCTGCAGATTTGTCTCTGTCATTAGCTTTTCCAAGCCCAAACCTCTACCAATTTTTAGTTTGATGTCCATATCATATTCCCGTAACTTATTTTCCCATCAACATCTTTTACTGAAATTTCCATTTCTAACAGGATATCTTGACCATAGTATGAGGGACATAAGTTATGACTTTAGAACTTAAAATATATGGCCTAAAGATCTTTGTGGCTTTGACCAAAGCAAAGGCATGTTTCTCCATGATAGTATATTTCAACTCTTCCCCTTGTAATGCTTTACTAAAGAAATCAATTGGTCTTTCAGCTCCTTCATCATCTTTCTGTAGTAAAAAAGATGCAATGGTATTCTCAAAGGTAAAGGAAAACATTTGGAAGGCCTTTTTGTAATCAGGAGCTATTAAAACAGGGGCATTTTTCAACACTTCCTTGATCCCAGTAAAGGCTTGAATAGTTGTTTCTTCCCATTTGATACTCTGATCCTTCTTCAACATACTAGTGATTGGGATAGTCAATTCAACAAAGTTGGAAATAAATCTCCTAATAAAATTTATCTTCCCAAAAAGGATTGAATTCCCTTTTTGGTTCTTAGAATAGGAACTTTGCTAATGGCTTCCACTCTCTTAGGATCAATCATGACCCCTTCTTTTGATACAATATGTCCAAACAACTTAGCCTTTTGAACCCCAAAATGACATTTCTTAGGGTTCAGTGAGATACCATATTCCCTACACCTTAACAACATATTTTCTAAATGTTACAGGTGATCACTTATCTTCCTTGAAAAAATTGTCACATCATCCTGATACACAACAATGAAGTCATTTATATCCTTGAGAATGCTACATCCATTTCTCTTTGAAACGTGGCTCCATCATTCATCAGGCCAAATGGCATTCTCACGTACACATAAGTACCCCATGGAGTAGTGAAAGTAGTTTTGATTCTCTCTGATTGCTTCACAACCACTTGGTTATACCCAAAAAACCATCCAAAGTAGATAACAATTAAACATGTAACCAATTGCAACATGTTATCCATATTTGGAAAGGGGTAGTTGTCCTTAATTGATGCCTTATTTAAATTTCTAAAGTCCACACACAATCTTATGTCTCCATTCTTCTTTCGAACAAGTACCAAGTTTTCCACCCATGAAGAGTACCTCGTAGGTTGTATGATTCCTCCATCCCTTAAATTTTTCAACTCTTCTTGCATTTTTAGGGAAAGGAGTGGATTAATTGGTCTTTGTTTTTCCTAAATGGCTTGGCATTAGCCTCTAGGGGTATCATGCTGAAAAGGTCTTCCCTATATGCTTTCAATTCTAAATACGACCATGCCAAGTAGTCCTAGTACTTTTTAACAACTGGACATATGCTTGCTTTTCCTCTTTATCCAAGTTGCTTGCCTAACCATATTTTCTAAGGTTTATCCTTTGTGCCTAGGTTATGTTCTTCAACATCTCTCGAGGTTGACATGTGTTTGTTAACAATGTGGTCAACATTATCAAAATTTGATTCCAATGCAACCAAACCTCTAGGAATAGTATTGGTTTTCAATTGGATAATGTCTTTACCAAACATGGTCTCTTTTCCATCATTTACACAAACCATCGGTTCTACAGTCCATAATTTGATTGGTAAATTCTCCTTTATTTTGCAAAAACCTTTGGACCTGGGCATCATCTTCAAAACTTGCCAATGCTTGATATTATCAGGGACAAATGGCCTAGTCAATATTTCAATATCATATTCACAATAGGGGATACTATACAGTTCTCAAACCTTGATCCCAACACTACCAATTTTTCTACTACAATATTGTATTTCCTATCATGGTGTATTATATTAAAAGAATCAAACATTTCAATTAAATCCCAAACTACATGCTTATATTGCTTCATTCTTTGATTCTTTGTAGCATACAACTTTATGACTTGTTTGACTATCAACTCTGAATCTCCTTTAACAATAATGTCTCTGACACCATACTTCCATGCAATCCTTAGACCCAAAAGCAGTGCTTCATACTCAACAATATTATTTGTGCACTCAAAATTGAGTTTAAAAGAAAATTTAAACTCCTCATGGCTTGGAGATATCAGGACAACACCAGCACCATTACCAAATCTAGAACAATCCCCATCAAACATCAGGGTCTAGGGAGAACCAACCTATTCAGGATACTTTGCACTCATCAATTTTATGCTCCTTAAAATCAGCATAACCCACAAAGTTATCAACATCAACGTTTGTGTACAATACTTCATAAGAAGCATTGTTAGGGTCCTCAATGAGGTGTAACATTTTCTTCTCACCATACAACTTCACAAGATTTCCCTCAATTGGTATGGTTGCAAATGACATGTCCATTTGTACGCTTCCACCTACACTAGCTGCCCATTTTCTAGGATAATAACATTCCCCACTTAGCAGACAATCCACAATAACTACATTCATGGTTAGGCATTTTCCTGGATAAGTTGCTAGTTGCACTACCAATCCTTTGACATATCCAATTACTAGCACTTCTCTTGAATCCATAGTAGTACACTTCCCAAAAGTTGTTGTTACTTTGATATTTAACTCGTTCATTACCTCAAGAGGCATTACATTACATGAGGCTCCTGAATCAAACATATAGTTATGTACCATCCTATCCTTAATAATTAAAGTGGTAAAAAATGGATCCACATCAAGTTGAGATTCAACCAAAGATGTACCCAAATATATCTCAGGTGATTCACCTAGTTCCTCCAATGCTTGTGGTAATTCTAATTCTGCAATAATAGGAGGAATCTCTACATTGTTTACACTTTTTCCCTGAGTAATCTTTTCTTCCTTAAATCCCAAATATTTGAATGCCCTTTTCCTATGCTCAGGGATCCTGAGTAATTCAAAAATGGGAACAATAACCTTGATCTGACTCAAGATTTGGGCTATGTCACAAGGAATATATTTGGGCAGACAATATTAGGAGGAAGATTCACAATTTCATCTGATAGTATAGAGTTTTTTCGAGTCTGGGCATGGGCAGGTAGGAGCACAAGTTTTATTTGGGGTAGTTAGGCCTTTTCTAGATGTATCTTTCTTAGGGGTTTCCTTTGGGATATTGGTAAGAACTGGAATTTTTGGCTTAGTTTACAGCCCTCCCCCTTTGACAACCTTACTTCTAGTGTTATATTCTTTCTCCTGAGTAACTACTACATTCATCAACAACTTCATGTCCTCTTCGGAAGGGATCCCTCCATCATAATTTTTAATCATCAAGGCCCTTAAGTATTCAAAATCATGATTAGGTAAATCAAAAGCTTGTACCATATCAATTTCAAAAGTATCAACAAGAGGAAGAGGTAATACTCGTGAACACAATCCCATAAATTTTCAACAGTTCTGGCACTTATCAATTCAGTTGATGTTGCCCCTTGTTGTGAGTTCCCAGGGAACTCCATCATACACACATCATCATATGCCTCATCATCATTCATTTCCTCAACTTCCTTATCTACATCACATGGGGAATGTGGTAAAAACACCTATCACACCACTCGATAACATTGGCCTCTTCCACGGTAGCAACCCTAGCAGTCAAAGGATCATGAACCAATCTATTATCCCCGGGTTGAGGCTGTTTTATTTCTGATCCCATGGGCCCTTCCTCTCCATCATCTCGTTTGATTTCTGTGATCACCTCGGGATGATTTCCAAATTTCTCCTGACCATGTGATTTGTGCTTGACCCTAGGAACTCTGTCCTATCCCTTTTTCTGCTCTGGCTAGTTTGTAGGATATCTCTTTAACCACTCGGCCAAAGTCTTCACAACCTCTTCCAGATCCACAACTTTGTTTGACTGAGGCCTCTCAAGATTGATCAACTTGACACCCTCTCTCCTAGGAGGCTTTCCAACTGCTTTGATGTTATTTTCTATTTGTAAGGCCATGGTGAAATCCTGCCTCAATGTTCCCAAGTTCTTATCTCTTAAGTAATAAGCAACCTTTTTATCAAAGGTGTCGAATATTTTATCAAACAGGACTCACCACTTGGCCTTAGGATTATAGGTAACCTATTTAAGGTTTTGTTGAACCTAGTATTAAAATCTGGAAAGATTCATTTGGGTTCTTCTTTATATTTTCAAACTCAGATAGAAGGAACTTGGGATTAGTCTTATCCCCATATTGCAATCTGAAGGCATTTTTCATCTCATTCCATGAGTCTATTGAATTATCTGGTAAAGACTTGTACCAATCACGTGCATCCTCTTCAAGAGTATGAATGAACAACTTTATATACACGTCTTCAAACTCAATTTCAAAATCTTCCATCATATTGAAAAATAGTCTTAAATGCTAGTCACTAGTGATGGCGTTATTCCCTTGAAATTTTGGCAACCTATTTCTGACATCTTGTGGCACCATATTAGGATATCCAACCATACCTCTAAAATTTATTGGTCCAAAAGTATTAACAACAAAAGAGGTCTAGGTGGAGGCTGAGCCATATTACCTTGAGGAGGTGATCTTGTAGGAGAATCAAAATGATAAGGGATGAGGGGTATTTGGAGCACAAGAGTATAACTCTCAAAGTAAATATCCTCTAATGACTCAGTTTCTTGGAAAAATCTATCAACCTTGGAAGAAGAAAAGAAAAGCTGAGGGACATGCTTTTCAGACACAAATGATGGCCCCTCTCTAGTAGGGGAATTTAAATTCACACGAGGACTACTTGGTTCAGAATCACTTGAAGATGTATGGTAATATTCAACCACATATTGATCACCTTTCAAAACTGATATCTCCTTTCTTGATTCTTGATTTCCAATCACTTTCTAGACTTGTTTTCTTTTGAATTTTCTTTTCCTATTTCTGGAAATAACTTTCTAGTAGGATCCCTAGTGAAGAAATACATTCTTCCCCCTCCAGCTTTACAAATATTAATGAAAATTTCACTTGACATAGGTTAAGACATTGGTAATCATCAAAATTTTAAACCAATTCGGAGTCACCACCAAGGATTCTCACCTTAGATGTGCAAATACACTATAAGTAGTTTGTCAAATGTCTATCAATACTTAATTTCTACAAAGCTTAGCAGATCCAACCTTCCTTTACCCACATTTATCACTATTGATGCAAATTTAGTACAATAACCGCTAGAAACTGGAAATACTACACAATGAACTTGTGATCTTGCACAAATTTTAAAAATCTCAACAAAGGATGACATTTAAACAATGTAATTGTACTTAAATCATGTAAGAAACATTACCAGGGTCAACATGTGTATGCATTTATAAAAATAGTCCCCGACAATGGCACCAGATTAGTGTTGGTACCCAAATTGATTCTCCCTTTTGCGATTGAGTAGCACCGTAGTTCAAACAAGATGCTTGGAGGTAGATAAATCAAAGTGTGAGTCATTTTGTAGCTAGGAGGGATTTAGCTGACTCTTCATTCACTCAGCATGGAAGAAATGGATAACACCGTGAACAGGGTTTGACCTACCCTGACTACTTTAGGTCGTGCCTTCAACCAGGGTGAGAGGACCCATTTTGTAACCCATATTGGTGAAGGATATCAAGAGATCCTTCTTTGCACAATCTTCATGAGAACCTTGAGAAAATATGATCAATACAACACAATCTAACTCTCATGAGTTGTCACACTAGAGAGTGGAGATGTTTCCTGACAAGGTTCGGGTTACTAAAGACAATAATTGAAACCTAATTGTTTCTGCATATTTTGGTAGTGGAATTTGTTAAATATTTGTGGATACACAGTACAAACAATAGGGGTAGTTCATGTAGGATTTATCATTTGAGAAGTTTTTGGTGGGAATTAAGCAAGATAAAGTTGATTATACCAGATATTTGAGAACCTTTACAAATATTGGAACACTCACAGACAAAATGCTTCAAAATAGCCAAAATATTCCTTCAACCAAAAGGTGTGTATCAATGGAGGCCCAAAGATGCACAATTTCATACACTCTTCAAGAATTCAACACAAAGGCTCATGTCAAAGACTCAATTAAACTTTAGAAGACCCTTGTTATATCATGCTCATGATACACTCATGAACTGACAAACAATCAATCACTGAAATGTAAGTAAAGTGAATTTAAATCACTTATTTCATTATGAAATGAAAGCTCTCTTCATAACGTAATTGCAAATGCCACAATACTTGTCATGAGGATGAGATTTTGTGTGATTTCAAAGGATTTCTAATGTAAGACTACAATAGGCACATATATAACTATTTGAAAACATTCTGAAATAAAAGCAAACACAATTATGCTCATGATCAACACAAATTCATTCAAGGTTCATTAGATTCATCAACAGGGGAAAGTTTCTTCAACAATCTCAGAGCTTGTCAATGGTTGTACACTTGCAACCATCTTGACATGATTAAATCTACAAACACAGAAAATAAATAGGTTTCTCAGATGGTCTCTCGAAAAATGGTTTTTCTCAAACTTTCTCAGAAAAATTAACCCCCTTCCTTGCAAGAGTATTCTCATTGCATTTATACAATTTCACTCGCTCACTCATCCTAAATTTCCCCCAAAAAGTCTAAATCTTTGAGAGAATATTCCTCTTTACAACATACCATTTAATCATGTTTATTCCCTTGAAAATATCTTATCTTCTATTGCTAGGTGGATAAATTATGAACCAATCACATTTTTCAATTCCTCAACTATGACTGGGATGCCATGTCATAACTTTTGACAACCTTTTTAATCATTATTTTATCTTGTCATGCAAGAAATCACTTTTTAATAATTCTTAGGTGGCTCCATATGGCTTGATCTAACAAGCAATCCTTTTCACCTTTGAGAATACACCTTGAGGAATATATACCTGCATTCATGCCTCTTAGAAATGAGTGTCCTCGCATGGATTATGTCACATCAATCAAATACCTTCAGCTCGGATAGTAGAGGGAGGTTTGCAACTCAGATATCTACACATTTGATGCATTGTACCCCTGTTTTGAGTGGGAATTTCAAGGACCTCAAGCTCATTCCTTCTCTCAAGGAAAACCCACCTTTCTCCAGGACATGGGAAACATGGATTAGTTCCATGCCTCATGTTTCATCCAGTCACCAACATGTAATATATGTCCCTCATGTCATTCCAAACATCCCCCTTATCACTCCAAACATCCCTCCTCAAAGCATTCCTGAAAGTCGACCCTTCACAAGGGGAAGGGGAAAACGACCTTCTTTTCAGGTGGTCTAGGCCTCTTGGATTGGGTATCATCCGACCAAAAGATAATTGAGCTTGAGGAGAGTATGGGCCGCCTTAGGATGAATTTGGAAACTTTGATGGACACGGGGATGTCCAGGGCCTGGCAGGGTCGTATGTCGATTTTCGCAAGCACCCAAGCAATTCTGACTCAGCTCGGCAATATGGTCTCCCATCCTCCGCCTATGGCATTTTTTGGCTTCCCTTTATTTATTTACTACGAGTCTAAAGTCGGCCAAGTATAAGAGGAGCCAACGGAATCCTCCACGTGTTTCTTTGGCGCAACTTCAAAGGTGAGGTCCAGAGGTGATCCTCAAATGAGCGTGGGTCCTCCACGTGGTCAGAACTCAAGAGAGTTACACTCGACCATTGAAAATTCATAAGTATGGGAAGATCCAGCAGGTCTATCCTCCATGTGTCTGTTCGGGTCGCAACCAAAAGGTGAAGTCCAAGGGAAGGTCCCAAACGAGCACAGGCCCTCCACGTGGTCAAAACTAAGAGAGTTGCATCGGCCGTTGAAAAGTATGAGCATGGGAAGAGCCAGCAAAAGCCTCCACATGTCTCTTCGATGCAACTCCAAAGGTCAAAACTAGAGGTGGATCCTCAAATGAGCAGCCCTCCACGTGTCCTCAAAACTCTTAGGCATTTACCTTATACTTTCACGCCCTTCACCATAATGCATTAAAATATCAAATAGATCCACCATGCCGCATCCAATTAGAAAAGACCACGTATCTATGGATGTTGGGACGGATTTACAAATGAGGCGGGCCCTCCACGTGGTCAGAACCCAAGAGAGTTACACCGGCCATTGAAAAGTCTAAGCATGGGAAGATCCAGCAGAAGCCTCCACGTGTCTCTTCTCGCTCTTTCAAAAGGTGAAGTCTAGAGGAAGGTCCCCAAACGAGTGTGGGCCCCACGTGGTAAAACTAAGAGAGTTGCTTCGACCGTTGAAAAGTATGAGCATGGGAAGATCCAGTGGAAGCCTCCACATGTCTCTTTGCGCAACTCCAAAGGTCAAAACCAGAGGTGGATCCTCAAATGAGCAGGTCCTCCACGTGTCCTTTTGATGGGTCTTAGGCATTTACCTTATACTTTCACGCCCTTCTCCATAATGCATCAAAATATCAAATAGACCCACCATGCCGCATCCAATTAGAAAAGACCACGTATCTATGGATGTTGGGACAGATTTACAAATGAAGCGGGCCCTCCACGTGGTCATAACTCAAGAGAGTTGCACCGACCATTGAAAATTCTAAGTATGGGAAGATCCAGCAGAAGCCTCCACGTGTCTCTTCGCCGCGCAATCAGAAGGTGAAGTCTAGAGGAAGGTCCCCAAACGAGCACAGCCCTCCACGTGGTAAAAACCGAGAGAGTTGCTTCACCGTTGAAAAGTATGAGCATGGGAATATCCAGCAGAAGCCTCCACATGTCTCTTCTGGCGCAACTCCAAAGGTCAAAACTAGAGGTGGATCCTCAAATGAGTGCAGCCCTCCACGTGTCCTTTTGCGGGTCTTAGGCATTTACCTTATACTTTCACGCCCTTCACCATAATGCATCAAAATATCAAATAGACCCACCATGCCGCATCCAATTAGAAAAGACCACGTATCCATGGATGTTGGGACAGGATTTACAAAGGAGACACAATTGTGGAAGACGCCCAACAACAAAAACATTTTCTCGTGGAGAGAAGACTGTAAATAATACCAAGACTCAATGTGATCCATGACCCAAGGAAAGGACTTGACAATGACACCTTGGTAAAGGCAAAGAATTACGCATCCACATAGGAAGAAAGAAAGTGCATCAAACCAAGCAGGCTGAAAATTTTAAGCAAAAAGGGGCGAGATTACAATTGAGCACCAACATAACCCATGCCTCCACTTTTAATTATTGATTGTGTTGTTTCATTGCCATCTCTTTGAAAATGGTGTTTATGAAAAATTTATATGAGGCCTGTATGCACTAGTATAACACGTTGATCATTCTTTGAACTTTACATCGTCTCAAATTTCAATATTGCAATTCACCATCTCCTTGAACAACAAAGCTAAAAAACAAAAATATGGGTCCATAATCTTAAATAGTAGAGCCACATAAAACAAAATATGAGTACGTACTCCTCTCAAATTGACCACTACAAATATTGTCAAAGTGAATCATAAAAATCATGTTAAATTTGATTTAAAATACATGTTAAATTAGGTGAAACATTCTCCAACGCTTTTAAAATATGTGTTGCAAATTATTCTTAATATATCAACGCTTTTCTTGTTCTTCTCAGTAGCTAAAATTGCAACTAAATCTTTGAATACTATGGTATCCAACTCTTTGGGTTTTTCCTCGCTATTGATATTGTGACTATGATTTCTACCATAGATTATTCACATTCACCTCTATTTATACAATGGTATCATTATGTAGAATGTTTTTATTTTTAAATAAGGTAACAAATATGTGATTTTGAAGGGATACAAAAACCCTATACATCAAGAGAAGCTAGGTCATGACCAAGGTAAAAACCCGAAAAGTAAAAAGCGAAGCCAAAGAAAGAAAATTCGAAAACCAAGCAAAGACACTTGACCCAACGAAGGAGAAAAAATCAAGACATGGCTTTGGAAGTCAAAAAAATACGACTCTGCGTCACACAATCGGACTGTACGAGTTTATACTTCTTGGGGTAGGGCTTAGTCCAACCGCCCTGCCAAGTGCGGAGTCCGCCAACCCCTTCAACACTCCACCATGAGGCTCATCATCTTCTATCCTGAGGACCACCTCCAAACTACCTCCCATGTCACCCACCAACCGCTGACCTTTCACCAAGTTGTTACCACCTGTCGAGGGATGGTTCACAATAGCCGAGATAAAGCTGGGGTTAATAATAATGTTAGATACAGGTCCAACCGCCAAACTAATGCAAAATTCAAAATTTGAATTTGCAACGGGCCCATCTCGCCCAATGGGTTTGCCCAACCTGTCACAGTCTGAACATGGGCCAGCAGGGGTTAAATTTGACGGCCACCTATGCCTGTCAAACATTTTTTCTGTGACGGTAAATTTTCAATACTGCCCTTCAAAAATTTAAAAACTGTTATTTATATCATACTAATAAATAATATACAAGACTATTTCATATTTTTTAAACTATATTTATTATATATTAATATAATTTATATATAAACATATATTAAAAATGACGGTCATATTTTAAATATGCAAGTCATGTGTGACGGTTTTAAAAAAAAATTGCAAGTATTTTACGGCTAAAATCACAAAAAACGTCTAAACGGCCGTCAAATTTAACCCCTGCAAAGGAGCGCCCAGCTCCTCCTCTGCCAAGCAGACGTCAGGATCCTCCAAGCCTACAATAGAGAATTAGACACCATCCACAGACACCACATTCTTTGAAGCCACCACCGCTCATTCCACTATCTCGTCATCCTCCTCTGCATCATCACCAACAACAATTGAGTCCTCCTCCCCGACTAATGATCAACCTGTGTAACAGGAAAACGACGGAAAAATATTTCCTCATTCAGCATTTGGGTCAGCATAGCACCCTGACAGTAGTTATTAGTCTCATAGCTGACCACACAAAACTTATCATAAATAATCGGCGAGCTTTCAATATCTATTGTTTACTCCCATTTATCAAATGAAGAGTCCAAAAATTCTAGCTTGCCGGCCCATTTCCTCCTACACCATTCTCTTACGAAATCAATGTTTGTTCTAAGGCCCACAATACTACTAACAACCAGGTCTTTAAATATATCCTTAGCCCTATCAACAACTGACTCTGAAATCACCAGATGCAGATCGTCATCACTCTAGGTAGGAGAGATCTTTACAGGTTCCCGGTGGGCTTCTCCAAAAAAATTGTCATCTATGTCATTGCTGTAGCAGGGGAAGCAGAAGGGACACCTCCAGTCGTAGACCCACTCCCGCTCAAGCCATATAGAAAACCCATTCCACTCAATATTCTGCTCCAGTTCCAAAACTTTGGATGGTAAACGCTTTTATTATACCATAGGATCTCATTATGTATAGTATAACAATAATGCATCATCCTCAATTTGAATGTTTGAAAAAATAACATGTTTCTTTTGTCTACAATTGTCGCTTATTCTCAGTAATGATAGTGAATAACATGACAACTTTGCCATAATTTTCATTCATATCATGATAACTTTGATATCTTGACACATGCAAAAGTGACACGTTGACAATCGGACACACAAATATCTATTCGATTGCTCGATTACCATTTCAGCCCATGCTTCCAATACTAAGTATTGAATTTGTGAGATGTTCTAGTTGTAAGTGCCCTAGTAGATATGTATGTAAAAATATGGAAGCATGTGAACTATTTGAATAAATGCCTGAATTAAATGTGGCCTCATGGATCGCATTGATCATAACATATGCAAAAACGGGTCTCGTTAAAAAATTGTGAAACCTTTCCTTAAAATAAAATCGCAGTGCAAAGGTAGAAGCCACAACCTCTCATTAGCATCCTCCTAGCCTCTACCAAAATGGGAGATTTAGAACAAGTAATTTTCTATGTTACCCACTCGTCAAGTTACCAAAAACAAAGCTATTGGAAACCACGACCTACCCAATATGGCACACCAAATCCCAACCCAAGCCATCGTTGTTTGATGCCATTGGTGACCATGTTGTGGTCAAGTGAACTATTTGACTAAATCTTTGGTAAGAGCCATTAAAACTATTTCACCAAATGCCACGAAAAACATCCATCAAAGCATAATAAAAGTGTTTTTTGTTGGATGTTGCGATTGCAAGAGCATTGTTTGATATATGTATGTTAAATGTGGAAGAATACAAAGGGCATTTGAGCGTTTTGAGAAAATGCCCCGAGAGATGTCATCCCATAAAATAAAATTATTTTAGGATATTTAAAAATGGTCTTGTTGAAACTACCTAGAGAACATTTAAATGCCAAAATGGGAGCTTTAATAGACGGATTCTAAGTGTTTGACCAAATGATAGAAAGTGACATCTTTTCATGGAATATCACAATTGCAACTTACAGAAGACATGGTCATCCTCACGAGTCATTAAGACCATTTCACCAAATTCAACAAACAAATATTCAACACGTTCAACTCATCTTTACGAGCATTCTCACAGATTGTGAAAAAATAAGAGCTTTTCGATAGGTTATGAACATCCATAAGAACATAATAAGAAGTGTTTTTACTCGGATGTTGTAGTTGTACTACATTGTTCTTTCCTCCCATCACACAACCATAAAACAATTTAAGATAGTGTATATTACAGCCCCCAACAAACACAATATTATTATCATCTCGAATGCAATTTGTAACTAATGTACAATTGTTTGTTAGTTTTGTGACCATCACGGTCGTTATTGTGAAAGCGTATAAAAACAACGAAATATTCATTTCGTGTGCAACCGATAGGCATTAACTTTTACACGTAAAAAGGTCACATAATTTCATAGGTCCTCAAAATAAATTTAAACATTAGCGAAGAGGGTGTCGAGTGTTCGCAGAAGACTTTTAGTCGGCCTTTCAATCACTGAGTACCGTTGAAAAGATAGGACCTCCGCCTTCCAACTCCAAAGGATTAGTGTTATGCAAACGTTTACACTTTTCCCACGTGAGTACGTGTATATTAAGGAACCAGACCACTAACCAACGCCAAGCGCCGAACACGTAGCTTCTCTCCACCCCTGAATAATGTCGGCGGATGCCATATATATATCTTTGCCTCTGGCAGTGCTGATGAAACTAAGGAATAGGAATTTCAGTGTAAAGATTAGTAGATATTAGAGATGAGCCAGAGACAGCCAAGGAGAGGCGATATGTCCAAGGAGGCGCCGATTACGTACGGAGACGTTTTCCATGTGACGGGAAATTTGGCGGCGCAGCCCATCACCAGAGGGGACGCAGCGCTCATGCAGAGCGCGGAGACGAGGGCGCTCGGGCAGACGCAGAAAGGCGGCGTGGCCTCTATCATGCAGGCGGCGGCGCGGGCGAACGAGAGAGCCGGGGTTGTGGTGGACGGAGTAGACGACGCTACTCTCGCCGCCGCACAGGGGATGGCGGTCACTGAGACCTTCGTCCCAGGCAAGGTGGTCACCGTCGAGTACATCGCCGGGCATGCCGTCAGCACGGTTGTTCAACCCGCGCCAATTGATCACGTCACCGCCGCCTCCGCCAACGTCACCATCGGAGAGGCGCTGGAGGCGGCTGCGATGAGGGCGGGGAAGAAGCCGGTGGAGCAAAGCGACGCCGCCGCAATCCAGTCGGCGGAGCGACGGGCAACGGGCTTCCCGGAGACCTTGCCGGGCAGCCTCGCCTCCGCAGCGCAGTCAGCCGCCAAACTCAATCGTCGATTACCTTCCGACGAGAAAACCACCCTCGCAGATGTTATTTCTGTAACTAATTACCAACTCTACCCTTTGTTTTTTGTTTTCTTAATCAACTTGAATCCCAAAGAGAGGCAGGGAAATGATTCTTATGTAATGCAGAGTGCGACTGTCGATCTTCCGGCGGACAAGGCGGTGACAGTAGAGGATGCGCAGAAGATAAAAGAGAGCGAAGCGAGGCAAAGTATAAGTGGAGATGTGTATCCAGGTGGCGTGGGAGAGACCATGGAGGCCGCCGCACTAATCAACGAAGGATGCCTTCCTCACGTTCCGCAGTAACCACAAATATGATTATATATACATGTTTTTGTATAGCCTCTCACCACAGCGCCAAATGCATTCTTTCTGAAAGCGTAGAGGAAGTGTGTGTATATAATTACGGATACTTAATATACATATTTCTATTTTCTGTTATTTGTTTTTGAAAGTATCCCTGTCAACTCAAGAATATTGGAGAATTGAGGTTCGAATTAGTGTTGAGAATATTGGAGAATTGAGGTTGGAATTAGTGGTTTACTGGTTTGTACACACCGAGTTTCGGAATTTTACAGCTGCTGTCGTGTTCCCGTATTTTTGTTCATTGATTATTGATTATTGGTTTGAGTTGAATTATGTGGGGTTTGAGTTTTATAGGACGAAGTTTCAATTTGTTTCTAGTTTAATATATGATTTTAAATTTTAGTTTTTCAAAGTATTTTTAAATTTAAAGATTAGATTAGAGTTTCAAAGAAGCACAATAATTATCAATAATTTGTCATGAATGGACCAAAAAAAAGGTTTTTAGAGTATTTTTCTTAATTTATTAAATAATTTTTACTTTATTAGTATTTTAAAATTCTCCAAATTTCAGAATAATATTCATTAACTAGTAAATGTAAATTTTAAAAAAAGCAGTGTCATGTCCCATTTTGACACGACCAAAAATTATAATATGAATTTGGAAAATTTTGACAGCTTTCTTTTTTTTTTAAATATATTTATTTTAGCGTTTGAATAATATTTAACCACGACTTGGTTAGTTCAAAACTATCTAACCAATTGTAGTGCTCTTACTTGAGAGCCACTTTTACACGGGTGTACTTGATGGCGGAGCGTAGACAACGACTCATCCTCATAGCCCTTTTCAGATTGTCATCTCCTTGCACAATAATTCAAGCACTTTATTTGGGATCCAAGGCGTAACCCAAGTGAAGCATAGGATTTTCTCTAGGCGGCCATTTATATTTGTACTGATATGGTTTGTATTTCTTCTATGGTTTTGCACTTTGTGGCACTTCAATCTTCTAGCCCAGGTCCAACTTCTAGTATTCCCGGTTCTCAGTATGCAAACCCTCGTGGTTTTTTTTTTGTTTTCACTCACATTGTACATGGGTTTGCTCTCAAAATTTTATTTTTTTAAAACACTTTATGTGGTCTCTGCTTGTATTTTACATCTAGGATCTTCTCTTGCTTAATTTATATAGCTCAATTCCTATGGATGGAGAGCTCGAGTTGATTGTGCCTTTGTTATTCTTATCTCGTTGTATCAATCTCAACTTGAGTCGAGTTGTTACGAGTTTTGTCTATTTTGTGGGAAGTGCACTTGGCTCCTATAATTTGTTGGCTTTCCATGCTTATTTATAGAGTTGAATGTATAGTTCAGCCACCATTGGTTTTGTGGGTCTGAATGTTTCCTTGCTTGCCGAGTTAACTCACCCATGGCTCTATGTTCCTTTTGTATTTTGATTTCTTGTTCTCATCCTAGCATGGCTCAAAGGATTTCATTGGGTATTATCTTGGTTGCTAATATTTTTACCCATATCAACATTTTCAAGGTAATATTGTGGTTTCGTTGTGTTTCTCAAGCTCACATTTTCTTGTTGTAATCCTACTCTAGCTTGTGAATGGGATTCATTTCAACTTGTTATGTGTGTGAATTGTGTTTGATTTACTCTTTGAGCTATGCTTACATTTATGGGTTTGCCTATTTAATCGCCATTACTTTGCTTGAAAGATTTGGTTTTAGATCCAGGTGCCATGGTTCAACTTTCCATTTCAAAGTTTCATGGCTAAGCCAATGTCCACTGGCGTTCCCATATTTCATTTATAGTTGAGCTAAATCAGTATATGAAAATGGGTTGCCATTTTTATTCCATCTCAATATGCCTGGTTCAATGTTTTTGATGGATCTATGCATGGCTCACCCCCATATCTTCCCAACCTTTTATATTGCTCGCTCGGTTTGTTTCAGATAACGCCGCTAAAATATCCCACTTGAGACCCAAGAACAACCTAGGTTTAGTTAGAAAAATTATGGAATAATTTTTTTAAAGGGGGTTCACAACAAAATTTTCAGAGTCCATTACAACAATTATCAAATCACCTTACAAAACACTAAGAGAGAGAAAGTTATCCCGAGCACAGTTAAATTTCCCTTAGGTGATAATCTAACTATTTAAAATTAGATTAACACTAAGCCAAACAATTCTTAATTAAACTCAGAGGGTAAGAAGAGCCAAAACAATTAAATACCCTAGGTATTTAATTCTACAAGGTTTCAACAATTAACAAGGTCTAATTGTAAGGGGGAGAATACACATTTAAACTAACAGGTAAATTCTCACTTACCCACTCCCATAACTCTCTTAAAAGATTCAACCTGATTTTTCTCATATTTAACGCACTCAAAACTTCCTAAAAACATTCCCATTAGATAGGAAATTTCCTCACCTTTCCAGTGATATAAAGAAGTCCTCCTAACTCCTCATATTTTCCAAGATATGAGCCGGCGAGCTTTGGGATGAAAATTTTCCCCAAGAGCAACTTGCTGGGCCTGGGAGGAAAATTTTCCCTAACTCGGGCCTACGGGCTTTGGAGAGAAATTTTTCCTAAAATATTTCGTGTTGGTGGGCCTGGGAGAAAACATAGCGCTTTTCCCCTTTGGGAAAAAAGTGCCAATGACGCCCACGCACCCACGGTGGGACCTCGCGCCCGAAGAAGGAAAGTTTTCCCAAGTCCACTAAGGGACACATGTCCAAATTTTAACCGGGGTGGGAAGGCGGGTCGCCGAAGACCAAGAGGAATTTTTGACTTTTATCTTAACAGGAAAAAAGGATCAAGTTTACTGCTCCTCCGCTGACGCTCAGAGATGCCACATGTCGACCAACCATTGGTTGCGGTGTGGCGAGGCGGTGAAGAACTTAGGAAAAATTTGAATTTTGAAGCAGAAAGACTTAAGGGTTAAAAGCACTCCGCTCTTCCGCCGACGTCCTAAGGAATCCACGTGGCAGTCCCTCATTGGGTGCGGGTCGGCGGGCGGGCGGGCGGGATAATTTGGAAATTGCGCTAATTTTCATTTTTAAAGCTATGTTAAGGGTTACGGGCCTGCATGCCCATGTAAATACATTTCAAAAGGCAAAGGCGGGCCATGGGGCCATGTTTTTTCCAAAATTTCTTTTTCGAACTTAGATTATTTTTAGACAAAATGAAGGCTTGTGGGTTAGTGAAGCGGCGGGAAACTTCATGCCTTTGGCGTTTTTGGACAAAAGCGCTAAAGGAAATATTTAGCCGTGGGTCCGCCCGAGAATATTTTGAAGCCAAATGAAGTAAAAACTTCATAAGGCCATAAATTTTGATAGGGAACTCAGGTTTTGGCAAACAAGGAATTTTTGGAAAGCTCTCAATGTCCTCTTTACATAAAAACCTTAAGAATTTAATTTTGATAAATTTTAAAGGGTCAATTTTGAGAAAACATCCTTCTGTCACTTAGAAAGTGAACTGGTATTTTTTTACTTATCAATTTTGTTCAAATTTGTCATTAATTCTTTCTCAACATGCCAAACAGGCATGGAGGATTTCACTTGGAAGATTTTAGGATAGATTGCAAGGTTAAAATTTACTTGATTGATTTACATTCAAAAATTACCAATGTTTACACAACAGAATACTTGCAATTTTTCCTTTACTCGATTTGAAAGGTTCTTTAAAAATTTCTTCAGTGTTTTAGTTTAGTTTGGGGATCATTTTGATCTCATTAAGTCCAATTGAATATTTCATTTGTCTCTTATAGATTTGCAGGGTTGTTTTGGACATTTGATAAAAAGAATTTGCAAAGTATACAATGAAGTAGAAATGAAGTTTGTACATTTCAAGAACAAAGATTAAACTATCTCTTTTTCCATGCAATAAAAACATTGAATTTATTCCATGCTATTTTTAAATATTTTTCTTTCCTTCAATCAAATGATAGAGACAAGAATGCAACTTCTATTTTTTTCAAAATTAAACATTTCAAATGAGACAGAGCAGTGCAATATTTCTTCATACGTGCTTCCTTTTCACTTTTACAAACAGAGATTTCCTACTGTATATTAAACATAGATTTCCAATGGAAATAAGATCATATGAACAAGGCAAAAACTTCTATTAATTCAAAGGAATCTCTTACAATTTCTTTCCCATTTATTTTCAAAATACAACATACCAAATGCATATCTTTCTTTTCTATTCACAGAACTGAATACAAGATATATTCTTCCATAATCAATTACAACTTTCATAGCTAAAACAGAGTAGTCTTTCCAACACAATAATATACAAGATCATCCACTTCAAGGTGGGAAAGGTTACAAAAGAAGTTTCACAAGGGACTGTCAGAACTTTGTCTTCTTCCTCAATTACAATATACGAATACAATTTCTTCCACATTTATTCAAAAATAGAAAATAGAGTATATCTCTTTCACATTTCAAATTGCAACTTTCATAGCCAATACAAAACATCTTTCCATCACAAATAATGTACAAGGTCATCCACTTCAAAGTGGGAAAGGGTTACAATAAGAATAATCTCAACAAGGACTGTCAAACTTGTCTTTTTCCTCTGCTCTAGAACAACAACATGAATATCCTCCATTTTCTTTATTTCAATTTGATCACAACAGAACAAGGGGAAAGGCAATGCTCTCCACCCAACCAAGAAATCCAATGACAAGGGGAAGCCACCCTCCTTCATTGGCCCCCGAGCCCAACCATAATGCAATAAGAAATGTGTTTCAACTCATGACAACAATAGGCTTCCACAACACACATACAAATTTCACATTTAAAACATAGTCCAAAACCAAACTGTAGTTTGCAACCATAGAATAAAGACAACAAACAACACTCAGGATTCATCATGCAAGCCAAAGGAGCAAGAAACTATGGGGGATGTTGCTTATGCCTCCCAAAGGGGAAATGGGTATCACCACCTGAGAACAAACCGCCAAAATATATATCATTTCAAATCCCTAACATGCCCTTATGCCTCCCCCAAGTACCCCTTATTCCTCACATTTCCTTATGCCTCCCCAACCTCTTATGGCACCCCATAACGAGTAAAGAAATGCAAGCTATTTCTTTGTAAGGTGGAACCCAAATCCCAACTCCCTCCACACTTATACCTCCCAAAAACACTTATGCCTCCCCCAAAATACCCCATAGTCTTCTCCTACACCATCCCTAAGCAGTCTACCCAACCAACCAACAATAAAACAACACATTCAAACATTCAACCATTCCTAAGTGCATAAAAAGATAAGAGATCATTTCAAGAGCCAAGCTCCTACCTCTCCATGATGGAGTTTTGTTCCAAGGTTCCAAAACAACAAGCTTTCCAATGCAAAACATAGTCCAAGATCAAAAATCTACAAGCATGCAACAATCTCCAATATTCTCCAAAAGAAAGAGCTCAAAACAATAAAAGAATTCGCCCTAAATGAAGTATGCAAAAGTGAAGCAACCCAAAAACAAGCTAAGGAATTCGAATATATAGAGAGGGAAGAGAAGAGAATGAGGTGGATCCAAGTGGGATGCCACTTCACACATCCTCAACTCCAATACCCAAGGTCAGCTTCATTCTCCAATGCAATATCATAATTGCAACTTACAAAAGGCATGATCATCCTCACGAGTCATTAAGACCGCTTTCACCAAATTCAACATGATCAAACTAATGTACAATTGTTTGTTAGTTTTGTGACCATCACGATCTCAAAGAGTATAAAAAACAACGAAATATTCATTTCTGTGCAACATTAAATTTTACACGTAAAAGGTCACAAAATTTCATAGTCCTCAAAATAAATTTATATATTAGCGAAGAGGGTGTCAAGTGTTCGCGAAGACTTTTAATCATCCTTTCACACTTAGTACCATCAAAAGATAGGGCAATTTACTTAATCACACACGAACAACACAAAGTGAAATACAGGATAAAAATTTTTTTGACTTGCTTCGACAAGACAACATGAGAACATGTCGTCACAAGTAACACAACTTACAACTTGAGGATGGCCATAAACAAGGAGATATTCTATCAAGAGGGTTATTTATTTTAAACATAGAAGTCCAAATGACATCTTACGCACATTATTCTTGAGGGTTATTTATTTTTAAAGGATATCTTGCATTAGCTTATTTTCAAGGAGGCTCAAGATATGATTCATACAATTCATCTTACCAAGCTAAGTTTATTCTTTTGACACGAGTAATTATCTTTAAATCTTCTCTATTATGACTTTTGATCTTTTTATTTGCTTAATTCGTTTATCAAGAAAAAGGAGTATTTAAATTCCACAAGGCCATCTGCTCACCACTAACGCTACTAAGATTCGTTCTTGCCCACAAGACAACATGGTTTTAAGTTCAACACATTTAAGAGAAGAGATACAAGGTGCCTTGAAAAAGGGTTAGAGGGAGAAGGTCGAGATGAAACATTTTAGGACCTCATTAGTTATTGTCACAAGTATTAAATTGAAGCTAGGGCTCTTAACTTAACTAATAACAACTTTACTTAGGCTTCGCTAAAAGTATTAACAAGGAGTAAAATAATTTACTTTCCAAATGGCTGAGAGATAGATTGTGTGGTCTCAAAATTGTTTTCTCCTGTTTATTAAATCTTATTATCTTCCAGAACTAACCATAGATTTCCTTTAAGTTCATTTTAAGAATTCCACCATGAAAGGGATAGTGTTCATTAGTGTAGCTAGGGTATCAAGTTATATAATGTTACTTGCAATGATAGTCCCGCCTTTGATTACTTAAAGAATTTCTTGCTCTCAAGTCAGTGACCCCTACGTTACTTTATTTGAATACAACTTTAATTTAACTTCCCGAAGTATTAAACAATCCCATGTTAGTTTACTTATGACACTTTATTACTAAGTCATGGCAAGGTTTAACTCAAAATTTATTCTCAAGGCAAAGTCGAAGCAACACTCATTTACGAGAACAAAACAAGATTACATCATTTCTTAAAATACTGATACTCCACAAGTCACTCAACCACAATAACCAAATTTTCTTATAATTTCAATGATGGGCACACAATACAAGGTTTCCAAAGTTCAGATGACAAGTCCACAATACATTATACTAAGACATTAATCCTCTTCTAAACTTTCCACTGGACGTTAACAAAAGTTGATCAACATAAAAAGGTTTCGAGCAAAGGATCTTCTCAACTGAGGTTGATGACAAAAGTCTACAAATCTATCCCTCATCTACACGCAAGATCCATCTGCAGAAAATTTTCTACAAGAGTCAGTTCACGAGAACTGAGCAAGATAAGGCTACACAAAACCACCATAACTATTATCTAACAATATCATGAAAAGAAGCACCTTATTACAAGAATTTGGGTCAAACCTCTAAACACTATGAGCACATCAAGTTATAATAAAGTCTATAACATGTCAATCAAAGAAGGAGAAGACCTTGTACTTCAGTTAGGAGCAAATGCAACGAAAGTAACAATCATATGAGAATGGCCCTTGGCCCTATAAGGAGAAAACAAACAATCTAGCAAAAACAGAATCCCCATCAAGTAAGTGATTAAACAATAATTACAAGATTGAGATTTGATATATATACCACCAACCATCTAGAAATTTATCAAAGGTACCAAATGCATAGGCTAAAATAATATTTTCCAAAAGAACAAGAGTTGATCGCCCAAGAAAGGGGAAACACGGGTTTTAAAATTAACACAAAAGCCATGTATAAATGAGTTTCAAACCGGAAATCAATTAGAGTATACACACAACATAAGTTTCAAAGCGAAGGCAAAGTATACTAGTTTTGACCATTAACTACAAGGAGATTTACCAATCATCCAGGAAGGGTCAAAGTCTTACAGGCTAGTAGCAAACACGCGAGAGAAGAAGGGGGTTCCATCCAACAAGAGTATACAATAATGTCATCAACAATTTTTTTATAACACTAAAGGTTTGCAAACCTCCACTACAGTACTAATGTTTGGTTAATTTAAAATAAATTGCCCACATCCCAAAACAACCATATTTTACGGCAACCCTAGGTAACACAGTCAACCATCGCACAAAGATACAAACATAACTTCAAAGTGACATTATCAAAACAAAACCTTCCGCTATGAATCCATAAGACTATCAAATGAAAGCTGAGTTTTTCCCGAAGGTTAATCACATTTAAGGAAATTTCCATCACAAACTATTACGGTAATTACGTGCATAAAAACCGACCAATATTAATTAATAGCGTTAACATTATAAGGGGAGAAATAATGCAAGTTAGGAAAAATAGAAGAGCGCCATCAGCAATGATTCTGAGAGGGGATTAGACCAACTATTCTAGTGTCAACGAGGTACAGGTTTCGCACAAAGAAACCTCCAGCTTAGTTGATCCGAAAAGCTAGTTATGGTTCAAGTTGATAGGGGTGGTCAAGGCACTTCCTGAGGATGGCCTTAAAAGCCTAGAAACAAGATGAAAGATAGTATAAGAGTCTAAACATGCGAGACGGCAAAACACATTACACACGAACCCTTTTATTCTACCAGTTTTAATACCAAAACTCTAAGCTGGCTAGCCCACGCATTGCTCACACAATCCTACAACCTTTCTTTCTCGATGCCAAAAGGTTATCAAAGGGACTTGCGAAGGAGCTAACAAAAAACGTCAAGGACAACTTGGGTGCTAGGAAGGGGGTTTCATAGTTATTGTAAACTTACTTCCATGATATCGAAAATACTAGCTTGATCAACATAATAACTTGCAACTCAATCGCAGAGAAGAATTAATACATAAACAAACAGACGAAGTTCTATCATTCGAGTAATATAACATTCAGAGGAGAGGGCACACGCATCCTTTCGACCCACATACTGTCAACGATAAAAGCTAAAACAAGAAGAAAAAGCTAAAACAAGAAGAAACAAGAAAAGGGAAATCTCCCATCATGACATCCAACTGACAAATCAATGCAAGGAAAAGTGGTTCGATTTCACGATAATTTTAAATAAAATAACAGTAGAAAAGTGTAGAAATATCTTTCCTTTTTCTGCTTTCTCCCACTTCAATAGTCATACATACTCCACACGGCCAGCATAAAAACAATAGCATGAGACAAGGATGTGAGTATGTGCTGCAATGTGATGTCATGGGCCAAAAGTGATAACTGGATAGACAATGGGGCGTAGAAAATTAATAGTTGAGTCCTTTCACAAATCCACCTCACACCGCCTCGTAGTGTCGCCTAGAATCCCATAAGCTTCTCCATTTGGAAAAACAGCCAACACCCATGGGTGGGACTGATATAGAGATGTCGTATCTATCACCATAACCCCAAGCATCAATGTTCTACGTAAAGACAAGCTTGCTTGTAATACGGGGGGAAGTGTCAAGTTCCCCCTCATGCTTCACGAGCCACAAAGACATTCCAAATGTCACAACTGCACACATTAAAATAGAAATACCAATAAACATAACATCTCTCTTTCATGTGCCCTTCCAATCTTCATTCGTTTTGAAGGTGCACCTAACTATTTAGCATTGCTTTGGTCTCTTGACTCTGCATAAATTCCACCCCAACTACCCATGCATAGGTATTTTTTACAAGTGCAACCTCGAAGCACAATGTTTGATGGCCCAAGTGGATTCTTACGTCATTCGCCATCAATTTCCATGTTTGCAATGAAACCATATATGTTTCTATTTGGTTGTTCACAACGAATAAGGCCCGAAGGAGGTTCCTTTCGTGCCTCTTAGCCGCTTAGGCTTCTGGTCCTGGCATATCTTGTTTTCGATTTGATTCTCCATCAAGGTTAATTGTCTGTCCATACGCAATCCACTTGGATAACTCGGTTTCCAACAAAACAATATCACACGGATAGTTTCATTTGGGTATCTTCAATACTTCACCTACCATTACATTCTTCCATTTCTTTGAGCTGAATTTGACACCCCGCAGACTTGTACCTCTCTCTATTATTCTCTTTCTTATCGTAATGATGTCGACGCCAATCCTCATACCCATCTTTGATAAATTTGTCACACACAAAAATGAATAGCAAAGGGAAAAGTGATACAGCTTCTCCCAAAGAACACCTTTGAGGCACAATGATTCAAGGTAAGCAATCACTAGGAAATAAATGTAAGCAAGTCGATGAAACTCGAACAAACAAATTCTTAGGCAAAAAAAAGTAATGATGGTGTATTTTCTTGTCTCGAATCTCGCTCCCAAAGAAATTCATATTTTTCATTTGTCGATTTGGGGTCATTGATATATATGAGTCTATCATTTTGATTTTCATCATTTGTTGCAAGATGTTCCGCCTCTAAAACTCTCGAACCATCCCGCTTTGATGAATCTGAACATTCATCCTCCATTCTTCTCGCATTCTTCTCTGTGAAGGATTGTCTCGTGTGTTTGAAATCTCAAATGCGCCACCATGATTACGAATCTCTCGAGGAATTTCCTTGAGGAGCAATCGACCGATACATGTTCTCTCTCCAATAACAAAGATTCCATGTAACCAAATCTCAGCAAAGACAAGCACTCAAACCTCAAAAACCGTTTGCTCGCTCGAAAGGATGGTATGCGTGAAGTCTGGCCAGGAAAAGATGAAGTTTGATCACCTCTCGAAATGAATACAATAATGGCGTGTCATCTCCCATAAGGCATTCGGCAAGTCACATTTGACGGCCCCGAGGCCCCTTCTTCAAAACCACCTTTGCATCCACCACGTTTACCACCATCCATCGTAACCGCTTGTGCCTCGGACGCAATTTCAACACTTTCGTGAATTCCTCATCTTCCTAAAAATATCTCGATGATGAAGCTCGGTGATGGAGATGTAATCCGACGCTGAGGCCTTGAAGTATTCAAGAAGTTCGGCCTTCCGAGGATTTGAAGGCAATGGACTTTTACAAGAAGATAAGTGGGATGGCCAAGATCACCATTGCACTTGCCTTTCTACATGGCGACTTAGTGTATCCTATTCTTCCAATTAATGAAATCCTCTGCTACCTTCATCTCCCAAGACATTTTCTCCAACATTGCATAGATCTCCCTACTGTGCTGTGGGTGTGATCTCACACCAACACAAAAAGCATGCACCATTATTACAAAAAAAAACATGCTTCATGAATATTTACTGATTCTGAAAGATCCACCTCCAAGAGACCCTCTTCCATGAGCTACATCGTAGAAACAAGAAGGAGGTCTCAAAGAGAGAATCTTGTAAATAAATTTCATCAAGTTTGTTGGTAACACTCTCACTATCACATAGATTTGATTTAGATCAAATATCTTGAAGGAGAATCCCAATTTGAGGATGCGTTCAATACCGAATAAAGAGACAACAAGTTAGAGTTAATTCTACTTGCCTTGAAGCACTCAAAAAGGCTTCTACTATATATCGCAACATGCCCGTTGCTCAAAATCATCAAGCAAAAGCAGTCAAGTCATGGATTCCCAAACAAGACACACACTCGCAAAAACACCCAAGGACACGTTTTCCTCCTTCCAACGCCAGCTAAACTTAAGAAAAGACGTGTCCAACACCCACCCATATGCATTTAATAACAAAATCAAAATAAGATCATGGTGGATAAAAAGGACTCCACCGACTCCCCCTTTGTCACACGCCACCCGTGAGATTACAGAACATTTAAGAAGTGACATGATATGTCACCCATCCACCAACTCGGAAAAATGCATTGCAACGAGGCACTACATTCTCCTCCCCTTAAGAAAGCATCGTCCTCGATGCGACATAACACAGGGAAAAGAAATGGCACATAACCAAGGATGTAAAGGAGAAAGGACACCCTATGGTTTAAAATTTTAGTCGATTAAAGCACGGCACAAGGTAGCCTTAGGAACATTTGGTAGAAATTTTAACTTTCAATGTTCTCGTGAAGATTGGCGCTTCTTTCTTGTTCATCATTTCATTAGTCTCTTTCCATTATCATTATTTCTAGTTTTAATTTCTTTTAAAATTTCATCATTGGAGAGTTTTGATTTATTCTTATCAGGGTGCCCAACATGAACTCGCTAACACAACACCCTATCAGTTCACAAGACCCTACAAATGCACACAAGCACACAAGTATATACTTCATGATTGTATTACACCACAAAAGGGTTACTCAAATACGGAATAGAATAGGCATAGTCCACATAACATAGTACTTGTCACACATCAATGACTGACATACAAAATACTCAACCAAAAGAGTACTACAATCCACCAGACATTTCCTCAATTTGCATCAATGAAAAATTCACATAACACCAAACAAATGCTACAGGTACATAGTGTCCACAAGGGAATCAATGACATATCCACAACATCACAACACATATCCATCTGACATGAGTAACACATACATCAAAAGACCACTACCAAACATCACAATAACTCAACATATATCCCGAAACATCAACCATACACACAAATATCATATGCCTCCCTCAAACTCTTATGCCTCCCTCAAACTCTTATGCCTCCTCAAAACTCTTATGCCTCCCTCAAGCCTCTCTTAAGCCTCCTCCTCAAACTCTTATGCCTCCCTCAAGGAGGCCGGTTGACCCTATGGTCCAAGACACATAGAGTTCGAACACTCCTAACCCAAGTGACATAATAACGCGTGGTTCAACAACCCGCTAGTTATATGTACTCCTTGGGGCGTACTTCATACAACAAAGCGGGTCCATAGGTCCAACCAATCCATGGTGCATCCTATGACCCTATTCCACACATCACGACATTAGAACCAACGCACAACAATCCAATCAAAGTGCCAAGTGGCAAAGTACAAGCCTTGGGCAAGGCGGTAAAAATTCCAAATTTAAAAGAAGACCCCAAATCAAGCAAAATAAATGGCCAAATAGCCATAGTTAGTATCAAAATCCCCATGTTAGTGCCACAAACCAAGGAAATGCCCAAAATTGTAAAGCATGGCAATCAAGAAAAGTTGTTGGTCCTTACAAAATAAAGTAAAAAGCTCAATTTACGAATAAAATCAACTTATAATAATGTCACATTACGATAACTGTGTGGCCTTATCTAGCCACCAAAGGGGTACTCAACGAGTTGCTAGCACTCGGAACATCGAGCCTCAGCTCATAAAATACATATCAATAATACAACTGTCATCACCTCCATCTGAATCATCCCGCCACCACTTCGACAAGGCTAAACATAGTCATAGTTTGCACTTAGGTTGCATACATGCAACCACATAGGGAGAGAGGAAAGAATCACATGTTATCTACTAAATCGAGTTTTGACTCGAGTTATTGACCCATGGTACACCATTCCTCACTCTCAACATACACTTCTACCGATTTCCCTCAGGGTCGGTTAGCGTAAGGTTCACAACATAACATACAACAACATCACTAACATAACATGTGGCACACACATAACTACCATAACGCCTTACATATGGTGGTACATATACAAGGTAGATCACAATCATACATTCACTGAGTGTAACACATCACTTTACCACATTCTGCACCCAAAGTGCAATCACCATACGATAGGGTTCATACACTCACCGTATGACCCAAAATCACAACATGAAGCATTACATATTTGCACATTCATACATACGATGAACATAGTACATCTCAACATAACATCCATTGCTACATAACAAGGTGGTACACACATTTCTTCAAAACATGGTAAAAACATCATGATACAACTCATTTCTTTTAACATCAATCTAGTCATACAACACATTGATACACCCACATATCACAATATGCCACAATGCTCTAACACTATGTCATCCACTTTATAATTCTTTTCACACATCACAAACTAATTCACACGTGAACTCTTCATAGAATCCACAAGAAGGAGAGAGAATACTCCCATCCCCAACATATCAACATGATCACAAACACGCACAAGTGACATACACATCACGTGCGTTCACAATATCACAATTACGACAATAATCACATCACGCTTAAAGCACATTACTCTTCCAATATCTACCACCATCATGCAACATCATCATCATCATGCAAAGATCATCATGTAACACCACCACCACCATGTAACATCATCATACAACACCAATCCGCCCATAGGTTCGAGAGCATGAACCTATGCTCGATACCAAAGTGTAACGACCCAAAAATCACACACATGAACAACACAGTGAAATACAGATAATTTTTTTTTTTTTGACTTGCTTGACACATAACATGACGCAACATGTCGTCACCAAGTATACAACTAACACTATGAAACAACTTGATACAAGGATGGCCATAAAGGCAAACGAAAACGCGTTCACACATATCAAGGACAATTTACTTTTCTTTTCGACAAGACAACATAGAAGTCCAATCACGTAACACACTTACGCTAGGGCCAACCACAATGAGATATTCTTGAGGGTTATTTATTTTTAAAGGATATCTTGCAATTCTTAGCTTATGTTTTTTCAAGGAGGCTCAAGATATGATTCATACAATTCATCTTACCAAGTTAAGTTTATTCTTTTGACACGAGTAATTATCTTTAAATCTTCTCTATTATGACCTTTATTTGCTTAATTCGCTTATCAAGAAAAAGGAGTATTTAAATTCCACAAGGCCATCTCTCACCACTAACGCTACTAAGATTCGCTCTTGCCCACAAGACAACATGGTTTTAAGTTCAACACACTTAAGAGAAGAGATACAAGGTGCCTTGAAAAGGGTTAGAGAGGGAGAAGGTCGAGATGAAACATTTTAGGACCTCATTAGTTATTTCCAAGATAAAATTGAAGCTAGGGCTCTTAACCGTAATTAATAACAACTTTACTTAGGCTTCGCTAAAAGTATTAACAAGGAGTAAAAGAATTTACTTTCCAAATGGCGAGAGATAGATTGTGTGGTTTCAAAATTGTTTTCTCCTGTTTATTAAATCTTATTATCTTCAAACAACTAACCATAGATTTCCTTTAAGTTCATTTAAGAATTCCACCATGAAAGGGATAGTGTTCATTAGTGTAGCTAGGGTATCAAGTTATATAATGTTACTTGCAATGATAGTCCCCCTTGATTACTTAAAGAATTTCTTGCTCTCAAGTTGGTGACCCCTACGTTACTTTATTTGAATACAACTTTTAATTTAACTTCCTGAAGTATTAAACAATCCCATGTTAGTTTACTTATGACACTTTATTACTAAGTCATGGCAAGGTTTAACTCAAAATTTATTCTCAAGGCAAAGTTGAAGCAACACTCATTTACGAGAACAAAACAAGATTACATCATTTCTTAAAATACTGATACTCCACAAGTCACTCAACCACAATAACCAAATTTTCTTATAATTTCAATGATGGTCAAACAATACAAGGTTTCCAAAGTTCAGATGACAAAGTCCACAATACTTTATACTAAGACATTAATCCTCTTTTAAACTTTCCACTGGACGTTAACAAAAGTTGAACAACATAAAAAGGTTTCGAGCAAAGGATCTTCTCAACTGAGGTTGATGACAAAAGTCTACAAATCTATCCCTCATCTACACGCAAAATCCATCTGCAGCAAATTTTCTACAAGAGTCAGTTCACGAGAACTGAGCAAGATAAGGCTACACAAAACCACCATAACTATTATCTAACAATATCATGAAAAGAAGCACTTTATTACAAGAATTTGGGTCAAACCTCTAAACACTATGAACACATCAAGTTATAATAAAGTCTATAACATGTCGATCAAAGAAGGAGAAGACCTTGTACTTCAGTTAGGAGCAAATGCAACGAAAGTAATAATCATATGAGAATGGCCCTTGGCCCTATAAGGAGAAAACAAACAATCTAGCAAAAACAGAATCCCCATCAAGTAAGTGATTAAACAATAATTACAAGATTGAGATTTGATATATATACACCAACCATCTAGAAAATTTATCAAAGGTACCAAACGCATAGGCTAAAATAATATTTTTCCAAAAGAACAAGAGTTGATCGCCCAAGAAAGGGGAAACACGGGTTTCAGAAATTAACACAAAATGCCATGTATAAATGAGTTTCAAACCAGAAATCAATTAGAGTATACACACAACATAAGTTTCGAAGCGAAGGCAAAGTATACTAGTTTTGACCATTAACTACAAGGAGATTTACCAATCATCCAGGAAGGGTCAAAGTCTTACAGGCTAGTAGCAAACACGCGAGAGAAGAAGGGGGTTCCGTCCAACAAGAGTATACAATAATGTCATCAACAATTTTTATAACACTAAAGGTTTGCAAACCTCCACTACAATACTAATGTTTGGTTAATTTAAAATAAATTGCCCACATCCCAAAACAACCATATTTTACGGCAACCCTGGGTAACACAGTCAACCGTCGCACAAAGATACAAACATAACTTCAAAGTGACATTATCAAAACAAAACCTTCCGCTATGAATCCATAAGACTATCAAATGAAAGCTGAGTTTTTCCCGAAGGTTAATCACATTTAAGGAAATTTCCATCACAAACTATTACGGTAATTACGTGCATAAAAACCGACCAATATTAATTAATAGCGTTAACATTACAAGGGAGAAAATAATGCAAGTTAGGAAAAATAGAAGAGCGCCATCAGCAATGATTCTGAGAGGGGATTAGACCAACTATTCTAGTGTCAACGAGGTACAGGATTCGCACAATGAAACCTCCAGCTTAGTTGATCCGAAAAGCTAGTTATGGTTCAAGTTGATAGGGATGGTCAAGGCACTTCTTGAGGATGGCCTTAAAAGCCTAGAAACAAGATGAAAGATAGTATAAGAGTCTAAACACGCGAGACGGAAAAACACGTTGCACACAAACCCTTTTATTCTACCAGTTTTAATACCAAACTCTAAGCTAGCTAGCCCACGCATTGCTCACACAATCCTACAACCTTTCTTTCTCGATGCCAAAAGGTTATCAAAGGGACTTGCAAAGGAGCTAACAAAAAACGTCAAGGACAACTTGGGTGCTAGGAAGGGGTTTCATAGTTATTGTAAACTTACTTCCATGATATCGAAAATACTAGCTTGATCAACATAATAACTTGCAACTCAATCGTAGAGAAGAATTAATACATAAACAAACAGATGAAGTTCTATCATTCGAGTAATATAACATAACATTCAGAGAGGGCACACGCATCCTTTCGACCCACATACTGTCAACGATAAAAGCTAAAACAAGAAGAAACAAGTAGAAAGGGAAATCTCCCATCATGACATCCAACTGACAAATCAATGCAAGGAAAAGTGGTTCGATTTCACAATAATTTTAAATAAAATAACAGTAGAAAAGTGTAGAAATATCTTGCCTATTTCTCCAGCTTCAACAGGTCGTACAGACTCCACACGGGCCAGCATAAAAACAATAGCATGAGACAAGGATGTGAGTACTGCTGCTGCACGATGTCAATGGGCCAAATGTGATAACTGGATAGACTGATGGGGCAGAAAAATTAACAGTTGAGTCCTTTCGCAAATCCACCTCACACCACCTCGTAGTGTCAGCTAGAATCCCATAAGCTTCCCCATTTGGAAAAACAGCCAACACCCATGGGTGGGACTGATATAGAGATGTCGTACTATCACCATAACCCCAAGCATCAGTGTTCCACGTAAAGACACGCTTTCCTGTAATACGGGGAAGTGTCAAGTTCCCCCTCATGCTTCACGAGCCACAAAGACATTCCAAATGTCACACTTGCACATTAAAAATAGAAATACGTAGATAACCATAACATCTCTCTGTTCATGTGCCCTTCCAATCACATTTTGCGTTTTGAAGGTGCACTGAACTATTTAGCATTGCTTTGGTCTCTTGACCTGCATAAACAACCACCCCAACTACCCATGCAGTATTTTTTTTTAGTGCAACCTCGAAGCACAATGTTTGATGGCCCAAGGAATTCTTCTCGCCATCAATTTCCATGTTTGATAATGAAACCATATATGTTTCTGTTTGGTTGTTCACAACGAATAAGGCTTCTCAAGGAGGTTCCCTTTCGTGCCTCTTAGCCATAGTTTCGGTCCGGCATATCTTGTTTTCAGATTTGATTCTCCATCAAGGTTAATTGTCTCAGTATACGCAATTCCACTTGGATAACTGTTTCCAACAAAACAATATCACACAGATAGTTTCATTTGCAGTATCTTCAATACTTCACCTACCATTACATTCTTCCATTTCTTTGAGCTTGAATTTGACACCTGCCACACTTGAAAGACTTGTACTCTCCTATTATTCTCTTTCTTATCGAATGATGTCGACGCCAATCCTCATACCCGTTTTTGATATTTGTCACACAAAAAAAATGAATAGCAAAGGAAAAGTGATACAGATTCCCCAAAGACTCACAATTTGGCAAATTTCAAGGCAACAATCACCGTGAAATAAATGTAAGCAAGTCGATGAAACTCAACAAACAAATTCTTAGGCAAAAAAAAGTAATGATGGTGTATTTTTGTTTTCCGAATCTCGTTTCAAAGAAATTCATATTTTTTTCATTTGTCGATTTGGGGTCATCATTGATATATATATATATATGAGTCTATCATTTTGATTTTCATCATCTCATTGCAGACGTTCCACCTCTAAAACTCTCAACCATCCCACTTTGATGAATCTGTTGGCTATCCTCAATTCTATTCTTCTCTCGAATTCTCTCGGATTGTCTCTGTGCGGTGTGTTTGAATCTCAAATGCTCAAATGCCACCATGATTACGAATATCTCGAGGAATTTCCTTCGAGGAAAAATGTCGCACGATCGATACATGTTCTCCTCCAATAACAAAGATTCCATGTAACCAAATCATCAGGATGCAAAGACCTATCGCCTCCGAAAGTCCACCATAAGTTGCTCGCTTCGGAAAGGATGGTATGCGTGAAGTCTCGGGAAAGATGAAGTTTGATCACCTCTCGAAATGAATACAATAATGGCGGTGTCATCTCCCACAAGGCATTTGGAAAGTCATTCAGTCTGTGACCCAGAGGCCACACTCCAAAGGCCGCCTTTGAGTGCATCCATTCACTTTTACCACCATCGTAAGCCCACTTTTTCCTGGGACGCAATCGCATTCACTTTCATGAATTCCTCCGCCATCTTCTGAAAAATATCTCAATGAAGCTCAATGGAGATGTAATCCGATCAGAGGCCTTGAAGTATTCAAGAAGTTTGGCCTTCCAGGATGAAGCTCCATGCATTCGTGACTATTTTACAAGAAGATAAGTGGGATGGCCAAGATCACCTTCTTTGCCTTTGCTAAAATGCACTATCTGTTCCGTATCCTATCCATTCTTCAAATTAACAAAATCCTCACGCTACCTTCATCTCCCCAAAGACATTTTCTCCAACATTGCATAGATCTCTTGAAGTTGGTGTGATCTGTCACCAACAAAAAGCATGCACCATTATTACCTTTGGAAAGCAAACATGCTTCATGAATATTCGATCAGAAACAAATCCACCTCCAAGAGACCCTCTTCCATGAGCTACATCGTAAACAAAGAAGGTCTCGAGAGAGAATCTTGTAAATAAATTTCATCAAGTTTGCTAGTAACACTCTCAAGAAATACATAGTCAATTTAGACAGAAATATCTTGAAGGAGAATCCCGAATTTGAGGATGCGTTCAATACTAAATAGAAACAAACAACAACATGAGAATCTCCAATCTTCTTGATCTGCTCAAAAAAGCTTCTACTATACTCAACATGCTCGCGCTCAAAAGTAAATCATCATCACATTTAGACTCTTGAAGATTCCCAAACAAGACACACACTCGCAGCACCCAAGGACACGTTTCCCTCCTTCCAACTCCGCAGCCCCGGAAAAAGAAGATGTCCAACACCCACCCATATGCATTTAATAACAAAATCAAAATATGATCATGGTGGATAAAAATGGGACTCCACCGACTCCCACCGTCACACGCCACACATAAGAGATTACAGATCATTTAAGAAGTGACATGATATGTCACCCATCCACCCAACTCGAGAGAAATGCATTGAACAAGAGGCACTATTACATTCTCCTCCCCTTAAGAAAGCATCGTCCTCGATGCGACATAACACAAGGAAAAGAAATGGTTCACAACCAAGGAACAGGTAAAGGAGAAAGTACACCCTATGGTTTAAAATTTTAGTTGATTAAAGCACGGCCACAGGGTAGCCTTAGGAACATTTGGTAGAAATTTTAACTTTCAATGTTCTGTGAAGATTGGCAGTTCTTTCTTGTTCATCATTTCATTAGTCTCTTTCCATTATCATTATTCTTAGTTTAATTTCTTTTAAAATTTCATCATTGAAGAGTTTTGGTTTATTCCTTATTGTGGGTGCCCAACATGAACTGCTAACACAACACCCTATCAGGTTCACAAGACCCTACAGATTCACAAGCACACAAGTATATACTTCATGATTGTATTACACCACAAAAGGTTACTCAAATACGGAATAGAATAGGCACACTCCACATAACATAGTACTTGTCACACATCAATGACTGACATACAAAATACTCAACCAAAAGAGTACTACAATCCACCAGACATTTCCTCAATTTGCATCAATGAAAAATTCACATAACACCAAACAAATGCTACAGGTACATAGTGTCCACAAGGGAATCAATGACATATCCACAACATCACAACACATATCCATCTGACATGAGTAACACATACATCAAAAGACCACTACCAAACATCACAATAACTCAACATATATCCCAGAACATCAACCATACACACAAATATCATATGCCTCCCTCAAACTCTTATGCCTCCCTCAAGTCTCTTATGCCTCCTCAAGTCTCTTATGCCTCCCTCAAGTCTCTTATGCCTCCTCAAACTCTCTATGCCTCCTCAAACTCTTATGCCTCCCCTCAATCTCTTATGCCTCCTCTTATGCCTCCCTCAAGTCTCTTATGCCTCCCTCAAGGAGGCCGGTTGACCCTATGGTCCAAGACACATAGAGTTCGAACACTCCTAACCCAAGTGACATAATAACGCATGGTTCAACAACCCGCTAGTTATATGTACTCCTTGGGGCGTACCCCTATACAACAAAGCGGGTCCATAGGTCCAACCAATCCATGGTGCATCCTATGACCCTATTCCACACATCACGACAATAGAACCAGCACAACAATCCAATCAAAGTGCCAAGTGGCAAAGTACAAGCCTTGGGCAAGGCGGTAAAAATTCCAAATTTAAAAGAAGACCCCAAATCA
This sequence comes from Taxus wallichiana var. yunnanensis, assembly GCA_018340775.1. Classification (NCBI taxonomy): domain Eukaryota; kingdom Viridiplantae; phylum Streptophyta; class Pinopsida; order Cupressales; family Taxaceae; genus Taxus; species Taxus wallichiana. Next base: position 903,051,887 of record CM031235.1, on the reverse strand, counting down.
AGCAAAATAAATGGCCAAATAGCCATAGTTAGTATCAAAATCCCCATGTTAGTGCCACAAACCAAGGAAATGCCCAAAATTGTAAAGCATGGCAATCAAGAAAAGTTGTTGGTCCTTACAAAATAAAGTAAAAAGCTCAATTTACGAATAAAATCAACTTATAATAATGTCACATTACGATAACTGTGTGGCCTTATCTAGCCACCAAAGGGGTACTCAACGAGTTGCTAGCACTCGGAACATCGAGCCTCAGCTCATAAAATACATATCAATAATACAACTGTCATCACCTCCATCTGAATCATCCCGCCACCACTTCGACAAGGCTAAACATAGTCATAGTTGCACTTAGGTTGCATGTACATACAACCACATAGGAGAGAGGAAAGAATCACATGTTATCTACTAAACCGAGTTTTGACTCGAGTTATTGACCCATGGTACACCATTCCTCACTCTCAACATACACTTCTACCGATTTCCCTCAGGGTCGGTTAGCGTAAGGTTCACAACATAACATACAACAACATCACTAACATAACATGGCACACACATAACTACCATAACGCCTTACATATGGTACATATACAAGGTAGATCACAATCATACATTCACCGAGTGTAACACATCACTTTACCACATTCTGCACCCAAAGTGCAATCACCATACGATAGGGTTCATACACTCACCGTATGACCCAAAATCACAACATGAAGCATTACATATTTGCACAGTCATACATACGATGAACATAGTACATCTCAACATAACATCCATTGCTACATAACAAGGTGGTACACACATTTCTTCAAAACATGGTAAAACATCATGATACAACTCATTTCTTTTAACATCAATCTAGTCATACAACACATTGATACACCCACATATCACAATATGCCACAATGCTCTAACACTATGTCATCCACTTTATAATTCTTTTCACACATCAAAAAATAATTCACACGTGAACTCTTCATAGAATCCACAAGAAGGAGAGAGAATACTCCCATCCCCAACATATCAACATGATCACAAACACGCACAAGTGACATACACATCACGTGCGTCACAATATCACAATTACAACAATAATCACATCACGCTTAAAGCACATTACTCTTCCAATATCTACCACCATCATGCAACATCATCATCATCATGCAATATCATCATGTAACACCACCACCACCATGTAACATCATCATACAACACCAATCCGCCCATAGGTTCGAGAGCATGAACCTATGCTCTGATACCAAAGTGTAACGACCCAAAAATCCACACACGAACAACACAGTGAAATACAGGATAATTTTTTTTTTTTTGACTTGCTTGACACATAACATGACGCAACATGTCATCACCAAGTATACAACTAACACTATGAACAACTTGATACAAGGATGGCCATAAAGGCAGCACGGAAACGTTCACACATATCAAGGACAATTTACTTTTCTTTTTGACAAGACAACATAGAAGTCCAATCACAGAACACACTTACAGTTAGGGCCAACCACAATGAGATATTCTTGAGGGTTATTTATTTTAAAAGGATATCTTGCAATTCTTAGCTTATGTTTTCAAGGAGGCTCAAGATATGATTCATATAATTCATCTTACCAAGTTAAGTTTATTCTTTTGACACAGAGTAATTATCTTTAAATCTTCTCTATTATGACCTTTATTTGCTTAATTCGTTTATCAAGAAAAAGGAGTATTTAAATTCCACAAGGCCATCTACTCACCACTAACGCTACTAAGATTCGTTCTTGCCCACAAGACAACATGGTTTTAAGTTCAACACACTTAAGAGAAGAGATACAAGGTGCCTTGAAAAAGGGTTAGAGGGAGAAGGTCGAGATGAAACATTTTTAGGACCTCATTAGTTATTGCCAGTATTAAATTGAAGCTAGGGCTCTTAACCAGAACTAACAACAACTTTACTTAGGCTTCGCTAAAAGTATTAACAAGGAGTAAAAGAATTTACTTTCCAAATGGCTGAGAGATAGATTGTGTGGTTTCAAAATTGTTTTCTCCTGTTTATTAAATCTTATTATCTTCCAGAACTAACCATAGATTTCCTTTAAGTTCATTTAAGAATTCCACCATGAAAGGGATAGTGTTCATTAGTGTAGCTAGGGGTATCAAGTTATATAATGTTACTTGCAATGATAGTCCTGCCCTTGATTACTTAAAGAATTTCTTGCTCTCAAGTTGGTGACCCCTACGTTACTTTATTTGAATACAACTTTTAATTTAACTTCCTGAAGTATTAAACAATCCCATGTTAGTTTACTTATGACACTTTATTACTAAGTCATGGCAAGGTTTAACTCAAAATTTATTCTCAAGGCAAAGTTGAAGCAACACTCATTTACGAGAACAAAACAAGATTACATCATTTCTTAAAATACTGATACTCCACAAGTCACTCAACCACAATAACCAAATTTTCTTATAATTTCAATGATGGCACACAATACAAGGTTTCCAAAGTTCAGATGACAAGTCCACAATACATTATACTAAGACATTAATCCTCTTTAAACTTTCCACTGGACGTTAACAAAAGTTGAACAACATAAAAAGGTTTCGAGCAAAGGATCTTCTCAACTGAGGTTGATGACAAAAGTCTACAAATCTATCCCTCATCTACACGCAAAATCCATCTGCAACAAAAATTTTCTACAAGAGTCAGTTCACGAGAACTGAGCAAGATAAGGCTACACAAAACCACCATAACTATTATCTAACAATATCATGAAAAGAAGCACCTTATTACAAGAATTTGGGTCAAACCTCTAAACACTATGAGCACATCAAGTTATAATAAAGTCTATAACATGTCGATCAAAGAAGGAGAAGACCTTGTACTTCAGTTAGGAGAAAATGCAATGAAAGTAACAATCATATGAGAATGGCCCTTGGCCCTATAAGGAGAAAACAAACAATCTAGCAAAAACAAAATCCCCATCAAGTAAGTGATTAAACAATAATTACAAGATTGAGATTTGATACATATACCAGTCATCTAGAAATTTATCAAAGGTACCAAACGCATAGGCTAAAATAATATTTTTCCAAAAGAACAAGAGTTGATCGGCCCAAGAAGGGGGAAACACGGGTTTCAGAAATTAACACAAAAGCCATGTATAAATGAGTTTCAAACCGGAAATCAATTAGAGTATACACACAACATAAGTTTCGAAGCGAAGGCAAAGTATACTAGTTTTGACCATTAACTACAAGGAGATTTACCAATCATCCAGGAAGGGTCAAAGTCTTACAGGCTAGTAGCAAACACGCGAGAGAAGAAGGGGGTTCCGTCCAACAAGAGTATACAATAATGTCATCAACAAATTTTTATAACACTAAAGGTTTGCAAACCTCCACTACAGTACTAATGTTTGGTTAATTTAAAATAAATTGCCCACATCCCAAAACAACCATATTTTACGGCAACCCTGGGTAACACAGTCAACCATCGCACAAAGATACAAACATAACTTCAAAGTGACATTATCAAAACAAAACCTTCCGCTATGAATCCATAAGACTATCAAATGAAAGCTGAGTTTTTCCCAAAGGTTAATCACATTTAAGGAAATTTCCATCACAAACTATTACGGTAATTACGTGCATAAAAACCGACCACCAATATTAATTAATAGCGTTAACATTATAAGGGAGAAATAATGCAAGTTAGGAAAAATAGAAGAGCGCCATCAAGAATGATTCCGAGAGGGGATTAGACCAAATATTCTAGTGTCAACGAGGTACAGGATTCGCACAAAGAAACCTCCAAATTTAGTTGATCCGAAAAGCTAGTTATGGTTCAAGTTGATAGGGATGGTCAAGGCACTTCCTGAGGATGGCCTTAAAAGCCTAGAAACAAGATGAAAGATAGTATAAGAGTCTAAACACGTGAGACGGAAAAACACATTGCACACGAACCCTTTTATTCTACCAGTTTAATACCACAAACTCTAAGTCAAGCTAGCCCACGCATTGCTCACACAATCCTACAACCTTTCTTTCTCGATGCCAAAAGGTTATCAAGGACTTGCGAAGGAGCTAACAAAAACGTCAAGGACAACTTGGGTGCTAGGAAGGGGGTTTCATAGTTATCAGTAAACTTACTTCCATGATATCGAAAATACTAGCTTGATCAACATAATAACTCGCAACTCAATCGCAGAAGAATTAATACATAAACAAATGAGACGAAGTTCTATCATTCGAGTAATATAACATTCAGAGGAGAGGGAACACGCATCCTTTCGACCCAATACATCACAAGGATAAAAGCTAAAACAAGAAGAAACAAGCAGTAAAGGGAAATCTCCCATCATGACATCCAACCGAAAAATCAATGCAAGGAAAATTGGTTCGATTTCACGATAATTTTAAATAGAACAACAGTAGAAAAGTTTAGAAATATCTTTCCTGTTTCTCCAGCTTCAACAGGTCGTACATACTCCACACAGGCCAGAATAAAAACAATAGCATGAGACAAGGATGTGAGTACTGCTGCTGGCGATGTCAATGGGCCAAAAGTGATAACTGGATAGACTGATGGGGCAGAAAAATTAACAGTTGAGTCCTTTCGCAAATCCACCTCACACCGCCTCGTAGTGTCAGCTAGAATCCCATAAGCTTCCCCATTTGGAAAAACAGCCAACACCCATGGGTGGGACTGATATAGAGATGTCGTACTATCACCATAACCCCAAGCATTAGTGTTCCACGTAAAGACATGCTTGCCTGTAATACGGGGAAGTGTCAAGTTCCCCCTCATGCTTCACGAGCCACAAAGACATTCCAAATGTCACAAACACACATTAAAATAGAAATACGTATAACCATAACATCTCTCTCATCATGTGCCCTTCCAATCTGCTTCTTTTTGAAGGTGCACCAACTATTTAGCATTGCTTTGGTCTCTTGACTCGCATAAGCAACCACCCCAACTACCCATGCAAGATTTTTTTTTTAGTGCAACCTCGAAGCACAATGTTTGATGGCCCAAGTGGAATTCTTCTCGCCATCAATTTCCATGTTTTCAATGAAACCATATATGTTTCTTTTTTGGTTGTTCACAACGAATAAGGCCTGAAGCAGGTTCCCTTTCAGGCCTCTTAGCTGTAGTTTCTGGTCTGGCATATCTTGTTTTCAGATTTGATTCTCCATCAAGGTTAATTGTATGTACATACGCAATTCCACTTGGATAACTGGTTTCCAACAAAACAATATCACACAGATAGTTTCATTTGCAGTATCTTCAATACTTCACCTACCATTACATTCTTCCATTTCTTTGAGCTGAATTTGACACCCCGCAACACTTGTACCTCCCTATTATTCTCTTTCTTATCGAATGATGTCGACGCCAATCCTCATACCCGCTTTTTGATAGTCCACACACAAAATGAATAAAGAAAGGGAAAAGTGATACAGCTTATCCCAAAGATCACAAATGAGGCAAATAATTCAAGGCAAAGAATCACCAGAAATAAATGTAAGCAAGTCGATGAAACCGAACAAACAAATTCTTAGGCAAAAAAAAAGTAATGATGGTGTATTTTCTTGTCCGAATCTCGTTTCCAACAAATTCATATTTTTCATTTGTCGATTTGGGGTCATTGATATATATGATTCTATCATTTTGATTTTCATCATCTCGCTTGCAGGACGTTCCCCCTCTAAAACTCTCAAACCATCCCGCTTTGATGAATCTGTTGGCAGTCCGGCATTCTGCATTCTCTGGAGTGAAGGATTGTCTGGTGTGTTTGAAATCTCAAATGCGCCACCATGATTACGAATATCTCGAGGAATTTCCATCGGAGCAATGACCGATACATGTTCTCCTCCAATAACAAAGATTCCATGTAACCAAATCAGTGCAAAGCACTATCGCCTCCGTAAAGTCCACCATAAGTTGCTCGTTCGGAAAGGATGGTATGCGTGAAGTCTCAGGAAAAGATGAAGTTTGATCACCTCTGAAATGAATACAATAATGGCGGTGTCATCTCCCACAAGGCATTCGGCAAGTCACATTTGACGGCCCTGAGGCCCCTTCTGCAAAACCGCCTTTGCATCCACCACTTTTACCACCATCGTAAGCCCACTTTTTCCTGGACGCAATTGCACCACTTTCATGAATTCCTCCGCCATCTTCCTGAAAATATCTCAGATGAAGCTCAGTATGGAGATGTAATCCGACAGAGGCCTTGAAGTATTCAAGAAGTTCGGCCTTCTGAGGATTTGAAGCTGTGGACTATTTTACAAGAAGATAAGTGGGATGGCCAAGATCACTGCTGGCCTTTGCTACATGGCGACCAGTGTATCCTATTCTTCCACCAATATAATCCTGCTACCTTCATCTCCCAAGACATTTTCTCCAACATTGCATAGATCTCCTGTGCCTGTGGGTGTGATCTGTCACCAACACAAAAAGCATGCACCATTATTACGGCAAAGCAAACATGCTTCATGAATATTCTGATCTAAAACAGATCCACCTCCAAGAGACCCTCTTCCATGAGCTACATCGTAAAACAGTAAGGTCTCAGTAGAGAATCTTGTAAATAAATTTCATCGAGTTTCATTGGTAACACTCTCACTGTCACATAGTCAATTTAGAAAAAAATATCTTGAAGGAGAATCCCGAATTTGAGGATGCATTCAATACTGAATAGACAACAACAGAGTTAGACAACCTGCTTGCTGGAAGCGCTCAAAAAAGGCTTCTACTATACTGCAACATGCCTGTTGCCTGGCTAATCATCATCATGCAGTCATTGCTGTGGATTCCCAAACAAGACACACATCACAAAGACCCAAGGACACGTTTTCCTCCTTCCAATGCCTCGCAGCCCTTAAAAGACGCGGCCCAACACCCACCCATATGCATTTAATAACAAAATCAAAATAAGATCATGGTGGAGAAAAACGGACTCCACCTACTCCCACCGTCACACGCCACCCAGAGTTACAGATCATTTAAGAAGTGACATGATATGTCACCCATCCGCCACTCGAAAAGTGCATCAACTCCAAAGGATTAGTGTTAGGGGAGAGGAGCCATCTTCGTGAATTGGCCACTATTGGACAAGAATCGTTAATTTAATAGTCAATAGTAGAATATTCAAATCCCTAAACTCACATGAAAAGTTTCCAATAAATAGAAATAAAATGGCACTTTTTTTGTAATTAAATACTAGACAATAAAAAGTGTAAATTTTATTATATTAAGAATAAACATGATATTAAAAAGACAATAAATGATGCAAGTACTAATACATCTGTGTATTCAACATGTCTAGGCATATAAAAATTCAATCTATATTTTAAAATGAGTAGTGAAGATAACTCTCATTATTACAAACATTTATTTAAGTTTGAATATATTTTCAAACTTAAAAAGCCCATGTCATTTATAATCATACACACTTTCATTCACAAAATTGAAAGACTTCATTATCACAATAGGACACAACTCCAATCAAATACCACATTAAATTAAACTTTTTCAAATAATAAAATGTCAAGTCATATCCATACTGCCGCTTCTTTCCATCCCATCTACAAGCATTAATGGTAAACCTACAAAAAAAACACAAATATGTAAGGCTCAAGAAACACTATGCATTTATTGAAGGGTGGAATTCAAACAAATATATCTCATCTAAGAATTCACCATAGCCATTAGATTTATCATCTCATCACTCTCAATCCACACTCACCAGTTTCAACCAATCACAAACAAGCACATGGATCAAGCACCCAATAACACTTCAACAACTTCTATATATACATTCCATTGTTCAACAATCAAATTTCATAATTTTTCCCAGCAAACTTGAAGCATCAACCCAATATTATTTGCGGTTCTTGATTTTGGTAAGAATTTCAATTCTTCCAATATTGAAACAAAATTATTTGCATTCTCGGCTCAAGTCTTTTTCCATTTGTAGGAAATTATCTTTGAATATAGATATTCTAGTTTAGTTATTCTACACAGAAACCCTGCAAATAATATATATATGAAACATGCATAAAATAGTTTTTTTTTCATTTTATAGTTCAGTTTATTATACTGGCAGAAAACCTGCAAATAATATTCCTAAATTCCCAAGCAGCTTGGAAAAGTAAATTACCTGCAACTTAAAAAAAGGTAAATATAATATAAACAACTACCAGCAACATGATATTCATTAGCTAGTTTTGTATTATATACAAGTATAAAATAAGAAAATGATATATATATATACACACACTCATTAATGGTGTGTATATAAAACTCAAATTGAGTTAATCTTTTTCGGCATAACTTATTTGCAAGTTTTTTGTGTGTCTGGAAGCTTGAACTAGACCCATTTTATGCATGTTTCATATATATATCTTATTTACAGGTTTAATGTGCCTGAACTAGAATATCTATATTTATACTAAGTCATTTTCCTGTACACAAATAGATATATGTATACACATATGCATACTACGCTTTCTATACACACAAAAACCTGCACATAAGAAGGTAGTGAATTTATAAATCTATGTAATTTGAGCTTCATATACACACTGCAATTGACAATAGTAGTATTTACATATATAAAACCGGAGTAGATAATGAATATCGTGTTGCTGGTAATTATTCATATTATATTTAATTTCTTTTTAGTTTCTGGTGCCCCACACATTTTCAATTTGGTATTCAATTTAAATGTTATTACATTTAATAGAAAAACTATATATATATATATATATATACCCATATATATGTATATATATATATATATATGATATATATATATATATATATGTATATTATATATGTATATATATATATATATATGTATATATGTATATGTGTATATATGTATATGTGTATATATGTATATGTGTATATATGTATATATGTGTATATATGTATATATGTGTATATATGTATATATATATATATATATATATATGTATATATGTATATGTGTATATATGTATATGTGTATATATATATATATATATGTATATGTGTATATATGTATATGTGTATATATATATATGTGTGTATATGTATATGTGTGTGTGTGTATATATATATATATATATATATATATATATATATATATATATATATATATATATATATGCATATAAAATCATAACCTATGCTTATGTGGTATATATATTAACAATATATATTCTGTATATATATATATATATATATATATATATATATATATATATATATATATATATATATATATATGATATATACATATATATATATTATATATAATCAGTGATTCAAGTGTTGGTTGTTCATATTATTTCAAAATGCACTGATAATATTCCTTTCTTGTATTTTTTAGGTGTTATTTGCTAACATGAGGAGAAAACGATCACTCAAAAGAGTCCGCCCTGCTTACGCCAAAACAAGAGGAGTCATATTTCCACCAACTGAACCAGACGAAGATGAGGTTGGCAACAATGGACCACAACTACAGGCTACAACTGTCCAAGTCACTGGAGGGGCAGCAACAAAAAAAATCAGAATACGTGGAGATTGGGATGAGACTAACATGAATAATGCCATTAAAGAAGTCAAAGAATATGGTTCCTCAACACATGGTGCTGCAAGAAAGTGGGGCATACCTCCAAGCACACTTACTTCATGGTTGTTGGGGATAACCACTAAGAAAACAAAGGGACCACCCACAATTCTTACTAAAGAAGAAGAGCTTGAGTTGGTGCAATGGTGTCATGAAATGGCTGATATGGGACATGGGTTAGAAATCTCACAACTTAAAGCATATGTGGCACAAATATGTGAATCTAGATCCACCCCATTCACAGATGGTATCCCTGGAAACTCATGGTGGGCAGGTTTTAAAAGAAGACACCCAGATTTAATTTTGAGGACAACAGAAGGCCTTGATAGAGATAGGGCTGTAAGTCTAAGACCATCTATTGTTAATTCTTTCTATCTAAATTTGTCCTCTGTTTATAAAGCTAACTTGTATGAGCCAAGAAAAATATGGAATTGTGATGAAACTGGATTACAAGCAGGAAGAAATTGTGGTATGAGAGTGCTTGCTAGAAGAGGAAGTAGAAGTGTCCCATACATAATCCCAAAAATTAGAGAATGGATAACCATATTATGTTGTGTCAATGTTGCTGGACAAAGCATCCCTAGTTTCTATCTTTTCAAAGGGAAGAAACAATTGCAGAATTACATAGCAGGTTGTGAGCCTGGTGCTTGCATGGCAGCACAACCTCATGCATGGATGACAAAGGAGTTATTTATGAAATGGTTGCATCATTTTGCAGCATGTGTGCCTGGTGGTGTGTCTCCAACTAACAGGCATTTACTAATTTTTGATGGTCATGGTTCTCATGTGGCTCTAGGAACAATTCAAGAGGCGCGGAGTTTGGGGATAGATTTACTTACTTTACCAGCACACACTTCTCACAAATTACAACCACTAGATGTCAGTGTTTTTGCTCCATTCAAAAGTTACTTCAAAGAGGAGAGGCGTAAATGGCTATTTGAGAAACATGGGATAGATGTCAATAGGGCAGAATTAGCTACATTGGGGAGTAGGGCTTTCCAAAAGGCTCTTTCCCCTGAAAATATTAAAGTAGGTTTCAAGAGGACAGGTATATGGCCTCTTAATCCACATGCCTTGGATGAGGACATGGCACCTAGCAGAACATTTGACACAACTAGTCGAGATGAATCACATGCAGTAGAAAATATATTAAGGCTAGCTAGAGATAATTTAGAGGTGTCAAGCAGTGAGTTGTGTAGTGAAGATGTTGAGATTGTGCTCAACACACAAACAAGTAAAGAATGTGATGCTGAACATATTGAACAAAATACAAATGAATCTGTTCAACAACAAGCTTCAACTCAGACTAGAGGGAGTCAATTCAGTGAGTCACTAGCACTACCTACCCAAGTTAGTTGTCCTGATTGGATGAAAGAAGTTGCTCTTAATCTTGGTGTCAATTTGAACAACATCGAAGAAGACACCTTATGTACTCCCTCACAACCATCAGTACTTCATGAGTCAGATGTGGTCCACTACTTTGTCAACACTCTAGATGAGGAACAAATTGATGCAGCAGAGTCAGAGGAAGCATATATTAGAACAGAAAATTGTGACAAAACTTTTGAGGAAAACAGAGGACAAAGTTCCATTTCTAAATTTTTGAAACTTCCAATGGAAAGGGTGAAGGTTTCATCAAGGTCAAATTGCAATGATGGAATACGATTAAGTAGAGAATCCCAACTAATCACTACCAATCAATATATGGAGCTGCTCAAGGAAAAAGAGAAGCGAAAGAAAGAAATTGAAGAGTTGAAGCAAAGAAAAAGGGTACAGATGCAAGAGAAGAAGGCAGAGAGAATTGCTGGAAGGGAATGAAAGGAACAAGAGAAGATCGAAAAGGAAATTAGAAGGAAAGAAAAAGAACATCATAAATCAATGCAGAGGCAAGAAAAAGAGATGAAGAAAGAGCAAGAAAGGATCCAAAGAGACCAAGAAAGGAAGGAGAAAGAGTTTGAGAAGGCAAGAAGGGAGTTGGGAAGGCAAAGGAGACTTAGTACTCCACAAAATCCTTTTCCTGAAGAACACCCATTATTGAGGGAATTAATTTCCATGCATTGTCCCCAGTTGATGTCAGTACATAATGTTCAACCTGGGGTAAGTGGTTCCTATCCATCCTCAACACTACCTTTGCAGGAAACCAACATTGGAACTCAACCACTAACATGCAACACATCAACTTCAAGCATGGTTACAGATTCACCACCACTATTTCCTGGTTTTTGGAAGCAGGTGCCATAGATAGTATAAAAAAATTTGGAGGCTTGTTAGGGCCATTCGAATAGTATATAACAGATATATTTTGATAATTTTGTGGGCCAAATATATTTCTAATCGTTGTAAGGCCATGGCTGTTTTTTATTGTTGTACTCGTAGCCACATATGATATCATAAGTAATAGATGACCAATATATGTTTTTATATGTACACTTGCTTGAAATATGTAATGAAAAACAACATAGTTTCATATTTTCTCTAAAACAACTCTGTTCCATAAAAGAGAATCAAACTGTGTTTCATATATATCTCTAAAACAACTCTGTTCCATAAAAGAGAATCAAACTGTGTTTCATATATATCTCTAAAACAACTCTGTTCCATAAAAGAGAATCAAACTGTGTTTCATATATATCTCTAAAACAACTCTGTTCCATAAAAGAGAATCAAATTGTGTTTCATATATTTCTCTAAAACAAAATCATAATATCTTTTCTATTTTCAACAAATTAGATGCAATACGATTGATAATATTTTATCCAAATTGAACACAACAATCATGCTCTGTTCCTATCATTGCCTTAGTGAGGGTAGTATCCTCACCTCTCTTGCCAATATCAATGAGGGCAGTACTTGTAAGGATGTTCATTCATCTGATTCCCTGCAAAAAAAAAGGATGCAAAAGAACAATTCATGATCAAATGGTTAGAAATATAGTTCTTCTTAAAATTTGTATTTAGATTGTAACCAGGTAACAAAATATTTCCCATGGTATTTTTTGTGTTCAAAAACACAATTCACCTGCAGCAAACTGTGGCTTTCTGGATTTCTGCGTTTCCATAAATGGCCATTTGGAGTGACCAAAAGTAGTTCCTATTGCATCGCCAAAAACTTGTCAGTCTTTCTCTCTCTCTTTTCAATTGATAAGCCAAAGTTACAGGGAATACTTTATTTTTTTCTATTCTACAGGACCACAGTCGAAAAAGTAGTACAAGATTAGAAAACTTGCCCTTGTAAGCTTGCAAATAAGAGGATTTTTCCTTGCAGAATTTGTCATAAGCCAGCTAAAACATCCATGAATCTGTTTTCAGAGCTTTATCACACTGCAAATTACAACAACAAATAGTCGTTACTTCTACTGCCAGCGGATTTCAAACTACATAGAAAACCAGGGATTTCAATGTATACGTACCTCCTTACAAGTCTTCGTTGCAGCTTTGATGAAGTTTTTCCTGTACAGTGTATGTCAACAATTACAAACTAAGTATTTGAAAGCATTGACAGAGAAACGATGAAAAAGGGCATTGTGGGGTTGCCTTTCTTTGACATATATGAGCTTCGCCCCTTCTAGTATGGCCTTCTCTTCAGATGAAACGCTGAAACACAACAATTTCATAGCTTAAACCAAACAATGAATAGCTTAAACCAAACAAATATGTAATGAAAAACAACATATGACACTTGCTTGAAATATGTACCTCTGCGTGAACAACAACCCGAATCCCTCTGCGTGAACAACAATCCAATCCCTCTGCGTGAACTAGCAACACGAACAACTACCCAATCCAATGTCGCAGATCTTGAACCCAGAAAAGGAAATGAAAATGAGCTAAGATATTTCAAACCATAATATTACCTAGATGAGGCTCCTGACCTCCATAGCGACCAACGTGAAACAAGGAAAATAGCTTCGAGATCTGCAAAATGGAGATCTGTACACAGTCGATGGAGGGAAATTAATGAAAGGCAGGTGGAGTAAACACTGTAATGAATGGCGCAGGTTTGCATGTGTGACGGGTGGCACTCCCTTACCAACTGGCGGTGGTGTTCACAATTATCACTTAAATGCAGTCCATCTCCCATAATACGTTGCCAAAAAATCAATAATCACTTAACAATAAAAAATGTTTGGTAATTTTTAATACACCTTGTTATATTTAAAAGTAGTTTTTATATTAAATTTAATACCATTAAAATTGAATAGTATTACCTTTTTTTTGTTCCATTATTGGATGATGAAACTTCAATGAATAGTGTATGGTTTTTTAACATGTAATTTTAATACCTTGCAAAAATTGCTTTAGAAAATGCATGTGGGATGATCACTTTAATACGTAACGAAATTTGCAAGTGGAAAACATGTTAAAGTATAAAAGGGCGTTTTTAAAAAGTAAAATTTAAAATATATGTGTGTGAAAATAGACCCTTAAATTCAATTCGCGATGACTGGCTCCTCTCCCCTATGCAAACGTTAACACTTTTCCCACGTGAGTACGTTTATATTAACCAACGCCAAGCGCCGAACACGTAGCTTCTCTCCACCCCTGAATAATGTCGGCGGATGCCATATATATATCTTTTGCCTCTGACGGTGCTGATGAATCAAAGGAATAGGAATTTCAGTGTAAAGATTAGTAGATATTAGAGATGAGCCAGAGACAGCCAAGGAGAGGCGATATGTCCAAGGAGGCGCCGATTACGTACGGAGACATTTTCCATGTGACGGGAAATTTGGCGGCGCAGCCCATCACCAGAGGGGACGCGGCGCTCATGCAGAGCGCGGAGACGAGGGCGCTCGGGCAGACGCAGAAAGGCGGCGTGGCCTCTGTCATGCAGGCGGCGGCGCGGGCGAACGAGAGAGGCGGGGTTGTGGTGGATGGAATAGACGACGCTACTCTCGCCGCCGCACAGGGGATGGCGGTCACTGAGACCTTTGTCCCCGGCAAGGTGGTCACCGTCGAGTACATCGCCGGGCATGCTGTCAGCACGGTTGTTCAACCCGCGCCAATTGATCACGTCACCGCCGCCTCCGCCGACGTCACCATCGGAGAGGCGCTGGAGGCGGCTGCGATGAGGGCGGGGAAGAAGCCGGTGGAGCAAAGCGACGCCGCCGCAATCCAGTCGGCGGAGCGACGGGCAACGGGCTTCCCGGAGACGTTGCCAGGCAGCCTCGCCTCCGCAGCGCAGTCAGCCGCCGAACTCAATCGTCGATTACCTTCCGACGAGAAAACCACCCTCGCAGATGTTATTTCTGTAACTAATTTCCAACTCCGCCTGTTTTTTAAATTTTCTTAACCGACTGGAATTCCAAAAATGGCATGGAAATAATTTTTATTTGATGCAGAGTGCGACCGTGGATCTTCCGGCGGACAAGGTGGTGACAATCGAGGATGCGCAGAAGATAAAAGAGAGCGAAGCGAGGCAAAGCGTGAGTGGAGATGTGTATCCAGGTGGCGTGGGAGAGACAATGGAGGCCGCCGCTCGAATCAACGAAGCATGCCTTCCTCACTTTCCGCAGAAACCACAAATATGATTATATATACATGTTTTTGTATAGCCTCTCACCACAGGGCCAAATGCAATCTTTCTGAAAGCGCAGAGAAAATGCGTGTATATAATTATGGATACTTAATATACATATCATATTTCTATTTTCTGTTATTTGTTTTTGAAAGTATCCCTCTCAACTCCAGACTATTGGAGAATTGAGGTTGGAATTAGTGGTTTACTGGTTTGTACACACCGAGTTTCCGAATTTTCCAACTGCTGTCGTGTTCCCGTATTTTTGTTCGTTGATTATTGATTATTGGTCTGAGTTGAATTATGTGGGGGTTTGAGTTTTACGGACGAAGTTTCTATTTGTTTCTTATGATTTTAAATTATAGTTTTTCAAAGTATTTTAAAATTTAAAGATCAGATTAGAGTTTCAAAGAAGCACAATAACAATCAATAATTTGTAATGAATGGAACTTAAAAAAAAAAAAAAGGGTTTTTATAGTATTTTTCCGTAATTTATTAAATAATTTCTATTTTACTAATATTTTAAACATTCTCTAAATTTTAGATTAATATTTATTAACTTGTAAATGTAAAAAAATGAGTGTAATGTTCCATTTTGACACGACCAAAAACTATAACATAGACTTGCAAAATTTTGACAATTTCTTTGTTTTAAAATATATTTATTATAACGTTTGAATAAAATTTAACCATGACTTGGTTAGTTCAAAAGTATCTAACCAACATACTAAATAGTACACCAATTTATGGATGGTTGCGTCGTATGACTTAGGGTTTTCCATTTTTGTTTCCATTAACTCCAATCTTCGCACACACCCCCTTAGGAGCATAAAGGATAAGTACAACTACCAGGGTCATAACTTTGTCAGCAAAAATTATCGAAAGATAATATTATCACTATATAAATGTTAAACAATTTAATTACTTATTTATTTAAACTCCTACTAGAATAAATTTTTTTTCCATATTATCCGATAACATATATACTAACCATATACAAAACAATACAAGGTCACCTTAAAAAGAATTCCTCTATTTACCTTGATTTACCAAAATAGTCTATCTACTAGCAATCGCATGTGTACAATGCAATGTGAACGCCGAACGGTATATGTTATTTGATTTAGAGGGATAGTTATTACTTTTGTAGTTGATGTTGATAAGGGGTGTAATTGATTTTGTAAGTGTAGGAATATAGATGAAGCATTACATTTAAAGGTTCAATCTCTATGTTTCAAATTTGTTACAAATTCATACATACATTTGTAAATCTCGTATCATGAGTGGTAGCACTTTGTGCACTATTTTATTTGAACTAAACATGAATACATGAAGACTTCCGTACATTTGCATATTTTATATCATGAGTGGTAGCCTTTTGAACATGTCATTGTCTGTAGTTGTGCTTGAACAGGTCCCAAGTGCAATTTATGTCATGTGCGTTTGGTGATAGTGATGATCAACCATAATTGAAGCATACAGCCACAAGATTCTTACTTATTTCGAGTTTTTTAACCAATATAACACAAAGTTGTGTATTAAGGAAATTGATGCAACTTAAAAGGAATTCTTAAAATATTCATCTCTGAACAAAACACAATGTATTGGAGGCAAGATAGTGAAGGAAGCAATCAAATAAGCTAGATAAGTTCTTCAGTTAAATGCAATATTTCTTGAAGGCATTTTGTCAAACATGTAATTGATAATTGTTCTTTGGTGAATCAGAAGATTCTAGCCTTTTATACATGATGCTCACTCTTTTTCTTGTTGGAAGATATGATGCTTACTTTGAATTGACTTGATCTTTCTTTTTCTTTCTGTCAAGTTTTGTGATTGAAATATATATTTTTTCAATTATAGATTTTGTTGAATTTCCTTGGGCTTAGATGCCATTACCAAGGGGTATCTCTTCCATCATTATCACTGGCAACTTGCACATGATCTTGTTCGTTGGGTGTGATGTGTGGCCCCAAAGTGATTTGGATGGGTTGAGGTATAATGGTCCTTCATTGGAGTTGCATTAGAATATACCACAAGGATCTAGCACACACTTACGACCATCCCCACATCTTGTAATTAAATAAGAACACTCTTCCATCCAATCAAAGCCGGTTTATATAAATTCTTCAGAGAAAAATAAAAAAATATTCACAGTTAGTTTTGAAGCTCAATTTGGTTAAGGATATAAGAAGAAAATGCAACGAAACACAATAGCTAAATTTGATTAAGCATTAAATTGCCATGCAACTGTACATTGGAAAATTTTCCACTAATATACATAATATAAAAATAAAACATGAGCAAGAAGACCTTGGCAATTATGATATAATTTAAAAAAATGTAAACCATAAATAATGAAGAAAAATAGAGTAGCCACAACCGTACCTCATGCTTAATTCAAAAGAGTATTTTAACACAAAAGTATGAAAATTCTATTGCGATCCGATTATTAATCTCCTATATGAAAATATTATTTAACCGCCGAAAACTAATTCACAACTAATATCAAAAATAACACACTACCGCAACTTCACTAATAAAAATACGAAAAGAAATGCGTAACACAATGAACACAATATTTTTGGACAAATTGTCCTTGGAAAAACCCCTAAGGGAAAACCAGTTCTATAGATGAGAAATTATATTAACTTCAGCAAATTAAGAGATACAAAGATTCCTTGCCTCTTCTTGCGTAACTCCGACAATCTCCCAACTTCTCTCGCTGATATTCCCCACTGCTATCCCCAATGCTATCACTGCGCCCTTGCTAACACTGCAAGACTGTTTGCTATCACTGCAAACTTACAAACTCATTTGCTAGCACTACAAATGCTTCTCAAAAATTATATTCTCCAAATGCCCAATGACCTCCTTTTATACTACTCTCATTGTTAAACCAACGTACGAGATTGATTCTTAATCAACGGTGAGATATATAACAACTTAACAACCATAACAAATAGGTTGCAGTAAGGTGTCACTAAAGGAAATAAACAATTAGAAAATAATTAATTCATACTTAACAATAAGATAACTATTATCTAATCTTAGCAAAGGGACAAACAACTGCCTAAGCTAACAAACTAACACTCCTCTTAGTGAGGAAGTCGTTCTGCACGACACCCATCTTATCTCTGAAGAAGATAAAATTTTCCTTCCCCAATGCCTTAGTCAGAATGTCTGCTACCTGCTCCTCTATAGGTATGTATTGTAGCTGAACAATACCTCGTTGTACACAATCCCTGATGAAGTGATACTTGATATCTACATGTTTAGACCTATCATGAAACACTGGATTCTCAGAAAACTTGATGCAACTCTGATTTTCGCAGTGTATCACAATAGTCTCAACCTTCTGACAAAACAAGGCCACTAGCAACTTCCAAAGCCATATAGCTTCACATGTCGCCATGCTAGTTGTAATATATTCTCGCATTCGCTTCTTGCTGAACCAAGAAACAACTCTTGATCCTAAACTGAAACAACACCCTGAAGTGCTCCTTTTGTCTGTTGTACTGCCTGCCCAATCTACGTCAGTATAGCCTATTAGCTTGATTCCTTCACCTCAAACATATCTGATCCCATACTCAATTGAACCACGCAAATAATGCAACACATGCTTGGCCGTTGTCTAATGCACTCTCTTTGGCTCAACCATGAACTGACTAAGAGAGTTTACTGCAAATGCTATATCCAGCCTGGTGTTGACCAAATACATGAGCAAACCAATTAACTGCCTATATAAGGTGGGATCTACATCTTTGTCCTTAGATGTATCTACCTTCCTCCAATTAGTGATCATAGGTGTAGACATGGCTTTGCAATCCTCCATCTTGAATCTCTTCAAGATTTCAATGCAATATTTCCCTTGACCAAGGAAAATCTCTCCATTTGTTTACCACACCTCCATGCCTAGAAAATAGTGCATGAGTCCCAAGTCCTTCATCTTGAACTCTTCTACAAGGTCCCTCTTGCAATCCTCTATGAGCCCTAGTGCACCTGTAAGAAACAAGTCATCTACATATAGAACAAGAATGAGAGCCTCGCCCCCAACCACCAAGTAGTAGAGGTTAGCATCTGCCTCACTCTTCACAAAGCCCATTTTCTGCAAGTATGTATCAATGTGCTCATACCATGCTCTAGGAGCCTGCTTGAGTCCGTACAAGGATTTCATCAATCTACACACGTGGGTCTCTTTGTTGTGTGCTACAAAGCCTTCTGGTTGTTCTATGTATACCTCCTCCTTCAATTCACCATTAAGGAATGTTGTCTTGACATCCATTTGATGGATCTGCCATCCCATCTGCATTGCAAATGAGATTACAGCTCGTATAGAAGTATACCTAGCCACTGGAGCAAATGTCTCCTCATAGTCTATTCCCTCCTTCTGAGAGAACCCCTTTGCCACAAACCTTGCCTTGTATTTCTCGATGCTACCATCTACACCGTGCTTTATCTTGAAGATCCAAGTGTGATCCAACTACTGCCCTATTTGATTGGTCTAGGCACTACCTCCCACACATCATTATGCATTATTGAAGTATATTCCTCAACCATAGCATCTTGCCATACCTGATGTTGTGCAGCCTCTTGATAGCTGGAAGGTTCACTATCTACCAACTGGCTGACTAATGCCACATAGTCATTGAACTTGGCTGGTTCTTTCCTTTGTCTCGTACTCTTCCTAGGAGCTCCCACAAACTCCTGAGTATCCCTTTGTGTGTTTTGAACCTCACGGTTCCTGCTGCCAACTGTAGAGGATGAAATATCAACCTCTAAATCTTCTAGATGCATATCCTGTTGCACCAGTTGCTCCATACTCTGTGAATCTTCACTACCTGAGTCTATGCTTGTACTAGTAACTGTACTTGAGCTTTGTTGCCCTTGACTTGGACTTGGAGCTTTTGTTGGCTGCTCACTTTGATCATCTTCTGGAAAATATTTGGACCTTCTAAACGCTTTGTCCTCCATGAACTTGACATCATGTCTAACAATAATTCTTCTAGTCCCTGGAATAAAAATCCTATATGCCTTTGAAGTTTCACTTTGTACCCAACAAGGTACCCCTTCTCTGTAGTCTGATCTAACTTGGTACATGTATCTTCTGGAATATGAAAATATGCCAAACTCCTAAATATCCTGAAGTGACCTACATCTAGCTTCTTCCCTATGAAAGCTTCCTCTGGTGTCATCTTCCCTAGTACCTTGTGTGGAACCCTATTCTGAATGTAAATTGTTGTACTACACACCTCTGCCCATAGATAGTGGGGCATGTCCTAGTCATGTAGCATAACCCTTGTTTCCTCTGATATAGAATGGTTCTTCCTCTCAGCAACTCCATTCTATTGTGGATTGTAAGGAACCATCCACTCTCTCTTGATTCCTTCTCTGGTACACAAATCCTAGGAAGTCATTTCCTTTGTACTCGCCTCCATTATCTGACTAAAGAACCTTTATCTTCCTTCCTGTTGAGTTCTCCGCAAGAGCCTTGAACTCTTGGAAGCGACTGAAAACCTCATCCTTGGTCTTCAAGAAGTATATCCAGGTCTTCCTAGAGAAATCATCAATAAATGTAACATAGTACACATATCCTCTGAGAGACTTTGTCGACATTGGTCCACATACATCTGAATGTACTAGATCAAGAACACCCTTAGATCTATTGTCACTCCTTGGAAAAGATGCTTTCGCAAACTTCCCCAACACACATCCCTTACATACATCATCATGCTCTGTGCTCACCTCTGGAACACCTGTCACTATCTCACGAAGCAATTTAAGTGCTCCATGATGAATATGGCCCATCCTCCTATGCCATAGCTCTCCAAGATCTCTAGGATTACTGCTGCTCATAAGTGCCTTAGGAGTATCAAATTGTAACCTATAAAGGTGACCACTCCTAACTCCAATAGTTATGGGTGATTTCCAATCCTTGTGCTTAATCAACACATGTGTCCCTCTAAAAAGTACATTATACCCTTTATCCTGAAGAACAAATACAAAAATCAGATTCATACCTAAGCCTGGCACATGCAAGACATCATGAAGTGGAACTATCTTTCCATTCTCCCTCTGAAACTTGAACAGTCCCTTTCCCAACTGGGTTGAGCTTGGACAAGTTCCCCATAGAAATCTAGATATTGGTGTCCTCCTCTTGTAATTGGAGAAGTACTCTCTAACTCCTGTCATATGAAATGACGCCCCACTATCTATATACCAAACACACTGTGAGGTTGAGCTGACCATACAAGCTATGAGTGCAAACTCATCCTCCAATCTCCTAGAGAGCTCCTCTGCACTTGCTAAAGCCACCACCTAGTTCTTGCCCTTCTTATCATTCTTCTTCCTTTGTGGGCAGTTACTAACATAGTGGCCAAACTCATGACAGCCATAGCACTTGACCTTAGACATGTCCTTCTTCTTCTCACTTTGAGAATTTGATCCTTTGCTAAATCCCTTCTTTGCTTTCCCTTTTCCCGCTAGGGCAATGTTTTCTTGTTCTCCCTCACTTTTCTGACTCTTGTTGGCCCCATTGACAAGACTTAGTCTAAACTCCTCCTGAGTGAAATCAGTCCATAGTCGATCCCAACTCGGTAAGGTGTCTCGTCCACTAACAACTTGAACAAAGACATCCCACTATTTAGTAAACCCATTTAGGGCTATTCTTACTAGCTCATCATCATCTGGCTTATCTCCAATAGCTGCTAACTCATCCTTGATGAGTCTAAGCCTGGTGAGGTAACTTGTAACGTCTTCTCCCTTGTTCATCCGGGTATTCTTCAACTTTTCTCTGAGAATCAGCTTCCGGTTAGTGGTAGCATTCTGGTACAGATTCAGAATGGCATCCCACATCTTCTTTGTCGTATCTAACTCGGAGATGTGTGGAACAATATGATCCTTGACACCATCAAGGACAATCCTCCTCACCTTGGCATCCTCTTTCTTGTATGCTGCAAGCTGTGTTGCATCTGTAGGTACAGTTACAATAGTGGTAACATAATCCTTTATACCATTCTCTTCCAACAATAAAGAAATTCTGGCCTTCTAGACACCAAAATTTGAGGCACCATCTAATCTGCTTCGATCTCTCAAACCAGCTAAAGCCATCTCAAAGGATAAAAGTAAAAAGAATTTAAAGAGATCAAACTAGGTTATAGAAACCCTCAATTTCTTTCCTAGGGCAAACCTTTTCTACCCTTAACACAACTCTGATACCATGTGAAAATTCTATTGCAGTCACTGATTATTAATCTCCTATCTTAAAAGATTATTTAACTGCCGAAAACTAATTCACAGCTAATATTGAAAAATAACACAACTGCAACTTCACTAATAAAAATACGGAAAGAAATGCGTAACACAAAGAACACAATATTTTCGGACAAATTGTCCCTAGAAAAACCCCTAAGGGAAAACCAGTTCTACAGATGAGAAATTATATTAACTTCAAAAAATTAAGAGATACAAAGATTCCTTGCCTCTTACTGGTAGAACTCCGACAATCTCCCAACTTCTCCCGCTGATATTCCCCACTGCTATCCCCAACGCTATCACTGCGCCCTTGCTAACACTGCAAGACTGTTTGCTATCACTGCAAACTTACAAACACATTTGCTAGCACTGCAAATGCTTCTCAAAAACTTGTATTCTCCAAATGCCCAATGACCTCCTTTTATACTACTCTCATTGGTAAACCAACGGCCAAGATCGATTCTCAATCGACGGCTGAGATACATAACAACTTAACAACCATAACAAATAGGTTGCAAGGTGTCACTAAAGGAAATCAAAAATTAGAAAATAATTAATTCATACTCAACAATAAGATAACTATTATCTAATCTTAGCAATGGACAAACCGTTGTCCAAGGTAACAAACTAACAAAAAGCCCCTATGGACAAATGGGTTACAAGATAGAATTTTTTTTAATAAAATATAATATCCAAAAATATTGTGAGTAAAAGTATGTTTTCAATTTGACACACAAAATTTCATAATTTAAATACCTATGAAAAAAATTATTTGTGGCCAACTCATGTTACTACCACTTACCGCCATGATGCACTATCAAATTGTTGTGAAATCACTTATTTCTCCTTCTAGTCTTATTGCACTCCACACAAATTAGCAATGGCCATGATGGTTGGCCATTGCATGGTTCTCTTTGGGCTCTAATACCAAATTGAAGGAAGAAAGGAGAAAAAAAAGGTAAAATAAACAAATACTGAATCCCATGGAAACCTAAATATTGAAAATACTAATTCTAGAAAGTTCAAATGACTGAATTCTAAAGATGAAAGAAATATTGAGGGATGGCTTTCATGTAGCAGTACTACTCACTTATACCAGATGCAAATTATGACGAGTGGTATAAGGACAACAAAGACTTGCCAAGAAACCTGAGACATGACTATTACAATTCCAAAAAGCTGAATAACTGCAAAGGCTAAGCCTCCTAGTCTGTAAGGGATGTTTGTGTCTACCGTACTCTGGTCTGCAAATAGAAAAGAACGGTTACAATAAGCAGGAATTGCAACTGAGACTATACCAACAGTCCTCACTAGACATCGCACCTTGAAGAGATGTCAGTTTAGAGCATATGAAGCTATAGTCTACCGTGATATTGTCATTTACTATTGAAGTCATATTACTTATGACGTCAGTCTAGTTTTCTTGGCCCTCTTATGGAATATATGCCTGTAGCCTACTCCTCAATGTTAGATGATCTAATTTTGTGCTTTGATACGATTACAAACATAATAAGTTTTACCAACGTATCCTACAATTGACTGAATAAGAGGCAGGCAAAACAAACAACTTATTTATTCAAATGTCATCTTGTTTCTGAAGCTTTTACCAAGACAATGTTGTTGAATTGCAAACATGTACTCACCTGATTCAAGATGCGTCCAGATGGTGTTGAATCAAAAAATGACATGGGTGCATGGAAGATGCATGTTAGCATGCTTGTGAAAAGCCTCTGTGAAGCTTCAAGGGCAGTAGTTGCTAGAAACAATGATCTTACCAGAGCTCCCAATTGCAAGTACTATATAGACAAGAAGAATATCTGTGCTACTGATTGTAGTCATTTGGTTTTCTGTTGGAGGAGTAGACCAAGCCATCCAGTAATTGCTACTAATTTGTAAAACTTGGAATATAATTTGGGCTGCTAATATGATAGGAATCAGAGATCTCTTATATGCAGCAGTTACGAATGCAGAGTAAACTGTCAATTTGACCCTCCCTGTTTCTCGTTCTTCTACCTGTACAATCTGCTGTAATTTTTTCTCGTTGGTTCTTGGTGCTTGATCTCTTACAGCCTCTTTTTGATGCACTTCTTCCAATTCATTTCTCAAGGCATTGCAGAATCCATTTACAATAATGTCTTCTTGTGGAATTACCACTCTACCTTTCTCTGCTTCACCAACAGTATGCAAAGCTTGATGGTGTGCACCAATTAGCTTTAAAATATCTGCACTACTCTGTAGGAGATCTTCATACCTTCCAACTTGAGCTATCATTCCATCATGCATAACCTGTTGAGTGGTCCATCTAGATCAGGAAAATGCAAAGGAATGAAATGTTCTACAATGCATTTGTAACACTATATGATGATACCAAAGCTACCATTTGCTGTTGAGAAAATATTCATTTATTTCATTGATAGATGGTCACAAATTTGCAAGCACATAAAGCAAGTTTACCAGTATAAGATCTGATGCGGGTAAGAACTCCATTTGGTGTGTAGCATACACAATTGTCTTCGACTTTAAAATTCCATGCAAACACTCCTGTGATATTAGATGGTCAATTGATAAGACACATTTAGTTTTTAAGTTCAAGGAATAACATTAATCACAATCTATTGTAAAAAACATTCAATTCTAATTGGAGCCAGTGAAAATCTTACATTAAAGAGCTGAGCTCCTGTATGTGCATCCACGACACTAAAAGGGTCATCAAGAAGATATATATCTGCATCTCGGTAAATAGAACGAGCAAGCTGTATTCTTTGCTTTTGTCCACCACTTAAATTGATTCCCCTTTCTCCAATCTCTGTCTGATCCCCATGAGAAAACAATTGCAGGTCCTTATTCAAAGCACAGGCTTCGAGAACATTTTCATACTTGCTTCTATCCATCATTTTTCCGAAAAGGATGTTATCTTCAATTTTTCCAGTTTGAATCCATAGAGTGTGTGGAACATAAGCTTTAGTACCTCTGATCTTCACAATCCCTGCTAGCTTGGGTATTTCACCCAAAATATCGGCAAAAGGTTGGATTTTCCTGAACTGACCGACCCACAGATTGCAACTTTCATTCCTTGTGTTAGATGCAAATTTATCCCTCTTAATGTTGATCTTTTTGAAAGATGATCCCATGAAAACTCTGCATCTTTAATCTCAATTGCAATGTCAGTTGAATAACCCTCTGGTATATTTTCTATTGCATTGGATTGAATCTTCTTCCTGTAAAAATGTGGAAATTCTGTCCAGCGACACCTTTGTTTGAGCAAGCATAGAAACTAATTCTGGGAGATTATAGATAGGGGTCTGAAGTATCCTAAAAGTTGCCAGAGCAGAAAGAACTCTACCTGCCATTAGAGTGATCCCCATTAGCACACAGGAACCAAAGGTAGCAACATACCCAATCGTTGGTGCTGCCCAATAGAGAAAAGTCGCTACAACAAACTCTTAACCCAAGTTGTTGGGCTCCAAAATACCATTAGAAGCCGAGACCACGAGCTCCCCAATCTTGAGACTACTACCATCTTTATATTTGATAACCAAAATCACAGAGACCCTTCAAATTGATAGGCACCCACCTCACCAAATCTGTTGGAAAGTAGTATAAAAAAATCTGCAACATCCGCGAAAATCCTCTTTGTTCTGTTTGTCCTCCTCCTAACGCCCACAATAGTTCGCCCCAAATATTCCAGTTGGCCTTGCTTCGCACCAATCTTCACCCCCAATATTCTAGACAGGTTTCGGCAATCTGCATCCGAAAATCGTTGAAAAAGTAAGTCGTCAAAACAACCGTCAAACCATCAACTGATAAAAATAGGCAGAAAAAGCACAAACGTCTAAGCGACCGTCAAACCGTCAAATTTAAAATAGTCACAGGAAATTCATATTAAAAATTTTCATTAAAATCTAAGAACAAATCGACGTGGATGTATTCCTTTTAAGAGACAAAAAGAAAAAAGTAAAGGGAAAGCTTAATTTCCTCCTATATTAATAATTTACCATTCCTACGTGGGATAAACAAAAGCATTTATAGTCTTAATATTCATTTACATGTGCAACAGCTGAAAAATTAATCTCCCTTTTACTAAGGTTAGATAGAAGGGTAGACTTTATTTCCCACCTACAAGTTTGAAGGAGCACGGCTATAGGGGTCGATCTAAGATAAATCTGGTCCCTAAGATTAAATGATTCAAAACCGTTGATCTAAAGAGATCTTTGAAAACCCAATGAGATATTAATGATGCCCCAAATTTCATTCTTTTACCTTCTCATATGCATTTCCCTTCCATGGAATCAATGAAGGCACTCAGATGTTATTCTCTACTTGTTTTTACTCATACAACTATGCAGCTTGAAAGAAGGGCTTCCTGAAGTGGCCAAGTTCCTCTATTTTCATCCTCATTATTATTAATTATTTATTTATTTTTTAAATTTGGGCGGGGAAAAGATTAAGTTTGCATAGGGCTACAGATGCTGGGGGAAACGTGCCAGGGTTGTGACTGGGTTCAGCCAGGCCGACCCAAATCCAATGCAATTGCCCCTTTTTTTATTATAATTTTATTTTTGATTCTTTTGATATACTAATACGCCTTGATAAAAAAATGCAAAGATGTCTAGTAAAAAATGCTAAGTAAAATAAAATAACAGATTATCAAATGGTCTTTCTGGTTGATTGAAAATATTTGACCATATATATATATATACAACTCCAAAACTGTTATGAACCAGGAGCTTTTAAATCTTAAAAGTAAAAAAAAATTGTTTTAGGTGTAACTGTAATTGCCCATCGAGGAAGAAAAATTTGTTTAAACTACTTCAAAGAGAGATTATTTGTATAAACAGAAACTAAATAAGACCTCGTTCTAATATAGTGAGAAAAACACAGAAAGAGTACTTTCACACCTACGAAAAGGTTTACAACATAATAATAATACTCTATTTTCATATAATGAGAATTACTCTTAGTTAACCTTCCCATCATTTATTCCACTCCACAAGTATGAGGAAGAACACTTGATTTATTTACAAAGACTATGAAGTAGGAACTCTTATTTGTGCATGTACAAGAAGTAAGTTTGTAATGAAATGAAAAATCAAACCAATTAAACATGGATCCCATTTACACATTGAACTTGATTTTACAAGAGAAAATTTCATATATATACTTAAACTTATGGGAAAATAAAATCACAAATTCCTCACAAACTTACCAAAGGCAACCACAACAAAATGCAAGAATATAAGCTTCTTTCCATATAGAGAAATTAAGATACAATATACTTATGTTCCTACACACAAGAATAAAAGTTCACTTCATTATGAAAAAATCAAGATTCAACACAACAATATTCCTTCCCAAGAGAGGATCACAACATAACTAACCCTCTCATTTAACAATGCTTACACCATATTTTCAAAAGTAAAAATAGGAAGACTTTTACAATATAATGGAGTAAGATTTACATCATGCTCTATAGCAATAATAAAGAACAATACATTAAGAAGACATCATGCTTACAAAAGGCTAATACACCTTCATGAGATGATAGTCGAACACAACCCCTACAAGTGCAAAGATCCAAGTTTATTCTAATAATAGGAGCTCTTAACAATGGTCATTACATCATTTAAAAACCACTTAGAATCCAAATGAAGAAGGCTCCCAAAATTTGGGAAAACAATGCCAAGTCTTCATTCTTTCCAACAAGCTGCAAGCTCCAATTTGCATGCCATCCACGAGGTCTTCAAAATAAAAGGAAAAAGGCCCAATTTACCACCCAACATATAGGCATCATTACATGCCTTTCCAAAGTTTGGAGGGAATGCTAGCCTCCCCAAGCCCATGGGAGAGAGGAAAAGCATTCCTCAAGTGTGCACAAGAAGGGTAGGGGAAAACACAAACAACCACCACAAAACTAAAACCATACACACACAAAAACACCCAAAAGAAACATCACAAGGTGAGAAAACTCCATGTTTTCCCACAAATGGGGAAGAGTGGATGAGAAATCCAAAAGAACCAAAAGGTGTGATCCAACCATAGGAAGCACACATAAATAAGATCTCCAAAATCCTCCTTATTCCTCCATAATAAACACCCCTCCTTATTTCTCCTCCCATTCACCAAATTTCCTCCTTGGGAGGATTTTCAAACCCATTGGGTTTCCTTTCCAAGGATGGGGAAGGGGTTCAAACCATATGAACCAACTTCCCACCTCAAACCATATGAGGGGATAAAATATAAGAAACCAACATGGCTTGTCCATCAAGCCATGAGGTTTAAGAGGGAAATTCCCTCCCTCTTCCCCCACAAAACTCTAAAATCCATCAAGCCATATGATGGATGGAGAAAACAATAAAGGAAACAAAGCAAGCATACCATGCATTACATACAAACATAGTTACACACAACAACAAGATTTCAACTAACATCTACATACAAAAACAACAAAGAAGGATCAAGGATCCTACCTCCAAAAGATTTCCAAAACTCTAATATTCTCCAATCCTCTTCCAAGCAAGAGCTCCAAGTCAAATCTTCCGATTACCAAAAATGCAAAAATGATAAGGTGAAAAACTTTTCCTCCTACATGAGGATGTATATAAATAAAAAAAAGGAAGAATCCTCTCCAATGATAAGGTGACATGTTTCACCCCTCTCTCTCTTCCCTCCCCAATATTCCAAAATTTAAAAGAGAATAAAACAACCACACTTTAAGATCATTTCCCCAAATTCCTTAAAAGGATAATAAGCCAATAACATTCAAATTTTAAGAAAACACTCCACCCAACCATTCTTACAAGAATGGTGACTTATGAGAGGTCAAATGGGCTCCCATTTGACCAAAAAAGCCACCTACTTATAGGTAGGGTGTAAGGGCTTATTTTCATGCTAAGAGAACCCCAAAACCAAAAGGGGTCTCCAAAAATGCCAAAAATAGCCCAATTTCGGGTTTGGCATTTTGGGCACAAGTATGGAGGTTGTGGGGCCCACCTAAGGGTGTTTAAGTGACCCTAACCTCCTAAACACAAACTTAATTAATCAAACACACCTCTAATGCAAGTGGGGACCACTAGGTCCCCTAAACTAGGTTATTCAAGACTAATAAAACACAAATAAATAAATTACAAACTTGGAGTCACCCATGGTGCCCCTATCAACATGCAAACTCAAACAAGGCCTCATTTAACAATCATGGTTAGGACTTGGCCCAATCGGACGCTTGTGCACACTCGAGTAGCCACTCTAAAACCCATGTTCTCCTGTGCCCTGTCACCTGCACACTTATTGCAAACATTAAACGCATCTGTCCAATAAAATGTATAAATTAACCACTCAGTAAATCAATCAAAATATAATCCTGCAACTATGCTAACACATCATCGATGAAAATGTAAATGAGAAACATACACAATTTCATTTCAATTCAACATGTGTTAGCCACCCCAGTAACACATATCGACATCCATCCATGTTATAATATGATAACATCAAATAACCAAATAATTCATGATATAACAATGTGCAACACAACCATATGTCCATCATATAGCGAATAAATAAACAACATCATAACAAAGCTAGCATTCAAAACATCTCTGAAACAAACTATCATATTAGTCAAAACTAAATTAGCGCCACATGCCCAAATCATCATACATGTCCTCAAACGATCAAATATCATAACGTAATATCAACGAGGTTCCATACTCCATGTCCAATCATCAAATATGAGTATAGAGTCGCTAAAGCGAAACTAAAGTTAGGAAATGTGGGCACTACATCCCCTTGTCCTAAATTTAGACTTCCTCTTGGAAGTCACTAGGTGAGATAGGGATATGACCTCACGAGGTATCATGTCATATCATGTGGTTGTTGGTCACAAAAATCATGTCCTACCAAATCAAACTTGGTCCTGTACTAAGTGTTTCTTTCATTTAAAGTAATTTAGTTAAAGAAAATTGTATCTTCTAAGGAAATTGTTATCAATATCAATGTCTAAAACCTCTACATGGTAACACGTAGTGTATTTCCAACATTAAGGTCTCTTTAAGGGAACATATATTTTATAAATTGTCTTATTAAACATGTCTCATCAAATATAACACGCTTTAAAGTCGGATACATCACAAATAGGAGAACATTAATCAAGGAAAAATTACATCTTCCAAAGGTTTCATTTGTATTAAGTCTAAGTTTCCTACAAGGGTCCACATAAGTGGATCATAAGGCCCACAATTAAAGGAACTATTGGTGGGTGTGCCAAGGAAACATAATGGTCATTTCAAACAAGGTTAACAAGTTATATATACATGATGTGTATGACCCTAATCATGGAAACCATCTAAGGTGCCACAAAAATCACACAAGAAGAGAACTAAATTTTCCAAGTTTACGTGTGGTTTCACCTCCTAGCTCACCATTACTTTAAATTTTGGAAAATGGTTCATGAGCCTCTCCAAAATGATCCTAACATCTGCATTATTCATTAAGGTCAAGGATGAAGATTCACATAATACCAAGCATAATTAAGGGTGATGACTTAATTTGACCATTATTTTTATATTCACATAATGATAGTACCAATACATTGTGGTTGAAATATATATAGCCAATCACCAAGTTAGGATTGGTTGTCTAGTTTGGTTTCAAGGTTTCATAGCATGTACCCTTTTCTAGAACATCTCATTTCTGGTTCAAAATTTTCTTTAGAAAACCCATAAAGGATAGTTTAATTTATTATTGTTTATAAGTTTTACAAAAAAAAATCAGCATGACAAAACAATTTTCAAACTTCCTACATCCCAACAAAGCCACATTGACTTAATGTAACAACAAACATCAAACTTTCAATTCAATAAGACATATGAGAATTTTACTTAAATTTATATCATTTCTTTATCACTATAACCAAAAGAATATCCAATGAGTTAGGAGAACAAAATACATTCAAATGGAGCCTTTCCAAATCCTATCAAGGTGGACGGGTTACCACAACTTTTTTGTTCATACCTTAGTCAAGAGTTTAAGAGATCAATACACATTTTCCTTTAAGGGAAGATATAACGTAATGCTTCCCAAAATATGGAACTTATGTTAACTTTCACTTGACAAGTATTTTGTCATAAATTCTCCATTAGGTCGTAAGAGATAGATATATATACACTCATTAGCTAGAGGGTGAAGCCATTTTACACAAAACTTTAAATTTTTCTACTCTATTAGGTGGTAACAACAAATGGGGCCATGTTTTAAAGAGTACCCAAGACAACATAGCTTCCGATACCGCTCCACATTTTACTTTACCTAACTATGGTTTTCATTGATATCAAAGGACGTCTTCACCCAAGGTAGGTGGAAGTAATCGATAATTTTTATTCTTAGTCCTTACCACGAGGGTTATTGTATACGCACCCAAAATCGCATGCGCTACATTGTCGAAAAATAGTTGTAAAAGTCCCCAATGATGATTCATGTCCTTTTAGAAGGTGTTCGAGTTCCTAAGCTCATTCACAGTGTGTATTTGTAACCTAGACATCTTTACTTAGCTTTTACACGCTTTCTTCTAGCTTTCTGCTTCATTGTATGCATGTTTTGACCTTCAGTGTCAAAACCGTCACCCTTCTTGGGCGGTGGTTTTGAAACTGCCACCCAAGCTTTCATGTTTATCACCCGGCTTGACGATTGTTTTGAAATCGCCTCCTAAGCTTAGGCAACGATCCTATGATCGTCACCCTATGCAGGGCGGAAGTCTTGCACATTTTTTTCTAGAACCTTTCATGTGTGATTTAAACACGTGACACTTCACTTAACTTGACTTCCTAGGTGCGTTTTTGAACCAAATTACCTAAAAATAGTATTTATTTCATGGTATTCCTTCCCTCTTCTATTTTTAAATAGATCTAATTAGTTTGAACTACCTCTTCACCCAATGATTTGGCACTCCAAGGCTTCCTTGTCCATGAAGGCACATCCCAACCAATTCCTATATAATCAATGCTTGTATTCAAGTAAATGGCCTAAGAATTTTGTGTATCTTGCATAGTATTGCTGTAATAATCCTATTGGAAATTACATAGCCAAGCTCTGTTCACTTGTGTTATCTCTCTTCTACTTGCATTGCAACTAGATTTGCCTTCAAGATGTCATTTCTCAAGTGCCTTCTCCTGTTGCTTTGCCTTTGCATTCCCAATTCCTTGGAATCATATGGACACATAGAGAAAGAAAGGATAAAATGAGGGGACAAGTCATCACACAACTAGATTTACCTTTGTTCTATGAATTCCAGGTTGGATTTGTTGTTTGATTTCCTTCATTACTGCAATTTATCATTGTTACATCATATCAAATAGATTAGAAATCAATTTCCTTTCATTTGCAAGTAATTAGTTAATTTCCAAGAGGTTTTAAATCATTAATAACAACTCCCGGGATGATCATCTTCTTCCCATCCCTATGGATCTGAAGGAGAGAATATTTGTAGGAGGTTGTCTACATATTATAGATTATTTGGAAAAGTTCTTGTTTTAAGTTAGTTTAGTTTCAATACACTCAACACATGTGAATAACCACACCGGGTTATTTTGCTTGTTTAGTTTTAGTGTAGAAGTAGATTTGATTATTTAGAATAAAATAAAATTATTGTTTGTGATTGTAATATTTCAGTTTTGTGATTTGTTTATATTAGTTTACCTTTTAGTAGTAACATAGATTGTTAGTTTGATCTTGGTTAATTTGGACACTTCAAACTAGTTTAACATTGAGATTCAGTTAGACAAACCATAGGGAATTTACGTTACCCGTTCATAGCTCCTTTAAATATCCCCTTTTCCAACTTAGCTACTAGGAGATCACACTACTAGATCTTATTCACTGATCCTCCTATAGTTAGCCACACATATTTCCACATCAGCTACCTCCTCGCATGACCTCGAGGGGTCAAGTGCGGTTGAAGGTTGCATGTCAATTTTCATCTATTCAAATTGGTGAACCTGACGTGAAGGATTAATTCCTTCTTGTTTCCTTTTATTTCATTTCTATTACCTCACCTCTCCATTTCTTCCCTATTTTGATAGGTATTTTATACTTTCTAAAATATGTCTGGAAGAGAGTTTGGTGGGCCATTTAGCTCTGATAGATATTACACCAATGTTCAACCACAATATTACCCTTCTCTTTCAAGGTGGGGTGACAATTACACAAGAAACATTCAAACCTCCCCTAGTTACACTTCAAACCCCATTAGTTATGTAAGGATGGAGGAGGTTGATCAACCGTTAAACATGCAATATGATCAACCCAATGCAAACCACGTTGTTATCACAAATGGAACATGTTCTTACCATAGAGTCTTGTCAAGACCTCACATTGCCATGCAATCAATAGAAGATGATATATTTGCATTTAATAATTAATCCACTTCACAAAAAAATGACTCTTTGGATAGAATGAAGGCTACAACCTCTAATATTTCGAATACCTATCCTAATATTCTTACTTATGAGGAAGACAAGAATTATAACACTAAATAATTCATGATAGTGTATCATGATCCTACTTAATCAAACCCTACGGCACAGTGCACCCAAACAAAGGAATCAATCCTCTCCTAATGATATCATTTCTACTTTGGTAGGGAGGATTAGAGAACTAGAATGTGCCTAGACTTCACAACCAACACATGCAAAGGCGTAACACGGGTATCTAGTTGATGTGAAAGGATACATACCTTCCAATGAGCAACCAACACAATATCTTATACAACAAGTTTATCTAGTTCATTCAAGTTTAGGTGATCTTCTCATAGGATTAGACACACTAGGTATGGGTCCTCATCCTTCACAAGCTTATCTTACACAAGGGCTAGCCGGAAGTGCGTTCTCAAATTCCGCCACAAATACATGCAATGTGACATTCCCTCATTTTACACTTGCTAGTCCATATCCTTGTACTATCCCACCTTAATGTTGCACATGTATTCAAAAGCTCTATAGATGGACCCATATGCCATTCCCACTCCCTACATGCCATATCAAGGGACTCCATACGTTCTCGCAATGCTTATAACACATCTTAGCCAATTCCTCCTCCTCATCATCATCATCAAGGATCTTCAATGGTGGAATCTTACGCAATGGGTACATATGACGAGTACTTAAAGGAGCCTCTTGACTTTGCCATATGTGGTGTCATACTTCCACTCCCATTGTTGGATCTTCCAAAATTTAAGGGAGAAGGAGACCCGCACGCTCATATCAAGTCCTATGCTACCGCTTATCAAGGAATTACTTCCTTGGGATGTTATAGTGGCTAAGATATTTACAAATAATCTCAAAGGAATCACATTAGATTGGTATCGCTATATTCCGGAAGCTTCTATACATTCCTTTAAACAACTCATTTCTGAGTTCATCAAGCATTTGACTTGAACAAGTTGTTGCATATAGGGATTAGGGAGTTCTGAATATTAGAAAAGAGCAAAATGAATTTTCCGCCCATTTCATCTAGAGATGGCACCAAGTTCTCTATTCCTCTAGCAAGTGTGCCCAACATGGACTAGATGGAACTTTTTGATCTTTTCCTTCACTCGCTCAATCGAGAGACTAGGGAGGAATTCCAAAAGTTTCCTTTCCATAGTTACGAGGAAGTATTGGAAGGTGTGCTTCGATTGACCAAGCTGCTATAGATAGTGGGTGTAAGATCTATGGTCCCAATGGGAAATTGGTATCCCCAAATCAAAATAATGCAAATTATCAAAACAATGGTGCCAACAACCAAGGACCTAAGGGTGTGAATCGCAATCATGGTGCTACCACAAATAGTGCTATTGATCAAGCCAAGAACATTGGTTTTCAAAACAATGGTAACACTAACAATAACAAAAACACGGGCAATCAAAGAGCCCCTAAAATTGTCTCCTCGATCAACACAATTGACGTAAACCGTCCCTCTTAAAAGAAAAATCAAACCCAAGGCCCAAACCAATATCAAAAATTTGGCCAAGGGGCAATGAATCATGGTTATAACAACCAATTTCAAAACTACAACCGAGGTTATAATCAACAACAACAAGATGCTTATCAAAGGCCAAGAGATTACGACCCTAACCTATACTGTGGTTTCCATAAGGTTTGAGGTCATGACGATAGGACTTGTCATGATTGCAACAATTTTCTAGCAAAGACTTCCCGAAAACCAAAGGCAGCTCTTTGTAGACATGTTCCTAGCAAATCCTGAAACAAACCCACAACCTAGTCATATCAGACCTGTCACACCTCAAAATGTAAACCCTAAACATCCTGGGGATTCCCAAGTGAATCCTTAGAATATAAACAAGGGTATTCCTATAGGAAACAATGACCATGAAGCCTCAACTTCTAACAACTCTCGAGTTGCTCCTAACCTTGGTTCAAACGATAATACAAAAATCTTGGGGTTAGTTGAGCTAGAAATCGAGCTAGAAATTAATGTAATAACTCAGACGAAGGAGTACGTTTCACAAACCCTACCCGCTCTTTCCTTTCCATCAGATGACATTTAGGTTATTATGTGGACATGAGAGCTTATTTTCTTTTAGATCCCGATACAAATGACATTCTTTTTCGAACACATGTTCAGTTTGATGAGCGCTTCACTCCTCATGACTCTTCATCTTCTTCCATGCCTCCTTCTTCTTCATCTCATCTCCGTGGATCCTTTCTTTGAGGAGATTGATGAGGAGGTTATAGATTTTGTTGAGGATCATATTCCCACTTATGTTATCACCATGCCAAAGTGGGCTTGTATTACGCTTTCTAAGGCAACACCTTTCATACAGGATCTTCCACCCACTAGACATCGTCATGAACATTCTATAGTTTCTAGAATTTTGTGTCGCTTAGTTTATGAGGATCCACAGTGCTTTTCAAAGGCTCATGAGATACGTATGGGATGATGCGATGGTAGATGAGTATTCTTCTTTGATGAAGAATCATACTTGGGAGTTGGTCCCTCTTCCTAAAGGAAGAAATATGGTTAGGTGTAAGTGGGTACACCGAACGAAATACGTAGTGATGGGTCCATTGACAAGTATAAGGTTCATCTTGTTACTAAGGTTTTTTAAAAGTTGAAGGTGTTGATTACTCTAATACTTTTGCACTCATTGCCAAGATGAATTTTGTATGCCTTGTACTTGCTATTGCTACATCACAGGGGTGGGCCGTATACCAGATGGATGTGAAGAGTGCCTTCTTACATGGAGATCTACAAGAGGAAATATACATGGAACAACCAGATAGATTTGTTCAGGATTCTTCTCTTGTTTGTAGGCTCCGAAGGTCTCTCTACGGTCTCAAACAAGCCCCTCGGGCTTGGTATGAGAAGATGGATTCTTTTCTTCTATCTATTGGTTTTGTTCATTACCACTTCGATCATACAATGTATCTCCAACATGTTGGTGAGGATATTTTGATACTTTTCTTGTATGTTGATTATCTCACATTACTTATCGACAACTCTTCTTCCCACATTCGTAATATTCGAGGGGTATTTCTACACATTTTGACATGAAAGATCTTGGGCTATCGTGCATTATTTCCTTGGTTTACGATTTCTCGATGATTCAGGATTCATTTGAGTCAGCAAAAGTACACCCATGATCTTATTCGGTGCTTTGATATGGCTGATTTCAAGCCTAGACCATCTCCTTTTCGATCTGAGTTACTCTTACTTCCACATGTACGACACCACTTTGTGATCCTACATTATATAGGAAATTGGTTGGGAGTCTCATATACTTGACCCATACTCACCCCGATATTTCATTTGCGGTAGGGGGCTTGTATCTCGGTTTGAACATTCTCCTTATAGTAGTCAATGGCAAGTCTGCTAAAAGTATTTTGCACTATTTGCAAGGCACTTCCCACTTTGGCCTACACTACACTAGGGGTTCTACTCAGTTGTTTGGGTATACAGATTCAAATTTAGCAAGTTCTATTGATAACAAGCATTCCACTTCGGATATCTTTTTATCTTGGTTCTTCTTCAGATTGCTTGGGCATTCAAAAATTAACAGTGCTATTGCACTTTCATCTTCGTGAGGTAGAGTATAGGGCAACACTTACATCGAGTCAGTAGATACTTTAGCTTCGATAGTTATTGATAGAGTTTAGATTCCCACAAGATTCACCAACTATAATTTGGTGTGATAACTAAAGTGCAATTCACATTTCGTAACCCATTTGAGCACCAAGAGACCAAGCATATTGACATACACATCCACTTCATTCATCAACACATTCAAGATGGAGTTCTTTGCTTGGATTACATTCTGACTCAATAGTAGGTTGTGGAAATATTTACGAATCCTTTTGCATCACCTTACTACCTTGAGTTGTGTGGAATGCTTTGGGGTTCAGAAGTTGTTCTTGGGGGGTGTTCATAAGAACATCTTCCTTCTTCTTCTTATTTCTCTTTCCTTATAGCAGATTCTTTCCTTCTTTTGGTTCGCTATTTCTTCTTGGATATATTGTACTTGAGTACCTCATTAGGACTAGTTATCGGGACTCATACCATGGACATGCCAATTTTATTTTGGCCCCTAGCTTCACTTGAGGGGGGGTGTTAGAGTAGGTATTTACCTTAGCTCATGTTCACCTAGGTACTTTATTTACCTTTATTGTATTTATCCTCACCCACTTATATGTGTGGAGATTTCTTTTGTTTATTTATATATTAGAGGGATATTATCTAGTTGTTAGGTATAGTTATTTCCTTGATCTATGGTAGTGACTAGATCCTTGATGTCTAGTTCTCTCCTAAATCTATGGACTTAACTAGTAATTTTATGACTATTTCTTTCCTTGTTTTATGGCTTGATCTATGACCTTAATTTATTCTTAGATTGTTATCTCTTGCCTATATAAGAAAGGCCCATTCTCATTGTATTTCATTGAGTTCCATAATAATATATTATATCGCTACTCATTTGTTTGAAAATGTTTATGTAAAGTTATTCTGGAAAATTGCTTTCATCTTATTGATTGTGGTATTTGATTATCATCTATGTTCTTGGCTTGTACGATCGGTTATCGCTCCTTTTATAGCCAACATATAAACTCGTTATAATTAAAAGGTGAAAATATATAGATACCCAAAGAAAATTTATACATAATAATATAAAAACATTCATCCATCAATTACATTGTTACATCAATGAGGAAGAAATTAATGAAATCCTCGAAAGATAGATTTTTTTAAAATGGATAATTTTCAATGAATCCACCCTCTAAAATCTTATGGGAAATGGGAGAAAATGTTGAAACTTGAGAAAATAGTATTTACATAGAACCATAAAAACATAATCTATCAAGCCAATATAACATCATGGTAAAACAAAAATAATAATAAAACCCTCGAAATGGAACATTCTAAAATTAATAAAGAAAAAACATCCATCAATCCCATCTCTATGTCACCATGGGAAATTCCCAATAGTGAAACCAAAAAGGGTTATTACCAAAGAATTTGGATGAGCTCTAGAGGAAAAACTGCAAGGATTTCATAAAAGAGACCTAGGTCAAAAAGTTAAGCCACATGATAAAGTGTTAATATAGGATAAAATATCGCATCCAACCGATCAGTAAGAGCACACCCCACATCCCAAACACAAATTTCAAATGTAATCCCTCATTGAATATAAAAAAAAGAGGAGAGTAAACCCTCGATTATGGCAAAGACACCACTGCGCAATCCAAAAATGAATCCAATGAATATCTACATTGAACCAAAATTAAAATGATAAAGAACCTATTCAACCATGAGAAAAGAACATATAATACTAATGATTTATTCAAACATTAAAACAACCAAAAGGGATACTTACATAGAACACTAAAAAAAGCATCTATCAAGCCATTATAGAGCCACGAAAAAGGAAAACTCACAAATGCTTCTCCAATGACACATATCCTTTAAAGGCACAAAATTCCAATTGGGGTGGGTGTAAAATAAGTGGAGGATAGGTCGACCAAGTGGATAAGAGTTAATATTATAAACGGATAGTTAAATTTTTACTCTCATGTTTCTATAAGAAAACAAAAACCATGACGATATCAAAACCTTGAAAAACGTGGAATCCCCGAATCAACAAAAACCCCGAGAAAGCACGAAATCCCTCAAGAAACTTGGAAAATTTGAAATAGTATAGAAACCTTAAATAAACGTAGAAACCCTAGTGAAAAAATCCCCAAAATACGTGCAAACTCTAACAAATATTGAAACCCCAAACACAAAAAAATGAGAAAACCTTAAAAACAAGAAACATAGAAAACGTGAAAAACATAAAAACCCCACAAGCACATAAACCCCAAGAAAACAAAACCTCTGCAAAAAATATCAAAAACCCTAAAATACACATAATCTAAAATCTACAAATTAAAATCACAAAGAAAAATTAATACACGTCTAAGTCGAAAAACATCCCGCATACCAAATATTAATGGAAAATGGATGACTTACATGTCAATGATAGACATAACCTAGTTCAACAAAGGCATTAAAGGGATAAGAACCATGTTAGTATGGATGGGAGAAAATTTAACTTAATGGTAGTCATAAATACAAGGCACATCTTGAACACATTCTTCCAAGTAATTTGATTGGGAGTGTTTGTACCCAAATTTAATCTCCTTCAAAGGCTGAGCAGCATCATGGACCTGACAGGAAACTTAGAGGCAAATAGATGATCATGTATGTCATTTTGTAGCCGAGGAAGCAATCTATCTGATTTGTTAGCACTTAGGTTTTGAAAGGAGTGGGTAGCACCTTAAAAGGATGTGATCTGATCCTAACTATTTTAGGTTGTGCCTTTCAACCAAGGTAAGAGAACCTATTTTGTAACCTTTTTTATTGAAGAACAATGATAAATCCTTCTTTTGCATAAATTTTATAGAGAAGGCCTTGGGAAAATATGATCAACACACCAAATCTGACTCTTACGAGTTGTCACTTCCAGATCATGGGGATATTTTCACAACAAGGAAAAGGTTACCAAAGACATTTGGGACCCTGATTGCTTCGCATGTTTTGGGTTACAGAGACTATGTATTTGTATGCATATAGGGCAAACAGGGGTAGTACATGTAGGATTGGTTGCTTTTGAATAAATTTTTGGTGGGAGGTGGGACAAGGTGAACTTGATTCACTAGATCCTTGAGGAACCTTACAAAATGGAGAGTTAAACCAATAGAATGCCACAGAATAGCTAGAATGTTTCTTTAACTAGAATATGTGCTTCAATGGAGGCCCAGATTAGCACTCTTTCACACAATCTTTTGGATTCTATCATGAAGGCTCGAGTCAAAAACCCAACAAAGCATCAAGATTTGAGTCAAATCATGCCTGAGGTACACCTGAGAGGCTTATAGACAATATCTGTTAATAGATGAAAGAAAAATGATTTTAAATCATTTACTCCAATCCCAGATGAAAAATATTTTGAGAAATGAAATTGCAGATGCCACTAAACTGTCACAAGGATTGAGGCATGTGTGATTGAATCGAATTAATACAAGATTGCAATAGAAACAAGAAAAACTACTCGCATACATTCAGAAATAAAACAAACACATTTTGCTCAAGACAACACAAAATAACTTGAATTTGATTAAATCTATCAGCAAGGGAAAGTTTCTAGAATAGTCTCAAAGCTTGTCAATGGCTATACACTTGCAACCACCTTGACATGATCAAATTTAAAACAAAAGAGATATACAAGCTTCTCAAATGGTTTCTCAAAATGATGGGCTCTATCAAGCTTTTTCTATTAGAAAATTTAGTCTCGACCCCTCACACTCCAACCATTTACATGAAAAATTTGTGCCATTTATAACATTTATAACAAGGACCCTTTTTCCTCCAAAATCCAGACCTTGAGTGCTACCAATGCTTGCCATGATTATGATCACGATTCTCATGGTAAAATCAGTAAAAATTCGTCGTGCTCGAGGGGGTAGATTTCATCGAATACCTCCCGCATTCAACTCCTTCCTCTAGTAGATCACTCCTTCAATTTTCTAACCACTTCTACCCCTAATCACAAATCGCTCTTTGCGTGCTCGGGAGAAGAAAAAAAAATCTGATCGGGCACGATAGTCAAACCATTTTAATGGCAAAATATGTCTTTCAGATCTTCCCACCAAACTCAGATATCAACATTAACTCCCCTCTCTACTTGGCGTGTAGGAAAGACCAAGAAATCATGGAGACTCGCACTTCCAAATGTGTTTCAGAGAAATGGGGGGAAAATCGATTTAGACTCTCAGCTTCATTGATCTTTACTTTGAATTTGGGCCATCCACGTGGAAGATTCAAACTTAAAAACAGACCAAGGGCTTCCTTTGACTTTTTACAACTTTTGAAAAAATGGAAAAAAATTCCATTTTGCTCCACACCTCCATCCTCGGGAAATGAGCCTGACACATGTCCTAAGGTGGGCCCTAGTGGAACCACGGCCAAATTCTACCATTTGACCTCTTTTTTTGAAAAAGGAAAATTTTCCAAGTTTTCCCTACAGCTCCGCCCTTCCGTCATTGACCGGGGCAAAATATTGACTATTTCCCTCATCGGGCTTGCGGGCCATTTTGATGTTTTAACTCCTTTTCTCCCAAAAGGAAATATTTCCAAATTCCCCCAATATTCCGCACCTCCTGCATTGATTGAGCAAGCTTTGATCCTTTCTTTATTGGGCTTGCGGGCCATTTTGAGATTTTTAATCCTTAAGAGGCAGAAAATCCAATTTACCTCCGATGGTCCACCTCCCCGTCCCTTTGAATTTTCAAACTGCCACGTATCACCATGGTGTACCTTGAGATGGTCCAAAAAATTTGATACCTTGAACGAGCACAAGCTCACCATGTGTCACCCTGCGGGGTCAAAGTGAGACTTTTTCTCTTTCTGCGACTATTTCGGCAAAATCCGGTCCGTGTGCCTCGACTGCCTCGAATACATTCTTCCGCACGCCCAATTTGGGCTTCCTTGTCCTTACGTGTCCACTGTTAACCAGGCCGTGAGGTTCGTTGACCTTCACATTCTCTGCAACATATGGTTCAATTTGCAACTTTTTCACCTTTGTGCATTCCGTGCGTACTCGTGTCCCAACCGTCCCCGCATATCGTGTGGGATGAAAACTTCTGCTTTTGCTATTTTCACTTCCTATGGCCATTTCGGATTTGCACGTCCTGCGTGTACACGTGTCCCAATTGTCCTATGGACCTCCTGGGACAAAAATGTCTGATTTTTCCATAAAACACCAAAATGAGCCTATCTTTCAGATTTTTTCCAATTTTAAAATAGAAAGAACGGCAGAGCTCGGAGACTTTGAAGAAATTGGGGCAAAAACAGGTCAGACTTGGGGACTTCTTCAAGGAGGGACATGACCATGGATTTTGCAAACAAATCGAAGCATCTCAAATGGAAATAAAAGCTTTTAGAAAACCCACATCAAGAGGTAGAAATTTTCACAATACGTAGATCGAGGAAAATAATGGCAAATGGGGCAAGACAAATCGAGCACCAACAAGGAGTCCCCGCAAAATTTCTCCCATGTGCATGTTTATCTATATCACACATTTCAGCATCATTTTTCTTCGTCATGTAGTCACTAAACTCCTCCAAATTCAACAACTTTGTTTTCTTGACCACCACGAACAATCCCAAATGAATATGAAGAGGATGATTGTCCTCTGTGAGATTGATTACATGTCATGTTTCACTGGTCCTCTATTTCAAAGTCTCTGTAGGCGAAGCATCAAATAAAAATCCGTTCAGGAACAAATGGGTGGGCTCCTCAATAGCGCTTTCATATTTGTGCATAGAAATGTACCACGCCCGAGCGACCCTCTTCTCGTAGGATTACTATATCGGATCAGTCTTTCAGGTATTTGACTTGGATCCACAATTTTCTCATTTTCAATGATGAATTTCATTATTTTGCTGTTGAGATCGTCAACTGGGTCTCCAAAAGGATAAGGATAAATTGCATTGTTTATGAGAATGAATTCTTCTGTGGATGAATTTCTAGAATCATTCAAAAAATTTACAATTTCTAAAGGGGCGAGAAAAAATGAATCTAATTTCATAGGAATGTGTAAGTATGTAGATTCCGAGCCTATTTGGGTTATAGAAAGTCCATTGCTTAACATAAAATTGTAAAACTGAGCATTGTTGGCATTTATAATTCAAGTGGTATTTCGTATCTTGACCTTCAACTAAGGAAATGCCTTTCCATTCACTATAATGGTGTCTCCAAAATACTCTAGTTGTACACAAATAAACCTCCATAATCAAACATTTATACACCTTGTAGGGCTTTGATTATGGGATCTCGACACCATGGCCCCATATTTAGATATGCCAAATGCAAAACACGGTTGTCATGGGAGGTCTCAATGAAATTTCTTTCAAACATACACAAAAATGGTCCGCATTCTTTCAATCAATGACCATGTACCAAATTTGAGATAGGTGGCAAT
This sequence comes from Taxus wallichiana var. yunnanensis, assembly GCA_018340775.1. Lineage (NCBI taxonomy): Eukaryota > Viridiplantae > Streptophyta > Pinopsida > Cupressales > Taxaceae > Taxus > Taxus wallichiana. The sequence continues at coordinate 903,007,993 of CM031235.1, read as the reverse complement.
GTGGGGGCTCTTTCTCATAGAGCAAACGTCTTTCAACATACTTATATTATGATTATCTTATCTATTAAATATGGCTAGATTAACTATAGAAAACTTTGAGTTGTATAAAATTATACAAAAGTGTAGATATATTGTAGATTTATAAGAATAAAAATACTTTAAAGTGAATCACCTATATTATACAATAACTTTATCCTTCTCCATTATTTGATAACTCTAGTTTTTAAAGTTGAAAATGTATTATGGACACTTCACTTTTTTTTCACAAAATCTTTTTTATCACAATTTGAATAAATAATCTTATTTCTTGTATTGAATGATAGATTGAACACTTTGGTCATGAGTGTGGACTTCAATATATCAATTTTAATACTTTAATTATCTTAAACATTTTTAAATAGTGTAGATTATCAATAATTATTATTGGGATAATAGAAATTTAAAATGTTTTAAACAATGTAGATTATTCACAATTATTACTTTGTGGTAATTGAAAATTTCCACTAGTGTATGAAACTAGTATTAGTGTGAATTTTATATGTTTTATATGTGTTTTATAATTATGGAATATAAAATCTTAATACTCTAATTTTTTCTTATTATGTGAATTATTCACAATAAATGTTTTATTATAATTGGGTTGGTTTGATTATTCACAATCCATTATTTCAATACTTCACTTCCTTCGACACTTTTTACTATTGATTTCGATCTCACAATTATACTTATGGATATTATTATAGCTTTTGACTTAGGACGATGTTAGAAATACTAGACTGTTGTTGATTTCGATTCATATCTGATGCATGTGGATTATTACGACATTTTATATTGATGTTGATATGTTGTTGACATGGTTATACATATTTTTGACATGCGATATTTCATCATATTGAGTAGGCATTGATAATTAAACTAATTTCATGATCATTTTGACCTAGATGAAATGTAGAATCGAGATGTTGTTAGAAATTGTAAATGATATCGTAATTGCCTAGATGATGATTTGATGCATATGTAGATGATTGTGGATTTATATTGCATATTTTATCTTGGATGTTTTGATGCAGCCATGAGGTCGAAGGAGGTATTATGTGTTTTGCAAGTAAATATATTCACAACAAACAATGAGGGGATTGGAGACCAACCACATTAGAATGCTAGGTGAATTCAACAAGGGTCACCATGGCAACATGTATTTGTGTGTGTGTGTGTGTGTGTGTTTGAATTATTGTTAGGGGTTCCCATGGGAGGGATTACCTCTAATTGTGACCAAGGGGTTTATGTGTTTTATTTTATTTAGTTTCCTTTATTTAATGTTAGTATGTGATTTTTAGTGATGTAATTTCTTTGTATTAATTATTTTGAATTTGGTGTAATTTTTCCCTTTATCATTAATGGGTTTAAGTGTCTTATTTAAGTTAATTTAATCATGTTCTAAACTAATTATGGATGTGACTAAAAGGAATTCATTTATTAGACTAGATGGCTCTTGGGTTGTGTGTTGTAAGTTTGAGTGCTTGTGATCTTGAGTGTTGTACACTCTACCCCTTCATGGAAATTCGAATTTGGCCTTAAGGGCCAATTTTGAAGGCTTGTGGGACAAGTTAAACTTGTCCCACACCTCTTAAATTGCTATGCCAACCCTACCTATGGATTGGGGGTCAAAATAGACCCCATTATGTGTTTTGTAAGTCAAAAAGTGACATTTATTGCACTTTTCTTACATGGGTCTTAAAGTTTGTCCTTAGGGGTATGGGCTTGGATTGTGTGTGTAAGTAAATTGTCATTCCTCTCACCCACCAATTTATGGTGCATTGGGGTTGAGGTTTGACTTGTGAGGTGGAGTTGAGGATGAGTGATGTGGAATCCTACATGGAGCCACCTCACCCTCCTCTCTCCTTTTCTATTTATTCAAGTTCTTTTTCTTGTTTGGGGGTTACTTAATTATTTTGTGCTCTTATATTTTTGGGGAGTTAGAGGATTTTGGAATGCGTATGCATTTTTGAAGCCTCTTGGTGATTTTTTGGCTTGGAGAAGCTTGGTGTGTGGATCTTGGATCAAGCTCTGCCGCCATGGAAAGGTAGGAGCTAAACTCTTGTTAAATGCTTTCTTTTATTTTGTATGCATATGTGTGTGTTTTTGTATGCTTGTTGGGTGCTTGGGTAGATTTCCTAAGTGTGGTGTAGGAGGGGACTATAGGGATCTTCATGTGGGGAGGCATAAGAGTTTATTTCATGTTTTGGAGGGAGTTGGGTTGGGTGCCCCACCTTGGACAAGAAATTGCTTACATTTCTTACTTGGTTATTTTGTTGAGGGAGCCATAAGAGATTGCGGGAGGCATAAGAGAATGTGGGAGGTATAAGAGGTTCTTGAGGGAGATATAAGAGTGTGTATGGGTTTTGAGATGTTTATTGGAGGTTATTAAGGTGGGAACTAATTTCCCATTAGGAGGCATAAGTGACCTCCCGTAGGTTCTTGCTCCTTTGGATTTTCATTTAGAAGCCTTGTATATTTTTTTGTTTTTCCTTCTTGTGTTTGTAGTTTGAGTTGGTTGTGTTTTGGAATGGTTGTGAAATACTTGGTTTTATTTTTGAAAGTTTGTTTGTTTCCATGTGTTGGATTCACCTTTCATTGCAATGTGGTTGGGGGTCGGGGCCAATGAGGAGGATTTCTTCTACTCCTCATTGGATACTTTGGTTGGGTGGAGAGTGTTACCTCTTCCCCCATATTTTTTGTGGATCAAGAAAATCATGAAGGATCTCTCTTGTTGGAGTCCTTAAGAAATCCCTTCTTGTGAGAAGCCTTATTGTTATTCCCACTAAAGGTGGAAGATTTGTAATATTGTGTTTTTCTTTAAAGGAAATGTTGTATTGTAAGTTGTAATATTATTTGAAGAATTTCATTAAAGAGTTGTAAAATTTACCTCCTCTTTAAGTTGTAGTATGGAAAGAAAAGAATCAAGATGGAAAGCTTGTGTAAAAGCTTAGTTTTAGTTTGGATTGTGAGAAAAGAAGTTCTTTGTTTTAAAAGAAATGAGCTATGCTCAATGGGAAAAGAAAGTTTACTTTCATTGTGAAATTGTATTATTATAAATGAGAAAGAAGAAATATAGAAGTTGTAAGATGATAAAAATGTATGTATAGTAAACTTGAATGTAGAACAAAGTTGTTATAGTTATTTGAATGAATGGTTGTAGTGGAAATGGAAAGAGACAACAAATTTGAAGTATATTGTTATATTGAAATGTTGCAATTTGGTAGTAAGGAAAAATAACAATATTAGAAGTAGATTTAGATCCTTTTTACTTTTGGAATTGAAAGGAAAAAAAAATTATTGAACAAAATGAAAATGATCTTGTAGTTGTTGCTTATTATTGGAATAGATAATGCCTTAAAATGAGTAGTTTTAACTATAGAATGAACAAATGGAACTAAATCTTACAACTGGACATTTTAGGCACTTAAATTTAGGTTCGAATGAATTTTAGAACACTCTAGTAACTTTTTTAAGAAATCTCATATTTTTAGGTTTAATTTCTAAGGAACTGGACCGCCGCCCATGCAGAGTGGTGGTCTCATAACTGTTGGCCAAGCAAGGCAGCGGTCTCGAGCCGCCGCTCCGGTAAGGAAGAGGTTCGTGAATCGTCACCTAAGTAGGGTACCGGTCCCAAGGCCACCAGCCTACTCGGGTGGCGCTCACACTTTCTGTAGAAAATGTAAATCCACGCCTGTGAAAATTTTAACTTGGTCAAAACAAAATTATAAGCATGTAAAAATTTAGAGGAAACCTCCAACAAACAAATAATGGCTAATCTCATTGTCTAAAGCACATAAATCTTCAAATGGGCAACTAGAAGTGCTAAAACTTATATTTGTTAATAGAGGTAGGGTTTGCCCCAAATGGAGAACTCCAAATACAAATAGTGTTGTAATAAAACCATATTTGAAAAGGAAATCCCTTCAATCCTTAAATGAAAGGCATTACAATAATAAATATACAATCTAAACTAATCTAAGCTTGATTTCTTTATAGACTCCTCCATAGTTCTTCCTTTCTTGCTCCCATGGCTTCCTTCTCTTCAACCTGCAAATTAAGAAAAGGAAAAGTGACCAAATGAGGAGACTTGGGTAAAGAAAGAGACTAAATAAAAATTCATAAGGATATTAAGGGTTAGCTTGGAACCCTAGGATCTAGTCGCCACATGTAATGTCCCCTTTCCTACGCCAAAGGCCTAAGGGCCAATTTGAGTCCAAGCCTTGGTCATACCCAAGGGGATGTGGATGCTGGGAGCTATTGGGTATGAATATCTAGTCCATTTTGTTATAATTCTTCATTGACATATGCAAAAAGGTGTGTTGGAAGGACTAGATGTTACGTTTTGTCGTTAGGAAGGGGCCACATGGTACTAATATTCTAATTTTGCGTTTGGGGGTCACTTTTGGACCATGGTGACTTAAAAAGGGAAAAGTAACTTAAGTTACTTTTATTTTATTGGCCCTTCCAAGGGAAAAATGTGACTAGGGTTTATTGGGGCTCTTTTGCCTTGGAGAAGTTATATAAGGAGTTGGGGGAGAAAGGAAGGGGAATTTTTGCATACCTAATCATCTTCTTTCATGTGCAACTATTGTTTGAAAATCTATAGCTTGTGGAGTGAAATCCCATAGGAACCCTAGCTTCGGTGGTGAGAGATCCATCCCTAGCTAGCAGGGCATTATTCAGTAGTGAGAGATCTACCCTAGCTTGTCATTTTGGAGTTGTTTTTAGGGCTGATTTACAAAGATATTTACAGAGGTTTTAGAGGAAGGGTTTTGAGGGTTTTGGAGACATTTGGGGAAGATAATCAAAGGGTTTTCAGATCAGATTTACAACAGCCATTTGAGCAGGGTTTAGCATCACTGAGAAGGCCCTTTCATCAATTTCCAACCCTTTTCCAAGCTAGGTGACTTGTTTGGAATATTACAACCTTTATTTGGAGGGTTTCCAATTGGCCATTTTCAGATCTGAAGGTTGAAATATCATCTCCTATGTTTGTAAATTTTATTTCCAAAGTCTCATAATTTTTGCACTTGTATTCGGAGAGTTACGAATTTTAGAAGTTTTCCAGTTGTCTAGGCACGCTGTAATTTTTTGGCGTAATTTTATCATCTAAAATATTCCAAGAACAATTTTCTTATTTTCTTTATAATATTAGCAAGCTCTCTTTAAATTTTCAAGTAATTCATGTGGATATTTTGGGAGATATTAATTTTCTTTAGTTCGCTACCCTAACTATAAAAATATGCAAAAATCAGCATTTTATTTGGCAGCAAATTTTCAATATTTTGTGCATTTTTAAGTGGTATCCCATAAGGGATATTTTAGTGGTATCAGAGAAGTAGTTTCTCCAACCTGTTGGGATTGAAATATTGGAGACAGAGATAGTGAGGATATAGGTGTAGATCTGATGAAACAATTGTTCACCAACATGGTAAAGCAACAGGAGACTACTAATCTCTATTTGAGCCAGCTCATTGAGAGATTAGCACAAGACATGATTGATGCTCATATGGAAAGAGGAAAAAATAGCAATATGGGACAACATGGTCAAAGAGGTGAGGGTAGACATTCAGGGCAATAGTCTCCCCATTCTTATACCAGCCTATGGGGGTTTTCATGAACCTTCTTTCTTGAAGGATCTAGAGGTTTCATAGGTACAATAGCTAATGGATATCATAGATGAAGAGTCTTGTTGGGAAAGGTACCAGACCTTAAGTGATGGATTTCATGACAACATGCCATTCCAGGAATATTGTAAAATGAAGATTGACAGCAGGCCTAGGAGAGATCATCAGGTACATGTACTAGATATGCAAAGGAGATTGGGAAAATTTCTATTCCACACTTCGACGGTTCTAAGAAGTGTATTGCACAGTCTTGGGTTCAGAAGTTGAAGACATACTTCAACTTGAATCCTATGCATGAGGAAGATGCAATTAAGTTTGTAATCTTACATCTTGAGGGAGACGCTCATGATTGGTGGCATCATGGGTTGATTACACAGGGACACATATACATCATGACTTATGCATAATTCACAAAGAGGCTAGTGAGTAGATTTGATATAGGGGACCCAACCAGGCATTTTAGAGAGTTGACTCATTTGAGTCGACCGACCGTTCCTTGGATCAATATATCGCAGATTTTCGAGAGACTATCACCATGGTATCGATATTACAGAGATGAGGTTGATTTCCCTATTCACAGTAGGTTTGACAGACACTCTCGCTGGATTTGTGAAGGCATTTGAGCCTTCTTCTTTGCATGAGGCTATTAGGAGAGCTCGTGACTTGGAGTTATCCACTCCTAAGTTGAGGTTTCCATCTCGAGTGTAGCCTAAGGGTTTCCCTTCTAGAATCGATGGTTCATAGCCGAAGGTACCTCCACCTAGGCAAGATACATCCTAGAGACCATTCGGATCTAGAGAAGACAGAGAGGAATTGAGGTGAAAGAAACTATTTTTTGTATTGTTGCACACCTTGGGTTCTAGGACATGATTGCAAGGGTAGAGGGAAGGCCCAATTCATAGAAGTCTTTAAGGAGAGTGATGGTGATGAGGATTTGGACACACAGGGAGTAGAGGATGATGATGATGAGGCATTAGATAGTGTGGGTGTTGAGTAGGATAGCGAGACCATTCCCAAGAGACTATCGCCACTTTGTCTAGTACCCTGAGGTACAAGGCATTCAGAGTTAGGGGAGTTTTGCAGGGACAATGAGTAGTGGTACTCATTGATAGTGGGGCAACCGATAACTTTATTGATACCTTGTTGGTTGAGAGGCGAGGGTTACAGACAGAGGAGTTTGAGGGCTTCAACATGGTTGTAGCCAATGGAGATTCTATGAGATGCACATGATGGGTTCCCAATTGAGCATCACGATGGGTAACTATATAGTTACCGATGATTTCTATATTGTTGGTATTGGAGAGACCAACATAGTGCTTGGAGTACAAAGGGCTCCATTCCCTTAGAGAGTTTCGGACTAACTTCCGATATGATGGAGCTGAAGTTTAAGTCTGAAGGGAGGAATGTGATCTTGAGGGGCTTATCTTCAAAGGCACCCCAAGTTGTTATGAACAAGAGGATCGAGAGGATTTATAGGCATGACGGGGTGGATTGGGCAGTACATTGTTTGGTTTCGACCAAGGAATCGAGGATGGAAAATATGAGTATCATGTGGAATTATAGGGCTTATTGGACAGACATAGTGCATTTTTAGTGAAACACCTACGGACATACCCCTAGATAGGGGATTTAGCATGTGATTGAGCTCGAGTATGCTAGATCGGTGGTTACTTCTCCTTACCATCACCCCAAATGGTTTAAGGATGAGATCGAGAAGACTATACATGAGATCATTGATATGGGGCATATTAGATTGAGTTCTAACCCTTTTGCTTCTTCGGTGGTATTGGTGAAGAAGAAGGATGGGACCATGTGGATGTGTATGGATTACCATGCCTTAAATAAGAAGACAATAAATAACAAGTATCCCATACCATGCATTGATGAGTTGTCGACGAGCTACATGGTGTAATCTATTTTTCAAAAATAGATTTGTGATTTGGATATCATCATATCAAAGTCAGGGAGTAGGATGTGCATAAGACAACTTTCAAATGCCATTACGGTCACTTTGAGTTCTTGGTGATGCCCTTCGATTGTTTAATGCTCCAGCTACATTCCAATCTTGCATGAATGTTGTGTTTAACCACCACTTTTGGAAGTTTGTATTGGTTTTATTTGATGATATTTTAGTCTACAACAGGACTTGCAAGGACCATATCAGGCACCTTGGTAAGATATTGGGGATATTAGAAGCTAATTCCATATATGCGAAAGCTTCTAAGTGTGAGTTTAACATGAACAAAATTCTATACTTGGGATATGTGATTGGTGGGGGTACATTGAAGGTGGATAGAGAGAAGATATGGGAAATTATGTATTGGCCATCACCTAGGACATTGACACATTTGAGAGGATTCATGGGGTTGTGCACATACTACAAGAGGTTCGTGAATAATTTCTCTCGGTTGAATGCTCCATTGACTGATTTGACCAAGAAGGGGGCTTTTGCTTGGTCAGAGGCAGCACAACAGGTTTTTGATCACCTCAAGGAGGTGATGAGTTCGTGTCCCATTCTCACATTACCATATTTCTCCCAGCCCATTCATTCTAGAGTGTGATGCATCAGGAGAGGGTGTTGGGGTAGTTCTCATGTAGGATAGGCATCCCATTGCCTATGAGAGTCAGAAATTGAAACCCATGGAGAGAGGGTATTCAATTTATGACAAGGAGATGTTGGCCATTATGCATGCTTTGGCCAAATTCAGACAGTACCTTGTGGGTAGAAAATTTGTGGTTCGTATGGATCACAATAGTTTGAGGTTCTTCTTGGGACAAAAGGAGCTCAACGATCGCCAACAAGTATTGGTGAACAAGGTACAAATGTATGACTTCGAAATAGAGTACACCGAGGTAAGAGTAATATTATTGCTAACACTTTATCTAGGAGGCCTTACCTCACTTCTATGCTTATTTTTATGTCTGAGATTTCAGCGGATTGGAAGGCTCATATACTTGTTGAGTATTCCAAAAATTAGTTTTCATGTGAGATCATGGATGGTATTATATAGGATGACCGATACAGAGTAGTGGATGATCTCATTTTCTACAAGGATAGGATTTTCCTTATACCAGGATCCAAAAGGAAGGAGAAGATCCTTTGAGCAATACATGATACACCACTAGCTGGACATCCCGGTATTTAAAAATATACAGTTTATCGGGAGATATTTTCATGGAAGGGGATGAAGGACGATGTCCTTAATCATGTCGAGAGAGTGTATGGTTTTCCAAAGAAACCAAATCGAGTAGTTTTTTTATTAGGATTACTTCAGCCTCTCCGCATCCGAATGCGAAATGGGAAAGCATATCTATGGACTTTATCACAGGGGCTTCCCTTGTGCATGGGCATAGCTGCATTTATGTTGTAGTTGATCGGTTAGCTAAGTATGCTCATTTATTTTCCCTACCCAAGGGGCATGAGGCAGTGGATGTGGTCTAGATCTTCTATACAAGTATTTTTAGGCTACATGGGTTGCCTAAAAATACTTTCAGTGATAGGGACAAGATTTTCATGAGCACCTTTTCGCGGAGATCTTTAGATTAGCGAGACGAAGTTGACTCCTAGCACTAGCTACCACCCACGAGACAGAGATGGGCGTGGCGAAGATAGTCAATAAGTGGATAGAGGGCTACTTGCGAGTTATGTGACAGACATCGGTGGGAAAGGATTAGATGGTTACACATGGGTGAGTATTGCTACAATACCACCTACCAAATGAGCATAGTTATGACTCCTTTCTGAGCCTTGTATAGGTACGACACTATGACATTTTTGGATTTGGTATTACCAGATAGCCAAGCTCCCAAAGCTTGAGATTGGTTACAAGAGAACTAGGATATTCTGAAGGCTCTTAGAGAGAACCTTCAGAAGGCATATAATCAACATAAGGTATATGAAGATCAACATAGGATAGAGAGGTCTTTTGAGGTTGGGGATCTAGTATTCCTATGTTTGTAGCCATATAGGAAGTCCTCACTGAAGCAGAAGGGTGTAGAGAAATTAAAACCGTGGGTTTTATGGTCGATGTCGTAGTTCGTCAAGTTGGGGCAGTTGCATATGAGCTAGAGCTACTGAGAGCACGAGAAGATACATACTGTCTTCCATGTTTCATGCCTTAACAAGGCACTCGGGCGACATATTGTACCATATTCATTCAAAGTTACCGCCACTAGATGAGGAGGGGAAGTTGGTGTTAGAACCAAAATCCATTATTGAATAGAGATAGAGGGGGCTTAGGAGTAGAGTGATCATCAAGTATTTGGTGTGATGGAAGGGATTGCCACTTGAGGATGCTACTTGGGAGGGAAAGCAAAATTTATAGCTACCTAATTTTTATTTCCTTGAGGACAAGAAAAATTTGGGAAGGGAGGATTGTAATGTCCCCTTTCCTATGCCAAAGGCCTAAGGGCCAATCCAAGTCCAAGCCTTGGTCATACCCAAGAGGTTGTGGATGCTGGGAGCTATTGGGTATGAATATCCAGTCCATTTTGTTATAATTCTTCATTAACATATGCAAAAAGATGTGTTGGACAGACTAGATGTTACATTTTGTCGTTAGGAAGGGGCCACATGGTACTAATATTCTAATTTTCCATTTGGGGGTCACATTTAGACCATGACGACTTAAAAAGGGAAAAGTACGTTAAGTTACTTTTATTTTATTGGCCCTTCCAAGGGAAAAAAGTGACTAGGGTTTATTGGGGCTCTTTTGCCTTGGAGAAGTTATATAAGGAGTTGGGGGAGAAAGGAAGGGGAATTTTTGCATACCTAATCATCTTCTTTCATGTGCAACTATTGTTTGCAAATCTACAACTTGTGGAGTGAAATCCCATAGGAACCCTAGCTTCGGTGGTGAGAGATCCATCCCTAGCTAGCAGGGCATTCTTCATGGTAGTGAGAGATCTACCCTATCTTGTCATTTTGGAGTTGTTTTCAGGGCTGATTTATAGAGATATTTACAGAGGTTTCAGAGGAAGGGTTTTGAGGGTTTTGGAGACATTTGGGGAAGATAATCAGAGGGTTTTTAGATCAGATTTACGGAAGCCATTTGAGCAGGGTTTAGCATCACTTAGAAGGCCCTTTCATCAATTTCCAACCCTTTTCCAAGCTAGGTGACTTGTTTGGAATATTGCATCCTTTATTTGGAGGGTTTCCAGTTGGCCATTTTCAGATCTGAAGGTTGAAATATCATCTCCTATGTTTGTAAATGTTATTTCCAAAGTCTCATAATTTTTCACTTGTATTCAAAGAGTTATGAATTTTAGAAGTTTTCTAGCTGTCTAGGGCACACTATAATTTTCTCGCAAGTATTTTATCATCTAAAAATTTCCAAAAACAATTTTCTTATGTTATTTATAATATTATCAAGCTCTCTTTAAATTTTCAAGTAATTCGGGTGGATATTTTGGGAGATATTAATTTTCTTTAGTTCGCTGCCCTAATCAGCAAAATATATAAAAATCAGTATTTTATTTGGCTGCAAATTTTCAATATTTTGTGCATTTTTAAGTGGTATCCCATAAGAAATATTTTACCACAATTGAATTGATCCAAGGGTTGAGGATCAACCCTACATTTTTTTGGTAGGAATATATTTTATAGATGTTTTAAATAAAAATTAAAGGTATGTGTAGATGGGTGAATGGGGCCATTTAATTACCTTGGTGTGTAAAGTCTCTAATCTAGTTCCTAGCATGTTTTAGAAAAATAATGAAATAGACACTTAAGTTATTAAATAATGGAACTATAGTAACTAAATATAAGGTAAAGTTTTAGGGTGTGAATGTTAGTTATGGAGGAATAAAACATTAAACCAAGTAAATTAAATTATGGCACCTTCCTAGTTGAATGTTAATAAATTGACCTTAGAGATAAATTAAGAATAATTAATCATTTAACTTAGACTTGGTTCATCCCTTGTAAAGTAAAGATTATTGGTGAAAATAAATTTAATGCACACTAAGGGTTGACACCCTTGTAACCTTTCAACTTAAAAAAAAATTTAGTCACAATCTTTCGGGTTAAGTGTTTAGGGTTTTAGCATGTTCCTAGAACGTCATTTTTGTGGGCATTACACTTGGTATCAGAGCCATGAGTTCAAATCTTGGACCTTTGGGCACACCTAGAAAACACAATACATGAACTTTTAACCTAACACAAATATATATATTTTTATATAGACCTAGAAAACTGCACTGTCTAATAATTGTATAATATAGAAAATATAGAAAATAGAAATAAAACCTAGAATGATGAACTAACTCTCACCTTGAGTATGTGTAAGAGGCGCAGACAAGACGAGGGGTCCTTTCACATAGATCTAGATTTTCCACCTCCAGATCAAGCGGTAGGAGCCATTCTACCTCAAATTTTACATACGCTTTAGGACGTCAATGCCACTATACATGGAGGGTCTTTAGGAGGATGACTTGCGAGACATTATATGGAGCCATCGGTGGAGGATCATGCATCTCCTCGACATAACGAGGAGCATAGGGAAGATAACTTTTGCATGGATTTGACTAGGGTAGAGTCTCATTAGGATTTCATATTATTAGTGCTCACATTATTATTAAAGTTAGATTATAATTATGTGATGTAATTGAGTTTGTATTACAACTCATATTGTTATAATATATTGTTTCAACAATATATTATTCTTAGAGTTTGTTATACCCGTGAATAACATTCCGGGTTAATTGTTGTGACTCCTTCCTATTTTATAGGAGGTTGATTTGCTGTTATTATGGCTATATAATAGCCTTATGTATTGTGTAATAGAGAAAGCAAGAATATATGGAGAATTAATATATTATTCTGTGTGTTTTACTCAGGCAAGTCTGATCCAAAATCTATATTTGGTATCAGAGCTGGTTCGTTCTGATGGAAGAATAGTTTGTCTGTAAGGATCTCAGCGAACGTCCTATTCATGGTTACAACATTCATTAGCAAGTAAATGAATGTGGAATTTGATGATCACTTGGCACGTGCCTCAGTCACACCACGTTGCTTGTAAGGAAGGGATTCAGCCGATGTTCAGTTTTTTTCAGAGTTCATATATATTTGAAACAACCCATCCTTTGCTCCATGATTTCATGCACATCTTGGAGTCGTGGCATACTGTGTTGCGTCACATTTTAGGTGTCTGAGTGACTTTCAACATCTATGCGGTCGGCTTAAACACAATGGTTTTAACTTACCTGCTCAGGAGGAAAGAAAGTGGATATCGTTTGGACGTTGTGGAGTTTTGATATGAGCTCTTGTTTTATTGTCACTGTCAGATGACATCATGTTTGTAGAGTCCCGATCCAGCTTGGTCTTCTTATATGTCATGCACATGTGTAGATCCATTACTTTGATTTACATTCACTTGTATTTCTGCATTGGAACGTGTGAACGTGTGTAGGTGGATGCATTCAATCCTTATAGACCCGCATCAACGTTTGACCGATCTCATCATTTTCAAATCATAAGGCAGGATTTTTTTAAGAGAAGATTGTATCATAAAATCTGAGGCTCACAATTTTGGGATTATTCCCACGCAGTCTTCTTTGGCTTGTGGATTTTATTGTCCCAGGTGGAACAATTGTGGAGAATAGAACTCATATCTACATGCACTGCCGACTCTTATTTTATATGCAGTAACTAGTCCATATGCATTCCTGTGCATTTATCTATCTGCAAGTATATTTGTCCATGCGTACAATATTTAGTGGTGTTCATCTGATCCTGGTATGCATTTACCTTGGCATCTGAATCGGGATATTTTTTTACCATGCAGAGTAAGAATCTGATCCTCTATTACCATGGTTGCATGTAGATCTGTCATTTTTGATTCGTTACTATTAACAACATATTCTTGGGGTTACAACTGTCCACCATTCACAGCTACAATTCTTGCATTGGGTCCTCCACACACCGCTATTGCACATGGTTTTGCATAACTCGCGGTTTTTACAGTCAAGTCGATTCAGGTCAAGAGTCTAAAGTTTCATGGTTTCGTATATTTATTCAAAAGTCATATATGAGTCTGTGAGATTTTATTTGAAATCTGAGTATTTTTGTTATTTTAAAATAGTATATTTCAAAATTTTAATCAATAGCTTTTAGCTATATTAAAATTTTAATTGTTTGTAAAAAGGCGCAATATCGGTAGAAACCGACGTCTTGTCATTTGAGTCAAAATTGTAAAATGAGCTTCATTGACAAATCCACTAAGTAAGTAGCATCTTAACTAGGAGGATGGAGGCACAGGAGGCTGGAGGTCATTCAGCGACCTCTCGTCAGTCACCAACGACAGGGCCGCACGAAGCTGTGGTGATAGTGTGTGTGTGAGTTTGCTTTCTTTTGAGTTGCGATTGATTTCAAATGTGCAAAAGCATAATTTTTTTCTCAGTGTTCCTGTTATGGCTTGAATAAGTGAAATGTTCACATTGAGGGGGGAACATGGTCTCAATGTTCCATTTTCTCTTTTCATATTTGTTATCAGTGATCAGTGTTTCCTACATAATTCCCTGATGTAAAAGCATAGTGGACAGATGAAAGCACAAGGAAAAGCAACATCATGATATTGAGGTTGTTGGTTGTCCTGTAAAACCATCCCTATTGAGGTTGTTGGTTGTCCTATAAAACCATCCATGTTGAGGTTGTTGGTTGTCCTATAAAACCATCCATGTTGAGGTTGTTGGCTGTCCTGAAAAACCATCCAGATCATGAGCACGCACGGGCGGCACGCTCCGGAAGGAAGTGCAATTATTTTTCTCCCATGTTCGCACTAAGGGGGGGAATGTTAGGATTTCATATTATTAGTGCTCACATTATTATTAAAGTTAGATTATAATTATGTGATGTAATTGAGTTTGTATTACTGACTCATATTGTTATAATATATTGTTTCAACAATATATTATTCTTAGAGTTTGTTATACCCGTGAATAACATTCTCAGGTTAATTGTTGTGACTCCTTCCTATTTTATAGGAGGTTGATTTGTTGTTATTATGGCTATATAATAGTTTATGTATTGTGTAATAGAGAAAGAAAGAATATATGGAGAATTAATATATTATTCTCGTGTGTTTTTACCTGTGCAAGTCTGATCCAAAATCTATAGAGTCACCATAGAGATGGCATGGAGAAAAGATTTCAAGACATAGGGACAGATCTCAGAGTCCTATGTAGAGGGAGGAGCATGTAGAGAGACCTAGGGTTCATCAGTCATCAACTACAGACCATATTAGGGAGATCCTGAAGATACGACCATCTCACTATTCTAGAGATACAAGTGGGTTTCAATTAGAGGCCTATTTGGTGAACTTGAGTAGATGCTTCAAGCTCTACCCTTGTACTAGTAACATGAAAGCTCATGTTACGATCCATCTTCTAAGGGATGGAATAGGAGTTTGGTGGAGGACCGAGGAGAAGAAGCTCCATGTTGACTCTGAGATAGTTACTTGGGAGCTCTTTGAAGAGCATTTCAAGAACAAGTATTTATCTAGGAGATTTATTCAGCAGTGGATAGATGAGTTTCACGACCTTCGTCAGCCTTATGACTATAGCCGAGTATGAGAGTCGGTTTACGGACCTACTCCAAGATGTCAACTATATGTAGGAACAACAGTCCAGATTCACAGTTCATTTAGGGCCTAAATTTGGATCTGAGTGGTGCAGTACACATTCATTTCCCACGCACCTTAGCACAAGCCATGGAGAAGGCCTATATTGCGGAGGAGACACGAGGAAAGACGTAGCAGGCCAAGGACAAATTCTGGAGCTGCATCCAAGTAGATACAAGATAACAGGTCAATGGGGTCAACTCCTCCTCCTCATGGTGGATAGGGTTTAGTATAGTCTTCATTCCGATCACCACACCAACCACCTCGGTAGTAGAAGTAGCAGATGAGACCCACCTACATTATAGACCTCAAATATTTGACACACAGAGGAAGCAGTATGGGGCCTCCTCCTAGGGGTCCCACTAAGACTCGGGGTGTACCGAGAGCTCGGTCGGCGGGAGCTCGTCGGTAGAGGCCTCGTCGATCCATAGCCGGATCATTAGGATCCACAAAGTGAGACCTCTGAGTACTTGGGCCGGAGCCACATCTCACTGGAGAGGACCAAGTAGTTACTATTGTTGTGGCGTTGTTGGACATCATTGGAGAGAGTGCCCATAGAACCCTAGTAACAAGGGTAAGGAGTAGATTTCGAGCCTACTTGTTAACAACATGGGATGTAGCCATCAAATTTATGCAGCGGTCGAGAACCACAAAGCTGAGCACTAGAGTACCGTGATAGAGACTACAAGTAGCATTGGTGGTATTCCCGCCTCTATATTGTTTGATTCTGGTTCATCTGATTCATTTATTGCACCATCTTTAGTAGAGAGTTGCGAGGTTGGTGTCTCATTAGGAAGGGTCTTAGTTGGGACATTGAAATGTCTTATGGAGCCAAAATTTCTGTAGACTCCTAGTCAAGGAGTGTGTAGTGGATTTGGGTTCCTTCACCACTACCTTAGATCTTCAAATCCTTCTATTGGGTTTGTATGGAGTCATATTGGGCATGGACTAGTTGTCTACACATAGAGCTAGAGTGGAATGTTACCATAAGACTATTGCTTGTACAAATGATATAGGAGTTGAGTCAGTGATAGCGGGAGTTACAAGGAATGTTTCCATTCACACCATCTCCTCTATGTAGCTTATGTGGTGTGTGTGATGAGGTTGTCATATTTATGTTGTTACGGTTAGTGACAGATCTGAGGATGAGTCTAGTGGACCATCCCTTGATGACCATCACATTTTGAGAGAGTTTGCTGATGTTTTCCTATGGAGCTACCGGGGCTACCACCCCCATGTGAGATAGAATTTCATATAGATTTGGTTCAGGTGCAGAGCCTATCTCACAAGCACCTTATCAAATGACTACCCCTAAGCTCTATGAGCTCAAGTTGCAGCTTGAGGGCCTTCTAGAGAAAGGCCTAATCTATCCTAGTGTATCCCCTTGGGGTGCACCGTGATTTTTGTAAAGAAGAAGGACGGATCTCTATAGTTGTGTATTGATTATCACCAGTTGAATAAAGTAACAATCAAGAATCGCTACCCCATTCCGTGCATCGATGATTTATTTGATCAGATGAAGGGGGGCATAGTATTCTCCAAGATAGACCTTAAATCGAGGCTATCATCAATCGAGGATCATGGAGACATATATTCATAATACCACATTCGTACGAGATATGGCCACTACGAGTTCACAGTGGTGCCCTTTAGTCTAATGAATTCCCCTGCAATGTTCATGAGTTTGATGAATGGGGTATTCATGAAATTTTTGGATCACTTCATGCTCATTTTCCTTGACAAAATTATGATATACTCACGTACGTGTGAGGAGCACTTTCGCCAGGTTCTTCAGTGTCTTTGTGAGTAGAAGCTATATGGGAACTTGGAGAAGTGTGCATTCTTTCGCATTGCAGAGTGCGATATTTGGGCCACATCATTTCTGGGGAAAGTATCATAGTCAATCCTTCCAAGATTCAAGTTATTATGGATTGGCCGGCACCCACTAGTGTGACTGAGGTGTGTAGCTTCATCGGTTTGGAAGGGTACTACCAGAGGTTTGTCAAGACTTTTTTTAGATTGCGCACCCCATTACTTCCCTTCGGTAGATAGATAGATGTGAGCAAGCCTTCAGGACACTAAATAAATGCCTCATGGTATCACCTATTCTTGCAATGCTAGATCCTCGGGAAATTTTTTCATTTGCACGATGCTTCTTTGGCGGGACTTGGAGGTGTGTCGATGTAGGAGGGAAAAGTAGTTGCTTTTGAGTCTCGCAAACTCAAGGATTATGAGATCAATTATCGACTCATGATCTTGAGCTTGCAGTATTTGTGCATGCCTTGGTGTGGTGGAGACATTTCCTTCTTGGTCAGAGATTTACACTCAGGACTGATCACTTGAGCCTTCGCCACCTCTTCACATAGCCCAATCTTAATGCTCATCAACGATGTTGGATGGAGTTTCTTTGTGAGTACAACATGGAGATAGAACATGTGAAGGGGAAGGATAATGTGGTTGTATATTCCCTTAGTAGACAGAGACATGTGTCTATGGCCACTTCAGTGGGTAAAGATTTATGGAGCAGGATCTTACATCAGCTTCATCACGACAGTTTCTACCTTGTAGCTAGAGTAGCGATTGTGTCTCAGAGACCCCTTGAGGGGAAGTTTGATGGATTTTCACTAGAGACAGATGGCCTTCTCATGCACGAGGTTGGATTTATGTTCCCAAAGTTGGAGGCTTGAGACAAGACATTTTGACATAACCTTATTCAGCCCATCCAGGTGAAGAAGATGAACGCCACCTTCAGACAACTATACCATTGGATAGGACTTCAGAGAGACGTGGCTCAGTTTGTGTCACGTTGTTTAGAGTGTCAGAAGGTGAAGGCCAAGCATCAAAATCCATTTGGTCTTCTTTTTCCCCATGCTATTCCGAGTTGAAATGGGACATCATTTCCATGGAATTTATTGTTGGGCTACAAACGTCGAGATACCATCATGACACCATCATGGTCACGGTGGATAAATTGACTAAAGTAGCTCATTTTTCTATGATGAAGACTACCTACACATCTAGTGCAGTGGCATGGGTTTATCTCGAAGAGATTTTTAGATTACACGGGATTCCGTTGAAGATCATTTTTTACCACGATCCTTTGTACACTTCTTACTTCTAGACTACGATGCAATATGCTCTCGGGACGAAGATTAATTTCAGTACAACATATCACCCTGAGACAGATGGACAAAGTGAGTGGATGATTCATATTTTGGAGGACATGCTTAGGATGTACGTCATGGATCATCAGTCGAGATGGGAGGAGTATTTTTACTTGATAGAGTTTTCCTACAATAATAGTTTCCAGAGTTTGATAGGCATGACTCCTTTTCGTGAACTGTATGACAGAGAGTGCAAGACACCTCTTAGTTGGGATAGATTAGAGGAAAAAGTTTCTCTTGGGCCAACTTTACTATAGGACATGGAGCAACAGGTTGGTATGATCAGACAAAGATTAAAGGAGGCATAGGATGTAAAAATAAGTATGCGGATCAGCATAGTACATGATCATAGTTATGAGGTGGGCACGAAGGTGTTTCTTCATGTCAGACCGCATAAGAGCCCTATCCATTATGGAAAAGGTTCTAAGCTTACTCCTCGATTTGTGGGTTCCTTTGATATTTTGGAGCACATCAGTCCTTTGGCCTATTATCTAGCATTTCCACCTAGCTTGTCTCACATCCATGATGTGTTTCATGTTTCTGTAATCAGGAGATATATTGCAGATCCTTCTCCTATACTAGATTGGACCTCCTTGTACATGTAGGATCAGAGGTAGGTGATGGTGGAGGCCATCTATATTTTAGAGTGCAGGACCCTAGGCCTTCGAGGTAGAGAGATTTACCAAGTTTGAGTCCAGTGGGACAAATATGATGAGACTGTGGCTACATAGGAGGGTGCTACATTGCTACGATTCTAGTTTCCATACCTATTTGTTGGTTTTCAAAGAGGAATTTTTAGAAGAGCAACAGTCAGGGGACAAGAAGTCCCTCCTCTTTGATGGGAGAGGTTCCCTTATTCAGAAACAAACCTATTTACAAATGTACAGGACATGATTTTTTGGTTAAACTTGGATACCACGAAAGTTTTTTCTATGAAGGTCATCAATTACAAAAGGACTGAGGAAATGAGAGCATAGAAAAGAGCAGAAAGGAAAACATACAGAATTATAGATATCAGAGTAATTCTTTATGTATGCGAAGTCACCGTGAATTGAAAACAAGATCATTCATATAGAACAAGTAAGATGGAATTTAAAGACACAAAGTTCTGTAAATAACATCTGCCAGAACACAAAGTTTCTTAACGTAACACAGATTCATCAATCAAGGACACAAAGTTCCTTCTTGGTTGTACAAGATCACCGAGCTTGCAAAGTTGAAGAGTATGCAATCGATGAGACTAACGAATTTGAGATAAATGATCTTCACAAAGAAAACAAATGAAAGCTTAGAACAGACAGAGATCAGATAGACAAAGAAAGGAAAGTCCTTCTGTATTGATTTCTCTATAATCTATTTACACTTGCAGAAAATATGCCAAGTTCTTCCTTCTTTCAAAATGGCGCAAAGAAGGCCATTATATAGCTTACAATTCGGTTACTCCTCGTAACCGTTTCTTTTAACTAGAGAATAGTTAAGGAATGCCAAATGCAATTTCTTAACTAATTACATGGAATACGAAAGGAACAGAAGAAGAGAAAAGAATGAAGAAGGAGACAGTGGACAAATCCGAGAAGGACCCACCATCTTCAGGGAACCACTTCTTGAATTTCTTTAACGTCTCAAGCTATGTCTTTGCCACGAGGATACACTGACGTTTCATCTTGAAGATGACAATGGATATCTTTGAAAATTGATGTAAACGGCATCTTGAAAGCTTCGTTCTTCACAAATTTGTCCTTGAAATTTGATCTTCGCAACTTAAATTCAAATTTAGCACATTCGGGACAAAAGTTATGAGTACGCGGTTCGGGTGTTTCAGTAAATTGGAACAGAGCGCACTTTTGAAATTGGGACATTTGGGACAAGAAAGTGCGAAGTACGCGGTTCGGCCGAAATTGGAACATCTCGCACAGTAACTTCGGGACACTTGGGACAAAAACTTCCGACGGGCCCGAAAATGGGACAAATTCGGAGGTTTCGGCCGATCGGGGAACAAAATGCACTTTCGTACTTGGGACAGGCGGGACAAAAATGTCCGACAGGCCCGAAATACTTACAGAATGACCCAAAACTTAGATTTTTTCGACTTCAAGACTTTTTCACACCACCAGCTCGACAGAAAAGACATTTAAACTCAAAATTTTGAAATTTTTACTTTTGACAGAGCGGGGAATTTTGAGTGGACAACAGCTGGCTCCTTCTGGGGATGACTTGGCATAAATTCAAGGAATGAGACAAGGCAAGAACTTAGACAAACTCGGTGAAGCGGACACTCAGTGTGTTATCCATTGGGCCACGAGTCAAAACCATGTACAACACAGGGGCAACACACAAAAAAACAAGAGAAACACACCAAAACAACGTAAGGAAAACACACCAAAAGCAGAGAAGCAAAAACACCATGCACGAATATACAAGGGACTCCCTAGTCACCTAGGACTTGAACAACTTGAGATACTGCCCACTATAGGGAAGTGGGAGAGGAGAACCATCCATGTAATCAAGATAGAAAGAATTCTCACCAGCAAAATGTCTGATCTTGAAGGGTCCGAGCCACAGGGAATCAAACTTTCCATGGCTGCCACGAGGTTCATGTCTTTTATCCCATAACAGCACGGTGTCTCCAACTTGGAAATCTCTGAACCTAGCTTTCTTGTCAAACAGGACCTTTATCTTTTGCTGGTGAACAGATATCCGATCAGCAACCTCCAATCTGTCCTCATTCAGTTTATGCAGGTACATAATCCTCTTATCCAGAGCATCACTGAAACTAGTATCCTCAATGGCCTTCATTAGGTGCAAGGCTGGCAGTTCCACTGTCACTGGCAATTGAGCTTCTACTCCATATACCACTTGAAAAGGGGACATTCCGATGGCTCTTTTAGGTGTGATCCTGTCTGCCCAAAGAGCATCATACAGCTTCTTGTGCGAGTTTCGTTGAGACTCATTGACCAACTTCCTTATGATAGTCACCAGGTTCTTGTTTGTGGATTCTACTTGCCCATTTCCCTGGGGGTAATAATCTGAAGAATGAGCCAGAGAGATGCCATACCCGTAGCAGAAATCCATTATCTCAGTTGAGGAGAAGTTTGAAGCATTATCTGTTACAATCTTGTTAGGTACACCATACCTTACCAAGATGTTCTCTTTGATGAAGTTGCATACCACTTCAGAAGTAGTGCTCTTGACTGGAATAGCTTCCACCCATTTGGTGAAGTAGTCAGTGGCAGTTAGCACATGAGTGTGACCAGCACTAGAAGTAGGATTAAGTGTACCAATGAAGTCTAAACCCCACTGTTGAAATGGTTCCTCAATCACAACTGGCTTGAGAGGCAAAGAAGCCAATTTAGGTCTTCCCACAAAAGTCTGACAAGCCTCACATTTATCCACCCACTTAGATGCATCTCTGAATAAGGTAGGCCAGTAATATCCTCCCCGGAGTATCTTGTGAGCAGTGACCGTTGATGAATAGTGCCCTCCACATGCCTGATCATGAAAAGCTGAGAGCAATTTTCTCTGTTGTTCCTTGTCCACACACTTCAAAAATCTCCCATCTAAGCCACGCTTGAACAAGGCATTTTCCCACAATACATATTGCGCTGACCTCAATTTAACAGTCCTCTTTTCTTTGGCAGTTAAATGAGGGGGGCATTCCCCATAGGTGAGAAAATGGGTGATGTCAGCATACCATTCATCAACCGAACTCAGGAACAGAACAGTAGGAAGGTCAGCTTTCTTTTCCAGCAATTCATGTTTAGCTCCTTCAGCAATGAGCTCACAAAGACCTTTTCCACGAACCAGCTTGGTCGGCTTAATGTCAATGTCATACTCTTGGACCTTAGCCACCCAGTTCCCTCTCTTGGATCCAAATTCTTGCTGTGTGAGAATCGACTTAACAGTTGTATCTGGAACCAGCACCATGGAGTGAGAGTTGAGGATATAGAAATGAAATTGTTTAACAGCTTTGACCACTGCAAAAGCATGCTTCTCCATCATGGTGTATTTCAACTCATGATCTTTCAGAATATAGCTCATGAACGCAATTGGTAGCTCATGTTCATCAGAGTCTCCTTGAGTCAAGACAGCAGCCAAGGTATTATCTGTAGCATAGCAATAGATGATGAAATCTTTGCTGAAATCAGGACAGGCCAAAACTGGAGTTTTAGCGATAGCTCTCTTGATACCCTCAAAGGATTCTTTTCCTTCAGAAGACCAACCAAATGTTTGCTTTCCTTTCATCATCTGAGAAATGTTCAAAGTTAACTCTGCAAAATCAGGAATGAATCTTCTTAAAAAATTGATCTTACCGAAGAAGGAATGCACGCCCTTTTTACTGGTTGGGAGAGGAATTTGCTGGATGGCTTGAACTCGTTCAGGATCAATCTTAATACCATCCTTGGAAACAATGTGCCCTAATAGTTTTCCCTCTGTAACACAGAAGATAGATTTTTTAGGGTTCAGAGAGATTCCATGCTCTCTGCATCTCAGCAGAACTGTCTCCAGGTGATCAAAATGATCTGCTCTTGTCTTGGAAAACACTGTCAGGTCATCAAGGTATATGACAATACACTTCCCTTTCAAGCTTCCAAAATCCAGATCCATAGCTCTCTGGAAAGTGGCACCAGCATTAATAAGCCCAAAAGGCATTCTCTTGTAGGCAAAGGTACCCCAAGGAGTGGTGAAGGCTGTCTTGTGTTGATCTGCAGTATCAACCTCTACCTGATTGTATCCAGAGAATCCATCAAGCATAGATAACATTTCAGATCCTCATTCGCTTGCAATATTTGATCCATCATAGGCAAAGGGTAATTATCTTTCGAGAAGCTTTGATTCGTGTTCCCAAATCAACACAGATGCGGATCTCACCATTTTTCTTCCTGACAGGCACAATATTTGCAATCCATGTCGAATGGTGAATAGGAAAAATAATTTTAGCCTTCAACAACTTCTGAATCTCCTGAAAGATGGTGTCAGCTATTTTGGGGTTGTACTGCCTTTGTTTCTGCTTGAAAGGCTTAATTCCTGGTTTGAGAGGAATCGAGTGCTGCATATCTTTTGGTTTGAAAGCTTTCAAATCTTCATAAGAGTAAGCGAGAACATCTTTATACCTTTTTAGAAGATCAATTGCTTTTCTCCTCTCATCTGCTGAGCAACATTTTCCAATGTTCACGAACTTGGGGTCAGTAGAACTCCCAATATCAATCTTATCATACTCAGCTGATTGCTGAGGCCCAGAAGAAGCTCTAGATTTCACATACCTGTCATGCTTATCAAATAGTTCCTCCAAACTCACCAACCCTTTAGGAATCTTGTTTCCTTTGAGATTGATGCATCCATCTTGATCTGTTTCTTCTCCTTGGGTGATGGCTTGGTCAGAGGACACACTCTCACGAGGCAGGTTGTCACTTCCCTCAAAATACAGTTGTTCGAAATTACCCTTGAGTTCCAGGAAGGAAAGCAAATGCTGGTCATCGTTGAAAACTTGCCAGTTATTAGTATTGTCAGGTACACTAGGCCGGTGGACCATTTCAATAGTGAACTTATCCTGAGAGAATTCAGGATGGGGAATCAGTAGTGACCCTGAGACAGCCAGTGAATCAGCCCTGCTGTTCTTTTCTCTAGGTATTGCTTCAATAGAGAAAGCATCAAGGAATTCAATGGAATCCCAAACCTGATTCCGGTAATGCTTCAGCCTCCCATTTTTTACCTGAAAGAGGTTTCTGACCTGCTTCACAATCAACTCTGCATCACCACGAGCCAGAAGGTTCTTCACACCTTGTTCTTTGGCCACTTGCAGTCCAAGAATGAGAGCCTCATACTCTGCTGTATTATTAGTGTTTTCAAACTGCAACTTAAATGAAAAAGGATGTAGGCATCCTTCAGGTGACACTAGCAGGACACCAGCTCCAGAACCAGCTGAGGAACAACTTCCATCAAATTCTAAAATCCAAACACC
Source organism: Taxus wallichiana var. yunnanensis (assembly GCA_018340775.1). Classification (NCBI taxonomy): domain Eukaryota; kingdom Viridiplantae; phylum Streptophyta; class Pinopsida; order Cupressales; family Taxaceae; genus Taxus; species Taxus wallichiana. The sequence continues at coordinate 902,983,587 of CM031235.1, read as the reverse complement.
ATTGGGATCTTTAGGTGATACTTTGGAGGGTTGGATTTCATCAGGGGACAGAATCATGTAATTACCATGCCCCATATCCTCATAGAGTATTTGTGCCTTAGGATCATCTGTTTTCTGCACAATATACTCAGATTGTTTCTCAGGCAACAGTTTCTTCATTTGTCCATTGACAGGTATGAGTGCATGCGACCAGTCCATCTGGATTTCCCCACCCACATCTTTGCAGAAGTTCCTACTTAGCAACATTCCATAAGAAGGAGGAATGTCTGCTACTAGGATGGTAGCCAAGACTTTCTTTTCAGGCAAAGCAGCAAAGGCCACTTGTGCATCTTTAATCCTTCCAACCAGGGGCACTTCTTTGCTTTCCATGGAGTAACAGGATCCATAAGTGCGAGTGAGGGTCAGGCCTAAAGCATGAGCTACTTTAGCAGGCATTACATTATCTGAGGCTCCTGAGTCAATGACACAATTACTGAGCCTATGGCCAGCTATAAGAAGTGTTACATAAAATGGTTTAATTTTGTCACCAGGCGAGGTGACAGCAGCTACCAGACTGGGCTGTGGCGCAGAGGGAGGAGTAGGTAGAAGGCCTTTAGAAGTGGTCTTAGAGTTGGAATTAACAAAGTGGATCATTTTGGCAAAGGCTTTGGGATGGGTTTGATAGTACTCAGCTTCTGAGATTTGTACCTTGGTCTTTTTCAGGTGATCAACAATATCAAAGGATCCAGAAGTGGACGGGCCATCATCATTTGGAATTCTAGGCTTATCAACTTTAGGAGAAAAAGAAGAAGCAACTTTGGTAACTGGATTGATAGGACTCACCTTCTGTGTAGACGAAGTAGGGATAGGAGATCCTCTTCTTGTAATTACAGGGATAGTTGCCGACTGCTCCTTAGATTTCTTTATGGGCTGTGTCACCTTTTCCCTCTGCTTTGTCTGTTCTCGAGTCATGACAGCAAAAGATTCGTTGTTCATGTCTGCTACCACTTCATCATAATCATCAATGCCCTCAGTGGTAAAGAAATTCACTCGAGATCCCTCAAGTTCCTCTGCTTCATCATCAAATTCCTCCACAAACTCCTCGTAAGTTTCATCATCATCTGGCTCTTCAACTTCACAGGTTGCGTTCACAGGAACCTTAACAGGAGGTCCTTCAAGTGCTAGTCTTGTGTGAGGAGCAGGCAAACGATTTCTGGGCTGAAAATTTCTTCTTGGAACATCTGCATACGGGGCATGCTGAGCCAACTATTTCTTTATAGCGACAAGATCATTTGTGAGTTTCGGACTAATGGATCAAGATTTAGGTCCAGGGGTGGAAGAGGAAGAAGCAGCAGACTTAGATTTGGGAGGGTCTCTTCTCAACTTCCCTGACATGATCAAGTCATCTTCGATACTAACAAATGCCAGTTCTTGATCCAGAGCTAGTGTTCCGAGATTAGCCCTTCTTAGTGCATAACTAACTTTAGGTGATTGGGCATTTAGAAAGAAACATTTTTGAATCCGATCAACAGGTTGGGTGTTTTCTGGAATTTTATTTACCAACCTGTTGAACCGAGCCACAAACTCTCTCATGGGTTCTTGCGAATCTTTCTTTATCTGAGAAATTTGGGCAAGCAAAGCATGCACATCTTCTGCCGGCTTGAAACGATTCTCGAACTGGGTTCTCATGGTGTCCCAGTCGGTTATAGCACCAGCCGGAAGGTGAAAGAACCAATCAGCAGCATTTTCTTGTAACGTCTCAACAAACAGCCTTACGGAGACGTCTTCATATTCGACTCCCAGAACTCCACATGCAACAACGAAGGCTGCGATGTGTTCGTCAGGGTGCACTTTGCCATCACCTTTGAATTTTGGGAAGTTCTTCCGGTTACCTCTGGGTAACTCATGTAGAGGCTGAGTAAGGGCCAGAGGCCCGACACGTTGACCCCATGGCAATTGTGCCGCCATTCTTGGAAATACGGCTTGGAGAGGAACTTTAACACCAGCGAGGATCAAAGCTCGTAGATTGGGACTAGCAGGCTTTGAAGGAATACCACCCGCAGGACTTCTTTCTTGAACAGGTGGTGTGCTTGTCGAACGAGTCCTTCTATTTCTTGTTGAAGGGAAAGGAAAACCCTGCTGCTCCAAAAGTTGAAACTGAGAGTCTTCAATACCAAGGGTCCTTCTCCCTCGAGTAAAACGCGGAGTCGCCAGATCAAAAGATGATCAAAAATTACTGAACTGGGATGTGATTTTCCCCAGCAAAGTCACCAAAAACTGTTGGTTTTCAAATAGGACTTTTTAGAAGAGCAATCGGGGGACAAGAAGTCCCTCCTCTTTGATGGGAGAGGTTCCTTATTCGAAACAAACCTATTTACAAATGTACAGGGACATGATTTGTTGGTTAAACTTGGATACCACGAAAGTGTTTTCTATGAAGGTCATCAATTACAAAAGGACTCGAGGAAATGAGAGCATAGAAAAGAGCGAGAAAGGAAAACATACGAATTATAGATATCGAGTAATTCTTTATGTATGCGAAGTCACCGTGAATTTAAAACAAGATCATTCGTATAGAACAAGTAAGATGGAATTTAAAGACACAAAGTTCTGTAAATAACATCTGTCAGAACACAAAGTTTCTTAACATAACACAGATTCATCAATCAAGAACACAAAGTTCCTTCTTGGTTGTACAAGATCACCGAGCTTGCAAAGTTGAAGAGTATGCAATCGATGAGACTAACGAATTTGAGATAAATGATCTTCACAAAGAAAACAAATGAAAGCTTAGAATGCAGGATAAAGATCAGATAGACAAAGAAAGGAAATTCCTTCTGTATTGATTTCTCTATAATCTATTTACACTTGCAGAAAATATGCCAAGTTCTTCCTTCTTTCAAAATGGCACAAAGAAGGCCATTATATAGCTTACAATTCGGTTACTCCTCGTAACCGTTTCTTTTAACTAGAGAATAGTTAAGGAATGCCAAACGCAATTTCTTAACTAATTACATGGAATACGAAAGGAATAGGAAGAAGAGAAAAGAATGAAGAAGGAGACAGGTGGACAGTCACTGAGAAGGACCCACCATCTTCAGAAACCGCTTCTTGAATTTCTTTAACGTCTCAGCTATGTCTTTGCCACGAGGGACACACCAGACGTTTCATCTTGAAGATGACAATGGATATCTTTGAAAACTGATGTAAACGGCGTCTTGAAAGCTTCGTCCTTCTGCCAGCTGTCCTTGAAATTTGATCTTCGCAACTTAAATTCACATTTAGCACATTCAGGACAAAAAGTTCTGGAGTACGCGGTTCGGGTGTTTCGGGTGAAATTGGAACAGAGCGCACTTTTGAAATTGGGACATTTGGGACAAGAAAGTGCGAAGTACGCGGTTCGGGCGGTTCGGCCGAAATTGGAACATCTCGCACAGTAACTTCGGGACACTTGGGACAAAAACTTCCGACGGGCCCGAAAATGGGACAAATTCGGAGGTTTCGGCCGATCGGGGAACAAAATGCACTTTCGTACTTGGGACAGGCGGGACAAAAATGTCCGACAGGCCCGAAATACTTACAGAATGACCCAAAACTTAGATTTTTTCGACTTCAAGACTTTTTTCACACCACCAGCTCGACAGAAAAGACATTTAAACTCAAAATTTTGAAATTTTTACTTTTGACAGAGCGGGGAATTTTGAGTGGACAACACTATTCTAGTGACTTCCAAGAGGAAGTCGAGTCTAAGGGGAGGGGGATGTAGTTCCCACTTCCCTTCGACACTTTTTACTGATTTTGATACATTGATTATACTTATGGATATTATTATTACTTTTGACTTAGCATGATGTTAGATGTTAGAAATAATGGACTATTGTTGATTTTGATTCATATCTAATGCATGTGGATTATTAGAGAAATTTTATATTGATGTTGATATGTCTTTGTTGACATGGTTATACATATTTTTGACATGCGATAATTCATCATATTGAGTAGGCCTTAATAATTGAACCAATGTTGTGATCATTTTGACCTAGATGAAATGTAGAATAGAGATGTTAGAAATTGTAAATGATATCATAATTTCCTAGATGATGATTTGATGCATATGTAGATGATTGTGGATTTATATTGCATATTTCATCTTGGATATTTTGATGCGCACCACGAGGCCGAAGGAGGTATTATGTGTTTTGCGGGTAAATATATTCACAAAAACAATGGGGGATTGGAATGTTAGATGAATTCAACAAGAGTCACCATGGCAACATGTATTTTTTTTTGTGTGGTGTGTTTGAATTATTGTTAGGGGTTCCCATGGGGGATTACCTCTAATTGTGACCAAAGGGTTTATGTGTCATCGATGAGGGTCATCAATCCTCACCATTAATAATGTCACTGCGTTGGTGTCCAAAGGTTGTATGCATTAAGAGAAGAAGATCTTGGAAAACAACTCCTTTAAACACAAACCAAACTTGCATAAAATAAATCACACATGCAGAAATTTAAAGGCACACTTGCAGAAATGTAAACACACTTGCAGAATATAAAGGCACACTTGCATAAAGGAAATCACACTTGCATAAATGTAAACACACTTGCATAAATTAAAATTGTTGAATTGGAAATAACTGAAAGATAAAAAGACACCTGCAGGTTCACAACAAAAATGTACTGAAGAAGGATCACATAACATGAAATCAAAAGTTTACAACAAAAGAAAAACTACAGAAATAAAGAAACAAACATTAACACATTGATCCATCTTCCTTGGAATGAGTGGCCAGCTCATTCCTTGGAAGAGGACTTAATTCATACTTTTAATTAAGAACTTGCAGAATAACTTTACTTTAAAAGATTGGAAAGAAAGAACAAATCTTTATTTCTTGGGAGAAAGGAATTACATATCTCAGTGTGGAAGGTTGCATTTATAATTCATGCATCCAACCAACTCCTTATTTTAGGAAATATAATCTGATCTTATCTTTATTTCAATCATAACAACTAAGATCTCCATCTCCACAAAATATGGAGAGAGATATATTATTGAAGTCAAATCTTATCTTGCTTATTTTAGGAAGATTTTCTCCCAAATTTTCTCCTTGCTTTTTGGTAATAAGAATCATAATGTTTTTATTCCTCTACATTATTGGAAGGAGGATTTTCATAAAAATATTATTTTGACCAAATACCTTTCTCGAGATTTTCCATCTGACTTTGTTGTTTTTTACTGTGGAACTTTTAACACTTGTCGATACGTTGTTTCCTCGCATCGCAGCTCACTAAAAGTTAGGTTTATCTTGATTGGTAAAACCTGTAGAAAATATGAATGAGGTTTTTGTTAAAAAAATTCTATGAACAAAACCTCTCTCATATTTTTTATTTGACTTTTCTATTTCTGTTTATGAAACTTTTAGTGCTCGTTTGATACACTTTTCCTCGAACTGCAGCTCACTAAAATTTAGATCTCTCTTCATTGGTAAAACTCTGTAACAAATCTAAATGAGGTTTTTGTTAAAAAAATTCTATGAACAAAAAACTCTCTCATATTTTCCATTTGACTTTTCTGTTTCTGTTTATGGAACTTTTAGTGCTTGTCTGATACACTTTTTCTCGGACTGCAGCTCACTAAAAGTTAGATCTATCTTCATTGGTAAAACTTGTAACAAATTTGAATGTGGTTTTTTTAAATAAATTGATATGAACAAAAATCTCTCTCATATTTTCCATTTGAATTTTTTTGTTTACATGTTTATGGAACTTTTGTGCTCTCGTCTCTGATTTTACTTCAACCGCACTCACTAAAAGTTAGATCTCTCTTCATTGGTAAAACTTGTAGCAAATCTAAATGAGTTTTTGTTAAAAAAATTTTATGAACAAAAACCTCTCTCATATTTCCTATTGGAATCTCTGAGTTTTCACAATCCCTCAAAAACTATCATTTTGTTGATGCAAGTTTCAGAACTAAAGTTGTCATTCCTTTTATGCAAGTTCCGGAACTAAATCTGATTTGTCCACGAATTGAAAGTTTCAGACCTAACTATCATTCAATTGATATAAGTTCTAGAACTAAATCTGTAAGTTCCAAAACTAAACCTGCGAGTTTCGAACTAACTCTGTGAGTTCTCGGAACTAACTCTGTGAGTTCCACAACTAACTTAAAACAACTATAACTTTTGCATGCGACCTCGGATTGAGATGATTCTTTTTTGAACTTGCATAATTTTTTGAGAGGAATCTAAATATGAAATCAGATTTGATTTTAAATTTACAATTCATGATAAATTTCACTTTTTCTAATACTAGCATTATCTTTCCTTTATGGCCTACATACACAAAACTTTGCATCTTTTCCCAAATAATCGATAGGATTACTCAACAAGATAGATAAAAAAAGATTTATAAATAATGAACAAGATATATATCCTATACTCTATCTAAAGAAAACTATAAGTTCTTATATTACATTAAATCCACTTTCAAACATAACTTGGAAGGACAAAATAATGGTAATTTATGGCCAATTTATGGCCTCATCATTGTCTTTTATTTAGTTTCCTTTATTTAATGTTAGTATGTGATTTTTAGTGATGTAATTTATTTGTATTAATTATTTTGAATTTGGTGTAATTTTTCCCTTTATCATTAATGGGTTTAAGTGTCTTATTTAAGTTAATTAATCATGTTCTAAACTAATTATGGATGTGACTAAAAGGAATTCATTTATTAGACTAGATGGCTCTTGGGTTTTGTGTTGTAAGTTGAGTGCTTGTGATCTTGAGTGTTGTACACTCTACCCTTTTATGGAAATTCAAATTTGGCCTTAAGGGCTAATTTTGAAGGCTTGGGAGACAAGTTAAACATGTCCCACACCTCTTAAATTTCTATATCAACCCTACCTATGGATTGGGGGTCAAAAATAGACCCCATTAAGTGTTTTGTAAGTCAAAAAGTGACATTTATTGTACTTTTCTTACATGGGTCTTAAATTTTGTCCTTAGGGGGTGTGGGCTTGGATTGTGTGTGTAAGTAAATTGTCATTCCTCTCACCCACCAATTTATGGTGCATTGGGGTTGAGGTTTGACTTGTGAGGTGGAGTTGAAGATGAGTGATGTGGCATCCTACATGGAGCCACCTCACCCTCCTCTCTCCCTTTTCTATTTATTCAAGTTTTTTTTCTTGTTTGGGGGTTACTTCATTATTTTGTGCTCTTGCATTTTTGGGGAGTTAGAGGATTTTGGAATGCTTGTGGATTTTTTGGAGCTTCTTGGTGATTGTTTGGGCTTGAAGAAGCTTGGTGTGTGGCTCTTGGATCAAGCTCTACCATGGAAAGGTAGGAGCTAAACTCTTGTTAAATGCTTTCTTTTATTTTGTATGCATATGTGTGTGTTTTTGTATGCTTGTTGGGTGCTTGGGTAGATTTCCTAAGTGTGGTGTAGGAGGGGACTATGGGGATCTTCATGTGGGGAGGCATAAGAGTTTATTTCATGTTTTGGAGGGAGTTGGGTTGGGTGCCCCACCTTGGACAAGAAATTGCTTGCATTTCTTACTTGGTTATTTTGTTGAGGGAGCCATAAGAGATTGTAGGGAGGCATAAGAGAATGTGGGAGGTATAAGAGGTTCTTGAGGGAGGCATAAGAGTGTGTAGGGGTTTTGAGATGTTTATTGGAGGTTATTAAGGTGGGAACTCATTTCCCATTGGGAGGCATAAGTGACCTCCCCATAGGTTCTTGCTCCTTTGGATTTTCATTTAGAAGCCTTGTATATTTTTTTGTTTTTCCTTCTTGTGTTTGTAGTTTGAGTTGGTTGTGTTTTGGAATGGTTGTGAAATACTTGGTTTTATGTTGTGGAATCTTGTTTGTTTCCATGTGTTGGATCCACCTTTCATTGCAATGTGGTTGGGGCTCGGGGGCCAATGAGGAGGATGGCTTCTCCTCCTCATTGGATACTTTGGTTGGGTGGAGAGTGTTACCTCTCCCCCCATATTTTTGTGGATCAAGAAAATCATGAAGGATCTCTCTTGTTGGAGTCCTTAAGAAACCCCTTCTTGCAAGAATCCTTATTGTTATTCCCACTAAAGGTGGAAGATTTGTAATAGTGTTTTTCTTTAAAGGAAATGTTGTATTGTAAGTGTTAATATTATTTGAAGAATTTCATTAAAGAGTTGTAAAATTTACCTCATCTTTAAGTTGTAGTATGGAAAGAAAAGAATCAAGATGGAAAGCTTGTGTAAAAGCTTAGTTTTAGTTTGTATTGTGAGAAAAGAAGTTCTTTGTTTTAAAAGAAATGAGATATGCTCAATGGGAAAAGAAATTTTACTTTCATTGTGAAATTGTATTATTGTAAATGAGAAAGAAGAAATATAGAAGTTGTAAGATGTTAAAAATGTATGCATAGTAAACTTGAATGTAGAACAAATTTGTTATAGTTATTTGAATGAATGGTTGTAGTGGAAATGGAAAGAGACAAAAATTTGTAAGTATATTGTTATATTGGGGTAAGTGCACAAAGGGGGCCGAAAAGCGGAAAAAACCCCTAAAAAAATAAAAATGCATACGCATTCTATTATAACGCGATCACATTTTAAATTGTCAGGTTTGAGATTTACCGAGGCATAATGCATATGCATTATGCCTACTATAAAGAAAAAAAGAGGCTTGAGCCTCTATCATTTTATCTCCCTCAAACGCAAGTTTCAGAGCTTAACCGTGCCCTCGTGTTTTTTCATTCAGCTGGATCTCAAGCTCAAAGGATCGTTTCTAGATCACCGAGAAGATCTGAATCGATGATGGCACCACGAAGAAGAGGTAAGCACAATTCTTTTCTCAAAACTGCATTGAAATATGATAAATTATAGATTAAAATTTGAATTGAATACATATTTTTATTGTTATAGTTAGAGGTCAAGGGAATCAACCACAACCAAACCCTACTATTCCTATCATCCCTCCCGACACTCCCACAATTGCTCAACATCCCCTGGGTAGTCAAGAAGATTTAGCAGCCCACATAGTTGAAAACAAAATTGAAATTGAGGATTTAATCAAAACAATGAGGGATTCACAATCTACAAATCCCCAGCACGCCTCTCTTGCAAACACATTGGAGGCATTACTTTTTTAAGTTAATGCGAAATGGGGAAAATTAATCATTGGAAAACTTATAGAGAGGGTTGTAGTGTTTATTATTCTAAAAAAATGTCATATGTGGATGTAAAGAAAAAAGAATTTTCAAAAGACCTCATATGCACCTTATTCACGGACCCCCGCACTAATTTTCCTGTTCCGTTGTCATGTAAATGGTTTCCCATACATTGGTGCAATAATAATTTGATTAAAAATAATTTTTGGGACCGATGGTGGATGGTGTTTGATTTTCCACCTTGTAATAACAACGAGGTGCCACTATACTTTATGAGGAAACTCTATTGCAATTTTATCCTCAACGAGATCCCAAATTATTTTGATTTCCAAGATTTATAGGGCCAAGGAAAAGGTTCCACATAGGATTGATCAGGTACACAACATGCACCTATTCAATAGGGTAGATTCCCCGCACAAAAGCCCCCTCACCCTGAGATTGTCCCTCAAACAGTGAAGGAGATAGTAGAGATTGAGACACTCCACACGCTTCAAGGGCTATCTGTGACCCATTTTCGACATACGAGGGATATTTCTGAGCCAGATGATCACGGAGGTATACAGAGTATTCCCTCAGGGAGTACTAACATGAGGTCACATCTTTGCTCGTCATGTGGTAGCATATGTTTGGGGCCCGAGGAGGACGATACTCTCATGCATATTGATTTTGGTGCACTGGTGCTAGGGATGCACATGATAATGTCACTATGTCGATGTCTTTTTGAGCGAGACATTTGGATTACATTCATCGGTGTCACCTTTGCGAGTAAATTTGTTATGTTTTATTATGTGTGTTATAAAAAGTTTGAAGTACTTGATTTACTTACATATGTTAAATTTTTGAAATAATTGTATTTGTACATGTATATGCATTGATATTACGGTGCGCGAGAGGCGCATCTTCATTCGACCACACGAGCATTTGACGAGCACCATGCATACACATACATTCATAGAGGTAATTTAGAATGTTAATTATGTAAAATTTTCACATACATGTGTGTGTGTGTGTGTGTGTGTGTGTGTGTATTAGTTTTGAAGTCAAATATATGTATGTTATTGTATGTCCATCTAACTCACATGATATACATGTTTGATAAAGATTTTGACTTCACTAGACACCCCACCATCTCTGCGACAAGTAGATAAAGGTGTTGCTGCTGCTGAATTTCATCTACGCAATGCAACTCACTGAGGTATTCAAACAACACGTAAATTTTGTTAAATTTATCATGTAATTCATATTATGTTAAATTACATGTTAGTAATTTCTTTCATTGTAGAATTATTACATTATGTTAATAATGTCCTTCATTATGTTTATGCAAGATTTACCTACGATAGGTAAGCAACCACTGTTCATTTGATTCACAAGTGTGGCGGGGTAAAAAAATAGTTCTATATTGATAAAATTAGTTAAAATATTGCCATTACGTACACACATGTACTTAGTTCTATTTTCACTAATTCTGATGTTAGATTTTCTAATCTTATATGTATGTAGAGAACTTCAACCCCCTCCATTTTGACTTCAAGGGAATGGACTACTCCATCTTGTTGTCTTTGTACCCCCGTTAAATCTGCAGGAGCTTCCGATGACTCATCTGAGCGTGAGATGTGAATTCGACGTGATCAATAACTTGTGGTAAGTTTGTGTATTTATGTAAATAATTTCATTCTAGCATGGTCTTAAATATATTTTAAAAACACATATAAATTATGTTTTGACAAAAAAACATTGTTTGCATTTACAGAGCTCATCTATAGGTGAGTATTCAACGAAGAGGACTTGAAGCATAGGCTCGGATGATCCAAATTCATCTCATAGATCTCCATCTTCTTCTAAGGGAGGGCCTTCTTCATGCAATTCCAAGAGAGGGATATATTTTCATGAGTAGGAAATATATATGTCTTACATGACATTGTTTTTGTATGCCTATTTGCATGGCATTGTATGTACGCCTATATGGCATTTGAACTTGATGGTATATGACCTATTTGGGAATTTTCACATTTATTATGCACATTAAAATACTATTTGGAACTTGATAATTTTTATGAAACTAATATGATGTGTAGTTGACAATATTTAAGACATTATGGATTATTTTTTCATTTATTGGTGATGTACATGTACTAGCATTTTCAATGTATAATATGCATCAAAATTTGAAAATCAATATTTATATAATGTATGTATATAAAAATTTACCTAATCTGAGTAATTATTCATTCAATTTATCAATGTTTATATGTGTATTTACCTTACTTCCGCTTCTTCTTACTCATGGTCTCTTTGTATTGGTTCCTCTCTTATCATGCACTTACTACATTCTTCTATGCTTCTTAGTCTTCTCCCTGTTAAAACACCCGAGAGTCTTTACAATTTTATGCCTTTCATTTGTTGATATTTTGAGAATGTCTCTAGATGGAATGACATTCTGATTCGAGACACTCAATGACTCTTGATTGTCTAATCTTTTGCAATTCGTGTCATTACCTTTAAATATGTAGGCATTTCAAGTTATTTGGAAATCACATCACACCTTCACTAGGCTTGATGACTACCCCTATCCTTTTGAAGGCGCTTTTGAAAGCATCCATGGGTTTATCATAGCATAAATTATCAATTAATGGAAGGTCACTAAGCCGTAGGCCAACTGACTCCCATCCAAAACTAAACAAGAAATATATACTAGGTGATTTATAACTCCATGTGTTCTTAGACATACCCCTATCAAATTCATTCTTAAGCCAATCTAGTCATTTAGGGCTCTTGCTCTTAAGCTACTACACCTAGGTGAGGTAGCTTGAAAGCACGGATAGTGTAGGGAACCAAAACAAAGCCTCCACTAGCGTTCACCTAGCCACCCCGACATGTTGGCGTAGTTGGTTCGGTCCCACGAGCTTCCGTTTGCAAACTACAACGTCTGGGAGCCCTACACTGACTCAGACTGTAGTATTTCACGCATTTACAAATAATAGGACAACGAGAGAACCAAATGGAGATGGAGAAAAATATGAGAGGATTTTGTAGAGGGCTTTAACATGGAGGTTTCAAATTTGACGAGACATCTCTAGGTGTCATGGAGTCCGAGAAATCACATGTCGAAGATATAACATGTTTTGGTCTTAGGGATCTTAAGAGACTACGCCCGAATGAGGTAGCCCGAAAGCACGGGGAGTATAAGGAACCAAAAAAAAGCCTCCAATAGTATTCAAATTACCACCCTGACATGTTGGAGTATTTGGTTTGGTCCCACAAGTTACCATTTGCAAAATATAACATCTAGCAGCCTTACTCTGACTTAGACTACGCTATTTTACGTGTTTGTAAATAATAGGACAGCGAGAGAACCGAATGGAGATGGATAAAACTGTGATAGAATTTCATAGAGGGGCTTGACATGGAGGTCTCAGGTCTAACGAGACACCTATAGGTGCCACGAGTTTGAGAAATCACCCGTTGAAGATATAGTGTGTTTTGGTCTCAGGGATCTTAAGGGACTACAACCGGACGAGGTAGCCTGAAATCACAGGGTAGTGTAAGGACCAAAACAAATCCTCCACTAGCTTTCACTAGGCCACCCCGATGTTGTTGTGTAGTTGGTTTGGTCCCACGAGCTTCCGTTTGTAAACTATAGTGTCTAGGAGCCCTACACTGACTCAGAATGTAATATTTCACGCGTTTGCAAACAATAGGTCAGCGAGAGAACCGAATGAAGATAGAGAAAAATGGGAGAGGCTTTCATAGAGGGATTTAACATGGAGGTCTCAGATCTGATGAGACATCTCTAGGTGCCACGAAGTTTGAGAAATCACCCATCGAAGATATAGCGTGTTTTGGCCTCATGGCTCTTAAGGGACTATGCCCAAACGAAGTAGCCCAAAAGCACGGGTAGCATAGAAACCAAAACAAAGACTCCACTAGAGTTCACCTATCCACCTCGATGTGTTGTCATAGTTGGTTCAGTCCATGAGCTTTTGTTTGTAAAATATAGTGTCTGCGTACCGTCACCGACTTAGACTACAATGATTCACACGTTTACAAACAATAGGAAAATGAGAGAACCAAATGGAGATGGATAAAATCATGAGAGGATTTCATAGAGGGACCTGATATGGAGGTCTTGGATTTGACGAGATGTCTCTAGGTGCCACAGAGTCCGAGAAATCACCCATAGAAGATATAGTATGTTTTGGCCTTAGGACTCTTAAGGGACTACGCCTGGACGAGGTATCCCAAAAGCATGGGGAGTGTAGGGAACCAAAGAAAAGCCTCTAATTGCATTTACCTAGCCACCCTGATGTGTTGGTGTATTTGGTTTGGTCCCACGAGCTTCCGTTTGCAAACTATAGCATCTGCAACCCTACACTGACTCAGACTACAGTATTTCACATGTTTGTAAACAATAGGACAGCGAGAGAACCGAATGGAGATGGAGAAAACCGTGAGAGAATTTTGTAGAGGGCCTCAACATGGAGGTCTTAGATTTGATGATATTTCTCTAGGTGCCACAGTCCGAGAAATCACCTGTCGAAGATATATCATGTTTTGGTCTTAGGGCTCTTAAGGGACTATGCCCAGACGAGGTAGCCCAAAAGCATGAGGAGTGTAGGGAACCAAAAAAGCCTCCACTAGCGTTCACCTAGCCACCTCGACATGTTGGCATAGTTGGTTTGGTCCCATGAGCTTCCATTTGCAAACTATAGCATCGGCATTCGTACACTGACTTAGATTGCAATATTTTGCATGTTTGCAAATAATAGGACAACGAGAGAACCGAATGGAGATGGATAAATCCGCGAGAGGATTTCATAGAGGGATTCAACATGGAGGTTTCATATCTAACAAGACATCTCTAGGTGCCACGGAGTCTAAGAAATCACATGTCAAAGATATAACATGTTTTGGTCTCAGGGATCTTAAGAGACTACGCCCGAACGAGGTAGCTTGAAAGCACGAGGAGCGTAGGGAACCAAAAAAATCCTCCACTAGTGTTCACCAAGCCACCCCGATGTGTTGGCATATTTGATTTAGTCCCACGAGCTTCTGTTTGTAAACTATAGCATCTAGCAGTCCTACATTGACTCAGAATCAGTATTTCATGCCTTTGCAAACAATAGGACAGCGAGAGAACCGAATGGAGATGGATAAAACTGTGAGAGGCTTTCATAGAGGGCCCCAATATGGAGGTCTTAGATTTGACGAGACATATCTAGGTGCCACGGAGTTTGAGAAATCACTCGTCAAAGATATAGTGTGTTTGGGCCTCAGGGCTCTTAAGGGACTACACCTAAACGAGGTAGCCCGAAAGCATGGGAAGCGTAGGGAACCAAAATGAAGACTCCACTAGTGTTCACCAAGCAATCTGGATGTGTTGGTCTAGATGGTTTGGTCCCACGAGATACCATTTGTAAAATATAGTATCCGCAGCCTTACCTTTACAATCGACTCAATCGCACTATTTCACATGTTTACAAACAATAGGACAACAAGAGAACCAAATGGATATGGATAAAACCGTGAGAGGATTTTGTAGGTCTCGACAATTTTCCCATGTTGGTACTGAAGAGCTTCAAACTTTCATTGAACAACTAAAAAATTCTAACCTAATAGTCAAAGTAATAGACTAAATCAACATTATATTTCTCACATATAAAATGAATTTCTTCCTTCAAAAAAGAAACTATGGGTGAATGCTCAATCAAAAAATAAATTACAATTTTAAACGAGTTTCAAGCTCAATTATCAATACTTCATTGCAGTTTTTCTTGCCAGTATGCTGCTTTTGGAACTACCTGGTTTGATTTGTGAAGTTGAAGTAGCTGGATTAATAAAAATAATCAACTTGGCATGTTGTCCTTAAGATTATCCATGATTCTATCGACAACACCACATATATCTTCCATTCCAGTTAAGTTTTGATCCTTCCACGCTTCCCATTTCTCCTTTTATTCTTTTCGTATCTTCTCTTTAAGTTCTTCCAGATGTTTTTGGGTAATCAAATTGACTCTTTATGACTTTCAGGAGGCATTTCTTCTTGAATCATAGTGACATATTCACCTAATTGTTTTTATTCACAATGTTCATTGTCATCTAAAGTTGAAGACTGAAAATTTATATGGCCTTCGGCTTCTTTTTGGGCACAAAAACCTTTTGTAATGTCCAAAAATATTCAGGCTCTTCATTCTCTGTTTGATTGAAGATATTCATTCTTTCAAAATGAACAGTTGGAACATTGGTTGTCCCCCCAAAAAAACTAATTTCATAGTCTAAATAGTTACATCCTATGGAAAAATCATTAAACATTGGTGGTTTCCTCCACCTGCTTTTTCGAGCTACCTCATCCAGGCGTAGTCCCTTAAGAGCCCTGAGGCCAAAACACGCTATATCTTCGACGGGTGATTTCTCGGACTCTGTGGAACCTAGAGATGTCTCGTCAAATCTGAGACCTCCATGTCGGGGCCCTCTACAAAATTCTCTCACGGTTTTCTCCATCTCTATTCGGTTCTCTCGCTGTCCTATTGTTTGTAAATGCGCGAAATAGTGTAGTTTGAGTCAGTGTAAGGCTGCTAGATGTTGTATTTTACAAATGGTATCTTGTGGGACTGAACCATCTAGGATGACACATGAAAATGGCTTGGTGAACACTAGTGGAGGATTTTTTTTGGTTCCCTACGCTCCTCATGCTTTCGGGCTACCTCATTCAAGCGTAGTCTCTTAAGAGCCCTGAGACCAAAACACCTTATATCTTCGACATGTGATTTTTTGAACCCCGTGGTGCCTAGAGACATCTCTTCAGATCCAAAACCTCCATGTTGAATCCCTCTATGAAAGCCTCTTGTGCTTTTTTCCATCTCCATTCGGTTATCTTGTTTTCCTATTGTTTGTAAACACTTAAAATAGTGTAGTCTGAGTAAGTGTAAGGTTGTTAGATGTTGTATTTTGTAAATTATAGCTTGTGGGACCAAACTGTCTAGGAAAACATGTTAGAATGGCCTGGTGAACACTAGTGGAGGATTTTCTAGTTCCCTACGTTGCCCGTGCTTTCGAGCTACCTCGTGCCTCGGCGTAGTCCCTTAAGAGCCCCGAGGCCAAAATATGTTATATATTTGACGGGTGATTTCTCAGACTCCGTGGCACCTAGATATGTCTCGTTAGATCCAAGACCTCTATGTTAGGGCCCTCTCTGAAAACCTCTCACATTTTTCTCCATATCCATTCGGTTATCTTGTTTTCCCGTTGTTTGTAAACACACGAAATAGTGCGAGTCTAAGTCAATGTAAGGCTACTAGATGTTGTATTTTGCAAATGGTAGTTTATGGGACCGAACTGTCTGGGCCAACATGTCCAAATGGCCTGGTAAATGCTAGTGGAGGATTTTTTTGGTTTCCTATACTCCTTGTGCTTTCGGGGTACCTTGTCAGGCATAGTCCCTTAAGAGCCCTGAGGCCAAAACATGTTATATCTTCAATGGGTGATTTCTCGATTCTCATGGCACCTAAAGACGTCTCGTCGAGATCCGAGACTTCCATGTTGGTACCCTCTATGAAAGCCTCTCCCAATTTTCTCCATCTCCATTTGGTTCTCTCATTGTCCTACTATTTACAAATGTGCAAAATACTACAGTCTGAGTCGGGTGTACGGCTCCCGAGATGCTATAGTTTCCAAACGAAAGCTCGTGGGACAAAACAAACTATGCCAAAATGTCGTGGGGTGGCCAGGTGAATGCTATTGGATGTTTTTTTTTGGTTCCATATGCTTTGCTTGTACTTTTGGGCTGCCTTGTTCGGCGTAGTCCCTTAAGAGCCCTGAGGCCAAAACACGCTATATCTTCGACGGGTGATTTCTCAGACTTCATGGCACCTAGAGACGTCTTGTCAAATCTAATACCTTCATGTTGAATCCCTCATGAAATAATCTCCCATTTTTCTTCATATCCATTCGTTTCTCTCACTTTCCTATTGTTTGCAAACGTGTGAAATATTACGATCGAGTCGGTGTAGGGATCCCAAACGCTGTAGTTTGCAAACGGAAGCTCATAGGACCAAAATAAATACGTCAACATGCCGGGGTGGCTAGGTGAATGCTAGTGGAGGCTTTTTTTTGGTTCCCTACGTATCTGTGCTTTCAGGCTACCTCGTCTGGGTGTAGTCCCTTAATAACCTTAAGGCCAAAACATGTTATACCTTCACGGTAATTTCTCGAATTCTATGGCACATAGAGACGTCTCGTCGAGATCTAAGACCTCCACATCGGGGCCCTCTATGAAATTATATCATGGTTTTATCCATCTCCATTCAGTTCTCTTGCTGTCCTATTGTTTGTAAATGCGTGAAATAGTGTAGTTTGAGTCAGTGTAAGGCTTCTAGATGTTGTATTTTGTAAACGCTAGCTTGTGGGACTGAACCAACTATGCCAACATGTCGTGTTGGCCAGGTGAATGCTATTAGAGGATTTTTTTTTGGTTCCCTACGCTCCTCGTGCTTTCGGGCTACCTTGTTTGGGTGTAGTCTCTTAAGAGCCTTAAGACCAAAACATGTTATATCTTCGACATGTGATTTCTCAGACTTCGTGGCACTTAGAGATGTCTCGTCAGATCTAAAACCTCCATGTTGAATCCCTCTAGGAAAGCCTCTCCCAGTTTTCTCCATCTCCATTTGGTTCTCTTGATGTCATATTGTTTGAAAATGTGCAAAATACTACAGTCTCGGTCCAAACAGGGCTCCAAGATGTTGTAGTTTACAAATGG
This sequence comes from Taxus wallichiana var. yunnanensis, assembly GCA_018340775.1. Lineage (NCBI taxonomy): Eukaryota > Viridiplantae > Streptophyta > Pinopsida > Cupressales > Taxaceae > Taxus > Taxus wallichiana. Next base: position 902,965,705 of record CM031235.1, on the reverse strand, counting down.
AAGCTCGTGGGACCGAACCAACTACGTCAACACATTGAAGTGGCTAGGTGAACACTAGTGGAGGTTTTTTTTTGGTTCCCTATGCTACATGTGCTTTTGGGCTACACTGCGTCCGGCGTAGTCCTTAAGAGCCTTGAGGCCAAAACATGCTATATCTTAGACAAGTGATTTCTCAGACTCTATGGCACCTAGAGATGTATCATCAAATCCGATAGCTCCACATCGAGGCCCTCTATGAAAGCCTCTCATAGTTTTCTCCATCTCCATTCGGTTCTCTCGTTGTCCTACTGTTTGCAAACGCGTGAAATACTGCAATCTAAGTCAATGTAAGGTTGTCCATTTCCAATCACCTGAATAATATAGGTGGTTCATACAATATAGGTGGTGAAATGAGAGTTTTAATAAGATATTTTTACAATATAGGTGGTGAAATGAGAATTTTTGTTTGTTGTTCCTTTCTAATATTTAATTTCTCTTAGCTTCACTTGGCTTCGAGAATAATAAATTCTCTATTGACAATGCCAACCACGTGAAGGTGGAAGCATTTTTGGCACCACTAACCTACATAAACATGTTAGTAAGTAATTAATTAAAATTTTAAATCATACAAAATTTAAACAAAATCATTTAAATAAATATTCAAATTAAATTCATGAAGAACATACCTTTACAAATTCAATCCAATGAACCACAAGGATCAACTATATTCTTAACAAAAAGAGGGAAGAATTACTTCATAATCGATTCACGAACCTTCCACAAATTCTTGTTTGAAGGTTGACCTTGATATGTGATCAATTTAATATTTGTTGCAAGGACCAAATGTGAAAAATATCTTCCGATGTACTTCATAGTCTTCAAATAACCAAATGTTTTATTTTTTTATAGGATATCGTCGAAGCCAAGTTCTAGTGACTACCACTGACCCGAGTGGGATACTCAAGGTCGTCACACCAATGATTGTGGAAGTCAATTTTTTTCCCCTCTACACAACGAGACAAGAATTCTATTCCCTCTTCGTTAAATTCCATTGCAATAACTGCAAAAATGTGCCTTATGTATCACAAAGTAAAGCTGCTTCATCAATTTAAAAATACATTAAGAGTTGACCATTTAATAATTTATAAATCTAAAACATGGCATGTACATATATGTATGTATCTTCTTTGCACAAATTAGAGACTTGGTCAAAGTCAGGTGATGTTGTCATTTGATCTCAAAGACCTTACAAGTTGTAATACTCATGGAAATTGATGTGTGTCGAGTGGAATTAGAGGTATACAAGCCCATTCATCCACCCAATGTTGTGACTCATATTCATTCCACGTAAAATCAATGTATGATATACAAAAACATGTCATGCACCTAGTATAAATAGTCCAAGCATTTGCATCTAAACTACGGAATGAGTGCATATCACTTGATCCTGTAACTATCATACAATCTTCAAAGTTTTTTAGATGTTGTTCCTTTATCAACCAAAAATATCTATGAACCATTGATCTCTCTTGATATTCATAGCCCATATTCTTGACACACCAATCAACAATATTTTTACATCCTAAAATTTAGCACCATCCTTGAACTTTAACTCTTCTCTTGCAAGTGCTCTTTTCACACATGCTCCTGCACCATAATGCTCTCCTTTTCCATGCCATGCCTTATTAAAACTCTAGATATTTTGTACATTTTTTCTTTGTGCATCCTACTCACCCAATAAAACATCCATGCATTCTTGAATTGTGATGTGCGCTTGTTTGACCAAATGTAATGTTGATCGAAACTAATGTTCCTCTCATTCAAGCTCATATAAAACACTGAAAACACTCTTGTACATATTCTGTAGAAAGTGTCTGATCATCACTGATGTAGAAATGATACTCTCTTAATATTTTTTATCTTTCTTAGTGCTTTCAGGAGAGTGCATGAATGCTATATGCACGAAAATAGAAACTTGCACTGAGTTATAATATTGAGACTGAACCTCCATTTGTGGCTACAATGTGTAATTCTCTGTGAAGTCAACTACTGAAACAATAGTACCAAGTGGGAATGTGTCCTTGCTTAACTTTAATTGTTCATCCAACCGTCAAGCTCTATGTGTGTGCGTTCTATACTCATCAAAAATTTCCTCTCTAAATTTGACCATATATTATGATACATGTAATTGTTTTATAACAAGCTCACACCTCTTAGATTCTTTTCCATCTTTTAATTGATATGCCACCGATTTATATTTGGTGAAATCAACCAATTCTTTTCCTATTGAATATGTACTCTCCTCATTGATACAACTTTTTAGATTTGGCAAGCCACCGCATACATTGCACATTCCATCCAAACATGTTTTGTTATAAAAAAATTATCTTGTTGATTTTTCACAAAATATTGTCAGAATAAATTCCCTTGAAGATTTTTGTGGGACATTTATTCCACACTCCTATAACATGATGTCATTATGCAAAACATGACGTATTTGATAAAAAACATCATAATGCATTGAAAATTCAACATGATGTCTGCAGAAACGAGTGGTACGTGAGTGAGTGATTTTCACATAAAAAGGTTTGTTCATTTCAAAGAATATTTGGATAATGTTAATTTGTGGATTTTCATTCTTAAACTTAGAGAATAATTCTGTTTGAGTCATATATAAGAAATGTTTTGCACATGATTCATGATTATGAGAACATATTCTTCTTTTTACTGTATCTCTTCTATTCGGTGACACCCTTGTGTTCTCATTCCAAAATTTTACAATTAATTATTTTAGAATATCATATGTATTCTTGTCTTTTTGTGGAAGTCTCGCTAGTGAAAGCCCAATAGTTAGTGTTTTTACCGACTCAAGACATTTACATCTCTCTATTGCTTTCATTAGTGTTTTTTTGTTTATCTTCAAAGCACTGCTTTTTTTTTCTAATCAAGCATTTATTAACTGTTTTATCACTTACTATACAATTAGTAAGTGCATGCCATGTAGCATTACTATCTTTGGTGTGTCTTTTGTCACCTAGAGTTTGGTATGCTTTATGTATGTTTTCAACACTTGATGCATTTTGATCAACAACATTAGATATTATTAACCCCGTGGTCTTCATTATAGGTCTCATCTTAATTAATTTCATCAATATACAAATAATTGACATCTTTTTGTGTCATTTAAATTCTCAAAGTAATTATCCTAAATTCCACTAGCTTTTCTTCTCACATTTCTTTCATAAATTTTGTTAGGCATTGATTTTATAATTTTTTCATCAGTTTCAATTAAGTGAATTGGTTTTCTTCGCAAAATGGAAGGAGGTGTTCTTAGAGGTGAAGATTTGTTTACAAGGTTACTTTCTTCATTCAGTGTTTTCATACAAATTTTGGGGTTAACATTTGGATTCTCAGGTAAGGGTTTAACAATTGGATTCATGTCAATTTATTCATCCATACCAACATTATCATTCAATTCAATATCATTATTCATTGCAAAATCATTATTCTCTACATTTTCATTATGTATTTCATCCCCATTTTCTAATACATTAGCTACATTTGATATAGTAGATGTACCTTGCCCTACTCAAAGTCTTTGCATTCTTTTCAATTTCTTTATTCTCTTCTCTTCCAATTACTCAGGGTGTCTTGTCTTGACTTTCCTCTTGTCCTTAGCTCGACATTTATTGCCCATGATTAGAAAAAATCAACTAGTGGGGTAGGGGAAAAAATGAACTATTAAAAATTGTGCAAGAATGTAGAGAAAATTACAGACAAAATAGAATGTTTGCAGAATTCTCGTGAAAGAGATGAAAGGGACATTGGGTGGCCACAATATATAAACAAAGAATAATGCGTGCGCGTTATGTAACGTGCACGTTATAACACGTACATGTTTTGTATTTTCTCTTTTTCAAGCCATGCCTCAAGGCTTGGGATCCGACTTGATCCCCAAGCTTGAGGCATACACTGTATCTGAAACACAACAAACAACGTGTTTTTGTAATAAAATGTAAAAATGTCACTTCCTCTATGATAAATCAAAATAAAAAAATTGATCCATTTTAAAAAAATTATACCACGCGTAGAGCAGATTTCTTCTTTCTAAAAATATAATTTTTCAAATTTTCTCGACTAATATAAGGTTTTAATATTATTTATTTTCTAACTATGCCTTTTTATAACTATTTTTTGAAGTGTAAATATGTCTATCTTTTATGGTGTATCTTTTTTTTGGGTAATAAAAAATTAAAAAAAATTATACTAGCCCAAACTAGGCATAATTCTATACATATTCAAAAAAAAATTCCAATTTTCGATATTTTTTGAGGTAGTTAGGTGGGGGGCATGGTCGGAGCTCCGTTATTTTTCAAAACATAAAATTTATGTACACGAAAAATCATAAATAAAAAAATATTCGCTATAAAAATCTAAAAAAATGAAGCCCAAACTAGATGCTCCTAACTATCATTTTGCCAAAGGGTTTTCAAAAATACTAAATGGTGCTCAAAAAATGGTGGGGGCACGAAAGTCACTCTATTATGTTTTTTAACAAAAATAGGAGTATTTGTTGGTATTTTAGTTGTTTTATCTACTTAAACTTATCTGTTTTCAACAAAATTTGGTAGATTAGAAACTAGACTCCAAATGTTACAATTCATATTTCTACAACATCTTCCAATTTTGAGTGTAACTATTTTGAAAAACTCATACAAGTTGAAGTTTTTTTTTTTAATGCGTCCACTTAAGACCCCCTTTTGGCCCCCAATGTTGTGCACTTACCCATTGAGTTGTTGCAATTTGGTAGTAAGGAAAAATAACAATATTAGAAGTAGATTTAGATCCTTTTTAATTTTGGAATTGAAAGGAAACAAAATTATTGAACAAAATGAAAATGATCTTGTAGTTGTTTTTGCTATTATTGGAATAGATAATGCCTTAAAATGATTAATTTTAACTATAGAATGAACAAATGGAATAGACACGACACTCATTTTTCACATTACATGAGATTTAGTATCCTTGGTTGACACTTTCACCCATGGGTGATGGTGTCGATGTTAGTCTTTCCTAGCCGACGCCATCACCCATGGGCGATGGCGTCGTATATAGGGAAAAGTTTAAGACACCCCAAAAAAACTTGTAGATATTACTTGACGAATATGTGAAAGAGGATTTTGAAATCACGTCGAATTATTTCATAATTTTGAAGTTTGGTAGCATTTCTAAATGCTACCAGTTGGTATCATTTATGAATGTTACTAGCTTTGTAGCATTAAAAAATTCTATCGATCGATGAGCATGAAAGTGTTACAGATAGTAGCATTCATAAATTCTAACAGATGGTAGCATGTTGCATGCCATGGGCCAGAACATGATGCATGCCACCGGTCGTCGATAGCATAAAGGGAATTATTAGACGATAGTATGTAGCATGCTACCGATCGATGGCATGTTACATGCTACCAATCGTGACATGTTGTATGCTACTTATCGGTAGAATTTTTTGAATGTTATCATTTGATAGCATTTTTGAATGCTACTGACCGATAGCATGCAACTTGCTATCAACCTATAACATGTAGCATGCTACCAAAGATTATTAAAAGCTAATTTTTTAATATCTCTCATTTCTTATTCAGATTTGGGGCACACATATGTAGACACTACAAATTGAAGATGTGTGATCCTTGGGAAATTTGTGGCTCTCCAATTTTCCCTTGAATTTTTCTTCTGAAGGGATCTAGAAGTATGTTGAACAAGAATAGTGAAAGAGGGTTAAGTTGTGTGAATCAATTTGAGGCATTAAAAATACTTTTGCTTGGGATCCATTAAGGCCAAAAAAATGGTCCGTTAAAATAGTTCTTGAATCATTCTCTTTCTTGAAAACCAAAACATATCTTGTACCTTGTCCACAAATTCACATTTATCCCTTTCTTAGCCATTATTGTTAATGGTTTAAATGATAAAACTAGGAAACTTTTGTGTTTTATGGAATGAAAAACCTCACACGACTATAATACCATTCAACATTTGTTAAAGTTTGACAAATCAACCTTGTTCTTCAAGGATAATGCATAAAAATTTTCAACCAATTTTTTTGGAGATGATTTTTTGGACAAGGTACAAGATATTGTTGGGTATCCTAATAAAAATATATGGTATCCTACAAAGGGAGACATGTATGACTTTTCTATCTGGGTAGGAAAGACAATATTGAACTTCTTTAATATGGATAATTTTTGTTGGGATTCTTGTAATGTGAAATACTTGTCTTATAACATACTAAGGAGTTGATTCATTGTTGCATTATAATTATTTGGAAACGTGAATACAACCAGATGCGATTATAATGTGTAAGTATATTCTTGGTAGCAATTCTTTGTGAAAGTGCACCAAGTCATAGAAATCAAATAAAAACATGGTAGTCCCTAAAATACTTGTTTTGATGTAATTGTAGTCTTGGAGGGTTCTATGGTATTCATCTTCCATTGTTATATTAGAGTCATTGATTACAACTAGACATTCCAGAATCTAAATTATGAATTTCTTTGTGCAATATAAAGAAATTTGACACTTCTTGACATGAACTAGACATTGTAAGTTGGTGACCCTCTTGAATTATTGTTGCTACGTGTTTGGATAATGGTGATTTACACTTGTGGTTTATATGTTGACAACCGTTTCGTACACAATGTTTTTAAAATAAATGTTGTATTTTTCCTTCCATAACTAAACATTCAAAATCAAGGCATCTAAATTCAGCCTTGTTTTCTTTTTTGTGGTTGTTCATGACAGATTAAACCTAAGGATGTGGATAGCAATGCAATATGCATGGTTGCTTTACTACCCGAATTTTGAATGTTTGGCTAAGTGAAAAACATGTGGTTAGTATTGGTGTTCACAATTTATACCGTGTCTAATCTTATGACTCGTTTTCTCCCCTCCCATCAATGTTGTTTGGTAGACTATGTATTCATTGCTGAATTTTAGAATTAATTTATTTTCATTTGATCTTTATTGGATCATTACCCATGTATGTTAGAAAGCATTGTTGAGTTTCATTATGTTCCACTCCCGATGTTCATTGGATATGCTGAATTTTTAGTTGGAAAATTTTATAGACAATTTAGTTGATGTCATTACATTTACTTTTCCTTACGAAAGGGAATATCCAAGATTGGTCATATTGTATGTTGAATTCATTTCATTATACCTTCTAATTGAATGCCTTATTTTTGCAGGGAATTATGTAGAGAAACAAGGGATACATGCGAGATGTGATTCCAAAAAAATTTGTTCCAACATCAAATAATTTTCATATCTATTGTTACGAGGACATGATGTTTGTGCTATGGAAAGTCTCTAAGGCTAGGAGAATCTCGTGCATGGTCAATTGTTTTGTTCATTGCAACATGGTAACATTACTTCTCCATAGAGAGAATTGATGTGTATTCAATTATTCTACTTATGCATAAACATCTCCTAACATTTTTTTGACAAGATCCTAGATCTCCAAATAGATCACCTTAAGTACTCTATTTCTTAAACTTGTGAAATCCATATCGAGAGAGGGGAAAATTTACTGATTTATAGTATAAACTTATTATTAATGAACATAAATGACTAATAGGTCCTTTTGTGAAATGGTCGATAACACAGGTAGAACTTGCTAATGATAAGGGCTAACACATAGATATAGGATGAAATTTCTCAATTTATGTGCTTTGTTTATATTAAAATGGTCACATGTACAACTGCTATGTTTTAAACTAACTCTTACCTTGTTAATTGCAAGTTGACATTTGTGATTGTTGAAACCTCCTTTTCTAGTGGAGAAACTAGAAATGGATATCATACCAAATACATGGGTTTTGCTAATGTAACTAATTTGTATTGTGAAACATTGTGAAAGGTTGTATTTCATGCAGGTGAAGCCTTTATAGTGTTCACCTTGCTTCTGAGACAACTGTACTACATGATTTTTTGTAAGACCAATCAAGGTCAACATGCACCATATGGTTAGGAAACTACTATTGGCATGAAAAACTATGCTTAGAAGGCATTTCTTTTTGGTTATTAAACCTAGTAGAAGAGTTGTATCTTCCATGCTTCTCATTTCCCATTTGTTGTAAACGTTTCCAATATTGATAAATACAACACATTTTTTTTTTTTTTTTTTTGTATCCTCTACATAATATGTAATAACTTTGTAGCCTTCACTTTAATTATATTTTTCATGTTTCACTTTTCTAAGCTTCCCAATATGATATTTGATATCTTATCCTTCACATTTAATTTGACAATGTGCCACTTATTTGTTCTCTCGAATATACACGTTATTTCATAATTGTTTGATGCCCGAATTTACAAATCCACTCATGTACAATTGTTATTTTACTAATGTTTTTATTTGTGCATTTTAGATTGCATTGTTGTGGTTTCAATATGACTTTTAGCCTTTTTAACTATTCGATCACCAATAACTACAAGGCAACTTTTTATCGTGCCCCTATCCAAAAATCCCGTGAAGTTTGAGTTTCACCATTACTTTACTGCTTTTTCTTGCTAAAGGAGGGTTACATGGATTAATTTCTTCCTTCAAACCTTTATGATCACTGAGACATGATACAAATGTTTGCATATTAACACAAAAGGTTTCATATTCCTCCATACAACTGTTCTCTAACATGCACAATCATAATGCTAACAAAATTTTACAAGTGAGAGGGTCACTCACGCTTCAAACCCTCATCACCTCCACCCACTTAGATATCTATTGGAATATAAGCCCATAGTTTTAAACCCTTGTAAATGTTTCAGATTTCTTAACACCATACAAACCATCATCCCATGAATCTCAACTTGAGAAAACAAAGTTTCTTACCTTCTTGCATAATGTCATAATTTTTCAATTCACTAAACACTTAATGCCTCATGTTCTTATTTATATACTATCTTATGGTTCCTTCCTCATACACAGATATTTATTAATGAAACATCACTCCAAATTCAATTATAATTCATGTTCAAACATAATATACACTCACACATAAAACACATAGTTACACTCAAGAAGACTCCCATTTTCATTGATCATAAAAAGATTACGTAACCTCCTGAAGCTTCTTGGGTCTACTACAGATCCTTCTTCCACATTCTCTACTATCTATTCATTCGTATCATTTTCCCTATATTCAAATACATATTTTACAATCATAAAGAGGATAAGTTAGTTAGGGTTCTTACTCTCTCTCTATGTCTCTCTCCACTAACCATGAGAAGACTAACTTGTTAAGGCATGGGTAGGTTGAATAGGTTAAGACTAGGGAAGAAGTCTAATGAAACCTCATAACATCATTTATTAATCTTAAACTAACATTTAACCCTAAGAACTACCACTAAGAAGTTTGAAAATTCAAACACAAGGCTTTGGAGGGAAACCTCTTATTACACCAAATGAGCCCAAATGGACTATTTACAACCCACAAACCCCCATATGGAATCAACACACACCTAAGAAACTAGAACACAACCAAAATTTACTATCTACAATGATGCTCCTACATCAGTGGGAACTTTTCCTTCACCCTTTGAATGCTTCAATCCTAATAATAGATGTCCTCAATAGAGGTTGCATTCACTTAGACTTCTACTTTAACTATGTCGCATGTTATAAATAAATAAAACATATCCATGCTTAGTTCATATATTTAGCTTTTTCCATGTGTAATTTTTGTCCACCTTTGCATGTGCTTTACTTGTATTCAATTCTTTATAATTTCCTTATCTATTTATGGACGTGTCGTGCTTTCTACACCAATTTTAATTTTCCTATTTTTAGCCTCCATTGGAAATTTGGCTAACTCTTGAAACCTCTATGTGTGTATGCCCAAACACCTACACACTGATTTGTTCATTCCCTTACATGCATACCTTCCGCACATAGGATTATCTCTATAATTTTTATCTTCCCACGCGCATACTTCTATGTGCATGCTTCAACCTCCACACATGGCTTATACTTAGCCACTTTTTGATCCCAACATTACCCCACACTAGGAGTATTGTCCATCTTGGTAATATAACCAGGATAAAAGAATATCCTTAAAAGAATAGAAGAATGAATAATATATGTAATACCCCAAAATAATTTAAATAATAAATAATGTGTTCCTTCATGCGCATCTAAAATTCAAGCTTGTGGTGATGGTAGGAGTTATGGGAATTCTCTTTTAATGCGCTCTCCAAATACTTCCACCCTCGAGCTCCTTGGAAACCATATCTCGGTGCCATATCCACAATGTCTAGAATCTTCTCCAAAGTAAGCTCCTCGATCTTCTCCTACAGCTCCTTAATCACACATTCAAGCTTGAGGAAAGACCCTCTAGATTATCCATCCTACACATCACCATAGGATGAATTTTCTTAATCCTTTCCTCAATGGTATCACGTTTATATTTCATCATTTCTCTCTTCTCTGCAACCTATTGCACCTACTTCTTGTGCTCATCCTTATTTATCTTCATTTTTTCCTAAAATTGTTGTAACTCTACCTCACCATCCATGTCGTGCCTTCATAATTATTTTAAACTCTTGGCTTATAAAAAAACTTCTCTTCCTTTTATGCATCCTTCTTTATTTCTGTGCTAAGTGAAATATATTATTCAATGTTATTTTCCACCTTATCCTTATTTTCCTTCGCCAACTCCTCTCGATGTAGGCCATGTTAGTAATTAGTGAAAAATATGCAGAAACAATTCTTCAAATCACAAAGTGGGAAGCTATATAGCGAGAATTAAACTAGTAGAAATATAACAACATACATAAGTAATGCACAAAAGAAGACAAGACAAAATTTAACGTGGTTCACCCAATGTGGGCTACATTTATCAAGAACTTGCTCATATTTTATTAGCAACAAGAGTAAAACAACTCTCATAGTCTTCTCTCGCTTATGATTTCACAACATAATTCCAAATATGATAAACCACATCTAAACCACAATTGACACCCAATTGCTTAACCTTGATCACTCTTGATCACCTCTTGATCACTAAGACTCAAGACCTCTTAAACACACAAGATATCTCCAAGATACCCTAATACCTTTATTTATAGGATTACATCCTTTTAAGAAATCCTAAAGTGACCCTAGAAGTTTGAAAGTCATAACCTTTCAACTTCCCATGGTGGAAAAATTGTCATGACGTTGAATGCAAATAAACAACAACTTAACAACAACGTCATAGTAGAAGACTACATGATACTCTTGAATTCTTCAAATTTAACCATTTGAACTCCAACACTTCAATACTGATTCAAGAAGACCAAAAATAGGCTCCACACCCCAAACAATCTCCCACTTAGAGACTATTCTTACTGAGAAAAGTTCTCAACCCTTCATTATCAACCATGAAGGCCAATCAAAATTGAACACAACTTCAAATTATCCCTACTGACCACCTTGGTCATCATATCCGTAGGATTTTGACTGGTATGAATCTTATCTAGCTTCAACGTATCTTCTTCCAACGCTGCCCTGATGAAATGATATCTCAGTTGAATGTGATTCGTCCTAGAGTGGAAAGCGGAGTTCTTCACCAAATGAATAACACTCTAACTATCACTGTGTAGTCTCCCAACTTCCTTCTTATGACCCAACTCATCAAGAAAATGTTGTAGCTAAATCATCTCCTTACTTTCCTTTATGGTAGTAACATACTCAGCCTTTGTGGTTGAAAAAGCCACAAGCTTTTGTAATCATGAAATCCATCTCACCGTTGTATCACAAACTTTAAATACATAACCCTTCATGCTCTTCTTGCTGTCCAAATCTCCTGCCATGTATGCGAATTGTTAGGAATTAGAGAACAAATATGTGGAAACAATTCCTCAAATCACAACAATGAGGGAAACTATATAGCAAAAACATACATGCAAAATATAACAACATAAATAAATAATGCACAAAAGAAGATGACAAGATTTAACGTGGTTCACCCAATGTGGGATATGTCCACCAAGAACTTTCTTAGATTTTATTATCAACAAGAGTAAAATAACTCTCATATTCTTCTCTCGAGTTATGAACTCACAAAAATTCCAAAGATATTAAACCACATCTAAACCAAAATTGACACCCAATTGCTTAACCTTAATCACCTCTTGATCACTAAGACTTAAGACCTCTTGAACACACAAGATATCTTTAAGATACCCTAACACCTATATTTATAGGATTACAATCCTTTAAGAAGTCCAAAAGCTGACCCTAGAAGTTTGAAAGTCATGACCTTTCATCTTCTCACAAACTGAAAAGAAACTGTCATGACCTTTCATCTTCCCATGGCTGGAAAAGAAATGGTCATGACCTTTCATCTTCCCAATTTGGACTCCATACTTCAATACTAATTTGAGAAGACCAAAAATAGGCTCCATACCCCAGCAATCTCCCACTTGGAGATATCTCGTCTTGAGCAAAGTTCTCAACCCTTCATTATCAACCATGAAAGCCAATGAAAGTTGAACACAACTTCAACTTCTCCCTTGTGACCGCCTTGGTCATCATATCCCTAGGATTCTGACTGGTATGAATCTTTTCCAGCTTCAACTTATCTTCTTCCAAATCTGCCCTAATGAAATGATATATCAACTGAATGTGCTTCGTCCTAGAGTGAAAAGTGAAGTTATTCGCTAAATGAATAGTGCTCGACTATCACTGTGTAGTCTCCCAACTTCCTGCTTATGACCCAACTAATAAAGCAATTGTTGTAGTCAAATCATCTCCTTGTTTTCCTCTGTGGCAGCAACATACTTAGCCTCTATGGTTGACAAAGCCACAACCTTTTGTAACCGTGAAATCCAACTCGTTGTTGTATCACCAACCATAAATACATAGCCTATCATGCTCCTCCTATTGTCCAAATATCCTACCATGTTTGAATCTACATAGCCACACAATGTAGTGTTTGATTCATCGAAACACAATGCTTCTCCCATGGTCCCTCTCAAATCTCAAGGATCCACTTCATTGCTACCAAAGTGCTCTCTAAGAGGATCACTCATAAACCTATTCATTGCTCCCACTACATGGGCAATGTCAGGCCTAGTGCATATCATAGCATACATCAAGCTACCAACCACCGATGAGTATGGTACCCTAGAAATCTTGATATTATCATCCTCAGTCTTGGGACTCTTCTCTTTTGATAATTTAAAGTGACCTGCCAAAGGAGTACTAACCGGTTTAGCATCTTGCATACTAAACCTCTCCAAGACCTTCTTTATGTAATCTTCTTGAGATAACACCAACTTCCTCTCCTTCCTGTTCCAAGTTATTCTCATACCAAGGATTTGTTTTTCTACCCCCAAATCCTTCATAGAAAAGGAGTCACCTAGCTACTTCTTGAGTACCTTTATTTCCTGCATGTTCTTCCCTACAAAAAGCATATCATCCACATACATGAACATAATAATATAACTACCATAAAGAAACTTCTTAATGTACATGTAATGGTCTAAGTGACACCTAGAGTAACCCTGCTCCTACATAAAAATGTCAAACTTCTTGTACCACTACCGTGGAGCTTGTTTCAGACATACAAGCTCTTCTTCAATTTGCACACTAACCTCTCCTTCCCTTTAACCTCATAACCCTATGGCTGTTGCATATAAAATTACTTCTCTAACTCACCATGAAGGAATGAAGTCTTCACATCCAACTTCTCTAAGTGCATGCCTTATCTGCTAGTAAACCAAGAACATTTATAATAGAAGTCATTTTAACAACAGGAGAAAAATATTCATCAAAGTCTATACCTTTCTTTTGTGCAAATCCCTTGATCACCAACCGGGCCTTGTATCTTTTCTTGCCTCCATCTTCCTCTTTTATTCTATACACCCACTTGTTCTCGCAATGCTATCTTTCCTCGGGTAGCTCCACCGGATCCCAAGTTTGGTTTTCCATAAGATATTTGTGCTCTTCATCCATGACCTGGTCCCACTTCTTCCTGTCATCCACTTGCACTGCTTCCTTAAATCACTCTAGCTCTCCACTGTTAGTAAGAAATAAATAATTCAAAGATGGAGTAAATCATTCAGGTTCCTTTCTTACCCTAAAATAACTTCTCACCTCAGGATTTTGGGGTTCTTGATGAGTAGGTTCCTGAACTGCTGTGCTGCAACACGTTGCACCTAAACTAGCCCCGTGGACACATTTCTGTCTGCAATGTCTCTAACATTGTGTATTCTTTCTTTGATTCCTCTTTTTGTTCCTGCAACTAATCTTTATACATGACTTTTTCATTAAAGACAATATCTCTAGACCAAAATATTTTCTTTTCCTTAAGACTCCAAACAGAAACCAAGTTCATCCTCACCATATCCAACAAAGGTGCATTTCTTAGACTTAGCCTCTAACTTGTTCCTATCATTTTTATCAATATGAAAAAATACCTCACATCCAAATACTCTAATAAATGAGTAATCAATTTTCTTCCCAGGACAAGCCTCCTCAAGTATACCTTCATCCAAATCCATAGAGGATCCTCTATTAATCGAGATAAACAGATTGTGCTCATCGCTATGCCCAAAACATGAGTGGCATCCCCACATATAACTTCATGCACCTAGCATGCTCCATGATTGTTTTGTTCATTATTTCGACATTCCATTTTCTTGTGGAGTATTTGGAACCGTTCTTTGCCTACGGTCCCATTTACCAAATAATAATCAAGAAATTCATTGTTGCAATACTCCCCTCCATTATCTGACCTGAGACATTTCAACTTGAGACCTATTTCATTCTCAACCAAGGATTTCTATCTTTTGAAGGTTTCAAACACATTATATTTATTTCTAATGCAATATACCCAAAATTTTCTAGTTGCATCATCAATGAAAGTGACATAATAATATGAACCACTAATAGATTTTACCTTAGCTGGCCCCCATACATCTATATGCACTAAATCCAACTTACCCTCCTTCTTGGTAGGTCCAACCTTGAGGAATCTCACCCACTTCTATTTTCCATAAACACAGTCCTCAAATAAGTTTAAATCTAACTCCTTTAATCTGGGAAACCTGTCCTTTATAATCTGCATGCCCTTTTGACTCATATGAACGAGTCTCAAGTGCCACAAAGTTACATCTCCATTTGTAGAAACTAAATTATAATAATTAGCACCACTGGTTAAATACAAAGTACCAGGTTTTCCTACCTATTTCAACCACAAGAGCTCCTTGGTAACCTTTTAAGAATTCACCATAAAACTGATCGTATGGTCATCACTACCTAGCTAACCCATTGGTATCAAGTTCCGCCTAAACTTAGGCACATTCCCGACATCCTTAAGTAGCCATGTGTTCCCATTCTAGATTTTCATCTGAACACAACCTTTCCCTACTATTATGCATGGTTCATCATTACCAAAATATACATGTCCAAAATCTCCTTGAATGAAATCGGTAAGTAATGCCTATGTGGGGTGACATGGAAAGAAGCCCCTGAATCTAACACCCAAGACTCAAGTATATTATCTAAAGAAAGAATTAAGGCATCCTAATAAACATCACCTCTTGTCACATTTACCTCTTCGGTTTCCTCCTTGTCCTTCTTATCCCGAAGATCCTAGAAATCTTTCTTAGCATGACCAACCTTCCCATAGTGCCAAAATTCTAACTTACTCTTGGAATTTGACCTTACACGATCATTCAAATTCCCACGGTTACCTTTCCCTCTGTTCTTTTGTCTCCCTCTGCTCTCCACTATCAAAGCATTTCCAGAAGTAGAAGAATCTCCGCTTCTCTTCATTCGTATTTCCTCACTTAGGATCACACCTATTACATCCTCAAACTTCAGCTTTGAACTATTAGAGATAGAATTACTTATAGCCATAACCAAGCTGCCCCAGCTATTTGGTAAGGATCACAAAATAAAAATCCCCGACCTCATCATCAAATTCAATTTTCTTGAGTTTAACATACTCACAACCGTATTAAATTCATTCAAATGAACAAATGAATGAACCATTCTCGACATCTTCATATTAAATAACTTTTTCATCAAAAATATTTTGTTAGAGGCGAGGGTTTTTTCATATAACTTCCCCAACACACTCATGAGACCTTCCATGGTCTTCTCTTGTGATATGTTGAAAGAAACTGAAGATGCAAGGCATAACCAAATTTCCCCGAGTGCCTTTCTATCCAGCAAATCCTAATCCTCATCTGACATGGCTATAGGTTTCTTTTCTTTCCCAGCCAAAGGAACATGGAGGTCCTTTTGATATAAGTAATCCTCCATTTGCATCTTCCACAAACCAAAGTTCTGCCCATTGAACTTCTCAACCCTTGATCTGCCCTCATCTGTCATATCTCCCAATCAAGCTAAACTTTCCCTATGATTTACCACTTGAAAAAAAAAAAAAAAACCACCAAAGCTCTGATACCAGTTGTTAGGAATTAGAGAAAAATATGCAGAAACAATTCCTCAAATCACAGCAGTAGGAAACTATATAGCAGAAGTATACATGCAAAAATATAACAACATAAATAAATAATGCACAAAAGAAGACAAGACAAGATTTAACATGGTTCACCTAATGTGGGCTACGTCCACCAAGAACTTGCTCATATTTTATTATCAACAAGAGTAAAAAAACTCTCATAGTCTTCTCTCAGTTATGAACTCACAACAGAATTCCAAAGATGTTAAACCACAATTGACACCCAATTTCTTAACCTTGATCACTCTTGATCACCTCTTGATCACTAAGACTCAAGACCTCTTGAACACACAAGATATCTTCAAGATACCCTAACACCTCTATTTATAGGATTACAATCCTTTAAGAAGTCCAAAATCTGACCCTAGAAGTTTGCAAGTCATGACCTTTCATGTCCCCATGGCTGGAAAAGAAAGCTGTCATGACCTTTCATCTTCCATGGCTGGAAAAGAAACGGTCATGACCTTTCATCTTCCCAATTCAAACACTCCACACTTCAATACTTATTTGAGAAGACAAAAATAGGCTTCAAACCCCAAAACGAATATACGTAGCCATAAAATATAGTGTTTGATACACAAAACACAATGTTGCTCCCATGGTCCCTCTCAAATACCGAAGGATCCACTTCACCGCTCTTTAGTGCTCTCTTCCTGGATCACTCATAAACCTACTCACGGCTCCCACTACATGGGAAATGTCAAGCCTAGTGCATATCATAACATACATCAAGATACTGCAACCATTGATGAGTATGGTATCCTCAACATATGGATTCTACCCTTCTCATTCTTGGGACTCTACTCCTTTAATAATTTAAAGTGACCTACCAAAGGAGTACCAAACGGTTTAACATTCTGCATACTAAACCTCTCCAAGACCTTCTTTATGTACTCTTCTTGAGATAATACCAGCTTCCTCTCCTTCATGTTCCGAGTTATTCTCATACCAAGGATTTGTTTTGCTACCCCCAAATCCTTTATAGCAAAGGAGTCACCTAGTTACTTCTTGAGTACATTTATTTCCTGCATGTTCTTCCCTGCAACAAGCATATCATCCACATACATGCATAGAATAATATAACTACCATCAAGAAACTTCTTGATGTACACGCAATAGTCTCGAGTGACATATGGAGTAACCCCTCCTCGCATAAAATCACAAACTTCTTGTACTACTACTGTCATGGAGCTTGTTTCAGGCCATACAAGATCTTCTTCAATTTGCACACTAACCTCTCCTTCCCTTTGACCTCATAACCCTGTGGCTAATGCATATAACATTCCTCCTCCAACTCACCATGAAGGAATACAGGTCTTGACATCTAACTACTCTAAGTGCAGGTCTTCATCTGCTACTTAACCAAGAACAGATCCTAATAGAAGTCATTTTAACAACAAGAGAAAAAATTTCATCAAATTCTATACCTTTATTTTGTGTAAATCCCTTGACCACCAACTAGGCCTTGTATCTTTTCCCACCTCCATCTTCCTCTTTGATTATGTACCCCCACTTGTTTTGCAAAGCTCTCTTGCTCTCGGGTAGCTCACCCAAATCCCAAGTCTAGTTCTCCATAAGAGATCTATGCTCTTCATCCATGACGTGCTCCCACTTCTTCCCGACATCTACTGCGCACTACTTCCTCAAAGCACTCGGATCTTCACTATCGGTGAGCAATAAATAATTCAAAGATGGAGTAAATCATTCAGGTTCCCTTCTTACCCTAGAATACCTTCTCACCTCAAGAGTTTGGGGTTCTGAATCTGGATTTGCTGCCACATGCTTTGCACCCGAACCGACCCTTGGACACCTTGTTAACTGCAATGTCCTCTAACAATGTGTATTCTTTCTTTGATTCCTCTTTTTGTTCCTGCAACTGATCTTTATACATGACTTTTTCATTAAAGACAATATCTCTAGACTAAAATATTTTCTTGTCCTTAAGACTCCAAACACGGAAACCAAATTCATCCTCACCATATCCAACAAAGGTGTATTTATCAGACTTAGCCTCTAACTTGGTCCTATAATCTTTATCAATGTGAAAAATACCTCACATCCAAATACTCTAAGAAATGAGTAATCAATTTTCTTACCAGACTAAGCCACCTTGGGTATACCTCCATCCAAGGCCATAAAGGGTCCTCTATTAATCAAATAAACAATTGTGCTTACCACTTCCACCCAAAACATGAGTGGCAGCCACATATGTAACCTCATGCACCTAGCACATTCCATGATTTTCATGTTCATCCTCTCTGACACTCCATTTTCTGTGGAGTATTTGGAACCATTATTTTCCCGTGGATCTCATTTACCAAATAGTAATCAATAAATTCATTGTTGCAATACTCCCCTCCATTATCTAACCTAAGACATTTCAACTTGAGACTGTTTCATTCTCAACCAAGGCTTTCCATCTTTTGAAAGTTTCAAACACATGAGATTTCTTTCTAATGCAATATACCCAGACGTTTCTAGTTGCATCATCAATGAAAAAGACATAATAATATGAACCACTATTAGAGTTTACCTTAGCTAGCCCCCATACATTTGTATGTACTAACTCTAACATACCATCCTTCATAGTAGGTCCAACCTTGAGGAATCTCACCCGCTTATGTTTCCCATAAACAAATCCCTCACTAAGTCTCTAGTGCCACAAAGTTGCATCTCCATTTGCAACAACTAAATTACATTAATCAACACCACTAGTTAAATACAAAGTACCATTTGTTTCACCTATTGCAACCACAAGAGCTGCCTTGGTAACTATACGTACCCAAAACGTGGGGTGTTGCACCACCGAAATAGGTTACACATACGCCAATAATGATACGAGTCTCCTCACAAGTGTTCGGGATCTAGAAAAGCTCTCTAAGTATATGTTTGTATCCCGTATGCATCATCCGGCCTCCGCATGCTTAGTTCTTCCCTCTGCCCACCTTTTTCCTTGCATTTTGGTCTTAAGTGATGAGACCACCGCCCTACCAAGGTGGCGGTCCCATGACCACCTCTGGGACAGGCGGTGGTCCTATAACCACCACCACCTGTCTAGGGCAGCGGTCCTATGCACATTTTTCAAATGTTTCCGACGATCTCGTCAAACGTAAAATTCAAGTTTCTATCCACATTTTTCAGCTACTTTGCTTTGCATTTATGTTTTGGCCACCTTGTGAATAGTGTTTTCTCTTTGTTTAATGGTAAAAGAGTTCCATTCCAAGTTACCTTCTAGTGAATTCATTTTCTATAAATAGCCAGCTTGTTTTCAAACAAGAGGCCCCTCTCCTTCTCTGTTTAAATCATTCATTCTTTTGAGTTTCTTGCTTAGAATTCCAATAGTTTCATGTTTTGCATCATTGTTAGTCTTCCTTTGTTGTTTAAGAGGTCATTTGATCTTCTTTCAATCTTGTTTGATTGTTGTTCCATGCAAGTCGAGTCTAGAATAAGGTAGTTTCATTCTTAGGTTGGAATCCATTTAGAGTTGCAGGTTTTGTTTAGTCACAAAAGATAGTTTCTAGAACTCTCGGCATATTTGTGTTGTATTCTCGCAATAAATCCCACTAGGAATTGCATAGTCAAGATCTGTTCAATTATACTATCCCTCTCTTACTCGCATTATATTTGGTCTCGTATCCAAAGCTTCCATTGTTCGAGTACCTTATTCTCATTGATGCTATCATTTACACACTTTTCTAGATTCAAGAGAACACGAAGGAACGAGGAGATCACACTAAGGGGACGAAGTCACACACAACTAGATTTACCACTGTTCTGTAAGCTCCAAGTTTGAGCTATCAAAGTTCTAGTTATAATGTATCAAATAGAGTAGTGAATCATTTTATTTCAGTTAAAGCTCACTTTCAATATTGCCAGGGAAGCTGTGGGGAATGATAGTTTCTGAGAAGCTATGATTTTTTCCTCACTTTTGAGGTAATATTGAAGGTTTTCAATTAATTTAATTAGCTATCTTTCATCTAGATTCACACATTTACACAGGTGAATAACCACACTGGGTTATCTCGCTTGTGTAGTTTTAGTATAAAGGTAGTTTAATTGTTGCTTGTAATTATAATGTTTCAATTGTATATTTTGTTTAGATTAGTTTCCCTTTTGACAATAGTATAAATTGTTATTTTTAGTTTAAGTTAATTCGAGACTTCAAAACTAGATTAACACTTAGATCCTAGTTAGGAGGATAAACCACTAGGGAATTTATGCTACCCATTCATAGCCTCTAAATCTCCCCTTTGTCATTTAGCTACCAGGAGATCACACTACCAGATCTTAGTCACTAATCCTCCCATGGTTAGCCATAGGAAATTTCCTTGCCGATTCTCATCCTCACCTGTAGCTTTTTATATCGTAGAAAACTGGCCATAATCCCTTTGTGGCTTTATATAATTCACCCACATTACAAACCACCGGTTGTCTCGACATGACCTCGGGAGGTCAGGTACAAGGAAGGTCACTTGTCGATTATCATCCTCGCATGTCACTTTTCCATCATACAAAATTGGTGACTGACATGAAACAAACAATTGTTCCCCTTTTATTATCATCCACCTTTGCTCTTTCCCATTATTTTGCGGGTATTCATATACCCCCCGAATATGTTAGGATACGATGCATATGGAAGACCTCTCTCGGTCTCGAAGCAAATTATGGTCAAACAAATAGACAACTGTCACCCTCACTTTCTACAAGGGCTGATAACTATTTAAGTAATTACTTGTCATCTCAAACTCCCCCTCAAAGAACTAGTTCTAGTTCTTTATTCCAAATTGAGGAGTTAGATTAGCTTGCACAAACACAACAACCGTGAGCCCTCGGCTCTAAGAATATGACGGTTCTTGTAGAATCCACTTCATCTCCTTGGGTCTTGTTCGGACCACGATCGGTAGAGATGTCAGATCCACTCCCATTTTTGGACGAGGAGTTCTTAGCATGCTACACTAGAAGCAAACAATGCTTCCAAAACATGTACTCACCTATATGGAGTTTGCAAAAACAATCCAATACCCTACTCCAAGAAAAAACCCCCATTCCTCCACCTGTGGGAAATGCTCTTCGTGAAACTTGGTAGGGTAATGATCAATTCATAGCAGGGTATCATACCCCTTTATAACCTCGAGGTATATGACAAACGCCATTAAGGCAAAACAATGTCTCTTCGCCAATAGAGGTCATTTCAGCCTTAGTTGAGAAGGTTAGAGGATTGGAACTTGCTCAAGAAAATCAAAATTCATATTTTGGGCAAGCAGGAATCCCCAACCCTCCGCATCACCTTAGTTAGGTTGACCTCCTTACAAGAACATGCGTGTTAGGCATGCCTCCTCAACATCCGTATAATTACCCACAAAGAAACACCAACTAGGACCACGTTTTCAAATGCCGCTCCAGTTGAAAATATGATACCTCCCGGCTTGGCACCAAACAACCCATACTAGAACAATGCTCCTCCCTACTTAAATCTTTATTCAAAATCACCACAAGGAGACATTATCTCTTCTCCCGGGATGTTCGTTCAACCACAGGGATTCCCTTATGTCCCTGCAAATGCATACGCTATGTCATATCAACAAACCATGCCACCCCCACCCCCTCAGCAAGAACCATCGATGGTCAAGGCCTATGTGGTAAGGACTTATTCAGAATATTTAAAATATCCCCTAGACTTCACCATACGAAGTGTTATGCTTCCAAGACCTCTTCTTGATTTACCCAAATACAAAGGGGAAGGAGATCCAAATGCACACATTAAGGCCTATGTCATAGCCATATGGGAATTACTCCCTTGGGATGGGGTTGTTGCTAAGATATTCCTTAAAACCTTAGAGGGTATTGCCCTTGATTGGTATTACAAAATACCTAAAGCCTCGATACACTCATTTAAACAACTCATGTCAGAGTTCATCAAATATTTTGATATGAACAAATTGTTAAGAATATGAATCAGGGAATTCTTGCATATTAAACAAGAACATAATGAATCCATTACTCATTTTATTCAAAGATGGCGTACGGTTCTCTACTCATTAGCAAGTGCTCCAAACATGGATCAGATGGAACTATGTGATTTATTCCTTCATTATCTCAATAGAGAGATAAAGGAAGAAGTCCAGAAGTTCCCACTAAGAACTTATGATGATTTACTCGAGAGTTCTCTCCAAATCGACCAAGAAACGATAGATAGAGGTCGTAAGACATATGGAACAAATGGGAAATTAATCACTCCCAATCAAAACACCACCACCTATCCTAATACCTCAAATTCTAATCAAGGACCTAAGATCCTTAACAAGAACCACGGAGTTACAACAGATGGAGTAACTAACCAAACTAAAAGGGCAAATGTTGTGAACATTTTGCCACTGTTAACAATTAGCAAAATAACAATTTTACTCCAACAATCAACACGGTGGATTTTAATCATCCACCACGACCACAACAACAACAATGAAAAATCCAAACACAAGGTCCAAATCGAAACCCAACTAGATATCAGAGTCAAAACCAAAGGCAACAACCTCAAAATTTTAACTCTAACAACCAGCAACCTTATCAGAATTTTGGGCCACAATATGCGTTTCAAATCAACAGCCTCAAAATTATAATCCCAATTTGTATTGTGGTTTCCACAAAATTCAAGGCCACAATACTAGGACTTGTTGTGACTATAATAAATTCATGCAGCATTTTCTAGAAGATCAAAAACAACTCTTTATAGATATGTTCTTAGCAAATTCTGTAGTACCCGCTCCAAACACTTACACAGGGGCAGTTTCCCTTAAAATGCACCCCTCAAGATCTTTAATGATCCGCTCCCAAACCATTATAACAATAATAGGTTAGATCCAAGAGGAACAAACAAGGGTGTTATAATAGGTTACAATGATCATGAAGCTTCAACTTCATTAAATCCACCACCAAACCCCAATTAGGAACTCGACCAGTAAACCAAGATAGTTAGTCTAGTAGAATTGACACCTTTGAGCTACTGTAGAAACCATAACAAGAACATGAGATTATTCTTCTCAACCAAATCCAAGTTATCCATTGTAACTAGACAACATTCAACAAATATTGGTAAAACCCATAGGCGCCTATGATTTAATTAATGATTTAACAAAAGCCTTCTCTCACATCTCCTTCTTGGACTTGTTAAAGAACTCTCTTGCCCATAGGTTTGCTCTCTTAGAAGCATTAGGCCTTGGTCATTTAATTAATATTACCCCTCCTCTGGAAACGCAAGTAAACCATGTAGACTTTGACGTCTACCCTCCGGGTAGCCGATAGGGATACTGAGTTTATATTTGATATAAGCAAAATGCCAACGGACACGGAAATTGCAAGAAGAGGCGACCCAACCTCACATTTACAAGTATGGGTTTATAATAATTATGTCAAACATGCAATGATTGATGATGGGGCAGCAGTTAACATAGTCCCCTTTGCTTTTCTTCAAAATTTAGGATACGGAGAGACAAACTGCTCCACAACACGAAATATGCTAAGAGGTTATGATAGCCTCAAGGCCACCTCAATTGGAACCATAGTTTTACCAGTCACCTTAGGACCCAAGACGGTCCTCACTAAATTTTATATTATAGATTAGGAAACCAACTATAATATGATCCTTGATCGGCCATGGATACACCGCATGAAGGCAATTCCTTCCATGTTATTCCAAGAAATAAGATTTCTACACTTAGGGAAAATATTTGTGGCACAAGGTGACCCATAGCCCTTCGATATACACCTAGCTAATTTGAAGAAAATACCAGGCATTCATTCTCGAGTTTGAACTCCCAACAAATCAACTTAGTAAACCGATTAATTCAAAGCCAAAAGAGAAGTTGATACCCACCACAGAGTTAGAAATTACAAATCTGGTCGAGGGAATCCCAACACTCAAAAATGAGGCCAATGTCATAGAAACAGTGTCATTAGGGACTACCACAAAAATTTCGAGTTACTAGAGAAAGATTTACCTATTCTCCTACCATTTTATTCTATGGGTATGGGATACACCCTGGGAATTGCTTCTCTTCCATCAGATGAAGTTTGTATGGTAGAAGTAACTGAGGCAGAAGAAATAGATATGACAAATACCCCAACATCCATTTTTTCAAGAAAATATTGGGCTCTCCACTTCGATGGAGCTAGATGTCACTTTGGAGCTAGGACAAGAGTGATCTTTACTTCACCTGAGGGAAAGATCCTACCTTTCACCTTTAAATTAAACTTTGAGTGTACAAACAATGGAGCTGATTACTAAGCTCTCCTCCTTGGCCTCATCCTAGCCAAAACAATAGGTTTCGATAACATTAGAGTTCTAAGAGACTCGTAACTAGTTACAAACCAAGTCTCTAAGGTATATGAAACTAGGGCTGAACATTTAAACATATACAAAATATTGGTATTAGATCTAAGCAAGGGATTCAACTACATATCAATTGAAGCAATCCCACGAGAGCGAGAACCTTCTCACAAATTCAATAGCAACCTCAACTTCCCGTTTCACTCCAAACAAAGTGAGTTGGAAGATATAAATTTCACAGTATCACTTTGTGCTTTGAACCACTAATACGTAAAATACCAACAAACCCAGGTCCTCACTCATAGAGAAGCTGAGAATGATTTTCCTATCCTAGATCACTTTTACGGTGATAGAGTCACTCTTGAGTATCTAAACACCTATGCGGAGCTACACATTTCTCACCGCATAGTGGATCTTTCCCTAATACCGCTTTCCTCTTCCTATTTTGGAAATCCCATGGTAGAATCTCCTCCACAAAATGATCTCAATATCTACGAGGTGGAAGACGGAGAAAGCTTGAAACTACCTCTAGCCCCACCTAAATTTGAAGAAGGTAATTCTTCTTTAATAGAAGAAACCATTGACATAAACATCGAGAACATAGGAAGAACCAAAAATTTTGAAGTTGGGATCTCGTTAACTCCAGAGGAGATAGAAATACACACCCGAGTCCTTAAAGAACATCAAAAGGCTTTCACATTTAACTATAAAGAAATGATGGGTATTACACCACACATCATGGTACATGACCTTGTCACTAATCTAGATGCAAAACCAATTAAACAAAATTCAAGACCAATGAAGCCAAAAGCAGCTCTCATGGTAAAAGAGGAAGTACTAAAAATTCTCCAAGTGGGATTCATCAAACCCATTGACTATTCACAATGGGTATCTAATATCATCCCTGTTCTCAAAAATAATGGGAAGATACACATTTGCATGGACTTTTAGGATATTAACAAAGCTTGTCCCAAAGATGACTTCCTGTTACCATCCATTGACATTATTGTTGATGTAACAACTGGATTTGAACTATTGTCCCTCACGGATGGGTTCTCAGGGTATAATCAGATTAAAATATC
This sequence comes from Taxus wallichiana var. yunnanensis, assembly GCA_018340775.1. Lineage (NCBI taxonomy): Eukaryota > Viridiplantae > Streptophyta > Pinopsida > Cupressales > Taxaceae > Taxus > Taxus wallichiana. The sequence continues at coordinate 902,939,807 of CM031235.1, read as the reverse complement.
TAAACAGGATCAAGCCAAAACTACGTTTATAACTCCTTGGGGAACTTATTGTTACGCTGTCATGCCATTCGGTCTTAAGAACATCAATGCTACATATCAATGGGCAATGACATACATATTCCATGATCTTATCCATAAAATTGTGGAATCCTATGTGGATGACTTATTGGCCAAGGCCAAGAAGTGTTGTGATCATCCAGAAGTACTTTGTATCATCCTCTCACGATTGATTGAATATGGTGTCACATTAAACCCAAAGAAGTGCATGTTTGGTGTGACAGGAGGCAAACTTTTGGGTTACATTATATCTTCACGAGGGATTGATGTTGATCTAGCCAAAATCTGGGTTGTTCTCAAAATTATTCCACCATCGACGAGTCTAGAATCAGGTCATTTCTTGGGAAACTCAGTGTAATCCGAAGGTTCATCCCGGATTTAAGTTTTTCCATTCATCCAATCAACAATCTATTAAAAAAATATTATAGCATTGATTGGATTGAAGAATGCAACGAGGCCTTCGAAGCAGTTAAATGCTTCTTATTGTCTCCACCCATGCTAATGCCTCCCAGACTAGACCACCCTTTGATCCTATACTCACGGGCCACTGATGTCTCGCTAGCCTGCATGCTGGCTCAAGAAGACAATGATAAACGAGAACATGTAGTTTATTTCATTAGCCAAACGTTGCTCGATTATGAAATATGTTATACACAGGCAGAGAGATAATGCCTTGCCATAGTCTTTGCAACAAAATGTTTAAGACATTACATGTTAACCAAGAAACAAGGGTCACCAGTAAAGACGGATCATTTACAAAAATTCCTCATACAAGGGTCTTTATCTAAAAAGGTTGGGCATTTCATAACCTTAATGGGAAAATTTGGGTTAACATTTGTAAACCAAATATCCGTTAAGGGAAAAATCATTGTGGACTTGTTAGCTGACAATCCATTAGATGGAGGTGATCTAGTAAATCTAGACTTTCCTAATGAGTGTATATACTTTGTCGAAACCAGGCCCCCCATCTCTACATGTCCCTGGTACACTGATATCATCAATTTTATCATGGACCACACATACCCGGAAAGTGCCACATTGCAACAAAGAAGGTGGTTACGCATTATCACTACTAAATATGTTGTTTTAGAACAAGTACTCTATCGTAAATCTTTGACGACATGCTTCTAAGATGCGTCGACACAGAAGAATCCAAGAAGATTCTTTATGAATCCCACAGTGGGATATGTGGAGGCCACTTCGGTGGTCATGCCACTGCTCACAAAATACATCGGATGGGATATTTTTGGCCCACTCTTGAACACGACATAATAGAGTTTGTACGTAAGTGCCACAAATTCCAAGAATTCTCTCACGAGATTCACATGCTAGCCAATCCTTGCAACCAATAGTAACCCCGTGGCCCTTCTCCACATGGGGTATAGATTTGATAGGGAAATTCTCTCCCTCATCAACCGATGGAAATAATTTTATAATTATAGCCACATAATATTTTACCAAATGGGTAGAGGCCATGCCTCTTACCACCGTACCAGGTTTGGTAATTTCCAAGTTCATTATGATCCAAATCATTTGTAGGTATGGTGTCCCACAAGTCATTATCTCAGATAATGGTACATCCTTTAAAAATGATGAGGTCCATGAGTTATGTAGAAATTCAAAATAAACCATCACATGACCTCTCTTTACTACCCTCAAGCCAATGGATAAGCTGAAGTAACAAACAAAACATTAAAGGCTATTATCCTCATAACAGTTAAGGAGAACAAGTGAGATTGGCATCTAAAACTATATCCAGCCTTGTGGGCCCATCGAACCTCAATAAGAACACCAACAGGAGCAACCCCTTTCTCATTAGTATTCTAGGCAGAAGCAGTTCTCCCACTTGAGTTTGAAATACCCAGTCTCCGCATCTCATTACAAGGGATTTTGGATGAAGAAGCTTACAGGGAGGCATGCCTCTCTCAACTAGAAATCCTTGACAAGGCCAGGATAAATGCCGAACAATGGCACAGAGCCTATGCTGACCGGATGTGTCGGTAGTATAACAAAAAGTCTATGAGTGAGAAATATATGAGGGAGATCTAGTTCTAAGACTAGACAACTGACAGTTGATAAGAAAACGAGGAAGGAAGGAAGTTTTGGCCCAGTGGTTGGGCCCATACTTGATTCATGAAGGACTATGGAAATGGTGCGTATCTCTTATGCACACAATAGAAGGTGAGGAATTCAATGAAACCATCAATTCCTTGCATCTTAAACGGTTTTACGCATAAGACATAAAAATCACCACTTGTACATTATAGCTTCCTACATTGCATCAGGTCATCTTGTTGTTTCATTTTGTCCACTCATTTCATAAAAGTTGTAGTCAAGGAACTTACTCTTAAGCAATCTATTACAACTTTCTGAAAATATTTGCAAAAGCATTAAAATCACATCTCTTCAAGCATCATCAAGTAATTTCAAATCTCATCATCAAGTTTGACATACAAGTATTGACGAAAACCATAAGCGAGGCTGCATACTTGGTTTTACTCTTTCTTTCTACTAGGTAAAGTTGTCCTTACCAACGGTCTATTCTAGAAGCTTCTTAGTGTCACATCTATCACTCTTATGTCTCTTTGAAAGAAAGGATATCCCAAAGTCATAGATCAGAAGTGTCAAAATCAAATAGAATCAAAAATGCCAAGCAAACAAAATATTTTATTTTACACACTTCTTTGCCCCACCAACCTTTGGTGATAAGCCCACATCTCTTACTAGTGGTGCAAGGTTGGGAAAGGAAAGAAGTGCCCTTACTCACCTATATCTTGCCTTTGGTGACAAACCCATGCTTCTTACTAGTGGCATGAGGTAGGGTGTGGGGGGTCCATTCACACAAATTAACAAATCTTGGTATTCTAGAAATACAAATCAAATTATATTAAGTGAAAACAAATGTCCAAATTTCAAAGAGATCAAATCCTCAAAACCAGATTTTTTCAACCAGGTTGCCATTTATAGATCTAAGTCTAGATAAACTGGAAAGTAAGTGGCCTTCTGAGCTTGGTGGTAGTTCTGAGTAGGGTAAGTGTGTAGGTCTAAGTTTGGTTTCTGTCACTAGTTTGTCTATCTCTCATCGTTCCATTCATTCAAACTCATGTAATTTGTGCCCTTCCCAACTCTTGGTGTTGAGCCCTCACATCCTACTGGTTGCATGGAGTTGGGAATGGGGAAAGTTCATCTCTTTATCACTATACATTCATCACATTTTGCCAACATAAGAAGGAATCACAGACATTTCCCAAAGAGGCCAAAAGTTCAAAACTACAACATGTTCATCATCACATGTCAGCATTACAAAAGCATATAAAGTAAAACATTTTGTTTATTATTTGCTATCATTTATAATCCATTGCATACACTCTGAAAAGCATGAAAACAAATACTCTAAAAAGAAAACATCTAGTATACACATGGGAAATGAGTCACAAAATTCTAGACGCTAGATAGTCTAGATCCAAAAAGATATATATATATATATAAATATTGTTTCATGTACAATGCCATCATGCACTAAGGCATGGTCAAAATGCTCAATGAGCCCAGAAAATACAAAAAAATCATACAAATATCTGACCAAAAGTCACTACAAAAAGGACACTATGATCTCTCAATCTTTGCGAGATCCCTCAGAAGGTGTATGGCCGCACCTAGGACTCCTACTGTGATGATGCTCTGAATGGACAGAGGGCTCATGATCACGGCCAACAGCTATGGTCTCACTATGAGAGTGACTCCTCCTCATCAAGTGCTCAACAGTCCTATATCCAACCATCTCAGTGTGGGGGGAAGTAATGATCTTTGCCGCCTTCTAGATAGGGGCAAAGACATTTGTATGTCGACCAGCTACTGAGGGCTCCCCAACATCCTTAGTAATCTCAGCCTGAGTACCATCAAAAGGGAGCAATAGAGTGTCAGCACACACCTGGCAAATCAAGTCTCGCCATCCCTCAGTAGTCACTGTAAATAAAAAGGAGAAACACACAAGTTAGAACTTTGTCCAAAATAAAACCAAAGATAGACGAAAAAACAAAAGGAAATAACAACTAAACAATTCTAACTAAAAAAATTCAAGAAAAGAGTGGTAATCACTTGGATCTCTAGGCCTCTAGGTGGGATCTCTAGGTTCCGTGCCTACCATTGACGTTTCCACTTCTTGTCCCTCTCCCACATCGGAGCAATGTGATAGCCTACCAAAGACTCACCATATCCCCCTAAATCATGAGAAGGAAACTCCTCCAAAATCGAGTCACCTTCTCTCGTGCGTAGCCGCTCTGCCCTCTCGGACCGCAAGATATCCGAGTGTCGTGCCACTCGAATCATTGTCATCCTCCTCACATGTCCTACCGGTCTCTTCCTCCTCCATCTCCTCCTCTGTCTCCCCCAGCAAACTCCTTAGACTCGGAGTCCACATCAATAGGCTCATCTCTGCTATGAGTAGGACCGGCGCCAATCTAAAGTAAAGGTGCTCAAGGAGCACTGGCTACCCCTGAAGCACGAACCACCTCCTAGCTGCGATAAGAACACCAGGAGTGACCAAAGTCCAACCCCGACCTCTAAGACCTCCCTGAGCCTCATGAATAGATCTATACATTGGCCCCCTGGAGGAGACATGTCAATATATGGGAGGCCAAACTACTGTGGTACTCTGTCAAAGGGGTGGATCTCCAACTTCCCTGTCCCGTCTACCAACTGACTAGTAGTGTGGAAAGCAATCAATGTGAGTGTCTCATCTCCCCATAACCCTACCATGGCCTGATAGGGAGTAACCTCCATGTCTGTAGTAGTCAAATAAGCCAGCGGCTAGTGAGGCACTCTAAGAATAGTCATCCCCTGTCCACCTCACTACCCTTACAGCCCCAGGATCCTCTGCCTATACACCTCTCCCATAGGGGGTGATGTGCTCATACACCCAACTCATGACAAGAATAGGGTGGCTCAATGACTATCCCTATAGTATGACCACCCTGTAAAAAGTGTGGTAGGTGGTCTCGAGGATGTCTACTCCCCAAGCATAAATGCGGTCATGGCCCTCAATCTATACAACAATAGGAGCCCAACAATATAGGAGAGTGTCCCCTCCCTTATCCCCAATCAATCTCAAAGCAAGGATGCCCATGATAGCCTTGCAGAGCACAGGAATATCTGAATCAATAATGGAACGGACCTTCACCCCCTTCTTCGACCCCATGGAAACAATGGTATCCCCCATATAAGTAGCCCACTGAACCAACGAGATCTCGACACTTCATGTCTTGAGAGACAACCACCTCCCAAAGATCAGAACCCCCAATATACTGTAGACATACTCCAGGGTGATGGACTACTCACCCCTCACACTTGGTAATCAAAAAGTGTTCTGATCTATGTCCCAATATGAAAATAGGTCACATAATATGTGACTAGCATGCGCAACATGAGGAACATGTGCGATCCTCCAAATACCGGCCCTCTACAGAGTGTCTCGCTATGTGTGGGTCAGTTCCTCTAACACTGCAGGGAGCCAATCACACTCCCTCTCTCTACTCCATCTAATATACTCATACGCATCCACCCAAAACACAAAAAAAAGAGTAAGTTAGTAACAAAATTTGGCTAGAAAAATTATCGGGAACACGTAAAAATACTAAAAAGTAAAAACAATTAAATAAAACATCTTTTTTTGCATTACTGTTATGAACCTCTTGCCTTGTGCGAGCAGCGGATTCCATAACCACCACCTTCTAGGGTGGCGGTCCATGACTTGCCACCCTATCTGAAGCGTGATCTGTCCCGGCAATGAAACAACTCAAAATCCCTAAAACGCATTAAAAATGTAAGAAAACACCATTTTTAACAAAATAAATACCTACCCTATGGGCGCCCCCCTAGAGACTCATTTAAAACTAGCATTTTTGAAAATGATCCCCCCATGACAAAGATTTCAACATTTCTATGTTTTGGGTTTAAAAATGATAAATTAAGAAGAACTAACCCGAGACTTCACAGGCCGATGTTCCACTCTCGAAGGCATGATCATGTTCTCATGACAGAGACATTTTGACTTTACTCTCGTCAAAAATGGTCACCGTGGGTCCCAGAGCTCAAAAACCACCAAATCGACACGTGTAAATGAATAGTAAAATGAGTTCGTTTTATATATATATATAGCTTTCTAAAATTGATTTTGAATGTCTTTCGCAGGGTTGGAGCGTCGATGGAGGTAAGTTCTAAACCCCACGCAAATGGTAAGTCCTCATTTCATATCAATTTAGTTTTATTTCTCAATTTATTTTATCTATCTGCACTTGAGTCCCCTTTTTCATTTTACGAGATAGCAAGATTTTGGATGGCAACTTTTTGACACACGGGCATGTCAGGTATAACTCCTAACTCCCCATTTCAGGACCGCCATACTTGGATCCACTATTTTACACCTCTTCATGGCTAAGACGCTTCTCCGAGGGGGCAATATGTATACACCAAAACGCTGGGGTATTGCACCACCAAAAAGAGGTTACACATACCCCAATGATGATACAGGTCTCCTCACAAGGTGTTCGGGATCTAGAAAAGCTCGCCAAGTATACGTTTGTATCCCGTATGCTTCATCCACCTCTGCATGCTTTGTTTTTCCCTCTGCCCCCTTTTTCCTTGCATTTTGGTCTTAAGTGATGAGACCGTTGCCCTACCGGGTGGTGGTCCTGTGACCGTTGCCAGGCAGGTGGCGGTCCTATAACCGCCACCTTGTGCAAAGTGGCTATCCTATGCGCATTTTCGAGAATGTTCTGACGATCTCGTCAAACATAAAATTCAATTTTCTATCCACATTTTTCAGCTACTTTTCTTTGCATTTATGTTTTGGCCACCATGTGGATAGTGTTTTCTCTTTGTTTAATGGTAAAAGAGTTTCATTCCAAGTTACCTTCTAGTGAATTCATTTTCTATAAATAGCCGACTTGTTTTCAAACAAGGGGCCCCTCTCCTTCTCTATTTAAATCATTCATTCTTTTGAGTTTCTTGCTTAGAATTCAAATAGTTTCATTTTTGCATCCATTGTTAGTCTTCCTTTGTTGTTTAAGAGGTCATTTGATCTTCTTTCAATCTTGATTCACTACATTCCATGCAAGTCGAGTCTAGAATAAGGTAGTTTCATTCTTAGGTTGGAATCCATTTAGAGTTGCAAGTTTTGTTTAGTCACAAAATATAGTTTCTAGAACTCTTGGCATATTGGTGTTGTATTCTCACAATAAATCCCGCTAGGAATTACATAGTCAAGCTCTGTTCACTTGCACTATCCCTTTGTTACTCGGATTGTATTCGGTCTATATCTAAAGCTTCCATTGTTCGAGTACCTTATTACTGTTGATGCTATCATATACACGCTTTTTTAGATTCAAGAGAACACGAAGGAACGAGGAGATCACACTAAGGGAATGAAGTCACACACAACTGGATTTACCACTGTTGTTAGAAAACTCCGGGTTTGAGATATCAAATTTCTAGTTCTGAACGTATCAAATAGAGTAGTGAATCATTTTATTTCAGTTAAAGCTCACTTTCAATATTGCCAGGGAAGCTATGGGGAATGATAGTTTCTGAGAAGCTATGATTTGTTCCTCACTTCTGAGGTAAGATTGAAGGTTTTCAATTAAGTTAATTAGTTTTCTTTCATCTAGATTCACACATTTACATAGGTGAATAACCACACTGGGTTATCTCACTTGTTTAGTTTTAGTATAAAGGTAGTTTAATTGTTGCTTGTAATTATAATGTTTCAATCGTATATTTTGTTTAGATTAGTTTCCCTTTCAACAGTAGTATAAATTGTTATTTTCAGTTTAAGTTAATTCGAGACTTCAAAACTAGATTAACACTTAGATCCTAGTTAGGAGGATAAACCACTAGGGAATTTACGCTACCCACTCATAGCCTCTAAATCTCCCCTTTGTCATTTCAGCTACCAGGAGATCACACTACTAGATCTTAGTCACTGATCCTCCCATGGTTAGCCATAGGAAAGTTCCTTGTTGATTCTCATCCTCGCCTATAGCTTTTTCTATCATAGAAAATTGGCCATAATCCCGGCTGTGGCTTCATCTAAGTCACCCACATTACAAACCACCAGTTGTCTCGGCATGACCTTAGGAGGTCGGTACGAGAGGAAGGTCACTTGTCGATTATCATCCTCGCATGTCACTTTTCCATTGTACAAGTAACCTTCCAAGAATCCTTTGTTAAACTGACCGTACATGCCATCACTACCCAATTGGCCCGCTGATATCAAGTTTTAGCTCAACCTAGGCACATGCCCGATGTCCTTAAGTAGCCATGTGTTCCCATTCGACATTTTCACCCAAACACAACCTTTCCCTACTATGTTTGCATGGTTCATCATCACTAAGATATACATGTCCAAAATCTCCTTGAACAAAATCGGTAAAGTAATGTCTATGTGGGTGGCATGGAAAGAAGCCCTTGAATCTAACACCCAAGACTTGAAAATATTATCTAAAGAAAGAATTAAGGCATCCCGACAAACATCACCTACTACCACATTTACCATATTTTTAAGAGCATTTCTCACTAGTTTGTCTCGAGAGATTGTTTGATTCTATTATAGGAAACACACTTCTTAGCTCCTTCTTTTGTTTCATCTTTGAAAGTGACTCTTGTCTTACCTCAAACTCGGGATCCTCCATAAGAGTTTGCATTCTCCAAGAGATCATCTTCCTTATGTGTGAAAGGGCCTTGACCTTATCAAACATTTCCCAACAAAATAGGTCTTTTATTGGTACTGAACTCTAAAATCTGGCCCTTAATAGCTTTGTCAGGTCATCGAGGTATGTCATCTCGGGATACTGTGGGGTTTTCGACACTTCCTTCCTCCATGTGTTACTTCCTTGGGGTCTCTTGTGTTATACTAAACTGCTCATGGCTCCTCTCCCTTCCTTGTTCTCATGCTACTCTTCATGCTCTTCTTCTCACACATTGCATGTATTCTTTTCCTTCTTAGGGCCTTCTCCTTCTTCTTGCACAAAATATTCGTTATGTTCCTCCAATTCTTCATGCTCTCTAATATTTTGCAATTTTGCAATTTTACTTTACTAATACCTTGATAAGTCGTTTGAAGACTTTCCCATGCTTACTTTAATCTAGTTATTGCTACAAGATGCATAAAGATAGACTCGTTCATTGCTTGTTGAATTTGAAACAAGGATTTTGCATCCTTTTGTTTTCTCCTTCATCAAATCTTGATCTACTTGTACCAGTGCTTGAAGTGCTTAAAGATTTGTAAGTTTTGAAAACCCATTCTCAACTAGCTACCACACATCTAGTGAACAAAATAAGGTCCTCATTTTTATGCTCCAATAATCGTAGTTCTTCCCATTGAATATGGGGATTTGGGATTGAGTGAGACATTGCTCATACCCACCATTTTGAACTAGACTAATAGAGTGAAATAAAAACTTATGACATAAGCTCAACCTAGCTTTGATACCAATTTGAAGGAATTATATCTAACTCCTAACCTAGAGGGTGTGTGCTAAGATAATGCAAATAGAAACAATATTATGAACACACACAAACTCACAAGAGAAATATAGAAACAAACTTTGTATTAAAAATACTCCAGAGCACTTCGGTGCCTTCTCTTGCTTTTCTTGCTTATTGAATTACAAAGTGAAACCTCTTATTTATAGAAGTTTTCCAACCTTCTAGCTTAAAAAATATCACATAATATCTTATATTATATATTCTAGAGCTTTTTGATATTTCCAGATATTTTTAGATATTCTATATAATATCTCTTGATATTTTATAGATATTCTATACAATATCTTTTGATATTTTGGAGGAGATATCTTTTACATAAAGGTGAATAAATTTGGAACTTATCTAGATCAAGATTAGATATTTCCAACAAGTTTGTGGCCCCTTTTTAGGAAAGATTTTTTTCTCACCAATAAGTATTAAATATAAATAAGAGAATGTAATAAAATTATTAATGAATATGATATGAGTACAATCCAAGATAAACGGATTTAGATTGGTAACTATCAATACTTTTCAAATTTATTTATTTAAGATAGTTGTACTTAGTCATATATTCATTGATGATAAACCCACTAATATTAGAGTTGTTTTAGAATGGACCAAAACTATTTAAATCATGTCACATTAAAAGTTCCACACATCTGAAAATAAGATGAAATGGGGTTTTTCGGGTTTGGTTGTTGTTTCACATGTTGCTTTAATGTTGTAATATTTGTCTACGACCTTGTTATCACACCTTGATCGATTAATGATCTAGGAAGGATTTTGATTACTCTACACATTTATTGTGCTGAAAATTTCCTCCTCTCTTCCTTTTTGATGGTCTAAAAGCATGTATTAATGGACATATCTTTGGCTCTTACATCATTTGATGTAGTTTATTAATGCGGAGAAGAACTATACAAAAATGGCACTTAAGAAGGAAAGGACATTTTTGTCGAAGGTCTTCCATGAGGTACTACTTCCGACTTAGAAACCACTTTGTTTGATGTTATCCTTGGATTACTACAGGTTTGATAAATCTTATTCTTGGATTGAATATTTTACCCTTGTTGCTTATTTTTTTCTTTGATCCCCAGAGAACCTTCTTAAACAATGGGTTCATAACCACTAGCAGATCCCATGGTATCAAGTTTGAGGGTTCCAAAACATAACCAAGGGTTTTTTCTATTTCGATTCAATAATGTTGACCATTATAAAGCCATTTTCAATCATGACATGTGGTTTACTCGCAGCATATTATTTTTTCCACTAGACTAGAGATTTCCAGTGTCTGAGCAAGCTAAACTAAAAAACCCATTCTAGGTTAAGCTCCCTAGTTTTTTTGTCCCCATTTGGGGATTTTTTAACTTATTAATCCCCTACAAAGATTCATCTACCTAGAGCAGCCCAAATTATATGCAACCCATCCTCAAAAATCATTTTCGTTGAAATTGATTTATCTAAATACCTCAAGGAAACCATATATATTTGTGTCATTAACACTCAATTATCTTAGTATGTGCTTTTCATTAACCTCCCAAATACATGCTTTTGATGCCAAAATTCAAAATATATGCAAATTCATCTTGGTCGTCATGTACCCAACACTCAATATTCTCTAGTGATATTCATAACGTTGTATGCATCCCACATCTTGATGAGTATAATGAAAAGAGAACTGTGATGGAACCAAAATGTTGGAGACTAATTGCCAACACCTTACTAAGTCAGGTTTGATTTTACTTCACTTAGATAAATGTATAATACCTCACCCAAAGCACGTGCAACTGCCACGTTCCCTTTTTGTGTCACTTATCGGGATGTGTGTTAAGTATTTAGCCATTTATCTCATGTGGAAAGATTGTTTTATAGTATGATAAGAATAACAAAGATAACATGCATTAACACAACTTGAATAATCATTAACAATATTAATAGACCAATCATGTCATGATCACTCCTACTAATCTTCACAATCTATAACAAGTTATCCATAACATAATTAATCAATTACCTATACTCACAACTAATTACATCCATGCGCACAACATTCATCCAATACTTAACACAATGCACTTACACATATATATCACCACTAATCTTACTATATCCCTTTTACAAAGGAGTGTGACACCTATTTATATAGGGTGGGTGATGTAGTCACTATCACATTCAACAACTCAAAGAAAGTTAGAACAATCAATATTCAAAACCCATCAAAATTTTCACTTTTTCTCAAATCTCAAAAACTGGTATTTTTCAAGATTTCCTTTACTTCCACAATTTTCAAACCTTATAAACACTTCACAATGATTATAATACACTCGCTCATGCCTTCATTATGAACAAACGTTTTCCCTTCATCCTCCTTACCTTGGTTTCATGATCTAGCTCTTAAATTGCTTAGTCTCATTAGCTTGCATATTAACACTTACTTTTTTTGAACCCTTAATCAATGTTTTCCCTACACATTTCTTATCAACCTATCCTTCACCACCTTGATACATATCTATCCCGCTATCATACAATTAGAAAATGAAGAAAAGTTTTCTTAGGTTTCAACTTGCTTACTAAGTCCCTTAAGACTTGGTAGAGCCACAATCGGATTGTACCCTTTTATTTTTGGCTCTCTTACAAAAATTCAAAACTCTCTAAAAATTTTTATACACCTATGCCCCACTCATATATACTTATCTTTTCAATTAATCAAGCATCTAAATGTCTCGGATGAATTGTGCTTTAATTTTCTTGGCTATTAAATCCCACCTTAAACTTCTTGTATCTTATGAAACAATCATGAGCATTTCCCTAACGTAATCATGCTCTCTCGGGAAATATAATAAGCTTCTCTCAAATCTTATCAGATATTACCTCCTCAACTCTTCATGGTCACCATTCCACTAGCTATATATGATTGTCACGGGGTTTCTAATCCTGAGTATAAGTTTATGGTTTTCCTCATTCAACCTTTAGGATTCTGTGTTCAAGAACTGATTATACATCATAGATAATACCTTCTCAAAGTTTTACAACGATCTATAACCCTTTCTTACATCTTTCACTCACCATGTCACTCAAAATGTCTTCAAATGAGCACTATCAAGTCATTATCTTCTTGACTATAACATAATTTAGTTAAGGACTATGTACATGCCTATTTTGACTGAGTTTCCTTACTATTGTCACTTATAGGATCCTTATATCACCTTGATTCTCCTCCAATAATTCCTTGATTGCAAGTTCCAAATTCATATCTCACCTTCTATGCTTCTTGTTAAGTTTGACAAAATCTTCCTTCTAGCCTGAATTCACTGTAAAATCTGGGCATACATCTTCTTCAATAAATCACCTTTCTTGATCTTTTCAAATTCCCATCTTGAGAAAACTTCATTACACTCCTCAAAACTATCCAAAGGAATCCCTCTTACTTATAGGATTTAATTGATCAATTTCTCTCAATGGTTATCAAGTTTCCTTGAAGTCCACTTAATTGCTGAATCCCTCTTCTCTCGACCTTTTACTCTAAGTTACCTCTATAAATATTTAGACCCAATCAAGACTAGCTAAAATCTCTTAATTTTCCCATTAATTTTCATCATATGCATCTAGGTCCAATGATTATCCTTGAAGATCCTTGATATTGTTCTTCTAGGCTCATATTGAGATCTATTTGGTATTATATTTAATATTATAACTGTACATGCATTTCCTTATCTCCTTTTCAACTTCTAGGGTTTTATCTATTGTATGGTTAATTCCATATTACTTAGATATGTTTCTCAAGTTCTCTATGGGTTCTTAGTCCTCAAGAAGCATATAATCATTAACCTTCACTTGGAGATTGTCTTTTAAGGTCTAATCTGTGATTGCACGTTAAATTTTCTGAGTTCCATCATCCTTAGCCTATACTTGAGTCTACAAGGTCTTGAGTTTTTGAGCACGTGGAATATACCAGAACTCTTCCTTCCCACTAATTTATTTTCCTTATAATGTTCTTAATTGGTTTTTTAAACTTAGTTTTCTTTCCTCGAGTCCAAGAAACCTATGAAGTCTAAGTTTCACCATTATTTTACTTATTTTCTTACTAAAGGAGGGTTACATGGATTAATTTCTTCCTTTAAACCTTTATGATCACTAAGACATGATACAAATGTTTGCATATTAAATCAAAAGGTTTCATATTCCTCTATACAACTATTCTCTAACATGCACAATCAGAATGCTAACACAATTTTACAAGTAAGAGGGTCACTCACAGTTTTAAACCCTTATGACTCTAGGCCCACTTAGATACTTGTTGGAATGTAAGCCCATAGTTTTAAACCCTTATAAATGTCTTAGATTTCTTAACACCATATGAACCATCATCCCATGAATCTCAACTTGAGAAAATAGAGTTTCTTGCCTTCTTACATATTGTCATATGTTTTCAATTCACTAAACTCTTAATGCCTCATGTTCTTATTTGTCAAATATATTATGATTCATTCCTTCTGCACATACATTATTTAGTGAAACATCACTCCAAATTAAATTATAATTCATGTTCAAACATAATATACACTCACACATAAAACACAGAGTTACACTCAATAAGACTCCCATTTTCATTGATTATACAAAGATTACATAACCTCCTAGAGCTTCTTGGGTCTACTATAGAGCCCTCTTCCACCTTCTCTATTGTCTATTAATTCATACTATCTCCCCTATATTTGAATACATCTTTTACAATCATAAATAGGATAAGTTAGTTATGGTTCTCTCTCTCTCTCTCTCTCTCTCTCTCTCTCTCTCTCTCTCTCTCTCTCTCTCTCTCTCTCTCTCTCTCTCTCTCTCTCTCTCTCTCTCTCTCTCTCTCTCTCTCTCTCTCTCTCTCTCTCTCTCTCTCTCTCTCTCTCTCTCTCTCTCTCTCTCTCTCTCTCTCTCTCTCTCTCTCTCTCTCTCTCTCTCTCTCTCTCTCTCTCTCTCTCTCTCTCTCTCTCTCTCTCTCTCTCTCTCTCTCTCTCTCTCTCTCTCTCTCTCTCTCTCTCTCTCTCTCTCTCTCTCTCTCTCTCTCTCTCTCTCTCTCTCTCTCTCTCTCTCTCTCTCTCTCTCTCTCTCTCTCTCTCTCTCTCTCTCTCTCTCTCTCTCTCTCTCTCTCTCTCTCTCTCTCTCTCTCTCTCTCTCTCTCTCTCTCTCTCTCTCTCTCTCTCTCTCTCTCTCTCTCTCTCTCTCTCTCTCTCTCTCTCTCTCTCTCTCTCTCTCTCTCTCTCTCTCTCTCTCTCTCTCTCTCTCTCTCTCTCTCTCTCTCTCTCTCTCTCTCTCTCTCTCTCTCTCTCTCTCTCTCTCTCTCTCTCTCTCTCTCTCTCTCTCTCTCTCTCTCTCTCTCTCTCTCTCTCTCTCTCTCTCTCTCTCTCTCTCTCTCTCTCTCTCTCTCTCTCTCTCTCTCTCTCTCTCTCTCTCTCTCTCTCTCTCTCTCTCTCTCTCTCTCTCTCTCCACTAACCATAAGAAGACTAACTTGTTGAGTTAAGGCTGGGTAGGTTGAATAGGTTAAGACTAGGAAGAATTCTAATGAAACCTCATAACATAGTTAATTAATCTTAAACTAACATCTAACAATAAAAACTACCACTAAGAAGTTTGAAAATTCAAACATGAGGCTTTGGAGTGAAACCTCTTATTACACCAAATGAGTCCAAATGAACCATTTCCAACCCAAAAACCCCCATATAGGACTCAACACACACCTTAGGAACTAGAACAAAACCAAAATTAACTATCTATAATGATGCTCCTGCATCGGTGGGAACTTTTTCTTCACCCCTTACATGCTTCAATCCTAATAATAGATGTCTTAAATATAGGTTGCTTTCCCTTAGACTCCCGCTTTAACTCTGACTCGTGTTATCAATAGATAAAACATGTCCATGCTTTGTTCATATATTTAGCTTTGTCCATGTGTCATTCTTGTCCACCTTCGCATGTGCTTTACTTTTAGTTAGTTTTTATCATTTCCTTGTCTATTTATGGATGTGTCATGCTCATTACACTAACTCTAATTTTCCTATTGTTAGCCTCCACTAGAAATTTAGATAACGTCTGAAACCTCTTTGTGTGTATGTGAAAACCCCTACACACCGATCTCTTCATCCTTGCGTGCATACCTTCTTTGTATAGACTTATCTCTATAATTATTATTTGGCCGCGTGCATGCTTCTATGTGCATGCTTTAACCTCGACATGTGGCTTATACTTAATCACTTACCGATCCCAACATTACCCCACACTAGGAGTATTATCCATCCTCAGTAATATAACAAGGACAAAAGAATAGCCTTAAAAGAATAGAAAAAGTAATAATGTAGGCAATACCCCAATAGAATTTAAAGAATAAAGAATTTTTTTCTTCGTGCGCATCTAAAATTCAAGCCGGTGGTGATGGTAAGAGTTATGGAAATTCTCTTTTTAATGTGCTCTCCAACTACTTCCACCCCTCGAGCCCCTTAGAACCTAATTTGGTGCCCTATCCACAATTTCTAGAATCTTCTCTAGAGTAAGCTCCTCGATCTTCTCCTGCAACTCCTTAATTACCACATAAAAGCCTAAGGAAAGACCCTCTAGATTATACATCCTACGCATCACCATAGGATGAATTTTCTTCAGCCTTTCCTCAATGGTATCATGCTTAGCTTTCATCATTTCTCTCTTCTCCGCAACCTATTACACCTACTTCTTATGCTCATCCTTATTTATCTTCATTGTGGCCTATAATTTATGTAACTATACCTCATCATCCATGTTGTGTGCCTTCATTGTAAAGTCTTGGAAGTTATCAAAAAATTTCTCTTCCTTTTATGCATCCTTCTTTATTTCGTGTTAAGTGAAATATATTATTCAATATTATTTTCTACCTTTTCCTTATTTTCCATCACCAAATCCTCGATGTAGGCCTTGACCCACTTTTCATCTTGACTAGCAATAAGTGTACCAACTCCTTTAGACACTCCATTTATGTTTCATGGTCGAGTTTGGCTTATGCTTACCAAATTTAGGCACATGCATGTGGTATTGCTTACAATATCATCTTCCTTATTGTATGCATTGGCCTTTCTCTTCTTCTCATTTATCAAATCCTCAGGTGAGCTTAAGATTCTCCTAGTATTTATGTTATATATCCTTATTCATATTTTTGATTGTGGCCCCTTTTTGATATTCCTTCTCCCAACTTCGAGGCCATTTTTTAGAGCATTTATCACTTATTTTTATGAGAGATTTTTGATTCTATTACATGAAAAACCCTTCTTAGCTCCTTCTTTAGTTTCATCTCTGAAAGTGACTCTTTTCTTACCTCAAACTTGGGCTCCTCCATAAGAGTTTGCATTCTCCAAGAGAGCATCTTATTTATGCATGAAAGGGCCTTGAACTTATTAAAATTTTCCCACCAAAATAGGTCTTTTGTTGGTACTAAACTCTAAAATCTATCCCTTAATAGCTTTTTCAGTCATTGACGTATGGGATTTGGGGTACCTATGGGGGTTGTCATAACTTCCTTCCTCACATGTGTTACTTCCTTGGGGTCTCTTGTGCTATATACTAAACTACTCATGGCTCCTCTCCCTTTATTTCCTTGAAATTCCCTAAGAATTTTTTCTTCATCACCCCTTCTTTCTTCTCATGCTACTCTTCATGCTCTTCTTCTCACGTATTGCAGGTATGATTTTCCTTCTTATGGCCTTCTCCTTCTTCTTACACAAAATATTCCTTATGGTCCTCCACTTCTTCTTCTTACTCACGTTCCATGCGTGATTTCTCCTATACTAGTTGCTCTTCCTCTTCCTCATCCAAGTTATGAACTACATAGTGGTATTCTTCCTCTGCCGATATTCACTTATGCTCTTCTTTACATAGGGGTTCTTTATTTGCACGTGATGCACTTTTTTTCTTTTCTTATTTTGTATCTTCTTCCTCCTACTTTAATCAAGCACATCCTCATCCTCTTCATCTCCTTCTTCTTCCTCTTCCTTTGGAGGAGCTTCCTGGTTCCTACACTTAGGAATCTTCATCGTGTGCTTGTTTAGTGGATGTGGCATGTCTACATCACACACGTCAACCTATTTTATGTCCTTAAGCTTTGGTCGTATGTAGATATAAAATCTACATGCCTCCTTTGCCAACTATCAAAGTCATAATCAAACTAAGGTCCATGTTATCCTTCTTCATGGTTTCCACATATATTTCCATTGATACATACTCATATCTCTTACATAGTATATGGTAGTATACATCAACCCTTTATGTGTTAAAATTTAAGTGTTTTGCATCCTTAATTTATTTACTATGCACTTGAAATTCTTGGTTGTGAATGCAAATTGCAGTTTGCACCATGGCACCACCTCCCTGTTGTTCATAGAAACCTATCAAGGCTTAAATGTTGCATTACTACAAACTACACTGTATATTCAACGGTGACGGTGATTCCCTTGTTATGCACCATTCATTTTAAAATGCATTGTGTATTCTTCTATACCACTTCTCAAGGAACACTTTGTAAGGATTTATAATGACACCATCACAAGTATATTTGGCTAACCTTTTTCTAGAGGATTATGTTTAACGAGGTACTCCCACATATTATCTTGTGGTGCATTTAGTACTCTTATCTCCAAAAATATAATTAGTAATAGAATATAACCCCATGTAATCTTATCTTCTTTCTCCATATGTTCCTTTTCCTCATCTATAATCCCTTCGTCTATATACAAGGAAATGTTATAACTGGTCTTATGCATCATCTTATGTGCAATATGCAAAAATTATTGTTTACCTATATCCATTTCGTAGAGGCTCCCAAATTACAGCTAACCAAGCGTGCGAGATACTCTTGTTTTGGGTTCAATAATCTTATCAATCTTTGAAAGCTCGTCTTCCCCTTTGATATTATAACTTAGTGGTTTTTATCTCTATTATTGTCTCATCACACATATTGAGTTCTATCTCCTCACCAATATTACATAACCGATTTACATTTTCAATTAAACTAGCAGATTAGAAACATACTTTTTCTTGAAAATTATAAGTAATCCTCATGGACGCATGACATCAACCATTGAAACATGCATGTGGTATTCCCAAATAAATCCAACTCATACAATTGAAATACCCCCACACCTTCCAGGTTTTATGCATTGTATCATCAAGGACTATCTTCCCTTCCATGGTCCTTGTACTCAACTCTCACAAGACATCCTTCTTGATGTCTACCTCATGCATTTGTTCCCGATGGTTGTATTTACTAATCTTGAATTTTCATAGCTATGATTCCCATGGTTTTCCTACCACTACCTCAGTGGATCTTTGCATTCCATGTAACCAATCTTCGGTGAATCTTCTATGGGATTTTTGTTCTTTGGTTCTCTCACTTTGGTGACATTTTATCTCTTTTACTTCTTGTGACTGTTCTTTCCTTTAATCCTACAAATTATGTGCCCTCGGTGTTATAAATCAATCACTTACTTGTTTAAAACATCCCTATGGTGTCAAAACTCCAAACCCTTTCTCAATTCTTGTGTCATTTATGGTGAAATCACAACACCCTTGAATGCTCCCAAGTGAATGGTTAAGGAAGTTAGTGTGATTCGTCAAACATGGATTTATCCCAAATTGTGGGACTTTGTAATCGGGATAACCCTCCAAATGAAGGTTAGTTCCTATTCCTCTATTCTGATGCACACATCCAAATTATAGAGGATCTACTATAAAATCTACTCTAACTTGCCAAGGAGACAGGGTTAAGAATATTACAAGAAATCAAACCTAAACTAATAGAGGTGATGCACAAAAAGGAACATTGAACACCTGATTTTCATGGAGATTAAAACCACAATCAGATCAAGAAGGATGCAAATACACCACAGATCAATCCACTAATGAAAATACAATAACCATTAAACACAAACCAATAACCATGTAATACACCATGCTCAAATAACCAATATTCCAATGAGAGATTAGAAAAAAAATGAATGTAAGAGAGGGTTGAAATTCATCCAAAGACTTGTATTATTGCTCCAAGGATTTGATTCAGTGCATTACAATGGCCATAAGGCACAAACTTGCATTACAGCTTGAATGGGAGGTTTTAACTCCACAAATTAACTTACAAACTAGAGAATAAGGGAGGGTGCAAAGAAAAATTATCCACAATCAGAACAATGCCCCTCCTTACAATATATAAGAAGAATGAGATAAGGGAGAGAGAAGAAATTGAAATCTTTCTCCAACCACCCTAGAATGCATTAAAATCTCCTGCAACAATGATGGGTGCCACTACAAAACCCATACCTCCATGTAATTTTCCTTGTTGGAGAAGAAATGATCCCATACCTTCATCATTTGGGTAGGTGAGAAATCTAGAAACACCCCCTAAAATGGCAGACTGTATTTCTTCATTTTGAATAACTTAGTCTCACTTTCCAAAATTCCTTGTGCAAATCCGAGCTCCCAGGTCAAAATTTATGGCCATTTGAAGATTGGGGTGTCATACTACATTAATGGCGAGTGGTTGGCTCTGTTTCTTGAATTTGAAATGCATCGCAACCTTTGAAATCTGAAATTTCAGACTTTCAAGCATTTTAAATTTGGAGGTTGATGTTATTGTTCATCCATTTGAGTGTGTGAAACCTCCAAAACTCGAAACCCCAAAGTCCAAAATTTGGACTTCGGGTTTCATACTTCAAGCTATGATTTTTGTGTTTTAGGGGTCCAAAGTTCCAAAACTATGAAACCCTGAAGTCTAAAATTTGGACTTCTAGTTTCAGACCTTGTGCCTTTCATAATTCTTTCTACTTCAACCACAAACAAACCTCTCAAACCGGGACCTCCTAAAGTTTGAAAATTACCACCGCGTTGACCCTGAAGTCAAGTTTGACCCAAACCCAAACCCTTTCGGACTTCAACAATTTGGGCTTTTGGGCTTTGGCTTGCATTTTCCATTTTTTTGGTAAAGACCTTGAACCCTCGAACCTCACGAAGTCCAAAATTTTGGGCTTTGGAGTCTGGACTCTGAAATCCCGATCCATGGTGCCATTGAACCCAAAAGGGGAGTTGACCCCAAAAACCCCAAGCCTTTTGGACTTCGGCATTTTGAGCTTTCACTCGACTCGATAAGTGAGTTGTTTGTCTATACCTAGCCCACATTTCTTTAGAGCATGATTGAATTTATCTAAATCCTTTCTTTTTCAACCTTGCATCGCCATTGTCGAGCCCGTCTGTAACTTTGTTTGGCCAATCTTGAAATGAAAGCTTCCCATCTTGAATATACCCCATTTATGAGTGTGAAAGTTCATGTTTGTTTTTTTTTTTTTTAGGGGAAAAATTGGATAACAGTGCCTTCACTCACTCCAAATTTTTACCCTAGTTGCACTGTAAATAATCTCTTTCCCTAACTCTATCTATTCACTTCCTTTGAACCCTAGCTCACTTGACTGTCATTTGAAATGTGACTTCACTCACTTCAATGCCTAACTTCCAATTTTAAAAAGGAGCTCTCTATTCTCAATTTTGCATGCATGTTCCCTCTTTCCTTTTCATCTTTTCGTAGCTTTTGTTATGTTTTTATGCAAGTGGGTTACATAAAAATTTTAAGATTCCAAGCATGATAACTATCCCAAATCTGAAAATTTTCTCCTCGGTCTTCCCCATCCCTTCTCTAGATCAATGTTCCTTTTGTATCATGATCATACTGACCTTTAAATTTCTTCCCATGTGTTTTAAAATATTTTCCTATTGTTTTCAATTTTGTGACAAGGTCATTCATTTCATACCATGAAGTGTTTACAAAGGCTAGTTCTCCAATAGGCTTGGGAAGGAAAATTTCAGTTGTTTCATGACTAGTGTGCATCCTCTCGGGATGGAACAAAATCCCATACTCATCTAAATGTGTTATTGAAGAGATATGAATATGTTGTAAATTATTTAGGAAATTTTAGGGATAATCTATGTAATAGCGGGTTTCTAAGGTGCAAGGAGTGTATAGCTAAATTTGGAACTTGGACTTCACCGGATGATTTCGTAAGGTCTGTAAGGAGTAAATAAAATTTTCATTATAAATCTTAAAGGATTGTCTACATGATGAAATCATAAAATATTTCACAAGACATGTTTACTTATTAGGTAATCTCAATCTATGCGAGACACATCTTATTGTCCCGAAGAAAAAGGTGCCATTTCAGGGATTTTTAGGAAGAATTGAGAGATGGTACCCATCTCATTGTTCTTGTAATGGTCTTGGGATTCAAAATAATATAATGCTTTATAAAATACGTCCATATGGAGCTCTTGGAATCTCATCGACAAGTTATCTCTCTTGTAGGTATGTTTCTATAGTTAGCCAAATTTTCAAGTGGACACTTGTCATCCCTAGGTTAAGGAAAAACTTTGTGTCCCTCTTGTCCCCATTCTCAAGGGGATGGAGGGGATATAAAAAAAATTTGCATCCTCATCCATTCCTCTCTAGGTTCTCCACATGACCAAGTCAAGAACTCCAGAGGGCTTATCAAGTTTGTCTCACCTTCCCCATCTTGCATCCATGTTGCGCCACATGGCATCATCTGGTGATGGAAAAAAAATTTCTCTTGTCCCGATTACCAAGGTTATATAGGAGACACAAAAATTCACCCCTCTCTATCCCCTCTTTAGGTTCCTCATATGATCAATAACCAACTCCCAAGTGCTTAGACTACCCTTCCTCCATCTCCCCCTCATCCAACCTTAATGTGTTACTTGTCATCACGGAATGAGGAGAAATTTATTACACCTCTTGTCTCCATTCCAAATGGGAAAAAGGGGATAGAAAAATGCACCCCATGCTCATATATTTCAAACCCTAACTTTTCCCTAGCTTCTTCTATTCTTCTCATTAACCAAAAACATTGTTGGGAAGCTAGTAAACTCAAATTAATTGTTGATGAACCCCATTTCTTCTTCTAATTCAATTATTTCTTCCATTGATGATTTTTTGAAGCTCTAAATACCTAAAATTTACATTAACCATGTTGTCAAAATCATTTCAGACATCCATGATTTCTAAAACAATTTTTTTCTCATTCTTTAGCAAACAAAAAAGTTATTGTACCATGTGTTTCAACTAAGTTTTCTTCTCCAAAGTTCCTTGTGATCACTATAAGCTCGGAGAATCCATTAATGGATTTAAAAATGAGTCAAGAGCTCCATTTAAATTCAATTTAATGGGATCATCATAACTCATCAGTCAAGTTGGATCCATCATCATCTCTCCAAAGTGATTTTTTTATGTGAGCCAAGGTGATTTGGTTGATATGACCTAAGGTAAGCTAGTTGAAATGAACAAAGTGAGCTTGGCGAGCTAAATGAGCTAGCCAACTTAAGCAAGATAGTAAATCCATCTAAGTGGTACATCGCATCCTACACTTTTTAGGGGCATCCAAGTATGTCTTCCCCAATGGAAGAGCCTTCCAAAATGAAAAAGAAGTGATCTTACATCAAGTTCCCGAAAATGCTCGGAAAGAAATGTCATGTCAACTCCTAAAGATCCATTCCCATGGATTCAAGAAATGCTTGAAATTGAACCAAAGAAAAAAAAGAAAACTAGAATGCTCGACCTCAAATTAATCTCAAGAACCTATAAATCCAAGTGAACGAAGAAGACCTAGAAAAATTCCCGCTTCTTTAGTGGCACCTCAAGTAACTAGTATGTAGAAGTTTAGGCCTAAGAATGAAAATACTATTAAGGATATGACTCTGTCATACTACGAGTTGATTCAAATTTCACTAGGTTAAGCTTCACATGAGAGTGATTCTCATTTGTTCAAGGAATCCTCCTCCCACCTCCTTTCTCGAATGAAGAATACAAGCAAATAATTGAGCAATTGGAGGAATGGGTAAAAATTCAATGCTCACATTCAACCTTTTTAGATCCCGATTCGATGCCTTCACTCCTCGTTGAATACATTACTCCAATCACTAGCATTGACCTTGAAGTGATCAAGAAATCACATTTTTATATGATGCAGTTGAAGGCTAATGAGAAATGGATTGAGAATATCATCGAGAAAGGCAATATATTGTTTCTAGAGGTCATCTCTCTAATCAAGTACATTCTTGCCACTTTATAAGAAGTAAAGAAAGAGAAGAAGGAGATTGTAAAAGAGAAGATCCACTGGGATGATTTTTTCTCACTTGTGTCTAAGATGAGTAACTTCAACTCTCACACAATCATGAGCAAGAATGTGTTTGATTATACACTGAAAATTTGTTTCAATTTTGGATCCACATCATAGATTGTGGAAAACATGTTTTTGAGATCTTGAACGAGGTATGTAACTATCTTCATAAAATTTATTTCCCTCCACTCACCGAGAATTCATCATTAGAATAACTCATTATTTCCTTCCAAGAGTTAGTTAAGAAAGAAGTAGGTGACTCTCTCTCTCTCCCTTGATGAAGATACTTTAAATTCCTTGGCCAAAGATTAGAGGATGTATTTCGACGTTGCAGATATATCAAATATTGGTCGATCGGTGATGTTCCAAAGGCATGGATCAGGGTGTTGATATATTTTTTCATTCCAGAGGCAGATAAGGTGGCACCTATAGTAGCTTAATTTCATAAGGAATTCAAGGAACATGATCTTGTTCTAGAGAATATTCACCAAGGATCATGAGTCAATAAGTTGTTGATCAAAAGGAGGTCCTTCAATGAGATCACCAACTTCTTACCTCTCCTCTCTTTCTCCCTCTTTCTTCTCTCCCCTTTATAATTATTCATTGTATGTAATCATGATAATTTGTCTCATTCACTGAAGTTACTTTCTAAAGTTGCATTGTAAAATTCCCTTTGATTTATAAAAACGGAAATTATTTTCTTCACTTCCTAAGAAGTAAAGGAAATCTGCAATCTTATAAATTAGGATGGCTACTCCATTCTAAAGGATCCTACATTTTATAAGTTTTATTTTCGATAACAATTGTGGATTGTGATTTAGATGTTGATATTTGTATCACCAGCACAAGAAATAAAAGCTACATTTCTTCCATTTCTCTTTCTCATGTTTTCCTTTATTCTCTCTCTTTTCTGCACTTTGTAATCATAGTGATCAAGAAACAAATTTGTATCCTTGATTGATGAATAAAAATAACTATGTATGTAGTTTGTTAGTCTTGATAATGGATTACAACATTTTGTTACTTTCCTATAATTTAATATTTAACCACTCTAGTTATTTTGTGTGAAATCGGTTAATGCCTACTCACAACAATAGCCCTCACCACTGCAAATTCCTCCTTTATACCCTATACAAGCACTTTGCCACAGGTTCAATGAAGTGTTCCTATGTGATCCCCACTTATTTGACCATCCCACAACATTGATATAGAATAAGGATAGTTTACATTCAATAATGAGATCCTATCCATACACAAGAAAGAAGGGTGTAGCCCATGAACATTGGTGGAAACACATAATTTGCAACACAAAAATATTTCACCAATATGTTCACACTTCATTATTTCTGGTTCGTAATATATCTTTTGTGCAAAAATTCTCAATTTCTAGGTAAGAATGAATTTGATTCTTCATGTTTTTCATAGCCTTTTGATTTTCTCGATCACATTAATTACAGTCACCTACCACCATTCCCGAATTTAATGCATTTTTTTCGATTTTCTGCATTTCCCATCTTTTTATAGCTTGAAAGGAACCTCTCAAATGCAGCGGTTTGTAATCTTCTCGCACGTTACTACTTCCCGGGATGCAAACCCTCTTTCTCGTATCTTCTTTATAACGCACATATCCTTCGCACTACTTTCCAAGTAGTCTATTTTTATGCTTCCTCCCTCATGTTACACTTTGTGCTCCTCTTCATTCATGTGGTTTTATGTGAGCAATTTTATTAACTTTAATTTCATTCACACCTTCCATCTTTAGGCACCTTTGTACCATACCTTGCTACTCACAACACTTTACTTCACGCACCATTATATTTTTCCATTACACACCATTATCTCACCTCATCACACACTCATTCACCAATGCGCATCAAGTATTATTCACCCATTTTCATGTCGCAATCCTACATATATTTTTCTGGGCACATTACATGCCTAACCCACACTAAAATCATGTGCATTCCTATACGAATCAGTATAGAACAAATATCATTAGCTTTTGTGTGCGTACACACTTATTAAAACAAAATAACATAAAAAAACATAAAGGGAACCTAAGCTAAATGGAAATAATTCCTTATTACAAACACAAAAGAAGCTTATTTATATTAGGGCTTCAACCTACTCCCATTGAAGTAACTAGGTAACGTAGTGTCATCCAATGTTTTTAATTAACAAGCTCTAAATTCTAGGATCTTGGTTACTAGAAATGGTCCCAACCAATGAAATTTTAACTTCCCAAGATGGCGTGCAAACTTGGAGTCATATAAAAGAACCATTTTCCCCACAATAAAAGAATTATTTTTAATATGCCTATCATGCCAAGCATTTTGTCTCACCTTTTCTATCTTCTGACTCCATCACATAATTTTGTGCCACTCATCTAATTGCATCAATTTATCAATGTGCTCCTCCATCGCTTTCTCATCCATAATTCCTCTTGCATTTTCAATACATAAGAACGATGACATGAACTCCACAAGAAAAATGGCCTCTACACCAAACACCAATTGAAAAGGTGTTGTCTTATTCAACCTCTTGTATGTAGTCCTTTATTCCCATAACATTGTTGATACTTTTTCATGCCAATCCTTTCTACCTACATCACATATCTTTGTCAATGTTTTTCCCAAAATCTTATTGAAAGCCTCTATAGTACCATTGGCTTGTGGGTGATAGAGAGTAGTCTTATGATGGGTTACCATAAACTTTTCCAATAGTATTCGAATTGTCTCATTTAAGAAATGAGTTCCCCTATCACTAGTAAGGCTCAATGGACAACCATACCTACTAATGATGTTTTCCCATAAGAATATTTTTGTTGTAGTTGCAGTGTAATCCTTTGTAGGCATAACTTCGCCCACCTAGAAATAATCCGTGCATGTGATAAGGTAGTGTGTGCATGTCCTCCATGTCGTTGGTGTAATTGGGTCAAAAATTCTATTTTCCACTTCTCAAAAGGATTTTCAATTGTTATAGGATGCAACGTCATCTCATCTTGGTTTCTAGCTTTCCTAGTCATTGAAAATGATCACATGCTTTGACAAATTCCTTGGTATCTTTATAGAGTGTCTCCCACCATAATCCAACAAGTAATATCTTGCATGTGGTAGCTTCTCCTATAATTTCACCATGTGCTTCTTCCATGATGGCTTTGTGCTCATGCTCCAAGACACACCTGCGTAATACTTAATCTCTAGCTAGCTTATATAAGTCACCTCCAACCAACTAGTATGATGTCGCGTAAATGATGAGTTGCTTATTTTCTAGTTCCTCCTTCCATCAAGCACAACCCCTATGCACAAAATTACTGCAATGTCCTTCAATTTAGCTGGCGTGTGGCAAATTTTGAATAACTAAGCATCTAGCATAGTGTCCTCTATGCTTTTTCAAGGAGACAATGAGATTAGTGTGGGGTATGTTAATCAGAGAACACTTGACAGAACTCACATAAGAAGTTCGCAAAGGAAAATAGGCCAGCTTTAAGGGCATGAATGGATAACGCATGCACGGAACATAAGTTCACTATACAGGACATAGCCATTTTTGGGCATGAATATCTATTTTTAGAAGATGGCATGCAGAGCACACCAACGATGTAGAGACGTGCGCACCATGCATTGTCTATTTATGAAGGATCGGATTCAAAGTGATTTTACATGGAGACAATCTAAGAATAGGATTTTAAACTTAGTTAACTATCAGTAGTCTATAGATAGCACACTTGCATGTGTGGCTATGCATGAAAACAACGCGTGGCTATTAATAGCATGTAATTTATTTCTGGAATAGATAAGAGGTGAAGGGAAAGTCCCCACCCTATATATATGTAATGAATTACCTAGTAGGAGGATGATAGAGGATGGATATGGAAAGATAGATAACATAGTGTACTTGTTTTTGTATCAAATCCATGTGCTCATTGGCATAGCTTACCAAAGTATTGTAATAAGCTTTTGTGTTATTGTGATGATTAAGAGATGGAAGATATTGACTGAACCTAAGTGTTATTCCTATGTGTAATTAGGTAGTGCATGTTCTTATTTCTATCATGATTATTGTTTAAGATTATTCTTTCCTAGATCTAGACATGTCATGTACTATATAAATGATGTATTAGTTATAGGATCTCGTATGCTTTAAGCCTTCATCATGTTAATACTCTGCTTCACAACCCTAAAGAGGGACTGTTATATTTTTGAGCTTTAGGTGAGCACTCAATCTAGGATGAGTGATGTGCCAATGTGACTAGGGTATTATCTCGGTGAATTCTAAGCTAAATCATTGGTTTCATTTCCGAGACCTCTTTTCGGTTGTTTTCAAGATGGTTCACAATGAAGATGTACTGGCTAGCTAGCTATCAAGTATTGAGGAGTGGATACACGATCTGAAGGAAGAATATGCACGGTGGTTAAACATTGGATCTGAGTTTAATGCATGCACTTGGGTAGAACATAATCTGTATGACAGCTTATATGAAAGCTTTTTCACCATCTTTCCAGTAGAATTATACGAGTGACTGATTGCTTATGCATCTAAGCGGAATTGGAAGTATCACGCACTTGTCTAGACACAGGAAGAATTTCAGGCCCTTTATGATGCTGATATGATATGGACTCACAATGTGGATACATGGTTTCATGGTGTTTTAAACAGTTATATTCTGAATATTCAATTTCGACGTATTCTTTCCCGAGAGGTAGCTGAATTCTAGTTCTTACGATATCCAAGAGGAGCATATCTGCAAGGTATTCCACTAGCGATCAAGATCATGATGGTAACTTTGAACCTAGAGAGTAAACTAATGGCTAACTAAACTTCACCATGCATGAGGGCAGGAACATGTTTGGTGAAAGATGGAAGACCTAGCAGGTAGAAAGGAAGAGAGAGGAAAGGTGGCTTAAGTATAATGAGGCACATGAGAGGGAGATAAAGAAGTAATGTACCGAATTCTGAGAAAGTATGGCGTTGAGGAAAGAGATGGTTCGTGTAGGATTTAAAGCTCACATAGAATACATGAAGCCGAGCATCGGAACTTCCCCATATTAGAAATCATGATAGAGATCCCCCCTTGGCCTCACACAGAAGTGTGCCAGTAGAGACTACCTAGGCCATGGGCGCACATCTTAATCCACCTAGTGACCTAGCCCTTGTGCTTGGTTTTCCAGTATCTAGTACGACAAGTAATCGGTAGGTGAATTTGGGAAATAGGAGAATTAGAGTAATTCAATGAATAAGTACATCAATGGTAAGATAGATGGCCTCAATGTTATTTGGAGGAACCTTTTCGGCATATCATCTACACGAAATGTAATTGCACGAATGGTGGATTCACCTCTGGGAAGTGGAACTACCACACAAATTATAGGAGTTGAGTATAGTACTACTTTGTTAGAGAACAGGGGAGTACATCTATAGGTCATATTCCAATTACGGATGGAGGATCGGGAGGTATAGGTGGTTCTAGTTCTAGTGGATCTAGTGGTTCTCGGAGGAAAAGTAAACACGGGAGGTTACGGATCGGGTGGGAAAGGTCTGCGCACCAACCCCACAATATTTACATGGAAACATCTCTTCATCTTCCAGAGTATATAGGCATAGAGGATGCTACGATCATGTGCACATGTGTGAAATATTGTGGTGCACGAAAGGGATCATGACATCTAAATGCGATGCAAGTCAATTTGAAGGATTTCTATATCCCATAATTTGAAGCGAGAAGAGTATAAGTGTGCTCAAGGATATCAAACAAAGCACTATTGAGAGTGTATGTGAGTATGATGCCCATTTTAAAACACTCCTATCTAAACTTTCTTATGATATTCATGCAAGCCAGCATGGACAATGGTTTGTTGAAGGAGTGATTACACCATTTAGAAGGGCATTGTCGCATAAGACATAAACTAATCCGCACAAAGCATTGGAGGTAGCCCTATGTGTTGAGGTAGTTGGGAGCATTGACAATGGTGTTAGTCCATTCTTAGAGGCACAAATTGCAGCTATGCAAAAATAGTTAGAGAATTTATTAGAAAATTCAGCCCATGAAATGCACTTAGAAATTTGGTGTACAGATTGTGAAGTAGAAGGTCACACCAAGATAGTTGTCATCACGCAACAGATCGCTCATTCTTGTTGGACTATGAGATCTATCATTTGAATCATGATGCTAGTCACTTTCCTTTGTTACACACACAATAAGGAAGAATGTATCTTGTTACTA
This sequence comes from Taxus wallichiana var. yunnanensis, assembly GCA_018340775.1. NCBI lineage: Eukaryota > Viridiplantae > Streptophyta > Pinopsida > Cupressales > Taxaceae > Taxus > Taxus wallichiana. The sequence goes on along the minus strand of CM031235.1, from coordinate 902,909,821 downwards.
TAAAATTTTCTAGTCCACGACCCATGATACTGAAGATTGTCGGTTGATTGGTCAGATCCAGGATGCTATAGACATTGGGGTATGATAGACAAGTGTAATAGATAATTCTAAGGGTAAGAACAAGCACCATGTTCAAGATCATAATCAAACATGCTATGATAGGAATGAGGGGCATTTTGAAGGAGGTCGTGGAAGAGGACGTGGATATCACGGTGGATATGAAGGATGAGGCTGCGGTGGAGGAAGAGGTGAATTTCCTCATGGGACATGTTATACATGCGGATCCCCGATTACTATAGGTTTGAATGTCCTCGAGATATCACATGTTCTTTCTATAGAAATAACCATAGCTATGAAGAGTTCCCGAGGCTTATATGAGCATCCGAATAAGAACATAAGCAAGAAAACAAAGGCAATAGAATGGTTGGAATCCAATGTGTGGTAGAAGATTAGTGGATGCCCGTGGATAGCACCAGACTTGAGGCATTAACGGTGAAGATTACTACATGAGCCGAAGCGACACACATAAGAGAGGCATCGTACCAGAAGCTTACAATCACTAAGGAGGATGTTCTGCATGCAAGGTACCCAGATCCTTCCCATCAAAAGGAAGTCTATCAAGAGACCATTGAGGTCCTCTTAAATATTCAAGGTAAAATACAATGTTTAAAAGAGTAGTCCAGAAATATGGAACAGAAGAAAGAAGTAGGGAAGGTCCCCTTTGATATTAATGACATCAGAGAGGTGTGTAAAATGCTACGCTAGGAGGATATTATTCCATTATTAGGGAATTGGTTGAAGGGGAGAACTCTACACGAATTATTGAGACCAAACGGAAAATCCCGCATGTAAATCTTCCCCAGATAAGCATTGACTATGATAAGGAAATTACTTTATATGTTGGTGTGGATGGATGGATCTTTGAGCAAGATATTGATTAATACAGTGCGAAGTGAATGTTATCACATTAGATGCATGGGTACAAATGGGGAGTCCTCCATTGTAGCCATCATCTAATGTTTTTTTATGGAAAACCGGACTAAGGCCACTCCCATAGTATTTTGAAGGATGCATTTATAACCATATAAGGGGCCAAGTTCACTTTGGGATTTTGAGGTATTAGCACTTGCAAAAGTAGATAGTTTTCCAGCCTCGCTTGTGCACCCTTGGTGTTATGCGAATAATGCTGACTTGAGATTCAATAAGGGGTATATCAGCTTTGAGAACAAGGAGGAAAGGGTTGTAATACCTTTGACAAATGGGAATTCTGCACCATATGTTGAGCCTCTAAGTGAGGAGGACTTACATAGAATCTATGTACCTGTTATTCAAGTCCTAGAGGTTAATGAGCCATCAAAGGAAGGCATCCTATAGTGGGAATATTCTCATTCTTTTAGTGATACTACGAGTATTGCTTGTGACAATTGGGCTCATGGTACATATGAACTAGTAGGGCGCGAGGTAAAAACTACGAGTTGTGTGCAAGAATGAACTTCATTCTGTTTGATGGATATGTAGCGCAATACCTTGGTATACATGAGAAAAATATCTTCCTTTATTTTTGAGAGCCATGGAAGCACAGTGGACAGATCAAATTAAGAGAAGAGATATGTTAGTGTATACCTTACGCGAGATAGCAGTGTGTTGGTGGGTAGTCCACAGAGATAATCTTATAGAATGGGAGGAGATTGGAATCACCCTATCTACTAGGTTTTCAAGGAGTAATGCACCCACATAGATCTACACTTATAATGGTGATCAACCTGTTCAACATCACATTCAACAGTGTGAGAGACTCTGGACAACGGGACAAGAAGCATTACCACCTTCACTCTAGGTGCATAGATTTTACTCTACTCTACAAGGATGCACATGCACCTAGTATGTATACGTAGAACTACATCGAGAGACTGGGAATTGGTAGAATTTGACTGTAGGAATGCTCCAGACCTTTGACTACTTCTCGACTAAACCCCTAGTAGAAGAAGCATTAAGATTTTTCAAGCGCTTAACTATGGGAGATAGTGCAAAGGTAGAAGAGAATATTCAGAAATTATTTTGTGAGATAGAGTCCAGTGCATTTTGAAAAGGAAGAAGAAATGGACTCCATACTATTTCAACGTGTTTGCCTTGAGAAATAGAAAGGAAATATGGTTTACATCGTAGATGATGAGGAAGTTGAGAACCTGGATATTAAACATTCACAAGGGGTGTGCGAGGTCTTGGACAGTGCAGACAAGGATACACGCACCTATCATGAACCCATGAAGACAAAGAAGGTGAATATAGGTTTGGAGGTTGAGCTAAAGGAGGTCATAATTGGAGACTATTGGTCAGAATCAAAAGTGGAAAAGATCATTGAGTTACTCAGGGATTATCAAGAGTTATTCCCTTGAGGGTATGATGAATTTAAAGGCGTGCATGACTCACTTGGGGAAATGAAGATAAAGCTTAAGGATAGTGCACATCCAGTTAGAAAGCGACCTTATATAATGAACCCCAATTTGTGTGAAAAGGTTAAGGAAGATATTGATAACCTATTGAAATATGGAATTGTCAAGCCCCTTGATGATTTAGAATGGGTTAGTCCAATGGTGATCGCTCGAAGGAAGGGATCCGAATGCTGCATGTGTAATAGATCCATTCCCTACACCATTCACTGAGGAAATACTGGAAGGAGTGGTAGGGCACAAGATATATTCCTTCACAAATGGATTTTATGGGCATCATCAAGTTAGGATTACTCAGGAGGATCAGGAAAAGACTACATTTACTACTGAATGGAGTAGATTTTCCTATATTGTAATGCCTTTTGGACTGAAAAATGTGCCTATTATATTCTCGTGGATAGTTTAGGAATTCAAATATTTTATTCACAACTTTTTACAGGTTTATCTAGATGATTGGATAGTATATGGGCTTGTGAAAGATCATTGTGACAATCTGTGCTTAATGTTTGAACGGTGCAAACAATTAGGAATCTCTTTGAACATCAAGAAGTACATATTTGTTACACCTTTTGGAATACTATTAGGACATATAATCTGCAAGGAAGGTTTACTTGTTGATCCAACTAAGGTTGCAGTCATTCTAGGCCTGGAAGCACCTACCACCAAAGTGAGGTCACGATGATTTTGGGTTACATAAGATATTATCGGAAATTCATATAAGGGCATGCCAAAGTTGTTGTACCCTTGGAATATTTACTAAAAGGGAAAGGTGCATTTTATTGGGTAGAACCGCAGTAGCGCGCATTTGAGATATTAAAGGAGAAACTTACTACCGCGCCCATTATGCATTTTCCCTCATGTGATAAACCATTTCATGTGCATTTGGATGCCTCTGGCATGTCCATTGGAATTGTGTTAGCTCAACTTGGTGAATGTATTATAGATCATCCAATTTGTTTTGCTAGTAGGAAGCTGACTCCTGCTAAACAGAATTATACAACTACAGAGCACAAAGCTTTGTCAATGATACATGCATTGCACAAGTTTCAATAGTACTTGTTAGCAACACCATTTGTATTTTATACAAATCACATTGCATTGAAGTATTTGGTGAACAAACTGGTCTTGTAAGGGTGCATATGCAAATGTGTACTCCTATTTCAAAATTTTTACTTCACAACAGATGAAGCTAGGAAGAGTAACTCTGGACCAGACCACTTGTCTATAATTCACTCAAGAGAAGAAGCACTGATAATTGAAGAAACCATTCCGATGCACGCTTATATAGGTTACAATGTGTGTGCTCATAATTACAAGACATTGTTGTCTTTCTATGGACTCGGTATGGCACCGAAGGAATGAAGACTTTAGAGAAGAAACAACTTCCTATATGCACGGCTCTGTTTATGTTAATCAGTGGTGACCTCTACAAGTTAGGCTGAGATGAAGTATTACACCATTGGGTATTAGAGCATGAGTGCAAGGATATTATGGAATAATCCCATTGTGGTATTGTAGGAGGCCACTATGCAGGTGATGTAACTTCCTGGAAGATCCTACTTGTTGGATTATGGTGGGAGACACTGTATAAAGATTTTAAAGCGTATTGTAAAGTGTGTGACCATTGTCAGCATCTAGGTAAACTAGGGAAAAGATATGAGATGCCTTTGAGACCAATTACTAGTGCTAAACCATTTGAGAAATGGGCCATCGACTTTGTAGGACCTATTTCACCAGTGCACGCGTAGGACTAGGTTGCGTTATATCATTACTTGTACAAATTATCTCACAAGGTGAGCGAAGCAACACCTATGAAGGACTGTACAGTGGCTACAGTAGCTAGGTTTCTATGGGAGAATGTTCTTACAAGATATGGATGTCCTTTAAGCTTGACAAGTGATAGGGGTACACACTTTTTGAATGAGACAATCATGATCCTATTATATGAATTTATGGTTGCCCACCATAAGACTACACCTTACCCTCCTCAGGAAAATGGAACTACTGAGGCTTTCAACAAGATTTTGAGCCAAACTTTGACAAAAATTTGTGATGTTGGAAGAAAGGATTGGGATGATAAAGTTTCAACTGTTCTTTGGGCATATAGAAAAACTTATAAGAGATTGAAAAAGCCACACCATTTCAGTTGGTGTTTGGCGTAGAATCCATTCTTTCTATAGAATTTATGTTACCTTCTTTACGCATTGCACACACTGGAGGTCTAGCTGATGAGCAGGCTTTAGAAGAGCATATTGAGAAGATGATTCAACTGGATGAGCGAAGAGCCGTAGCACGATGGAGTCGGAAGAAATAAAAGGCTAGGCGAAAGCATGGCATGACGGAAACATAAGGGATAAGAAGTTTGAGATTGGACAAATGGTACTTCTCTATGAATAAAGTTCTTGTGTCACCCAGAAAACTTAAGGTACATTGGTTAGGGCCGTATGTTATTACTTACATCCTTGAAAAATGATCTTTCCAGTTAGAAGCACTAGATGGAACACGGCTACCCAGTTACTTCAATGGGAGTAGGCTGAAGCCCTACTATAAATAAGTCTTCTTGGTGTTTGTAATAAGGTAGTATTGCCATTTAGATTAGGTTTCCATTATGTATTTCCTTCATTGTCATTATGCTTTTTCACTTTAATTTTTGTTGTGAAATAAGTGCACTTGCGTGCATGAAGCTAATTACTACATGAAGCATGTTTATGCACAGAGGACTGCACATCCTTTTAGTGTGGGGTGGTTGTTGATATCCAGGTACAAGATTGTGGGAATTGAAAGATGAAAGGAATAAGCTATTATGGGTGTTTGTCAAAGTAAAAACATTGCTTCTCAAAAGTGACCAAGGATGGAGATGAAAGAAGGAATAGTATAACGTGAGGTAAGTAGAGGCCATGATAACTACCAAGATAAGGTATAGTGATGAGGTACTCGGGTGCAAGGACGCGCACTGAAGAGAAGTCTATGACCAGAGGGTAGGAAGGTGTGCTAGAAGGTTATAGCTAGGGCGCGAAGATGTACTACAGGCAGAATGAATGAATTTGGTCAATTAATGAGAGGATATTTGGTAGGTGAAGGAGTAATGAATGTATTAAAATTTTGAAAAACTATATAAGGATGAGATGTGAATTCATTTTTACCATTGCAGTTTAAGATTAATTGAGGAAAGAGCTAAGTGTGAAGAGACGAGTGATAGGATTAAGGTGCGAAGGGTGTGAAACCAAGCGTGATAAATAGATTTGTGTAAAATGAAGCTTGCATCCCTAGTGGTGAAGGGTTTGAGCAAAGCAAGGTGACAAAGAGGAGTTAGGGCATGAATTTTCCACCTAAGGCACGAGTTGAATCAAGCTAGGGCTTACTTCGCACTATGTAGAGTTTAAGTGGTAATGATCTACAAAGGATTTCAAGGTAGAAATGGCACCCAAGAAAGAAGTTGTAGCAAGAGTGAAGGGAAATAAGAAGGTGGTTGAAGAAGAAGAAGAGATGGCTCTAGAAAGAAATTTTTCTGAGATGCAATATCCAGAGGGGGTTATCATCGGCCAGAGTGGGATTATCACATAAGGAAAAGCAAAGTGAGTGATTACAATCACCGTACTATAGAGAATAAGAAGGAGCTTGACATGCTTCGAACACAAAGACAAATAAACGCACAACGGAAGACATGCCGGTGTATGACGATGTTGGTGAGAAGCTCTTATAGAAGATAGGAGTTTACCAACTTTATGAGCTCCCTTACTATAGGAAATATGATCCCTTGTACCAATGGCTCATGAGTAGAGTGCACGAGGAATTTTTCTACTTTGCAGGTTGTCAGAGTCATAATTTTAGCCACACTCATCTCCATGATAATGGGGTTGAAAGGCACAAGAGACAATTTGTGAGATGATTTGATAGAAAAAACCGCAATATTGGAGACCAGAAAGGAGTTGGGGTATACAAAGGGTCCACACGGTATGGACATCGAAAAACTAAAGAAGTATCTAGTTGTGCAAGCAGCCATGCATCTTGTTACAAAGCTCAATGACCAAGAAAGGTGGTCACAAGTGAACACCATGTGGTTGCACATTTCCAAAAAGATGTCTGAGGGAGTAGTCTACAACATTTCACATTATATTGTAAAGACAATCGTTGAGGAAGTGCACGCAAGAGGAAAGATCATATTTGGAGCTGTTCTGTTATCACTGGTGTTTGTGGAGATCGAAGTACCTAATGGACCGAAGGAGAAGGTATGGGAGTATCCAATGGAACATAAATTTCCTACAGAATGATTCAAGAAGTACTTGTGTGAGGGATGAATGACAGAGCAGGTTAAGCAATGAGCTGAGAAGTGGTATGATAGGCTCCATATGAATTTTGAGGAAGAATGGTGCATCCCCAAGGACTTTCCTTCAGTGTTTGGAAAGACATTTCAATTCATTATATACCAACATTTCTGTATAGTGTGGTTTTTCATGAGATATGGAGCATGAAGCCCTTAGTGTAAGTTGTCATATGAATTCACAAAAAGGTACTTACAGGCATTAGTACACAAAGTTTACGGATGCGCCACAACCGACATTCAATGCCAATAAGGTAGATTGTGACTACCACACACTAAAGAAGAAATATGTGTATCCATGGAAGGGCGCATATGTTGAAAGACTCATTTTAGATATACTTGAGCATTAAATCCATAAGTTTGGTGGTGGGAGATATTGGAGCAGCACTGGTGTATCTCCAACTAAATCCAAAGGTAGATAATAACAAGTATGTGGAAGGTGAATTCACACTTCCAAAGATCACCAAAGGGAAATCATACAATGGAGAACATCTCAAAGACACTAAGCCCATAGAGCCAATTGAGGTGGAGGATGAGGAGGATGAGCACGAAGATAGTGGTATTTTGGAGCATAGAGGTAGAAGACATCCTACAAATAAGGATGAAGCTGAGTGCGCCACTACACCACCTCAGCCACAAGAGGGGGATGATGAGGACTTGAATACAACCCAAGGGGAGAACCGATTTAAGAGGTCATTCAGAGAACAAGGACCCAAGGTGCTACTCCAAAAATAGTGCACAGATCACCCAAAATCTCTCCACGTGAAGGAGGCTAGCGTACAAATGAGGAAACTAAAGTTGAATGAGGAAGAGGAAGGGTCAGAGGAAAGCATGCCTAATTCTCCTACACTTCCAGAGGACATAGAAGAACAAAAGGATGAGGAATCAAAGGAAAGAGGAGAGGAAGAAAAGGGACCAGAGGAGATAGCTACAAAGACTATTCAAGACATGGAGACACAAGTACCAAATTTGGAAGCTAAAGTCCCTAAGAAGTAATAGTCTAGAAGAACGAGTGGAGAGCACATTCCACCAGCTATGGGCTATGAAGAGGACACATGTAAAATTGTCTGCACCCACTTCTAGAGCACAATAGCACAGAAATATTTTTTCAGCTGGGAGCTAATGGATGAGGATATGGTGACTGTGTGCACCTGAAAGCAACTAACATGTTCAATGCATACCCACATGGATGAGCCTGACTTTGATGTATGCGAGGAGTCATGCATGTCGAGACAACTGAAAAAGGCACCCCAAGCTAGACATATGATAGTAAAGCCTACTGACATGTCAAATGAGAAGGTCAGCAACACATTAATGAGGGTTTCTACTGAATTTGCAAGGAGAAACATGGAAAAATATGCAATGATAAGAGCATTGCGTGAGGAGCTAAAGACAAAGGATGCAGAGATAGCACACATAACACAAGAGAGGGACTTAGTGCAAAAGAAGAGTGAAGTATTTATCATCATCACATAGGAGATTGGAGACAATGTCATAAGAGCTAGGCCACACTTGGAGCCCAAGGTACCATAGACGTTTCCCTCAGCGATACATTATGTAGGAAAGTTGGTGGACCTGGTACTTGAAGATGAACCTCTATGCATGCTAGCACCAAGGGATCCAGAACAAGAGGCAGAATGAGAGAAAGCTTTAGTGATGTGAAAGATTGCATCCTATGAAGGGTTGTTGCAAGTGCTACAAGAAGAATTGAAGAAAGAAGACCAAGCTTTAAACATTTGCACAGCTCCAAAGGTGCTTATCAACATAAAGACCTGGAAGAAAACAATGAGGTCCATAGAGAAATGAAGGACGAAACATTGGGTCACGTAGAAATATTGTCAATGGTTAAGCAGAAGCGCGGGCCCGGCAGCGATAGAAGAAAGAACCACACAAGACTCACCGGAAGAGCTTGGGAAGCTCATTGCATAGAAGATGGATCTTCTAGAAGGAAGAATGACCTCAATGTCTAGCATTGTGTTGGTTCTACAAAATAAAAAAGGGAGATTTGTGAGGGATGAATTGGATTCCATTGTTGTGGACATTCCGGAAATAGCAAAACAAACACTCGTTGAATGACAAACCTTAGAGGCTAAGATAAAATAGGAATATCCTGAATTAATTGTTCAGTTGAAGAAGAGATTGTAGGTTAAAACATTCTTTCATGCATTCGCTCATTCTTTCCATTCTATTCTTTACTTCAATTTTTAGGGATACCCATTGTCAGGTGACAATGAGATTAGTGTGGGGTAATGTTGATAAGAGAACACTTGACAGAACTCACACAAGAATTCCACAAAGGAAATAGACCAAGTTTAAGGGCGTGAATGGATAATGCACACGTGGAACATAATTTTAGCATTCAAGACTTAGCTGTTTTTGGGCATGAAGATCTATTTTTAGAAGATGGCGTGCATAACACACCAATGATGCGAGATGTGCACACTACACATTTTCTATTTCTAAAGGATCGAATTCAAAGAGCACTTTTTCATATAAACAGATCTAAGAATAGGATTTTCACCTTAGTTAACTATCAATAGTCTATAGATAGCACACTTGCATGTGTGGCTATGCATGAAAATGGTGCGTGGCTATTAATAGCATACGGTCTATTTTTGAAATAGATAAGAGGTGAAGGAAAGTCCCCACCCTATATATATATATATATATATATATATATATAGGGTGGGGACTTTCCTTCACCTCTTATATATATATGTAATGAATTACCTAGTAAGAGGATGATAGAGGATGGATCTAGAAAGATAGATAACATAGTCTACTTGTTTCTGTATCGATCCATGTGCGCATTGACATAGATTGCCAAGATTGTAAGAAGATTATGTGTTATCACAATAATTAAGAGATGTAAGATATTGACTGAACCTAAGTGTTATTCCCATGTGTAATTGGGTGGTGAATGTTCTTATTTATGTCATGATTATTGTTTAAGCTTATTCTTTCCTAGATCTAGACCTGTCATGCACTTATAAATGATGTATTAGTTATAGGATTTGTATGCTTTAAGCCTTCATCATGTTAACATTCTTCTACAAAACCCTAAAGAGGTACACAGTACCTTTGCACACTTCGTGTGAGCACTCGCCTAGGCTAAGTGATGTGCCAGGTGTGACTAGGGTATTATCTCGTGAATTATAGGCTACATAAAACAATGTGCAAGAACACTGTTGGTGCATTCTTCAGGCCAAAGGGCATAACCATGTAAGCAAATCATCCCCATTCAGTTGTAAAATTTGTTTTATCCTAGTCTTAGTGCATGATTATTACTTGATGATAACTAAAAATCTATTTGTAAAATAATAGATCTCGCCCTTACAAAACCTTCTAGGATCTCCTTAGTGAATGGTGTGGGAAAAGGATCAATGACACATGAAGAATTCAAAACTCTATAGTCAACACAAATCCTTATCCTGCCATCCTTTTTAATGATGATAACCATTGGGATTATCCATTCTAAATCTTCAATGGGCTCAATAATTCCTAACTTTAACATTTTATCAATTTCATCCTTCACCTTGACGTGCAAATTAGGATTCATTTGGTAGGGCCTCTTGCGAACCGGTCACACACCATCCTTGAGTTTGATTTTCATTTCACCTAGTGATGGATGAACACCATTTAACTCATGGTATCCTCTAGGAAATAGATCTTGGAATTCACGTAGTAGTTCAATTATTTTTACAACTTCTACCTCAAACCAATAGTCACCAACTCTGACCTCCTTTGGTGTCTTCAATCACGATGTTAACCCTTTTTTAATGGTGTGTGATATGCATGTGCCTGCTCATCGGCACGATCTAATATTTCATGTGCACATTCTATGTGCTTAGTGTTAAGGTCCTCAACCTCTTCATCATCTATAAGATAGATAAGATTTCCTTTCTCCTTTTCCTTCCATGTGCATCCCAATAGAGTTTCCTCTTATTCCACCTTTTCTTCACACACCTTGGGATCAACCTCACCAAATAATTGAGTCAAGAGCTCTTCATCCTTTTCGTTATCCCCCAATGTGATACACCTCATAATCTGAGAGTTTCTACGAACTGATGGTTTAATACAAAATTAATCAAAATTATGGGTGTTACCTGAAGTTATCTCGTGCCAAGTTTTTGTTTCTTGCTTTAGTTCAACATGTATGTACTAAGCACATGCACACCCGTGCAAAGTGTAGAATATAAATTATGTACCGATAGGAATGGTGGAAGAGTGTATTACACTTTCATCTAGTTTGTTTCACAATTTCAAACATGTATCATGGAAGAAATTTTCCCATCATAAGAATGTACCTATGAGGGAAGGTTATTTCTAACAAACCTTGTGAAGAAGGGCACTCTTATCTTACGCCAACCAAGCAAGTTATCCCAATTTGTATCCCACCGGTGCACTTTTTCCCCCTTAATGAGTATACCAACATATTTATTCTATCATCCTCATTGCACAATTTTTCTTCCATGGCACGCAAGAATGATTCAGGATTTTATTCTCCATTGTACTTCAAAAAATTGACCTTTTCCACCCACTTTACTTGTCACGGTGTAATCACTCCTATTACCCTTCCCTGAATCTCACAACCAACCATCTCATAAGTACCATGAGCCCAATGATCACAAGCCACGCCGGTAATATCACTTATCGGCTTCATGTATTCCCATTGAAGTACACCCTCCTTTGATGGCTCTACATTCTCTGGGTCGCACATCGTATGTGCGTAGATATTATTAAGATCTTCTTCATTGATGGGATCTATGTAAGGAGAAATCTTCATGTCATCCATTGGTATCACAATGTGCTCCTCTTTGTTCTCAAAACTCACATAATGCTTGTTAAATCGTAAGTTTGTGTTGTTGGCATAACACCAAGGAGGCCTAGTAACACAGGGGAAGTTGTCTACTTCAGATAGCTCTAGGACCTCAAAGTCACCCTTGAACTTGGCTCCTTGAATGGTGATAGAAGTATCCTTCAAAACCCCAATGGGCATAGCCCTTATCTTGTTGGCCATATACAACACATTCAAGGATGGCTGCAATGGAAGCCTTCCCATTTGGTTCCAAGCATCAAGTGTGAGGAAATTTACTTTCATGCTTGTATCAATGAGGATATTTCTTACCATCATCCATCAATCACTACATCCAACGTGATTTCCTTATCATACTCATGATATTGTGGTTGTAAGTTGGCATAGAGGATCTTGTGCTCCTTTCGCACCTACGCATGGTACTCTTTCTTGTAACCATTCTCCCAATAGAAGTATGATATTATCCTACCTAAGCATCTTGCATACTTCTCTGAGGTCATCCACATCCTTCTAAGGTAATTCAAATTGCTTACACGTTCTCTCTCACACGCTTGCTCCTTCAGGCATTGTATCTCCCCTTAGAGCTCTTTAATGGTTCCCATAGTCTCTTGATATACTTCCTTTTGTTGGCCCGCATATGGAAACCTTGTATGAGCATCATCCTCTCTTATAATGAGTGATCTAGATTTTCCTTTCTCGTGCATCTACATGTCTTCTATACGCATAGTGACCAATAATGGCTAAGGTCCTACTATGTCCAACTTCTTAGGTTTTCATTTCCCTTGTTTAGTGTGTTTAACCATAATCATGGTTTCTCCCTTATTCTTCTTATTATTTTTACACATATGGGAATACAAATATGGGAAATCCTCAACTTTATGTGCCTTACCACAATACACGCAAGCCTGATTCTATAGGAACTCATGCTAATATTGATTAGGTGACCCACAAGTGTAACATGTTCCCTGTGTGAACCTTCCTCAGCCACCATGGCCTCTACCTTGGTATCCACTCCTAAATCCTCCATTACCATTGTTACATCTCTCATTATTTTTTCCCTCTTACACATGTGAGCTACTCTTTACACTAGTCTGGCACAACCCTATTTCAAACGCTTCATGAATCTAATCAATTAGACAAATATTGGTCATGTCATGAGTATTTTCATCCTAACTTTTTCAATACAAAGAAATGTTCTTCTACGTAGTGCATTGTAAAAGAAGACATATACGGACATCATATTTCTTATGAAAACTTTCACAAGATTTTAGTAGCATGCACACATTCCTACACATAAATTTATCCTTTTAATGCCCCTCTACTTCACAATCGATGCACCAGAGTCCACTATGTGTCTCATGATCCGAATTGGCGAAAATATTTTCCAACTAAGTAGTAATTTTTGTGATATGGGCCTTATAGACAACTATAATTTAGCATGAACAATTTAAAACACTTAAATTGTGCTAATTATCCTTTTCCCCACAAATTGATGACATATCGTCAATAATTCTCATCTTCTCTTCTATCATTGTTAATTAATTACAATATTAAGTCTTATATTTTGAATAAAAGACTTAATTAATTGTTGTTGTCATGCAAATGTGAAAATACTAAGTATCTAAGCACGACAATTATACCCCTATGCCAAAATTTTCATGTTCTATCATTCCTAGCAACCCCATCTCTGTTCACTCACCACCCAAATGACCTACCAAAAAAAAAAAATTATAACATCCCCCTAGGTGATTTAGGAAATTCCATTCATTCCCCCTAGGGGATTTTAGGAGTTCATTGAAAATGCAAATCTTGGGTAGTCACGAGAAGGGTTGTTGTTGGCCTTCCCAGGATCGGATCACCCCCCTGAGTGGAACGGAAGATAAAAATAAACATGGAGGTGAATGAAATACCTTGGAACATCATGGAAATTATTTTGGAAGGTCTGGGGAAGTTCTGCAAGACTTGGAGCAGTCTGAGTAAAAACAAGGTTCACAAGCCTAGGTGGTACACAAGCCTAAAATAGCTGTTGAGCTTCAGAAGAAGATTTTGGGAGCTCCAGATGGATTTATAAGTAAAAAAAAAATCATCAGAAATAGGATTCTAATACCTACATGATGGTAAAATAATATTTTTCACAACACCTTGGCGCATATGATTGATAGGCAGTTTTTCTCAGGCACAAGTGGAGTACCAGATCAAAATCCAATTTTTTAGGGATCATATGGCCTAATAAAGACATGAAAACCCCATAATTGGATTCAAAATTCCATTTCCAATTAGGATCATATAAAATTTCACCAAGAAATTCCACCAGGAGCTCAAGTTATCTTTGTTCTAAGTTACCCTCTCAAACGCAGTTCAGGACTTAGTCATTTTTTCAAGAGGACACATGTCAACACCAGGAGCTTGGTGGGATTTCATGTCCCCAAAGTCCCTAAGGTCAGGTACATCAGCCCTTGGAAAATTCACCCATCCCCCATGTGACCTCTGGGGCCCTCATATGACCTCCAGACTTGACAGATCAGCCCCCAGGTGCTTATTTGGAGCATGCCTTCCCTGCCGTCGGATCGGGCGCCACGTGTCATCTCCAGACCACCATGGAATTTGATGTCCCTTGTGCACCTGAGGTGGGGACATCATACCTTGGAAAATGCACCCATCCCCATAGGGAGTCTTCTGGACACCCATGTGACCTCCTTTCAGCTCCCAGTGCTTCAATGTAACTTTCTCCCTCTTCATTCCCTGTCGTTGGATCAAACGCCACGTGTCATGCTCTTGACCACCATGGAATTTGATGTCCCTCATGTCCTTGAGGTTAGGGACATAAAGCATGGAAAAATTTCCCTAACCCTAATTGTGCATATCTTTTTAAAAAGTTTCCAAGTGTCGCCTTTTTCACTTCTAACTTCTAATAGTTTTTGTGTACTCCATTCCTCCATTCTTCCTCTACAACATTCTACCATCACCCCGCCATTGAAATGCTCAAACCAGCTCACCCAAACACTAAAACAAGATCTCCACATTGATTTTCAGGTCTCAAAAGGATCTTTCATCAAAACAAGAAGGAGAAACGAAGAGCAAGAAGAAGAAAACAATGAAAATCTCCATAGCCTAAAAATGAAGATCTAAAGAAATATTGCAAGCCGGTGCATGAAACAACAAACCATTTTTTCTATTCATTCCTCTATCCAAGACCATCAAAAAAACCTTCAAACTCCCCCCTCATGTGACAAAGCAGCCACAATGAAGAAATCTTGTTTCCGGCTCAACGAAGAAAGAAGTGGGATTTCCCATCAAACCAGTTGCCGATTGAAGTAAGATCGCACGTGAAGCATTAGAAGAAAAAACCCACATAAAAAATATAAATTTCTTTGCAAAGGGAGGAGAAAACCAGACCTACAATTTCAAGGTCCATTAATGGTTGTCGTACCCAGAAGCACTACCAGGACTAAAATTAAAACTTTAAAATCTCCTGGACTATTAAGCGGGGTCTGAAATTTTAGAGGGAGGATATTAGGGAAAAAATCCCATATCAAAAAAAAATTCCATGTCAATCTGACTCCCAGAGGCCAAATTTCTAAAAATAGCAGGCCTACTACATAGGAACTACTATTTTGGGAAAGTCAGCAACAAAAGAACCTACGAAGGAGACGAAGACATTGGAGGTGCACTATAGCTGAGAATCCACCAGAACAGACATTTTTGGCACTTACTAAAAATAGTAAGTGGGCCCTCGAGCACCTACTAAAAATAGAAATTGATCCAGAAGGAATGAGGAACACAGGAGAGAAGAGGAAGGACTAAGCCACAACATCCAGGTTGAAGATCGGGACTTGCTTTTTCATACTTACTAAAAATAGTAAGTTGATTTTTTGAAGGGAGATATGAAGACAAAATGGATGGGTCAGAAGCCGACACAACCCTTTTCCTTGTGAGTATGATGTGGAAGATAGTGATGTCTTGTACATGGACCTAAATGACCTCAAGACTCGCATGACCTCCAAGGACCAAAGGAGGATTGAAGACCAGATATTCACAAGTGGCTTGTTCACCGCTGCAGGACACCCAGTGTCTGTGCAAAGTCTCGAGCTAGTCCTAGCCTAGCTCTTTCCACTACGAGCCCAAGACATGAAACCATCCGAGCTGACAATGGTGCAACATTGGTGGTCATTAACCCTAGGACTATTTCAATCTCTTTACAGATACCGACATCCCCCAACATGGTCATCATTTCCAAGGAAAGGGTCATGCATGATTGGGAAACAATGGATTCATATGTCCAAGGGGTAGCACTTGGCTCATGGCTGAAAACTGGAAGAAAGCCTTCCAGATTCCTAAGAATCTACCAAGGTGTGAGTTTCGAGAAGGGTATTCTAATGTCATCACTCTCCTCAATAGAGTAATGGGTGAAGCAAACACAGAGACTTCTAGGACTGGATGGGCCTTTTCATCCTGACATTGACAGAAGGGAAGTAGAGAATTGACTGGGGCAGATCATCAATGACAATCTCCATCTACAACTGCTCCAAGTACCTATGATAAAGAAGTTCCACATGACTTCTTATCTAGTTTATCTCCTCACAAGCTCGCGATCATTCAAGGGATTGGCTCTCACGTAGAACATTGCTTCTAAGGTACCTGCATTCGAGAAACTTCCATAGTTGATAATGGAGGAGAGCAATAGGCATTTCACCCATGTGAATGATGCGTTCACCATGTACATGGTCTAAATCTTGGAAGGGGATCTTAAAGCTAGGATGTCACCAAAAGTGGCATCCCTGATTAAGGAATATGGCTCATACTTCATACAATTCTCAACATTCTCCTACATACGAGTCACTGGCCTTCACCAAGCTCCATTGAAACTACCTAAGTACCTCAATGACTAGATCGTATTGTTCAAACTCTACAGGAAGATCACTCAAGTAAATAACAAGCTCAGAAGTAGGAGAAAGAAATTGATTCCATTCCCTATATCTCTAGGGAGTTCACGTGCAAAATCTCAAATGACGCATCTCACCTGGAGGCCACTTTCACACATCTAACTCTACATTCCTACATTTTTAGCCCAACTTTGACATCCGAGAAGATCCTGACTCATTCCATGTCCCAGAATTACAACATGAACCACAAGTTGAGGACTACTGGGCCAATTATATTGATGAGTTCGAAGTACGTAAAAAATATCACATGAGGATGACAACCAATGAGATGAAGAAATTCAAGTTCTCTTGGTATGAAGACATCTTACATGATGATGGGAATCGAGATGTATGATCCTAAGTACGTAGTAGTCAAGATGTCCCCAATGCCCCAAATCAACTGGCACATTCGTGAATCAGGAGATATGTTGGAGTGGACTGAAAAGGTGGTGAGGAGAATGAGGAACTGGTTTCAAAAGAAGAGGACTATGATCATTTGGTCATGAGGAATTTCTCCAAGCTTAAAGCAAGCTTCACATCATTCATCTTCAAAAGTGGTGGAGGTAACTTCTAGCTCTAAATACTCTAGAGCGAGTTCAAAAAGGAAGGCCATGGAATTGAAAACTTCTCCCCATGAGAAGACATCCAAGAAATTCAGGGAAGAAAAAGATTCATTGGCGTCACCGCAAGAGGAAGACATGATCCCAGTAATGTAGATAGAAAATCCAACAACAAATGCACAAGTGAACAAGGAGTATATGACTCATGATCATGTATCTCGAGCCACTACAAGAGGTCTTGCATGTTGTTGATTCCAATGCTCCTCTCATTTAGGAATTACCTCCCCATCAGAACAAAGAATGGTTGAGGTGCCCGTCATTGAACCTGAATCTGACGAGATGTTTCCGTGGATGTGGGAAATGATCATCCTCGACACTCACATGGTGCAACAAGTAGTAGCTCCCGATATATCAGCAATTGTCGTGTTGGCTAAAGAAAAATATCAAGAAAGATCACATGCAAACAACATCACGATTCTATAGTGGGGAGACAGGTAATCAATAGTACATTGAAGTAGCTCAGCCCAAAGTAATCAAGCCAACAGATGAGATGACACCAACCGACTATGAGATGAGTACAATCCAATTGGGACCAGCTACTCACGAAGGAGATTTGCACCTATTCCAACAATCTTCTACTCACATGGTGGTAAGGAATAAAGAATATAAAGAGAAGATTGAGGTACTAGAGGAACAAGTACGAACTCTTTCATCTTATGTGCAACACCTGGTGGAACCAAGCATTATAACACTTCCTATTGAGAAAGTGGTACCCATTAGTAGCTTCGATCCAAAATCCATCAGAAGAATGCATGAGCTCACGATGCAAGGGTGAGCAAATAATGAATGGATCGACTCAATCTCCAAAAAAGGGAAGTCAACACTTCAAGAGGTAGTCAAGCTCTTTGCATACATGTGCACAACCACCAATAGAATTGAGCACTCAAAAAAGATGTGGGGAAAGAAAGAGATTACTGGGAACCTCTTGGGACTAGTAGTGAGTGAGATGAGCAACACCCATCGTCAGGAATTGATCGATAAGAAGGTTTTTAAACTCCCAGAATACTTGACACATGTATGGGCGAGGGCCCTAGCAATTAGATTTGAAGCAATCAATCGGGCCTTCACAGAGCTAGAGGAGAAAGAAGAACAAACATACAAGTTGTAGGATAGCATAAATCGGAAAGTCCAAAACTTGGAGTACCCACAATGAGCGAACACTCAACTGCTGATGAGTTGATTGGCCCTTTCAAAGAATACATCAAGAAAGGGGTGGAAACCCATTGTCCTTCACTAAGGATACTCTCAACTTCTTCTCAAAAATCCAGAGCCTCCATTGCACTTATCGCAGAAAAGCATTCATCATGGTTCAAGAAGTGCAAGGACATCAATAGTGTGACCGATGGATGGACTGAAACCTTGAGCTGCATTTGTATCCCTCATGCCGACAAAATAGAACCAGCAGTGGCTCGTTTCAACCAAGAGCTTGGAAAGATAGAAGCCTTCTCAGATCACAAAGTGGAGAGCAGTCAGAGAATGGAGCTAAGTCCACCACAACAGTCCATCCTTTAGCATAATTCTTCTTCTTCTTCTTCTTTCTTTCTCTCTCTTTCTCTTCTCATATATACCTCTCTCCTAAATGTTATATTTTTGCGTTGAGAGTTGCACTTTTTGATATGACTTAAGTGACTTTAGAAATATAATGTAAATTTAAGTCACCTTGCTATTATAAAAGGGACTTAAATATTTAAAGTGGAATATGAACAATCTTAAGTCACATTAAGGTATTCAAAAAGTCACCGAGAAGATGAAAAGTTTCCTCCTCTTCTATAAATTGTAACAAGCTCCTCATTTGAGGTCTTCTAAAAAGTCTTCTGAATTTTGTTTCTTAGATGTTGGAGCTGTTTTTTGTGAATTCATGAGAGAGTTATCCTTGTGAAGAGAGCAAGAGATAGCAAGTTTCTTCCATTTCTCCTATTAAAAAATGTCTTCTACTTCTCACACTATGTACAAATTCTGCTTGAGCTTCAATAAAGGAAGAAGGAATTTTAGCCTCTTTGATTGAGGATTTTGTTGGTACTTTGTGCCCATTAAGCTTCATTTGGTCTTGTAGCTATTACAAAGATTTGTTTTCTTCTATATTCAAGTGCATGTAATGAAACTTTTGGCTGGTGTATGCAAGTCTCTGATTTTCTACTTGCAACATTAGTTTTTCTCTTTTCTAATTTTCTCATTCCCTTTCCCACCTTCCTAGAAAAGTCATCTCTTGTAGGTATATGCAAGCAATTTTCCACAGGGTCAGTGGAGTGCCCTGTTGGATCCCCACCAAAGGCCACCAGATAAAACTCACATTTCACTCGCGCATGCACATATAGGCAGCTACACCAGGTTAAGTAGAGGGACTTAGACTCCCAGAGCATTGGAAAGATAACCACCAATTTGTCCCCAAAAATTTTCTCAATAATTTTTGGCACCCACCGTGGGGCAGATTTAGTAGCATCTAGCACTGAATACGACTAGAAGGTCTGAAAAATAAAAAAAAAAAAATTAGAAAATTCAAAATTCAAAAGAGAAAATTTCTAGAATTTGAATAGCTATATGAGCCACATGTCTAAAAACCATGGCTATTCCAGGGAAATACTCATGTTGAAAGACCCAAATTTCTCTTCCACATCCAAGAAGATATCACTTCAGATTTGAGAGAAGCTATTTGGCATAATAGACAAAGTGTCAACCACTACTTCATTGCCACAAGAATCCTTGACCTTGAAGAAGAACGTGTTGCTGATTTGGAGAGGCAAAGGAAAATCCCAGACCACAAAGGCAAGCATAGATTTCCAAGCTGGCGGATAGAAGATACACCCGACAACAGAGACAAGGAGGACAAACCGACCCCATTTTTGAAGAACTTCAAAGAAGACAAGAGCTTCTCAAAGATTCGAGGCCTCCCTTCATCAAGCAAGTGGTCACATTAAGAACCTAAGTGTTGCTAATCCTTTGGATGGTGAATTTCCATACATCAATGAGAACCTTGAAGATTTCACTGATAGAAACCAAAGAAGAAGTTAGAGAAAGAGAAGCAAGAGTGGAAGAGGAAATAAGGGCTCAACTTGATGAAATCGAAAGACTTCAAGCCGAGGTAGATGAGAGAGCAAGCAATAGAAGCCACAACTTTAGCAAGGTGGGAAGCTAGAAAGAAATAGAATGGGAGATCGTGAGCGTGATCGTGATCGTGAGGCCCATAGGCCTAATGTACCATGGGGAGGAAACACTGGTCCACTTTCTCTTTCTCAACCACTCCATGAGCTACCAAGAGGCTCAAGAAAAAACTTCCCAAAGTTTAGAGGGGATGGTTCTCACTCCCCGAAGAACATGTAGCAACATTTATCACTACTTGCGGTGTGTTGGGTGTTGAGGATGAAGATGTGTCAGTCTCGACTCTTTGTGGAGTCACTTCAAGAGAAGGCTGCCGAATGGTTCTACATGCTACCCCCAGGTCTATGTAACCTGTTGGGAAGATATAAGAAGTGCATTCGAACACAGGTTCAAGACCACGGAAGATTGTCAGATCTCTTGGTCCAATTGGTACAAATGAAAAAATAAGCCTCCGAGTCAATGAGAGACTTCATAGCAAGATATAACAGAGTGATAAGAAGAATCCCTGAAGATGTGGTGCCTCCTAAAATAATCTGAAGAGATTCTTCATCAGTGCATTGCCATCAGAAGTAGGTTTCTTCCTTAGAAGAACCCAACCAAGAACATTGAGAGAAGCTCAAGACCATGCAATAGAAATCGATGATGATCTAATCCTATCTAGTAAAGTGAAAGGTCCAAATGGAAAGAAAAGGGTCAGAATTCAAACTCAGTCACCATGGATCCAATGTTCCAAAAAATGGCTAATGACTTGGTTGCCTTGAAGAAACAACTATCCCAGATCACAATGTGGAATGCTCCAAGGAAACCAAACCCTCCAAATAGGCCAAGGATTGCTCCACCTCCTCATTAGCTTTCTCTCAAAGCACCACCAGTCAATGTTGTCTGTGACACCAAGAGCCAGAGGAGGAAGAAGAAATTGAAGAAATTGAAGAAGAAAATGTGGAGGAGTATGAAATCTATCTTGAGGTTGAGGAAGTTGATGGCGATACGCACAATGGCCTAATTGAGTACATTGATGATGAAGATGAGGATGATGATGAAGATCTAGGTTTCTCATGTGTAGTTTTCACTCACGCATAGTCTAAGAAAGGTGCTTCATCCTCAATGGCTGCGGTAAAGGAAAAGAAGAAGAAAGAAGGTCCTTCTCCGAGGCCCCACAAAATAAAATCATCAGTAGAGGATCACCACTACCACCTTCGATGGAGTCGGCTAAAGAGAAAGAAGACCCACTAGCTAGCAAGGATCATGTTGCCATACCAGTAAGTCATCTAATCCCCTCCCTAGCTCAAAGGTTACTAAGAATAATTCTTCTTCAAATGTTGTTCTTGCAAAAAGCATCTAAGGTGCCATCAAAACCTGCATCCCCATCTCCTTCCAAGCTAGTTACTGCACCCTTGAAAGAAATTTCAACACACAAAACAACAAAACCCTTACCATGTAAAGCTTCCATTATTCCTGGAACCTCTTCCTCACCCACCATAACCCCATTTGACTTTGTGGAACACGCAAGCAAAACTAAAGTCCATCTCTCAGAAATAGAATACCTACAAACTCATCCTACCCAATTCGATAGGTTCATTGATGTAGTTCATGGGGTAATCCCATAACCTCGGGTCCAAATTCCAAAGGCTTACTCCCCACACCATCCATACCACCTTCTCAAAACATGCTAGCCCTCAGTGCCTCCAAAACCGATAGGGTTGAACCTTTCTACCTGTCACTTCTCATTAAAGGCTTCGAGCTAAATAATTGTATCATAGATTCTGGAGCCTCAGATAATGTGATGCCCATCAAGGTTACAAATGCTCTCTTGGCCTCACCTTGACCCAAGAAAATGGAACCTATTATTCAATGGAATCCAAACAAGTCCCATTAGTAGGAAGGATCAAAGATGCTCAAGTAGCATTGGCTGATTTTCCAGACAAGAAGGTGCTCCTAACCATCCTGGTAGCAGACATCCCAACATCCTTTGGCATGCTATTGAGCCAAAGCTTCTTGCAGAGAGACTTGGGTGGAGAAATAAAAATGGACTAGTCATCTATAATTATTCTAGTAAAAGGTGAGATGAAGAAATTGCTTCTGGTAAGAAAGATGAAGTTCACAGTGTGAAGTCTAATGATCCAAAGGCAAACATTATTTTTCAAGATAGTGGGCTAGGAAACTACTTCCTCACATCAGAAAAAGAAGAGAACGTGCCACTCCTTATGGAAGAGGAAGAAGAACAAGTTTGGATGATGGAATTTGATGGTAGTCATTCCAGTGTAGGTTCGGGAGTAGGTGTAGTGTTGTACTCTCCTCTGGAATTGTACCCGTTTTCCTATAAGTTACAATTTGATAATACAAATAATACGGTGGAATATGAAGCTCTCCTTTTAGGCATGGGCATGGCCAAGACATGGGAATCAAGAAGTTGAGATGCCGAGGTGATGCGGAAGTGATAGTAAAGCAATTCTGGTAACAATATCAAGTGAAAAACCCAAGACTCCGACATTATAGAAATAGAGTATGGGACTGCATTGAATCTTTTGATGCATTTTCCATTGAATCTATATAAAGAGAAAAGAACAAGAGGCTGATTCTCTTGCAGTATCGACTTCCCTAGTGACACCTCATCCTTCTTTTGGTAAAGATAAGGTGACCATAGAAATGGTGTTCAGGCCTAGTGTACCAGATAATGCAAATCATTGGCAAGTATTTAACAATGATAACCAAATTCTATCATTTTTGGAACAAAGGGATAATTTCAATAACCTCTTCTTTGAAGGAAGTGAAAATCCACATCGTGAAGTGGTAGCTGAAGGAGAGAAAGAAGGAATCAAAGGTATTGATAATGAAGGGGTGATCAAATTGAAAGGGAACAAGATTCCCAAGGGCCTAGTTTCTTTGGAAGACCTCTTTGAACAAACACAACAAATTCGTTCAAGAGAAAGAAAAGTAATCTTCTCGGTGCCCAGCTGATTTTGATAAGGAAAACATCGGCACCCCAAAGGAGGAACCAAGGATGGTCAATATTGGAAAATGTTT
The DNA here is from genome assembly GCA_018340775.1 of Taxus wallichiana var. yunnanensis. Lineage (NCBI taxonomy): Eukaryota > Viridiplantae > Streptophyta > Pinopsida > Cupressales > Taxaceae > Taxus > Taxus wallichiana. Next base: position 902,886,572 of record CM031235.1, on the reverse strand, counting down.
CTCACTAGGAGAAGAGAAGGTTTGTTGCATTGCTCAAGAAATATTCAGATGTTTTGGCCTACTCTTATGATGAACTCAAATCCTTCCAACCGAAGGAAATGCATCACTCGATTCCTTTGAAGCAAGATGCTAAGCCATTCAGGTAGAAGAAAAGGCCATATAACCCAAATATTTTTGATACCATTAAGGAGGAGGTAATGAAGATGCTTAATGCAAGAATCATCTTTCCCATCCACCATTCAACATGGGTGGCCAACATTGTGCTTGGTGCGGAAGAAGAATGGTGAAATAAGAATATGTGTAGATTTCCGCAATCTAAATCAGGCATCACTGAAAGACAATTATCCTCTCCCTATCATGGATCACATTTTAAGTAGTCACCGGATCTGAAATGCTTTCATTACTGGATGGATTCTCAAGGGTATAATCAAATCAAAGTGGTAGAGGAGGATCATGCCAAGACAACCTTCACTACGCCTTGGGGCACTTTTTCCTACAACAGAATGCCTTTTGGACTAATCAATGTGGGAGCTACATTTCAAAGGGTGATGGATTTGGCCTTCAAAGATCTAAAACATTGCATCATCATATATCTTGATGATCTCACGATATTTTCAAAGAAGAGGGGAGACCATATCCATCACTTAGAACAAGTACTTGTAAGGTGTAGAAAGCATGGCATATCACTAAATCCCAAGAAGTGCATTTTCGGAGTTACGGAAGGCAAGTTGCTTGGGCACATTGTGAACAAACATGGAGCACATATTGATCCCGAGAGAGTACAGCCATTCAAGCATTATCTCTACCCACAAGCAAGAAAGGAGTTCATTCATTCTTCGAAAGGTGAATTTTCTTCGTCGCTTTGTTCCTGAGTTTGCTTGAACTAACAAAGCACATCACCACCATGATGAAACCACAGTAAACTTCAAATGGAACAATGAAGGGAAGGAAACATTTGAATAGATAAAAAAATCCATTTCCAAAGCTCCAACTCTTGTGTCTCCATATTTTAACAAAGATTTCATCATGTATTGTTATGCATCAGAACATACCCTCTCTGTTGTTCTTGTTCAGAAAAATGATGAAGGCATGGAAGCACCCATCGCTTTCATGAGTTATCCATTGAAAAAGCACGAACTAAATTATAGCCAATTAGAGAAACATGCTTACATAGTGGTGAAGGTTGTAAAAAACTTCAGGTTCTACATCCTCAACTCTCATATAGTGGTGATGGTCCCCGGTAGTGCAATCAAGTCCATCTTAACACAACAGGATCCTGAGAAAAAGAGGAAATTGGATTGCAAAGACTCAAGAGTATGACTTGGAGATCTGACCCTCCAATCTGGTAAGGGGAAATGGTTTGTGTAGGTTAATTGTTGAGGATGAAACACTCAAAGCTCAACATGGTGAAGAGAATTGTGCTTTCCTAACTTGTTTCGAAAACAACCCACATGTTCTCTTTGTATCCACTACTGATGAGTGGTATGCTGATATTGCCTATTACTTAACTTATGGAGAATTCCCTCCTCATCTTGATTACAAGAAAAGGAGAACACTCAAGTTGAAGGCAACAAGGTTTGTAATCTGGAATCACACACTTTACAAAAGAGGCCTAGATGGATGCTTCCTCAGGTGTGTGGATAAAGAACAACAAGAAAAATTGCTTAAAGCATACCATGACCAAGCATGTGGTGGGAATTTTTCAGCGATGGTCACTGCACATAAGATCCTCTCGAGGAAGGTATTATTGGCCCACCCTCTTCGCAAACACTCAAGATTGGGTTTCCAAATGTGAAGCATGCCAAACATTCGTTGGGAGACCACAACTTGCTGCACTTCCACTCAATTGTTGTTATTGAAGAACCATTTCAACAGTGGGGCTAGACTTCATTGGTGTTCTGAATCCTCACTCAAGTGTAGGGCACACCTATGTGCTCACGGTGACATATTACTTCACCAAGTGGGTGGAAGCCATTCCCACCAAGCAAGCCAACACCAAAATAGTATGCAACTTCATCAAGGAGAATATCATAGTACATTTTGGAGTACCACAAAAGATCAGTAGACAATGCCACCTATTTCTCTTCGAGGGAGTTGACCGAGTTCTACTATGGCTATGGAATCTCTCTATCCCATTCATCGACTACTATCCATAAGGGAATGGATAGGCCAAATCAAGCAATAAGAACATTGTGACCATTGTCTGCAAAATTGTAGATGAGAACCAGAGGAACTGGCACAAAAGGTTATATGATGCATTGTGGGTGGACATGATCACTCCCAAGAAGGCAATAGGTATGTCACCATTCCAACTATTGTATGTCAGGTGGAAATCCACTCACAATCGAGATGCCAGCTCTCAAGTTGCTACAGGGAATAGAAGATGGTCAGTACAAGGATTCCATTGACAAGAGGATCCTCTTCCTTGAGAAGCTAGAAGAAAATAGACTCCAAGTGGTGGACCGTATCAAAGAGCACCAGTTAAAAGTAAAGAAAATTTTTGACAAGAAGGCAAAAGCGAGAGAGTTCAAAATCAGAGACTTCGTCCTACTATGGGACAAGAGGAGGGAACAAAAAGGTAGCCATGGAAATTTTGATTCATTATGGCTCGGTCCATTCCAGATTCGTGAATCTTGCGGCGAGAATTCTTTTCTACTCTCATATTTGGATGGAACGCTGTTGGAATTACCTCACAAGTGGGAAATACCTCAAATTATATCATCAATGAAAGTAGGTTATCCCCCACCTTGTAATATAGGTGATTTCTAGGTGTGTTTCCCCTTTTTTGTTGTGTGTTTCCTTTCCATTATTTTGTGTGTGTTTCCTTCTTCTAGTATCTCTTTCTAGAGGTTGTACATGACTCTGCAAGGCCCAATGGATAAGGCATTGGTCAACGAATTAGATGGTCTAAAATTGAGATTCTAGATTCTCATGTCATGTCTTCACTTCACTCAGCCCATGCCATGTCCCCAAGCTAGAGCCAGTTGTTGTGGTGTAAATGTGCAAATACTAAATTGGAAGTATTCAAGCACGACAACTATACCCCTATGCCAAAATTTTCATGTTCTATCATTCCTAGGCAACCCCATCTCTATTCACTTGGTCCAAATGACCTCCCAAAAAAATATTATAACATCCCCTAGGTGATTTAGGAAATTCCATTCATTCCCCTAGGTGATTTTAGGAGTTCATTGAAAATGCAAATCTTGGGAGTCACGGAAGGGCTATCACCTGGCCTTCCCAGATCGGATCAACCCCAGAGTGGAACAAAAGAGAAAAATCAACATGGAGGTGAATTAAATACCTTATAACATCATGGAAATGATTTTGGAAGGTTTGGGGAAGTTTTGCAAGACTTGGAGCAGTCTGAGTAAAAAACAAGGTTCACAAGCCTAGGCGGTACACAAGCCTAAAATAGCTGTTGAGCTTCAGAAGAAGATTTTGGGAGCTCCGATGGATTTATAAGTAAAAAAAAAATATTCATTGAAATAGGATTCTAATACCTACATGATGGTAAAATAATATTTTTCACAACACCTTGGCGCATATGATTGACAGTAGTTTTTCTCAGGCACAAGTGGAGTACCAGATCAAAAATCCAATTTTTTAGGGATCATATGGCCGAATAAAGACATGAAACCCCATAATTGGATTAAAAATTCCATTTCCAGTCAGGATCATATAAAATTTCACCAATAAATTCCACCAGAGCTCAAGTTATCTTCTAAGTTACCCTCTCAAACGTAGTTCAGACTTAGTCATTTTTTCGAGAGGACACGTGTCAACACCAGGAGCTTGGCGGGATTTCATGTCCCCAAAGTCCCTGAGGTCAGGTAAATCATCCCTTGTAAAATTCACCCAGCCCCCATGTGACCTTTGGGGCCCTCATATGACCAAGACTTGATGATCAGCCCCCGTGCTTTATTTGGAGCATGCCTTCCTTGCCATCGGATTAGGTGCCACGTGTCAGCTCCAGGACCACCGTGGAATTTGATGTCCCTTGTGAACCTGAGGTGGGGGACATCAGACCTTGAAAAATGTGCCCATCCCCCATAGGGAGTCTTCTGGACACCCATGTGACCTCCTTTCAGCTCCCAATGCTTCTTCAATGTAACTTTCTCCCTCTTCATTCCCTTCGTTGGATCAAACACCATGTGTCATGCTCTTGACCACCATGGAATTTGATGTCCCTCACATCCCTGAGGTTAGGGACATCAAGCATGGAAAAATTCCCTAACCCTAATTGTGCATATCTTTTTAAAAAAATTCCAAGTGCCGCCTTTTTCACTTCTAACTTCTAATAGTTTTTGTGCACTCCATTCCTCCATTCTTCCTCTGCAACATTCTACCATCACCCCACCATTGAAAATGCTCAGAAAAGCTCAACCCAAACATTGAAACAAGATCCCCATGGTGATTTTCAAGTCTCAGAAGGATCTTTCATCAAAACAAGAAGGAGAAATGAAGAGCAAGAAGAAGAAAACAGTGAAAATCTCCATAGCCTAAAAATGAAGATCTGAAGAAATATTGCAAGCCGGTGCATGAAACAACAAAATATTTTCTACTATTCATTCCTCTATCCAAGACCATCAAAAGACACTTCAAACTCCCCCTCGTGCGACAGAGTAGCCACACGAAGAAAAATCTCATTTCCGCTCAAGTGAAGAAAGAAGTGGGATTTCCCGTCAAACCAGTTGCCGGATTGAAGTAAGATCACACGTGAAGCATCGAAAAAAAAACCCACATCAAAAATATAAATTTCTTTGCAAATGGAGGAGAAAACTAGACCTGCAATTTCAAGGTCCATTAATGGCTACCATACCCAAAAGCACTGCTCAGCCTAAAATTAAAACTTTAAAATCTCCTGGACTATTAAGCGGGTGGGTCCAAAATTTTAGAGGGAGGATATTGGGCAAAAACCCATATCAAAAAAATTTGTTCCACATCAATCTGACTCTCAGAGGCAAAATTTCTAAAAATAGTAGGCCTACTACATAGGAACTGCTATTTTGGGAAAGTCAGCAACAAAATAACTTGTGAAGGAGATGAAGACATTGGAGGTGCACTATAGCTGAGAATCCACCAGAACGGACATTTTTGGCACTTACTAAAAATAGTAAGTGGGCCCTCAAGCACCTACTAAAAATATAAATTTGATCTAGAAGGAATGAGGAACACAGGGAGAAAGAGGAAGACTAAGCCGCAACATCCAATTGAAGATCGGGACTTGCTTTTTCATACTTACTAAAAATAGTAAGTTTCTTTTTCAAGGGAGATATGAAGACAAAATGGATGGGTCAGAAGCTGACACAACCCTTTGCCTATGAGTATGATGTGGAAGACAGTGATGTCTTGTACATGGACCTGAATGACCTCAAGACTCGCATGACCTCCAAGGACCGAAGGAGGATTGAAGACAAGATATTCACAAGTGGCTTGTTTGCCGCTGCAGGACACCCAATGTCTGTGCAAAGTCTCGAGCTAGTCCTAGCCTGCTCTTTCTACTATGAGCCTGAGACGTGAACCATTTGAGCTGACAATGGTGCAACATTGGTGGTCATTAACATCCTTACAGATACTAACATCCCCCAACATGGTCATCATTTCCAAGGAAAGGGCCGTGCATGATTAGGAAATAATGGATTCATATGTCCAAGGGGTAGTGCTCGGCTCATGGCTAAAAACTAGAAGAAAGCCTTCCAGGATTCCCAAGAATCTACCAAGGTGTGAGTTTCCAAAAGGGTATTCTGATGTCATCACTCTCCTCAGTAGAGTAATGGGTGAAGCAAGCACGAGAGACTTCCAGGACTAGATGGGCCTTTTCATCCTAACATTGACAGAAGGGAAGTAGAGAATCAACTGGGGGCAAGATCATCAGTGACAATCTCCATCTACAACTACTCTAAGTACCTACAACAAAGAAGTTCCATATGAATTCTTATCTATTTTATCTCCTCACAAGCTCACGATCATTTAAGGGATTGGCTCTCACGCAGAACATTGCTTCCAAGGTACCTGCATTCGAGAAACTTCCATAGTTGATAATGGAGGAGAGCAACAAGAATTTCACCCATGTGAATGATGCATTCACCATGTATGTGGTCCGAAGCTTGAAGGGGATCTTGAAGCTAGGATGTCACCAAAAGTGGCATCCCTGATTAAGGAATATGGCTCGTACTTCATACAATTCTCAACATTCTCCTACATACAAGTCGCTGGCTTTGACCAAGCTCCGTTGAAACTACCTAAGTACCTCAGTGACCAGATCGTATTGTTCAAACTCTGCAGGAAGATCACTCAAGTAAATAGCAAGCTCAAAAGTAGGAGAAAGAAATTGATTCCATTCCCTATATCTCTAGGGGAGTTCACGTGCAAAATCTCAAATGACACATCTCACCTGGAGGCCACTTTCACACATCTGACTCTACATTCCTACATTTCTAGGCCCAACTTTGACATCCGAGAAGATCCTAACTCGTTCCATGTCCTAGAATTGTAACATGAACCACAAGTTGAGGACTACTGGGCCAATTTTATTGATGAGTTCAAAGTACGTAAAAAGATCACATGAGGATGACAACCAACGAGATGAAGAAATTCAAGTTCTCTTGGTATGAAGACATCTTACATGATGATGGGACATAGATATTTATGATCCTGAATATGTAGCAGTCAAGATGTCCCAATGCCCCAAATCAACTAGCACATTCGTGAATCAGAGATATGTTGGAGTGGACTGAAAAGGTGGTGAGGAGAATGAGGAACTAGGTTTCAAAAGAATAGGACTATGATCATTCGGTCATGAGGAATTTCTCCAAGCCTGAAGCAAGCTTCACATCATTCGTCTTCAAAAGTGGTGGAGGTAACTTCTAGCTCTAAATACTCTAGAGCAAGTTCAAAAAGGAAGGCCATGGAATTGAAAACTTCTCCCCATGAGAAGACATCCAAGAAATTTAGGGAAGAAAAAGATTCATTGGCATCGCCGCAAGAGGAAGATGTGATCCCAGTAATGCAAATAGAAAATCCAACAACAAATGCACAAGTGAACAAGGAGTATATGACTCATGATCCTGTATCCGAGCCACTACAAGAGGTCTTGCATGTTGTTGATTCCAACACTCCTCTCATTTAGGAATTACCTCCCCCATCAGAACAAAGAATGGTTGAGGCACCCGTCATTGAAACTGAATCTGATGAGATGTTTTTGTGGATGCGGGAAATGATCATCCTCGACACTCGCATGGGTCAATAAGTAGTAGCTCCCGATATATCAAAAATTTTCACATTGGCTAAAGAAAAAAAGATCAATAAAGATCGCGAAGACATCATCACGATTCTACAATGGGGAGACGGTAATCGCATACATTGAAGTAGCTCAGCCAAACTTAATCAAGCCAGTGGATGAGATGACACTAGCCGACTATGAGATGAGTATGATCCAATTGGGACCAGCTACTCACGAAGGAGATTTACACCTATTCCAACAATCTTCTGCTCACATGGTGGCAAGGAATAAAGAATATAAAGAGAAGATTGAGGTACTAGAGGAACAAGTACGAACTCTTTCATCTTATGTGCAACACCTAGTGGAACCAAGCATTATAACACTTCCTATTGAGAAAGTGGTACCCATCAGTAGCTTCGATCTGTAATCCATTAGAAGAACGCATGAGCTCACGATGCAAGGGCGAGAAAATAATGAATGGATCAACTCAATATCTGAAAAATGGAATTCAACACTTCAAGAGGTAGTTAAGCTCTTTGCATACATGTGTGTAACCACCAACAGAACGCAAGCACTAAAAAAAGATGTGGGGAAAGAAAGAGATTACAAGGAACCTCTGGGACTAGTAGTGAGTGAGATGATAAACACCCATCATCAGGAATTGATCGATAAGAAGGTTTTTGGAACTCCTACAAAAGACTTGACACATGTAGGGTGAGGTCCCTGACAATTAGATTTAAAGTAATCAATCGATCCTTCACGAGAGATAGAGGAGAAAGAAGAACAAACATACAAGCATTTGTGGGATAGCATAAATCGGAAAGTATAGAAACTTGGAGTACCCGTAATGAGCGAACACTCAACTACAATGAGTTGATTGGCCCTTTCAAGAATACATCAAGAAAGGGGTGGGAAACCCATTGTCCTTCACTAAGGATACTCTTGACTTCTTCTCGTAAAATCCAAGCCTCCATTGCACTTATCGCAAAAAGCATTCATCATGGTTCAGAAGTGCAAGGACATCAATATTGTGACCAATGGATGGATTGAAACCTTGAGCTGCATTTGTATCCCTCATGCCGATAAAATAGAATGAGCAAAGTGGCTCATTTCAACCAGAGCTTGGAAAGACATAATCCTTCATAGATCACAAAGTGGAGAGCAAAGAAAATAACGGAGCTAAGTCCACCATAGCAATCCATCCTTCAGCATAATTCTTCTTCTTCATCCTCTTCTTTCTCTCGCGTTTCTCTTCTCATACAATACCCTCTCTCCCAAATGTTATATTTTTCATTGAGAGTTGTACTTTTGATATGACTTAAGTGACTTTAGAAATATAATGTAAATTTAAGTCACCTTACTATTATAAAAGGGACTTAAATATTTAAAGTGGAATATGAACAATCTTAAATCACATTAAGGTATTCAAAAGTCACCAGAAGATGAAAAGTTTCCTCCTCTTCTATAAATTATAACAAGCTCCTCATTTGAGGTCTTCCAAAAAGTTTTCTAAATTTTGTTTCTTAGATGTTGGAGCTGTATTTTGTGAATTCATGAGAGAGTTATCCTTGTGAAGAGAGAAAGAGATAGCAAGTTTCTTCCATTTATTTTTTAAAAATGTCTTCACCTTCTCACACTATGTACAAATTCTGCTTGAGCTTCAATAAAGGAAGAAGGAATTTTAGCCTCTTTGATTGAGGAGTTTGTCGATTTTTGTGCCCATTAAGCTTCATTTGGTCTTGTAGCTATTACGTAGATTTGTTTTCTTCATATTCAAGTGCATGTAATGAAACTTCTGGGTTGGTGTATGCTTCTCGATTTTCTACTTAACATTAGTTTTTCTCTTTTCTAATTTTCTCATTCCCTTTCCCGCCTTCCTAGAAAGTCATCTCTTGCAAGTATATGCAAGAAATTGCTGTAGGGTCAATGGAGTGCCCTTTTTGGATCTTCGACCGAAATGCCACAAGGCTAAAACTCAAATTTCACTCACGCATGCACATACGGAAGCTACACTTGGTTAAGTAGAGGACTTAGACTCCCGAGTGTTGGCAAGATAACCACCAATTTTTCCCGAAAATTTTCTCACCAACAATTACTTATTGTAATTAATTAATGATGATAGGAGAGAAGATGAGCACTATTGACGATATGTCACCAATTTGCGGGAAAGGGGATAATTAGCACAATTTAAGTATTTAAATTGTTCAGGCATAAATTATAGGTGTCTACATTTTCCCCTCTTTGGGGTGGTGTAAGTGACGCCACTTCAAAGATAGTAGATGGATAAAATTTTGAAGAGATAGAAGAAAAATTAGTAGAAGTGAGAGATGCCCCCTCGAGTGTTGATGGGGTGATGAAAGAAGATGATCGACGATCAAAAAGGTGAGAAATGCATAGAAGAAAGGAGAGGAGTAGGATGCCCCAGGTGAAGCAAAAGAATAGTGTTGATAGGAGGGTGATGTAGAAGAGGAATGAAGATGGAAAGAAAGAACAAGCTTTCATCCAGTGTATTGAAACAACTTTATTGTCATCATATTGCCAAAGATCTACGTCATCAGTCCTTATTAAAAATATAAGCATACAAGAAAAGTAGAATGACATGAAAATCCATACTAAAAACAATTGTCCATTACTAAAAATATGAACTCCATGCAACATACAAAATGCAATGCAATACGAGAAAGTAAACAAGCTAACCTATCATAGAAACATAATGTAATGTTTTTGTTATCAATGCTTTGATTATGACCTATGAAAATTAACGACAAGGGTTAAAATATGGTTCCCCAAGCAAGGATACATGCAAGGGGAATAACGGAGGACCTTTGTATCCTTTATGTTGCTAAAAATTTTATCAATCCTTTGACATTTATGCCTATATCCCTAGTTGGATTATCAATCTTGAGTCATCACGATATATGTTTTTCTTAGCTTCACTTTTGAAAAATCACATAAGCATCCCCATCTTTATGAAATTTCTAGTTGGTTGTCATTATGATGCCCAAATTGACATGAAACCTTATTCAATTTGAAAAAAATTGGTCATACAATTTAGGTCTAGACCTTTGAACCCAACACATGCCAAAAATGACTGATTATCGCAAGGTCCCTTATACATATGACAACAAACAATCAAATTTTTAGTGTTCACATCAAAATATTCCCATCATGACCAAATCTCATTTGGTTCTTCATGCTAGAGAACCCATTCGGGTAACTTGTTCTCCACCTTCATCTCATAGTCGGTGGTATGATTTGGACGCTTCTAATCCAAATTATTATTTGATTTCCCCCATGCTTCTTCTAATTCTAATCCAAACATTTCCTCTTCTTTTAAGGATTCTAATCCAAATATTTCCTCTAACTCTTCTGATGATTCAGATCCAAACTACTATTGATATTCATCTAATTCGACTCCTAAGTCATCTAATGCGACTCCTATGTCATGGTCCTCCCTATCTTCGCAAGACCCTCTTCATCATACATTTAATATGACTCCTACATCATGGTCCTCCCTTTCTTCACAGGACCCATTTTATCAATCACCTCAACGATGTCTTCTTCCTTTGAAGATACGCGCGACTCCAAATCCATCCAATCAAACATCTAATATAATTATTGAATTGCGGTCCTCTCTTTCTTTGTAGGACCCTTGTTATTATTCATCCAATGTAATTCTTGAATCACGGTCCTCCCCTTCTTTGTAGGACCTTCTTCATCAATCACCCCCACTAAGTCTTCCTTCTTTGAAGATTCATGTGACTCAAAGTCCTTCTAGTCAAACGTCTGAATCGACCCATGCATCACAATCTACAGACTTTGGACTTAATCCTACTAGTTTATAGATGATATACCATTGTATAGGTAGGTCCACACCACCTTATTCTACTCCTGAGACATCTAGCTCCACATCTTCTTCATCCCCACGTCATATTATTTTATCAATCATCATCAAACATCTTCTAAGTCTTCCACACCAATTGAATCTCTTTCTTCCAATCAACCCTTGGTGGTCAATCAACAACTCATACCGATTGACCTCTTTCAGAATGAAGAAACAATCGGGAATTTATAGGGGCACATGAAGATATTCCTTTAGAAGATTACGAACAAGAATTCTCTATAGAATTTGATGTGTCCACATATTGTAAGGAAACAATTGATTCCTTTTATCAAGAAATAGAGGAAGAGCCTCAAATCATGTAACTTGATCATCCTCTTATTCTTCCATCTTCACATTCTTTATTACATGAGGAAACTCCTAGGTCTTGCATTGATCCATGGCCTATCTTCTCATCACCCAATCACTCTTTTTCTATCATAATTCCTCAATCACAATCTCTTATGAGGTCAATGCCAAGTATCCCTTCATCTTTGTCTAGCTATGGGTCACCTTCTAGTAGCCCTCCCTTTACTATTTGTGGGAAATTTTCGAGTAGTCCACTATCTTCTATTCTTGGGGCACGCCCAACTATCCTCTTGTCTTTTATGTATGGATCACCCTCTAGTAGTCCATCATCTTCTATTCTTGGGCCACATCCTAGTAGCCCATCATCTTACATCTATGGGTCATGTCCTAGTATCCCTTCTTCTTCTATTCTTGGGCCACATCCTAGTAGCCCTTCATCTTTTGTCTATGGCTCACCTCCCGTAGCCCATCTTCTTCAATTCTTGGACCATATCATTTTCATCCATCACATTATCCTTCTACCAATGATTATGGCAAGCCCATCATCATTTCTCATATCAATTCTAAACATCCACGTTCTTCTCCCACTTCTCGGGATCAGACAAGTCAAGCATTAGCTTATAAGAAACCTAGACAAGTTTTTACCAAGCTAAGACCAAAACTATGAAGAGCTCCAAAGCTCCCAACAAATCAAACAATTATAAAATTCAAAATCAAACACGATTCCAAAATGCACACCAATGTACCCATCAAGTATGGCACAAAGTGCAAAAACCTATGGATAGGGAACTCAAACTCCCACATATGAAACCCATGTTTCAAAACAAATCACAGTCATTTGTTGAGTGTGAACTCACCATGATCATCGAGATCGGGATAATATCACTCTTGATAAACAAACATGCTTAGTCTCCCTTATCAAGGAAGTCACACACATCGTTTTCGAGATCCTATCATGCGGATTGACATTGCTGGTCCAAACTTTCAAAAATCATAAAAATCATAAAACAGTTCAAAAATACAAAAAAGAGAAAACATTAAAACATTACAAAAATAAAATCAAAGGTACAAAGATCAAACATTGCAATCAGGTATTACATACACATGGATGTTATTTCTTCCCTTTCTTTCATATTCATCTGCAATTCATCTACCATTTTCATCCCTTTGATGTTATCATTTTTTTTTAAAAACTCTCTCTTAGGGTATTTCCAATAACCTCTATCGGGGCTATGGACACACATTTGTAGAGAAATGTTGTGATTAGAATCAAATGCATCTCTGTCGGAGCTATGGATGTCTGGTTTGGCGGAGCAATGTACGGCTCTCCTTCCACAATCCATTCGAAATCACCTTTCAAAATAAATCATTCCTACACATTGGCTAGTGTCTTCACTTGTTGTCTATCAACTATTTCCTTCAAGAGGTTATTCATTTCCATGTGCGCTCATGAGATCTCGATGAGTAAAACATAATTAGTATATCATCGAGTGTTACTTTTTGGACCTTGTTCAAACTCTTACTTTAACGCATGTCTTGTCTCATGATTTTTGCCTTGGGCTAATCAATTTTTCATCAAACACCTTCTAAATATTTTCATAGCATCTTATGTTATTTGAAATCATTTAGAATATATAGGTGTATAGGATGGTCTTTTTGCAATGTTTTTGGACACCTTTGTCCACCTTTAATAAATCAATCACCCACTTCCTTTCTATCATGTGTTTCTTGGCCAGCTTACGCTAGGGGCATCCTTGCTCCCTCATGATTGAACCTATTTTATATATTGGCCTTGATCCCCCTTCTACGTGTGAAGATTTTGTCTTTGAATACTCCCACCTAATCATTGGGGCATATCACATATTCACTTTCTTGTATGCATGGAATTATGCCCTTGTACATCCCATCTATTGTTGGGGGCATCCACGCTTCTTTGTCTTCCTGTACATAGCTTCAAAAACTTGTAGAAAATCACAAAAACATTCAAATATGTTTCAAGAAAAATCAAAAACAATATAAATCATCCTACAAAACATCACTCTTTGGTTCTCTCCTGAGCTTGTGTGCGACTCGCGAATCATCTTAATCTATCTCCGTCAACAAATTCAGTTTTCTTACTATGTCTATACTCTAGGGCATAATGAGTTTCTTGGTACTGTTTCATAGTGCACGATTGATTTTTTTAGGACCCAAGTTTCCTTCGTTATTCCCCTTGCATTTATCCTTGCTTGGGAACCATCTTTTAACCCTTATCGTTAATTCGCACAAGTCAAAATCAAACCTTGATAACAAAAACATTACATTATGTTTCTCTGTTAGGTTAGGTTGTTTACTTTCTCATATTACATTGCATTATGTATGTTGCAAGGAGTTAGGCATAATTTAATTTCTCATATTTCATTACATTTTGTATGTTGCATGGAGTTGGTATTTTCAGCAATGGACAATTGTTTGTAGTATGGCTTTTCATGTCATTTTACTTTTCTTGTATGCTTATATTTTTAATAAGGACCGATGATATAGATCTTTGGCAATATGATGACAATAAAGTTGTTTCAATACACTATATGAAAGCTTGCTCTTTTCTTTCCATCTTCATTTCTCTTCTACATCACCCTCCTATCAACACTATTCTTCCGCTTCACCTAGGGCATCATGCTCCTCTCCTTTCTTCTATCCATTTCTCACCTTTTTCGATTGTCGATCATCTTCCTTCATCACCCCATCAACACTCGAGGGGGAATCTCTCACTTCTACTAATTTTTCTTCTACCCCTTAAAAATTTTATCCATCTACTATCTTTGAAGTGGCATCACTTACGCCACCCCAAAGAGGGGCAAATGTAGACACCTATAATTTATCCTAAACAATTTAAATACTTAAATTGTGCTAATTATCCCCTTTCCCGCAAATTGGCGACATATCGTCAATAGTTCTCATCTTCTCTCCTATCATCATTAATTAATTACAATAAGTAATTAATTAAGTCTTTATTCAACAAATACCCTAATTAACAACCTTCCGTTAATTAATCCTTCCTTCTATCTAGACTAATTAATTATTATTAATTAATTAGCTTCCCCTTTCATTAAACCAATAAATTATTATTTATGTTATTTAATTATCTTCTATAGTTTAAATCATGCTAGTTATTCCTCTATAAAGATTTTATAAGCTTGCACATCTATTAATTAATCATCTTGATTAATTAATAAACCCCTTTATCAACATGAGTCACTAAAAGACAAGCTAAACTCTCCTAAAGTTAATTCAACCCTTTCTAAACCCCCTTATCTACAACTAACTCAACATCTATATTATCCCATATACAAAGGGATGTAGAGATTCTTATATCCATTGGGCTATATAAATATTCCTCCTCCTACCTTTACACCTACACCTATTCTTTGAGAAAACAAAAGTGAGCATATAGTAAATAAGCTATAGCCATTTTGTCATCTTAGAGCATTCTTCGTTGGAGAAGCTAAGATACTTTCATTTCTTGTATTCATCCACCCAAGTTTTGAAGTCATATGGAGATATGTCAAATGGTCTTGTAGTCATGATTTGACAAGAATCCATTCTTAGAAACCTTGGGATTTCAAGAACATAATCAACTCTTTGATTGCTAGAGGTCTACCTAGGTTCAATCTCATTTTTAGCATTCAATAAGAGATAGAAGTTAGTTTATTTAACATATTAGCTTGAAATGTTCATGTTTAATGTAGAAATGTTGATAGGTTAGCTTTGTTTAAGCTCTTAGCATGATGATGCATAGGTTTAGTTTAGTATTGTATTGAAGCTACTAGGTGTTAGTTTCAACTTTACTTGCATTACTAACTATTACATGCATACAAGCCTCAAGAAATGAACTTGCCTCTGTGTCTATGCTACCAACCACTTCTACACACAACACTGCTTCCAAATCCTCACACGGTTTGGTGAACCTCTTATGAGATAATGCCCTTTGGAAAGGTGTCAACAAGGATCCTAAAAACCATTTCTCATGTTGACTCTAATGAGTGTCATAAGAAAGCTTATATAACAAAGTCTGAAATGTGCATCATAATCTCTAACACTTTCATCTAAGCTTTGTTTGATGTATTTTAGTGCACTAATACTCTATTGCTCAAATTTAGGTATATGGAATTCAACAAAGAAAGTAGCACGTAACACATCATAGTCCATTTTCGTTTGGTGTGATTCATACTTCCTATACCAACTATGTGTGTGGTTCTAAATTGTTATTGTAAACTGAATAGCCTTTTGATATGGGGTTATTATTCCCTTAGCCCTCCATAAAATTTCACACTCTTACACATGATTTGCTACATATTTTACACCTTGATACTATAGAAAATGAAGGGACATCTCAAAAATATATGAGGGGGTTATTGTTGTGGTTGCTGAGGTTATTGTGTTGGTTAATTATGTCCTTATCCTAGAGTGGGGCCAAATCCTAATCCCGAGCCTCCACTAGGATTTCCTCCACACATTATAGGACCGAACCTCCCAAATCCTATTTTCGTGACCTAGGGATATTTAGAAATACTACCTTGTATCGCCGTAGTAGTGTTGAATTAAAAACCAATCGACTGACCTATTATTCTACCTATAGGAGTACCTCTAATGGGCAGCGCGCCACTTCTCTTTCCTGAATTCATGCTTACTGAATTATTTCCAAAAAGAATCTATCCAAATATGGGAGTTTGTTGCACTACCATATGCATTGGTTTTATCTAGTGAACCTCCTATGTTGATACTAATATCTTCCTTCCTATATCTCCAACCCAACGTGGCAATCCTTGGTTACCTTCTTGTTATTTGTCACTATGATGATATTCTATAACAAATTCAAAATTCCAAACACCAAGTGCAAAGGCTAGGGGTCTATGTTGGGTTAAATGCATGCCAATGGTTATCATCCTTTCCTCATATTAGCTATCCTCAAATGTTGAAGGGTTCCTTCATTGCACTTTCCCAATATCTGAGGGACATGGTCCTGTGGTCCCTCGCCTTCTACAGGATTCTCATCACTTCTTCCCGGGCTCATTCCACTCACTCTTAGAGAATCTTCAACTTCCCTCTCTCATGCCTCATTATACTTGCATAGTATCGCCACTCTATCTCTTTCTTCCATTTGGACTAACACCATCCTTCTTAAACCTACTTCCCCTTTTGTGCGTGATAAGGTTTTATCCTGCCATAGGTAAGTTCACAATCCCCATCCCAATCATTAAGATATTCATTGCTAATGGTAGCACACGTAATTATTATCCTCTTGGATCGTGTAAAAACTATAACTCTTATTCTTATGGACATGAATATGTTGAAATTGTGTACTCCAAGGTATAATTCCGACACCTTCCCACCAATGGTCTACAACACATGTCCATAGTTCATCTTAATCATAGAGTTCTGATAATTTTCTTATCTCCAAACTTGCTTCTTTCCCACCAAATACCCCTATTCTCGCATATAAATCTCAAACTATTCATGTAACTCTAATGGGAAGAAACTAAAAAATGTCTCATATAATGAATCATATAGATTATATTTAACCCATTTATGCACGTCAAAGTTTCTACCAATGTTGTATGTTTGAGAAAAATTTCCTAACCGTCATGTACCCAACGCTCGATATTCTCCAGTGATATTTGGAATGTCATATGCATGCCACATCTTGATGAGTAGAATGAAAAGGTCCCAAAAATGTAACCAAAATGTTGGAGTCATATTCCAACACCTTACTAAGTTGGGCGCGCTATAAATTCACTTAGACAAATATCTAAGCACTAACCTTAAGCATGCGCAACTACTAGGTTCCCTATTTATGTCAATTATCGTGGATTTTTGTTAAGTATTTATCCATTTATCTCATGTCAAAAGATAGTATTATAGTATGATAAGAATAACAAAGATAACATGCAATAAAATAATATGAAAAATCATTAACAAGATTAATAGAACAATCGTACCATGCTCACTCCTACTAATCTTCACAATCCATAATAATTTATCCATAACATAATCAATCCATTACATATACTCATAGTTGATTACATACATGCACGCAACATTCATCCAGTACTTAACACTAGGCACTTACACATATATATCATCACTACTCTTACTATATTTCTAAATTACAAAGGAGTGCAACACCTATTTATATGGTGTGGGAAATTTTCCTTCACCCCTTACATAATTTAATCCTAATAATAGATGTCCTAAATATAGGTTGCATGCCCTTAGACTCCTACTTTAACTCTAACTCATGCTATAAATAGTTGAATCATATGCATGCTTTGTTCCTATATTTAGCTTTTTCCATGTGTCATTCTTTTCCATCTTCACATGTTTTTACCTATAGTTGGTTTTTTATCCTTTCCTTTTCTATTTATGGGCGTTATTGGCTTTCTACAATAACTCTTCTTTCCTAATTTTATCCTCCACTAAAAATTTTTCTAACTCCTGAAACCTCTATGTATATGTGTGAACCATTGCGCACCGATTTCATCATCCCCTTGTGCGCATACCTTCCACATATTGACTTATCTCTATAATTTTTCTCTTCTCACGCTTGTGCTTCTACACTTGGTCTTTAACCTCTGTGTGTGTCTTATACTTATCCACTTTCTCGATACCAAAATTGAGCAAGCTAAACTAAAAATCCCATTCTGGTTGATTTCCCTAGTTTGACTTCCCCATTTGGGGATTTTTTAACAATTTATCAAACCCCAGGGGTGGTTCATCTACCTATAACACCCCAAATTATACACAACCCATCTTCAAAATTAATTTACGTTGAAATTGATTTGGCCAAAGACCTGAAGGAAACCATAGATATCCATACTTGTGACACTCAATTCTCTTAGCATGTGCTTTACATTAACCTCCTGAATATATGCTTCTTGTGCCAAGCTTTAAACTATATGATTACGGAATTCCCTTTAATGGCCACCTAACATCAACCTCCACAAGAATTTTTTTGATATAATCTAAAGCCCCCACAAATACATCTAATGAATGGACCATGGTCATATATAAAAAAATTTCCTCCTATGTTCTCACTCAACCTCCACTGTCTTCTTATTTTTGTGTTGGGACCCCAAGATCCACATATTATTCCACCATTTCCAAATAAGTTGAACTACCTACTCAAAAGTTTTTTCACCACTACCTTGCACCCCACTCACTTCTTCTTTTCATTGTTCCCTCTATTCCCAATATGCATTTTTCGAACTCCTTTCTACGATGAGTTATCTAGATGACAAGTGTCATCTCATTTAAATGTAATTCCATGCTCTGCCACTCTTGAATACTTTATATATTTTAATATGGAGACAATGTGTAATTAACAGGTATATTTTCAATTTCTTGACTTCATGTCTATTATTTACACCCTTTCTAGATTAATTAGATTTGTTATGCAATGCACATCAATAAAAAAGAATGTAAGTTCTAGAGACTAGAAGCTATTATGATAAATTAACTTCCAAAGCATTAATTGAACAAAATAATAATAATGTTTTAGTTCTTTTGATATATGTATACAAGTTCAAAATACACAAAAGAGATACAAAGAGTTGGATATACACAATAGTAAAGGAAGAATTAGGGAAGAAGAATTGGAGAAACTAGAAGTATAGAGCCCGACAAAAGCTTCATTGTTAGAAATGAGACCTGGAAATTTCCTAGTGTAGGACTCGTATGGTCTAGTTAGGATGTATTTAGGATGTATAATATGGTTTTCCCCCTTGTATACAGATCTTGGACACCTTCGGACTTACTCTTTGTGAATTTTGGGTCTTTTGGTGGCATGGAAATGTAATTTTTGTCAAATCGTAATTATCACACACTCTCAATATCATTTGTAACTATCTAAATCACTCAAAAACCCTAACCATAGGTATAATACCATATAATAATGTTAGTATTTGGGTTATGGTGTACCACATATGTCAACACTACTCCAAAGAGGCCTCAAAGCACATGTATTTCTTCACCTAGCATGTTATATATATATATATATATATATATATATATATATATATATATATGAATCTAGTTGGTAACTTAAACCCCTTTGATCATGCTTGATTGTATTGTGCTCTTGTTAGGACTTGGAGCTAATAACTTTATGTACTTGTATGTGATGGAAGCTAGACTCCTAGACATCTTTGAGTGCCTCAAAACCATAGTAGTAGTTACCTTAATAGATGTGCATTAGTTTTAGAAGATTCAGGGAGCCTTGAATGCCTTCTTTGTTAACATTTGCAATGAGATCTCATGAGAGTGTTAGGTTAGTAAATGAGGTAGTGTTAACTTGTTTATATAGGGCTCAAGGTAAAATATTATAGTGAGGATGACCCATGAGCATAAAAATACACAAAAAATTATATTGCATTGAAAATAGAGTTTCAAATGTGACAATTTAGGACCGTATAGATCATTTGGTACTAGATTATACAACCTAACCGAATTGTACGGTTTTGGATAGGGAAAAGGTGAATTAAATCTGAAAGTTGCACAATGATGGTAAGAGCTTTAAATTTATTTTATGGACTTGTATTCAAGATTTTTTAACACATTAGTGTGTAGGAATAAGAAAGTTAGGAAAGAGATGACAAGATATACTGAGTGGGAATATGATGTGAGTTTTTTTCCTAGCTAAGAAGCATAATTGCAATAAGTATTGTCAAAAGGGTAAATTGTTAAATTTGAGTGTCTACATTTCCCCCCTTTAATTATGAAATGAAAATTATATGCTTAAAGGAAAATATACCTGAGTGTGTAGACACACTTTATCTTTTCTTGGATTTTTTTTGTCCATATTTGTTGGTGTTGGCATGCTCCATAATGAAACTTGCAACACAAAGTGTAGTCAATGTCTATAGTAGAAAATTGAATTATAACTCAATAGTAATTGTAGAATTTGAACTTGCATAAAGTGAAATAAAAATTCATAAAACATGGAAATAGTACACCCATTAGATTTGTAAATGGAATATCTTCTCGTTCATTTCTTACAGGTTGGATATTTGGATATTACGATTGTTGGTGTTGAATTTTGCTAAAAATTGGGGTCAATTAGTCCCCAATTGAGATTAAGGAGAATATAGAGTATGTTAGCATAATTTAGCATCGGCATATTTATTGCATTGTCTTTTATTTAATAATGTGCAACATGTGCACTCTAGTCTAGTGACTTGCATTCAATATTGTTATGTTGGATAACATTCAATATTGGTATTAGTAGTAATTACATGTGGATGTGACATGGGTCTTATCATCTCATAGTTGGTGCCTGATAGGGTGTCATGTCTATCCATATGATGCTTTGTCTAATATCTATAAATATTCCAACTCTTGCATTGTTATGTAATCTGATTTCATGATCAATAATATTTTTGAGGCTTCTGTCCCTCTTTGGTCATTGTAATCTTATTCTATTCTATCATTTGGTATCAGATCTATACCATTATTATCATTTGATATTAGAGTAGGTTCTATCCAAGCAAGGTTGAAGAGGATCACTACTGGAGAGGATCCATTGGAGAAGAAGATCTGCATCAAAGGAGAGTCATTGAAGCATCTTGCAACCTCCATTCCTTCTAAGCATCCCTCAACTAAAATTTGACCTATCCACTTATTTGGAAGGTAATTATTTTTATCAGTCATTGGCATAGCCAATTGATCCAACATATTGGTAGAATATTTCAGATTTGGAGATCTTTAAAAAAAAAGATCTTGAAAAAAAAAAAGATTTGTGAAAAAAAAGAGATCTTAAAAAAAGGAGAAAGATCTTGAAAAAAATTGTAGATCTAAAAAAAGAGTGAAAAAAATCAGATCTAAAAAAAAATCAGATTTGAAAGTGGAGGTGTGAAGAATTCGGGAGCAAAGGTTGAAGCAGTCCCGTCAACAAAATTCCAGCAAATATCTCTTATAAAAAAGAACGTAACTTTTTCAGAAAATGTCGGATTGATGTGAAAAAAAAATTGATGGAAAAATAAGGAGGCGCACAACTTTGCAGTGTACATCATCTTCAGATTCGGTCTCTACATATGATGAAAAGTCATACAAGTTGGATCATTTTTACAAATCAGATCTAGCTGGTAAATTGGTAAGATCTCAAAAACAAAGATTCTGATTCTTCTAAAATTTTGTGGGTTTTAAGAAAAATATTGTATGATGCTACTGTCAAAATTTTAGAAAAACCCATATCACAGTTTGTGAGAAAAGGTGAAAACAATATTCAGATTGTTTGTTTGGATCTTGGGAACAAACAGGTCAGTGGTTCAATTCCCACTCTCTCCATATTTATTATTAAATTATTTTTTTGAAAAATTTGGAGAAATTACTAAATTTTGGGAGATTTCCAAATTTAGAAGCTCACCAAACACATTTAGAGTCACTACTAAATTTAGCGGAAAAACACCTATTGGGGGTAAAAATATTTTTGGCCTAAATTGTGTATTTTGTGATTCTGGACCCTTTTTTGTAAAGAGGGGGACACAAAAAAACTTCATTTTGATGTAATTTTGGAGCATTTTGTACTAATCTTGGTGCATAAAGTGCGAAAAAAAAAAAAAAGTGTAAATTTTTTATTTTATGTTTGGTTCTATCACACAAGATCTTTGATCTCATAGTAGCGTTTGGTATATACGGTGCCTCTGGGAAGTGCTTACGGGTGATGTCGTTGCGACTACTACTGCACTTAACACCTAACACAGCTACCTAAACATCATCTAGGCATCAACCCTATAAATCAACGTGGAGTAATAAGGACACAATACACACACATTTGAGCCCTCCCATTTGTTTGTGCTTGCACAAACCCCTCTCCGTATTGTCTACGTGCCACGTACTAAATTATTTCACATGCGTTAACACCTCTTTCCGTACTGACGATTATATTGAAAGGGTGATCTTCTTCCACATACCGATGGGTATATTGGAAGGGATTATATATATAAAGGTTTGGTATATCGGCCTAACGGTATATTGAGAGGGAGACCATAAACCTGGAGTGATAAGAGCCTTACCCTTTGTCAGAAATTTAGATTACAGAAATGGGTACAAAAGCACCAAATTTCTTCTTTCCATATTCACAACTACTTAGAGGAGACAACTATGCTACATGGAAACCAAAGATCAAGATGTTACTTGAGTTTGAAGACCTATGGACAGTTGTAGATGGAACAACAACAAGATCACTTAATGATGGAAGACAACAAGTTCAATTTGACAGGGCCAATCAAAAGGCCAAGTTGATCATCTTGTTTGGTGTAACAAACGATGTGCAACCCCACATTAGAGATGCCACATTGGCCAAAGATGCATGGGATAAGTTGAGCATAGTCTATGAGGCAAAGAACAAGAATTCCATCCTCAACCTACTATCACAACTGCATACTCTCAAGTTCAAGCACAATGAGAAGGTTGAAGTTTTTTTGAGATGAGTTGCTACTTTGAGGGCATCTCTATTGGCATTGGGAAAAGAGATAAGTGATGAAGACCTCGTACTAATTGTGTTGCGAGCACTTCCTCCTTCCTACAGAATCTTTGTGACAACTATCAATATGAGTGAACACACAGTCACCTTTGAGAAGTTGGTCAATCTACTCCAACAAAAAGAGGCAATGAACAATGAAGATCATGAAGATGAGCAAGCACTATCTTCCAATCATAAAGGAAAGGGGAAATTTCAGTCTAATAACAAGAAGTCCCAACAAAATCAAAGTCAACAAAGGGACCAAATTCAACGAGATAACATCAAGAAGTGTCCCATTTGCAATAAAGGGGACATGACATCAAAGATTGTTGGTACAATTCCTATAAAAAGGGTTTATCAAGCAACAAAACCCAATAACCAACAGGGTAACAACAATTCAAATCAAGGGAATTCGAACAACAACAATCAAGGGAAAAAAATGGTAATTGGAAAAGAAAACCCAAACAACAAGGGTACATTTCCGAACATGAGGATGATTCAGATGAAGGACACCACATGTATTCTACTCAATTTGATGAAGAAACCAAGTCCACACAAGATATCTAGTATGTTGACTCAAGTGCAACTCGACACATGACTGGACGCAAGGATTGGTTCTACACACTACGTGACTCACCTAACAAGAACCATGTGTCATTAGGTGATGACTCATCATACAATGTCAAGGGGATTGGAAACATTTCACTACCTCTTGGAAAACATGACTGCAAAATCATAGATGTATTGTATATACATGGGTTGACCAAGAATTTGCTATCACTTAGTCAACTCCTTGATCACAACTTGAAGTTAGATTTTGACAAAGATAATAATGGAGGAAAAGTGTGCTTGATAAGAGATAAGTCAAGAGGTTCCAAGATTGTAGTAAGAGCCTCCAATGTGGGACGCATGTTCCAACTTGATTTTGTCCATGAGGATGATCAAGCTCTAGTGGCCAAAGACACATAATCTGCAGAACTATGGCATCGTAGATATGGTCACATCAGTTTTGGCTATCTCCAAACACTTCAAAAGGGAAACATGGTGAAAGGATTGCCTACACTCAAGCACAACACCGACAAGTGTCACAATTGCATAGCCAAAAAGCAACACAGTACCCTTCCGAGAAAAACACATATAGAGCTAAGGGAAAGATTGATTTGGTGCACATTGATCTTTGCGGGCCCATGCAACCAAGTCATTCTGGATGTCAATACTTCATGCTTTGTGTTGATGACTACTCAAGAAATATGTGGATATATTGTCTAAGAAATAAGAGTCAAGCCTTTGAGACATTTCAGAAGTTCAAAGCACTTGTTGAGAATGAAGTTGGTCACAAGATCAAAACTCTCCACTCAAATTGAGGGGGGGAATTCACAAGCAATGAGTTCAAGACTTACCTGGAAGCTCATGGGATTTGTCGACAAATGCCTCCTACTCACACACCACAGCAAAATGGTATAGTTGAGAGAAGGAATCATACTATCATGGAAATGGTGCGATGTATGATTGATGACTCGGGTTTAACAAATACATTTTGGGTAGAAGCTGCAAGAACTGCAGTCTATTTGTTAAACAGTGCCCACAGTAGCTCTTGAAGGAGTGACACCTCAAGAAGCATGGTCAAATCAGAAACCATCAATTGCACACCTAAGAGTATTTGGGTGTAAAGCTAGCATGCACATACCCAAGAAGAATAGGAATAATTTGGATATGAAAGCCGAGAAACTGATATTCATTAGATATAGTGAAGAAGCACTTGGGTAGTGCATTATAGGATCTCGAAAGCAAAGAAATTATACACAAGTAGGGATGTTGAGTTCTTTGAGAAGAAACAAGCGAGATGCTCCACTCAACGACTCAATAAACATGCAGAATACACCTCTTGTAAAGATAGAATTTAATGTTCTCACCGAAGATGACAGTGTGATGAATTGGATGATGATGAAAACTTGGATCCACCACTAGCCAATGGAATAGCTAAGAAGTTACCTAAATGGTATACTCAATTAATAAGAGATGCAAATTTGGATGAAGCACCTATCACATCATCCAATCTGGACCTAGAACTCATAGTCAAGCTCGTGAAGAGGTCAATTATGCCCTAATGAGCGAGTTGTTGAAAACAATTTGAGCCATCTACAGTTCAGGAAGCCCTATAATCAAAAGCTTGGAAAGATGCCATGGATTCAGAGTATCAGTCAGTGATGAAGAACAACACATGGCAACTTGTCGACCTTCCACCAGGGAAGAAACCCATTGGATGCAGATGGATATTCAAGACTAAGTACAAATCAAATGGGACTATTGACAAGTATAAAGCAAGGCTTGTAGCAAAGGGGTATGCACAACAAGAAGGCATTGATTATGAGGAGACATTTGCTCCCACAGCCAAGATCAAGACAATCAAGATGATCTTTGCTCTAGCTACATAATTTGGTTGGAAAGTCCACCAAATGGATGTGAAAAGTGTCTTTCTTAATGAAAATTTGCAAGAAGAAGTCTATATGACTTAGCCGAGGGTTAGGTAATACTAGGAAAAGAGATGATGGTATGCAGACTCATAAAATCTCTACATGGCCTAAAACATGCACCCCGGGCATGGTACATCAAAATTGATGAGCATCTCATACATCATGGATTCAAAAGGAATCCTTATGACCCCAATATCTACCTCAAAAGCAAGGGGGAGATTGTCATTGTGGTTGTTTATGTTGACGATCTAGTCATTATAGGTAGTTACTGTGAAGATGATCGATGCAAAAAGAAGGATTTTAATCGATCGTTCGACATGATAGATCTTGGGCTCATGCACTATTGTCTTGGGTTGGAAGTATGGAAAAAATATAATCATATCTTTGTGTTGCAGTTGAAATACACCAAGACAACAGCCGAGAAATTTAGGATGATGGAATGCACTCCTATTGCTACACCTATGGAAGCGATACTTCAGTTATCTCATTCCAATCCATCACCACCGGTGAATGCAACTCTCTATCGGTAGTTGATCGGGAGTATAATTTACTCGACATATACTAGACCGGATATCAACTTTGCACAGATCACTATTTATCACACTTCATGCAAGAACCGAAAATATGTCATTGGAAAGTAGAAAAGAGAATACTAAGATATCTAAATGGTACAATTGACCTTGGTCTAGAGTATAAGAAGAACAACATATAGCTCCGGTTTTGTCCTACAAATTGAACGAAGGAGATGTTTTCACTAAGTCACTTGCACATGACAAATTCACACTTTCGTTGAAGAGTTCCTCTCCACTTCATTAGAAACTATGTAAAATTAAGGGGGATGTTAGCATAATTTAGCATATGCATATTTATTGCATTGTCTTTTATTTAATAATGTGCAACATGTGCACTCTAGTCTAGTGACTTGCATTCAATATTGTTATGTTGGATAACATTCACTATTAGTATTAGTAGTAATTACATGTGCATGTGAGATGGGTCTTATCATCTCATAGTTGGTGCCTAATAGGGTGTCATGTGTATCCATATGAGGTTGTCTAATATCTATAAATATTACAGCTCTTACATTGTTATGTAATCTGATTTCATGATCAATAATATGTGTGAGGCTTCCGTCCCTCTTTCGTCATTGTAATCTTGTTCTATTCTATCATTTAGTATCGAGCTATACCATTATTATCGAGTCTTGGTTACTTGAAACCAAACACCAAATGAATTAAAGAAGAGGTACCAATGCACCCCCTTTTTAGTAACTTGGATGTATTACCCTTTAATAATGAGGAAAGGAAAGACTACCTATGAAGAACTTAGCCGCTTCGATGT
Source organism: Taxus wallichiana var. yunnanensis (assembly GCA_018340775.1). NCBI lineage: Eukaryota > Viridiplantae > Streptophyta > Pinopsida > Cupressales > Taxaceae > Taxus > Taxus wallichiana. The sequence continues at coordinate 902,859,846 of CM031235.1, read as the reverse complement.
TTTCCATAACTCCACAAACCATATCATTATATATGTATCTAGGCCCAGTGTAAGATTATATAGACACACGGTATAAAGAGAATGATTACCTCCATTCTCTTCATGTGTGTCATGTTGTTAAGTAAGAGTATGTAATCTACTAAAATATTAAAGGGCAAGGAACCCCATTGCCCCAAAACACCTTTATTTTCAGTTGAAACTAAACTAAACACCAAGAGGAGAAGGAGTGAAATATTGTATGTTTCTATAAAATAATTTGAACTATGTCATATGAGTCTAATATTATGCCAAAAATTTAATTAATGATAAAATTCATAAAATCGTAAATAAAACTAATTTTTTTCTCATGGAAAAAATGTATGGTATGGTTAAGACCATCTATATGATCTTGACCCTTTTGTACAATTTTGACCATGTATTTTTATACCAAAAGTGAATGTTTGAAGTTATTTTTTATTACTTTTCCTTGTGAAATCATGTGGCTAAACTTATGATTGCTTGCTCTTTTGAGGTTCATATGAAAAACCATTTTAAGTATGTGGCTTGAAAGAGTAGATGTGTTCCCATACAATATATATCTGAGAGAAATTGTAGATGAGTGTAGGATGATGAAGAGGTGGCCACCTTGAAGATAATGTATCTACAAAAATAGGGTTGTGCATGGTGGTAACCATGGTGCACAAAGAGACAAACAACCATAGCAATAAGTGAAATAGAGGTGGTGGTGGAAACTAGAACAATAATGTTAGAGAAAATGAATATGTAAAATAATTAGAATAGATACTAAGAAAAATTCAAACAAGCAAGTGCAACAAGATCATGTAAATAATATCATATCAAGGCATATAGCTAAAAACATGGGACACCCATGGTATCACAAGACAATTAAGGCACTTAGGCCACATACAAGAGAATAAATATCACATAAGAAAGCATAGAGCCACAAATATATGACACCCATGATGTCAAAATACAATCAAGACACTCATGCCAAATACAATGAATTAGAAAATTAATAACATAAGTAATTAATAAACATTTCTAACAATTAATAGTGTCAAGTGGTGATAAAAGTAAGAAGCAATAAGAGATCATTTGAAGCAATAAAACATGAGTTAGTCCTATTAGTTTTAAAAACAACATATATATGATATAGGTAATCAATTTTAATGAGGAATTAGAAAGGAACTATAGTGAATTAATGACACACATATAGTGTGGAGGGATGATCCCAAGAGAACAATGTAAACAACCATGGTAGCTCATATTAACATGTATTGATTTGTGTTTTATACATTAAGATAAATATACCTCATGAACATATGTGTCTAAAGATCATAAATTTATGCTATTAATCAAACCATAATGACTAAAAACATATGTAATATAAATGATAACTATGCGAACTATGTTTATAGGTTTTGGTTTTTGTAGTTTTTGTAAATATATGAATGTTTTTGTATTATTTAGTATAACTATGTAAATAAAGAGGGTAGAATAAGAGCTACCTAATGATGGCCTCGTGAGGAGGAGAAGCTTGGCTAGGATAAATGAGAGGCTTGAACCTCAAGTGTGCTAATGAATAATGTTCATATGCAAGTAGTACCATGTTAGTATCATGTTCCATAGGAACCCAAGAAGTAGAGAAAGGTGGATTATATCCATGAGAGACAATGTGTAATAGAATATATTTGTGTGAGGGGCTCACCAAGTGAGAAACATGATATATGATATGTACATTAGTATACCTATGAGTAATCCTAGGTGGGTGAGAGACACTAAATGTAACATGTGTGCCAAGATATTTTTGATAAGACTTGGGAGGGTGAGATTCGCTAGAGATAACATGTGTGCTAGAATTCCTATTAGGATACCTAGAAAAAGGAACTGTAGAAGAATGACAAGATAAAATGGGAAGAATATCCTAGAAGGAATGATAAGAATATTGTTCCAATCCAAAAATATATTAGATGTTAATAGATCATCACATTCAATGAGATGAAAGCAATTCAACAGAATAACTTTTAAAAAAATCTTTGCAAAAAAATAACAACAATATCATATATTATATCTCATGGAACTCTATGTAGTACAATGAGAAGGGGCCTTACTTATATAGGCAAGGAAGATCAATCTAAGAACTAGTCAAGGCCATAGATCAAGCCATAAATCAAGGAAAGAACTAGACAAGAAAGAACTAGTCAAGACCATATATCAAGGAAAGAACTATACCTAACAACTAGATAATATCCTCCTAATATCTAAATAATATAAAATAAATATCCACACATAAGTGGGTGAGGATAAATAAAATAAAACTTAAATAAATTACCTAAGTGAACATGAGCTAATGTAAACAACCTACTCTAACAAATCCTCATAAGGAATACCTAAAATTGTGACAAGTTGTTGTTAGTGAGAACTCAACACCTTGATGTAAAATAGAAGGGACAACCCTAAGAGTGTGTAACCAAGGTATACCTAACAACACATCATTTGAAATAAGAGTGGAGGCATCTAGGATTGGAACTTGAGCAATAACATGACCAATAATGGTGGGTAGAATAATATGACCATAAGTAGAGTTAACATTGTGTGTAATGTGTTTCTTAGAATAACCAAGGGATTGAAGTAGCTTAAAATTTCATATATTATCCTTTTTATGTGGATCCACCAAAACATTATGGATATAAACTTTATTAATATATGCTCGAATGTATCTCGGTATCTGAAATAATGGTTTCATCCAAATAATAGTCATCAAAGGTAATGACCGGAGCGAGAAAGTGGTGTAGGAATAATAGTTTCAATCATCACATCTCCCGGTGGTCATAAGAAGGTGGGGGTGGTACCACATGATTAGTATTATGCACTTTATAAGTATATTATTTAGATTCATGGTGAGGTAATGTGTCATTAAATATTTTCAGCTGTACATTATCATTAGTAGGGTTGGAAGATTAAGTGGGTTCATCCCATTCAATTTCTTTGCATCAATAAGATTTGTATAACATGTTTTAAATTGATATATATATTAATGAGATGACCAATACATCACTGATAATCACAATAGAATTAAGTGGGTTCATCCCATTAATTTTTTAACTTTGTGCATGAAACTATATAGTAGAATTATACTTGCAGAAATATAACAACATAAATGAATAATGCACAAAAGAAGACAAGACAAGATTTAACGTGGTTCACCCAATGTGGGCTACATCCACCAAGAACTTGCTCATATTTTATTATCAACAAGAGTAAAACAACTCTCACAGTCTTCTCTCAGTTATGAACTCACAACAAAATTCCAAAGATGCTAAACCACATCTAAACCACAATTGACACCCAATTGCATAACCTTGATCACTCTTGATCACCTCTTGATCATTAAGACTCAAGACCTCTTGAACACTCAAGATATCTTCAAGATACCCTAACACCTCTATTTATAGGATTAAATCCTCTTAAGAAGTCCTAAAGCTGACCCTAGAAGTTTGAAAGTCACGATCTTTCAACTTCCCATGGCTGGAAAAATAGTCCCGACATTAACAGCCAATTAACAACATGTTAACAACAACATCGCATAGCAAATGACATGACACGACACACAACAACATCACAAAAATGACTACAGAATGCTCCTAAAGTCTCCAAACTTAACCATTTGAAGCTCCAACACTTCAACACTGATTCAAGAAGACCAAAAATAGGCTCCACACCCCAACAATCTCCCACTTGGAGACTATTTCCATTGAGCAAAGTTCTTAACCCTTCATTATCAACCATGAAGGCCAATCAAAGTTGAACACAACTTCAACTTCTCCCTTGTGACCACCTTGGTCATCATATCCATAGGATTATGGTATGAATCTTTTCCAGCTTCAACTTATCTTCTTCCAAAGTTGTCTGATGAAATGATATCTCAGCTGAATGTGCTTCGTCCTAGAGTGGAAAGTGGAGTTCTTCGCCAAATGAATAGCACTCTGACTATCACTTGTGTAGTCTCCCAACTTCCTACTTATGACCCAACTCATCAAGCAACTGTTGTAGCCAAATCATCTCCTTGCTTTCCTCTGTGGTAGCAACATACTCAACCTCTGTGGTTGACAAAGCCACAACCTTTTGTAACCATGAAATCCAACTCACCATTGTATCACCAACCATAAATACATAACTGTTGTGCTCCTCCTACTGTCCAAATCTCTGCCATGTCTGAATCTACATATCCACGTAATGTAGTGTCTGATCCACCAAAACACAATGTTGCTCCCATGGTCCCTCTCAAATACCAAGGATCCACTTTCTTGCTACCTAGTGCTCTCTACCTAGATCACTCATAAACCTGCTCACTACTCCCCTTTGCATGGGAAATGTCAGGCCTAGTGCATACCATAGCATACATCAAGCTACCAACTGCTGATGAGTATGGTACCCTAGACATCTGGATTCTATCCTCCTCAGTCTTGGGACTCTGCTCCTTTGATAATTTAAAGTGACCTGCCAAAGGAGTACCAACCGGTTTAGCATCCTGCATACTAAACCTCTCCAAGACCTTCTTTATGTACTCTTCTTGAGATAATACCAGCTTCCTCTCCTTCCTGTTTCGAGTTATTCTCATACCAAGGATTTGTTTTGCTGCCCCCAAATCCTTCATAGCAAAGGAGTCACCTAGCTACTTCTTGAGTACCTTTATTTCCTGCATGTTCTTCCTACAACAAGCATATCATCTACATACAGGCACAAAATAATATAACTACCATCAAGAAAATTCTTGATGTACACACGCAATGGTCTGAGTGACACCTGGAGTAACCTGCTCCTACATAAAACTATCAAACTTCATGTACCACTATCATGGAGCTTGTTTCAAGCCATACAAGCTCTTCTTCAATTTGCACACTAACCTCTCCTTCCCTTTGACCTCATAACCCTATGGCTGCTGCATGTACAATTCCTCCTCCAACTCACCATGAAGGAATGCAGTCTTCACATCCAACTGTTCTAAGTGCAGGTCTTCTACTACAACTAAACCAAGAATAGTCCTAATAGAAGTCATTTTAACAACTGGAGAAAAAAATTTCATCAAAGTCTATACCTTTCTTCTATGCAAATCCTTTGACCACCAACCGGGCCTTGTATCATTTCCTGCCTCCATCTTCCTCTTTGATTCTATACACCCACTTGTTCTGCAATGCTCTCTTTCCCTCGGGTAGCTCCACCAGATCCCAAGTCTGTTTTCCATAAGAGATCTATGCTCTTCATCCATGGCCTGCTCCCACTTCTTCCTGGCATCCACCTACACTGCTTCCTCAAAGCACTCTGGCTCTCCACTATCAGTGAGCAATAAATAATTCAAAGATGGAGTAAATCATTCAGGTTCCCTTCTTACCCTAGAAGACCTTCTCACCTCAGGAGTTTGGGGTTCTGATGAGTAGGTACTGAACTGGTTGTGCTCGGAACATGTTGTACTTGAACCGGCCCTTGGACACCTTGTTGTCCATAATGTCCTCTAACACTGTGTATTCTTTCTTTGATTCCTCTTTTTGTTCCTACTAATTGATCTTTATACATGATTTTTCATTAAAGACAATATCTCTAGACCAAAATATTTTCTTGTCTTTAAGACTCCAAACACGGAAACCAAAATCATCTTCACCATATCCAACAAAGGTGCATTTCTCAGACTTAGCCTCTAACTTGGTCCTATCATCTTTATCAATGTGAACAAATACCTCACATCCAAATACTCTAAGAAATGAGTAATCAATTTTCTTACCAGACCAAGCCTCCTCAGGTATACCTCCATCCAAGGCCATAGAGGGTCCTCTGTTAATCAGATAAATAGTTGTGCTTACCGCTTCCACCCAAAACATGAGTGGCAGCCCCACATGTAACCTCATGCACCTAGCACACTCCATGATTGTCCTGTTCATTCTCTCTGACACTCCATTTTCCTGTGGAGTATTTGGAACCATTCTTTTCTGCGGATCCCATTTACTTGAATAGTAATCAAGAAATTCATTGCTGCAATATTCCCCTCCATTATCCGACCTGAGACATTTCAACTTGAGACTTGTTTCATTCTCAACCAAGGCTTTCCATCTTTTGAAAGTTTCAAACACATCAGATTTCTTTCTAATGCAATATACCCAAAATTTTCTAGTTGCATCATCAATGAAAGTGACGTAATAACATGAACCACCAATAGAGTTTACCTTAGCTGGCCCCCATACATCTGTATGCACTAACTCCAACTTACCCTCCTTCCTGGTAGGTCCAACCTTGAGGAATCTCACCCGCTTTTGTTTCCCATAAACACAGTCCTCACAGAAGTCCAAATCTAACTCCTTTAATCTAGGAAACCTTGTCCTTTATAATCTGCATGCCCTTATGACTCATATGACCAAGTCTCTGGTGCCACAAAGTTGCATCTCCATCTGCAACAACTAAATTACAATAATCAGCACCACTTGGTTAAATACAAAGTACCATTTTTCTTACCTCTTGCAACCACAAGAGCTCCCTTGGTAACCTTCCAAGAATCCACTATAAAACTAACCATACACCATCACTACCCATTGTCCCGCTGATATCAAGTTCCACCTCAACTTAGGCACATGCATGACGTCCTTAAGTAGCCATGTGTTCCCATTCTACATTTTCACCCGAACACAACCTTTCCCTACTATGTTGCATGGTTCATCATCACCAAGATATACATGTCCAAAATCACCTTGAACAAAATCAGTAAAGTAATGTCTATGTGGGGTGGCATGGAAAGAAGCCCCTGAATCTAACACCCAAGATTCAAATATTATCTAAAGAAAGAATTAAGGCATCTTGACAAACATCACCTATTGCCAAATTTACCTCTTTAGTTTCCTCCTTCTTCTTCTTATCCCAAGAGCCCAACAATCTTTCTTAGCATGACCAACCTTCCCACAGTGCCAACATTCTAACTTACTCTTGGACTTTGACCTTCCATGATCATTCGACTTCCCATGGTTACCTTTCCCTCTATTCTTTTGTCTCCCTCTGCTCTCCACCATCAAAGCATTTCCAGAAGTAGAAGAATCTCCGGTGCTCTTCCTTCACATTTCCTCACTTAGGATCACACCTATTACATCCTCAAACTTCAGCTTTGAGTTATTAGAGACTAAATTACTTACAGCCATAACCAAGTTGTCCCAACTATCTAGTAAGGAGCACAAAATCAACAAAGCCCTGACCTCATCATCAAAGTCAATTTTTACCAAGTTTAACATACTCACAACCATATTAAATTCATTCAAATGATCAGCAACAGAACCATTCTCAGACATCTTCATATTAAATAACTTTTTCATCAAAAATATTTTATTAGAGGCAGAGGGTTTTTCATATAACTTCCCCAATGCACTCATGAGACCTTCTGTGGTCTTCTCCTGCGATATGTTGAAAGCAACCAAAGATGCAAGGCATAAATGAATTTCCCCAAGCACCTTTCTATCTAGCAACTCCCAATCCTCATCTGACATGGTTGTAGGTTTCTTTGCTTTTCTAGCCAAAGGAACATGGAGGTCCTTCTGATATAAGTAATCCTCCATTTGCATCTTCCACAAACCAAAGTTCTACCCATTGAACTTCTCAACCCTCGATCTTCCCTCATCTACCATAGCTCCCACTCAAGCTAAACTTTCCCTGTGATTTACAACTTCAGCAAAAAACCACCAAAGCTCTGATACCAATTGTTAGGAATTAGAGAACAAATATGCGGAAACAATTCCTCAAACCATAGTAGTAGGAAACTATATAGCAGAATTATACTTGCAGAAATATAACAACATAAATAAATAATGCACAAAAGAAGACAAGACAAGATTTAACGTGGTTCACCCAATGTGGGCTACGTCCACCAAGAACTTGCTCATATTTTATTATCAACAAGAGTAAAACAACTCTCACAGTCTTCTCTCAGTTATGAACTCACAACAGAATTCCAAAGATGTTAAACCACATCTAAACCACAATTGACACCCAATTGCATAACCTTGATCACTCTTGATCACCTCTTGATCATTAAGACTCAAGACCTCTTGAACACTCAAGATATCTTCAAGATACCCTAACACCTCTATTTATAGGATTAAAATCCTCTTAAGACATAATGTGTTTGTATATCATAAAACCATTGCAAGAAAAAAATTTACGCCTCCTAAGGAAAATCATGGAGAGTAAGATGTCATGAGAGGAATAGTCAAAACAAGCCACGTGTAATTATCAAAGGTACTCTACAAGATCACTCTTAACATCAAAAATAAGTAGCTTGTGAGAAAAGTATGAGAGGAAATGGATAAGAGGTTACTCTAGGTGTGAGTGGCTTATGAAGAAATTAATTAGAATAAATGTTATGAGAAGGAACAGATGTATCTTGTTTTAATTGCAATATTTCAGCTTTTAAAGTAAGAACAAGGGTTTCAAGAGTTTGTGTTCTAAAGAAAGAGACATGAGAACCACTATGATTACAATTTCTAATATAAGTGGATGTAGGGATAGAAATGGATACATTATGAATTATGTTATTTGGTTCCCCCATCAATGTAAGCATAGAAAAAATAATAACATTATATGTCTCTTTTTTATATTGAAAGGTTTTCTTAAGCTACTCTGGGTAGCATATAGAAGGATATCAATATGGCAAGTATTATCTTGTAAGAAATGTTCCATTTATTATGGCTCATCATTATTAAGGGCATGGGAATTATTTTCAAGGTAAGCATTAGATCCTTCACCATGTACATGATTACAAATAATATTCGAACAAAAGTAGCAAAGGTTTTGATGATAGAATAAGAGCCAATAGTAGGGGCCATTGTGCAGGCGGTGTGTGTTGACATAACGAGAATAATATCTCATGGTTGTGGAATACGAGAGAGCCTCTAGGCTTAAGTAAAATATTTTAAACAAGATGAGGATTAATCATGATGATAGATAAAAATACAATACATGCCAAGAATAGATGACAATAAGACTATATACAAGATAAAATGCAAACAAGAGAAAGAAACAAACAAAAACTAAAGTGCAAATGTCATACCCCATTATGTCTATCTTGGATGAATGGATTTTTTTCCCACTGCAGATGAAATTGTGTTGGTTATCATGTTTGAATTGATTAAAATATAAATGGTTATGTTTATTTATTAATCATGTTGATTTCATTATCTATAAGGTTTATAATGATGGCTTGATTTTATTTTGTAAGGTTGCTTCATTGATCAATCTTATACTTATGTACTTATTTTCACTTCTGCAACTATGTGCAGTCAATTGATTTTATGATCCTAGTAATGTTGACTATTTGCGAATACCCTTTGGAAAACAAAGGTATATTTGATAATCGGGTCATAGACCTAGGCTCTTATTTAAGTATTATTATAAAAATCCATTACATGGTCATTCAAACCAATGTTGACTAGTTCAAAAATGATTAAAAATCTTGTAATGTCGATGATATATATATATATATATATATATATATATATATATATATATATATATATATATATATATACACACACACATATATACATATATATATATATATATATATATATATATATATATATATATATATATATATATATATATATCATATATATATATATATATATATATATATATATATATACATATATATATATGCATATATATGCATATATATATATATATATATATATATATATATGCATATATATATATATATATATATATATATATATATATATATGCATATATATATATATATATATATATATGCATATATATACATATATAGATATATATATATGCATATATATATGCATATATACATATATAAATACATATATATGCATATGTATATGGTTTATACATATATGTATAGATGCATATAGCTTATTCTATAAATCTTATTGGATATTTTTAAATGTGGGAATGTGATTAAGGTCGAGATATTTTTAAATGTGGGAATGTGATCTTAGGGTGAGTCCCCACCAGAGCCCCGAGCTCGTATCAAGTTGAGCACTCACTAGCCACCCGATCTAAGTATAAATTGGAAATGGCCACATCAGCTAATGTGCTACCAAAGGTGCAAGTTTTAGGTTATTGATTTAATCGATCTCTGATCGTTGGATGGTGGATAACTTCCCAAACGGATGGCAGAGATTTTATGTAAGTAGGTGGTAATGCCAAAGTTAACGGATGACGAGAATAGAAGGGAAATAAATATGATTTTGGGAAAAATATGGTACAATATCATTTAAGGAATTTAATACAACTTCATAACCCTCGAGAGAAGTGAGAAGCTTCTCGAGGAAGCTACCACCGAGCTAAGTGGTTATTTTTGTGTTTCATTTTTCATGTTGGTATTTTTGGCTCGCCATGTGAGCTCTGCATGCAAATTTGATCATGGCTATTTTTGGGCAATCTGTTATGGGACCTTTCATGTAAATTTTGACTCCAGTTAGTTTCTGAGGAAATATATAAGGCCAAGATATGGATTTATTTGAGCTCGTGTGCCATTTGGAATATATTCTTATATATGGTTTTCTTGTGAGGTTTTGGAATATTTATAGGAAGAAGAGAAAGCGCACTCGTCAACTATGAAAGGGTTGATAAGAAAAAAATATGCAAATGTCTACTTGGCATGAGATTGTCTTCCGCTCATCTTTATCATTTATAGCATTTATATATTTTAATGATCGAATGGAGAAAATCATTTTTTATGTGCTATTGTTTTCTTCATTGATGACTTGGTAATAGGTATAGCTTAGATCTAAAGTTGAACACATTTTTTGAATGTTTTCCTAGCTTTGAAGGCTCTGTCTATATATATACTTATATGCGATTATTTCTTTTATTTGCGTGTGGTCGAGCTTATTCAAGTCATTCGATAATATGGCCATGATTCTAGTAAATGTGATTAACTAGAGATGTATACCTAGCTTACGTATATCATGCATGCGTGTAATTTCATATTGTGTGTGTGGTTGGGTTATTGTTAGGTCATATGATGGCTCGACTAATTATTCTTGATATATTATTTTTAGACTTTGATACTAGACTTGCTCTCTTGGATTGTTTTTGGATTTAATGAATTTTAATGTTTTAATGTCGATGATATCAAGTTATTCAAACACCCAGTTTTGTGTTTCAGTTGTTAAAGGTTTTGATTAATGGATTTTCTTTATCTTTCTTCTCGAATAGCTATTTTGAGAATAGTAATGACTTAGGATTCGTTTGATTTTATCTTACCTATAACCGAGTCATATTTTTGGGTTTGGATTTCTAGTGTTTATTTCATCGGGATAATCATTGTGTTTATATATTTGGGAATCATTCAGTAAAAATCTAAACCCAAAAAATTGTTGTGGTATGTGCATATCGAGATGGATTCCGGCAATTGTGGGTTGTAGTCACCCAATTTTTTTTGTTTATGTTATTGTTATTTGATGGGGGCCACAGGGTTCACCCAATTCAAAGGAATTTATTGTCTCTTCGACCCTTTTCATTAATGGCTTACCTTTCCTTGAAATGACCACTCAAAGGTCAATGTATCATAGGACTTCTTAATTCATACTCAATTTGATCCTTAGAATTTTGTAATAATTTTTGATAACAATTATGTTCTGATCCTTAGCATTTTGTAATAATTTTTGATAACAATTATGTTTTGGTTCAGTCAAACCAAAAGAGTGTGGAAGCATTCGGGCTCAAGGGAATCTTTGGGGACTTAGTCTGAATGAATATTTATCTAAACCGACCCTTAGGATGGGTTGAATCCTTTATCTCAACTACTATGAATACTTAAGGATTCTATGGAATGTGTTGAGGATTTTTGGATTAGTTAAGGTAGTTTTGATGATATTAAGGTTTTTTTATATACATTACTATCACGAAAATAGTGCTTGTACATTATACATCAGTGAAAAATTATTAATGTGTTTCGTATAAGTTAAAGGTATTAATTATCTGATAAATAATTATTATCAAAGCAGGGAGTTGTCTCCTATTATAATTATTATTATAAGAATTGATTTGTTTTATACTCTTCTTCTAGAGCTAGTGTTTGAACCTTGAATGAAGGTTATTTGGATTAAATGATTGACTCTTTGACTTATCATAGTGATATATGATAATGGTAAAAACATGATTGAATGTTTGGGTATAAGGTTTATTACTTGCTTAATTTTAATCAATAAGACCGCTTGGGTATAAATGACATAGTGGTTATGTTTTGAATTTGATATTCATACTTGTGATCTGATAGTAATCTAAATTTTTCTTTTAATTATTTTGATTTTGATAAATCATTTGTTCCTTTTAATGGATTATGAAAGAAAGGAAAAAGGAATAAAAAGGGAAAAAGATAGGTTTTATCTTTAATGAATTTCAAATTATGTTGATTAGCTGAATTATGTTCATTGAAATATTTTAGTGCTATAAATCATAAAGATAAGATGGTTAATTTTTTCATGCCGCTTATTTCAAAATGACAGGTTGCTAACATTTTTTAAGATAGAAAAATTTAAGTTTTATCTCGAGGATGATTTGTAAATGGCTATGTTGATTTCTTCTTGTTTATGATTAAAAGATGTATTCATTACTTAACTGTTGTAAAAGTGAGCTTGTGCTTTCTTTGAATAATCTATTGAAGGCATTATGGCCTCTCGAGAGATTTTGTATAATTTTTGGGAAAAGAAATAAAAGTTTAATATTCAATTTTTTGATACTATTGTAATAAAGATATTGGTTGCTCATGTAAATTATTCAGTTCCTTATTTCCGTTATGAAATTAATTGCGCAATTGACTTAATCAATCTGATCACATAAGATAGGTATTATCATAATGTTGATTAACAAAAAAGTATGAATAATACCCTTAATTGTAATAGCTTTAAATGTATTAAATGAACTAAATCTATGTGAAGGATGTGAGATATAAGTTATTGAAACAAATGAATGTAGTTAATTATTTTATAGTTGTATGATTAAACTCTTGTATTATGGTAAATGAGTAATGGTCATTTATTATATAGTCATAATTATGTAAACATTATGATTATGAATGATTGTATTGCATCCAGTTGTTGAGTTTGATTATTTAGTACTTAAGCAATTAAAACGACAATGTCATAATTTAATTAAATTGGGGATTATGTTAATAATGCACTCTATTGCCCTGATTATATTAAGATGCTTAATAAATGTACATATATAATCTTAAGGAATTGATTACGAATAATTATCATAACTAAGTTATGGACCTTAGGATCGAACAATTATTGAGACGAAATATCATTGCATTATGAAATTTAAACTGTTATTATAAAACTAATTCAATGTGGTGAATAAGTTACGAAAAACTTAATACATGGTACTCAACAGACCAACTTCAGATGGTTGTTGTAGTGCAATGTTCATCGAATGACACATTTCATTCAATGAATATTGTCATACAACAATTAACCCAAATTATCCCTTGAGATCCATTTATTACACATGTCGTAATCAATAAGGAATTGGGTTGTGCTAAGGTGCAAAGGTTGTCTTTCCCATTTGGTCTTGTTACCTCTGTACCAACTTATAATGGTTATGGGGGAGAAATTGATTGTGTAATGATGCAAGTCGTTATGTGAGCTATTTCTCTCCCATAGGAAACCTAAGTTGTACAATCATGCTTCTTCACACTGGATGAACAAGTTTTGTATCTTGTGCGTAACTTGAAATTGATTTATCTTAAACAATTGATTCAATTATGATAATTGAACTAAGTGACATGATGATGGGACATGTTTTGGAGACGAATGTACAGTCTAGAAATAGAACATGTAACGCATGACTCATAAACTTTGGCCAAAGTAGTGTATGTCATTACATTGTCAAGTTCACCTAGTTCTAACTAAAGTGTGAGATGTCGATGGGATTTGATTGAATGAATTCTAGGTAGACACTTAGAGAAACACTTGTAAAATCAATGCCAAGAAGGGCACTAAAGGGTATACATTGTATCAGACTCAAAAGAGTATCTTATGGGGGATCATTGAATCCAGTTGACCCATAATTATGCACATGCTTAATTGATTTGTTATTTGAAGAATTGTAATTATAAGATGCAAAATTTAGATGTTAGTTTCTACATTTAAATAGGTGAAGGCATATATTTAATATGGGAATTTTACAAGAAAAATCCTATAATTATGATGTTTGGAAAGAGGTTGTTATAGAAAACCTTTATCAAACAAGCTTCTTGCAACCTCATATTGGACCAAATGAAGAATGGGTTTGAGTGACACTCTTATTGGATCTAGATGAGAGATTGATTCTTTTTTATTTATGGCTACTCCAATATATTATGAATGGAAGTTCATCCAAGCTACGAGCAATGTGAATTTATTGATGATTAAATGATTGGATGAATGAATGGATTAGTGATTGAGTGATCAATTAGACAACATAATGGTATGCAAGAGTGATTTCAAATGGAAATTTGATAGATTAACACTAAAATTCCTCAAGCTTCTAATGATGATTTGAGAGGAATGGATATTCTTATTTATAGATGCAAAAGAAGCCATGGATTGAGGAAGGTGGAATTGAATGAGTTGCAGAGCTATTGATTTCATTTTCCTTATTTATCATGGTTGATTTATTTTGTGCATTTGGCTCTTTGAATGAGAAATAAAGAGGCTTTATTTCAAATTAGTTGGCTCTTGAATTATTCCAAATTATGTATGCATATTTTCTTCCATGTTTGTAGGATTCTATAATTTGAGTGGGATGATTATTTAGCTTCAGTGGGTTGTCTAGTGAAGTGGAGATGAGTGGTAGGTGAGTAGATAATTGATTTATATTTATTTAAATAGCTAATTAAATTAGCCAAAGGGGTGTATATTGTATAGTGAGTGTAATAGAATTAATTAAATTAATTCTAAAAGTGGGATATGGGTGAATAATGAACCAAATATTATTTGTGAATGTTGTGTAACAATTATGGGAGGATATGGGTGTTTTTAGAGGTTATAATGCATAATGGGTATTTTTAGGGTGTCTACATTTTCCCCTCTTTAAATTTTTATTATGAATTAATAGAATTTTAAAGATAGTAGATGCGTGTAGATAAATAAATGAATGATAAAGAAGTGTTTTGGACTACCTAATTTTCCTCATAATTTAGATGCCCCAACGGATCTAGATTGTACCAAAGGATTTCCCTCGAGCGGATAGGTGACATGACAAAGTGGTGGCCATCCGCTTGATGAGAGGAATAAGAGATTGTCGTGTGAGGGACGAGAAAAATGGGCTCGAGAAAATAAATAACATGGGGTTCAATGGCTAGAATTAGGGTTTAAGGATGGTAACTAGGGTTGGAAGAAGGGTTAAATAAAAGGGTGGGTTGGTAGTAAAAATCATTAGTCATTAGTGATTTTCACATAGTTATTATGTCATGGATGTATGTCATTTTATTCATGATTTGATATGTTGTTGAGTTGATGATGGTAGATGATATATGATAGACATATGATGATGATTGTTTTATTTTTTATTTGATATTGATTGTGATGAAATGATGATGGGATTGACTTTACTCGTAGCTTTATATTCCATTCAAACTTTGTAAGTGATATCATCCTGATTTGATTTTGCACAATATAATTTACATCATGATTATTAAAGAACCATGATGAGTAACTCATTATGTATGTAAACACACACACACACACACACACACACACACACACACACACACACACACACACACACACACCGCAAATAGAAAAATAAAAACAAACCCAATATACACAGTAAATGTATGCACCATGGCTACAAATGAACCAAGATGACAAACAATAAACTTGTAATTGGTCAACAACTAACTAAGAAAAGTAACAATGTAACACAAATTTACATAAAGACATTTAACTTTGTCCCTAATGTGTTCCACAATGATGATTAATTGATTTGTTTTTCCCCAAGCAAGGATGCATGTAAGGGGTAAGATGATTCAAGATTGATTGGTTCATTTCCCACAAGAAATTATAAATGCAAGGGATAAAATGAGATATGAGGTTTCCCAAGAAAGGATACATGTAAGGGATTTGGATTAGTTTGTTTTGATGTTTGTAGGATATTTGGAATGACACCAGGATAGGAGTCAATGTGTTGATTTTTGGTTTTTTTCAAATGTTTAGGTTTTTGGATGGTTTTAATTTTTTTGTAGATTTTTGCTTGGTTTTATAAGTTTTTACTACTTTTGGAAAATATTGTTGTTTTTTTATATGTTTTTATTATTTAGATTTTTAGGGATTTTCAAGACATGTAGGTGGATGTTTGATCTAACAATAATATCAAATGAGGTTATATTAGTTGATTCAAGACCCACCCAAGAAAACGTAATAATTTAAAATAATATTATTAAGGGAGATATATAAGTAGATATGGAGAGTATAGAAGATGGAAAATGTCCTAAATACAAGGAACAAGTGACAGAAAGTGATTTGGGATGATATGGTAAGAGGAATATGATGGATAAGATATATAAGTGGATGTGCCAAAATTCCCCAACATAAGGGATACCCATGGATGATTCAAGAATAGAATATTTTTAGATGAACTACATTCATGGGCTCTTTAAGCTCTCGTCCATATTTAGTGGATAACGTGTATGCTCTAGATCTGAATTTCGTAGTGATAACGTAAGGACCAATCAATTAGGTTCAAATTTTCATTTCTTTTCTCACTCCTTCGTTGTGTTTTTCTGAATTTTTTTTTAGTACAAGCTTATTGATCTCAAATTGTCTGGGTTTTATCCATTTGTTGTAGTTTTGGTGAAGTTGATTATAATATACATTTAGATGATATAATGCATTAAGCCTCTTTCATATAGGAGTTCAAGTTTAGAAAGACAATCTTGTTTTTATTCATATTCATTGATCAAATATTTAAGGTATATACAAAGTGATTGGATCTCAACATTTATGGGTAATACAACTTCAGATCCATATATGAGTGAAAAGAGAGTGGCTCCTATTGGAGTACGAAAAAGATGTGTGATAGGCTTAGAGGGTAGGATAGACTTGTGTATGCCAATTGTGACCATGTTTATCAACATTTTTTCCAATATGGATTTGAGTTTTTATTGGATGCTTCATCTTGGCCATTACATTGTGGATAATATGGAGTGGACCAATGGAGGCATATATGGAAGCATTTGGCTAGCTCTTTAACGATTTTATTTTTAAATGACGTACCGTTATCAGTAACAATGGAGGAAGGGATGCCAAAACAACATATGAGATGGTTAAATATGAACTTGGAAATATTAGTACCAGTGACATAAGTGAGAGGCATGGCCTCTACCCATTTGGTAAAATATTTGGTTACAGTGATAATGAATGTATGGCCATCATAAGGATGTGGGATTGATTTTTCCTATAAGGTCGAGCCCCCATTGGGAGAAAGGCTAAGGTGTGGTGATCAGTTGAAGAGCTTGTGAAGGTGCATGAATGATATTTCCATGTTTTTGGCATGTCAAACACTTCTTGACAAAATTACATGCATCAGAATCCATAGTGGGCCAATAATAACCCACATGCAAAATATTTTTCACTAAAACCATGTGCAACATGTACCTTGACTAGAGTTTGGTGTGTTTCATCTTGATTGAGACATCTTAGGAGATTTCCATCATACCTCTTTTCGATATAAGGTGTCAAAAAGGATGGTGTGATATGAAACATGTTTTGTTAGGGTTTGTTTGTGTTGGGAATTCATAGTTTCAAGGAAAGTTTGATTGTCATGGATGAAGGTGTAGATATCATGATACCAAGGGTTTTTAGGACCAACTATTTCACATATCATGGTTGATTCAGGAAAATAGTAGGCCAGAACTAGAAGGTGTTCTATGAGAAACTTGTTATGTGTTTGATTAGGATCGAACTCAAGAAGGGATTTGATAGTCATCATTACATCCCTTGACTTGTTTTGTGTGCAAGGAACTTGTTCAAAAGTGATAATATGAAAATAACCTTTAAGACTATCAACCATGAGCTTTTAGGGGACTAACTTTTCATCCTTGACTTGATATTCATCGGTGACTTGTTTGATGATCAATAGGGAATCACCATAAATTTTAAAATCCTTGAGATTCCATGAAATAGTGAATTTCAACCCATATATGAGGGATTTTATCAACAATATTTTTGGTGTAGGGGAATCCTAAGAGGAAATATTTTAAATGACATCATCATCAGCATGAGTAGTAGAATACCAGCTCCTAACCCATGGATATTACAAGAGCCATCAAAAATAGATTCTAAGAGGGAATTGCATCAATATACAAGAGTTCCTCATATGAAAATTCAAAGTGAAGAGGTTCTAATCCTGGTAGGTATTTCCTTTCCCTTGATAGATTTTTTATTGATTAACTCTATATCAAATTCACTGAGTAAAATAACCTTTGGCTAGATATTCTTCCTATTAGGACATGTCTGGATAGTAGATACTTGAGTGGATCTACTTTTGTGATAAGCTTAGTTATATGATTGAGAAAATAATGATGTAGCTTGTGAAATGTGAAATCCACTATTAATAATACCTTCTCAACTTGGGAGTATTTGAGTTCATGATCAATCTTGAGTTCCTACTGAGATAGTAGATATCATGTTCTTGTCCCTGATCATTATGTTGCACTAGTAATGATCCTATTGCATATTCTTTGGAAGATGTATAGAGAAGCATTGGTATTTTTAATAGGTGGCATGAGTACTAGAGGAATTGATAGATATTATTTCAATTTAAATAAATACTATTGACATTCTTGATTCCATTTAAATTGTACATCCTTTTTAAGTAACTGATTGAAGTGGTGGCACTTGTCTTTCAGTTGTGAGATGAAATGTCTTATGGATTGTATTTTTCCTTGAAGACCTCTTAACTATCTAAGATTGTGTAGAGGAGGAATTTCTATGATATATTTGACCTTTGCATGCTCAAATTTTATACCTCTCTATGATACAATGAACCCTAGGAGTTTTCTCAAAGTTACACCAAACACACATTTCTTTGGATTGAGTCTAACCTTGTATTCACACAACCTTTCAAATATGTGCCTTAAAACTATTGGATGATTAAATCTTATTTTTATTTTTGCAAGGATTTCATCTACATAATCTTCCATAATTCCATGAAGCATTTTATGGAAAATAATTTTCATTTCTCTCTGATAGGTGGCACATGTATTTTTAAGGCCAAAAGGCATAACCTTATAACAAAATGTGCCCCATGGTGTGGTAAATGTTGTCTTGTGTTGATATTATTCAAAAAAATATATTTAGTTATAGCCAGAAAATTCATCCATTAGGGAGAGAATTTCATATCCTACTAAAGAGTCAAAAATCATATCAATATTTGGTAATAGAAAGTTGTCTTTCAGACATGCCTTGTTTATATCACGCAAGTCTTTATAGATTCCAATTCCTAGGGTGTTTTAGTGACCAGTAAAATATTTAATATCCATTTTTAATAATCAATTGCTTTGATAAAATATTCTTCTAAGGGTTTTTAAGTTGATCTTTGACTAGTAATACAACTTTGGGGTACATTTTTCTTAGTTTTTTTTGACTAGGTTTTACATCTAGACAAACCTCAAGGTGGTGTACCACAAGGGAAGGATCCAAACCTAGCATATTATTGTATTTCCATGAAAATATATATTAGAAATCAGAAAGAATTAATATAAATACTTCTATTTCTACTTCTATTAGACTAGCACCAAGTTATAAGAGTTTAGGATTCTCATTTGTGCCAATATTTATGTCAATGGTCTCTTCTACTAGCATTTTTGATATGTCTTTTCTAAGAAATATGGTGTAAGCTGATGTAGATCATATGCTTGATGTGAAGGTGATTCCCCTCTCTCTAGTGCCTCAAAATGTTTTCAATAGGAGATGCATCCTTTTCTTTTCATTGTTTTTTATTTTTGTCTCTCAAATAGTGCCTTAGTGAGGTTTTCATTGTGGGAGAGATTGTTTTGCATTTTTTTACTTTTATTTTATTTTTTTTTGGACCGAGTTAATTGATTTCTTCACAAAATAGGTTTTTGTATCTAGGTCAATATCAAATCCCTTTATATGATCGAAAAGGGGCATATGGTCATGAGTCCCAAGAAACTCTTTAATAGCCTCATCATTTTGGAAGAGATCCATGGATACGTGATTTTATTGGTTCTTATTTATGTGAATATTATGTATGATATCAAATTTAATGGTGTGGATGGAATGGTTTTCAGAACAAACGTGTGTTGGCTAGGGTCATCAAGAAGCTATGTGTGGAGCCTATCTCAATGTATGAGTCACTATCCTCATCACTATTCAAGATATCAATTAATAATAGCATGGATTCAAACGAGATAAAATATAGACTGTAACAATAGAGGTTTTATATATACATAATAGGATCAAGGAAACCTTGTTAATGTTTTCCAATTTCTTTACCTTTCCACTGCATATTCTTCATCATTTTATTATCTTTACTATATTCATGAGATTCATAACATGTGGCCAATTGATTTTCATACAATTGTGAGCTCTCGAAACCCTAAATGGTTTCATCTTCTAGATATTTGAATCGCTTCCAAAGGGAATTTCCAAGGTTATAAATGGGATCCACTTTGAGGTGGGAAGCATTAGGTTTTCCATAATTGCATGGAGATAAAGGTAATTTTCCAATGTGGAAATCATTTTGGAGTTCATATTCTCTCATACCTTTATCACAGATTCTCGAGTGTAGGTGGAGTAGAATATGTAGAAGGTTGGAGTTTCATAAGAATATCAGGATCAATGTGGTTTGCATTAGTGAAGGGAATGATGCGGGGAGCTAAATATTTATTTTTAGAGAGGAAATAATTTGTGAACTTATATCTACCCTCTAGAAATTTACAATATTCAAAGGGTTTGAAATCAACAAGTAAGGTAAATTCTTTTCCTTCGTAAGGGAATTTAATACACTAGTGGAAAGTGGAAGGAACAACCTGCATGACATGGATCCATGGGAGACCAAGGAGAATATTATAAGAGGTTTCAATATCCACAACATGAAAAAAGGTTTCCAATGTTTGTGGTCCAACCTTTAGGGATAATGTGATTGTTCTTGAGGATTGTCTTTCACTGTTATCATAACCACGAATAGTGATGACATTAGTTCCTAAAATTTCCTCAGTATAACCAAGGCATCTTAATAGTTTCATGCAACAAATATTTAGTGTTGTTCCATGTATATAAGAAATTTTTAAATTTAATGATGAATGATGAATGCTTCAATATATAAGGAATTATTATTTGTGATATTTGGGTTCAAAAGGTCATGAGGACCAAATGATAAGATAGGAATATTGGGTGAAATATTTGCAATCAAAGCTTGAATTTTTTTAATATCCTTAGGAACATGTGCATCATGAAGTGCATGAGTAAGGATATCTTGAAGTATGAGTGATGACTTAAGTAAATCCATGAGGGATATTTGTGCAGATGTATTCTCCAATTGTTTGATAATATCATAGGAATCGAAGGAATATTTAACATTGGATGTCTATTTTGGATCAGGAGTAGATTTTGGATTAGATGTTTGAGGTATTGTGGATGTGGATGGTTTATTTTCTATAGATATCCAAAAAATTTTTTTCATGTTGTTATCACATAATTAGGAACATGAATGTTTATGGTGGCCATGGAGTTAGGTGTATGATCTATAAATGAAATGATAGAATCAAATTCAACATTGTTTGAGGATTGGCCCTTGTCTTTAGCTTTATCATTCGTACCATGTTTTAAAAGGGTTTCTGGAACACCTTTAGTTTCTCATTTGGTGTTTTAGTGTTAGATGTGTTTTCAATCTCAATATCACCATGATCAATTAAATATTGAATGAAATGGTAGAGTTTCATACAATGATCTGTGTGATGCTCATTTATACAATGGTACTCACAATATTCATTTTCTTTGTACCATGTCGATTTTGGTTTCCCTTCTTCAAAGGGTCTTGATATTGGGTAAATGATCATATCCGCACTTGCTAAGTGATGGAATACACTATAAATACTTTCTCCAAGTGGTGTGAATTTTCATTGTTTGAATTCACGAGGAGTGTTTTCTTTACTAGGAATGATAATTGGTTGATTAGTGGATTTGATTGATTTTGATTGAGGTGTTTGAACATTTTGAAAATAGTGAGAATCAATGATCCCATTGTTCACAATGTTATAATTTTTATTTGTCTTGATTTTGATAAGTATCCTTATTAGGTTGATCCCTAGAAGGAGTTTTGATGAGGCCTTTAAGCAATGAGGGATCTCTCAATTTGTGTTCCCTTCTTGATTACTTCTTCAAATTTGGTTAAGCAATGCATTTGAATTTGAAATGATAGTTTAGGATTGAGATTAAGTATGAAAATGCTTACTATTTGTTTCATATAAATTGAACGAGGGAATCGCTTGTGATCCTCACCATATTAGGAGGAATAATATGAATGGTTAATTATTTATTTACTTTTTATTGCAAAGGTCCATCATAGTGACCTTAGAATCTAAATTAAAGGAAAAGGGTTTGACAAAAAAAAATTGATAATTCAGTGAAAGTAGTAATGAATCCTTTAGGAAGGTGTAATAACCAATCTAAAGTTTGTCCTCCTAAAATCTTAGGAAAATATGTAAGAGGTGTATATCATTATAAGCTACTTATTGGCATGCCATGAAGAATTATTTTATGTGATCTCTTGGGTAATTATTTGTATTTTATTTTTTTCAAACTTAGGAGTTTTAAATGATGGAGGAAATGGTGTGCACAACATGTCTATATCAAATGGATAAGAAAAAATCTCTTTGAAGTCTAATAATTTGGTTCATTTTTCATTCCCATTAGCATTTATTTCATGCTCTTCCACTCTTGGTGTAAATGGAGAGTTTCATTGAGGAGTGTTCATGATTTCATTGGTTTCTTGAGTACGTTGTTATTTTTCTTCATCGTTGTTCAATTTTTCAACTACCTTAGAAGCCATATGGGAAATTTGTTGTGTCATCTCATGGATTTTTTCTAACAAGGCTTCATTGGATGTTTTTTTAATTGCTAGATTATTGATTTTTGCTGCTAGATTTTGGTTTGTCAAGAATATGTTTCAAGTTATCTTCCCCAAAATCTAATGGTAGTTTGGCTCTCATTTCTATGATGGACAAAAGATATTGGTTTTTATTTTTCCTTAATATTTTGTCAATTCGCTCTTTTTCTTCTTCCGTTTTTTGGGTTGTCTTGCATCATTGTCTTCTTCATCATAACTATATTTTCCAAGAGGATTATTTCTATCAAACTTATCATATATATTATGGACTTTAATCGCCATTTTTATAAAGATAGGAGGATAAAAGGAAGTTTGTATGAATAGTCCTAGAAAACTAAGTAAATAGATAAGCGTTGGCTTTGGGATAGGTGTGTGTCAGAAGGTGGTGTTTAAGATAGTCAAGTTGGATTAGATGGTAAAAATTTGTACCAAATGGTAAGACTTATTTAATATGATTGGTTAGATTTTTTCTCAAAGAGTATGTACCCAAAGGGTAGAACTTGTTTTGGATTGGTTGATTTGATTGGATTTTTATGTAGGATGTGGAACACAATTTTTTGACCTAGTGATTTGACTTAACTTTTCTTGTTAACAAACAAAAGCAACAAGTATGATATGATTTTGATTTTTTTTGATTAAAAGGTAAAATACCACTAGGAAATGCAAAGTTATTTATGATAATACAAACAATTAAAATGTTGTGGAATGGATGAATGTAAAGGCTCTTATAAATATAATAGATGAGTCTTTCAATATATCCTAGACCTGAATGTCCAAATATATATGGGGTCAAATAAGTGGTATGTGGAACCCTTGAATACTTTGAAAGATACACACCTAATCAGTTGATCCCTCTTAGAGGAGTGAATCACCACTCCAAGTATGGATTTTAAGACTCGGTGGTAGGCTAATGAGGGAATGATATGTGAATGGTGTCCTTATTGTGCATTGGTTATTTTGATCATGGAAACACATGGTACAATAGGGGTGGGTGAGATTTGGTTGACGGTGTTGATTATATGAGCCATATATTTTTATCTCCTCACGATTAGTTTGATTATTAGCTTAGGATGGTTTGGAAAAGGTTATTTGAACACAACTATGTTTTGATTGGGAGGTGTATTCAGATTTTCAAGTTGTAGCTCACCTTGTTCAATGAGAGCTTGGAGGACATTTCAAAAAGAGTGGCATTTCTCAATGTAATTCCCTCAAACCTAGTGATATTTATAATAAGCGTCACCCCTATACCATGATAGTTTAGGGTCGAGTTTTGATGGGTCGGATGGGAGAGAGTTTTATCGTGCAAGCTCCTGTAAGTTTGTTAAAAATAGATTTATAAGAATCCCCTAGAGGTGTGTATTTACTTAGAGTTTGGGACCACTTGGAATCTGAATGATTTTTTAGACACATTTTTAAGACAACAAAGTTGTTCACCAAACACTTGGATATATCACTTCCGTAAGAGGTTTTAAATGATGAGTCAAGATTGGGTTTATTAGATTGTAATTTAACCTTATCTTCCTCAAGGGCTCGGACTTCCAATTTCTAGGTCATGGTAAATGCCTCATCAAATGTTCAAGCGAATGGATCTGAATGGTGGATGATGTGTTTAACATAGGATCGAGAAAAAAACTCAACCACCTCTGTATGGGGTAGAGAAAAGGATAATTGATTAATAATTCCTCACCATCTGGTGATGAAATCAACAATAGGCTCATCTTAAAATCATTTGATAGTGTATAAATTAGTGATAGGTATCTTACATGTGATGTTGATAGTGAAATGTTCCAAGAACAGCTTGTGCTAATTTTTTTGAATGTATAAAGGTAATGTCGAGGTATTTTTTTATACTAGTAAATAATGGGGAAGACTAATGACATTGGGAATGTCCTTAGCATAAGATCTTAATCATGATCTATAAGATAGCAAACGTGACAAAAGGACTCGAATGTTTTGCTACAAATATTTCTTACTATATAATTTTTTGAACTTCAGATGCTCCTAGTGAGGAATATAGGGTTTGAAAGGTACAAATGGTTTGATAGGCTCATTACGATCTACTTATATAAGAGAATGCATTTTTAGGTCCCATGGTGGCAGCTTCAAGACTCACAATTCTACTTAAGAGTGCTTGCTTGGGATGGTTTTAAGGAGTTAATTTTTTTGAGTTATTAGCTTGATAATATATGAGGGGGTTTGATTGTTGATATGGGTGATATGGTGAAATTAGATTTTGAAAAGGAGAAACACTTCTTGGTATGTTTTTTTAGTGTAGGATTTATTTTCCTCACTTTTTTGTATTATCCTACTCGGGATATTCCACCTCACTGGAGTTTCCCTAAACTTATGGGCTATTCTTGCTTAGGTGTACACTTTACCATGCTATTTTAGTTAGTGATATTTACTACCCTTGGCCACTTTTTGGTTGACTAGTTATTTCAGGTATGGAGGTTACCACTATTCTATGTGGAGGTTTTCACGATTCTAGGAGGAGGTTACACATTCACCTCCTATATGTATATCTCATACATTATTCTATTTGATTTTATTGAGTTGGATATATTTATGTGTTATTGAAATTATCTCTCTTGTATTTTCATAATTTGCAGTCTTGTATGCATGATTTTTTTCCTTGGAACAATTCGTGTCTCGCATTGTTCACTGGATTCTTCGAACTAGCATATTTGTGGTGCTTCTCCGATATGTTGTAATTATGTTGAGGCACTAATGGTTGTGAGGAGGATTGAATATACTAGTAGGGTGAGGGATATAAGTGTAGATAAGGGGCTACAATGGCGGTAGAATCTATTGAATTAGAGTGTATCTATATTACGGCACGCTCATCAAGGAGATAGGTTGTGACAGGCATAAGAGCTAGTGATAATACTTGTATTAATGGTTGGTAAGGATTCAGTGGATAGATATTAATAAATTTTAAATAGTGGATGTGGATTTTTGTGAGACAACGTGTTGTGATTCTCCAAGGGAATCATAGAACTAGGCATACCGAAAGATATTTTCGGAGGAGGAAGGGAAGTGTAATGTGTGTGACCTGATTATGGGGATGAAGTAATGGAAATATTTTAGACACCTATAGGTCGGCTAAGGATGCATATGGTATGGGCCCTTTTTGAATGACCATGGGTGATGTAGTAATGACAAGATTTTGAGCACCCTTAGGGGTAGCCAAAGATGCGTAGATGGAGTGGGTCCTTGTTGAGTAGCTGCATTTTATGACAATATTACAAGTTCAAAGATAAATAAGGGAATTGATTATATATGTGTTGATGTTCCTATATTACTTGTGGTTGGATTAGGTGTAATTTATTTTATGGTTGGTTGGTAAGAATGATTGATAATTCGGGAATGATAAACTGTGATAGTGGTGATAGGTGGTGGAGGCTTTATAATATAACAAGGAAGATGGATAGCCTGAGAAGCAATGTAACAAGGAAAATCAGATTGGTGTCCATAATTTCTTAAAATCCTGGATCTCCATTGTGAAAGTTTTGTGGAAGAGATTTATAGGGAATTTTGGATGTATATGATTGTACACTAGGGAAGTGTGGAGGATCTTGAATTGATTCAGAGGATTTTTTTAATCAGTTAAAAATTTCTATGGTATTTTGAATATGGGATTGTTTTCTAGTTCGAACCATGGAAAAATAAACAAGTAATGATAGAAGATGCTTAATTAAGACATGGGTCACACAATCAATAAGAAAGTTTAATTATCTTGATTTAAGTTTAAATGTGTGAAAATAAAAAGATGTCCGATAAAGGGTACTAAGAAAAAGATGGGTGATGGTTTAGTGATACATTCAAAGACAGACATAGAGATGTACATGTACAAACATGTGCAAGGGACTCCTTCTAATGAGTGAGAGAACCTGCACAAAAATAGATAACTGGAAAAAATATATACTAGATAAAATGATGATGAGTTGCTTAACAAAGGCCAATCCTATGAACCAAAGGGATTCCTTTGATGGGTGTCAACTCATTTTAAAAAATTAAGTGATAAATAATGAAATATATAATGTGACTATAATTATGATATTTAGATAATGAAATGATAGAATAAATCAATCTTCTATAAGGATAGGAAGATTATGTTATGTGTAGTAGATGGCCTAGGAAAGTTTTTTGGTAAGATGAAGATCCTCGAATTACTCGATCCTCAATGTCATCTAGATTTGGTGTCGGGTGATGCAAGAAAGGGTCAAATCTTGTGCAATGTCATATTCATCCGAAAAAAGGCTTAGGAGACGATCGTAAGGTCATAAATGTTATTGATTTGGTGTGCCTCACCTATAATATTCATCTACATACAAAAGAAAATTTCAACCACAAAGATTGATAGAAAACATATTCTAAAATGGATTTTAAAAAAAGGATATATGAGGTAAGGGCTACAAAATAGTAATCGCTAAAGATTCAAAGGTGCAGGTGGTGGTGATTAAAGGGAATCACTGTGATTCAAGGAATCACTAATGATTTCTATGTGATTGGATAGTTTTGAATAAAGTGTAGATTTGGTCCTGAACAAATGATTTAATGATTTGATTGTCTTTTGAAAATATTCGTAAATAAATGAGGAATGTAAAGAAGTGATAATACCTTGTATTTGATGCAGAATGTAAACAATAAATGTTGTAGAGATACCCTATGGTTTTGTGAATTATTCGAGGAATTTTTATGGCTTCAGAAGTGTTGGAAATGTCATGGATGATTTCTTTCGAGTTTCCAAAATGACAGAATGAAAATACAATGTGCAGAGTTTTGAAGATCCTCATCCAAGAAATTTGGTGAGTTTATATAGAATCATCGGTGATTAGTTAGAATCATTGAAAATCCAAGAAAAGTGGGGAAAATCACTTGAAATTGGTTGAAACCACTTCCAAAATGGTGAGTTTTGGGTTAAGGATGAAATTAAGACAAGTAGGAGTATGTTGAGGAGGTTGTGGAGGTTTTGTCCTTACTAGGATAAAATAGCTTTAAGTGGTTTAGGAGGTTTAGGAGGGATAAATGACTATTTACAGGAGTAAATAGATGTTACAGGGGTAGAATGAGATTTAGGACTTAGGTATAGTGTTTGATATATGAATATGATTTATGTGGATAGGTCACCGAGGGTGCTGAAAATTGGTGTCTACACTAAGCACATATGAATGTTTCAATAACTCGAATAAACATAAAGGAGTGAAATCCTCTTTCTCATGTGACGAAAATAATATATACATCAACTATACAAAGGATAAAAATCACCAAGAAACACAATTCTTCATCATTCATAGATTTTTTTGTCTAGAAAAAGTCCACTTGCATACATATGCCATACAAATATCAAAATCATAGTATCTCCTACAACATAGATATATGGAGGTATAAATGACATCATCCAACCAATAGTAGAAAAGTATGATTTCATGATTGGAGAGCACCAACACCACAAGATTATTCTTATTCCACTTTCTTACATATTTGTATTCATAAAGACTGGAAATAGTTTGTACATCAAATTACAGCAAACTCTCTTCAAAGTTGAGAGAAAAAGAGAGAATATTTATAATGGAAAATGCCACATGTATTTATACTTTTATCCCGTAAATACCTTGTAACCACTTCCAAGTAACTATGTAATCTTTTTGCAATTTAATTTTCACTTAAGTCACAACTTAAAGTTACTTTATGAAAAAAATTATTTTTCCTGGAAGAGAAATAGAAATAGTCACTTGAGTCACTTAAGTGACTTTACAAAATTAATTTCTCAATAGAAAAATAGAAATAGTCATTTGACCGGAGGAATAAATTATATAATTTCCAACCATGGAGGTTTCTTTCTTGATCCACTTAAGCACTTTCAAATTCAACACGTGTAACCTTAATCCTAGAATAGTCTCAAATACATTATTCTCCATGGGGATGAGAATTTTTCTAAAAAAAAACATGAGGTCAGAGCATAAACAATCATCAACACATACGAGGAAAAAAATTATTATTACATTTGGAATTTTGAAGCCTTCCATTTGATACAATCCACTATGGTGGAGTCTTTCTCTAATAGGAATTCATTTTGCATTTGCCATTATTGTCTTGATGTTGTTGAATTTCATATGATCAAAAATGCCATTACCAATAGAAAAATAGTGACAAAACTAAAATAATATAATCACGAATACACTTCAAAATTATGGTGTCATGGTAAGGAGGCTATGGACAAATTTTAATGATATTTAGTGGGTAGAACTCAAACTATGAGAAAACAAGATCACATATTGAGAACTTGAGAAATGATTCTCATGAAATACATATATCATGTTTGAGGTTACAAAACCTAAAAATGAATAATCATTTCTTCAATAGATTTATAATGCTTCAAATGGTACTCAAATCAAAGTCTAGATGACAAATTTATGGTCAAAACAAAATATGTTCTATAGTTCCATCTCAGGAGTGCTTCTCCACCTTTAAGTCATGAGTGCACTTTCTTAAAGTACACAAGACTTCCTTAATACCCCAATAAATCCTTTTTAGTGCTTTGGTACTTAAAATCTTTTAGAATCCTTTTTAAAACTAAGAAAACTTTTCAATCTCATTAGGAACTTCATAATAGACTAAAGTGCACTTTCGAAAGCCATGTGGAAAAATAAGAACAAATGGAACATATAAGAGGTGAGCACACTTTTTCAAAGTGCATGGAACCTCTTTCATACCTAAAACACTCATTTTGAATGCTTTGGGTAATTTTAAATACTTGGGTGCCCATCCAAGCATAAAATATAACATATAAGTACAATGACAACATTTTGGAGAAATTTGGGTACTTAAATGTGTACAAAACATAAAGTGAGCACCTTCTTAGTCTTATGTGGAACAAAAGTGTCATTCAAATGGAAAATTATAAATTCTTCCAATTAAAAGTGACTTTAGATTGCATAATGGAACTAAAGAGCTCTAATGAAGGTGATGTTATAACTTATGCTAAATGAAAAAAATCATGGGAAGGGATCAACCGTGGAACCAAGAAAAAATTATGAGATTTCCCTCCGATGAATGCTTCTTTCGCTTAAACACTATAAGTGATTTCAAAACATATCTTCTTAGTTCATTCCGCTTGAGCTATATGATGGTGTATTGTGAGAACTAACCAAAGGGGTGTAAGTGAAGGTTTATAAGATGTTGAGAGGCAAAATGCAATTTTGCAAGAGAATACCAAACATTGCAACAATTAGATAAATAAAATCCATGGGATTTCCAAGAGGAAAACATGTTATTAAGGAAAATAATTGAAAAATGAGAGGGAAAATTTGACATGATAATAGATGGCTCTTTTTTTGTACATGGACTACAAGGACATAGCTTGAACCTCTTATTATTTGGCTTAACAAATTAGTGTCTTATCTATTGGGAAATAGATTCACATTACAAGGAAACGCATCCACCATTGTCTTTATTGAAAACACATATAGACACAAACATAAAAAAACATAAAGGGAAATAAGCCAAAAAAGAAAGAAAACTCATGTACAATGGAAAGAATTTAATTATTTAAATTTTACACAAACCCATAAATAGGTTGATAAAATTAGGTACCCTTAAATATTAGTAGATTGCATGCATGAAGCTTTTGAGGATTGAAGGAGATCAGTTGACCATACAAAAACAATGTAATGCCTCCACCTTTCTTTATAAGAAGGATAAAAACTATAAATCCATCGTCAAACTGATAATGAACTATGAATTTACTTGAATCCAATGACCAATTTGATATGTGTTCAAAAATAATTTTATTTTTTAATGAGAGAGTTTTGAAGAAAACTTCTCACTTTCACTCCATAACAAACTAGGAACCAACCTCAATGAACATTCATAACCGTCCTCTTGAATGTCTGAAAATTGTGTTCTCTTGAATGTTCTTCTGAGGAGAGTCCAAAATCATCATAACACACTCTTCCCACTTCAAAATCATGTTTATATTGACTTCATATGCTTGTGATTTGAACCAAGCATTATTTTATTCTTTTAGAGATGAAGCAAATAACAAATTTCCATTATCAATAAATTTATCCATTACAACAAAGGAGAGCGTGGGTTATTTACCAAGAATTTCATTATCATCATCACCATATCTTTTTATAACTCTCATTTTATTGGGAAATGATATGGTACACCAATTCTATTGGTGAGATCATAGTGTATTCATTACTTTGGATGGAGATTTATCAAGTATCACAAATATTCTATGATGTAGAGCTAAAATCACCTTGACAAACCCACAAGATTAGTTTGACCAAAAATCCAACAAAAATACTTTACAAAGCAAACCAATGACTTTTCCAAGTCAAGAAACCTCTCAAACTAACAACCATTGGCTATATTCAACTCCCCGGATAATTCCCTAACAATATACCATGTTCTTCCATCCCATCTAAAGTTAAATCATCAATCAAATTGAAGTAAATCTCAAGAAATCATCAAATTGATCAACAAGACCAAAACTGTCCTCTATTGCTTATCAAGCCAAATTTTATAGGTGGGTTGGTGGTAAGAAGAAACTACACTCTTCTAGAGCAAAGTATAACTATTTTTAGGAACCCTTTAACCTCCTCAAGGTGTGGGAAAAAATTAGTTTTCCAAATCCTTGGCTAAGTGTCTTATTCAACCTCACCCTCTTTTCTCTTGTTTGGTCTCCTTCTAGCCCTGCCTTTAGTGTTTTTCCACCTTAAATTTTTAAGTATATACTCTTCTGAGAAACTAAATCCTTCCTAGGATACCCATTTTCCCCTTCTCCTTGGTTACGAAATTTCAATATGACCTTCTATGCATAATCATCTCCAAATTCACTCTTTTAAGGTTTTAATTAGGCCTCTAGCCTAGGATAGTTCATTAAAGGATAAACTATCATTGATAACTTATTTAAGGAGGTCTATTAACTCTCAAAATTTGAATAATCCTCAATTTTAAGTCACCATGATGGTTTCTTGCATATATTGGCTCTAAATTCATTGTATAAGTCATCAAACCAACTAAAATTGGTTAAACCCTAGGTTTCCAAATCCTTCTTACATACTTGAAGGTAGACTTTCTATAATAAGATGTTATAGAATGAACTTTAACCCTAATTTTTTCAAATATGCTTCCACCGGTTATATAGGTGATAACTACTAATTTTCGGTATTTGATCTTTATCCCCTTCAAAATCAATTCCTTCTTTTCTCCTCATAAGGGTTTGTAGATGAACCCGAGAAAGCATATAATGTTATAAAAACTTCTAAAACCAATATCAACACTTAATATTCCTTCCTTAGATTTATGCCAACAATATTGAGCTTATTAGCTTACCAATGATGTATTCTTACTTCTTTCTCTATGGAAATATTGCAAATTTCTTCCTACTTTGCCCTTAAAATGCATTTTCTAATGTTGTCCAAGGGTTTCCAATAAAATAAGGTCTTTATTATCAATTTAGGGTTCCTAAAGATTTATCAAGTCTTAGTTACTCTATAAACCCACTCCAAACTATTAATCTTTGATCCTCACCTTTCCAAAACGTGTTCCACTAGTTTATTTAGGTTGGTTGTGCTCTAATATACCCTACTACAAATTTTAAGGAAGTGCTATAACAAACATTAGAAAAATAGTGATCGCATGCATGGATTAATATGATCATTCCTTACTAAGTTTAAATGCCATCATTAGGAGATTCACCATTTTAACACAATTTTTTCATAACTCCAAAGGATCAAACTTAGAATATTAGACTATACATAGTTAGTTTACCCACAAAATTCCTTCTTTATTCAAATCTTGTAGCTCTTTCTCCTCTCTTTTCTTAACCATTTGAATGATAGTCCCAAAAAAATTACAATGAGGTGTTTATACCTATTGAGGTTGGTTCTCAACCGAATGTAAGCTTCTAAGACCTATTGGTCACATGACTAGCTTTTAGCACATCATTAATATTTGGGCTAGAAATCCAAGAGACTAGCTCCTATGCAAACATTATGACTCTTAGACTTCTATAGGTCCTATCACATGCATGAAAAAACATGAAATATCTAAAAATTACATTAAATCACCTAACTCAAGCTAAAAAGGCCTTCAAATTTCAAATTTGCACTTTTGGAGGGAAAGTGTATAATTCAAATTTTGAAAAGGATAGATTAATTAGACACACCTAGATTACTCTAAAGGACCTCTTGAACCTAATAACACACTCACAATCCAAAATTTTGAGATTAAAAGTAATATTTACATTATTAGAGCGATGCTTTTACATCATACTCCTAGGGAAAGAGAAAGTTTCCCCATAACTTGTATTGTGCTAGCTTTTCTTCTTCTTCTTTCTGTGTTTCCAACTGATGATTTTTTTGAGGTATATATTGACTGCATACCATGCCTTCCATGCATTAGCTTCTTTTTCACTCTCACATTCTTGTTTATCCTTGCATTGATCATATTCTTGAGTAGAATGATGGATTTAGGATTGTTTGTTATATTATTCACCTTAAGCTTGAAATTATGTACCTGGTCCACCTTTATATGAGTTACATATCAATATACATAACTAATAAATTTTCCTTGTTATCTTCCTCTTGTCTTTCTTGAATCATCCCATCTTCAAAATTTTGAATTAGTATCTTTTTTATAAAATAATCATCTTCTCTTAACTCTTATTCCACCATCTCGGCTATAAATCCTACATACTCAACACTTAGAGATAAATTGACCGAGTAAATTGATCTCCATCATCATTCTTGATCTCCATGTTCTTCTCAAACTTATTTTCTTCTTGAGATTTTACTCTCTTAACTACTTGATCTATTTTTACACATCTTCCAAAACTATTTTCACCTTTTTCAACACCCGATTACTTCATGACTCCCTCATACTTTGAATTTTTTGTGTTCCTTGCTCATTTCTTATGCTCCTAATAGATTATTTTGGTCTTTTTCTATCTTGTGATCTATAGATCCTTCCTTTTCACCTTATTTACTCTCCTCCTTTTACAAATTGTCTTCACTTTGTCCTTTCCAATCTATCTTCTTCATAAATTTTTTCAAATGAATCATACCTTAATTCAACTCATTTGTACCTACACATTAAAATCTAAAAGCAATGTTAGATTCAAAAGTATGAGGCTTGAGTTCCTATTCCATCTTCTTCATGACCTTCTCACTCTCATATTCACTCATGAATTCTTCATTACACAACATTTTTTACTGTATCTTCCTATATCTCACTTTCCTCATCATCTCTACCAACTTCACTTGTTTATTCATCATCCATTAGACCTTATTTTGGGTCCATAATCACTTCATCATGTGATTCTTCACTTTTCTTTCATCTCTTTCCTATTTCACTATATCATTGTATGCTCTCTTGACCTCCTCTTTCCTTGAGGCCTTCTCAATCTCTTCACATACCTAATTCTCATCCTTTTCTTCTGTTGCATGTTCTATTACTCTCACCTCTTCCTTGAACCTCTCTTCACCTTCCTTCTTAAGTTCCTTTTTGTACACCATACCATCCTTGCATATCGAGAAAGATGTAAAAACATCTCTAACACCTCTTTTAAGACCTCTTCATTATCTTGTTCCTGTTCTACCATATTTTTTTCACCTATATGATCATCTCATTTAAATTGTTTTCCTTCTCTTCAACATGTGAATTGAACAAATTTTCAATAGATTTTAGTTCTTCTAACATGAAGTCACTCATTTCTCTATTATCTTCATCATATTTAGGATTGTCAAATCTGATTTCCTCTTCTTCTTGTGTATTTACAAACAAGAAATTTTCATTTTTATATAAAGTTTTTCACATACCTCGTTTACATGTTTATCTCATTGCTTACATTTTCTTTGTCTTCATTTTTATTTTCAAACTCATCCATTTCTTCAAGTAGTTCACCTTCTTCAGGTAGCAATAGACCGCCTCTTCATCCATATCCTTCTTCACTTTCACATTTATCCTTTGGTTCTAAGGTGGCTTCTTCATCTATACTTTCTTTTTCCATGTTTAACATCAATTCCTCAAGATTTTCCACATCATTCATAAGCTCTCTCATTTCTTATCGAACCCATAGATCTAGTTTTCTAGCTTCCTCTTTCTTCTTGGCTTCTTATTGTGGCTTAGAAACATCACCAACTCTTTCACGATACCTTCTATATCCATTTTCCTCTTTCTTTCTTTCACTCTTGCACTATTCTCAATCATTTTTTACATGCACTTCTTAATTTTCACTTACAACCTATCAATCTTCATTCACACTCACACATTTCACTGTTAGCAATAAACAATATTCAATCCTTAATGAGAGGCCCACTCTAATACCAAATGATGTAGAGCTAAAATCACTTCAAAAAACCACTAGATTAGTTTGACCAAAAACTCCAACAACAAGATTTACAAGGCAAACTAGCAACTTTTCCAAGTTAAGAGACCTCTCAAACTAGCAATCATTGGTTGTATTGGGCTCCTTCATCGCTTCAAAAATATACCATGCTCTCCCATCCTATCTCATGCAAAATCATCAATTAGATTGAAGTAAATATCAAGAAATCATCAAATTGATCAACAAGCCCAATACTATCCTCTAGTGCTTCTCAAGACAGATCTTATAGTTGGGTTGGTGGTCGAAAAAACTACACTCTTCCATAACAAAGTATAATAATTTTTAGGCACCCTTTAACCTCCTCAAGTTGTGGGAAAATTTAGTTTTCCAAATCCTTGGTTGAGTCTCTTATTCAACCTTACCCTCTTTTCTTTTGTTTGATATTCTTCTAGCCCTACCTTTAGTGTTTTTCCACCTTAAATTTTAAATTATACACTCTCCCGAGAAACTAAAACCTTCCTAGATACCCATTTTCCCCTTCTTCTTGGTCATAAAATTTCAATGTGACCTTGTTTGCATAATCATCTCCAAATTCACTCTTCTAAGGTTTCAATTAGGCCTCTAAGATGGGATAGTCCATTCAAGGACAAACTGTCATTGATAAATTATATAAGGAGGTCTATTGACGCTCAAAATTTGAATAAACCTCAATTTTAAGTCACCAAGATCGTTTCTTGCATTCATTGTTAAACCCTAGGTTTCTAAATCCTTCTTACATGCTTGGAGGTAGATGATGTAGCCTAGAATTCATTGCAAATAGCCCAAGGCACGTTGGCACATCACTCAGCTGAACTGAGCGCTCACCCAAAGCGCGCAAGGGTACCAGGTCCCTCTTAGTGAAGCTTTTTCAAGATGTTAGCATGATTACAAGTATATTTCATATCCATAATAGATAATCAATTAAACCACAATGTGTAAACTAGATCTAGATCTAAACCATATGAAGGAATAACTAAACAATTACTATAATCAGTTTTACCATACAAGATCCATGTTCAGTTACATCTAACACCAATATCCAGCCAATGAGATCCATTATATTAAATATTGTAAAACACAGAAGCTTTGTACATCATAATAATGTCACCATAAGTCATGTATACAAACCAACAACATAACTCTACAAAACATCGGGTCCCTAAACCGTGTAAATCAATAAATATTTATAGGGGTGGGCATTTTCCCTTCAACACCCATACACCTTCCAAAAATAGGCTACATGATAATAATAGTCATGTGCCATTACATAGAATACAAAGGCATCCAAGTGCTAATAATAGATCTCTTATAGTTAACTCTTAGTACAAATCCTATTATTATCTCAAAACTCTGTATGGCACTCGATATTCTGCTTATCCAAAATAGCCTTGGTGTAGTCTTAAAGTCTTCTAGAATTCGCTCTCAAGACTCCACGCCTATCTTTGGCCTTATCTCGCAAAATTGGCCAAGTCTTGTTTCCAAACCGCTTGGGCACACCCCTATTTTTCTATACTTGTACGCTCTTCCACGCGTCAAAACCTTATGTGCTTCCATACTTGAGTTGTATTTCCTCAGCTCAACATTACCCCACACTAATGTCATTTTCACCCCCGAAATGGGTAATCAAAACTTATATCTCTAGGAATAAATAATAATGAATGAAAGAATATGTAATTACTTGAACAAAAGAATGAAGAACTACTCGGTGCCCTATTCTTCTATAGGAAGGATTAACTCGGATATTCATTTTTAATATTTGCCTCTAATGCCTGTCAATCACTCATTACTTCACCTGTCTTATCCAGGATGTCTGTAACCATGGATTCCAACTCATCATGAGTCATGTTTTCTTTTCATTCTACAAAATTCTAACAATGTTAGCCATGCTTGAAAACCATCCCCTCCATGAAATCCATCTTCTGTGCAATGAGCTTCCCAATTTTGTTCATTCTTTCCCTGTGTGGATCCTGGGATTCTGCAAGTGCTTTGTGCTTTTCTTCTACTAGATCAATTCTCTCTATGCGCCCAAGTGTCTCATTCTTGATTGTCTTCGACCTCATTATCCTCTTCAATTGTCCATGTCCTGATAATTGAATCTGGCACCGTACACATATTTAGAGTTTGATCTACCTTCTTCAACTTGTCCTTTAGTTCCTTTAATAAATATTCATAATTCACAACTTTCCTTGTAATCATGGCCTTGGCCCTTACTGCCTCCTCTGTAAAATCCTTTGGTGTTTGCATACGCACGAGACCTTCATCAATTACCAACTTTACTAGAGTGTGTATGTAATGCATTACAGAAGGAAAATTTTTTGGAACTTGTGATTCCAAGTGTGGCCTTACCTTTAAAATGTCATCTCCAATTTTCTTTTCATACTAACAAAATCTTCTGACTTTGCCTCACCCATTTCCTTCTCTGTTGTCAGGAACTTTATCTCCTTATCGTTTTCCTTGTTATCATTTATCAATGTCCTAATGGTTTCCACTTTATCTATGTTTCTATGTGTAACCTCTATAGATACCTTCACCAAAGCATTGCTCACCTACTCATCCGACATGACAATGGGCTTGACATTCACATGCCTGACATGGGGAGATTTCTTCATCCTGCGTGAAACACATGACTCTTCACACACATCAAAATCAGGCTCATCCATATGAGTTTGCATAGACCAAGATAATTTTTACATGTGCATGTGTTCACCATTTCGCATCCATGAGATCCCACCCATACAAATCCTTAGGCTCCAAAGTGCTTTGGAACCGTGCGCATATGATTTTTCTTTTATCATCCACATACCCAACTGTAGGGGTCTCATAATCTTTTTCCTCCTTCTCCTTCTTGTGCGCTTACCTTTTGGAATCCAGCGCCTGAGTCCATTACTAGTCCTTCACCTTCTTGTGTAGTATGGGGTGCGCTTGAAGGCTTACCCTTTTCTATTTCTAGGACATGTCTCCTTTAACTCCTCCTCATCCTTCTTCATTTCTTCTCCCCAAGGCTCCTTTGTGTTCTCAGGATGTGTTGGAGTACTTGCGCGCTTTCCCCAGATTCTTCCTCCGTAAGTTTATACTGTGCCTTTTCTTATTTTTTGGCTCTACCTTCTGAGGTGAAGTCCTAGGTGATCTCCTTAAGGGTTGTGATGTTCCCACACCCTGAGCCCTTGTTCTTCTAATCACCCTTTTAAACTAAGGCTCCTTAGTTGTCTGATCTGCATCTATCTCCATTGCACCCATCTCTAACACTTCATCCTCTTGTTTCTACAATGGAGGGGTCGCCTCACGCTCTCTCTTCTCTCCAACCATAGGATGTCTTCTACCCCTGTGCTCCAGGCCACCAATATCTTCATGAATTTATTCTTCTTCTCCTTCTTCCTCTTCAATGGGTAAAACATCTTCTTCCTCTAAGGTGCCCACAATATGTTTTCCCTTAGGCGGTCTAGGGAGCTTGAATTCATTCTCCAAATACTTCCCATTTTACAATTTAGGATTCAAGTATATATATACCAAAGCAGTAACCCAAATTTCCAATGGCCAAACTCATAGCCTTCATGTTAATATCATCTAAGATCAACCTTTCAATATAAGTAGTCTTACCTAGATAAACGTAAGACTTCCTTAGTGTGTGGTAGTCGTAATCTACCTTGTCAACATTGAACAAAAATTGGTGCACATTTGAGAACCTATGTATAGATGCTTGAAAATAGCGCGCAATGAAGGCATATGACAGCTTACACCAAGGGCCCCATTTTCCATCCTTCATCCCGAAGTGCCCAATACAGAAGTGTTGATACACTATAAATTGTACTTGTTTATCCAATACCGAAGGTAACTCCTTGGGTATCCTCCATTCTTCTTCAAATGTGGCATGCAAGCACTTGTACCACATTTCTTCCCTTTGCTTGAAGGGTCCACTCATTGATCCATCACAAGTATAGTTGGAAAATATTTCGCCAAGGACTTCTTCTCTTCAAGAAACTACCACATATTGTCTTTTGGCCCATCGGGCACTCCAATTTCAACAAAGACTAATGATATAAGTATAGCGCCAAATTTGATCTTCTCACCTTCCTATGCTTCCTCAATAATTGTCTCAGCAATGAAATTTGATAAGTTATATACAACACCTTATGTCATCTTCTTCACAACATGGAGCCAAGCCTTGTTTACTTGAGACCAACGCTCTTGATTATTTATCTTTGTCAAGATGGGTTACTTCTTGAATAAATGGATAAATATACAATTTAGGGATGTCCATCCTGCACCCTCCTTTATCAGTATCCAAGCACTTTCTTTTTCTATTCTATGGCTTCCTTATCGCTGAGGTCGCTATCACCTCAATACCCCTACTCCCTAGCCATGTCAAACTTCTAATCAAAGGCACTCATTCTCATTAGGCACTGCGACACTAAAATTTTCCTTCGTAATTTCTATTTCATTAATATATGCATTAGGAATAGGATGTTGTTAAGTATAATTAGGTATGGTAAAAAAATAAATATTTGTCGTAAGTGGTTCAAAGTAATATTAAAATGTCAAAGTTAGGGTAAGTAGAGAAGTAGGGTCTACATGATTAGGAATTAGAAATATTATATTAGTAATAAGGACAAGGAGTGATGTCATAAATATTTTGTGTATTTTATTTGTAAAAATTCTAAAAAGGTGGAACCCATGTGAAATGATAAGGTTTATCTTATCTTAAAAGATAAGCTTACATGTAAAGATAAGAGTTAAGGTATGGAATATGATTCATCAGAGTAGATTTCTTATCCTATCTTAGAGATAAGGTGGATAAGCCTGAAAGTTCTATAAATAAAGAGGCCACCCCCTCATTTAGCATAGAAGGAAGTAGTGAGAAATATTGTATGAGTAAGTGTGTGAAGGAAGCCATCATTTAGAAGGTGTGTTAAAGAAGCCATTAAGAGGTGTAATTGTGAAGTTTCTCCCATAGTTATTGTTGGAAGGAAAGTGGAGTTGGTAACACTTGAAGTACCTCATGGGTGAGATTGTAACAATTTCATGTTGATAATATAATTTACACTTATATTTCAAATTTGTCATCATTCCTTTGTATCATAGTCTATGGTATTCTTGTGTTATGTTTGTTATTGTGTTTCCAGATTACTTCCACCAAACTAAAAGTTGTGCATTAGTAAATAATCATAGCACGAGGAGTTCCCGTGGAGAATTATCATAGTGCGGATTGGTGATGACATTTTGGTTCCATTGTTGGGACCATTCCTCGTTGGTGGATTTTCTAGAGAGATATTCCCACTTAGTCAAAAATCATTTGGAGGGTAACCTTGTTTTTACTGTGCATAGTAGTTACCATGGTAAAGTCACTTTTTACCATGAATAGTATTTACCGTAATAAAGTCACTTTTTACCATGAATAGTATTTATCACAGTAACTTCACTTTTTACCGTGAATAGTGTTTACCACAGTAAAGTTAGTTTTTACCATAGTAAGTCAAGTTTTACCATAGTTTACCGTGGTCATTCTATTTTACTGTAGAAAGGTGTAAAGTCACTTTCTATTATAGTGATTCCAATTATTTGTGCACATAAGTCTTGTTGATTGTACTTGTGGGTTGGTATTTCACTTGTGGTTACTTTTGAAAATGGGGAAGATTCCTATTTTTTTAGCCCAATCTAATGAAGATGCTTCCTCTTTCATTCAAGAATTTAAACAATCTTGCATTTGTAATGGCCTCATAAGAAGGGAACAATGGACTAAATTTTTTCCTACCTTTTTGGATGGTTTAGCCCTTAGGTGGTTTGAAACACTAGGTGATAATGTGAAAAACTCATGGGATTTATTAATTGAAAGTTTTCTTGAAGAATTTGGTGAACAACAGAAATATGTAAATCTCATGATCGATATCACAAAGCTATCCCAAGGAGAGAAGGAGAAGATAAGGGATTATCATGCTCGTGTTCTAGAGCTAAGGAGGAAGCTCGATGCCCAGATCCGGAAGGAAGGATTAGTGGATGGGTTGATGAATGGCATGGATAATCTCCTCTAAAGCACTTCATTCTTGGGATGAAGCCGAGAGATCGAGACAATGAGTGAATTATGATGACCCAACAAAACTTGAAAAGAAAAGGAGATTGCAAGAAGGCAAAAAGAAAGCATGGAAGAAGAGCCCAAAGAAATTTTTGCTAAGATAGAGCCTACACCAAAATATTTGGTCCAGAATCCACAACCACTCTTAGTGAGCACAAATTTTTCTCCTAGTACATCTACTGAGTATGAAGATCTGCTCAGGAAGATGGGCCAGTTAACTATTAATCTTCTTCAAGGAAAATAATTTAGTTCTCAGGGAGGAGATAGAGGTCCAAAAAGAAATATATCTAAAGTTGTATGTTATGGTTGTCATAAAAAGGGTCATTATAAGTATAATTGTCCAGATAGAGCTTCTACATCTGGTACAAGAGATAATGATAAAGGAAAATCACATGTGAATTCTTTTGATGTAGTAGATAGGAGCATAAATAATGAAGTAGATGTGTTTGTAACAAAAAAAAAAAAAAAAGATAACCAAGATGGAAATGATCCTAAGAAGATGAAAGGAGAAACTAGTAAGAAACATAGGAGAAGAAAGTTGGGTGTGCAGGATTTTCTGATTTCACAGGGACAAGGACCATACTCCATCTTAGAAGATCTATCCAAAAGGCCTACAAATATTACATATGGTCAACTTCTTGGCTATGTCTTCGAGAAGAGGCGGGAGCTACGAAGTGGACTCAATGCTCGATGAAGGAAGGAGGTTGAGGTCCTATTTTGGAAGCAAAGGTGGATCCCTACGCTCCACAAGCTAAGGTATTATGTAATGGTATTTCAATTCATGATGTCTTAGTTGATGGAGGTGTTGTAGTTAATGTAATGACCAAGTCTGTAATGAATATGTTGGGTTTAAAAATTGATCACCCCTCAACACTTATGTTAAGGTCATTAAATAAGGGAAAAACTAAACCAGAAGGTGTTGTTTCAAATGTGGCAATATCTGTTATGGGTGTTGTATGTGTGGTAGACTTTCAGGTGATGAAAAATGGTACTGTTGCATACCCAATGTTGTTGGGAAGGCCATGGCTAAGGAGAGTTCATGCAAGAAACTACTGGAATGAAGGCTTCATGACACTTGGATGTGGTAGAGAGAGGGTGAAGATAAACATGATCCCTCGGCATCATAAGGTAGAACCTGTGGATTCAAGTGATGAAACTAATGATTGGACATCCTTTGATTACTCTAGTACTAGTGAAGTGGACACAGAAGATGAAGAAAGTGAGGTTGATGTTTCAGTCATGGATATCCTTCTAGTCACACTAACTCATGAACCCATAAAATTATCTGAAGAAGAAATTGATGATCGTCTCCAACAAATAAATATTGGTGATGCTGTGATGGAGAGTGAGAAGGAATCCTACCTCTAGCTCTTTCAAAGGTACATACACCTATTCACTTTTGATTACAAGGAACTCCATCAAGTAAGTTGGGTAGAACATTCTATTGAGCTAGTAGATGGTGCTAAGCCCATAAAGAAAATGCCATATAGAATGAATCCTAATTTTTCCAAGACTGTAAAAGAAGAAATAGATAAGTTGCTTGATGCAAGATTCATATTTGTTATGGAGAATTCAGAATGGGTTTCTCCCATTGTGATCTCAATAAAAAATAATGGGAAGCTACGCATTTGTGTTGATTATAGGAAGCTCAATAAGGAAACAAAGAAGGATCATTACCCTCTTCCATTCTCAGATCAGATCTTGGATGAAGTAGCTGGCCAGGAGTGCTATAGTTTTGCTAATGGATATAGTAGATACAACCAAGTTCATATAGCAGAGAAAGATCAGCTAAAGACCACGTTCACCACTCCTTGGGGAATGTTTTCTTATAGAGTTATGCCTTTTGGGTTGTGTAATGCTCTAGCAACATTCCAGCGTTTGATGAATAGGGTGTTTGAACCCTACATTGGAAACTTCATCAGAGTATTTCTAGATGATTTTTACATCTATGGGAGCAAGATGGACCACCTGCACTAGATGGAGACAACATTTCAAAGGTTAGATGAAGCACAAGCCTCACTAAACCCTACAAAGTGTGTCTTTGGATGTTCTAAAGGCATTTTGTTAGGGCATGTTGTATCCAAAGATGGTATTGGTACTGATCCTGATAAGTTTCAAAAATCAAAGAGTTACCATTTCCTATGAATAGAAGTAAGTTGAGATCATTTTTAGGCCATGTGGGTTACTATAGAAGGTTCATCAAGAATTTCTCAAAGATTGCACAGCCACTAACCCATTTCTTGAAGAAGGATGTTACTTATGAACCAAGAAAGAAGGCGCATGAAGCTTTTGAACAACTGAAGGAGGCTTTGGTGTCTTCACCTATTTTAAAGAATCCAGACTAGAGCAAGCCATTCATTGTGTATACTGATG
The DNA here is from genome assembly GCA_018340775.1 of Taxus wallichiana var. yunnanensis. Lineage (NCBI taxonomy): Eukaryota > Viridiplantae > Streptophyta > Pinopsida > Cupressales > Taxaceae > Taxus > Taxus wallichiana. The sequence continues at coordinate 902,815,897 of CM031235.1, read as the reverse complement.
CTTCAGATGCAGCACTAGGAAGTACTCTGAGCCAAAATGATGAAAATGGGAATGATCATCTAGTTTACTTTGGGAGCAGACAAATGAGCAGTGATGAGGTAAATTATACTGTAACTGAAAAAGAGGCTCTAGCTATCATTTTTGTTGTAAAAAGTTTAGAAATTACTTACTAGGAAGAAATTTATAGTTATAATAGATCATCAAGCTCTAAAATATATTGTAAATAAGCCTAACCCATCAGGGAGGATAGCAAGATGGATAATTTTGCTACAAGAATTTGAATTTGATATTATAGATAGGCCAGGAAAGAAGCATGTCAATGCAGATGCACTCTCTCGAGCCTATGATGGTTTAGGTTCATCTTGTGATGATGATGATTTCCCAGATGCAACATTGTTATCCCTTGACACAATCCCTAGTGAATACATAGATATTTGGAATTATCTAAATGAATTCAAGTTTCCTGATAGTGCAATGCAAAGACTAAGAGGAAGATTACTCAAGCCAGTCATCCATATTCTATTCTGCATGGAGTATTATTTTGAATAGGACCTAATGGACAATACAAGAGGGCAGTTGGATGTGATCAAGGGAAGGAGCTAATAGAAGAATTCCATAATGGTACATGTGGAGGACACTTCTCTGACAACTTATAACAAGAAGGATCTTGGATGCAGGTTATCACTGGCCCACTCTTTTTAGAGATTGTTATAATTATTGTAAGACATGTGATATTTGTCAAACACATGGTAACCGTAAGACTTCATCAGCTCCATTATGCCCTATTCTTCCACTTGGTCCCTTTGAAAAGTGGGGAATAGATATTATAGGTCCACTTCCAACTACCCCATGCCAAAATAAGTATATTGTAGTTGCCACAGATTATTTAACCAAGTGGGTTGAAGCTAGGCCATTGAAAACAACTTCCATGGATGAAGTGGCAAGGTTCATATATGAACGCATTGTCACTAGATTTGGTTGTCCATTAGAAATTGTAATAGATCAAGGAAGCCACTTCATTAATGAGGTGGTAGAAGCCCTAGTCAACAAGTTTTCTATTAAGCACATGAAGGCAAAACAACTTACAAGCCAAGCACAAATGGATAAGTGGAATGAACAAATTTTGTGTTGTGTCAAATTCTAGCAAAAGATGCAGCCTTGCAGGTACATAAGTGGGATAAAAGGATTCATGCAACATTGTGGGCATATAGGGCAAACATCAAAGTCAACAACAAGATACTCCCCATTTCAGTTGGCTTATGGCATTGATCTAGTTCTTCCTATTGAGTTTGATATTCCCACTATAAGAATCATGAAAAATGAAAGGATGGATGAAAGTGATTTGGTAAAGGAAAGGTTGGTACATCTTCATTTGCTAGAGGAAATGAGAGAAATAGCAAAAGATACAAGCTATAAGAAGAAAATGAAGTAGAAGGAATACTTTGATCAAAAGATCCATTGGTCTCCATTTCATGTGAATGACTTGGTTCTAGTATATGATTCCAGATACAAAAAAAGAAGGTAGAGAAAATTTCTTCCCAAATGGATGGGGCCCTACAAAATAGTAGTTGTGCATGAAAATGGTACATATCAATTGGAGGAATTGGATGGCACTCCCATTATGAAATGGGTCAACCATGACAAGTTAAATATTTTCCAAGCACTAGAATAGTCTACTTCGAGGATGGAGTAGAAGCTAGGAAGGGGGAAGATGTCGACACTAAAATTTTCCTCCGTAATTTCTATTTCATTAATGTATGTATTAGGAATAGGATGTTGTTAAGTATAATTAGTAGTGGCGTCTGATAGAAGATAACGGCACTTCTGGTATGATGCCACCAATAATGTATAGTATGGTAACAATCAAAGTACAATAGGAATGTTGTGGTAAAAAGTAAATATTTGTCGTAAGTGGTTCGGTAATGTTAAAATGTCAAAGTTAGGGTAAGTAGAGAAGTAGGGTCTACATGATTAGGAATTAGAAATATTATATTAATAATAAGGACAAGGAGTGATGTCATAAATATTTTGTGTATTTTATTTGTAAAAAGTCTAAAAAGGTGGAACCCATGTGAAATGATAAGGTTTATCTTATCTTAAAAGATAAGCTTACATGTAAAGATAAGAGTTAAGGTATGGAATATGATTCGTCAGAGTAGATTTCTTATCCTATCTTAGAGATAAGGTGGATAAGCCTAAAAGTTATATAAATAAAGAGGCCACCCCCTCATTTAGCATAGAAGGAAGTAGTGAGAAATATTGTATGAGTAAGTGTGTGAAGGAAGCCATCATTTAGAAGGTGTGTTAAAGAAGCCATTAAGAGGTGTAATTGTGAAGTTTCTCCCATAGTTATTGTTGGAAGGCAAGTGGATTTGGTAACACTTGAAGTACCTCATGGGTGAGATTGTAACAATTTCATGTTGATAATATAATTTACACTTATATTTCAGATTTTTCATCATTCCTTTATAGTCTATGGTATTCTTGTGTTATGTCTGTTATTGTGTTTCCAGATTACTTCCACCAAACTAAAAGTTGTGCATTAGTAAATAATCATAGCACGAGGAGTTCCCGGTGGAGAATTATCATAGTGTCAGATTGGTGATGACATCACCTAGAAAATAGAATAAGTATTCATGGACTCTTCCCATGAGCCACTAGTATAACTTTTCGGGTTTTCCAAAATAAGGGAGCTCATACAACTGTAAAACTCCTACCTTGGTCAATAAATTTTCACCTACATCGTCGTAGACTACCATGTCATCCATTGTTCTCTTCAAAGTCTTCACCATAAGAAATTTCTCCAATTCCTCCTTGTATCCTTGTTTTTGTGGTTGTAATCGCTAACCTTATAGTGGTGAATGTGTGAATCCCAATCGTAGCCCATGAAAACACCTTCTGGGTATTGCATTTCAGAAAATCTACTCTCGGGAGCATCTTCAACTTCAATCTCAACTTCCTTTTTCTTCCTTCCCCTTGTACCAGCTCTAAGTTCTCTTTTTGGTGCCATAGTTACCTCAAAGGCGTGATCTTCTACCTTCTTCAAGCTCTGCAACTCCAATCCCATGTACCCTAGCTCAATTTTTGTGCCCTAGCTCGAAATCCAAACTCTAGCAATTTATTTCTTCACCGCACGCCTATTCTACTCAAACACTTATCCTAATGGAACAAAAACTCCCTGATGCACAAATTCAATAAATCCAACTAGTTTGTAGTTATTTGTACTTCAAAGCTATCTTGCTAGCTCGCTCGAATAATTTTGAATGCAAAGGTGAAAATGACTTTGCATCACGTCCTTATATAGATTTTTAAAAAATTATCACATTTATTGCTCTCTAACTACCACCATCCCTAACATTAATTCATCATTTCAGCAAATTTTCTACGTAGCTCATTTTTGTGCCACAGTCATAACATTCTGGCATGCCTTCTACTTTTTGGCCATAGACCTCATTCCACGCACCCTCATGCACCAAATTACTTTACCATTGCTCCTTATTCTAAGTAGTGTCCATTGTTGCATCCTACCTCGTGTTACATTGTGCGTCCATCCATAAGTGGTCTTCATTTAAGAGAATTAGTTATCTATCTGCATCTTTCCTTAAAGCACCCGCATACAAAATTTTCTTTATGCATACCCGTCTTCAGTTAATATTCAACTTGGAAATGAACCACATGTATATAAACCACCCCACACTAAGGGTATGTGCGGCCCTCTGTGCATGAAAACACTTACATAGTAATCAACTTCCGGCATGAAAGCACGCTTATTACACAAAACACTTAACTAAATTGACAAAGCATAAAGCAACGATGAAATGAAACAAATATAAAGGAAATACATTAAGTAAATATAATCAAAGTAAAAATATTTCCTTATTACAACTTATTTATAGTAATGCTTCATCCTACTCCCATTGAAGTAATCGCAAAACCATGTCCCATCCAAAGGCCTCTAACTGGAAAGTGCCTGAGTCAAGTATATAAGTTATAACATACAATCCCAACCAATGCACCTTAAGCTTTCCAGGGTGGTGCAAAAACTTTGAATCATATAGAAGTACCATTTTCCCAACCTCAAGCTTCTTATCCTTGATGTTCCTATCATGTCATGCCTTCGCCTAGAGTTTTCTTACTTTTGATTCCATCATGCTATGGCGAACCTCTAATCTAGCTACATGAGTTTGTCAATACATTCTTCAAGTGCTTTTTCATCATCTAAACCTCCTTTGCATGCAATGCACAAAGAAGGTACATAAATTCCATGGGTAGAACTCCCTCTGCGTCAAAAACCAACTGAAAGGGTGTTGCTTTATTCAACCTCATGTAGGTTGTCTTGTATGTCCAAAGTACAACAGAGACTTTAACATCCCAATCTCTCCTTCAATCATCACAAATTTTTGTCAAGGTATGGCTCAATATCTTATTGAAGGCCTCGGCAGTTCCATTTTCTTGAGAAGGATAGGTTGTTGTTCTATGGTGTGCAACCATAAATTCATCCAGAATATATTGATAGTCTCATTAAGGAAATGAGTACCCCTATCACTTGTTAAACTTAAAGGGCATCCATACCGTTGATAATATGTTCCCACAAAAACTTGCTTTCGTAGTTGTTCGCAATCCTTTATAGGTGTCACTTCTTCCCACCATGTAAGATAATCTATATAAGTTATAATATAGTGTGATCATGTCCTGCGTATATAGTTGGGGAGATAGGGCCCATAAATTCAATTGCCCACTTCTCAAAAGGTTTTGTGCTAGTAATAGGCCTCAAAGGCATCTCATCTCTATGCCCAGGCTTTCCAAGGCACTGAAAATGGTCACATGCCTTGCAATACTCTTTGCAATCCTTATATAATGTTTCCCACCATAGACCAACTAATAGAATCTTACGTGCGGTGGTGTCTCCCGCATAGTGTCCTCCTACAATGTCGTCATGAGCCTCTTCCATAATTTCTTCACGCTCATGCTCAAGTACACACCGATGTAAAACTTCATCACGGCCTAACTTGTATAATTCTCCACTGATCAACATGTAAGGCATGATGCGAATGACAAGTTGTTTCTTCTCTAAATCCTTCATTCCTTCAGCGCCACACTTATGTGTAAAAAGACAACAATATCCTCTAATTCTGAGGGCACATGGTTTAACTTGAACAACTATGCATTTGGCATTATGTCCTCAATGCTTTGCATGTCCTCTCCCAATTGAATCCTTGATAAATGGTCTGGACTAAAATTTCTCTTACCCGGCTTAACCACCATAGTAAAGTTAAACTCTTGAAATAATAGAACCCAACGGCATATGCACCCATGTAAAATGGGCTTGTTCACCAAATACTTCAGTGTCATGTGGTCTATATAAAATATGAATGGGGTATCAAGCAAATAATTTCAAAACTTACAGAGCATGTAGATCAAAGACAATGCCTCACACTCTTTAGTTGTGTAATTATACTCTGCTAGAATTAGCTTTCTGCTTGGAAAGAAAATAGGATGATCAACAATCCCTTCTCCAAAATGGGCTAGTACCACACCTATGGCCATGCCATAGGTGTCTACATGAACATGAAAAGTTTTGGACCATGAAGGAAAGCACAAAATAGGTGTTGTAGTAAGCCTTTCTTTCATATTCTCAAACGTGCATTGTTGTGCCTCACCCCAATAGAAATTTCCTTTGCCTTTCAATAATTCCTCTAAGGGTGCAAAGCAATCTTGGCATAACCTTTGATAAAATTCCTATAATATCCTATGTGCCCCAAGAATCCGTGCACCTCGCTTTGGCTAGCAGGTTCCTCTAAGCCCAAAATCATAGCAACCTTAGTAGGATCCACTAGCAAGCCCTCCTTACAGATGATGTGTCCCAACAAAATTCCAAAGGGTGTGGAAAATACGCACTTCTTAATATTTAAAGAGATGTTCAACTATCGGCACCTCTCAAACATCAACCTCAAATTATCACAGTGATCCTTCACAAGCCCATAGATTTTCTAATCATCCATATATACCGCAAGAACTTATGAATAAAATCCTAGAATGCATGTACAACTATGCACGAAAAGACTGCGACCACATTCTTTAGTCCAAAGGGCATAACCGTGTATGCAAAAATTCCCCATTTAGTGGTGAAAGTTGTATTCTCTTGGTCCTCTTTTGCTATCCTTACATGATGATACCCTCGAAAGTCTTTCAAGAAAGGAGTATATTTCGTACCCTACAATGCCCTAAAATATTTCCTTAGTAAATGGTGTGGGAAACCAATTAATCACACATGCAGCATTTAATTCCCTATAATCCAAAAAAATCTAGATTCTCCCATCCTTCTTGATTCCGATCACCATAGGTCTCACCCATACCGACTCCTCGATGGGAAAAATGATCCCAGAATTAACATTTTGTCAATTTCTTATTTCACTTTGATGCGCAAGTTTGGATTCATCCTGTAAGGCCTCTTCCAAACTAGGTGCACACCTTCCTTCAGCTTGATTCTATTTTTTCCCAAAGATTCATGTACTCCTTTCAATTCATGATAGCCTCTAGGGAACAGATCCTAGAAGTCATGCAACAGCTCAATTATCTTAGCAACTTCATAGTTAGACCAATAATCTCCAATGATGGCCTCCTTAGACTCAACATTTGTTCCAATGTTTACTTTCTTGAGCTTCATAGGCACATGGTATGCATGTGCCTTCTCAGTTGCACTTTCCAAGGCCTCGTGTGTACCCTTTGTGTGCTCAATATCTAGGTTCTCCACCTCTTCATCATTAACTATGTAGACCATCTTACCCTTTTCTCTTTCTAAGTAGGTGTGCCCAAGTTGTTCAACATCTGTTTCTCCCTCTTAAAAATGCACCTCCAATTCTGACTCTCCTAACAAATCTTGAAGGAGCTCCTCATCCTTTGCACTATCTCCCATAGTTAAGCACTTCATAACCTATAATGCCTCATTCACCAAAGGTTTAGTGGAAAAATAGTCAAAGGTCTGAATCATACATGTAGTAAGTTCTTTCCAATTTCTCAGTCTCTCTATTCAACTCTGCATAGATATACCATGCGCGTGTGCAGCCTCGTAAGGTGAAATAAAGCTTGTCCACCCATAACAAAGGTGATAAAGCTTCCTACCCTCTCTGTCTAAATTCCCTCACACTACTTGAATGTGGTGCTTTGAATGGATCATTACCATGAAATGCACAGATCTGAGTGGGCACATTGCTCCTTAAAAATATAGCAAATAAAGCAATCATCACTTCTCTCCACTCAAAAATATTATCCCTATGAACCATCCACCAGTAGCACTTTCATCCTACGTAGAGTATAAACTAGCATATTCCTTCTTTCCACCTAAAATTCCTATTGAACTTCCGTAGAAAGCAAGAATACTTCTATATTCTCTTCACTAGTGTACCTTGGTACCTAGTTGTTGCCCAAACGCCTCATACTCATGCGTGGCCCTCTTGATGCATACAGCTTGTACTTTGTACTTCACACCTAGCCATTTCATAAGTTCCATGTGCCCAGTTGTCACATGCAACACTTGTAGTATCACTCATGGATTGTGCATCATCCCATTAGAGAACTCCTTCCTTTGATGGCTCAAGAGATTCCAGATCTTGAATAGTGTGCACATAAATTATGTTCAAGTCTTCTTCACTTAAGGGCTCTACATAAGGTGCATATTTCTCATCTATCAAGGGAATAATAATGTGTTCCTCCTTGTTTTCAAAACTTATATACCCCTTATTGAAGCGTAGATCAACGTTGTTTGCATAACACCAAGGGCACCCAAGAAATGATGGAAAACTATCTACCTCTGCAAGTGCCAAGACCTCAAAATCCCCAGTAAACTTGGCTCCCTGTATAGTAATTGATGCATCTTTCAAAACCTAATTAGTGTGGCCTTCGTCTGGTTCACCATAAATAACACATTAGAAGATGGTTGTAATGGTGGTCTACCCATCTAAACCCATGCATCCAAAGTGAGCACATTCACTTCCATGCCTATATCAATTAGAATATTACTCAAAATCCAACCATCCACAATAACATTCAAAGTGATCTCCTTGTCATAATCTAGGCTATGAGGAGGAAGGTTAGCATGTAAAATCTTCCTTTTATACTCAATCCTAGTGCACTTAGAGTGTTTCCCTTTAACCAATTCCCCAATAAAGGAATAATATTTTCTGGCACAACCTTTTGCAAACCTCCTTTAAATCATCAACATTTATTTGATGGAGCTCAACTACTTTCTTTTGTTCCAATTTCCATGACTGCTCTTTCAAATATTGTATCTCACCTTGTAAATTCTGAATTACCTCCATTGTTTCTTGATAAACCTCCTTCTGATGCATAGGGTCTGGAGACTTTTCATGTAGAACCTTCTATTTAGTAAGGATAGGTTTTGATTTCTGAACTTCTCTAGAGTGTGTAGTAATATTCGTAGGTACCAACTTGGGATCCAATGCTAACTTCGACATCCATTGATCTTCCACAGTGCACTGAAATCTAACCATTCCCGCAACCTTGTTCTTATGTTTGTGTTTCTTACTCAAGTGTTCATATAAGTTTTGGCACTCCTCATAGCTATTATTGTTTCCGCAAAAAGAACACAAAATATTCTATGGAAACTTGTGCCTGTAATGATCAGGAGATCCACATGTATAACAAATTCCTCAAGGGAAAACACTTCTTCCACCTCCCGACCTTGGCCTCTGAATCCTCCTCTGTAACCTCAACCTCTACCACAACCTCCATTAGAGTGCCCTTCATTATGATCATGGTCATGATGCTCACCTTTCTCCTTAGAATTATTTGCAACACCAATCTATCATACACCAATATCAATGGCATCATGAATCTAATTAATCAACCTACAATCTTCAGTATCATGAGTGGAAGACCTACAAATCTTGCAGTAACATGACATGTTCTTTCTTATCGTGTCTTTAATAATGGGCACCGACTTGAACTGTGGTCCAAGTGACAGATCTCGTAATCCAACAATAAGGAGCACATCGATTTACGAGGGAAACTATCCTTAGTATGCCCCTCTACCTCATAGTCTGTATACCAAATTCCACTTGTACATCTCATGTGCCAAATTATTAGATAATTTATCCAATTGTTTAGTCATGGATGTAATCTCAACTTTTAAAAATTGACTCACTCCTATTTCTACACTTCCTACCACCTCAACACCCATAGTTGCTTCAAGCATCTCACATGGATCTATATAAGTCTTATGCAAAATATCCCTCCTAACGGGTGTGATCACTCCTCCAACAAACCACTATGCATGTTGGCTCACATGGATGTCATAAGATAACTTAGAAAAAAGGGTTTTGAACCAAGCATCATACTCCCGAACACTCTTAGTAGTGCCCTGCTTAATATCTTTCAACACATTAATGCTCTTCTGCTCAAACTCAGGGATATAAAATTCTTTCAAGAAAGCATCCCACAATGCAGTATAATCTACACAATTCTAGCCAAGGTCAAACTTTCTATACTAACTATGTGCACGCCCTACAATGTAGTTACAAACTAACTCACCTTGCGCTCTAGAGCAGTGATCCCCTTCACGTGCCATAGTATCTCACACATATGCACATGCTCAATTGCATCTTCAATGCCTCTATATTATAGAAGATGAAGAGATATCTCCATATAAATTTGTAGGGTTAGTGCGGACCTTTCCCACCAGATCTAATACATGTGTTTCCTCCACCTCCAGAGCCACCAGATCCACCAACGCCTAAGGCACCTGACCCTCCTGTGCACTTCCTTGTTTTCCAACAAATCGTGCTAAACCGGAATCCCACATTCTGTGAATTTTTTCTACTTCCATACATTATACCAACATTCTACACACCCACATTCTCGTGTCAATGACACATTAGAAAAGATACCTCCAACTGGTCCTCCAAATAAAATAGATGACGTTTGTGCCATAGATGAATAAGCTCCCTGATTAACTCCTCAACTTAAATGCAAATTGACTCTATCTACTACAACTCTATTTCTCACACTAGATTGTTTACTGTTAACTACTGTAGAATTTGTAAAACCAAGTGCAAAGGCTAGGTCACTAGGTAGGTTCAGATGCATGCCCGTGGTCTACAATATTTCTGGCGACGACACACCATCATCCAAAGCTGAGGAGGTTTCTCTACCATATTTTCCCAAATGGGGGAGTTCCAGATGCTCCAGCTCCACGTCGTCTGCATGAGCTCCAAATCCTTCACGAGTCATCTCCTCTCTGCAATCTCTCATTGTTTCATTAGATCCCTCACGCGTTAAACTTAATCTGCATTTCTTCTCTTTTTCTCTCTGCCACTAGTTCTACCATATTTACCAAACCTACTCCTGCCCCACACATGATGGGGTTTAGCTAGCCATATGCTTATCTTCCAAATCTAGGGTTACGATCAAGATCTTAATTTCCAAAGGAATACCATGCAAGTAAGATCCTTTGGGCTCATGCAAAACCTAGAACTCAAAGAACTTTTGGGCAAGAGTAAGTGGAAACTACGTACTCAAGAATATATCTATTCAAAACACCACATAACCAAACATTCATAGAGTGCGTCCAAATCGATTTGCATCATACAAGGCCTGGAATTCTTCCTGCATCCAAACAAGCATGTGAAACCTCTAATTTATCTTAGACGCGTAAGAAACCAGCCACTCGTACAGCTCTACGAGAAAGATAACAAAGAACGTCTCATATAATGCATCATACAGATTCTTTTCAACCCACATGCGTGCATTAAACTCAGGTCCAATGCTAAATTTATGAGCATACTCTTCTTCTAGATCATCTAACCACTCTTCAATATTGGCCAAGGTCAACTGCATACGTCTTCATCATGCAACATCCTGAAAAAACAATGAGAAAGAGGTCTCGCAACGGAACCAATGATGTAGCCTAGAATTCATTGCAAATAGCCCAAGGCATGTTGGCACATCACTCAACCTAAATTAAGCGCTCACCCAAGCACGCAAGGGTACTAGGTCCCTCTTAGTGAAGCTTATTCAAGATGTTAGCATGATTACAAGTATATTTCATATCCATAACAGATAATCAATTAAACCACAATGCATAAACCAAATCTAGATCTAAACCATATGAAGGAATAACTAAACAATTACTATAATCAGTTTTACCATACAAGATCCATGTTCAGTTACATCTAACACCAATATCTAGCCAATGAGATACATTATATTAAATACTTTGGAAAACACAAAAGCTTTGTACATCATAATAATTTCACCATGAGTCATGTGCGTGTATAAACCAAAGAAATATCGGGTCCCCAAACCGTGAAAATCAATACATATTTATAGGGGTGGGGACTTGTCCTTCACTGCCCATGCACCTTCCAAAAATAGGATACATGTTAATAATAGCCATGTGCCCTTACATAAGAATTAAAAAAGCATGCAAGTGCTAATAATAGATCTCCTATAGTTAACTCTTAGTATAGATCCTATTATTAGCTCAAAACTCTGCATGGTGCTCGATCTTCCACTTATCCAAAATAGCCTTGGCATAGTCTTCAAGTCTTCTAGAAGTCATGCTCAGCACTCCACGTCTATCTTTAGCCTTAACCGTAAAAATGGCTAATTCATGTTTCCAAATTGTTCTTGCACACCCCTATTTTTCTATACTTGCGTACTCTCCCACGTGCCTTGTGCCCGCACTCCCAAACCTTATGCACATCCATACTTGATTTTTATTTCCTCAGCTCAACAATAGACTTTATAAAAAAATATTTTATTGAATGAACCTTAAACCCCAATGTTTTTCAAATATTCTTCCACCAATTGTATAGGTGATAACTACCAATTTGTAGGCTTTGAATTGATCTCTAGCCTCTTCAAAATCAATCTCTTCTTCTCTCCCTATGAGGGTTTCTAGATGAACCCGAGAAAGCGTATAATGTTATAAAAATGTATAAAACTAATCTCAAGGCTTAATATTCCTTCCCGAGATATGTGCCAACAATATTGATCTTAGTATCTTACCAAATGAGGTATTCTTACTTCTTTCTCTATGGAAATATTTCAAATTTCTTCCCACTCGCCCCTAGAAATAGAGTTTCTAATGTTGTGCAAGGGTTCCCAATCAAAATAAGGTCTTTACTATCAATTTAAGGTTCGTGAAGATTGATCAAGTCTTAATTACTTTATAAAACCACTCCAAACTATTAATCTTTGATCCTCACCTTTCCAAAACTCATTCCACTAGTTTCCTTAGGCTAGTTGTACTCTAATATACCCTACTACATATTTTAAGTGCTACAACAAACATTAGCAAAATAGTGATCACATACATGGATTAATATGAATATTCCTTACCAAATTTACTTTCCATCATCAAGAGATTTGGCATTTTAACACAAATTTTTCATAACTCCAAAGGATCAAACTTAGAATTTTAGACTATACACGCTAGTTTACCCACAAAATTCCTTCTTTATTCAAATCCTAAAGCTCCTTCTCCTCTCTTTTCTTGACCATTCGAATGATAGTCCAAAAAAATACAAGGAGGTGTTTATACCTCTTGAGGTTGGTTCTCAACCGAATGGAGCTTCTAAGACCTCTTAGTCACATGACACGCTTTTGTCACATCATTAATATTTGGGCTAGAACTCCAAGACACTAGCTCATATACATAGATTATGACTCCTAGACTTCTATAGGTCCTATCACATTCATGAAAAACCGTGAATGATTTTAAAAATTACATTAAATCACCTAACTCAAGTAAAAAAGGCCTTCAAATTTCAAATTTTCACTTTTGGAGGGAAAGTGCATAATTCAAATTTTGAAAAGGCTAGATCAATACAAACACACTTAGATGACTCTAAAGGACCTCTTGAACCTACCAACACATTGACGCGCTAAAAAATTTAGATTCCAAGCCATATTTACATGATTGGAGTGATGTTATTACATCATTCTACCTTTCAAGTTCTACAATAATCACTTTTAAAAAAGCTATGAACCTCTTCATTATAGTCTTGTATGGCATGAGGGACTTCATTAAAAAGGTGAATGCCATGCACCTATTAATGAGTTGGAAAAATGACAAGGCTCACTTCATAAACAAATTTGGGAGGATCTAAGGGTTTTTCATGGAGTAAACAACGTGATCTGCATTGAATGACCCATCATTATCACCTTCAACTATTTCTTCTCTTCTAGTTTTTATCTTGTTTTTATGACTATTATGGACCATTGTTCCTTCTTATCACAACTAACTTATGTTCCTTCAAATTCTATTAATTCATTATCTTCAAACACGGTTTACATGACTAATTTGATTTCATAACCTTTAGATAATTTAGCAACAATGATATAAGACAAAGAACAATCGACAAGGCTCTCATCATCTCCTTCATATTTAGTAGGATGTGTTAGAACTCGTGATACCCGATATTTTCATAAACTACTTCATCTTCTCTTTGTGATGACTCAAAAAAATTATTTTTTGGTAGAGCTTTACACAAAATAACACTTAAAACTTGATTAAAACATATTAGTTCTTAAATGCATGTGGAACAATTTGGAATAGGATAGATTACAAATTATAGGATTTGCAACTCCTATACTCAAGGAATATCATATCCCCGATATCTTTATAGCCTACCTCAATCTTCTCACCGCATTATTCTCTCATAAAAAATACGAAATGATGAGTTTTTAAGATAACTCCTCATTTACATAATACTATCTAACCCACTTTATATTTATTCTATATGAATATAAATACAAATAACAAATATCTCGTAATATTCCCCTTTAGTGAGTACATGGGAGAAGAGAAACAAATCTTGAAAATTAATGCTCCATAAAAACACTTCTTAGACCATGTACAACTCTATCAAGTTGTTTCATAATCCTCATAAAAGCATTGTTCCCAAGCTGAATTATATGGGACAGTTCTTGGACCCCTTTCCCTAAACTCCTGAATTATAAATACTCTTGATTCCTAAAGCTCCCGGGCTAACTAGATAACTATCCATTTTGATTTTACCTTGAAATATTCTCTTTTCCCCAAGATCCGTGGTCTTTGGAACATGTCTCATTCCCCAATCTTACAAAGCAGAGGTTTTATTTAACACACCACAAAATAGGAACTCTAAACACATCGAAGGCATGAAAACATAAACAAACTAAAATTCCACTAAATTTTAATATGACCCCTTCGCTAGTGGTCAAGATGAGGGGTCACCGATCAACCTCCTTCCTCCATTTCCTCTATCCTCTCGATGTGATGTTACTTAATTAACAATTTTAACTTTAAGGCTCATTTTACAAGATGGACATCGAGTACAATACATAATGCGTCTAGTTAAAATGTATGCATTTTATTTATTTTTCAAAACTTCAACTCGAATCTTGACAATACGAAATACTTTAAATAATTAAAATAATTTCAAAATAATCTTTAATTATTTCTTATAACATACACAGGAGAATTATATATATATATATATATATATATATATATATATATATATATATATATATATATAAACCACTTACAAACCTATCAATGGAATAACATAAACTTTAGATGATGACATAATAAACACTGAATAACAAATTGACCGTAAAATAACTAGGAGATTATGACATTGTTTTGGCTAATGACAATAACTAAAAAAACATTTATTCTTGACTCAATATTAACATTTAAGAATAATGATAAAAAGAGTCAAGAATAAACAAGAGCCGCAAAGCGGCCAGCTCCTGCCATCCAAGGTTAAAAGCATGTACAAGATAAAACAAAATAGCACTTCTAGACGTATATTAGAGAAGTTTGTCGCAAGTGCATTGTGTCATATGTGGAAAGGCATATGATGTCATTCTGAAATTGACAAAAACTAGCAGTGTTTATTAAAGCTATATGCAAATTATAGATCGAGTTTCAGTCACTTTCAATTGTATGAGTCAGCGGTATGGAAAAAGTCTATCATAAAATAGTTGAGCTTTTTATAATTATTGCATGGGCAAGGACATTTGATGCCTAACGGGTTGGCATTTTGCGAAACAGTAATCACGTTCTCTGTATCCTATCACACTTTGCATACATATCTACTACAAAACTTTGACAAAAATCCGCTTTCGATTATGCTTCGGTGGATGGCTATGTCGTGCTCTATAGCTCCCAGTTCGACACAGGCGGCAAGTAATGTGGAAAAGGTTTTGGAGTCTAGCATTACACATGTCAATTGCATTTGCGTGAAAGTTTCCAAGTCGTTTTCAACAAACACATTTTGTGCATATGTTGTAATCATGATCGGAAAATAGTCGATATATGGAAAGAGCTATAAAACAATGCTACATATTGTTACATATGTGGAAAGGCCTGTGATGCCATTCCAAAATTGACAAAAACTAGTCATGTTTATTAAATTGCAGTAGCATATAATAGGTCAACTGCCCTGTTTAACTGAGGGTTGTTCGGATCATGTTTGCATGCTGAGTGGAGAAGGACGATGAAAAAAAAGAATTACATTCAAAATACTAAAATACTGTACTTATTCTGAAATAAAAAAACATCTATGCTTTGCAGGCTGCCTGGAAGGCTCTAAAAATATTAAATACTAAGTTAATAATAATGCAGAACAAAGTTAATATTAAATACTAAGTTAATATTAAAATTAGCTTTATCTTTATCTTGAAAACAGTCCAAACAGAGCTCAAGTGGCAAAACACATTGACAGCAGCCCTGGATTCAACAAATCCATTTCGTGCATATGTTGTAATCATTACAGCCCACAAGCCATAATTTGTAAAGAGTAAAAGCTTTTGCATTTACAACAGATTTGAAGTGGCAAGAGAAATATTATGAATGCAGTGCAGGTATTTCGTTTTTCTGTTTCAAAGCAGCAAATGTATCCATAGTAAAACCCTGACAATGTAAACCC
The DNA here is from genome assembly GCA_018340775.1 of Taxus wallichiana var. yunnanensis. Lineage (NCBI taxonomy): Eukaryota > Viridiplantae > Streptophyta > Pinopsida > Cupressales > Taxaceae > Taxus > Taxus wallichiana. The sequence goes on along the minus strand of CM031235.1, from coordinate 902,799,956 downwards.
GAATTTTCTTTCAGCATTCTGCACAGAACAATATCTGTTTAATCTATATATTGTGGTAAATGGGAGAAGTTTGACAAAAAAATGTATACCAAAATTTAGATGGGAAAAAAATAGATGCGATCAGTACATTTTTTTGTAAATGTTTTGCCTGAATATGGGAGGCCTTTACATAGCTTGAAATTCGATACAACAGTACCAAGTTCTGTAATGTGGGATGTAGAAAGGCAAATTATATATTTAGGATGTAAACCATATACAACAGTCTGTGATTTCAAAATGTGACAACATTTGGAAGAGGTACGTGCCAAGTTCAAAATATTATGGCTGTATACAATGGGTGGTTTGTTGGAGTAGCAGATTTTCTCTAATATGTCAGCTGCTTTTCTCTATTCCTGCGGAAAATCAAGAATAGAGTATGAGTGACAAGAAATTGAAAGCGGAGGAGATTACATGAAACTTGTTATGCAAAGAGTAGTTGAAAGAGTCACCTTAGTTGTTTTCCAGTTGGAGCCCCATAATGGCATTTGTCTGGTTCAGAGTGAATGTCCCTGTTGCTTGAAATCCCCGCAGCAAATAAATGACAGCAGTCTTATTCTTAAAGTATTCCTCATGTGAAACCCTTGTCAGTGCAGGAAGCAACATTTGCAGCGGTTCACCGGTCAGTATGCATTGGATATTTTTGTTTTTGCTGGATTTGAGGTTGCAAATTAGCCGGTGTTTGAAGCTATAAGGACATTGTTGCTGGCAGAAGCGGCATTGCAAAAGTTGTTTGTCTACTGTTTGGAAGGTTTCCAGTGACGAGCCACATTTATTGCAAATGATCTCAAATGGTATGGAGTAGATGTTGGCGATAGTCAATGTACCCTGCACTTGCATGATGAGAAATTGTAAATGAGCAAATGTAGAGGTAGAATATTTGAAAGAAAAGATGATATAAAAAGATGACGTTGCAAACTGTTATTTATTGCTCATATAGAACTCACCTCAGTAGTTGTGTTTAACATTTATTTTAAGTCTTGTAGTGCTTTTTCCATCCTCAAGGGCATGATGAATGTCGACTGAGTAGTCTTCAAGGCTTTGTCATTATCATTTCCACCACGCCTTGCAACATTTTTGAACAAATAAAATGTGTGTTTTTGTTTTTGTAGTTGTTCCTCTATTGCTGTAAATAGAGGTGCAAATGTTCCAAATAGGTATAGCTGGGCAAGAACTTCGTTTTTCATCACTTTCTGGTTAGTTCTTCACTACTATTTGAAAACAGAGGCGACTTTCAAGCAAACAAACATCAAAGCAGTCTGCAAACCTCGGCGAGGAACTTTTTTCATGAATTTTGTCAAATAGTTGTATTTAAATTAAGGCATTAGAAAAATCCAACAAAACAACATCCTGGTTGGGAGGAAAAGAGAGATAGTAATCATGACCATATGCACAAACGGATCAGATATCCCTCTGCTTCCAACAAGCTTTACCCTGTTTCTTCACTAACTTGTTAATCAAACAAAGTAAAGGGTATGGGCATGGGCATGGAGCCAAAGCAAAAGATAAAGCAGAAATGGAAGTTGGACTTACATCCTGCTATTTTGCCAGTCTATAAGACCACGTTTCTTTCAGGCATTTTGTCGAACCTCTCAGTAACAGTCAAGAGTTACTACATTACAAAAAAAGATTGTCTGATATTTTGCATCTAGCCACCTTACTAGTAATAAGCCCATAAACTTACAACATTTTAAAGAAAGACATACTTCGTGAAGAGAGAGAAAATGTAGGATCAGAACAAAGTGCAATTCATACTCTCTTAAATAATTTTCAGTGAAAAATAAAGAAAACAGCCAGCTGCAGCAGAACTGAACATAGCTATACAGAAGACTGGCAAATGTTAAGTTATTTATGAGCCATACCTGACAACTTGCACTCGAGAAGAAAGATGCAGTGAAATACAATATGGTCATGTCATTTATTTACAGCCTGTGAGACTTATACTAAAGATCAAAGTAACAAATACAACTGTTGCCTCAAAACATGCAGCAAATAAATGACTAACTAAAATGTAAAAGTTAATGAAGGTAAAGCTTCCTTTTCTTTAGACCTCAGACTCTTATCGTTTGCAATATTAATTATTAATTCTCAATTTCTTTGCCACTGGTCAATTGTATGTTCCTATGCTAATCCACAGCCATTTACTGATCAACCACCTTTGGAACACATTGGGCTTGGACAAATTCAACGAAACAAGAACAGAATGAAATATTGTGAGGACAAAAATGACATAAACCATGCAAATCTGTATATTGAGGGCATACCCCGAAGGCTCTTCAGAAAATAACCGAAAGTCCCAGATGTCTGGAGGCATAGAGTATAGAGGCAAAATATTCTGAAACATAATCAGCATAACAGTAAACGTGAATTTTGCCAAAAAGAGAAAATCACAAAACTCTTCATTATATTCCCATCCTCCTCACCTCTGCCTAGAACAATGGCCAGACAAAATAAGAGTGGCATTTTACATCTCCATGCCCATCAACAGCCCATGTTATAGCATCTTTTAGACTGCTATGAACATAAGTTATTCATGTGAAGCAGATTAAATTTATTCATATCCATGACTAACCAGAAACGCCATAATCTAGAAAGCCACGACAGCAGCAAGGGCAGCAACGCCGGAAAGGACACCGGAAAGTACAGAAGCAGCAGCAGGGGCATCGCTGGTAGGAGCAACGGCACGGTTTCCCGATGGCGAAGAGGCAGGGACCTCTTCATTAGTATTGCCGTCAGAAGGAGACGGCGCCGGAGAAATGCCAGAGCTGCGTCGGCCGCCCTGAGACATGACCACGACCACGATCTTTTGCCCCTTTTCACAGTGCCCCTGCGCACCGCTGATGAAGTAAAATGGCCCCGAGTTTGGGAACTTGAACGCCGTGTGACCGTCGTCAAAGCTCGCAACAGGCGATGTCGTGTTGCATTTCTGGAACGCCTCCTGCGTCACCTGCAGAACAGAGTCCTCCGTCGCCGTATACTTGAACACTACACAGAAAAAAAGATACAGAGCCATTAATAACACAGAAACCCCTTCACAACAAATGACGGTAGGGTTTCACTGCTTACAGATAGTGTCGCCGACATGAAAACGAAGCCTCTCGGCCCACTGGTTAAAGGTCTCATGTTCGGATCCCGTCGGCGCAGCCCAACCATTCTTTCCTCCAACTGTAAACTCGTTCGCCTCAACAATCTGGAATGCAAGAAGAAAACAAGCCGCCAAAACGAAGAGCTTTCCGCCAACCAAAGCCCAGGTACGTGAAGGTAGCAGCAATCAGGGCAAGAGAAATAGGAACGGCGCGGACTCTACTTCTTCCTCTTCCCTTGGATGAGGAGCTTATCAACTCAGAAGCCGCAGACCGGATGAACAGTGGCCTTCCATCTGTTGAAGGACGCATGTTTAGCAGATCCCCGAACCACAATCTACAAATCGCAGGATTAGAATTAATGAAAGCAAAGGCTGTGCAGGAGCAATTGCCGAGGCACGCAATTTTACATCGCTCTTCCCTTAAATCCATTGCCGAGGTCTTAAATGCATCATTAATTCAATTCAGTATGCAAAATACTGTCAAAATCTGATATAAAAGATAAGACACTTGTCACTTTAAAAAAATTTATTTTAAAATGTTACAAAATTGCTTTGGCAATAAGACTCAAAAATTGTCACATCACCCTTGAACACCAATCAAATGGCTAGAAAAATAAATATGTTAATTTTAAAAATGTTTGAAATTACTCATAACTTTAGAATATGCCAAAGTTGAAAAAAATAAATGCATCTTATTGGCCACTTTTGCAAAATTAATCTGCTCCATTGAAATGTATAGTATTCCTGCCGGAGGCAGGAACTAATAATAATTGAAGCTTATAAGACATATACTAAAGGACATATTAAGAATAAACAATAAACACGCCTTAGTATTTGAAACGGCAGAGTTATTTCAGGTGGTTAATGTAACGTGACAAAGATGAGAATCAATTAAATCAACTCGCCGCTAATTCAACTCACAATTTGATGTGAACTTGGATTTCACCTGCTCACAAATGAAAAACAAATGCACTTTCCCGCATAGAGAAATTCGTCCAATCTAAAGTTGAAGTTGAAATTAATAGTCTAATTTATCTTCAACAAATTATTTCAATGATTTGTATCTACTATTATTTTGACCCTCTAAATAAATATTTTATTCCCCACATATTTTTCTTACATGTAACAAGGTAACCAAAAGACCTTAGCTACTCTAACCCCGATTATATATTAGGAATCCATGACTTCTCCGATGCCAAATGTAGTTTGGGTAGATATTTACATAAAATTAATCTTAAAACTTGATCAAAACATACCGGATATTTAATTTATGTGGGACATCATAGAATAGGATAGATTACAAATTTATAGGAATTGCAACTCCTATACTCAAGGAATATCCAATCCTTAATATATTTCTAACCTACCATAATCTTCTCGCTCCATTATTCTCTCATAACTATGATATGATGATTTTTCTATGATAGCTCCTAATTTACATAATATTAAATAACCCACATTAATGTATTCTATGTGAGCATTAATACAAATAACAAATATATGTAATAGGAGTAACTTACAAACAGACTCACCGTACAATATACATGAGTATGCAATCCAAGTATTTCAAAAGTAGCCTTGAGCTCTTCAAATTTCTCTTATTTAGTTTTGAAAACTTGCACATCATTTTAAGGATAAAACTAACAAGGAAGTTTCCAATAGTCACCTCAACATCACTTTCTTAAATGATATCTCATGGAGGGCATGAATTCATCTTGAGAGATAATTCTTTTTGCATACATTTGTGAAGAGCAGAAATTTTGATGAGCATTGGATTATTTATCTCAAGACAGAGGTCTTGATTTTCCTTGTAAACCACTTCTCCAAAGGGATTTTTCTCGCTCTAAGATGAGGGTTACAAAGAGCAATGAGAAATCGTCAAGTGGCTCATGAATGATGTATTTATCAAAAGTACCAATGTACTAATGAGGAATACGAGACTTCATGATATGGAATATTTTTAAAATTACACTTAGTAGATTAATACGTGTTATTCTTCGTGCTCTTGAGACTAAATTTCTTGTCTTGATGTTATTTAAGTTTATATGACCAACAATGTCATCACCAATGGCAAAACTAATCACCAAAACTAAAATAAAATCATAATGAATAAAGTTAAAAATTATGTTGTCATGGTAAGGATTCTATGGACAAATTTTGAGTGAGATTCAGTGGGAAAAACTCAAACTATGAACAAAGTAAACTTAAAAATGAAGGAAAAAACAACACTTGAGAAATGACTCTTATGAAAAACGCATATTGTGTTTGAAGTTCTAAAACTCGTAAAAATATTAATCCTTGCTTGAAGGGTTTTCCAACACTTCAAATGGAACTCAAATAAAAGTCTAGATGCAAAATTTATGATCAAAAGAAAATTATTCCACAATTCCATCTCAAGAGCTCTTCTCTTTCGCCTTTAAGTCATGAGCACACATTTTTTAAGTGCATGATACTTCCTTAATACCCCAAGTGTTCCATTTGAAAACTTTGGGTACTTAAAATCCTTTTACAATCATTTTTTTAACTAATCGCACTTTCGAGCCCATTAAGAACTTCATAATAGACTAAAGTGTGATTTTGGAAGCCATCTGGAAAAGTAAGAATAAAATAGAGCATATAAGAGATGAGTGCACTTTTTCATGATGCATGGAACTGTTTAATACCTCAAGTGCTCCTTTTGAGTTCTTTGGGTACTTTTAAATCTTTGCGCACTCGTCCAAGTAGAAACTATAACATATAAGTGTCATGGGTAGCCTTTTGGAATGATTTGGGTACTTCAAAGTGGATAAAACATAAAGTGAACGTCCTTTTGAGTCTTGTGTGAAACAAAAGTGTCATTCCAATGTAAAATTAGAACTTCTTCCAATGCAAAGCACCTTTGGAGTTCATAATGGAACTAAATCACTCTTATGACTATCATGTTTGAACTTATGCAAAATGAAAAGTGTTGCATGGAAGGCGAGGAACCTTGGAACCAAGACAAAAATGTGAGTGTTCCTTCCAAAGATTGTTTCTTTTGCTTTAACGTTGTAAGTGATTTAGAAACATGTCTTCTTAGTTCATTCTTCTTGAGCTCCATAATGGCATATCATGAAAACTATCCAATTGGGTACAAGTGAAGGTTTACATGAGGCCAAGAGGTAATATTGGAAGTGTGTGGGAGAAGACTATACATTGGAATAAAGAGAGAGAAAACAATGGGATTTCTAAGAGGGAAAACATGTTATCAAGGTAATATTTTGAAAAATGAGGTGAATTTTGACATCAAAACAAAATGGAATTTTTTTTCCATGTCTGCGATACCGATGGATGTTAGGGTAAACTTATTTTACCGTAGTAATTTATGCATTTTATTGTTACCTTTGGTAATTAGTTGATTATTGTTATATGGTTTTATAAACCATATTTGTCATTTTATTCATGTAGGATTATCTGTTACATAGTTATAACAAATACATTTGTTTGTATTAATTAGTTGTGCTTTCCATATGTAGTTTTGGAAGCTTATGTAATTAGGATTATTGTTTCACATGTGCAACATCCTTCTCTATTTGTATCCACTACTGTACTAATAAAAGTGTGAGGCTTATTAATTAAAGTGTGAGGCTTCCGTCCCTCTTCTACACTTTCATTTGGTGCCGAGTAGGACCTATGAGCGAGAGAAGGTGTGGAAAGTGAGAGCAGAAGAGATAGAGGATCTTGGAGAAGCATTTTCCGCATTTAGAGATCCTTTGTAGCCTCCTACAACTTCCCAGCCCCATCCATGCCTCCCAAAACCTCTTCTTCATTCCGGTGTTTGGAATGCAATTTTTTTCAGACTGCTTTGGTTCCTTTGTGTTGTCCTCTCAAAATTTTCCCTCTTTCAAAATTCAAAAAGTTTAAAATTTTGAGTTAACACCCTTTTATGATGTTCTAGCAAAGAGAAAAGTTGAGGAGTTAGGGAAAATTCACGTTTTTGAGTCATTTTAGTAATTTGCGGGTCTATCGGACATTTTTGTCCCATATGTCCCAAGTTCTCTGGACCCTCTATTTCCCGATCAGCTGCTTTCCCCGAAAATCTGTTAACTTTCGGTTCTGTCAAAACTTTTTGTTTCAAATGTTCTAAGTTCACTGGCTTTTGTTCCTAATCACCCACATTGGCAAGCATCGGGCCTCGCATACTTTTGTCTCATCTTTCCAAAAAGCATCTATGCATTTCGTCTCCGCTTTGTCCACATCACGCGCATCGGCCAAATTCCGTCTTCGTGTCCCTCATGTTTATAAGTTCCTGGATTTACCATGCTCTTTTGGCCCGCATTACCTACATCGGCCACGTCGGCCGGATCGCGTCTTCGCGTCCTCATGTCCCAAATGTTCCAAAGACCATATGGGCTAGTTTTTTCTGCTCTTCCCGATGCTTTCCTTTTTGAGTCGGTGCATATGAATTTAATGCGCATTTATAACCTTCTCTCTCTAAAATGGCTATTTAATGGGACTACCCTCTACGCATTTTGCACACTGCTTACTTGCTACCATTCACTCAAATCCTTACAATTAAGATTGTCTGCTCGTGCTCCCATTCCCTTTGCATTTTTCATTGTGAATTCAAGCTTTGTAGGCTATTTCTCTGTACACTTTGCCAACATGAAGATCAAATTTCAAGGTCGAGAACGAGTTTTGCCACTTGAGTCCTCTATTCCCGATATCGGGGATAGTGAGGTTCATCACACGGATTTTGATGATTTCTAGGGCAGTTAACTAACCTAATCCTTCTCCCATGGAAAAATGATCAATGATAATGGCCTTGCATTTCTACTGGTTTCTAAATCTCGGTAATGTGACAACACTATGCTCACCTACGGGGCTCACTTAAACCACGACACGAACGAATTATCTAATGTGCACGGGAACGGATCACCAAACTAGATGTTGTTGTCATTACTTTCTTGCTCTACTGATCCCGAAGTTGAAAAATCATTTGTTATCTCTCAAGCTCAAGCACGAAACTTTCTAAGTAAGACAAAGTGATAAATACAAAGTGAGGATAGCAAATTCATGGATAAAGAACCCTAAAAGGGAGCATCTCGACTTTCCAAGGCACTATTAGGGCTGATTTTAATGAAGAAGCTGCCTGATTTCATCATCTTTCTAGCTCGTGTCATGGGATTACCCTCTACCAATGAATGTCACTTTTGGATGTGCCCGATCATCAACATCATCTACAAAGGTAGCGGAGCAGCATAAATTAGGCGAAAATCATTTGCATGAATTTGACAAAACAATTTTCTAGTGTGCGATAGACCAAGAAGTTCTATATGACTTCTTATCTTATGTATACCCTAAGCGAGATCTCGGAATGGTTTGGTTTCACATACATCGTGGGTTAACAGGATGAACCCATTTATGCATACGCCCTCGGTTCACCCTTGAAACCAAAGAACCATAACTTCGGGAGGGGGAATGATGCCTTTCGATGTATATTATGAGGCTTCTGAAAGTGATACTTTGCCGAGAAAATTTTCGATGAGGCCATGAACACGATAGCAAAATATGGAGCTCTCTTCATTTATTTCGAAGGTTTTCCTATATCGGTTAGCCGGTTATGAGAACACACCTCTCAAACTCCTATGTTTTGTAATGATAAGATGGCTTTGATTGAAGTACTATGCGAGCAATTAGATAAGTTACATAGAACTTGCAGAGACAAGATAATATTTGGGCTACATTTCCCTATATCCTTAGGTAATTATACATGTAAAACAACTTTGGATACTCAAAACATAGAAAGGGCCCTTGCTTATCATTGTTCACTTCTTCGAGCCCAGGACTGCTTTGATTTGAAGAAATTCATTGAGCTAAATCTCATAATTAATTATCATCACGGATCGGATAATGAGGACTACTTTGGTGATTGTGTAGATGACCGAGAGACATTATGGTAGATTCTCTCTCCAACTCATAAAGGAGCTCAATGTATATCAAATTCTGAAGGGCTTGAAGATGATTATGTAGACTGTTGTCATAAGAATATGATACATTAATCAAGCATACTCCCTTGGAGGATCTGCGACTGTACAAGAGGGAGAAGGATGACTTGGCTAAGATTATGCCCCTGTCCTTGTAAGAACCAAGGTTTGGTTTTACTGAGAAGGTTAGAGAGCTTAAGAAGAATCTAGGAGAATCTTCTTTCAAAGATACTTGACCCCCAGGAAGGAGTCACATACACCTAGCTCGGAGGTACCTACACAAAATTCTCCTCCTTCCTCAAATAAAGAACCAAAATCATCCACCCCTTCTTCATCTACTCAAGTATACCAAAAGAAGGTGAAAGAGGTTAAACAGGAGCCAATTGAGTAACATCCACTGTTAAAGCATTTAGAACTACCTTCGGGGCTAGAGAACGTCATTGTTCTCAGTGAAAGTGATGATAGTGAAGTGTCATTCCCTGCAGGAACTTCAGAAGCTGCAATGGATAAAGAGAAGGAAGTGCATAGCCCTAAACCTCCAAGTACCATTGATTCCTCTGCCCAAGAATCTCCAGATACTCCACTCACATCTCTACTAGAAGAAACAGTAGTAAATACTTTAAGTGCCATGAGTTCTCTTGCTCTTGGATCTCTTGCTCCTCCTTCTTCTTCCTCCACTTTTGCATGGGTACAACCCTTGGTTGATAGCAGGAAGAGGAAACCTTCTTCTCGATTGGTAGGGCCAAATTTTGATGTTGTGGCAGCCTTGTTGGGCACTACTCCTTCTGCTCCAGCAAAGAGAGCTAAAACAACTTCAAGGATAGTGATAGATGTCCAAGGCCAACAATTTCTTGAGGTAGAAAAACCTAAGGTTGATAAGGCATAACAAGATCTACTAGCCTCGATCTGGAGCTTTCTAGGATTCCAATGGGAGAATCTACCCCTGAGAGTGAGGTATATAACCTCTAGGAAATGGTAACCAAGGTTATTGAGAGAGTTGAAAGGGGAAAATAGAATATAGAACAGCTGGAGGAACAAGCTCAAGTTCTTTCGGTTTCATCAAGTCATTGTTATCTAAGGGCAAGGTTTTGGATCCTACTCCATTGTCTACCCTTCCGCCACTTATGATTTTTAGTCAAGCTAAAGTTCAAAGCATTAAAGACATACGCAGGTATTCCAATACGGGATAGCTATGGAAGCCATGGTGGATGACATGATCATTGCGAGGTTTGAATTTCATTGTAGAAGCCTTTAAACTCAATGAGAAGGTAGCTAACCTACAACAAAAACTATCCTCCTCAATTGCAACTATGGACAAGAAGCTAAAGCTTTGGAGTAGTTGCATCATGGATCTTCACCTAATGGGACAGGCTGATGAAAATATATTGATGGCCAACAAGGTTTTTGATGATGCCAAAGATAACTTGTCAAAGTCATGGGTTTTCAGTGTGGAATGGAAAATAAAAGTTTTAGAGGAAGCTTTGGGAGAGTTGAGGAGCAGTTGAAAGAAGGGAGAAGCCTTCAAAACTTGTGTTGTGTCTGCTTTCAAAGATATTCATTGTCATCTTCACGATGAAAGATCAGGTGTTCCTTTCTCTCTCCGGAAATTAAAACTCGATTGAGGCATTTGTTAAAGAAAACTTGTTCAAAGAGGAATCAATTACCAAGGAGAAGATAAAGGATATTTTCTCTCTTGATTTGCTATTGAAGAGGCTAATAAACAATACCATGCTCACACTGAGTTTGATAAGGAGATGGAGAAATGCCTAGGTATTTGGACTCAAGCTCTTTACCAACACATTAGTCCCATAAAACAGAGACATAGCGGAAGCATTAAAAAGTTCAGCCAACGAATCCTCAACTCGGTGGGCTCTCCTTAGCAATAGGTAGCTATTTTCCCTTCCACTTCACCCTTCCTTCTTTTTCTCAAATCGGACTTATTGTAATTAGTTTATGGTTTTGTGTCAAGCATCTCCTTAATTAACATTTTAGTTAGAAGAAGTAGTTACCAAGTGTAGCTAATTTGTAAGTTATATAATGGGCTCTCTAAGCCATTCTATAGAAATGGAACTTGGTTTATTTTTGAAAGTGTTAAGGAGTAAAAAGCAATCAATACAAAAGTATATTTCTTTCTATGTCTATCTGGTCTTGTTCTTTCATTACTATCTATTAAATGTTATTAATTCATTTATCTATGTTACTTCAAGAAGCTTTGTATGCTGTAGATGTAATTTCTAGAACTTTGTGTCTTTGAAATAACATCTTATTGTGTCAAATGAAAATGGTTCGAGTTCCAAATAATTTCATTATGGCATGCGTAAGAAATTATTTTGTTATCTATATTTCTTGAGATTTCCTTTACTGCCCCTTTCCACTACTTAATTCTTTTATCCTTTTGTATTGATGATCTATTCTATTTTAACACTTTCATGATATCCGAGTTCCCCATTAAAACTATACAATGTACATGTGTAAATAAGTTTTTCCTTTAAATAAGGGAACCTCTCCCATTGAAGAGGAGGGAATTTCTATCCCTTGACTATTTTTCTCAATAAATTCTTTATTTGATGACTAAAATTTTTGGCGACTCTACTGGGGATTCATTTTTTTTAACAGATTCCAGTTCTATGAACCATTTCTTGATCATTCTTTGATCTTGACTCTACATTTTACTCGCGGAAGGAGAGCCCTTGGTATTGAATATTCTCGGTTTCAGTTTTGGAGTAGCAGTTTCTCTTTTCCTTCAACAGAATAAATAGAAGATCTCGTTCAAAAATCACTCCTCCCGTTGAAGAAAGAACCCCGTAGATAGTATCCATCCATAACAACTCAGCCCTAATCTCTGCGCTTTGATTCTTGTTGGTATTTCAATTCTCCTTCAAGCGAGTCTTTCCAAAGATGGCAGTTCCATTACCATGGGGCCATCATGTTGGGCCGCTCGCCCTTCCTCGGCCTTTGCATGAGTTACCCGGGGGTAACAAGAAGAACTTCCCCAAGTTCGGAGGTGATGGCAAGGTGCATCCCGACGATGCATCATCACAACCTTCATAGTTGCATGTGGAGTCCTCGGAGTTGAACATGAAGATGTCTCGGTGAGGATTTTTGTAGAGACTTTACAAGATAATGCGGCCAAATTGGCTATCACCTTCCTATTGGGGCCATTACTAGTTGGACCACGATGAGAACAAGATTTGAGAACCGTTTCAAACCTGCAGAGGATGTACATTCTTTGCTGGCCCAAATTTCTCAAATAAAGAAGGAGTCACAAGAACCCATGAGGGAATTTGTGGCTAGATTCAACAAGTTGATTAATAGAATCCCACCGGACACTCTCACTTGTAGATCAAATTTAAAAATGTTTCTTCCTAAATGCTCAATTGCCTGAAGTTAGCTACGCGTTGAGAAGAGCCAATCTCGCAACATTGGCTGAGGATCAGAGTCTAGCTGTTAGTGTTGAAGATGATTTGATTATGTCTGGTAAGTTGAAAAGAGACCCCTTCTAAATCTAGAGCTTCTTCTTCCTCCTCTTCCACTCCCAGACCTAATATTGATCCATTAGTACAAAAGCTTGCTAATGACCTCATTGCCATCAAAAACAATTGGCTCAAGACGCTCCTATGTGGATGTTCCTAGGAGGAGTTTTCAGCCTCAAAATTGTTTGCCTACTTCTCGACAAGGCTAGCACTTGAGGGTCTGTCATCACCAATCCGACACTATGATAATTCTTCACCGGGAACTCCTCGTGCTATGATTATTTACTAATGCACATGACCTTTAGTTTGGTGGAGGTAATCTGAAACAAAACAACAACATAACACAAGAATACCATCGACTATGATAAGACAGAATGATGACAAATTTGAAATATCAAAATAAATTATAATATTAACATGAAATCATATATCTCACCCATAAGGTACTTCAAGTGTTATTGACTTCACTTGACTTTCACCAAGACTATGGGAGAAACTTTACAATTACACCTCTTAATGGCTTCTTGACACACCTTTAAACCGATGGCTTCCTTTGTACACTTCCTACAATATTTCTCACTACTTCCTTCTATGCTAAATGAGGGGGGTGGCCTCTCTATTTATAGAACTTCCAGGCTTATCCATCTTATCTCTAAGATAGGATAAGAAATCCACTCTGACGAATCATATTCCATACCTTAACTCTTATCTGTACATGTAAGCTTATCTGTTAAGATAAGATAAACCTTATCATTTTACATGGGTTCCACATTTTTAGACTTTTTACAAATAAAATACACAAAATATTTATGACCTCACTCCTTGTCTTTATTACCAATATAATATTTCTAATTCCTAATCATGTAGACCCTACTTCTCTAATTACCCAAACTTTGACATTTTAATATTACCGGACCAGTTACGACAAATATTTACTTTTTACAACATTCCTATTGTACTTTGATTGTTACCGTACTCCACATTATTGGCGGCACCGTACTGACGGCGCCGTTATCTTCTATCAGACCTACTACTAATTATACTTAACAACATCCTATTCCTAATACATACATTAATGAAATAGAAATTACGGAGGAAAATTTTAGTGTCGACATCTTCCCCCTTCCTAGCTTCTACTCCATCCTCGGAGTAGACTATTTTGGTGCTTGGAAAATCTTCAACTTATCGTGGTTGACCCATTTCGTAATGGGAGTGCCATCTAATTCCTCCAGTCGGTACATACCATTTTCATGCACATCTGCTATTTTGTAGGGCCCCATCCATTTTGGAAGAAATTTTCTTTGTCTTCTTTTTTTGTATCTGGAATCATATACTAGAACCAAGTCATTCACATGAAATGGAGACCACCGGATCTTTTGATCAAAGTATTCCTTCTGCTTCATTTTCTTCTTATGGCTTGTATCCTTTGCTATTTCTCTCAATTCCTCCAAAGAAATGAAGATGTACCAACCTTTCTTTTCTTGAATCACTTTCATCCATCCTTTCATTTTTCATAACTCTCACGGTGGGAATATCAAACTCAATAGGAATAATGGATCAATGCCATAGGCCAACCGAAATGGGAGTATCCTGTTGCTTTGAATTTGATGTTGCTCTATATGCCCACAATCTTTGCATGAATCCTTTTATCCCATTTATGTACCTGCAAGGCTGCATCTTTTCTTAGAATTTGACACAACACAAAATTTGTTCGTTCCACTGTCCATTTGTGTTTGGCTTGTATGTTGTTGCCTTCCCATGTGCTTAATAGAAAACTTATTGACTAGGGCTTCTACCACCTCATTAATGAAGTGGCTTCCTTGATCTGTTATTCAATTTCTAATGGGAAACCAAATCAGTGACAATGCGTTCATACATGAACCTTGCCACTTCATCCATGGAAGTTGTTTTCAATGGCCTAGCTTCAACCCACTTGGTTAAATAATCTGTGACAACTACAATATACTTATTTTGGCGTGATGTAGTTGGAAGTGGACATACAATGTCTATTCCCCACTTTTCAAAGGGACTAAGGGGAAGAATAAGACATAATGGAGCTGATGAAGTCTTACGGTTACCATGTGTTTGACAAATATCACATGTCTTACAATAATCATAACAATCTTTAAAAAGAGTGGGCCAGTGATAACCTGCATCCAAGATCGTTCTTGTCGTAAGTTGTCCAGAGAAGTGCCCTCCACATGTACCATTGTGGAATTCTTCTAGCAGTTCCTTCCCTTGATCACGTCCAACTGCCCTCTTGTATTGTCCATCAAGTCCTATTCGAAATAATACTCCATGCATAATAGAATATGGACGACTGGCTTGAGTAATCTTCCTCTTAGTCTTTGCATTGGCACCATCAGGAAACTTGAATTCATTCAGATAATTCCAAATATCTATGTATTCACTAGGGATTGTGTCAAGGGATAACAATGCTACATCAGGGAAATCATCATCATCACAAGATGATCCTAACCCATCATAGGCTCGAGAGAGTGCATCTGCATTGACATGCTTCTTTCCTGGCCTATCTATAATATCAAATTCAAATTCTTGTAGCAAAATTATCCATCTTGCTATCCTCCCTGATGGGTTAGGCTTATTTACAATATATTTTAGAGCCTGATGATCTATTACAACTAGAATTTTTTTCCCTAGCAAGTAATTTCTAAACTTCTTTGGCAAAAAAATGATAGCGAGCCTCTTTTTGATTCTGATATAATTTACCTTAAGCTTTGCTCATTTGTCTACTCCCAAAGTAAATTGGATGTTCATTCCCATTTTCATCCTTTTGGCTCAAAGTACTTCCTAGTGCTTGCATCTGAGGCATCAGTGTACACAATGAATGGCTTGCTCCAATATGGATTCTTCAAAACAGGTGAAGACACCAGGGCTTCCTTCAGTTGTCCAAAAGCTTCATGCGCCTTATTTCCTGGTTCATAAGTAACATCCTTCTTCAAGAACTGGGTTAGTGGCTGTGCAATCTTTGAGAAATTCTTAATGAACCTTCTATAGTAACCCACATGGCCTAAAAATGATCTCAACTTAGTTCTATTAAGAGGAAATGGTAAATCTTTGATTTTCAAAACTTTATCGGGATCGTACCAATATCATCTCTGGATACAACATGCCCTAACAAAACACCTTTAGAACATCAAAAGACACACTTTGTAAGGTTTAGTGAGGCTTGTGCTTCATCTAACCTTTGAAATGTTGTCTCCATTTGGTGCGAGGTGGTCCAACTTGCTCCCATAGATGTAAAAATCATCCAAAAATACTCGATGAAGGTCCCATGTAGGGTTCGAACACCCTATTCATCAAACGCTGGAATGTTCTTTGGAGCATTACACAACCCAAAAGGCATAACTCTATAAGTAAACGTTCCCCAAGGAGTGGTGAACGTGGTCTTGGATGATCTTTCTCTGCTATACGAACTTGGTTGTAGCCACTATATCCATCAAAAAACTATAGCACTCTGGCCAGCTACTTCGTCCCAAGATTTGATCTCGAAATGGAAGAGGGTAATGATCCTTCTTTGTTGCCTTATTGAGCTTCTGTAATCAACACAAATGCGTAGCTTCCCATTCTCTTTTATTGAGATCACAATGGAGACACCCATTACGAATTCTCCATAGCAAATATGAATCCTGCATCAAGTAACTTATCTATTTCTTCTTTTACAGTCTTGGAAAAATTAAGATTTATTCTATATGGCATTTGCTTTATGGGCTTAGCACCATCTACCAGCTCAATATAATGTTCTACCCAACTTACTTGACGGAGTTCCTTGTAATCAAAAGTGAATAGGTGTATGTACCTTGAAAGAGAGCTGGAGGTAGGATTCCTTCTCACTCTCCATCACAGCATCACCAATCTTTATTTGTTGGAGACGATCATCAACTTCTTCTTCAGATAATTTTATGGGGTCATGAGTTGGTGTGACTGGAAGGATATCCATGACTGAAACATCCACCTCGCTTTCTTCATCTTCGATGTCCACTTCACTTTGGTACTAGAGTAATCGAGAGGATGTTCAATCATCGGTTTCATCACTTGAATCCACATGTTACGCCTTATGATGTCGAGGGATCACATTTATCTTCACCCTCTCTCTACCACGTCCAAGTGTCATGAAACCTTCATTCCGGTAGTTTCTTGCATGAACTCTCCTTAGCCATGGTCTTCCCAAAGAGCATTGGGTGCATAGCAGTACCATTTTCATCACACCGAAAGTCTACCACATATACAACACCCATAATAGAGATATTGCCACATTTGAAACTACACCTTCGGTTTAGTTTTCCTTTATTTAATGACCTTAACATAAGTGTTGAAGGGCGATCAATTTTAAACCCAACATATTCATTACAGACTCGGTCATTACATTAACTGCAGCACCTCCATCAACTAAGACATCATGAATTGAAATACCATTACATAATACCTCAACTTGTGGAGCATAGGGATCTACCTCTACCTCCAAAACAGGGACCTCAACCTCCTTCCTTCTTCGAGCATTGAGTCCACCTCGCAACTCCCGCCTCTTCTCAGAAGACATAGCCAAGAGTTGACCATATGTAATATTTGCAGGCCTTTTGGACAGATCTTCCAAGATGGAGTATGGTCCTTGCCCCTGTGAAATCAGAAAATCCTGCACACCCAACTTTCTTCTCCTATGTTTCTTACTAGTTTCTTCTTTCATCTTCTTAGGATCATTTCCATCTTGATTATCTTTTTCTTTCTTTCTTTTTGTTAAAAACACATCTACTTCATTATTTCTACTCTTATCCACTACATCAAAAGAATTCACAGTGCTTTTCCTTTATCATTATCTCCTTTACCGGATGTAGAAGCTCTATCTAGACAATTATACTTATAATGACCCTTTTATAATAACCATAACAAACAACTTGAAATATTTCTTTTTGGACCTCTATCTCCTCCCTAAGAACTAAATTCCTTTCCTTGAAGAAGATTAATAGTTAACTGACCCATCTTTTTGAGCAAATCTTCATACTCAGTAGATGTACTAGGAAAAATATTTGTGCTCACCGGGAGTGGTTGTGGATTCTGGACCAAAGGTGCTGGTGTAGGCTCTAGTTTAGCAACAATTTCTTTGGGCTCCTCTTCCATGCTTTCTTCTTGCCTTCTTGCAATCTCATTTGCTTGTTCAATGGTAGCTGGGTGGTCATACTTCACTCGTTGTCTGATCTCTGGCTTCATCCCAAGAATGAAGTGCTTACAGAGGAGATTATCCACGCCATTCATCAACCCATCCGCTAGTCCTTCCTTCCGGATCTGGGCATCGAGCTTCCTCCTTAGCTCTAGAACACGAGCATGATAATTCCTTATCTTCTCCTTCTCTTCTTGGGATAGCTTTGTGATCTCGATCATGAGATTTGCATATTTCTGTTGTTCACCAAATTCTTCAAGAAAACTTTCAGTTAATAAATCCCATGAATTTTTCACATTATCACCTAGTGTTTCAAACCACCTAAGTGCTGAACCATCCAAAAAGGTAGGAAAAAATTCAGTCCATTGTTCCCTTCTTATAAGGCCATTACAAATACAAGATCGTTTAAACTCTTGAATGAAAGAAGAAGCATCTTCATTAGATTGAGCTGAAAAAATAGGAATCTTTCCCATTTTCAAAAGTAACCACCGTGAAATACAACCAACAAGACTTATGTGCACAAATAATTGGAATCACTATACTAGAAAGTGACTTTACACCTTTCTACAGTAAAATAGAAATGACCACGGTAAACTATGGTAAAACTTGACTTCTGCAGGTAATAACCGACTTTCTTGTGGTAAACACTATTCAAGGTAAAAAGTGAAGTTCTTTGCAATAAATACTATTCACGGTAAAAGTGAAGTTCTTGCGTAAATACTATTCACGGTGAAAAGTGACTTTCTTTGCGGTAAATACTATTCCAAAGAAAAATGACTTTACCATGGCAACTACTATTCATGGCAAAAATGACTTTACCATGGTAACTACTATGCACAGATAAAAACAAGGTTACCCTTTAATTGATTTTTGACTAAGTGGGAATATCTCTCCGTAAAAATCCACCAACGAGGAATGGTCCCGCAACGGAACCAAAATGTCATCACCAATCCGGCACTATGATAATTCTTCACGGAACTCCTCGTCTGCTATGATTATTTACTAATGCACATGACCTTTAGTTTGGTGGAGGTAATCTGGAAACAAAACAACAATAACACAAGAATACCATCGACTATGATAAGACAAAATGATGACAAATCTGAAATATCAAAATAAATTATAATATTAACATGAAATCATTACAATCTCACCCATAAGGTACTTCAAGTGTTATTGACTTCACTTGACTTTCACCAAGACTATGGAAGAAACTTTACAATTACACCTCTTAATGGCTTCTTCAACACACCTTTAAATTGATGGCTTCCTTCGTACACTTCCTACAATATTTCTCACTACTTCCTTCTATGCTAAATGAGGGGGGTGGCCTCTCTATTTATAGAAATTCCAGGCTTATCCATCTTATCTCTAAGATAGGATAAGAAATCCACTCTGACGAATCATATTCCATACCTTAACTCTTATCTGTACATGTAAGTTTATTTGTTAAGATAAGATAAACCTTATCATTTTACATGGGTTCCACATTTTTAGACTTTTTACAAATAAAATACACAAAATATTTATGACCTCACTCCTTGTCTTTATTACCAATATAATATTTCTAATTCCTAATCATGTAGACCCTACTTCTCTAATTACCCAAACTTTGACATTTTAATATTCTTGGATCGATTCGACAAATATTTACTTTTACAACATTCCTATTGTACTTTGGTATTACCGTACTCCGCATTATTGGCGGCACCGTCTTGATGGCTCCGTTATCTTCTATCGGACCCTACTACTAATTATACTTAACAACATCCTATTCCTAATACATACATTAATGAAATAGAAATTACGGAGGAAAATTTTAGTGTCGACAGTCCACCTATCAAGGTCCCCGTTAATGCAACTGTGAGGTTGAAGAACCTGAATATGAATAGGTTAATGAAGATTGTGAAGAACTTGAGGAAGAAGCTGATGAAGAGATTGAGGAACTTGAGGGATATCGAGTTAATTTCTTCATGACGAGGGTGTTGATGAAGAATATGATTATGATGAAGTAGTAGAAGATATGAATAGCGAATCATATGTTGTCATGACTCGAGAGCGGAGACAAATAAAAGGGAGAAAAGTAATAATACTGACTGTTAAAATATCCAAGGAGCATCTCATGACTATCCCCATTGTTGCAAAAAGAGGATCTCTTATCCCCGCTATGTCCACACAAAAGGTGAGTTCTCGCAATTCTTCTCTTCCTAATTCTCTTTGCTAAAGTTTTTTCTTCTATAACTCCTAAATCTAAGATTCCTAGTGATGATAGCCCATCCACCTCTAGATCTTTTGATATCATTGATCACCTTAAGAAGACAAAGGTTCAAATTTCAGAGGCTGAGTATTATCAAACTCATCCTAAAGCTTTTGCCAAAATGGTTCACTTTGTCAATTCTCACTCCAAAACTACCTCTAAAGGCCTTCTACCTACTCCATCCTCCACACCCCAACCCAATCTGGTAGCTGACAATCACCTCACATAATGAGAAAATCAAACCATTTTATGTAACTCTCCTTATAGCAGGCCATAGACTTAGCAACTGTGTCATAGATTCAGGAGCATCAGATAATGTAATGCCTACCAAGGTGGCTCATGCTTTAGGTCTTACCCTTACACACACCTATGGATCATGTTATTCTATGGAAAGTAAGGAGGTGCCCTTGGTTGGAAGGATTAAATATGCACAAGTAGCTTTTGCTACTTTACCTAAGAAAAAGTCTTGGCTACTATTCTAGTAGTAGATATCCCTCCTTCATATGGCATGCTGTTAAGTAGGAATTTCTGTAAGGATGTGGGAGGAGAAATTCAAATGGATTGGTTGCATTCCCTCATACCAGTTAATGGAAAAATGAAGAAGTTACTTCCCGAGAAGCAATCTGAGTATATTGTACAAAATATGGATGATCCCAAAGCACAAATACTTTATGAGGATATTGGGCATGGTAACTATATGATAATGTCTCCGGAGGAAACTCAGCTTCCCAAAGAAGTTCTTCATGATCCTAATGGTGTTCAGAATTTGGAATTTGATGGCAGTTGTTCCTCGGCTGGTTCTGGAGCTGGTGTAGTGTTGATATCTCCTGAGGGAAAGGTTCATCCTTTCTCATTCAAGCTACAATTTGAAAATACCAATAATACAGTAGAGTATGAAGCTCTCATTCTTGGACTTTATGCAGCAAAATAAAAAGGTGTCAAGAATCTTATGGCTCGTGGAGATGCATAACTAGTTGTTAAACAAGTAAGAAACCTTTTTCAAGTTAAAAATAGAAGGTTGAAGCATTACAGGAATCAAGTTTGGGATTCTATTGAATTTCTTGATGCCTTCTCCATTGAAGCGGTGCCGAGAGAAAAGAACACCAGGGCTGATTCACTAGCCGTCTTGGGGTCGTTGCTAATACCTCATCCTGACTTCTCTCAAGATAAGTTTACCATTGAGATGATCCATAGGCCCAGTGTGCAGCTCGATAATGTAAGAAACGGCAAGTTTTCAATGATGATCAACATTTGCTTTCTTTCTTGGAGTTCGGGATAACTTTAAACAATTGTACTTCGAAGGGAGTGACAATTTTCCTCGTGAGAGTGTATCTTCCAACGAAGAGTGTGTCAAAGAGGAAATAGATCAAGATGGGTGCATCAAACTCAAAGGTAACAAGATTCCTAAAGGGCTAGTGAGTTTGGAGGAATTATTTGATAAACATGACAGGTATGTTAATTCTAAAGCTTTTGTAGGAGTACAACAATCTGCTGAGTATGAAAAGATTAATATTGGGAGCTCTACTGACCCCAAGATGGTGAACGTTGGAAAATGTTGTACGCCAGAAGAAAAGAAGAAGGTGGTGAACCTCTTAAAGAAGTATAGGGATGTCCTTGCATATTCATATGAGGATCTAAAGGCTTTTCAACCAAAGGAAATGTAGCATTTCATCCCTCTCAAACCTGGGATTAAACCTTTCAAGCAAAAGCAAAGGCAATACAATCCAAAGATTGCTGACACTATTTTTCAGGAAATACAAAAGTTGTTGAAAGCCAAAATTATTTTTCCCATTCACCATTCAACATGGATTGCCAACATCATGCCTGTCAGGAAGAAAAATGGTGAGATTTATATCTGTGTTGACTTTAAGAATTTGAATCAGGCTTCTTTGAAAGACAACTACCCTCTACCCATGATGGATCAAGTTTTGCAAGTTGTTACGGGTCTGAAATGTTGTCCATGCTTGATGGCTTCTCAGGGTATAATCAAGTGGAAGTTAATACCACAGATCAGCACAAGACTACTTTCACCACTCCTTGGGGTACTTTTTCCTACAAGAGGATGCCTTTTGGACTCATTAATGTCGGTGCCGCTTTTCAAAGGGATGTGGATTTGGATTTTGGAAACTTGAAAGGGAAATGTATTATTGTGTATTTAGATGACTGACCGTGTTTTCCAAAACTAGAGCAAATCATTTTCAACATCCGGAAATAGTTCTCCTAAAATGTAAAGAACATGGGATCTCTTTGAATCCCAAGAAATCATCTTTTGTGTCACGAGAGGAAATTTTTAGGGCATGTTTTCTCTAAATATGGAATCCAAATTGATCCTGAATGAGTTCAAGCTATTCAAAGATTCCTCTTCCAACCAAACAAAAAGGAGTGCATTCTTTCTTCGGTAAGATCAACTTTCTAAGAAGATTCATCCCTTATTTTACACGCTTAACTTTGAATATCTCCCAAATGATGAAAGGAAAACAAATGTTGGGTTGGTCTTCGAAGGGAAAGAAGCCTTTAAAGGTATTAAAAAGGCTATTGCTAGAACTCCTAACTTAGCATGTCCAGATTTTAGCAAAGATTTTATTATCTATTGCTATGCCACATCAAACACCACAGGTCATTGTCTTGACTCGAAAGATTCGATGATTATGAAATCCCAATTGCGTTCATGAGATACATTCTTAAAAATCATGAGTTGAAATACACAATGATGAGAAACATGCTTTTGCGGTGGTTAAATTTGTCAAGCGCTTTCATTTTTATATTTTTAACTCTCACTCCACAAGATTGACAGTACTTGTGCACGACACAATGATCAAGTCTATTCTCATGCAGCAAGAGTTTGGAACTAAGAGAGAGAAATAGGTGGTGAAGGTTCAAGAATATGATATTGACATCATACCAACCAAACTAGTCCATGGTAAAGGCTTGTGTGAACTCATTGCTGAAGGAGCTTCTCATGAGTTACCTAAGGATGAAGTTCATGCTCCTATTGTTCTGTTTCTCAGCTCAATTGATGAATGGTATTCGATATCACATATTTTCTCACTTATAGATAATTTCCCTCTCGTTTGACTTCCAAGGAGAAAAGAGATATCAAGTTAAGATCATTCCAATATGTGTTGTGGGAGAATGCTTTGTTCAAACATGGGATAGATGGGATATTTACGAAATGTGTTGATTAAGAGCAACGAAGAAGCTTCTTTCAGCTTTCCATGATCAAGCATGTGGAGGCCATTACTCATCTCTTGTCACTACTCACAAGATTCTTCATGCATGATATTATTGGCTTACCTTGTTCAAATATGCATCAAAGTGGATTGATAAATGTGAAGCTTGTCGCCTTTGTGGCGAGACCCAAGTTGGCTACCTTGCCACTTAAACCAGCTTGTGATTGAAGAGCCCTTTCAACAATGGGGTTTAGATTTTATTAGAACACTTAATCCATCTTCAAGTCTTGGGCATACTCGTGTGTTGATTACCACAGATTATTTTACTAAGTGGGCGAAGCCATCTAGGTAAAGAGTACTACTACAAGTAGTATGCAATTTTATCAAAGAAAACATCTTGGTGAGGTTTGGTGTGCCAAACAATATTGTGACTGATAATGCTTCAAATTTTTCTTTAGCTAAGATAATGGATTTCTGTTATGGATATGGCATTTCCCTGACTTACTCTTGAGACTATTATCCTCAAGGAGCAGAGGCAGGCATAATCAACAAACAAAAACTGGTGGCTATAGTAAGAAAACCGGTTAATGAATCTCGAGAGGAACGCACAAGAAACTTTATGATGCTCTTTAGGTGGATAGGATTACACCCAAGAGAGCTATTGGAATGTCCCATTTTCAGGTGGCATATAGCATGGAATCTCAATTACCAGTAATAGAGGAGCTACCAACCTTGTATTTAATGAAGGTCATTGAAGACGCCACCTTCAATTATTCTTTAGATAAAGGATCATGTATCTTCATAAGTTGAATGAAGATAGGTTGTAGGTTTACGATAGAATATCTTCTCACCAAAGTAGAAGGTATAATATTTGTTTGATAAGAAGGCCATGTCTAGGGATTTCAAAGTTGGAGACATTATTTTTGTGGGATAAAAGACATGAGCCTCGAGGAAGTGATGGTAAGTTTGATTCTCTTTGGCTCAATCCTTTCAAAATCGGGCACTTTGCTGGTGATAATTCTTTCTATCTTGATTACATGGATGGTTCCTCTCTCCCACTACCTTATAGTGGACAGTACCTAAAATTTTCAAGTCCTAGGTGAATAGGAAGTCTTTTGTATATTATGTATAGGGTGTGTTTCCTTTCCCTTGCTTCCGGTGTGTTTCCTTTCCCTGTTTGTGTGTTATCTTCTATATGTGTTTGCTTTTGACTCTATGGCCCAATGGATAAGGCACTTGGTCTTCTTCCCCTAGCCTTCTAAGAGTTCTTTCCTTGTCTCATTCTTTTAATCTAGCCAAGTCATCCCCAGAAAGAGCTAGTTGTTGTCCTCTCAAAATTTCCCCTCTTTCAAAACTCAAAAAGTTAAAATTTTTGAGTAAACACCCTTTTATGATGTTCTAGCAAAGAGAAAAGTTGAGGAGTTAGGGAAAATTCACGTTTTTGAGTCATTTTAGTAATTTACGGGTCTATCAAACATTTTTGTCCCATATGTCCCAAGTTACTCGCGGACGCTTTCTGTTTCCCAACCGGCCGCTTTCCTCGAAAATCTATTAACTTTCGATTCCTGCAAAACTTTTTGTTTCTAATGTTCTAAGTTCACCTGGGCTTTCTGTTCCCCAATCGCCCACGTCACCACATCAGCCCTTTATGTACTTTTGTCTCATCTTTCCCAAAAGCATCTGTGCATTCCATCCCCACTTTGTCCACATCGCACACATCGGCCAAATCCCGACTTCGTGTCCCTCACGTTTCTAAGTTCCTGGACTGCCCGTGCTCTTTTGGCCTGCATTACCCGCATCACCCACGTCAACCGGATCACATCTTCGTGTCCCTCATGTCCCAAATGTTCCAAAGGCCATATGGGCTAGTTTTTTCCACTCTTCCCGATGCTTTCCTTTTTTTTGAGTCGGGCATATGAATTTAAGGCACATTTATAACCTTCTCTCTCTTAAAACATATATTTAATGGGACTACCCTCTACGTATTTTGCACACTACTTACTTGCTACCATTTTCTCAAGTCCTTGTAATTAAGACCGTCTGCTCATGCCCCCATTCCCTTTGCATTTTCATTGCGAATTCAAGCCGTGTAGGTTGTTTCTCTGTCGCTACTAACATGAAGATCAAATTTCAAGGTTGGGAACAAGTTTCACCGCTTGAATCCTCTATTCCCAATATTGGGGATGGTGAGGTTTGTCACCTACATTTTGGTGATTTATGGAGCAAGTAAACTAACCCTAATCCTTCTCCAATGGCACAAATGATCAATGATAGTGGCCTTGCATTCGGGTTTCCCGATCTCGGTACAATGTGTCGACACTGTGCTTATCTATGGGGCTCACTTCAACCCTGACACGAACTAATTATCTAATGTGCATGGGGAACTGATCACCAAACTAGATGTTGTTGCCATTGATGCTGCTCTATGGATCCCTGAAGTTGAAAACTCCATTTTTATCTATCAAGTTCAAGCACAGACTCTTCTCGAGCAAGACAGTGATAAATACAAAGTGAGGATAGCAAATTCATGGTTGAAGAACCCTAAAAAGGGAGCATCTCGACTTTCCAAGGCACTATTTAGGGCTGATTTTAATGAAGAACTGCCTGATTTCATCGTCTTGCTAGCTTGTGTCATGGAATTACCCTCTACCAATGAATGTCACTTTTGGATGTGCCCGATCATCAACATCATCTACAAAGGTAGCGAGCATAAATTGGGTAGAAAACATTTGCATGAATTTGACAAAATAGTTGTCCAATGTGTAATAGACCAAGAAGTTCTATATGACTTCTTATCTTATGTATACCCTAGCAACATCTCGATAATGGTTTGGTTTCACATACATCGAGGGTCGGAAGGATGAACCCATTTCGCATCCGCCTCGCACACCCTTGAAACTAGAAACCATAACTTTAGGAGGGTGAATGATGCCTTTACCATGTATATTGTGAGGCTTCTAGAAAGTGATCCTACTAGAAGATTTTATGATGAGGCCATGAACCTGATAGGAAAATATGGAGATCTCTTCATTCGGTTTAGAAGGTTTTCATATATCAAGTTAGCCATTATGAGAATGCACCTCTCAAACTCCCTATGTTTTATAATGATAAGATGGCTTTGATTGAAGTATGCAGGTAGTTGGATAAGTTACATAGAACTGCGAGAGACAAGAAAATATCCGGGCTACATTTCCCTATATCCTTGGGTAATTATACATATAAAATAGGTTTAGATGCTCAAAACATAGAAAGGGCCCTTACTCCTATCATTGTTCACTTCTTGAGACCAGGACTGCTTTGATTTGAATAAATTCATTGAGCTAAATCTCATAATTAATTATCATCACATATCAGATACTGAGGACTACTAGGCTGATTATGTAGATGACCAAAGACATTATGACATGATTCTCTCTCAACTAATAAAGGAGCTCAATCTATATCAAATTCTGAAGGGGTTCAAGATGATTATGCAGACCTATTGTCATATGAATATGATACATTGATCAATCATACTCCATTGGAGGATCTGGACTGGTACAAGAGGGAGAAGGATGACTTGGCTAAGATTCTGGCCCCTGTCCTTGTAAGAACCAAGGTTTAGTTTGATAGAAAGGTTTGAGAACTTAAGAAGAATCTAGGAGAATCTTCTTCCAATGATACTTCAACCCCTAGGAAGGAGTCACATACACCTAGCTTGGAGGTACCTGCATAAACTCCTCCTCCTTCCTCAAATAAAGAACCAGAATCATCCACCCCTTCTTCATCTACTCAAGTATACCAAAAGAAGATGAAAGAGGTTAAACAAGAGATGATTGAGGAAGATCCCCTATTAAAGCATTCAGAACTACCTTCAGGGACAAAGAATGGCATTGTTCTCAGTGAAAGTGATGATAGTGAAATGCCGGTCCTGCAGAACTTCGAAGTTGCGAATGGATAAAGAGAAGGAAGTGCATAGCCCTAAACCCCAAGTACCACTGATTCCTCTACCCAAGAAGCTCCAGATACTCCACTCACATCTCTACTGGAAGCAACAATATTAAATACTTTAAGTGCCATGAGTTCTCTTTCTCTTAGATCTCTTGCTTCTCCTTCTTCTTCCTCCACTTTTGCATGGGTACAACCCTTGGTTGACAGCAGGAAGAGGAAACCTTCTTCTCGATTGATAGGGCCAAATTTTGATGTTGTGGCAGCCTTTTTGGGCACTACTCCTTCTGCTCCAACAAAGAGAGCTAAAAAAACTTCAAGGATAGTGACAGATGTCCAAGGCTAGCAATTTCTTGAGGTAGAAAAACCTAAGGTTGATAAGGCAGAACAAGATCTACTAGCCTCTGATCTGGAGCTTTCTAGGATTCCAATGGGAGAATCTACCCCTGAGAGTGAGGTACATAACCTCTAGGAAATGGTAACCAAGGTTATTGAGAGAGTTGAAAGGGGTAAACAGACTATAGAACAGCTGGAGGAACAAGCTCAAGTTCTTTCTAGCTTCATCAAGTCGTTATTATCTAAGGACAAGGTTTTGGATCCTACTCCACTGTCTACCCTTCCGCCACCTATGATTCTTAGTCAAGCTGAAGTTCAAAGCATTAAAGACATACATCACATGTATTCTAGCTACTAGTAGAGCTATGGAAGCCATGATGAATGACATGATCATTATAGGTTTGAATTTCATTGTAGAAACCTTTAAACTCAATGAGAAGGTAGCCAATCTGCAACAAAAACTATCCTCCTCAATTACAAATATGGATAAGGAGTTGAAGCTTTGGAGTAACTACATCGTGGATCTTCACCTGATGGGACAGGATGATGAAAATATATTGATGGCCAACAAGGTTTTTGATGATGCCAAAGACAACTTGTCAAAGTCATGGGTTTTCAGCGTGGAATGGAAAATAAAAGTTCTGGAGGAAGCTTTGGGAGAGTTGAGGAGCAGTTGGCATAAAGGAGAGGCCTTCAAAACTTGTGTTGTGTCTGCTTTCAAATATATTCACTGTCATCTTCATAATGAAACTTCAGGTGTTCCTTTCTCTCTCCAGGAAATTAAAACTCAGTTCAAGGAATTTGTTAAAGAAAACTTGTTCAAAGAGGAATCAATTACCAAGGAGAAGGTAAAGGAGATTTTCTCTTCAATCTGCTATTGAAGAGGCTAATAAACAATACCATGCACACACCGAGTTTGATAAGGAGATGGAGAAATTCCTAGGTATTTGGACTCAAGTTACTACCAACACATCACCACAAGGCGGAGACATAGCAGAAGCATTAAAAAAGTTCAGGCAATGAATCCTCAAGTTGGTGGGCCCTCCTCAATAATAGGTAGTTGTTTTCCCTTCCAGCTTCACCCTTCCTTCTTTTTCTCAAATCAAGCTTATTGTAATTAGTTAAGGGTTTTGTGTGAAGTATCTCCTTAATTAACACTTTAGTTAAAATAAGTAGTTACCAAGTGTAGCTAATTTGTAAGTTATATAATGGGCTCTCTACGCCATTTTATAGGGGTCTAGAACTGGGTTTATTTTTGAAAGTGTTAAGGAGTAAAAAGCAATCAATACAAAAGGATCTTTCTTTCTATGTCTATTTGGTCCTATTCTTTCATTACTATCTGTTAAATGTTATTGAATCATTTATCCGTGTTACTTCAAGCTCTGATTCCTGTAGATGTAATTTCTAGAACTTTGTGTCTTTGAAATAACATCTTATTGTCTCAAATGCAAATGGTTCTGCTTCCAAATAATTTCATTCTCATGCGTAAGGAATTATTTTGTTATCTATATTTCTTGAGAGTGTCTTTCCGCCCTTTCCACTACTTAATTCTTTTATCCTTTTGTATTGATGATCTATTCTATGTTAACACTTTCATGATATCTGGAGTTCCCCATTAAAACTATACACCGTACATTTGTAAATAATTTTTTGCCTTTAAATAAGGGAACCTCTCCCATTGAAGAGGAGGGACTTTCTGTCCCCTAACTATTGTTCTCAATAAATTCCTTATTTGATACACCCTTTTATGATGTTCTAGCGAAGAGAAAAGTTGAGGAGTTAGGGAAAATTCATGTTTTTGAGTCATTTTAGTAATTTACGGGTCTATCAGACATTTTTGTCCTGTATGTCCCAAGTTCTCGCCGACCCTCTATTTCTGATCGGCCATTTTCCCCAAAAATCTGTTAATTTTCAGTTCTCATTGGAACTTTTTGTTTCAAATGTTCTAATTTCACCCGGATTTTTGTTCCTCGATCGCCCACGTCCCGCATCGGGCCCTTCATGTACTTTTGTCTCATCTATCCCAAAAGCATCCAGTGCATTCCGTACTCCACTTTATCCACATCACACACATCAACCAAATCATGTCTTCGCATCCCTCGCATCCCTCACGTTTCTAAGTTCCTGGACTGCCCATGCTCTTTTGGCCCGCATTACCCACATCACCCGCGTCGACCGGATTACGTCTTCGCGTCCCTCATGTCCCAAATGTTCCAAAGACCATATGCACTAGTTTTTTCCTCTCTTCCTGATGCTTTCCTTTTTTTGAGTTGGGGCATATGAATTTAAGGTGCATTTATAACCTTCTCTCTCCTAAAATGGATATTTAATGGGACTACCCTCTACGCATTTTACACACTACTTACTTGCTACCATTTGCTCAAATCCTTGCAATTAAGACCATCTGCTCGTGCCCCCATTCCCTTTGCATTTTTCATTGCGAATTCAAGCTGTGAAGGTTGTTTCTCTGTACGCTACTAACATGAAGATCAAATTTCAAGGTCAGGAACAGGTTTTACCACTTAAATCCTCTATTCCCAATATCGGGGATAGTGAGGTTTGTCACCTAGATTTTGGTGATTTCTAGGGTAGGTTAACTAACCCTAATCCTTCTCCCATGGCAAAAATGATCAATGATAATGGCCTTGCATTTGCTATAGGTTTCTAAATCTCGGTACAATGTGACAACACTATGCTCACCTGTGGGGCTCACTTCAACCCTGACACGAAGGAATTATCTAATGTGCATGGGGAACTGATCACCAAACTAGATGTTGTTGCCATTACTACTGCTCTACGAATCCCAGAAGTTGAAAACTCTGTTGTTATCTCTCAAGCTCAAGCACAGAATCTTTTTGAGCAAGACAGTGATAAATACAAAGTGAGCAAAGCAAATTCATGGATGAAGAACACTAAAAATGGATCATCTCGACTTTCCAAGGCACTATTTAGGGCTGATTTTAACGAAGAACCGCTGATTTCGTCATCTTGCTAGCTCGTGTCATGGGATTACCCTCTACCAATGAATGTCACTTTT
The DNA here is from genome assembly GCA_018340775.1 of Taxus wallichiana var. yunnanensis. Lineage (NCBI taxonomy): Eukaryota > Viridiplantae > Streptophyta > Pinopsida > Cupressales > Taxaceae > Taxus > Taxus wallichiana. Next base: position 902,769,514 of record CM031235.1, on the reverse strand, counting down.
GGATGTGCCTAATCAACAACATCATCTACAAAGGTATCCAGAGCATAAATTAGGCAGAAATCATTTGCATGAATTTGACAAAACAGGTTGTCCAGGTGTGCAAATGCACCAATAAGTTCTATATGACTTCTTATCTTATGTATACCCTAAGAAAGATCTCGGCAATGGTTTGGTTTCACATACATCGTGGGTCAACAGGATGAACCCATTTATGCATACTGCCCTCAATTCACCCTTGAAACCAGCAACCATAACTTCAGGAGGGGGAATGATGCCTTTCCGATGTATATTATGAGGCTTCTAGAAAGTGATACTACCAGAAAATTTTCTGATGAGGCCATGAACCTGATAGCAAAATATGGAGCTCTCTTCATTTAGTTAAGAAGGTTTTCCTATATTAGGTTAGCCAGTTATGAGAACACACCTCTCAAACTCCCTATGTTTTGTAATGATAAGATGGCTTTCATTGAAGTATGCAAACAATTGGATAAGTTACATAGAACCTGCAGAGACAAGAAAATATTTGGGCTACATTTCCCTATATCCTTGGGTAATTATACATGTAAAATAGCTTTGGATGCTCAAAACATAGAAAGGGCCCTTACTCCCATCACTGTTCACTTCTTCGTGCCCGTGACTTGCTTTGATTTGAAGAAATTCATTAAGCTAAATCTCATAATTAATTATCATCACATATCGATCTTTGAGAACTACTGGGCCGATTGTGTAGATGACCGAGACATTATGGCGATTCTCTCTCCAACTAATAAAGGATCTCAATCTATATCAAATTCTTGAAGGGGTTCAAGATGATTATGTAGACCTCGTTGTCATATGAATTTGATACATTGATCAAGCATACTCCTCTTGGAGGATCTAGAAGCCGTACAAGAGGGAGAAGGACGACTTGGTTGAGATTCTGGCCCCTGTCCTTGTAAGAACCAAGGTTTGGTTTGACAGAAAGGTTCAAGAGCTTAAGAAGAATCTAGGAGAATCTTCCTCCAAAGATACTTCAACCCCTAGGAAGGAGTCACATACATCTATCTCGGAGGTACCTGCACAAACTCCTCCTCCTTCCTCAAATAAAGAACCAGAATCATCCACCCCTTCTTCATCTACTTAAGTATACCAAAAGAAGCTGAAAGAGGTTAAATATGAGATGATTGAGGAAGATCCCCTGTTAAAGCATTTAGAACTACCTTCAGGGCCAGATAATGTCATTGTTCTTAGTGAAAGTGATGATAGTGAAGTGCCAGTCCCTGCAGGAACTTCAGAAGCTGCAATGGATAAAGAGAAGGAAGTGCATAGCCCCGAACACCCAAGTACCATTGATTCCTCTACCCAAGAAGCTCCAGATACTCCACTCACATATCTACTGGAAGCAAAGTAGTAAATACTGTAAGTGCAATGAGTTCTCTTGCTCTTGGATCTCTTGCTTCTCCTTCTTCCTCCACTTTTGCATAGGTGTAACCTTTGGTTGACAATGAAGAAGAGGAAACCTTCTTCTCAATTGGTAGGGCCAAATTTTAATTTTGTTACAGCCGTATTGGGAACTACTACTTCTGCTCCAAAGTAAAGATAGCTAAAACAACTTCAAGGATAGTGACAGGATGTCCAAGGCCGAAATTTCTTTAAGTAGCAAAACCTAAGGTTGATAAGGCATAACAAGATCTACTAGCCTCGATCTGGAGATTTCTAGGATTCTAATGGGAGAATCTATCCCCGAGAGTGAGGTATATAACCTCCAGAAATGGTAACCAAGGTTATTGAAAGAGTTGAAAGGGATAAATAGACTATACAATAGCCGGAGGAAAAAGCTCAAGTTCTTTCTTGTTTCATCAAGTCATTGTTATCTAAGGGCAAGGTTTTGGATCCTACTCCATTGTCTACCCTTCCGCCACCTATGATTTTTAGTCAAGCTGAAGTTCAAAGCATTAAAGACATACGCAGGTATTCCAGCTACGAGATAGCTATGGAAGCCATGGTGGATGACATGATCATTGCAGGTTTGAATTTCATTGTAGAAGCCTTTAAACTCAATGAGAAGGTGGCTAACCTACAACAAAAACTATCCTCCTCAATTGCAACTATGGACAAGGAGCTAAAGCTTTGGAGTAGTTGCATCATGGATCTTCACCTGATGGGACAGGCTGATGAAAATATATTGATGGCCAATAAGGTTTTTGATGATGCCAAAGACAACTTGTCAAAGTCATGGGTTTTCAGTGTGGAATGGAAAATAAAAGTTTTGGAGGAAGCTTTGGGAGAGTTGAGGAGTAGTTGGCAGAAGGGAGAAGCCTTCAAAACTTGTGTTGTGTCTACTTTCAAAGATATTCACTGTCATCTTCATGATGAAACTTCAAGTGTTCCTTTCTCTCTCCAAGAAATTAAAACTTAGTTTAGGGCATTTGTTAAAGACAACTTGTTTAAAGAGGAATCAATTACCAAGGAGAAGATAAAGGAGATTTTCTGTCTTTAAGTTTCTATTAAAGAGGCTAATAAAGAATACCATGCACACATTGTGTTTGATAAGGAGATGGAGAAATGCCTAGGTATTTGGACTCAAGTATTTTCCAACACATCACCCCACGAGGCGAGACATAGCGGAAGCATTAAAAACGTTCAAGCAACAAATCCTCAATTCGGTAGGCTTTCCTCAACAATGGCGTTTTTTTCCCTTCCAGCTTCACCCTTCCTTATTTTTCTCAAATCAGGCTTATTGTAATTAGTTAATGGTTTTGTGTGAAGCATCTCCTTAATTAACATTTTAGTTAAAATAATCAGTTACCAAGTGTAACTAATTTGTAAGTTATATAATGGGCTCTCTACGCCATTCTTAGGGGCTAGAACTTGGTTTATTTTTTAAAGTGTTAAGGAGTAAAAATCAATCAATACAAAAGGATATTTCTTTGTATGTCTATCTCGGTCCTTCTTTTCATTACTATCTATTAAATGTTATTGAATCATTTATTTGTGTTACTTCAAGAAGCTTTGTATTCCTGTAGATGTAATTTCTAGAACTTTGTGTCTTTGAAATAACATCTTATTGTCTCAAATGCAAATGGTTATTTTCCAAATAATTTCATTTTAACATGCGTAAGGAATTATTTCGTTATCTATATTTTTATTGAGAGTTCCTTTCTGCCCCTTTCCACTACTTAATTCTTCTATCCTTTTGTATTGATGATCTATTCTATTTTAACACTTTCATGATATCTGAGTTCCCCATTAAAACTATACACTGTACATGTGTAAATAAGTTTTTGCCTTTAAATAAGGGAACCTCTCCCATTGAAGAGGATGGAATTTCTATCCCCGATTTTTGTTCTTAATAATTCCTTATTTGACAACCAACACCCCGCACTGAAAACTTTAAAAAAATTAAAATATCATTTTTTCCCATTAGGGATTTTTGCTCTAAATCTAGAGGAATGCTTAGTTATAGATAATATTATATTTGTTGCAAGGTTAAGGACCAAGCCCCCTCGAGTTGGAGATAGAGCTCTATAATCCCCGATTGAGCTTAGTTGTTTTTGAGCTTTGATGTCCTTAACCAAGATCTCTCTGAGCTATCTTAGAAAGATGGTTAGCCTTTTACATTGGGATGCTCTCCACCTAAGTTGTGACTTTATCTGATAAGGTCGAAGGCCAAGTTTGGTTTAGATACTGAGTTCTGCCAACAAAGGTGAGCCATTCCTTGGATGTGTCGAATGGATCGAAGCGAGTCGTGTAAACGTTGAGGCGGGGTTCTTACGGGAGAGCCATGTTTTCCTTCATAGGTTAAGCCCCTCCTGCATTGGCTTAGATCAAGCCAAACTCCCTACCGAACCTTGCATTGGCTACCTCCAGTTGTGTTTTATGTAGCGGAATTAGGCCAAACTCTTACAAATATAGGTAGTTGTCTCCAAACCAAAGGCATCACCATTTCCGAGCCATCCCCCAACACAACCCTACACACAACAAACCAACAAAAAATCAAAAACGCATTGCAAATAAATCAACAATAAAACAAGGAGAAATGAACCTACACTGGGCTTTTCCTTAGTGGATCGCAACACAATCAAATGGCTTGAATAGGAAACAAAGAGGAGAAAATTTAATCAAAGGAATCCAAAATAATTTGCAATCAAAAGCGAAGATTGGATCCATTTCCATAGGAATCCCTAAACCGCCCTCCACCCAAGCTTGTATCCACATGTAGTCCACTTGGTCATTTCCCCTATTTTCCATGTTTTTGTTTACAGGTCAATGATCCTATTTCTAGTTTAAATATAATTTGCTTCTATTCATATCCTAATCACTTAGAGTGCTAAGGAGGATATTGGCAAATCATTAGGGGTTTGGGTTTGACCCCCTCTAAATCCCAATGTTTTACAATATTGAATTTAGCAATGAAAATAACATAGACCACCAATAATAGAGGTAGAAAACCCTACCAAACCGCCAAGTCACAACTAAACCAACACCTAAATTTAGCGACAAAAACCCTAAAAAGGGTCAAAAAAATCTCCCACATAGTATTTTTTTATTCCGATCATTATTTTCCAAAGGGAGGTCACTTAAAAATTGCATTTTCAGCTATTTTTGTGGTTTTTTGCTTAAAGAGCCACACAGTGTTCTGGAGGCCACTAGGGCCCCGTAAAACAAAAAAAAATTGTCGTCTGCTATTCCATATTTTCAAAATTTTGAATGTAATTGCATATTTCAATGTATTGTACTAATTTGCAGGTTGCCATATTCAACCACAAACCATTGTAATCGCTTAAATTAGCATATATTTGTACTCAAAATAAGAAAAATCCTGTTCTAAATCATTGGCGAGATCTTCGGATCTCATGTGTAGTGTTCGGTATAAACAAAGGCCTTCCTCGAGAAGTGCTTACGAGTAAATTCATTGCAACTACTACTACACTTAATGCCTAATATAGCTGCAATAACGTCATCTAGGCATCGACCCTTTAAATTGACGGGAGTAATAAGGACATAGTGCACACACTTTGAGCCCTCCCATCTGTCTCGTGAACTATTGCACAAATTAAATACCGAATGGGAAATTATCCAAGTATATAACGGTTATCTTGAAAAGAGTTTACGAGAATCAAATCGGAAATGAGGCACCATGAAGTAGTTGCACTCCAACGGAATCATGATAGCTCCAACGATAATTGTAAGAAAGAATTGATCAATAATGGAAGAACTTTCTCAACATAAACAAAGCTTGCATATAGAGGAAAGACAGCAGAGTGTCTTGGCATGCTCATAAATGAATAGTAAAAGGGTACATATAGGGTGTTGAGTAACCCTAGTGCATGACACACATGTAAACCCTAAACCTAACCCATGTGAGATGACCCTCCAATATGAGAGGAGGACACATATGATAACTCACACTAACACCCCCCCTTCATCGAAGTTGGGGTAGTGGCTATGATGAGTTAGAAAAAGGGAAGCCACTCCTAAACAACTAAGAAAGATGTGTCAATGGGGCCCGAAGAAACTAAAGGCCTGATAAGGTGCCCATATACAAACACAATCTTCCTAGAAGAAGAAGAAGAAAAGAAGGACTACATAGCCTGAAGAAGATGAGAAGCTGTAGAAGACCTCACCCCAAGAAGAGACCGTAAGTGAAGAAACTTCATCTCAATGAAGGGCTTGGTGAATAAATCTAAAATTTGATCAGCTGTCTAAATGTACTGAATGTCGATGATACCATCATGAATAAGCTCTCGTATGAAGTGCATATGGATCTCAATGTGCTTCGTCCACTGATGCTAAACTAGATTTTTGAAAATAGAGATTGTGCTCATGTTATCACAGTAGATAATGGTAGGCCGCCAAAAGTGGATGCCAAACTCTGTCAGAATACCTTGTAGCCAAATAGCTTCTGTGGTAGCATTAACTGCTCCTCTGTATTCTGCCTCTGTAGATGATATCGTAATTGCATTCTACTTCTTGCTAGACCAACTAATAGGACCCAAACCAAGAGAGAAATTGTAGCCAAAAGTAGATTTTTGATGATCTAAGTCACCGGCCCAATTAGAATCTATGAACCCAATCAAGTCAATATCTACCCCTCCATGATAGTGAATGCCATCAACATAGGTGCCATGAACATAATGAAGGATCCATTTAGCTGATTTCCAATGCAGCTCATGTGGCTCTTGCATGAATCTGACACGATCCCAACAACATACGATAAATCCGATCGAGTGTGAGTCAAGTAAATCAAGCTCCCCACCAACTATCGATAAAGAGTACCATCAACCAAGGGAGTAGAGAAATCTAAAACCAACTTAACCCCAGGAAAGAAAAGGAGTAGGAGAAGACTTGCAATCGACATCTAAAAATGAGCTAGCAAATCAAGAGCATACTTAGGTTGCAAAATCAAGATTCTTGAGTCATATTGTGAAATCTGGATCCCAAGGAAGTAATGAAGTAGACCTAAGTCAGTCATAAAAACTTTTTGTCCAAGGCAATCTTCACGTAATCAATAATAGAGGAAGAGATGTCTGTCATCAACAAGTCATCAACATAGAGAACAAGAATGAGTATGGAGACATCTTGTCGTAGAATATAAACATTTGGATCAGAGTGACACCTAGTAAACCCTGATGTAAGTAAAAGGAGTCCATCTTGGCATACCAAGCCCGAGGGGCTTGTTTAAGGCCATAAAGAGACTTCTTTAACTTACAAACGAGGGAGGGATCTTGGACATAACCCGAGAGGTTGTTCCATATAGATATCTTCCTCTAGGTCACCATGAAGGAAGGCACTCTTAACATCCATTTGATGGACTTTCCATCTGTTTTCTGTGGCAATGGCTAGGGTTAGTCAAATAGAAGTCATCTTCATAACCGGAGCAAAGGTTTCAGTATAATCAACCGTAACTATCTGGGAGAAAACCTTTGCTACTAATCATGCTTTAAATTTTTGAAATCTCCATCTACTCCATACTTTGTTCGAACACCCACTTACACCGAATGATTTTTCTTCCTTTTGGAAGAGGGGTGAGATCCCAAGTATCATTCTTCATGAGAGAGGAATACTCCTCATCCATGGAAAAATCCCACTTAGGAATACCAGAAGCCTCCCAAAAATAATGTGAATCAGAAGTGAGGTGAAGAAAGAGTGGGGTCCAATGAAATCTGAGTGAGCACATCTCATATCTGAAGTATCTCCAACTAAATCTCCAACACTTTGTAAAGTTTTTCAAGCCCAAAGAGGACCAAGAGGGTCAGACTCAGAGTCATAAGATTCTTCACTTGAGTGAGAAGGGACATAGTCCTCATCATCACTACTGTCAGAATCATAAGACTCAGAGGTCTGATGGTCGGGAGGATCCGGAAGAGGAGCATGCTCAATAGTATCATCATCTGATGAGTCAAAATCTGAGTCAGTGAGCTAAAGAACCTCAATATGTGGAGAAGTAGAAGTTGAAGAAGACTCATCAAACTTAACACTTCTCTCAATATACAGATCATGAAAATTAGGATTCATTAATCGATATCCCTTCATGCCATCAGGATACCCTATAAAGATACAAGGTTTGGATTGTGGTTTCAAAGCCTTACATTTCTTCTTGGGAATCCAAGCCACAGCCTTGGATCCGAAGGCTCAAAGTATTCAACATTAGGATTGTGTCCAAACCAGGCTTCAAAGAGTGTCATCCCTTTTACTACCTTGTGTAGAACATGGTTCTGAATGTAATTTACACAATTCACTACTTTGGCCCAATACTGCGGAGGAAGAGACTTCGAGTGAATCATATAAGTGGCCATCTCCTTAAGAGTACAGTTCTTTCTTTCTATGACTCCATTCTGCGAAGGGCTATAAGCAACTATATGCTGCAAAGAGATCCCTTTAGAAGTACAGAAATCCATGAACTTATTGTTTACATATTTACCTCCATTTTCATTTCAAGAACCTTGATAGACCATTCCACCTATTTCTCAGCAAGAGCCTTAAAGTCCTGAAAATGTTCAAAAAATTCAGACTTAAGCTTAAGAAAATATACCCAAGTATATCACGAATATTCATCAATGAAGGTTATCACATAAAGAGCTCTAGTGAGTGAAGGAGAAGGAAATGGACCAGAAACATCGTTGTGAACAAGATCAAAAGGACGAGTGGCTCTCTAGGCTTTTCCTTTGTCAAAGTTCTTTTCAGGATGCTTTCCAAGGGTACAACCCTCACAAAGACCCTTAGAAAACTTGATGTGAGGCAATGCATTGACCATTTCATTTTGGCTCAATTGTTCAAGGTAGCAATAATTTAGATGTTCAAACACTCATGCCATAGCTTACTAACCTCATTTTCATGAGTGAGCAAGGCAAGGCGTAGAATCGAAGTAAAGTGGGAGAAGGTGTACAACCATGAATGGTGATCTACCTTTCCCTCACCCCACCGTAGTGTCATTGTTAAGCTCACAAATAATCACCGAGTCAGGACCAAATTCCACTCACATTCCTTCACCAAGGTGAATAATTTGGTAAACCGATAGGATATTGGTAGAGAGATTAGGAACACTCAACACTTGGTTAAATGTTCCCCCATCCATCTCTACCAATCCACTACCGAAAACCAACACTCTCGTGTCATTACCCATCGTGATTTGGGACATTCCACAAGGTTCGATGTTGGAAAACTCAACATGCAAAGAACCCATGTGGTGCGAGGCACCGGAATCTATAATCCATGTCGATGAAGGAGCAACTCTGGCTATAAGGGATTTTCCTTTCTTCTTATCATTTTTAGCACCTTTTACAACAGAAGACTCGGCCTTCGGAGCACTTTGTTTTATGGATTCAGGAACACTTATTTTATTATTCTCAAGTAAATGAGATAAGTGATCAACTGCTTAAAAATAGTGTTGCTCGTTGCCTCTTGACTAGACTTCTTGCAATAAAAACACAAATACTTGCTTTTCTATGCCTTAGGCTCGAAGTCAAGGTGTTTATGTCATTTTTAGGTTTGGTCTTGGTTTCTTTCTTCTTTACGCCTTCTTTCCATTTGCTAGTACTTGCTTTGAGGGCATGTGACTTGGACTTAAGAGACCCCATTTGAATGAGTTTGTCATGTTCTCGAATGAGTTGGGATGAAAAATAGTCAAAGGAGGGCATAGTCCAAGTATCACCCAAAGTAGCTTTTATAGCATAGAAAGTTGACACGAAGACAGAATATTTTGGAGCTAGCTTAGAGAGAATCGACAAGATCGGGCTTGAGAATCTTTCTTCTCTACTTAACATCCTTTAAACAACAATCTAATGTGAACAAATTTCAAGAAGAAGGCTTGTAGGTTTTCAAAGTCACTAGGATTTAACCATAGTAGTTCGTTTTCCAACTCATGCACTCTCATGTCATCTAGTTGTCTAAACATCACATCCAAATTTTCCACGCAGATTTAGGTGTTTTGGACACCTCAATGTGGAAGAGCAAGTCAGGAGAAATAGACATGCAAAGAAGACCTAAAGCTTCATCACTATGGTTTAACCACTTAGATTTTGCAGGTTCATCATCTGGTTCAATCTCAGTTCCCATGGTGATGTGGAATAACCCTTTACCCCTTAGTTTCATTATTATTTTCGATCTCCATTTGAAAAATTTGAATGGTGTAAGCAAAGGAATTGAAAGTGCATCCATAGTGAGAGAGAGAGAAAGAAATGTAGAAAAGAAACACAACCACCCAGGACAATAACAACCCCCCTGCTTTTGGCACTTTATAGTTCGGTCGTTGATTACAATCGGGTCCATGCGTGCGGTTTGAAACACTTGGTAACTCATCTTGTAATCAGCGTAATAATGCGTAAGAGAGGAGACCACAATAGTATTTCATGGAGCGCAACAAATAGGACACGTAAATAAGCACAAGCAAAAAACAAGAAAGGAGGTAAAATCCAACCCTGGTTGTGAGAAAAAACATCTCACGTCACAAGTGAAGAACCCCCTTGTTGTAGACTATGGCGGATGCGCTCACTAGTCACAAACAAGGATAAGGGTAAAAAATGAAAATGGACAAGAGAAGGGTCCAGATAATCGCTAGAACACCGGAAAAGCACTCAAAAGGCAAAGAGGTGCTCGAAGTGTCACTACACACTTGAGCACATGATTAGCCCAAAAAAATGACAATAACGCCTAAATTTTACTGTTTGGAAATGCCCAATTTTGCTATTTTTAGAGCTATTGGAGTTTTAAAAAATGACAAGAAGGGTTATGAAAGAACGATTTTTAATTTACTATAAATCATAAATAGGAGCAAATTAATTTGTAATTAATAAAAATAGATTTAATCAAATTGAATCTAATTAATTACAAAAACTAATTAAGATCTAAATCCTAATTAAATTAAATATGAAAAATACTTTCCCTCTTTTGTTTAAAAGACAATTTTAAATTAAAGGAATCTAAAATGTTTAGAAAGAATAATTTAAAAGGCTTTTTTTTAAAGAAAGAGAAAGAAGGTTTTAAAAATATGGACCATACTTAATTTTAAAAACTTAGAAAGAAAGATTGAAAAAGCTTTGAGATTTTTGTTTTAAAAAAGCATTGATTTTTAAAAAATACGGGTTTTTAAAACTTACTAAAAAAGAAAGGAACTTACCAAATGAAAAAAAAGCACTTACTAGCCATGAGAAGGAAAATGCAGTCCAGGCCGTGTGAAGGAAAATGCAGGGTTTGGAGCGGCCGAGTTGTGGGAGGGGCACACAACCAAAGTAGCAGGAGTAAAGAAAGTGGGAGGCGTGAGTTTGGTGTTTGGTTTTGTTTTTGCAAAGATTTGTGGGAGGTGTGGTTGGGAGAAGCAACAAAAATGGCTCCTACTCAATAAAAACCCTTTGAGTAGAAGTGAGGGCATGGCAAAAACAAACTCCCATGCAAAAAAAAAACTCCCACACAAAATATGCCACAACAAACACCACATCTCGATACCATGAAAAGAGTTTACGAGAATCGAATCGAAAAACGAGGCACCACGAAGTAGTTGCACTTCAATGGAATCTTGATAGCTCCAGCAGTAATTGCAAGAAAGAATTAATTAGTAATGGAAGATATTGCTCAACATAAACAAAGCTTGCATATAGAGGAAAGGTAGCGGAGTGTCTTGGCATGATCATAAATGAATAGTAAAAGGGTACATATAGGGTGCTTTGAGTAACCCTAGTGCATGACACACATGTAAACCCTAAACCTAAAACATGTGAGATGACCCTCCAATATGAGAGGAGGACACATATGATAACTCACACTACTAATGATTACGTGCGCGTATGAGGATATTTCTTTGAGCTAGTGTCAATAATTGCACAAACCCCTTTAAGTATTGTCTTGGTACCATGTATTGGATTCTTTCACGTACGTTAACACCTCTTTCATATATTTTTGAGTATATAGAAAGGGTGAGATTCTTCCATGTACCGACAAGTCTATCGGAATGGCACATATATAAAAAGGTTTGGTACATCGACTAACAAAGATATAGAATGGGAGACCGTATACCTGGTGATAAGATCCATACCCTTTGTCAGTTAATTCTACAAAATGGGAACCAATGCCCCCAAGTTATTTCTTTCATATTCACAACTTCTAAGAGGACATAACTATGTAGCATGGAAGACAAAAATCAAAACACAAATTGAGTTTGAAGATATTTGGAATGTTGTGGATGGTTCTGTAACCATATCAACAACTGATACAACACAACAAAGATAGTTTGATAGATCCGATCAAAGGGCCAAATTGATACTATTTTTTGCAGTGTCCGATGACGTGAAACCCCACATTCATGATTCTAAATCAGCCAAATAAGCGTGGGATAAGTTGAGCACAGTGTACGAGGCCAAGAACAAGAATGTCATACTGAATTTACAGATTCAGTATTACACACACTGAAGTTCAAACAAAATGAGAAAATATAAGCTTTCTTAAGAAGAGTTGTAGAATTAAGGGCTTCACTTCTAGCCCTAGGAGAGGAGGTCACTAATGAAGCTCTCATTCCCATTATTCTGAGAGCACTCCCTCCTTCATACCGCATTTTTGTGATAACACTCAACTTGTCAGATCATACAATGAGTTTTGACAAGTTAGTAAACCTACTACAACAAGAGGAAGAAATGTATAATAAATATGATGAAGAGGAGCAGGCACTATCTTCTCATAAAAATGGAAAGGAAAATGAAAAGGAAAACCTAATTCCTATCAAAAGTCCCAAAATTAGCATCAGTAAGGGGACAAACAACAAAAGAAGAAATGTCCTATCTGTAAAAGAGGACATGAGTTAAAATATTGTTGGTTCAATACCTATAAGAAAGGTTCATCAAGCAACTTTGGACCTCAAAATCAACAATCTTATAAGGGACATTCTAACTACAATCAAGGGAAGAAGAAGGGGAACTGGCGAAGAAAACCCCATCAGTAAGGAAATATAGTTGAGCAAGAAGAACATTCGGATAATGAATACTTCTTGTACACTTTGCTTGATCAAGTGAACCCTCCACATCATCTAGTGATGTTTGGTATGTTGATTTAGGAGCCACTCGACACATGACAGGCCAAAAATATTGGTTTACTTCAATAAGGGACACACCTTTGAAAAATCATGTTTCGTTGGGTGATGATTCTTCGTACATAGTATATGGGATTGGGAACATTTCTCTATCCCTTAGTTCATGAAATTGTAGACTATTATATCTACTATATGTCTCTGGATTGACAAAGAATACGTTGTCACCAGTCAACTCCTAGATCACAATTTGAAAATTGACTTTGATAGTCATTCCGGTAATAAAATGTGTTGAATTCAAGACAAATCACGAGGCTCAAAAATAGTTGTAAAAGCATCCAATGTGGGACACATGTCCCAATTTGATTTTTTCCACAAAGATGATCAAGAACTTATGGCTAAGAACTCTACCTCTACACAATTATGGCATCGAGAGACTTGGTCACATCGATTCTGAGTATCTTGAAACACTTTGTCGGTATGACATGGTAAAAGGATTTCCATCTCTACGAAGGATATAGATAATTTTCCTCACTACCTAGCAGAAAACCACACAGAGATTCATTCCGTAAGAGTACTTATCGATCTCATGGTAAACTTAATCTAGTTCATACCAATATTTGTAGTCCAACGCAACCGATTCATTCTCGTATTTCAATACTTCATGCTTTGTGTTGATGGCTATTCGAGAAAATTTTGGATATATTTTCTTCGTAAGAAAAGTGAAGCTTTCAAAACTTTTAAGAAGTTCAAAGTCATTGTTGAGAATGAGACTGGTCATCACATCGAACTCTCCACTCGGATCGAGGGGGAATTCACTAGTAATTATTTTAAATTCTACCTACAATCTCATGGGATTCATCGAAAAATGTCTCCTCCACACAAACCACAAAGCATAATGGTGTTGTTGAGAGAAGAAATCGTACTATCATGGAAATGGTATGATGCATGATCGATGATTTTGACTAATGAGGACATTTTGGGAAGAAGCAAAGAAAGACAACATTTTATTTGTTGAACAGAGTGCCCAGAGTTGCTCTTGATGGAGTAATACCATATGATGTATGGTCAAAGCAAAGCTATCTTTTGCACACATCGAGTATTCGGTGCAAAGAAAGTATGCACATATCCAAGTAGAATATAAAGAATTTGGATATGCAATCACAAAAATCATCTTCATTGGCTACAGTGATGAGAATCTCGGGTAGAAATTGATGGATCCAAAGACCAAAAACTCTACACTAGTAGAGATGTTGATTTTTTTAGAAGAAGGAAGCAAATACTCCTCCTTCGGCCTCACCTAATGTATATTTTTCACCTCATTGTAAAAATAGAAGATGATGTTCCCAATGATGAGAGTGATAATGGGGATGATGGGGATGATGGTGATGATTAGATAGAACCACGACCCATAGAAGCGTACTTATTGTATGCCCAAGTAGTATACTAACATGATAGAAGATGTAAAATTGGATTTTCCACCGAATACATCCACCATTAGACCAAGGACTCGCAAAGAAAGCACGAGAAGAAGTAAACTTTGTGTAAATGAGTAGAGTTATTAAATCGATGAGCCCTCTTCACCAAGAAGCCTTATAGTCAAAATCTTATAAAGATGCCATGGATGTTGAATATAACTCGGTGATGAAAAACAACACTTGGCAGCTTGTCAATCTTCCATTAGGGAAGAAACCCATTGGTTGCATATGGATATTAAAAACAAGTACAAAGTGAGACTAGTAGCAAAGGGGTATGTAAACATAGAAGGCATTGACTATGAGGAGAAATTTTCTCCCACATCTAAGATCAAAATGATCAGGATGATATTTTCTCTAGCTACACAATTTGGTTGGAAAGTTAATCAGATGGACGTAAAAAGTACCTTTCGAATGGAGATTTACAAGAGGAAGTATACATGACTCAACCTGAGGGATATGTTGTACATGGTCAAGAAGAAAAGGTATGTAGACTCAAGAAATCTTTGTATGGCCTTAAACAGGCACCACGGGCATAGTACATCAAAATTGATGAGCATCTTGTACAACATGGATTTGTTAGAAATCCATACGATCCCAATCTCACCCTCAAAAAGCAAGGGGGGATATTGTGATTGTTTCTTTTTATGTCGATGATCTAGTCATCATTGTAAGTTCAGTGATGATGATCGATGCAACAAATAAATATCTTAACCGATCGTTTGACATGACAGATCTCGGGATGATGCACTATTGTCTTGGATTGGAAATATGGCAAAAGTAGAATCACATATTTGTTTCTTAGTTGAAGTATACCAAGACAATGCTTGAGAAATTATGGATGATGGATTGCATACCTATTGCTACACATATGGAGACAAGGCAGCGCTTATCTTGATCAAATCCATCTCTTGTGCTAAATGTAACTCTCTATTGGCAGTTGATTGGGAGTCTCATATACCTCACATACACTAGACCAAATATCATCTTTACTGAGGACCTATCTATTTAGGTTCATGTAGGAACCTCGAGTTTTTCATTGGAAGGCGGAAAGGAAAATCTTGATATATCTCAAGGGAATGGTGGATCTTGGTCTAGAATACAAGAAGAACAATAATTTCTTCTTGTGTGGATATTCATATTCAGATCATGCAAGCAATGTTGATGACAAAAATCCACTTCAGGATTTGTGTTCTTTTTGGGATCTGGACCGATATCATGGGGAAGCAAGAAACAACACTTTGTTTCTTGCTCTTCTACGTAAGCCGAGTATCATGCTGCAAGTGAAGCTGTCTGCAAAGTGATATGGCTATGTCGCATACTTGAAGGACTTGGAATACCATAGGACAAACTGACCACCTTGTATGTTGACAATGAAGGTGTTCTCAAACTTATTTGCAATCCATTTTTTCATGAAAGAACAAAGAACATTGAGGTACATGTACATTTCATATGTGAGCATGTCTTGAAACACAATATACAGCTTCAATTTTGCCCAACATATGAACAATGAGTAGATATCTTCACAAAGTCACTTGCACGTGACAAGTTTGAGTTTTTAGAGATTTCCTCTCCTCATCTCTTGAAACAATAAAAAATTAAGGGGGTGTTAGGGTAAACTTATTTTACTGTAGTAATTTATGCATTGTATTATTACCTTTGGTAATTAGTTGATTATTGTTATATGGTTTTATAAACCATATTTTTCATTTTATTCACGTAGGATTATCTGTTACATAGTTGTAACAAATACATTTGTTTGTATTAATTATTTGTGCTTCCCATATGTAGTTTTGGAAGCTTATGTAATTAGGATTATTGTTGCACCTGTGCAACATCCTTCTCTATTTGTATCTGGTTGTTCAATATCTATAAATATTGCAACCTGCACTATTGTACTTTAATTTGATTGATTATTAATAAAAGTGTGAGGCTTATGTCCCTCTTCTACACTTTCAATGGATATATATGAAGGGTGAGAAAATCAAGACGTTTCTTATATTGGTATGGTAGTATATAGAAAAGGGAACCTTTAAGAGTGATAAGGAACCAATCATCCTTTATTACAAATTGAACTCAATAATATAAATTATTGGTATAATGAAAACTAAAATATGTATAGTTAGAATGGTCTTAGCAAGTGGAACACACTCTCATCTTTAATTATCTATGGTCATTTGTGATGGAAACGTATAGCTAGCAAAACCAAAAGATGAAAAATAAATTCAAGCCCTGGAAAGACACATTTTAAAGCATTGTCCTTGATAAGATCCTCTATTGACAAAAAAATTCCATCATAATTAAGGTTGCAATATGGCATAGGAAGGACTTAGAAAAATTAAGTAATTTAATGATTCTCACTAAAATTTGGAGTTCATGCGATTCTCGATATTGTTCAATCTTGAATTAAAAATGGTTATGTGATGAGTCTGACTTCAAAAATTTTTGTTATCAAGCATGATGTTGATGTCTTTGGTGTAAAAGTGTACATATATATGAAATCATTCATAAATTACTCCTTATATCATATTCCAACTATTTTAAGTCTTTGCAAGAAATCAATTAAGTGAGGACTCTCACCTTTGACCAAATTGTAGAAAATATAGTTGAAAGGGAAAAGGATTTGAAAAAAACATTGACTCAAGAGAAAGCATTTGCTATGTCCATAAAAAGGGTAATTATTCCAAATATTTATTGCTCACGTACATAAGGCCTCATCTTCCAAAGTTATGGAAATGATAAAGGAAAAGAAAATAATACTATATGAGGAGGAAAAATAGTAAGAACAATGGGCAACATAATGAAAAGTAGAATGGTGGAAAAAAATGTTCTGCAAATTTTGGAAAAGGAAGCATGACTTCATGGGAGAAAATTGAAGCATATCATAGACAAAAATAAAATAAAATAAAGAAAATAATAATATAAAATAATTACAAGTGAATATAGGAGTTCAATCACATATAAACAAAATAATGTCTTTGTGAGTATGACATGGTTTGATGTTTGGGTCCTAGATATTGGTGTTAGTTAACATATAATTTTTTAAGTGAATTCTTTGAGGAGTTTGATGAGGAAATTCTTGGTCTAGTATACCTAGAAAATGTATCAAGTCTACAACCAAAAGGAAAGAGTAAAAATTGACTCAAACATCTAGGGCTTCCAAATTTTGTTCTTTAAAATGTCATATATCTTACTTAGTTGAAATGAAACTTTTTTCTTTTTGCTCCCTCATCAAAAATGTAACTCTAATTTTTCAGACAATGGAGAAGTCACTATCAAAAGGAGAAGTGGCAATGAACTTGTATTGAATAATTTTGAGGAAGGAAAACCAATAAAATTTACGAGTGATCCATCAATTTCAAATAGTTGTGCTCATCTCATTGAAAATGGAGCATTTATAAGTATGTTAGTGTATGAAAGATTTAGGCATACTAACTATAACACTAATCAAATATTGAAAAAGTATGTGTTATAATTTTTACTACCCTATTCATAAAATTAAAAAGTGTGAAGCCTCATTTTGGGGAAACATGCACATAGGAACTTTTCAAATGTCGAATGGAATCCCAACAAAAAATTAGAGTTAGTTCACTCAAACTTGTTTACTTTTCCAATTCTCTCTACTAGTGGTCCTAAGTACTTCGTGTTATTCATCAACCACTATAACATCATGACTTGGATTTATTTTCTAAGTAAAAAATCATAGGCCTTCAAAGTGATTAAAAAGTTTCAAACATTAGTGGAAAATGAATCTCAATCCTTCATTGGGACACTCGGGTTTGACAATGGTGGTGAATTCACTTCAAAATTATTTGAATCCTATCTCAAGAAAAATGGGATCAAACACCATCTCATAATTCCTCACACTCCTCAAAAAAATGGAGTAGTTGAGATGATGAACATAATTATTTACACTCGAATTAAATTTTACATGAATTTAATGAGGTTTTATTTCAAGTAATATAACAAATATTACATTATTGAAAACACTCATATTTACACCTTAGATCATAGGAATCAACCATACAATCAAGCACATAAAATTTAGAGCATAAACATTATGGAAAGATGCACTTAGCTATTTCAAAACATGTTTGGGATGTGTTGATGAATGATCTAGGAAAGGGTAATTTCTAAGATCTAAAATAGTCACTTCCTAGAGTTGCGGAACTACTAGGGTAGGACCGTACCATTTGGTCCTAACCAAACCATATGTTTTTAGACCTTTTTGTAGATGCAATTCACTCTATGATGTTATTTTTTGCTCTTTGGTATCTTCAACTTCACATGAAACCCTAAATGTCACACCTAATACCTATAAAACAGCCCCTAGATATCTTGCAGAGACACTTGTTGTCCAAAATAACCCCCTTGGCTATTTTGGGCAACTCCCAGCCTTCCTTCAGACTTTAGCATCATGTTTCAAGGCTACGCACACTTTTGTCTTCTTCTTTGGTGTAGTTTATGTGGTTGCAGTTCTCTCATGCACTCTCGTGTGCTTTTCTTGCTTCTTTCTCGATCTCTCACCTTCTTCTTTGTATGTTTTACGTGGGTGCACATTCCTCCCTTTCCCTTTGCAATTTTTTTACCTTTACATGCTTGTTTCTTCCACCCCGATCACTATGTATTCCCTTGTGTATGCCCATGGGATTCCTTTGTGTATCTGAAAGCTTCATTTTTATCCCTTGCACACTTTTCTTTATACGCTTTCCTTCATGCTCCGAAATTCTAGTGCCCTCATTGCTCACTTTTGTGCTTTCCTTAAATTCTTGCAATTCTTATGTCATTTCCTTTTGCACACTTATGGGCCTTCCTTATGGGATATTAATTTTTTTCATGTAATATCTTTTACATGCACCTTTCTTGCGCACTTTCCCTTGTTTCCTAGCTTGCATGTGTGCATGCTTTTACCACCCGAGATCCCTCACTTCTCCTTTGTGGATCCTCACACCTCCTTTGCACATTTGCATGCTCTTGTAAGCATGCACTCCTTTCCCAAGCCTTGCACATTCCCTTGCACATGCTTGTGATCTTCCTCCACATCTATGCATGCATTTGTTAACCCAAGCCCCTCTGCTTCTCTTTAGAGACTCGTGGACTTTCCTTGCATGTTGAAAAGGCTTTCCAATATGCATTCTTCTCCCTAAATCACGCGTGCAACTATGACCTAATTCCCGCAACAAATGAAAACCTAACACGTGGAAACAATAGGGTACATTTAGTCAAACTTCAAATCCATGTGGTCTATCGAAATATGCCACTTGTCATATGTGTCACCCCACACCGAAAATCTTCATATGACCATATATTTTAACTCGTATCTCTAAATCAAGCGCACTTGATCTCGTTGGAAAGGTCTTGACAAGATATACAATATAAAATCAAGAAAAATAGATTTTGGTGAGATTTATTTGGTGAAAGAGGAAAAATTTTATTCGTTATTTAATGTGTAGCTACAAGTGACTCGACCACCCATAATTAATGAATCATGTCCCCCTTTCTTCCTCTATAAGCAAGTTATCATGGGGGAATGGGTTTGATAAAGTTCCCATGTAGTTTTACATTAAGTTCATGTATATTGTTGGTGGTTGAATCCTTAAATCCAAGTTTCCCTCTCTTTCCCTCCTCACTCTCTCTCCCTTTTTTATATATAATTGTAAAATAATGCACATTTGTAAAGGTTGGACCCTCGTGGAATGCAAGGGCATTATTCAGAGTAGTGTTATCACCAAATTACAACACCCTCTGATTTTTCATGAACTTGTGAATGAGAAATTAGTATAACTAGGTAACATGGGATTGTCTCAAGGTGTAAGACCTTTGTGAATGAGAAAAACCTCCAAAGAAGTTTCATTCCTCTACCTATTCTAATGCTAAACCTACTCCTAGGAAGGGAAATGCAACTATTCTAACACTAACCCAAATTTCCAAGGGACTAGGGAAGAGAGATGCATAAGATGGAAATCCTAAACTAAGGGAGGTGATAACACTAATAAAAAGGGATGGAAAAATCCTTAGTGAATGAAAATGGAAGAAAATGAGGTAGAAGAAGGTAGACAAAAGTGCCATAGTTCAAAGAACACATTAAAACCTCTAATTTTGTGGAGCACAACAAATTTAAATCCTGCAAAAGTAATACAACATGCACAATATACCTGAAAATGCAATGAAAGGCAAAGGAGGAAACACAACTCGAGCTAGGGAAATAAAAGCCACAAAACACCAATTTTATTTCTTAAAATGATGCACAATCCATTACAATATAGAACAAGGAAAATTCCTTTACAAAATGCATAAATTCGAGGCCTGCAGCTCACAAGAGTGTTGGAACAATTTTGGCAGAGTTCCTTTACATTCCAAAATCTCTCCCCCTACAAATGAGGGGAAATTACATATATATAGAGAAGGGGAGGATACCAACCGACAACTTTCATTAATTTCCTATACGGAGGTATGGGTGACCATACTAATTCACTTTCCAATGGTATTTTTCTTACACAGAGAACAAGGGTGCCATACCTTATTAAACCGGTTGTTGAGCTATGTTGTGCGATGTCATTAATGCCTAGTCCATTGCTGACCTTCCTTGTTGACACTGACAAGAACCACCAACCGACGTCCTAATAGGGACGAAAGTAGTTTTCCATCGACAAAGGAAGGAGTTTTCACACGACAAGAAGGATTGATTGACATGCGATAGGATGGATGGTGATGGCACATGACAAGAAGAGATGTTGTTACATGTAAATGAGGGACCTTGTCACATGATAAGGAGAAGGTGGCTGATGCACATTAGAAAAGGGCATTTGACGCATGACAAGAGGATGGTTGACGTGTGACAAGAAGAGATGTTATTATGCATCAATGAGAGATGATGTCACACTAAAAGGGAAGGAGGTTGATGTGTGTCGGGAAGGGAGTTTACATGGGATAAGAGGATAGTTTATGTGCGTTAGGAAGTGGGCGGTTGATGTGTAATGATTTTCCCGACGCACATCAAGAAGATATGGCTCTAAAACTTCACCTAACTACCGACTAAAAATTTACAAAGCAATTTGCTTAGCCAATCAACTTTCATCTCTTTGACCTATTAAGTTTTCCATTTTGTAGGGGTGCATAAATGGATAACATGTAGTGCATTAGTTTTTAAGTTGCAATCCTTAGATCTAGACCTCTACATGGTGATTTTTCCTCCCTCCTCCATTGTAAGGCATTGTGCATCATTTTGAAGCAATAAACTTTGTGTTTCATGGCTATTATCTTCCCTAGGTTTTGTTTATTGCATTTTTTTCCCCTCTTTTGCAAAGTGTTGGTGTGTTGTTCATGTTTGATCTCTTTGCGGGGTTATGATTTTGTTGTGCTCCATGAAAATTGAAGCTTGAATGTTTTTTTGACTGTGGCACTCATGTCTGCCCTCTCCTTCTTTATTTATCTCCCATTTACACTCATCCGGGAGTGTCTTCCCCCTTTTCTTGGTGTTATCACCACTTTGTTAGTTTAGTATTTCTCCTTTCATGCATCTCATTCTTACTTTGTTCCTTGGAATGTGTATTTTATGAGTAGATAGTTGTTTTCCTTGCAATAGGAGTAATTTAGCATTATGAATAAGTAGAGGAATTCTTCCCTCTCTAAAGTTCTATCTCAAGCACAAGTCCTACAACTTGGAGACAAACACATGTTCCCTCAAATCCTTGGATCTTCATGATTCAGGTGCAGGTGCAATTTTGAGCTTCAACATCTTTGGCACACTTGGTGGCATTGAATTTGAAGTGCTCTACAACTTCATACCAGCAAGGTTGATGTGTTCTTGATGGTATCCAACCTTTGGAGGAATTCTCTACATATATTACAACTCCACTTATTCAAATGATTCATTTTCTCAAGTTTCATACCTTTTCCTCCATCCCCACATTCATTTCCATGCCCCCATTTTCTCATGGCTCTCCAAAGAGATCTTCTTTTATCCCATTTTAGTTTCAGTCCCCTCCATTTGTAGTAGTGGGATGATATCCCCAAAATAACCCTATAAACTTACCTCTCTTCCATGGAAATGGAGATCAATCTCCTATTGATCATATTCAAGATATAGCAAACCATTGTGTCATTCACAACATCAGAGAAGAAAATATTTTCCTTAGAATTCTTGTTTCATCATTCAGATGAAAAGTAAAATATTGGTACAACAGTTTGGCTTCACAATCCTTTTCTACATGGGACTATCTAGGAGAACAACTTCATAACCAGTTCAAGGAGAATGTAGATGTTATTTCTCTCATGGAACACCTCAACAAAATACAACAGGCTCCAATGGATTTTATCTCTAATTTCAACATCATATTTACAAGGACTTGGCATAGAATTCCTCAAGAATTTAGACCCTCACAAGGTATGAAATTCTTGTATTATTTGAGGTCCTTTGATGTTGATTTAGTTGTGTTAATTCAATCCCTAGGAGGCAGCAGATTCCTCAAGATTTTTCTTTTACATCACAAGCTGAGAATATTCTCATTTAGAATGGACAAAGGAAACTCATCCCCATTTATACAATTCTTCCCTCACCATCTCAAATTCCTCTTTCCCCTTGTGAAAATAAGAAAAATCCCTTGTTTCTTTCCAAAACAAGAATATCCTTTTCTTTCTTTTCCTTATATTTGTGCTCCACAATTTTATCATGTCCAAAACACTCCTTTTGCTTTGCAAAAATACCTCCCATATCCACCCAAGGCATTACCCAAATTTCTTAAACCTTACACTAATGTTTTTAGAAGTTTTGGTATTTCAAATACTTCCCTCATGCTCTACCCAACACTCACTAAACCAAATTATCCTACAAGGTTGGTAGAGCATTAATCTTGTTATTTCCGTGGAGAGAAGGAGCAGCTCATACAACACTCTAAACAACAATGTTTTATGCAAAATCATGTAGTTTTTTTGGAGAGGTAAGATCAAAAAAGTAGGGGGTATGTTTTAGAAGATAATTTGGCTTCTCCAATTGATCAAATCAGATTTCCTAAGTACCAACTATCTTTTCCCAAGCATGCAAAAATCATAAACCCCTTACTTATACATCTTATATAACCAATTCAACCAATGAATATAGTTCCATATCTACTGAAGATTGGTATTATTCTTATTAGGAGGATGAGAATGTTAAAAATGAGAAAAGGAAGGAGCTGAATTTCAAGAAAAAAAAACAGGTAGATGTCAAGGACAACTAGTTTAGAAGTGAAGTGGAAGAGAAAATGTTTTAAGAACTAGTGTCACCCAAGAAAGAGAGGGAGAAGGGTGTCAAATTGAGAAAGATGTTATGATTGAATGTAATGATCCTCATTGTTTTACATGTTTAGAACTTGTTTCAATATTAGAGGATTGTAGTGATACACCAAGATCATCATTTACTGCAATAGACCAGGGAAGGTCTTCATGATTTCAAGGAGTATGAGTGTGAGATCCTTAGCTTCTTGATTAAGCAAGAAGAACATGAGAATTCGAGGTAGAAACGGGGATTTTTGTGAAAGAGAAAACAACATCAAGCCCAAATTAGGTTACATGAATCTATTGTCAAGAGGAAAGTAAAGAGAATGGGAAAATCAAAAGGATCATACCTTCCCCATCAAATATCTAGATAATCTAGAGCTAAAAAGAGATTTACAACTAGTCATTCTCATTTCAAAGCATGATGATGATCATCAAAGCACTAAAGGTCATCTATAATGCCTCCTAAATCCAAACACAAAACAAGTAAAAGAGATATTTATTCTTTTTACAGGTGATACTCGAAAAATGAGGATGGATTTTAGTTTCGAGTAGTTTTCCACTCTCATTAAATACCATGTTCAATGTTAATGTAGTTCCATGGTCTAAATTTGTAAGAAAGGGAACCTATTTCTCCCAAATAGTTGTTGATTTTGTTATTTTCCTTTCCCTTTGGTTAGATTAGGTTAGTCTATATTTTCTTATTACAAAAGAAGTATTTTTGCACACTTTGTGTGTGTCTCCTCTTGGAAAATGTATGATTTTCCATTTTGTACATAATTTTTGGGCCTTCGTGATTCCGCTCCACGAGTTTTCATCAAGGATTTTAGAGCCAATATGCGGTGGGAAGGTTTCAAAGTTGTAAGAATCAGCTAGAATACCTCATAAAATCAAATGCGAACATCTAACATCATATTTTGGGCGGTGCTCAAAGTGTATTCTTCGATTCTAGGAGATCATGTGAATCTTCATGCTCCTTGCACACTTGTTATATCTAACCCGAGCCCATGTGTTCCCTTACCCACGCTCGTGTTCTTCCTTTTTTTTGGTCCTAGATAATTTCTAGGTTTAAATGATGCTTCATTGGTCTCGGTGGTGAATTCTTGAGGTTACGGATCAGATTTTGTAAGTTTTCAAGCTGACTCCATGCCCAATGGATGCTTCAAGGCCACTAATCTTCATATTTAGAAGGAAAATATCCCTTAAATTTTCCAAACTATTATCCAAAATAACTCCTTGGATATGTTGGGAAACTTTCAATTCCTTCAAACTTTGGCATCGTGTATCAAGGATGCTTGTGCTTCTATCTTCTCCTTTGGTGAAATTTTTGTGGTTACAGCCCTCACACACTCTCGCGTGCTTTCCTTGCTTCTTTCCCAGTCCCTCACAATATTTTGTGCATATTTCACATGAGCACATTCCTCCCTTTCCCTTTCAAATTCTCCTACCTTTGCACACTTTCTATTCCACCCCAAGCATTGTGCATTCCCTTATGCGTGCCCATGGGCTTCGCTTGTGTATCTATGCAAGCTTTTGTTTCTCCCTTATGCACTTTCATTCATGATTCAAAATTTTGTGCATTCATTGCATGA
Organism: Taxus wallichiana var. yunnanensis; assembly: GCA_018340775.1. Classification (NCBI taxonomy): domain Eukaryota; kingdom Viridiplantae; phylum Streptophyta; class Pinopsida; order Cupressales; family Taxaceae; genus Taxus; species Taxus wallichiana. The sequence continues at coordinate 902,744,699 of CM031235.1, read as the reverse complement.
TTTCAATAATTCCTTTTAGTTTTGTAAGTCTTATTGTGTTCCCTTGTGTGCGATTGCAATCCTTCCTCGTGCGTTCTTGATTTTTCTTCATGCAATATCTTTTTGTTCACATTCCTTATGTTATTTCCTTTATTTCCTAGTATGTGCGTGCGCATGTTTTTCCCAATTGGAATCCCATGCTTCTCTTTGATGGATCCTCCAAAATCCTTTACACATTTTCATTCTCATGTGAGCATGCACTCCTTTCCCCAAGCCTTGTGCATTCCCTCACATGCATGATGCTCAGACTTAGTCATTTTTTCTGGGTGGACACATGTCACTCCTAGGTCTAAGCACAATTTCTTTCCCCAACTATCCCATCCCTTTGGTACATTTGGGTCAAAAAACTTCACCCAGCCCAAAAATAGTCCGCTATTCTATGATGTGACCACAGCTTTAGCTTAAAAAGGCCAAATAAGACACCGTGCACCAATTTTTAACACCCTTTATCATCGAATCCCGAAGCACCACTTATCCTAATTAGATGAGGGTGAATTTTCTTACACCAACTATCCTAGAAATTTGGGACAGTTGGGACACAAAAATACACCCAACCCCAAGTCTCACCCCTAGTCCCTCACATGACCACAGAAGGTGTTACTGCAGATTGTTTTCATCCCCGCTTCTCTCTGCCTCAAACCGACATTTGCCACTTGTCATCACCAAATCAAGGTGCATTTTTATGCACCATGTGTCCCATTCCCTTTGGATAGTTGGGACGCAAAAATGAATCCAAGCATATCCCTTAGTTTTCTCAACCATGTGACCCGGTTCCATCCCGTGGGTGCCTTTCTCCCATTCTTTCTCTCTCCTCCATCAGTCGGTCCTATCCACCACTTGTCAAGATGAGGGTGAGGTGCATTTTTTCCACTATATTTCCCATACTAGTGGGATATTTGGGACACCAAAATGCACCAAAGCCATTTCACCATGTTTGTGATTTTAAAAACTCCATTAAACCTATAATTTCTTTAGCCACCATGTATGTTCATTTCCAGATTGACTTCATGCTGAAAAACATAGAAAAGCTCATATCTCACAATCTGGTGCACAGATTAAGGTGAGATTTTTTGCATACATCCTCATTTTCAGAAGCCATCAAGAATAAAGTCACATAATTTCAAATGATTCAATGGATTATTAACAATAATAAAACCCCCATTTTGTTTCTGGCTCATGTTCCTCATATTTTCCATCTCCCAGGTGAGACAAATCAAGTCAAACATGTAGCCACGACTCTAAGAGAAAAATATATCCTGATGGAGTTGTTTTCATTGGAATCGGAGGTGCGAAAGAACTCTATCAAAAATCTCAGGTGACTCCATTTATGGCTGCCATAGTAGTTTCATGCCTAAAGCTCTCATGATTAAAAAGTTTCATTTGTTATTTCCAAGCATTTCGGTGAGTGAAACACGGTGAAATTTGGAGCACGAGATCATGATGAAGAGACGAATATAAAAATATTATTCCCATCACAAACCGAGGTCATTTTTCACATACTAAAAATAGCATTTTTTTCTCCCCTACATGCTAAAAATAGTAAGTCTCCGAATTTCAAGATTAATCACTCAAAACAGTCGGAAAAATACAAAATGAAAGACAAGGTAGAAATGTTTTCCCAAAGTAGCGAGTCCCAAAAATAACCTTCTAAAAATAGAAAGTCTTCATTCGGAGTGCATGAATTTGTAGATCGCTTCATTTTCACTCATCTTTCTTCTTTTCGACTCTTCACGGGATCGTAAGGTGACCTCATAGCTCAAATAGATAAATGAAGCCTCCATAGTGGTCTTGGAAGCATCATCTTGAGTTCATCTATGTCCATAAGCATGGCAGAGAATCGCATATTATAGCAAAGTGGATTCATCATCATCTCTTAGTGAGTTGGGTGATTTGAGCTTGGTGATTTGATTTGAGCTCAGTAAGTTGATTCGAGCTCGGTGAGCTAGGAATGAGCTAGGCAAAAGCTCTCATCTTTCAGAGCAATAAAGGCAAAAGTTGTAATCTTGCAAGAGTAGAGTGTGAAAACAGAACACAGTAATGACAATTGTGAAATACTAATAAATGAGAAAGTGACTCTCACTCTCATTATGAGATCAAGAATGTACCATCATGGGTGAGGTTTTTGTTCATCTCAAGCTCACATCGGTGAATTTTTTAACAGTATTTCTAAACATGCATTTGGCGACCCAAAGTTTCCACTCATCATGTAAAAGGAAGAGATTTGAAAATTTCTTCATCATAGGGAGCTTATTCATCAGATGTGACAACATCTCCCTTCTTCTCTCTTTCTCCCTCTTCTTTATCTCCCCTTTCTAATTCTTTGTTTGGCATAATCATTGTATTTTTCACATTCACTTAAGTAACTTCATAAAGTTACATTGTAAAATTCCCTTTGATTTATAAAAAGGGAACTTATTTCTCACTTCCTAGGAAGGTGAAAATTCATGAGTTAAATGAGACCACAAAGAGTCATGTGGGGATAGGTGAAGATTCAATTCACATTGCTATAAATTGGGATGGATTCTCCATTCCAAAGGATCTAGAAAAAAAAATCATTGTAGCAATAGTGGATTGTGATATGTTGTTGAGCTTTGTATCACCAATGTACATGAAATAAAAGCTACATTTCTTCTATTTTCATTTTATTTTATTCTTCTACTTCTCTCTCTTATGCACTTTGCAAGCATAGTGATCCCAAAAGAGCTTTGTATATGTGATAGATTGAATCTAATAACTTGGTGTCTAAGGTTTTCTCTGCCTCACTAAATAGCTTAATTGTTGCTTTATTCTATAGTGAATGTTGAACTACTCTAGTTACTAGGTGTGAACTCTGTAATTGGCCTACTCACGGAAATAACCTTCCTTCCTTAATATCTATCCTTCCCCTTCATTACTATGATTTCCTCCTCTTGTACCTCATACAATCAATTTGCCACAAGTTCGGTGGAGTGTCCTGTGTGATCCTCACCTATTCGGCCAACCCACAACATTTATTTTAGGATTATATTACTTGCATTCAATAATAGGAGTTACACCATGCAATGTAGAGGGGCATAGCCCCGTGATTTTTGTGGAGACACCTAATTTTCCCATCTAAAAAAGTTCTCACCAACAATTTTTGTGACTCGCTAAGGAGATATTTTCCCCCAAGTGTACCTAGAAAGACCTCTCTTCTCAAAAATACAAAAATATATATATTCAAAAATAAAATAAAATATATTTCAAAGAAGAATTAGTTTTTAAGGTGACTTTTTCAAGGACTGACTCGGTGTCACGTTTGTTTCCTACCCATAATGAATAAATTTCCATATTAGAGTGAAGTACCAATGAGTGACAATGAATAATAAGAAGAATGTGGTGGTTGACAAAGGTGGATTGTTGATCAGCCATGGTTCTAGACAAATTCTTTCAAAGAGGAAAATTCAAGAACAAAAAAAGGGTCCCTTGTCTCAAACAAATATTTGTCTCTTGAAATCATGGAATGGATTTCTAGAATGAAGAAAATTGTTGTTTGTAAAGAAATTTCATCAAGTCATGGTGTTTATAATTCAAGAAGAGTGCTTCTAAAGGAAAGAAAATGGGAATCACTACTACCGATGATCGAGAATACAAGATATGGATGAAGAAGGTCCATACGAGGTACAAGATGTTATATGAAGTCCACAAAGAAGAAGAAGAAGGTGGCTGATAAATATAGATTGTTGATCAACCATGGTTTTGATGAGTTCTCGCAAAGAGGAGAATTCAAGGATTGTAAAGGGTCTCCTACTTCAAGCAATATTTTTCAATCACACAAAGGAAAGAAAACAAAACTTGTCAATGAAGAAGAAGGTAAGGACCGGTTGTAAAGGGCACAAAGAAGATAGAAGATGTTGTGTGAATCCCAAGAAGAACAATAATCTAAAGGTAATACTATCAATCGTGCACAACTAAATGAAAATTTTGGAGCCATCTCTTTCATCACCCTCCTTGGGATGATTTCCTTACATATATAAATGATGAAATGGAATCCTTGAAGATTGATTATGTGTAAAGAATTATGAGCACCATAGAAGGAACTTATGACCCTCAAATCTACCTTGAAACTTTGAAGTATGTTGAATCCTTGAAAGAGATGTACGAACAACTTGAAGCACTCCCTAGCAAATAAGAAGAAGAAGATATTTTTCCTATAGAGGAAGACCTTGATGATTGTCCATACAACAAGGTGTTCATCTTTGAAATATTATTTGATGCTTCGAGGAATCTCTCATCCTTGAACCCTCCATTGGAAATCAAAGAAACACCTGTGAAGATGATGAAAAATACATGGAGGTGGAACCGCCATCATCAACTCATTCTAGCTCGAGGCACAACCTATTGGAGGAACAATGTATTAAAGAAAGGAGGATTCTTTTTGCACAAAAGAAGATCCAATTATTTCCAAGGAATCCACCAAAATGGAGGATGTATGAGAAATCCATCCATCACCTTGGACCCATGATGATGAATACAAGGTATTCGTGGATAATTTTCTTTCCAATTTTGACTTTTCAAGTGATGAGGAAATGATTAATGACAGAATGGAGATATGTGAAGAATCAAGTTCCCTCCCTAATTCAATCATGGATGACCAAATAGAAGAGGCTAATTTTATTTTTGAAGTCAAGGAGACCGATTAATTCAAACATAACATCTTCAAAGAATCAACTCCATAATTCTCACCCAAGGATAATTATGTTGATCATCACGGTGAGTTTGAAATATTTCATTTTCCATATGAGAAAGAGGATTCAATAATGGATTATCAAGATAGAATTGAAAATTCTTCCCATATTTCTACCCCAACATGGTTCTATGCTTCCCATTAAGAGGATGATGAAATGGATTTTGATCTTAAAGGAGTGCCCTTCCCACAAAGCATGGATATATTCTCCTTATCAGAGAATGCTCAAAACATAGTATGCCCATGCTTACAAGAAGGTGAGCCTTGGGAAACGTAAATCATAGAAGAGGTGAACAAGGATGTTTCAAATGAATCGTGGACACATGTGGATCATATTTTCAACTATCTCCTGGAAAATCAATGAAAAGATTCTTCCCATAAGGGTGAAGATGAGTATATGGAAATATCGAAAGAGTTATCTGTGCAAGACTTCTTGAAGGCTGCGGAAGAGACTGAAGACCCCAAACTTATTCTCGAGTTCCTGACTCATGCTATGGAATTGCAAAATAGGTATGAATAATTTTTTTCTCTTTTTGATACACCAATGTTTGATGTCAAGATGGAACATATAGTTGATTTTAATGTCCTCCCCAACTCCTTGGTCGGTGAGAGGGAAGGAAAAGATACGTATTTCTCTTTTGTACTTTGTGAAGAAGATCATAATCACAAGATAAGGAAGGTTCTTGAATCTCCTATGATTTTTCTGGATCTTGAAGACATTATCTCGATCATGGAGGATGATAGTGAGAAAAATGTAGAGCCAGTTTGTGCTAAAGAGAGTTCTTTAGAAAAATTGAAAATTTGTTGGATCGTTGTGAATGTATTCAAAATCAACTTACCACCATTACATGCTCCACCAATACAAAACAAGAATTCATGTTGCAAAATTAACTCAAGAATGAAGAATTCCTCTATGATCAAATCAAGGATTTTGGTTTTGAGAATGATGCCTCAAATCACCCTAGACTTTACAAAGAAAATTGCATGACTAAACAAGGAAAGATAACACCATTTCCATCCATCTAGCCAAGGTTCTAAGTCTAGGAATGTAACATTAAGATATAAGTTAAAGGGAATGCTTAACTAGTATGAAAACAATGCAAGATCTAATTAAACATGCCTACTAATATGATTGAATTACCTAACATGGGCCTAAATAGACCTAAGAGGGAAATCAAATGGTTATGGTTGCCACTCCAAAGAATGGTGAAATGGCCTCTCAAAATGACTTGTTAAGTCACTTTAGATTATTCATCTACTAACCTTGTTGAAGGCTTTAGGCAAGGGTTTGAACTTGACTATGAATCATATGTATTATATGAGATGCAAATCAAAGCATGGTGTAAAGTATAAAGGAATGAGGTGCACCCTTTTTATAGTTTTCCTTTTGGGAGAAACTTTTATTTTGGTGCATGTGGGACTAAAAGCCTCAAATTAGATTAGAATTTCTAATCATGATTAGGCCTTGCTAATCACAATCAGTGAATTACCAAGTGATTAAGAGGTATGAAGCCTTAATCGACCGCTTATGGTCAACTAGGAGGCTAAGATAAGATTTTAAATCTTATTGAGATGTCATGGAGGTGAATGGGGTGATTTTGAGTGGTTAGAAGAGGGGTTTGAGTCAATATTAGGGCATATTGACCAAATCAAGGGGAAAATAGGCTTAATTAGCCTATAATCACTAATTGTCTATTTTGAAGAGGATTTTGGCTTACGATTTGTCATAAAGTGGCATCCTGAATGTGAAATGGGTTACACAATCAACAACATGGTGTTAATTAGCTAATTTGGTAAGGAACGTTAGTTAATTAGTGAAAACCACTAATTATAATGAATTAGGAAAGAATGAGAGTGATTTGTGTGCATTTTGGCAATAAGATTGTAAAAGCGGAATTTAGGTGTCTACATTTTCCCTTGTTTGAGTGAATTTAATGACTTCACTTCAAATATAAGCATAAGCGAGTAAATTTTTGAAGAAAAAATAGTGGAATAAAAGATGCCCCCTCGAGTGTCGATGGGGTGATAGGAGAAGTCAATAAACAATCAAAAATATGATTTGAAATGGATAGAAGAAAATGGGTCAGAACGGGTGCAAAACCCTTAGGTATTGAGAAGGAATAAGGATAGGGATAAATGTGGTTGTTTATTGCCCCGGTGAGTTTTTAGGAGAAAAATTAGTAATGGTAATAAATGATAATGGAGAAGAAATGATTAATGGAGAAATATAGGACAAGCCCAATCTTTGCATCCAACCTTTCCATAAGCAACATGTTTATATCATTTTGCCCCTAGGTCTACATCATCAACCTTTATTTAAAATAAACAAAAGTGTAAGATAACATGAAAAGCTAAATTACTAACAATTTTTTACTGCTAAAAATATGTAACTCCATGCAACATACATTATGCAATGCAATACAAGAAAGTAAAATGATATTTAGCTCCATGCAACATACAAAATGCAATGCAATATGAGAAAGTAAACTAGCTAACCTAACAGAGAAACTAGCACAATCACACACGCTCAAACAAACAATGTTTAAGACAATTGCACCAATGTTTTTACTATAAAGCTACGGTTCCCAAATATTTGTGTTGTAACGACAAGGGTTAAAAATGATGCCCCAAACAATAACACATGTGAGGGGAAAATTGAGGACACAAGTAGTCCCATGGAAAATCTTTTGTGCACTACGACACGCCTCTCGACAACTCATTGTTGCACGGTAGTATCAACGTAGCATGCATATGAGCATTTGTTAATGGATGTAAATCACAATTATCCACAAGTCGTTTAAGACCGAACAAGCAAGAACCATAGAAATATGTGTTTGTAAGACATATTTCAAAATTCGAGGACAATGCAATTAACACAGGTTTTGGCTGCGTATATGTCGCTTACCATTTTTTGCAAAATTTTAAATTTTTACAATTTTTTGGATTTTTGAATAATTTTATCAATTTTTTGAAAAAATGTGATTGTGTTATTTTATTTTATTATCATTATTATTATTTTTAAATTTTATGGAAAAAAATATTACAGAAAAAATAACGGAATCGCAAGACATGTTAAAAAATGACCACGAGGTAAAAAAACATGCCCTGAGTAGTAGAAAAGGCTGCACGGAAGCAAAAATATGCCCCAGCATAGCGAAACGTCTTTGAAAATAATTATTTTTTAAAAATAATCATTACAGCCAGTGTTAGAGGAATTTTAGAAGAAATATGGCGGTCTCAAGGCACTTTCGGAGCGAGAAACACACCGTAGGAGGTAGGAATGAGCATATAAGCCATCGCGGCAAGTTATTTTACCACATTTGCTTACCATTTGACTACTGAATTGAGTTCTAACCTACGAGAGGAAATGGCAGGGATATCGAACCAAAGGCCCCATGCGGATCTTGTGAGGGACTACCTAATACTTCCAGCGGATGGACCACAGGTACACATGCCTTTCTCGTTATTCGCAATTAAATTTTTTGAATTTTTAGCGCAAAATGCGCATTTTAGGTTAATTTAGGGGAAAATGGGGGCACCTATGCTAGTAGTCCTTTGCACTTTTTTTTGTTTTTTTTTCAAGATGTAGGTACCGGGTGCCTATGTTGAGCCACTTCTTGATTTTTTTGGAATTTTCATGCTAGCATGGGTTCCTGTGCACCTATGCTAAGCCCCTTTATGATTTTTTATTTTATTTTATTGCAAAGATGGGCGCTTGAGCACCTGTGTTGGCTTCCTTTTTTTTTACTTTTTAGATTTTTACATGCAACACCCTAAACTTTACAAAGCAAATTGCATGACTAAACAAGGAAATCTAACACCATTGCCATCCATCTAGCCAAGGTTCTAAGTCTAGGAATGTAACATTAAGATAGAACTTAAAGGGAATGCTTAACTAGTATGAAAACAATGCAAGATCTAATTAAACATGCCTACTAATATGCTTGAATTACCTAACATGGGCCTAAATAGACCTAAGAGGGAAATCAAATGGTTATGGTTGCTACTCCAAACAATGGTGAAATGACCTCTCCAAATGACTTGTTAAGTCACTTTAGATTATTCATCTACTAACCTTGTTGAAGGCTTTAGGCAAGGGTTTGAACTTGACTATGAATCATATGTATTATATGAGATGCAAATCAAAGCATGGTGTAAAGTATAAAGGAATGAGGTGCACCCTTTTTATAGTTTTCCTTTTGGGAAAAACTTATATTTTGGTGCATGTGGGACTAAAAGCCTCAAATTCGATTAGAATTTTTAATCATGATTAGGCCTTACTAATCACAATCAGTGAATTACCAAGTGATTAAGAGGTATGGAGCCTTAATCAACCACTTAGAGTCAATTAAGAGGCTAAGATAAACTTTTAGGGTGATTTTGAGTGCCTAGAAGAGGGGTTTGAGTCAATATTAGGGCATATTGACCAAATCAAGGGCAAAATAGGCTTAATTAGCCTATAATCGCTAATTGTTTGTTTTGAAGAGGATTTTGGCTTACGATTCATCGTAAAGTGGCATCTTGAATGCAAAAGGGGTTACATAATCAACAACGTGGTGTTAATTGGCTAATTTGGTAAGGAACGTTAGTTAATTAGTGAAAACCACTAATTATAATGGATTAGGCAAGAATGAGAGTGATTTGTGTGTGTTTTGGCAATAAGATTGCAAAAGCATAATTTAGGTGTCTACAATGCCATAATCAATTTTGAATAGATATATATCAACCAAGATGGTTCGAACAATGAAGCAAGGAAGTGCATGACTCTTGTGAAGGAATTCAAAATTAGATTGAGCTCATCATTTCCCAAGCCCTAATTTTTCTTGAACATACTTCTATCTTTCAACAATTTCTCGAGGGTGATGAAGAACTATGATCGAGTGATGTAACCTCTATCCTTGAAATAATTTTTTAAAGCAACAAAATTAGAGGTTCATATAAGTTGTTAAATGGGGAGAAAAACAATTTGTTCTCACTCATCTTGAGTAGCTTGATGATACAAAAGATGCCTCCATGTTGAATTTCTAAAATGAGAAATATGTCTATGAAAAGATCAATTTTCTCACTCCTTGGTGTCTCATGATCATAGGACATCAAGAAAAATGTACAAGATATAAATATTCCAAACATGAGACAATTTTTTCATTAGATGCAATAACTTTGTCAGTATACTACAAATATCAAGATGGAGTCTTGGTATGTCTTCTTCTTCTCGAACCATTCAAAGCCATCACAGGAGCATGGTATGATTAGATAACAACTCTTGTGTTTCAAAGGTAATAATTCGGCCCGTTGTTCCACAATTGTATGTGTTTTCCCAACCCATTATCGTGCATGTGTACATTCTTTCCCCGTCTCTCTAAATATCCCTTCCTTATAACATAGTTTCCTCTTCCATTTTTGCATTTACACTTTTGGTGTGTTTCCTTCCACATGTTTGTTTTTTTTTTTTTTTTTTGTTTTTTTTTTTTTGTGTGTGTGTGTGTGTGTGTTTGAAAAAAATGTCTCCATAAAGCCCAATGGATAAGGGAGTAGTCCAAAAAGTAAACCGAGATTCTACGCTTCCTTCTCATCATGTCCTCACTTTTTCAATCTAGAATAAATCCTAAGTGAGATCCATCTGTTGTCATGTGTTTTTGCAAGGGAAAAATTCACTTGAAAATAGGACAATCATAGCCTAGTTTAAAAAAATTTCTTTGTAAACCTTCCCGACACCCCTCCGTGTCACCCATTCCTGTCTCGCACCTATCCTAACATATTAATTAGTCTTTTGTGTTTTTAAACCTTTTTCCATAGGTTATTTAGGGAAAACAAGTTCATTCAAGTGCTCCAAAGATGATAACTTTCAAGACAGACTTTTCAAGAGACTTAGGAATGGTTATTCCTAGCCTTTCTAAGACATGGTCCACACCCCGGAGTGTATTTGCAATCCCAAATTCATAAAGGAGTAGTAATAAGGAGCTAAGAAGTTTTTAACACTGATTTAGGACTAATTTGGAAAGTTTCAGAGGTTTTGGGATAAGTTCAGCAAAATTAGGTCTTTGAGGGTGAAGCAGCTTGCAGTACAAAACATCTCCTAAGCTTTGGAAAGTGATTCCAAGATCTTCGTAAGAATTTTTAGATCAAAAAATACATCGTTGGAAAGGTAGTTCAGAGATCTAAGTGATGGTGATTTCACATTTTTCACAAGACCTAAGAAATTTTTCCCACAAACTTTGTTCAGTATGCAAAACCTATGATCCCGAAAAAATCATATTTTTAGGGAGTCTTAGCAAAAACTAAGGCATGTTACCCATCCCATAATTCTCCAATACTTTTTCTAGTCAAAATAATATAAATAAGTTATAAAAATATGTTTGGATGCTCAAGTTATGTTGCCGACAAGTTACTCTCAAGGTACGCTCAAAGAATTAGTCATTTTTATGGGTGGAAAAATGTCACTCCTGTGTCCGAGCACAATTTATTTCCCCAATTTTTCCATCTCTTTGGGAGATTTGGCACACAAAAATGCATTCATCCCTAGATAGTCCCATATACCATGATGTGACCTTAGTTTAGCTCAAACAAGCCAAATAAGCCCCGTACACCAATTTCTAGCACCTGTTGAGTTATGGAGCTCAATTACTTTGGATTAGCATGCAAGATGAAATTTACTGGAAAACACAAGAACCAACATCGATTAAGGAGGGACCAACATTGGTCAAGCAAGGTGGAACCGACATCGCTTACCTGTGTGTGAGTGTTTTAATTAACTCACGGGAATTAGATCTATTTTTAGTATTAAAGCAAATCTATTGCTTGTAATTACATGGCTAAGTGCCCTAAGTTTGTATACGCCTATATAAGCATGAAAGCTAGGGTTTAGAGATAAGAATTAATAATAAATTGTAAAATTTGATGATTATTGTGAGATAGAGAATTATTGGAGAAGAAGCAAAAGCTTGAGTGAAAGACATTACTGTACATCCGAGAGGTGTGAAAGATTATAAATCTTCATTGATATCTTGTGAAAGATTTGGAAAATATATTGCCTTGTTTCTTGGTGGACGTAACCCACACTTTGGGTGAACCACATTAAATTTGGTGTTGATTTATATCTCTTGTTTTGTATATTTCTTCTAGTAGAATATCCACTTTTATTTGCATGTATGCTTAGATCTGATATATTATTTGTACAACCGGTGTGCTAACCCTAATAAATGGTATCATGAGCTTTGTTTGAGGGTTTTGTGTGTTGACATATTTACTCACAGAGGGTTTTCTGATTGAGTGGGAGCTACAAAAATGGTAGAAGAAAACAAATACAAGGTAGATAAGTTTGACGGTCGAAATTATCAATTATGGAAGATGCAGATTGAGGATTATCTGTATCAAAGAGATTTGTATTTACCATTGGATGAGAAGTCTAGATCTATAAAGATGATTGATGAAGAATGGAAAACTCTTGACATAAAGGCTTTGGGATTTATAAGATTGAGCCTAGCAGCATCTGTGGCTTCCAATATTACAGAAGCGACTTCTATTGTAGGGTTAATGAAATCTCTTGTTAATTTATATTAAAAACCTATTGCTTCAAATAGATTGTATTGGATGAAAAAACTATTTAGTTTTAAGATGCATGAAGGTGGATCTGCATCTAGTCATTTGAATGATTTTAGATTTATTGTAAATCGCTTAAAATCGGTTGATATATTGTTTGATGATGAAGTGAAAGCACTTTTATTCTTATGTTCTTTACCTGATAGTTAGGATAACTTGGTAATGGATGTTAGTAATACAACATCTAATAATAATGTTTTGAAGTTTGATGATGTGGTTAGTATAATCTTGAATGAAGAAATTCACAGAAGAGTAAAGAGGAATCATTATCTAGGAATGCTTTGAATGTAGAAAGTAGGGGCAGGGTAAGGGGAGAGATCCAAGAGTAAGAGTAATGGGAAATCAAATTCAAGGGATAGCAGATCTAAATCCATAGGTAAGGGAATTACTTGTTGGAAATTTGGAAAGAAAGGAGATGCAAAGAAATATTGTTCGTTAAAGAATGAAGAGAACCAACAACTAGATAAAGGTAAAGAACCAAATCTTGTTGCAGCAAAGGTAATGCAAGATGCTCTTATTCTTTCTTTAGATAATAGAATTGAATCATGGGTTTTAGATTCAGGAGCTTCTTTCCATGCAACCCCTAATAAGGGTTATTTCAGAAATTATGTCCAAGGTAATTTTGGGCATGTTTTTTTGGGTGATGATGAACATTGAAATATTACTGGTAAAGGGGGAGTTCATCTAAAATTTCATAATGGAAATACATGGGTATTGAAACATGTGATGAATGTACCAAGCCTCAAGAGGAATCTTATTTTTGCAAGGAAACTAAGTGAAATCAGTTGCATGATTACATTCAAAATAGACTCTTGGAAAGTCACCAAGGGTGCTTTTGTTGTGGAAAGAGGTAAGAAGGTAGGAACATTATATTTATCTACCTGTGTTACTGATTCATTTTCTACGTTATCTACTTCAGATTCGATGCATGTATGTGGCATAATCGGTTCTACCATATGAGTCAAAAAGGAATGCAGATCTTAAAGGCTAAGGGTAAGTTATCATATTTGAAAGATTTATATCTTGATTTATGTGAGCATTGTGTTTTTGGAAAGAAAACGATAGTGAGATTTCTCAAAGTTGGAGTAAATAAGGAGCAGAAGTTGAGCTTGTACACTCATATGTGTGGGGACCAACTCAGGTAGCTTCTCATGGAGGATCTCAGTATTATGTTACTTTCATTGATGATGCTACAAGAAAGGTATGGGTTTATTGTATTAAACATAAATTTGATGTTTTTGAAACTTTTAAAATATGGAAAGCCCTTGTTGAAAATGAATCAAATTCAAAGTTAAAGTGCCTTAGATCTGACAATGGTGGTGAATATTGTAGCAAGGCTTTCAATTATTATTGTTCAATGAATGGGATATGTAGAGAAATGATGGTTCCAAGAACACCACAAGAGAATGGTGTTGCAGAGAGAATGAACAAGAAAATCATGGAATGTGCTAGAAGTATGAGGATACATTCTGATTGCCCTTGTAGTTTTGGGAAGAAGTAGTTGATACAATGGTTTATTTGATTAACTATGGGCCTTCAAGTTCACTAGATGGAGGAATACCAAAGGAATCTTGGACCGGAAAATAGGTAGATCTTTCTTTTCTTAAATTTTTTTGGTTTAGAAGCTTTTGTGCATATTGATAAGGAAAATAGGAAAATGTTGGATGAAAAATCTAAGAGATGCACTTTCATTGGTTATGGATCTAGTGATTTCAAATTCTTTTTTGGGATTTAGAGAATTATAAAATTATCAAGATTCATGACATTGAATGGAATGAAAAGAGAATGTACAGGGATCAAATTTTGGTACCTAAGGATGAACTGGTTGAGAATTTTGTGAATGAAAATGAACTCTCCGATTAAAATTAATACTGACAGGATTACATAGTAACCGGTGTTGATTTTTTCCCTAACCGACATCGCTTAGCATAACCAATATCGGTTACAGAAGAGACAAACCGACATCGGTTAGTAGAACCAATGTCGGTTATAGGTGACCGGTGTCGGTCACTAACATATTTGGATACAAATATCCAGGAGGTCTAGAATGAGCCTCTGGTACCCCAAACTTATGTGAGAAGGTCATAAAGGGTAAGTACACCTCCGTAAAGATTTACTCCTTCTCTACATTATTTATTATTGACTCGATAATGGTGAATCGAAAGTTTTGAAGAAGAAATGTAGGATAAGACCCACGTCCAATGGGAGCATGGCATGGATGAGGAGATGGACTCCTTAGAACAGAAATAGACTTGATATTTGGTTAAGTTATCAGCAGGTAAGAGGAAATTGTAGAATAAGTGGGTTTATAGGATCAAAGAAGAAGACAGTGGATAGAAAAAGTACAAGGCAAGGCTTGTATTAAAGGGATTTGCACAGAAAGCAGGTATTGACTTTGGTGAAATATTTTCTCCTATTGTAAAGATGAATTCTATTCGTATCGTATTGAGTTTAGTTTCAGTACATGATTTACATTTAGAGAAATTAGATGTGAAGATGGATTTCCTTCATAGTGATTTGGATGAAGAGATTTATATGCGTGTCGTTTGGGTATGAAGTCAATGGTAAGGAGAAATTAGTGTGCATGTTGAAAAAGAGCCTATATGGGCTCAAGAAATCTCCAAGGAAATGGTACATGAGGTTTGATAGTTTTATGCATGAGCATGGTTACTTGAGATGTGAATCTAACCATTGTGTTTATTTCAAGAAGCTTGAAAATGGGAGCTATATTATTTTGTTACTGTATGTGGATGATATGCTTATTGTAGGATCTAGTATGCAAGACATTAGTGAGCTTAAGGGAAAGTTAGCTCACACATTTTCTATGAAGGATTTAGGAGCTGCAAAAATAATCCTTGGCATGCAAATACACAGAGACAGGAAGAACAAGAAATTGTATTTGTCTCAGGAGGATTATATCTACAGGGTGTTAGAAAGGTTCAAGATGTAGAATGCAAAACTTGTTAGTACACCTATGGCTAGACACTTCAAATTGAGAAAAGATTAATGTCCTTCATCACATGAGGAGGTCAAATACATGACACGAGTGCCATATGCTTCAACAGTTGGGAGTCTCATGTATGTTATGGTTTGTACCAAACTAGACATTGCATAGGTAGTGGGAGTTGTGAGTAGATATATGGCTAATCCAGGTAAAGAACATTGGAAATCATTCCAATGGATACTTAGGTATTTGAAAGGGACATCTAGCATGCATTTATGCTATGGAGGTTTAGATATTTCATTATGTGGCTATGTTGATTCAGATATGGCTAGAGATCTAGATGGTAGGAGGAGCACTACTGGATATATTTTCACAGTAGGTGGGATGACAATTAGCTGGATTTCAAGATTACAAAAGGTTGTGGCTTTGTCTACTACAGAGGTAGAGTATGTTGCAGCTACAGAGGCTAGCAAGGAGATGATATGGATGAGTAGGTTCATGAAATATTTGGGAAAAGAGCAAGATGATTATAAACTATTCAGAGGATGAATGAGTGCAATTCATTTGGCAAAGAACTCAGCGTTTCATTCAAGAACAAAACACATTCAATTGAGGTATCACTTCATATGGTAGGTATTGAGGATGGGCAGTTGAATATGGAAAATATTCATACAAGTGAGAACCCTGCAGATATGCTAACAAAGTCATTAGCAAAGGAGAAGTTGGAGCTACACTCCACTTATGTTGGTCTTCAAGTTTGAGACTTGAAGAGGAAGAAACAAAGCTAAGGAAGGATCCAATAATGATATTGTACAGGAATATTACAGTAATTAATCTCCAAGTGGTATCTTGTTGAGTTGTGGAGCTCAATTACTTTGGATTAGCATGCAATATGAAACTTGTTGGAAAACACAGTAACCAACATCGATTAAGGAGGGACTGGCATCAGTCAAGAAAGGAGGAACCAGCATCTGTTAGGGCTAACCGACATCAGTTGCCTGTGTGTGTGTGTTTTAATTAACTCATGGGAATTAGATCTATTTTAGTATTAAAGCATATTTATTGATTGTAATTGCATGGCTAAGTTCCCTAAGTTTTAATACGCCCGTATATGCATGAAATCTAGGGTTTAGAAGTAAGAATTAAGAACTTGCAAAATTTGATGATTATTGTGAGAATAATTATGAGAGATAATTCTTGGAGAAGAAGCAAAATCTTGAGTGAAAGACAATATTGTACATCTGAGAGGTGTGGAAGATTATAAATCTTCATTGTATATCTTGTGAAAGCTTTGGATAATATATTGGCTTGTTTCTTGGTGGACGTATCCCACACTAGGTGAACCACGTTAAATTTGGTGTTGATTTATATCTCTTGTTTTGTATATTTCTTTTGGTAGAATATCCACTTTTATTTGCATGTATTCTTAGATCTGATATATTATTTTTACAACCGGTGTGTTAACCCCAACACACCCTTCATCATCGAATCTTGGAACTCCACTTTTCCTCACCAGATGAGGGAAAATTTTCTTCACCAAATTTCCTAGACATTTGGGATAGTTGGGACACAAAATTCATCAAACCCCAAGTCGACCCCCGGTCCCTCACATGACCACAAAAAGTTCTCTGCAAGCTTGTTTTCACCCCCTCTCTCTCTCTCGCCTTTGCAAACCAGAATTCACCACACATTTATTTGCACCATGTGTCCCATACCCTTGGGATAGTTGAGACACAAAAATGTGCCAAATCCTAGCCCTCACTTTGGTCATCCATGTGACCCAGTTCCACCCTCAGGTGCCTTTCACTCATTCTTTCTCTCTCTGTTGTCGGCCAATCCATGTCTCTGCCACTTGTCAAGATGAGGTTGAGGTTAATTTTTTTACACCATATGTTCCATCCCCTTGGAACATTTGGGACACAAAAATTCACCCAAACCATGGAATATTAAAAATTCTAGATTTTATGTAAATTCTGTCAGATTCTTCTCCTTCATGCGTACAAGAAATTCACCGTAGGAAGAATATTATAAATACATTGCCCCCTCCACTCCTCCATTTTTATTTCATTTCCCCATGTTCATGACTGCAAAAATACATTAAACCTGTAATTTTTGTAGACACCATGTCTTTTTATTTCCAGATTGACTTCATGGTGAAAAACATAGAAAAGATCATATCTCACAATTCGGTGCACGGATTGAGGTGATATTTTTTGTAAACTTTCGTTTTCAAAGGCCATCAAGAAGCAAGTCACATAATTTCAAATGATTTCTTGGATTATTAATGGAAAAAAAAACCTATTTTTTCTCTATTTCTTGTTCCTTAGATTTCCCATCTCCCGATAGATAGATCAAGTCATAAATGTGAGCACAATCTCCAGGAGAAAAACCTATCCCGATGGAGTTGTTTTCATTGCAATCGAGGTGGGAAAGAACTCTATCAAAAATCTTAGTGACTTTATTAATGGATTCCATGGTAGCTTCATGCTTGAATCTCTAGCTAGTAAAAAAATCATTTTTATTTCCAAGCATTCCAAAGTGAGCGAAACATGGTGAAATTTGGAGCACAATATCGCGACGAAGAGATGAATCTAAAAATATTATTTCTATCGCAAACCAAGGTAATTTTTTCACTTACTAAAAATAACATATTTTTTGCTCCCACATGCCAAAAATATTAATTCTCCTAAATCTTAAGATTGATCACTTAGAACAGTCGAAACATTGCAAAATGAAAGACATAGTAGAAATGACAGGTTTTCCCATAGTAGCGGGTCTGAAAAGCAACCTAATAAAGATCGAAAGTCTTTATTTAGAGTGCGAAAAAGTTTCATATGGCTTCATTTTCACTCATATTTCTACTTTTTGGACTCTTCACGAGATCATAAGGTGACCTCATATCTAGAAAAGATAAGTGAAGCCTCCATAGTTATCTTGGAAGCATCATCTTGAGCTCAATTGTTTCCGAGAAGAATGACAGAGCATCACATGGTGCAACAAGTGGATTCATCATCATCTCTTATTGATCTACGTGATTTGAGCTCGGTGATTTGATTTGAGCTTGGTGAGTTGATTTAAGCTTGGTGAGATAGGAATGAGCTAGGAAAGATCTCTCATCTTTCAGAGCAATAAAGGCCAAGATTACAATCTTGTTGTATATTGTGTAAAACAGAAAGTGAGTAACAAAAATTCTGAAATCCAAAGAAATGAAAGGGTGAATCTCACTCTCATTGTGAGATCATGAATGTACCATCATGGGTGAATTTTTTGTTCATCTCAAGTTCACATTGGTGGATCTTTCAATAGTGTTTCTAAGCACTAATTCAGCGACACGAGGTTTCTATTCATCTTATAAAATGAGGAGATTGTGATCGCATTGGAAAGTTTTCATTGCAAGGATATTATTCATTAGATGTGACAACCTCTCCCTTCTTCTCTCTTTCTCCCTCTTCTTTCTCTCCCCTTTATAATTCTTCATTGGGCATAATCATTATATTTTGTCTCATTCACTTAAGTGACTTCATAAAGTTACATTGTAAAAGTCCCTTTGATTTATAAAAAGGGAACTTATTTCTCACTTCCTAGGAAGGTGAAAAGTCACGAGTTGAATGAGACCACAAAGATTCATGTGGGGGTAGGCGAAGAGTCAATTCACATTGCTATAAATTGGGATGGCTTCTCCATTCCAAAGGATCCTAAAAAAATTCTTTGTAGCAATAGTGGATTGTGATATGTTGTTGATATTTGTATCATCAATGCACATGAAATAAAATCTACATTTCATTTATTTTCCTTTCTCTACTTCTCTCTCTATGCACTTTGCAAGCATAGTGATCCGAAAAGTGATTTATATATTTGATAGATTGAATATAAGAACTTGGTGTCTGATGTTTTATCAGTCTCACTAAATAGCTTCATTATTCTTTCTTCTAAATTTAATGTTAAACTAGTCTAGTTACTGGGTGTGAACTCTATAATTTTATTACTCATGGTAGTAACCTTCCTTCCTTAATTTCTCTCCTTCCCCCTCATCATTTTGATTTCCTCCCTTATACCCCATACAAGCACTTTTCCATAGGTTTAGTGGAGTGTCCTTGTGTGATCCCCGACCTATTTGATCAACCCACAACATTTATTTTAGGATTAGATTAGTTACATTCAATAATGGGAGTTGTACCATTCAATGTAGAGGGGCATAGCCCTGTGAATGTTGGTGGAGAAACCTAATTTTCCCAACTGAAAAAAAAATTCACCAAGTAATTTAATGCATCTTGTTGGTGGTTGCAACCTTGAATCCAATTTTTCCTTTCTTTCCCTCCTCTCTCTCTCCCATTTCTCTATATATTGTAAAATGATGCCCATTTGTAAAGGTTAGACCCTATTGGAATGCAAGGAATTATTCAGATTAGTGCATTAGTGTTTTGAGTTGTAGGCCTTGTATTTAAACCTATGCGAGGATATTTTCCCTCCCTCCTCCATTATAATGGACTATTCATCTTTTGAAGAAATAAAATCTATGTTTTGTGGCTATTCTCTGCCTTAGCCAAAGTGTTTCTTGCATTTTTTTACCTCTCTTTTTGTAGTGTTGGTGTGATGTGTATGTTTGATCTCTTTGCAGGGTTATATTTTTGTTGTGCTTCATGAAAATGGAAGCTCGAATTTTTTTGGGATTGAAGCACTCATGTCTACCCTCACCTTCTTCACTTATCTCCCATTTTCACTCATTTAAGAGTGCCTTTCCCCCTTTTCTTGGTGATATCACCTCTCATTAGTTTAGCATTTCCATTTGCATGCATCTCCTTCTTACTTTGATCCCTTGGAATGTGTAGTTTAGGAATAGATATTTTTTTCCATACAATAGGAGTAGTTTTATCATTAGGAATATGTAGAGGAATTTGGCCTTCTTTGGAGGTCTATTATAACATCTAGTCCTTTCGAGTCTCATAATCGATGACCATATAGATGGCTAATATGCCACTTTTGTGGAAAATAATATGTTCTTGGTTGTGTGAAGATATTGCTAAGGCTATAGTCGATGTCATGTGGAGGGCATGTGGTATATGTGTGTGGTGATTAATTTGGACTGTGTTTGCATGTATTAGTGTTTTGTTTAAATTTTTGGCATATTTAAAATGATACAAACAAGATTAACCAAATTTTAGACAAGTATTATTCGAACCATGTTAAGTTAAAGTGGAAATATGTAAGAGTAATGCATGGCATGATAAATTTGTAGTGAAATGGTTTTAGGTTTTATTGGAATTTATTTCAGTGCCCGACTCCTTGGGATTGGTTAGCTTCCCCGAGAAGCCAACCTAAATGTGGTCGTAATTGTTCTCTCTTTGGTCATTTTATTTGTTTGTTCTGTTGAGAAATTTTTGGGTTTTATGGAGGACGTGGAATCCTCTCCACTACACATTATATTCAGCCATGAATGCAATTTTTAGAATGGATATAGTGCAGTTTGGTTACAAAAATGAATGCTTACGTAAGAAAGAAATTTAATTTTAGCAAGATCAAGCGTATCATAGGAATGATATTTTTCCTCATATTCTAAATCTTGATCATTATATTTGGTTAATGGTATTTTGGGTGTTTTGTGTGTTGATTTTTATAGTAAAAATCATGTCGAGCCAAAGTTATTTTCATCTATTTAGACCGCATGTTAGATATGCACATAGGTTTATGAGTTTAAGTGATATCCTCCATTTTTGGATATGTGAATTTCTATGAAAAGCATGAGTTTATAAGTTTGACTGTGTTTTATTATCTAGGTATGTGTATTTTGTTTTATGAAATGGAAGAGTTTGTGAATCGACTGTATTATACTTCTGAACATGCGTTTCATTCTGGGTTTGTTTATTTTGAAAAATAAATGAATGAAATGAAATAGTTACATTTTGAGCATATATATTTTTGAGTGGAATGATTTTCAGAATATATTGGAAATTCTAGAACTGTGCGTAATTTTGAGTTAGTGTATTTATTTTTTCAAATGAAATATGATTACATACGGGTTTACGTTACAGTCTGTGTTTTTATAGGAAGAATGAATGGAAATATGCTAGTTGAGACTACATTTCAATGTTTAGAGTCATTTTTCTTCTAGTGGGAATTTTAAATACACCCATAATGGGCATGCGTGCTAAGGATTTTTTTCATGTATGTATCTCAGTATATGCATATATGGGAACCCACTATATAATTTATCTTCTTTTGTCAGTATGCAAAATAGGGAGAATAAGAGGTTGTTTGGTTGTCTATTTATCTTTCTAGGATCTAAGTCTATTGTAGGGTAATAATAATGTTATTTATTCCTTGGATTTGAATATTTATAGATGTTGGCAAAATAATTTGTCTCAAGGAAAAACTAGTTGATTTTTGTCAACGCCTGGGACAATGTCCCTCCTTCTTGGAAGGGGAGGATCCCTTATTGTATGTGAATAAAAAACTATGTGGTTGGCCAATAGGTCGGGATCCAACAGAACACTCCACTACACCTACGGAAAATGCTTGCAATTTTGTGCAAGGGAGGAATTTACAAGGAAGGTGAAATATTGGGAGTGGGAATTTAGAGAGAGGATTAATATTACAAGTAGGATAAATCGATTCTTGCAAGTATTAACCAGAGATATATCAACACATAATTAGAAAGAATAAAAAAATTCTAATTATATCAAGACAAAATAAACTATGAGCATAAAATCTCATTCATTCATTCATCTAGAAAAGTTGAAACACCTTTCTTGATTGACATGTTTACAAAGTTGTAAAATGAGAGAAAGAGGAAACATATGATAGGGAAATGGACGAAAACACAAAATTAACCCACAAAATTGACAACCCCTTGAAGTGAGGAAGTCACTATAATATATAGTTTTCAAAAAGACTCTTCACCTACCCCCCACATGTCTTTTCACTTGTCTTTTACAACTTGTGACTCTTTACATTCCTAGGAAAGAAATTAAGTCCCCTTTTTATTTATTGAGGGAAACTTATTACAATGTTCAACTATATTCATATCTTAATGAAAACTAAAAAGAGAATAAGACGAAAATGAAAAATGCAACCCCCTAATGAAGGAATAGAACATGAAAGAATATAGGAAGGGATGGGGAAGAGAGAGGAGAGAAGATAGCTACTCAGATGAAGATGATTCTACGTTTTCCAATGGAGATTCCTATGATGATGGAATCTTGGAAATTTCTTCTTGAGATATCTTGATCCCTTTAAATTCTTTGTTATACTAATCCACCGTGGGAGCAACCTTCTTAGCGTGTAGAATGTGAATAAAGCACAAGGACTTGACCCAATTTTTAGAGAGATAATTGATGTTCTTGCATTCCATGAACTAATATTGATAGTATTTTGTGGTATTTGATATGATGGCCCTTATATCAGCAAGATACTACAATTTCTTCATTGAATTAAAATGGATCTTCGGCCTCCTTCTCTACAAGATCTTCAAATGGCTTCAACAGATCATCCACCAAAGTGTTCTCATTCATCACTGAACTCTAAGTTTTGGTATCTCAACATTGACATACTTTTTCATCTTTGAAGTATGTTCCTCATATGAATCCAATTCACCAAGGGTAAGGTTCATCATTTCATAGCAAGAAAATATAGTTCTAGCCTAGACTTGAGACAAGTCTTTAGATGCAGAATTAAATACCTCCTTGCTCACCAAAGGGGGAAGAGTTAACTTTTCCCATCTCAATAACTAGTGGAAACACCTAGTCCCAATGTTCCTTCTCTTTTAAATATCATCTCTTGTTATCCTTACTTTCATGGTAGTTTCACTTGTGTACTTGAATAATTAAAGGATATGAGGAAGCAACATTTTACCCTTTTCCAAAATCTTGCTTACCCACTTATCATTTTCCCTTCCTGTATAGTGAAACCTTGTGTTTTTCTAATGGATTTTGGGTCAAAGCTACTGATAGGAGTAACTTCCTCAATTGGAAGAGATAGAGCAGCCTTCGGATCCATGAAATTTTATACATACGAGGTGAGTGTTATTACATGATCTTCTAACTGATCAATTTTCTCCTTATACTCTTGGTTTCTCACAAGAAGGCGAGTGGAATATTCTCTGAACATGTGGGCATATCCCTCATGTGTTTCTAGCCCTAGTTAAATAGTTCGCATCTCGTATTTAGAAGGCTCATCTCAAAAACATGATTGATTACCTTCGATTGAACTACTTTTATGTACTGATTTCTAGAAACACCATTGTAAAAGTGAGAAGCAACTTGAGCCAATTTTCCTTTCTTCATCTTCACCATAGAGGATATAGCTTGAAATTTGGGGTTTGTCACTTGTTTGACCATGTGGGTCTCTCCAAAAATCATCTCTTACATCCATGGAAACATCTCATTTGTTTCAGGCCGACATTTGGCATGATTGATGTATCTTCTTACGAGAGAAGGAACATCTTGCACCGGTTGATCTAGTGTAACTATAGAAGATGAAAGACTCGATATTGTTGAGGAACTAAGGATGAAATGGGTTGGTTTCCCGTAGTTCCAAATCTATCACAGATCTTTTGTTTCCTTTTCCTTCTTGTGTAACCAGACACCGGGTTTTTGTCACCTACCTACACCCCACATACACACATTAGTCTATTAAACCTATCACTTTAATCATTATCCAAGTCACCTCACTCACCCCGTAAAATCATTTTTCACCCCTTGTAAATCATATTTACCTATAAAAACTTACCCTAACCTCCCTAAAACCTCCTAACCATCCTTAACCTATCCTAACCCTTTTTATCCTAACCACATAACCTCCCAACCATGCCTAACCTCTCCCTAAATATTTACCCTCATCTCCATACCCAAAATCCCCATTTTGGAAGTGGTTGAAACCACTTCCAAATGGGTTTCTCCAAATTTCTGGATAGTTGGTGATTCCAAGAAATTTCCCACGATTATAAATAAGAGTTCAATTTCCTATTTCAAGGATCTTCAATCCCAAATTTTCATACTTGTGAGAAAAAAATATTTCATTCCAGTAATCTACAAGCATACAATGACACTTTTCCACTCCATAAATCCATAAAACATTAGTTTGAGCAGTCATACATCCTCAAAATCCTCCATACATCGTCATACAATCAATAGATCAACATTAGAAACTCATGAGTCCCTGTCAACACTTTGCATTCCATTTCATATCAACGGTAAGTTTTATCCTTTTAATCTTGTTTCTTTTATATTTTATACATCAGAACAATCACAAAACATTCATTTTAGTCTTTTTTTAATTAGTTTTACATTTTATCAAACAATCAATTTTTCCCAAATCACCTACAATTGTTGTCAATTTAGTCAATTTTATCAAATCATTACATTTGATCATTTATTATCTTTATATCTAGACTTAACCTATCTTCTTGCAAGCATGTTTGTGTCGTAGATGACTATTCCAGGTCAATCCCATCCAATCACAAACATCTACGATCTCCTGATTATTTAACAACCGATCGTGTGGGAAAAAGTTTACATCCTTCACGATCTCACTTTTTGTGCCATTAGGTTTATACCAGACCTTGAAAACATCAAATAATAGTGTGAGATCATTGACGAGATCCGACAAGCAATCAAGATTTTGGTATGATTACTTTAAAGATCTTCGAGATCGTTGCCACCGTAGCTTGGGCCACCTACAAATCAGAATAAGATCTTCCATTTCATTTTGAGTTATAGCTTCCTTACCTTATCATTATCTATATTATTATCTTTTTCAAACTCAATTAATTATATCAAAAGCGAGCTAACATATTTCAAGGAATTCCCTTTGGATTCTGAAATCGAATTTTCTGAGCAACTCATCATCCTATTTATCTAATATCTTTTGTCTAGTTGTATGTATTTATAGGTATCTTCACTCGGAAAAAGGAGTCATTTTTATTGTTTACACATCATCATTATGATATTGTGATTTTCAATGTAGGTATCGTTAAACCCTACTATTTTCAATTTTTAGGTATTTTATACACTTAATAACATTTACCAAATACTACCTAATACAGAAACATCTTGTAGTGAGTATCTTCCAATTCTAATGACTTTCTTTTGAGTGTTCTCTTAAGTGAGCAGAACTTGAATCTTTCTCGGTGGATTTTGAAGAGGAAAGATGGGATGTTTTCCTTCTGAGAGTTGGAAAAACCTCCTAATATGATGAGCACACCTTTCTCCTTTTTAAACCATTCCCTTGATCTCCTAACTACTACTTCAGCTCACTCATTTATATTGCCGATTTTGGATGTTCCAAGACACTTGTGGGAGGGGTGATGCTTTAACAACTTGGAACTCAAAAACATAGATTTTAGTGCCATCATATTTAATACCATCCTCATACCAATCAATATCGAATCTTCTCATTTTCCCAATTTTCATCCTCATATGATATTTTCCCCTGACCTCTAAATCATCTCGCATTCACCCAATAGTCCTCAATCTATGAAACATGATGCAAGTCAAGAAGGTGAAATGTTTTTGAATTCCTCGAATATTGAATTCTACTCTTGGATTGTAGGAATTTAGGCTCGAGAGGATCAAAGGTATCTTCCAAGTTAATGGCATTGTTGGCACTTTTGAAATATAATATCCCAAGAAAGATAGGGAAAGAAACACCTTTCTTCTTTCGGTTTTTAAGCTTACCAATTATGCAAACAAGCTTCCTACACAACTTGAACATCATGATCTTGTCACTAAGATATTGTGGCATCCTGCGTCGAGCAAGATCAAAACCATACAATCAGATGTAGGAAAAAGTTGAGAACTATGTGAAGAAATGCATGTACCTCTTAATTAAAGGAATAGATTGTTAGGACAGCCTTGATTCAGGATTTCCTTCCAACAACCTGATGAAAAACATAGTGAACACATCATTCACTCTTGAAAAATGGTGGTTGCTCTCTTTTTCAAGGTCAATTTGGATATTTATCATATGCAGGGACCTTCTAGGAAATGTTCCAAGTGAGTTTCAAACCTCTCGAGTGGTCTTGTGCTTGTAAAGACATAGACCAAGTAAGATGTCATTGAAAACTTCTTAGTAGTTGGCACTTGAAGAAATTGATGATGCAAGTTGTTACTGATTATTTGACCCCATTATACCATTTGTTTACCTTCAATGATGGTAAGGATGAATAATCTCATCTAATCCTGAAAATTCCTTGTAGCATTTTTTTCCCATTACCCTACTCAGGAGGATGATTACATCCAAAAATCCTTCGTGAAATTCACTTCGAGAGAGATATTTTGGCATACAATATGGCTTCCTTCCATTTTTAACCATGAACCTAGTGTAAGACCTTGAATGTATGATTCTATCTTTGACCACTCACCCAATGAAAATTATTTTATGATTAACACCATGTTATTCTAGGTTGGAATTTGCATATACTTAGTGATTACGTTGGGAGTGAGTACTACCAAAATTGAATTATCATATGCCCTTATGATTCATGTCTCTAGCTCATAGTGATGGGAACATACTAGTACTAACTATGTGCTATGAACGGACACAAGATGACCACCCATGGAATACAATCCACTTGTGTATATTTTTCCTCCACTTGTTCTTTGGGACCACCTAGCATTCATTTCCCGAGATCTTCCAGATCCATATGGGCAACATCACCATCACTCACACCTGAGTATTCTAATACAAGGGCCAAAACATGATTGATACCATCAAATTTGAACTTGTTTTTTAAATCAAAAATATGAGAGAAAATAAAGATGACAACAACTTTCTGCACTTGAAATGAAGACTTTCTATTTTTAGCAGATTAGGGTTCAGAGCTATTATTTTGGGAAAGAGTGTTTTTTTCCGAATCCAATTTTTGAAACCCCTAACATGCTAGGAACACTTTCACAGATGTTTCTTTGATGATTTTTGACATTTTCTATTTTTAGAAAGTTGTTTTTTCTTTTTTATGCTTTTTTGGTCAAAAATGTTTAGTTTGTCATCTTCATTGTCCTTTGAGTACACTTTGATCCGAGTGGATTTTATTTTGAGGAAATTTATTATTTTTATTAATTGACAGTGCCGATGATTTTTTTGTTTTTATAAAATTTAGTTATCCACCTCGGATTACAAAAAAATGGCATCATTGAATTAGGCTCGCTCTTGATACTCCGTGCCCAAAATTTCAGTCAATTCGCGCGTCAGAATGCTTGGAAACTAAAAAAACTTTTTCTAGGAATAAAAATAGGGTTTTTGTGATTAAAAAATGAGGGCATCATCTGATTTCTTATTACTTTCTTCTTGTAGGCACCTAGGATGAGGAGCAACTGTAAAATTATCATTCGGATACATTCCCAGGTTGAAAATTATGAATTTTTATGTTTCAACAATATGGCAACTCTGGAGAAATTTAGGGAGAGTGCCTAGAAAATTTACAAATTTCTTGGGTGTTTCATAGCAGAAACTATGGAGTTATGGAGAAATAATGAGGTTGAAATGAGGTATTTTTTTAGAACTTCCAGTGAAACTTTTCATTCACGGGTGAAGAATAAATTAAAAACTCAATGAATTTTTAAGTTTTTAACCACCTTGGTATGGGGTGAATTTTCTTGTCCCTTATGTCCCCATGGGATAGGGATAGAAGGAGCAGAAAAATTTTCCCTTATGTGATCATGATAAGTGGCGGGGTTTGATTGTTTAATGGAGGAAGGAGACAAAGCTAACACTTAGCACCCGGGGCTAAGACCGAGTCACATAAACATCCATGGCATGAGTAGGTATGGGGTAAATTTTATTGTCCCCTATTTCTCCTTTGGAAGGGGATAAAAGGGTTAGAAAAATGTGCCTTGATTAATGGTCGATAAGTGGCAAGTTGTGGTTTGACGAGGCGGAGAGGAGAAGGGGTTGAAAATGCACTGCGGGGGCTTGTTTCAAGTCACATGAAGAACCATCATACATGACAAACAAGGGGAGAATTTTACCTTCCCTATTTCCCTAAATAATATAGAAATAAGGGACAAAAATGTGCCCTCACCCTAGGTTGTCGAGTGGAAAGCAATGATTGCACAATGGGTGGGCTATAGACTAGGTAAAAGTGCTTGCGGAACTTATTCGGGGTCATGTGGCGATCCAAGAGGCATAACTAGGGTTGAGAACATTTTCTTGTCCCTTTTTTCCCTAAGTGATAGGTACAAGAGGGATAGTAAAATGTACCTCGACCTCCAGGTGACATGTGTCCTCTTATGAAAATGACTAAGTATTGAAAGATGACCTTGAGAGAGACCTTGAAGATGATGTTTTTGGAGCTCCATGAGGAATTTTTCATTGCTTTATTATATGAAATTAACTCCAAAATATAATTCCAAGATAAATGGGATGGGTATCATGATCCAATTTTCTCCTGAAACCTCTTCAAAATAACATTTTTCTTGTGACAACCGGTGTGTCTACTTAAAATGAATTTTTCTGAGAAGCACCTATGTCTTGTGAAAAATATGAAAGTTCCACCATGTAGATAATTGAATTATATTTCCAATGATATATTTTTTTACCTCTAACTCTTTACGGAGCTCTTGGAATCACCTTCCGAAGCTCGGGCACTATTTCAGATCTGCAAGCCCCTTGACCCTCAAAACCCCACTTTCATTGTTCTTGTCCCTAACCCCATGAATCCTTCCTAAATATTCATAAAAATGTTCCATTAAATTATTAAATCCTTAACACCACTCTTAGATGATTCCGATTTATCACATTAGTCCCGGAGGATGCACACTGTCTCGAAAAGGTTTGAAAATAGCCTTTATAGGCCTACTAAAGAATCCACCATTAATAAGTATTGCCTTTGAAAGAACTTAATGAGATTATTATCATGTTTAAAACCCTTGGGAAAATTTTTATAATACATGTGATTACTTTTAATATCAAGATAGACAAGACACAAAGGGTATACTTAAATGAAGAGGTGTTTAGGAGAGTTTTCAAACAAAATTTTGACACTAGGGTAAAGTTGTCATGTTTTCAACTTAAATTTTGACCTTGCAAAAACACATGAAAATAGTTGGCTCTCACTTGGGGACTTATTCTGGATTGAATGAAGTGAGGAAAAGATAAGCATGAACTCCATAATCTCAATATAGAACGTGGATCGGTACCTTATTCATTAGGTTATATAGATTCTTATTATAAGCAATAGATAGAAATGAATGAATGAATGCACACACAAAAAAGGGAAACGTGCCACATTGGAAATGAAAAACATGCACAATAGGAAAGGGAAACACGTATCCAAAATTCACCTATGGTACGTGTGGGGGACAACCTCCTTTTAATGTTTATACAACCTCAAGTATTGTTTGCTGCGAGGAAATTCCAACTATGTGTCATCCATATATGAGAGGTAGAAAGTAATTTCTCCATAGGCTTCCCAAATCTGGAATGGTCTTAGCCATAAGGAATAAAACTTTCCATGACTTATTTTTGTATCTCTCCTTTTGTCTCATAATAATACAAGATCACCAACTTTGAAATCTCTTGCTTTGCTTTCTTATAAAATTTCTTCTTCACTTTTAGTTGATGTTATTTTATTCGATGAACCACCTTGAATTTGTCTTCCCTCAGATTTTCAAGATACAAGAATATTTTGTCAAGAGAATCATGAAATTGGTTATCTTCAATTTCTATAACTAATTACATGGTTGGAAACTCAACGGTGACGGTAATATCTTCATTGATCCCATAAATCAACTAGAATGGTGACATACCAATTACCTTTTTCAAGGTAATATTGTCTTCCCACAGTGCATCATAGATATTCTTATGCCACTTCTCTAATTCGATTAACTAGCTTTCAGAAAATGGTCACAATATTCTTGTTACTTGACTTGGCCTGACCATTCCCTTACGGGTAATAGTATGATGCATGAGAAAGTGATATTCTGTAACCATATTAGAACTCGGTCAATTCCATAGAGGAAAATTATGTTACATTATCAACTATAATCTTATGAGGAATTCCAAAATGAATGATAATGTTTTCTTTGATGAAGTTACATACCATTTCAAAATTGGCTTGTTTGAGTGGAATTTCCTCCACCCACTTGGTGAATTAATTTTTTGTCATGAGAACATAGGAATTCCCTACACTTAAGTGAGGATTGATTGCTCCAATTAAATCTAGGCCCCACTTCTAGAATGGTTCCTTAATAACTACTAGCTAGAGGGGGAGTACAACAAGTTGTGGTCTTCCAACAAATTTTTAACAAGGTTCACACTTGGAAACCCATTGTTGAGCATATATAAACAATGTAAGCCAATAATACCTATCATGGAGGATCTTTTGAGCAGTCACCATGGCAGAGAAATGCCCACCATAAGCCTAATCATGATATATTTTAGTAACTTTTCTTGTTGTTATTTATCAAAACACCTTAGGAAACATCCATCTAATCCTCTCTTATTTATCATGTGATCCCAGATGACATACCTAGATACTTTTAGTTTTATATTCATCTTTTCTTATAGTAAAGACGAGTCGAACACTCTCCATAAGTAAGGAAGTAAGCTATATCGAATACTACTCATTGGTGGTATTTACAAAAAGCACTTGGGGAAAGTATTTACTTACACATTCATAGCATATACACTCCTTTGTATCATTTTGAGTCGAGAGGGATTAATCCTCATCCATTAACTGGCATAATCCATTTCCTCTCGTAAGATTCAAAGGTCGGATGTCCAAGTCATATTCTTGGATCCTAACCACCCAATTGCCTCTCTTGGCTCCTAGATCTTGTTGAGTTAGAATTTATTTGATTGCAAACCCTGGAACCATTACCGCAATGTGGGAATTGAGAATGTAAAACCTAAAATTCTTTACTTCTTTGACCACAAGATAATCATGTTTCTCCATTTTATTGTATCTCAACTCATGATCTTTCAATGGGTAGCTCATAAAAGCAATAAGTCTTTCAATTTCATGATTTAATATAAATTGAATTAAATCTAAATTTCAGAGTAACTAATGTAATGAATGATATAAAAATTATAATATACAGTAAGATGCAAGCAACAAAACATGTATAATATGAAACCCTAAGTAAGAAGGAGAGATAGAGGGACTTAGCTAATCTCTGAAATGGCTAGAAGTGATTTATGTAAGTGATTAGCTAAAATGGACTAAGGAGAGTTTCGTCACTTTAAACTAAAGGTTTTAGATCATGTAAATGTGATGGATAGGAATGACCATGGGAGGACAGAGATCCTAGGTACTAGTGTTGGCTATGGGTGCTAGTGTCATGTGATTGATCGTGATCTAGCCTCTTCTATGCATGGGGAGCTTCACTTGTAGTCTTTTTTTGTCGCTCTGATTTCATTTCTTGATCATCAAATGTACTTGTAACTTATAAAATAAATTTACTACCTACACATGTCCACAAACCATATCAAATCTAATAAAAAATATGTAAACCGTGTGGAGTCGACTAACCCCGTGAATCACCTAAAGAGTGAACTTAGTACCAAACAACACCGCACTACATCTCATAATCCATGTAGTTCTTTGTGAGTGTGTATTTAATGATGCCTTAGGATTCCCTTATGCAAGTTGCACACCGATAGCGAGATAAATCTAGAATGTGGAAAATGTATAGAATATGTGAGATGGAATAGAATAGAATTCCCCTCCTATGTTGTTTATGCAGAAGTGATACAACCCTTGTCCCTTGAATGAGTGTGCTAGATGGATTCCTTTGATTCTATTTTTTCCTTTGGATGCGGGCTTAGGTGATAGTATATAATTCTTAGTGTTTGGAACTTTATTTGAGATTATAACTATTTATATATATGATTCCCTTATTTAAATTTTGTAATTGACAATTGGAAAGTTGACCCAAAAGTATAAAATATGCCCAAATTGGTAAAAGATACCAAAAAGAGTAAAAAGGGGATAACGGGTCGGGGGCAGGAACACCTAAGCGCTAGTGTCCTAACTAGGCACTAATTTGTGAGGTCATAAAATATAAATCATTCAAATATCGACAAGGTTGTAGGGTGTGTAAGGTCAATAAAATCATAAGAGACAAAACAAAAGACCCAAAATACATTATCAATTACTATTTTTCATGCTTAGAAATCATGTATATATTAGTGAACTCTAAGACCTATAAATGTACCCAAGTGCATACATTTTTGTTTGCATTTTCCCCACTTTATGTTGTTGAGTGAATACTATATAGCATAAAGTATATAGAAGATGTGTACCTTGTGATCCCGAAGAGAGTGTGGAAAATAACATGCCCAAAGGTGGACAAGTGAAGCATGAATACTATGAAGGGGAGATAGACCATAGGGGTGAAGCATATGTGAGGCTTATCCCTGTTGTTGTAAGCTTTTAATTACTTATGTAGGTTG
This sequence comes from Taxus wallichiana var. yunnanensis, assembly GCA_018340775.1. Classification (NCBI taxonomy): domain Eukaryota; kingdom Viridiplantae; phylum Streptophyta; class Pinopsida; order Cupressales; family Taxaceae; genus Taxus; species Taxus wallichiana. The sequence continues at coordinate 902,712,024 of CM031235.1, read as the reverse complement.
CTGATTTTTGTGTATTAAGGACGGACTGCAAAATAAGAGAAATAAAGTAGTCAAACTTTTGTATATGAAATATCAAAGTAACATGTGTGTAAATAAGTAAAGTGTGAAATTATGTAAAACAAAAGTGTGCACCTTATGTATAAGTGTAATAGATAGATAATTCATCTTGATGTTGCTGAATTTGTTGCCAATGGTGAGTTTTTTGGGGTGATCTCATGCTAAGAGTGAGTTTTTTGGTCAATCTCACGCTAAGAGAAGAGTGTTGGGGAGAGGGGTCTACCTTTTCTCTCCTTCCATGACTATTTCCTGAATAAGCACCACTACAGATGGTACATCCCGATTTGTTCCGATTGTTCGATTTTCCTGTTTATTTTGATTAGTCATGATTGTTCCAATTTTTTCCATTTGTAACTGATTGTAGGAGATAGAATGCATTTTACGATTAGGGGAAAGTTCATGATACTAGAAAATAATGTTATAAGTTGTTGAAGACTATGCTAAAATGATAAAATTATGGTTTATTCCCACAAGACATTATTTCCCGGGAGGACACAAGCACCTAGCATTATTATTTGGGTCTCGGCACTAGTTTTCACTCTATGTGTGAGTTACAAGTCCGGTTGTGGACCATTATGTTATTGTATGCATGTGTTAATTTTGTATTGTGTTGATTTGTACTATAGCTTTTAGCTATTGTATGGGGTGATTTTTAACCCAATAGATGTCCCCCTCATTTGGGGTACATGTGATGACTGTAGGAGAATGCGGTCTAAAGGGTAGGACCCTAATTTGATATGCATATATGAAGTGGATACATGCATGGGGTAGGGGATGTGCCTAGTAGAAACCAAGGTACATGCAAACAATATGGACTAGTAACAATTTTTAGTATAAAAGCTAGTATGTAATAGAATACAATGTAACAAGCATCTAGGAAGACAAAATGGATAGTGAAAAGCTAGTTTCAAACATGGTACATCGCTAACAACTTCACAAGAAAATCAGGGCCAAAGTGGATAAAATCATATAATGATCGAGTCAAGACATAAGGCATAGCTCGAAAATAATAGTAAACAATAGGAAACAAGAAGTGACATATAACCATGGTTGTATGTATCTTGCAATGTAAATTCTACACATGATGCACACATTAGCATGCTATAAGGATAATTATTATGTCAAATCGTGTATATAGCAGGTGAAAAGTAAAGTAACAATAATGAGAAGTAGTAAAGAATGTGACAATATAACTTTTGATATGTGAGGGTGGTAAAGGTAGATGCCCCCAAATGCCTTAGCAGGACTACAAAAGGATTCAATGTTGAGCATCATGCATCATGTAAGGAGCTTTAAGAGATCTGCATTCACTTTCGAGACAAAATGAACGCTCATTTGTATATGATAAATATAATGACATACCGAGTATACATCTACCATAGTAATAAAGTTACAACATATAAGTAGTATAAGCAAACAAGAGTAAATGCAACCAAGATATGTAAATGTTGTATGAGTGTGATGGTGTGGTATGCAAGATGTGAATATGGGAGGAGTTGTGTTTCCCCCCAGTGGATGTGTATGAAATGAGGTTAATTTATAAATTCCCCTCAACAATCAAGAATGAACCATAGAAAAAGAGTGTGTCATCTGTGAATGAGTGTGTTGTGTGAGTGTAGATGCTAGAAAATATGTATTATGAAGTTTGGAGTGTGAAATGTGTATAAAATGACGTTTATTGATGTAGTGTATCCTCATCATTCAAGTTTGAACTGTAGCACAAGAGTGTGTAATTGGGTAATGAAAGTTTGTGAACCAACGATGTGGTGATTCTCATAAAGATAGGCATGAAGAATAGAGAGAGAGAGAGAGTAGGAGATGCTATAAAATATGTACCATGAAGCATGGAGTGCAAATTTTGTAAGATGTGAGGTTCATGGATGAAGTATTCCCTCAAAATTCAAGTTTGAACCATAGCACAAGAGTGCGTCATTGGTAATGATGGTACAATTTATGTACGAAATAGGTAAGAGTGCTTAGAAAGGTAAACATGAAGCATGGAGCATGAAGTATAGTAAATAATATAATAGCAGACAATAGAGATCCAATAGTGATGGAGAGGGGGGAAGTGTAATGCCCCCAAAGTGTATATATCAGGAGCTACTGGAAAATAGATGTGAGTGTTGTAAGTAATAATAGCCAATTTATGTATAGTGCACAAAAGGATGTATCTCGTATATGAAGTAGTCTGTGTACCATGAATAAAAGGATCCATAAGTAAGCATGAGTAGAAAATCATGTGTGGAGTAGCATAGGAGCATAGAGAGATGTAGAAATGTGTGCCCATAGTGTAGATATGAGAAAGTGTTTCTAGAAATATTGACGTGAAGTGCAAAGAAAGAGTAATATATAGATGTGTATATGAATAATATGGATAGGCAACTACTGATTAGGACATGTGACTATACGTGGGGGTAATTTTGATGCCCCAAAGTGTGGATACCAAGACGATATATTCAAAGAGAGTAGCAGGAAAGGGCCCATGATATGTAAAATAAGTTGAACATATGTCATGCGAAAGTGCATGTATCATAGTCTATGGAGCAGGATTATGCCATGCATGTGGAGATATGTATAACAAGAGCTACCAAATAATAATGTCAACATGGTGAGGGGAAAACCCGATAGATTCCAAGATCCCAACTAGATGAATAGGAAGTGTATGAGCAATAAGAATGTACCCATTAGGAGAAAATAGAATAGGTGTAGCATTATGTGTGTTGGAAATAGTGGAAAAAGTAAGTGCAAACATAAGGATTAGTATGTGAGTCAAAATATGTGTAACATATGTAATGCTAAGATGCTCATCAGTAGTAATAAAGAGCAATAATTTGGGAAGATTATAATCAATAAAGCAATATGAATTAGCCCCTATGATCATAGACAAAAATTTAGCGAGGGGGAAATGCATGGTCCCCATGAATGTAACAATATAAGGTGTAGCCATATTAAATTAATCATGCATAGGATCTTGGAAAGTGGGAACATTATGAATCATTGTAAAAGCATTTTACGGTGCTCTAACATGTGATGAGACAAGTAGGAGGAGAGATACAACATTGTAAGTACTAAGTATAGGATCAATAGAAGTGCATCGAGAGTGGGACATAATGGGATGAGTATCATGTGTACCAATAGAAAATTGATTGTGTAAATCAATGGAACTAGGGTTCATCCCAAGAGGATAAAGATGTACGATGTAGGTAATGTCATGAGCATCATTTGTAAGAGGAATATCACAAAGATTAGCAACACTAGGTGCGGAATCTACTATAATAGTATCCATAGAAGAAGGTGTAGCAAGGGAATTGTGTGTTATGGCATGGGTAAAAGAAGTGTATGCATAATATGTAACCAAGGATGTCCTAGAAGGATAGTATAAGGAACACCATGAGGCATAACGTGACATATAACATTAAGAGTGCAAGATCCCATAGTAAGGGGAAGAGAGATTGTGCCCAACACTTTCTTAGGTATATTATCAAAGCCATGGATATAAAGAGTAGATGGATTGAGATGAGTAGTAGAAATTCCTATTTGATGGAGAAAGGAAAGATTACATACATTAAGACCAGATTCAAGATCAACTAGGACTCACTTAATAAGAATATTATGAAGTTGAACTTGGATATACAATGGGGAAGCATTGGAATCAAAGGGATGGGAAGCCATGAAAGATCCGATAATGGGCATGTAAGGATCGGGTTCACCAAATTATTTAATATAAATTGAATTAAATCTAAATTTTAGAGTAACTACTGTAATTAATGATATACAAATACTAATATACAATAAGATGCAAGCAACAAATCATATACAATATGAAACCATAGGGAATAAAGAAAGATAGAGGGACTTAGCTAATCTCTCCGGGTTGGAAGTGATCTGTGCATGTGAATAGCTGAAATAGACTAAGGAGAGTGTCCTCATTATAAACTCAAGGTTATGGAGCATGGAAATGTGTTGGAAAGGAGTGCCCACATGAGGATAGGAGTGCATGGACGCTAGTGCCTATTTTGGGTGCTAGTGTCTATGTGAATGATCAGGATCTGGCCTCTTTTATGCAGGAGGAGATTTATTTGTAGTCTTTGTTTATTGCTCTGATTTCACTCCTTGATCATTGAATGTACCTGTAACCTAAAAAACAACTTGACTACTTATACATTTCCATAACCACATCAAATCTAATAAAAAATATGTAGAATGTGGAGTCGATCGACCCCCCGGCAGTCACCCGAAGAGTGAACTTAGTACCAAGCGTTGCACTACATCTCGAGATCCACGTAGTTATTAGTGAGTATTTGTGTAATGATGCCCTAGGATGCCCTTTTACAAGTTGCACACTAATAATAGGATAGATCTAGAAAGTATCAGATGTATAAAATGTTTGGGATGGAATAGAATAGAATTCCCCTCCTATGTTGTGTATGTATAAGTGATGCAACCCTTGTCCCTTTAATGAGTGTACTATATGGATGCCTTTGATGTTCTTTTGTGCCTTTGGATGCAAGCTTAGGTGATAGTAGATAATGGTTAGTGTTTGGCACTTTATTTGAGAGCTATAACTATGTATATATATGATTCCCTTGTTTGAATTTTGTAATTGACAACTAGAAAGCCAACCCAAAATTATAAAATATTCTCAAGTGGTAAAAAGACCCAAACTATTAGAAAAGGGGAGAAAGGGTGAAGAGTACCCCCTATGAAATGGACAACTTAGCAGTCGAAACATCAAAGAGTTGATGGGGAATGGGAAATTCTTTTATAGTATGTAGGGTAGCTTGTGTGCTTGGCTCAACCGATCGCTGCGGTGAATCTTGGTTTGTCGGGTAGGTTAGTCGGCTTGGTTGGTCGATTATTTGATCGACTTGGTTCGTCACCTCGGTTGTCGGCTTGGTTAGTCAACTTGGTTGGTCACTTGGTTGGTCAAGTAGGTTGGCCGAGTAGGTTGGTTAGGTGACACTTGGTCGCATGGTTGGTCAGGTGACCATTTGGATGACGTCCAACCCCAAGAGATGGAAACATGATTAGTTAGGTGATGGGTTAGTCAGATGGGTATGTCGGCTGACTTTTGTGGCAGCTCATGATGGTGAGGTTATGATTGGACAAATGGATGGCATATAGAGAGGTTGGTCGACATACATATATGTCATCCAACCCTCATAGTTTGAAGGCCAACACGAGATCGACATCTTACATTCATACGACATGGTTAGTCAAGTGATCCAGATTGGTTGGCTCATCGGTTCATCGGTATCCAGAATGGATGGATAGTGTGTAGTACGGGCAGAGATAGACGGCCATCCAACCTCTTGGGTTGGATGGCCCACAATGTGAAGATGGCAACTCCCGGTTTGTTCGGTGACTAGAATCATGTACAAATCAAAGATAGACATCATCTAACCCAACGTGGTTGGATGACAAAGAGGATGGATGAGTTACAAGTCATACAAGGGTAGGTGAATGAATGACAACCCAACGACTAGAATTAATGGGGCATGGCACCCATGACTGCCTATGTAGGAAAGGTACCAAAATTAATGGTTGACCATACCTCTTTAATGCATCCTGCCAGTTGGTGACCCAAATTTCCTATATATTGTAAAATTTGCCTCATTTTAAGGGATATTTTTTGAAAAAAGCAAAGGAACTCTGTTAAAATTGTTCCAGGGCTATTGTGAGTTGCAGGACTCAAATTTATACATTTTGTGAAGAAATCGTGCCTTGTGCCTAAATTTTAATGGATTGTACATCATTTTAAGCATTAAAATTAGTGTTTTGTGGCTATTCTTGCCCCCTTTTGATTTATATTGCATTTCTTGCCTTCTATTATATTTTTCAGGTATATTGTGCATATTGTGTTCCTTTATAGGGTTTTAATTTGTTGTGCTCCACGAAATCAGATTTTTGAATGCATTTCAAGAATGTGGCACTTTTTATACCTTCTTTTCCCCATTTTCCCCCACTTTCTCTCACTAGGAATATCTCTAGCCTTTTTTTGTTGTTATCACCTCGCTCGGTTTTAGGATTTACATTTTAATGTATTTCTCTCTCTCTGGTCCCTTGGAATTCATAGTTTAGGAGTAGGTTATCATTAGAATAGGTCAGGAACCAACCTTCTCTAGAGTTTTGTCTCAATCACAAGGGTCCCACACCTTGATACAATCCCATGTTAGTCAAAAGTAGGGTTTTGTAATGTGCAAATCCTAGGGTGCTACTTTTTGACATGCCACTTACCTTGAGAGAGATCTTGAAGATGATGTTTATGGAGCTCCAAGAGGATGTTTTCGATGATTCCTTGTATGAAATATATTAAAAATATCCTTCCAATATGAATGGCATGGGTTTCATGATACAATTATTCCTGAAACCCCCTCAAAATAGCCTTTTTCTCAAGTCAACTAGATGTATCTGCTGAAAATTAGTTATGTTGAGAATTTCCCGGGTCTTGTGAAAAATATGAAAGTTCCATCATGTATTTTATTGAATTTTATTTCCAATGATATATTTTTGACCTCTAACTCTTTACAAAGCTCCCGAGAATCACCTTTCTAAGCTTCTCGGCACTATTTCGAGATCGCAAACCTTTTAACCCTCAAAACCCACTTTCATTGTTCTTGTTCCTAAACCTCTGAAACCTTCCTAAATATTCATAAACATGTTCCATTGCATTATTAATCCCTTAACACCACTCCCTCATGATTTTTCTCTTTCGTATTTTTCCCGTAGGATGCACACTTGGCCCAGAAATGCTAAAAATAGCCTTTCTAGGCCTACTGAAGAATCCACCATTGAGAAGCACTTTGCACCTTTGAAATGTTAGGAATATCTATGTTGTAGTGTGAACATAGAATATTATGTAAGTGATTTTATTATCTAGGATAATATAATATGTGTTGTAATAATTAATTACATTATTGTAAATGTAATTATGAGTGGGTGAGTAAATATTGTTATGAGTTGTTGAGTAAACAAATCATTAACAATATTAGTTTTGTGAGAAAACAAAATCTCACGTAAAATAGCATGGAGTTGTTTTAGGAGTTATGTGTGGAGATATTTATGGAGATTATATCTCCTTAAATATAGGAACAACATCTCCTATTTAAATGGATGTAATACTTCCTATGAATGTAGCAAGAATAAAGAGTAAGATTTTGAATTTTCTTTATGCAATTATGATATTAATTTTCATTTGGTAACAGAGCAGGTTTGATGCAAGAAATTTCAATGCTTTCATGATCAAATCTATCTAAAAGAATATATCATAGTTTTAGTTTCCGGATGTGGGTTTTTCTATAATTTTGAGTGCACAATAATGTGCTGGTCAAGAAACTACTATTTCAGCAAAACCCGGTATGTAGTTTGGAAGAAATATGGATTTTACTACGCAGCTATCAAATTAAGCACATCAATTATTCTCTTTTGAAAGTTTTCTCCAATTTTCAATAATGTTGAATTGTTAATATAAGTTCTTGACTTGCTTGGAGGTTAAAAGGTATTCAATATAAAATTTTAAAGTACTTGATTCAATTTTTATTTTTTGTCGAGATTGTACAAAATAATGGAGAAACTAAATCTGATTGAAAAGTTTGAAGGACAAGATTTCCATACATGGCAACTACAAATGCAATTACATTTAATAGAAAAGGATCTATGGGATGTGGTGAAGTCTAATTCAACTCCACCCACTGGAGGAAATGAATTGGCAAAGTGGAATGAAAAATATCAGAGAGCATTGGGTACCATTGGTCTGGGCTTATCAAAAGCCTATCTACATCATGTGGATTTCACAAAATCTGTAAAAGAAATTTGGGAGTCTCTTAACAAATTGTTTGGTTCTCAAGCTGAAAATGGCAAAGACTACATCAAGCAATGCTTGTACGGGTTGAAAATGGAAGAGAACTCAAAAATGGCAGATCATATAAGTAAGTTTCGTTCTTTGCTAAATCAACTAGCTGGAATTAAAGAACATGTAAAAGATGAGGATTTCCTATGGTAGACTCTTTTCTTGTTGGAGGAAGGAGGCAATGGAGGAAGGAGGAAAATCAGCGTCCTCTCGTCATTCACCAACGATGGGGTCGCAGACAGATGTGGTGATATTTTATTTCAGTTATGTGGTGTGTTTATAGAAAAGGGGGTGAAACTAGTTTCATGTTTTGATTTTAATGTGTTCACATAGACTAACAACAGTTCCTGAGTGTCTATTTGGTGTGGAAGAAGCAAACTGCTTGACTCGGCTACAGGGTAAATCATCTACGTACGGTCCTCTGACTATCGTACGGTCCTCTGACTGCCATAATTTGGTGGAAGGTACTTCGTTGGAAGGTGATCAGTCGATGAAGATGTTCATACGACAAGGATGATCATTAGCAGCAAGATCCAGATAGCAAGATCCAAAGAATGGCTACTCCGACAAGTTTGATGTTTCAGAGCTCTTACCCCATGTTCACACTAAGGGGGTGAATGTTAGGAATATCTATGTTGTAGTGTGAACATAGAATATTATGTAAGTGATTATATTATCTAGGATAATATAATATGTGTTGTAATAATTAATTACATTATTGTAAATGTAATTATGAGTGGGTGAGTAAATATTGTTATGAGTTGTTGAGTAAACAAATCATTAACAATATTAGTTTTGTGAGAAAACAAAATCTCACATAAAATAGCATAGAGTTGTTTTAGGAGTTATGTGTGGAGATATTTATGGAGATTATATCTCCTTAAATATAGGAACAACATCTCCTATTTAAATGGATGTAATACTTCCTATGAATGTAGCAAGAATAAAGAGTAAGATTTCAAATTTTCTTTATGCAATTATGATATTAATTTTTCATGAAAGAACTTAATGAGACTATTTCCATGTTTCAAACACTTGGAAAAGGTTTTTACAATACATGTGATTACTTTTAAGATCGGGATAGAAAATACAAGAAGGGTAGACTAATCTAGATACGGGGAAATTTTAGTGGCGAATTTTTGTAATCTCGCAAAAATCAAGGATTATGGAAATTTGAATTAGTGAATATTATGTGATTCATAACTGACTTATTCACCAAAAAATTGAATGACATGTCCCTTATACTATTCATTTCTCCTAGATTTTACACATATATAAGATCTTATGAATGTAATTTGCCACCATTTCAATCATTTTGTGCACATATTTTCCAAAGTAAACATAAGCAACCCCTCAACCATCCAAATCTGAGCCCTCCACTCTAAGCTCAACCCCGATCCAACCCTTGACCCTATCCAACCCCTTAGCCGTCCAACCCCTAAGCCATCCAACCCGTCTCATCCAACCCTTGAGTCATCCAACCTCCGTCGTCCAACCCCTAACTCCTCCAACCTCTTAGTTGTCCAACCCCATGATCCAACCTTCATCCAACCCCAACCCCTCAGCCATCTAACCCATCAGCCATCTAACCCCTCAATCATCTAACCCATCATTCATCCAACACCTCCTATTATCTAACCCCTCGCCTTCCAACCCTTTGTCATCTAACCATAGAGTCATCCAAGAATTTTCCATCCATCCAACCCTTTACCGTCTAACCCTAAACCATCTAATCTCAAAGCCTTCAAACATAAGAGCCGTCCCTAAGCAGTCATGGATACTAGAAATCAGGGTAAGAAGGTTACAAATTCAGCCAGTTCAAAAAAGGGTGCAAATACTTTTCTTGGCTATTTTGGAAAATCACAAAAAATGAAGGGGTTTCTGCATCAGCTGAAAATATCGGTATGTGGCATGTGTTATTTACAGGTTATTTAATCTTACAATATTTAATAATTATGTTTTTCATATTGTTCTTGGAACTCTTTGTACTATGTGTAAAAATTTAACTATAGATAAAATTAATACTATATATGTAACAATTTTATAGAATTATATGCAGACGTTTCAGAAATTCCTTCACAAAATAATCAATTTAAAGATATCGATGATCCATTATATGTTGAGGAAAACATTTGTCCCTTGATGACATAGAAGTACAAGAAAATTCATCGAATTCTCATGATACACCAGCAGAGGAAGCTTCTACTCCAAGGTCTATTTCTAGAAAAAGGAGACATGAGAATCAAGATATTCTACTTGAGAGCCCAGATGCAGAAGTTGAACCCCAAGAAAAAAAAAAAAATGTCAAAGAAAGAGGAAAAACTAGACAATTGGAAGGAAATTCTAGTTTGAATGGGCTGCAAAATATCTATTTATTGAACCTGTGTACACTAAAAATGGTAATGATGTTCCAACACAATGTCGATGCAAAATATGTGGTTGGAAACAGGGAAGGATCACACGATGCAGCTCAAATTGGACACAATTGAAAAGCATTGTGGGAAAATATACATTTCCCAAAAGCAAAAGGATGGCAACATAGTCAGAACACATAAATGGAAAGATGCAAAAGAGTGTCTACATGTCAAATACAAAAGAATATGAAAAGGAACAAAAATGTATGAAATATGTAAATGAAAAAGGTGGGACCATAGTAGCAAGATTGAGCAAAGCTATGGAGGCAGAAATGCATGCAAAAAGTATTTAGTTTTCTACCGTATTCCATATATTGAAAAGGGGAAGACCGATGTCGATTTTTGGAAAATAAAATTTTGTATCAGGTTATTGGTCTACAAAACGTTCCTCAATCTCATTGGTCAGATACTAGCGGTTGGGAAATTACAAAATGTCTATCTCTTGGTAGAAAAGGAGGATCTAAAACTGTGTGTTCAAAAGGCAAAGTATATTTCCCTTTCAATAGATGAGGTTACTGTAGTGGATAATACTTCATGGATTTGTATTCATGTTTACACATTTGCTAATGAAATAAGAACTCCACACCTCTTAGAAATTCATAAAATGACTGAGAATTGCAATTCTAAAAATATTTATAAATTGGTGGTCTCAAATCTTGAAGGATATCGCCGGAATGGATGACTTTTCCATTGCAAAAAAATTAGTTTGTGTCGGAACCAATGGTGCAACTTGTAATGCAGGGAGCCAAAATGGTCTCTGTGTTAGACTTTAGACAATTGTTGCTCCATATATGGTTTTTGTCCATTGCATGGCTCACAGAATTGATCTGGCTTACAAAATTGTGAGCACATTTGAAAATGTAGCTAGAGTGGAGGAATTGATACGTGATTTGCATGCTTATTATTCTAGCAGTCCAAAGAGATTTTTAGAATTTCAAAAATTTTTACAATTGGACAACAAAGGGAAAAAATATTCTCAAAGATGTAGATACCAGATGGATATCTATGTATGAACCTTCCTAGAATATTTGATGAATATCCTTCATTGATAGGATTTATGTATAAATACCATAGGGATGTAGATAAAGCTAAAGATCTATTGTGTCGTCTAATAGACATAGAAACTTTACTCACACTCTATGGTATTTTTCCCATGTTGAGGGAGCTTAATATCTTAACGAAGCATGCACAAGATCATTCTTTCTACATAAAAGACTTCATAAGACTCAGAAGACGTGTGTGTTGGAGTCTCGAAAGTTTATATATTTCTGATGGGAGTTTTCAGGGTGCTGCTTTTGAAAACTGGAATGCATTGACAGATTTGAAAAATCCCAAGTGCTTCTTAAAATACAATATACATGATCATCTATGTGTATAATAACACATGGAAAAGAGATTCCACTTCATACGTTCCAAAAAAGAGTTGATATGGTTGTCTCAGAAATAGAAGAAGTAAGAGTGACACAAAATTTATATGATGTAGTATTAATGGAAACTAGGAATAAGTTGAGAAAGATCTCTGAATCATTAGCTAAAGAGATCTGGGAAAGATTCAAAAATGATAAAATACTTGAAGCAATGGGAGTTGTAAATCCATAGTTTTGGAATTTGTCTGGGGGAAAACCTTATACATCTATCAGTCCTTTTTTTCAAAAACATGAGTGATCTAACTGACCATTTCTCTAAGACTGAAGAGATAAACAAAGTTTTTGTAGAAGGTATTTTACAAAGAAAAATACTTAGTTCCTAGTCAATGGATTTTGCTAATACTATGATACGACAAGTTCAACTTCTACAAAACCCACAGGATTATGGTGCCATCAAAAGGATTTGGAAGGATATTTGTTCCAATAGTATTCTAAGTGAATATTTGAGCAAGTATATTAAGTTGTATGAACTTTTTCAAACAATGATTTTGGGTTCTATGGAAGATGAGAGGGTTTTCAATGCACTATCCTTTTTAAAGTCAAAATTTTGAAACAGATTGGATAGGAATCTAGAAAGTTGTCTGAGGTTGTATGTATCACGTTACTCAATGGAGTCTTTTCCTTATGATAGAGCACTCACATTATGGAATTCACTAGTAGAAAGAAGAGGAGTTAGTAATATTCTTCCTGACCCGGGGATCGAGACACATCCACAGATCATGCTACAATTGATTTCCAAGACACGAATGAAAGTGTTGATCCAAGATTGTTCCAATTCACATAGATTTCATTACAATAATTTGATGTAATAAATTATAACTATTGATGTATTTCATATAGAGATTACAACTTTCAATAAATGCAATATTATATTTGTCTTTATTTGATCCATTGCCATTGGAACAATGTCACTATCATTTTCAATTATCCCATTTGTTTTTATATTTGGTTTTCAAACTGAAATAAGGAAATATTTGTCTTTTATATCTGTTAATTGATTTATTTTACATCTGCAAGAAATCAGAAACGTAAATATTTTAAACAAACAAAATCAAGTAAATTTAAGCAACATTTACGTAAACAAAGAAACAAAACATCATTTGTATTATGTAGAAATCAATAACAATATATAGTTACAATTCCAATTTCCAAAGTACTCTTGAAATCGTTCTCTCATGTGGCAGATTACTTTATGAAGAAAAGTACAAATTCATAAAGCATTTTCACCAATAATACAATTCCAAAAAGGGGTTGTTAATACATTTCAAAGCTTCCGAACAAGTTCTATCATATAAGGACACATTACGAGGTCATCCTCTTTTACCCTATGATTCTGAATCATAGTTGTCCTTACGTCTACCACACGAATAAAAACAAAAAAAGGGCTAGGCCACTATCTTTTAATTCCTACGCTAGTGTTGGAATTGTGACAACACACCTGTCACATGGTGAACTTAACTAACATATTGAATTTTTTATGTTGCAGGAGAAGCTTGATCTTTTTCTTGCGTAAGAGGTGGAGGAATCTATTGTGTGTGTCTATAGAGCTATCTGTTATAACTCTTGATGCCTACAAATCTCATGTTGCGGTATTGATATTTTCAAGAATATTTTGCTCCTCCCTCGCTACATCTCCTGCTGACAAAAGTGTTGATCTTGCATCTGTCTTTTCCTTCAGTAAGACTTCTGGATCCATCTTATGCTCCTTGATTATCCTTCTCAATGTATTATTTTGTTTATTTATTACTATGAGTTTTTCCTTCAACTGTACAAATGAATTCAGGATTTTGCGGGCATTCTTCAAATGTGCTTCAAATACAACTACTTCTTTCTTTAAATTTTCATATTTTTCCTACAAAACATAAAATATAAAATTTTTAGTCTATTAGATAAGTTGAAAAATATATTGCAGTGCTTATAATATTAGGATTTTGCATGTAAAACTTAAAGCCCACTCACCACAACTTTTTCTTTTTCTGCATTTTCTATTAAAACATTTGTCTTGTCTTTAGCCCATTTGTTGTAGTAAGCATGTGCTTCAACATTTAGATTCTCCAACTTGTTTAACATTATGTCTATAATTTCATCATTGTAATTATTAGTATATGAAATTGTCCCTGAATGAGATTTGTTTAGAAAAATGTCATGCCTTTCGGTTGGCTCTCTATGGTAGTGAACAATGAATGCCTTTGAGTGTGATTATGGTATCTTGTATTTATTTCTTTTATCAAAATTTTAGCTCTCCTCTCCCAAGACCGCACCAAATCCACATCAGACATTACAACCTCTTGAATTGTTTCCCCCATACTATCTGATATCATATTTTCTAATATAAAATGTGTCTTTTCATCATCTATTTGTGGAGCATTTCTTGGAGGAGGAGGAGAGTCATTGTCCTGTACTTCATGCACATTTTTTTGTGGTTGTGGTTGAGGTGGAGTAGATTGAATCATATCATGGGTGTCAAAATAGTTACCCTTGTCAGCATCACCAGTATCGAATCCCAAATACTCCTCGTCAAGGGTGATGTTGTTGAAAAGTTTGTGAGGTCGTTACACTTAAAACACCACCTAGTGAGAGTCCAAGAAATTTTGTGGTTGCAGGATGAACTGTTCCAGTGATTCTACAGAAACCTTATATTCTTTCCTGAAGATATTCTTTTTGTTTGGACTATACGTGTTGGTGGTATTGGTGGCCTCCTTGCAAGTGGAATGTGCTCAGAAGCCATATTACCTGCAAGAAGAAAACAACAAATTGTTAGAAAATTATCATTATACGATTAGGCCTTGTAAATGCTAAAAATTGTAATGAAACAAAACATGCTAAATATTAAATATTACAATTTACCTTGCATGTTCGAGAGACGCAAACGTGACATTTCGATCTTGACCATCATAATGAGTTTGATCTTCATCACCATTTAGATAGTTTTTAAATACAATAAATGTAGAAAAGAATAGTAGAAATATTAAAATACAGTACTACCTACATAATCTATATTAGTTGTTTGAATTAGTTAATTATATAAAAATAAAAATTCATACCTATAGTTAAATGTGATGGTAGATGTGATGCACATACTCGACCCCCTAGGTCACTTTTGACGAGGAGCTCTTATTGGTGTTGATTCTGTTGAATCCATGTCAAAATCAGCAGAGACCTCTGGAGGGGCTTTACCTCGAGCAATTGCCTCCTTATGAGATGTTGCAGCTATAATTCTTCTCTGCAAAAGAAAATCTTACAATTATTATTTTATTGAAAAATATTGAATTTGAAATCGTTATAACAAGAAAATTGTAAAAGTAATTGTTACATGTTGTTCTTCAAGACTTGAGACCAATCATTTTATCATTAATTGCAGTTGGAATTTTAGCTTGCTGAAATTCATAGAATGCTTCATGATAGAAAGCAAGAATATAATTGCAACAAGAGAATACAGTCTTGGATTTATCATATTGATTGGCATTGCATGGGCATGAGGGAGACATTTATTTTTATTCGATTGGACAAATATGTGCACCAATCAAATTGTTGACCTACTAGTGTCCATATAAATATTGAACTACCCAATATGGAATGTCTGTAGATCTTCCCTATAATACAATCCTGGCCTGAAAAAGTGATGCAACTACAAGAAAGAATTGGTTTGTAATACCTTGTAGAAGAAGGCCTCTTGATGAACAATTAAGAGGAGCTGCAATAACAGAAAAAAAATGTTAGAGGCTTGGGTGGTGAGTAAATGTTAAGAAAAAATAATTTGAAAATAATAAACTTACCATCAACCTACACATTATAATGAGACTCCAAAAACTTTTGTCTTCATCTATAAGGACAACCTTTGTAGTAATGGGCGGCTTATTTTCGAATGGTAACCTAGTTAACCGATGTACATCTATGGGCTCAATTGTGAAATAAATTTGATGATGTCTCGGATGTACACGAGAGAACGAAAAATTGTCCATCATTCTCATTGTAAGAGGTGAGAAGGTAATCAAGGACTAAAGTATCAATATCGAATTGGGGCATGTCCACAAGCCCGATAAATTATGATTTTTCAAGCCATTCCTTTTGTGCGTCTTTTTACTTTTAGTAGGGCTACAATCTATGGGCACATGAGGTTTTTGTATTGGAATTTGGGTGTAGGAGTAGATGTGGTGCTTGTCATTGTTGAAATTTGGGAGAACTTTGAAGATTGGAGAGCTCAGAGCACTGAAAATTTTCATAGAAAAGTGAAGAAATGAACCTTGTAGGGGTATTTATAGGGGTCTGAATAGTTCAAAGGACACGTGTCAAAAAACTATTGGCTAGCCATGGTGGTTTCCCAACCCATGTTGGATAGATGACAAACCCACCTAACCAATCAAACTAGCCAACGTAAGTAAACAACTCGTTCAACCATTACTAATTAGTCATCTAACCCATTGGCATTAGCCATCCACCCCTTAGTCGTCTAACCCCTCAACTGTCCAAACCACCCATCCAACCCTTAGCCACCCAACCCCTCAACCTTCCAACCCACCCGTCCCAAACCCTTAACCATCTAACCCTTAGCCATCCAACCCCTTAATCGTCCAACCCTTAGTCATCCAACCACTCAACCATCCAACCCTTATCCAACCCCCCTTAACCATCCAACCCACCCGTCCAACCCTTAGCCATCCAACCCCTCATCCAACCACTCACCATCCAACCCACCTATTCAACCCTTAGTCTAACCCTAACCCCCTCAACCATCTAACCCTTTCAACCTTCCAACCCATCAACCATCCAACCCTTAGCCTTCGACCCACCCAACCCTTAGTCATCCAACCCACTCATATAACCCTTAGTTGTCAACCCTCAACCATCCAACCCACCCGCCCAACCCCACCCGACCAACCCACCCACTAACTCCGCCCAACCTCGCTTTGCGAAACCAAGGAAAATTACTCTCTACGAAATCACGTTTGCCATGAAACATTTTTTCAAATTAATGAATGGGGCCCCGTATAGGAAACATGAATCTTTTCTCACAAAGGTTTCCAACTAATCAATTGGGTAGTGGGGCACTTCCCATTTCGTCCACTAGTTCTCTCAAGGTGTGGACTACTTTGGGGTTCCTGGGGTAATCCTCATAATGAGTTTTATGGCTTGTGTCAAAACACATTCCCAGTTTAAAGTGGACAAGTTATAGCTCTTAATCGAAACCTATAAATATAGTGCGTTAAACAAAGTGGTGTTTTTTATCTTTTGATTAAAATGTGGTTTAGCATGTCATTGGAAACCTGCAACACGTGTGTAGTTTAGAGTTTGTTTAGGTCTTTCAACTTTGACAAGCGGTATATGGTCCTTCACTCAAACATTAGTAATTTTCCAAGCAAACCACAATATTTGAAAGAGGATTAAGTGTTGCTTTTGATTCTCAAGATCGTCCAAGGATGTAAGAGAAGAGCATACATACACAACAAATAACCCAACTATAAAGAAAAGGAAAAATTGTAATTAATGAACCATACAAATGTTTGATAATTTGTTCATTCCCTTAAAAAAATGAAAAATTAAGTTTCCAATTTAACCAAATGTTAGAAAAATGAAAACTAAAGTTGCTTTTGATTCTCAAGATCACCCTAAGGTGCAAGAGAAGAGCATACATAAACTTTATTCTAACTTAAGTAAAGCATGGAAACATGATTCTCATTAAAGCTTAACAACATGTTAGAAATCTACTTAAAACTATTAAAACCAAGAGAGAAAATAGTTAGGAAAACATGTAAAATAGCATAAACACAAAAATTTAGAATCTTGAAACCTTAAAATTAGAGCCAAAATTCAACACAGAGCACTAGCGCAATGTTGTGTCACGGTAGCGAGTGCATTTTAGCAATAACGCGAGGATATATCTCGGTAGTGCAAGGCAACTCGCACTAACGCAAGGGTGACAGAGAAATGCAGGTCTAAGACAAAAAAACACAAAAAGTGTTTCGCTAGCGTAGGTAAAGGAGCAATGAATGCAAGCCGATAAGTGGTAAGCGCAAAGCCTATAGTGCGAGCGCACACCATACACAGAACATCAAAAATTCAGTTGATTAAAAATGCATGTAGAGAAGTGTTAGCGCAAGCCCGATGAAGCGATAGCACAAACATAAGAGTAGTAGCGTCATGAGTTTCGTAGTAGTGCAAGATTTCAAGGTAGTAGTGCAGGGTCCCTCTTGCTAGCGCAAGGCACCTATGTATCATCAAAACACGGGATTTGACAAGAAAAAATGTCAAAATCTCAAAACTTTGTCAATTTGATCCAAATTTGGCAACACCTCACCTCCTTTATAGCTGCAAAGAGAAAAAACAAGGAAAACTCAACTAATCTAGTTAAGAAACACCATATTTATCTAAAATATGCTAAAATGAGGGTTAGTAACCAAAATTTGAAACTAATCTAAAAAACTTGGAATTAAATGCAAAGGACAATGGAGTATGTCCCACTGGGCATGCCAAATGTGTTCATATTAAAATTTCTATTCTAATTAAATGAAACTAACACCTAGTAGTTTCAAAGAAAAGCTAAATATAACATTAAAATTATGATTAGAGCTTAAAGGAAACTAGCTATTTTGCATAAACATGAATTAAATCACCTAATGCTAACCATTCCTACTCTATTAATGTATGATTACTCTAAAACATGAGCCTCTTTAGATCATGAGTAATCAAATCTATGTGTTTGATCTCCAAAGAGAGGGAAGGATCTCACCAAGAAATGGCTACAAGGCCAAGCTTGGATCTTCCTTTCTACTCAACAATGGTAGAATGGATGCAAAGATGAAGTAGCTATTCCAAATAATGGAGAAGGCTCTTATCATAAGCTTGTATAAATCACTAATCAAAGCAATGGTGTAGGTGTGAAAGGATGTAGGAGGGTCCTTTATATAGCTTTCCTATTTGGGAGAAGCTTGAATCCCAATGAATGTGGGATAAAGGATAAAGTAGATTTAGACTTGTTAAGCTTGATTAGAGGAATTAACAAGTGATTAGCAACTCATGGGAGTTATGGGTGATTTAATTAATCAACTAGGATTAATTAATAGGCTAGAATAATATTTTTAGGCTATTTGGAGGTGATTTAGGAGGAATTTGATATGATTTGAAGCATTTGAAAGAGGGATTTAGCCAATAAAAGGGTTTATTAATTAAATGCATTGTTAAAAGGCTTAATTAACTCATAATAGTTAATTAATTAAATCGAAGAGGATTATAACTAATGAAGTGTCGTTAATTGGCATCCAGAATGTGACAAAGGCTAGTGGATGAACGAAGTTTTGTTAATTGACCGTAATAGAGGAAAACATTAGTTAATTAGTGGAAATCACTAATTATAACGAAAATGATAGGAAAGATGATAATTAGTACAATTTTAGCAATAAAATTACGTGAGTAGATTTTAGGTGTCTATAGGACCAATTACTTGCCTTACAAAAGAAAAATAATAAATTTGTTTGGAATGATAAGTGTGAAGAAGCATTCAAATTTTTAAAGGAAAAACTAACTTCAGCTCTAATATTAAAGGTTATGGATCCAAATGGAAATTTTACAGTAGTATCGATGCTTCTAGAGAAGGATTGGGAGGATTCCTTCTTTAAAATGAACATGTAGTGGCTTTTGAAAGAAAAAAATTAAAAGTGCATGAATAGAACTATGTTCCCATGACTTAGAACTTGTTGCTATTATGCATGCATTGCAAGTTTGGAGGAAATATCTGATTAGGAAAACCTTTTGAACTAAAAATTGATCACTTGGGTATGAAATACATCTTTTCACATCCAAATTTAAATGCAAGATAGCACAGGTGGTTATAATTTTTATCACAATATGATTTTTATATAAGTTATATTAATGGGAAATAAAATTGTGTAGCATATGCCTTAAGTCGTAGGAAGCATATTTCTTCTATTGTTACTTTAAGAACTCGGTTCAAAGATGAAGTTAGAGAAAAACTTTAGTCAGATCCTTACTATCAATAAGTTAAAACAACACTAGAAAAAATTATCGTGATAAGAGGTATGATGGTTTTAAATTTGAACATGATGGAATTCTACATTATTTTGGCAAACTATATGTACCTTTGGGAAATGAATTAAGAAATAAAGTACTTAAGGAATTTCACAATGCACCTTATTCAAGTCATCCTGGGGGTAACAAAATGGTTAGCTGACATAAAAATAATAATACTTCGGAAAGGAATGAAAAAGATGTAATAAATTATGTAGTCCACTGCTTAGAATGCCAAAGGGTTAAGGTGGAACATTCACATCTCGCGGACCGGTATATCCGCATAATGTACCATAGTATAAATGGAAAGTAATTCACATGGAATTTTCCCAAAGACTATCCTTGGACAGAGATTGTAAGGTAGTCGTGAAATTGGTGGTACCAGGTATCCTGCGAACTAGTAGACACAGTATTTATCGTACAAACTACCGGGGTTGAATAGGATGGGACAAAAAGTTGTTGGACCACGACGAATAATTCAGAGTCAGTTGGTGCGGTGAGAATTTGCGAGGCTAGGCAAGCCATAGTGTCCGCAAATTTGTTAGTGGAGCGTGGAATGGTTTGTATAGAATAGTGAGTAAATAAGGCTAGAAGTGAATCCACGTAGTGTTTGTATTTTTGAAGTTCCTCATTTTTGCATTGGTAGACGCCCATAACTTGATTGACTACCAATTGAGAGTCGCCAAAAATGTTGATAGATTTGATGCCTAAGTGTAACGCAACTTGGAGACCCAGAACAAGGGCCTCGTATTCCGCTGTATTATTAGTGCAAGGGAAATCAAGTCGAATGAAAGAGGCATAGGTTCAGCGTCGAGAGGAATGAGAACAATGCCGGCTCCTCCGCCGCGCTGGCATTTAGATCCATCGAAGAAGAGGGTCATTTGATACAACTCTTCCCGGAGTGAAAGAGTGGCGATGAGTTCGTCGGGGAAGGTAAAATTGGTAAATTGTTCCCCAGGTAAAGGGGCCTCCGCAAGTTGGTCTGCAAGAGTTTGTCCTTTGATTGACTTCTGTTGTACGAATTCAAGGTCAAGGTCAGCGAGGAGCATAAGCCATCGAGCGATACGTTGGTTTAGATGCGGTTTGGCGTACATATAATGAATGGGGTCTGTGTTGGTGATGACAAAAGTTTTGTGATTCAGGAGGTAATGTCGGAGTTTGGTGGCTACAAATGATAGGGCAAGGCACAATTTTTCTACATGTGTATACCTAGTCTCATAATCCATGAGGGTATGACTTATATAATAAACGGCCTGTTCTCGTCGTGCCGAATCCCGATGTGCGAGCATAGCACCTATAGCATGGTCAGTGGCGGAAAGATAAAGGTAGAAAGGGCGGTCGTCCTGGGGTGGGATAAGCACGGGTGGCTGCAAGAGATAGGATTTGAGAGCTTCGAAGGCTTGGTGACACTCCTCACTCCATTGAAAGGCAATGTCCTTTTTAAGAAGGTGATGAAAAGGTTGACACCGATCCGAGAGTTGGGAGATGAAACATCGGATAGATTGGAGCTTACCTTGTAAACTACGTAATTGTTTGAGATTTTTGGGTGGGGGCATTTCTAGGATAGCTTTGACTTTAGATGGATCGACCTCAATGCCACGCAAAGAGACGATAAAGCCAAGAAGTTTTCCCGAAAGAACACCAAAGACACATTTCTTTGGTTGAAGGCGGACAGAATATTGTAACAGGCGATCAAAAATAATGGTTAAAACATCGAGATGTTCACTACGATGTTTAGACTTTCCGAGAAGATCGTCGACATAATCTTTAAGGATAGTGTGCATAATGTCATGAAAAATGTAGGTCATAGCCTGTTGATAGGTAGCACCAAAGATTCTTAAGGCCAAATGGCATGGCACGATAACATGAAGGTTCCCAAGGAGTTATGAAGCGCGCTTTTGTGTTGATCGGCGGGGCAACCAAAATTTGGTTATATCCTGAAAAGCCATCCATGAGAGAGAGCATCTCATGACCTGCAGTTAGATCAACAAGTTGGTCAATGCTAGGTAAGGGGAAGTCATCCTTAGGGCAAGCGAGGTTAAGATCCCGAAAATGCAGGCATATCCGAAGTCCACCACGCTTTAGTGACAGTGCGATGTTAGAAATCCATTGAGGATAGTCAATAGGCAAGATGAAGGAAACAGAAGGAGTCATTAGAACTCCTCTTTGACCAAGAGAGCAATGCGTGGATGCATTTTTCTCAATTTACTTTGTTTGACTGGTTTAGAATCGGGGTTTAGGGTGATGTTATGGACGGCAATGGTAGGATCAATTCTGGCATGTCGGATAAGACCATGCGAAAGCTTGGTTGCGAGCACGGAGAAAGGTAGTAAAAGCGGCTTGTTCGATATGTTAAGGGATTGTCCAATCTTCACAATGTGAGGATCCTCCTCCGTGTGGATGTTGATTTCTATGGTAGATCGTTCAAAGATGGTTTGGGTTTCAGATGGTAAGGCTCGTTGAATATAAGAATCATCCGCGCCAAGGTAAGTGAGGATGGAGTCGTCATCCCGGCATTCAACAACATTAATCAAAGGAAAATCCTCTTCGATCATGTCTGGATCTGATACGGGGAAGAGAAGATGGGTCCTCATTATCGCGTTGATAAGTGAGAGGACCTATGAAGATAGAATTTATGAAAAAAAAAAAAAAAAGTTAGGAGGGATGGATTCGTGGTCTATAGATTCTGTGGGTGATGATGGCAAAGTGGGTGATGATGGTTTGGTAGGGCGACGCGTCTTCTTCTTCCAGATACGGTGACAGAGGTGTCTCTGTGTAGGTGTTTCGGGAAAACCGAGACCACCGCGATCATTATGTTTACAGTAGTCACGGGAATGAGTGTATGTCGGCCTTGTTCGTAAAGGCCAAAACCAAAGCCTTTCCACGCACAGCGAGTCAAGAAGGTGAGGGCAAAACGACGATTTGTCAAGTATTGAAAATCAAATTGGAAAGGAACCACACCAAGAGGAGGTTCAAGGGTAATGGAGGATGCGTCAACACTCCCATACGTTAGGTTAGTGCGGCAATGGCGTGGTCCGTAAGAGATTACCTCCCCACGCAACGGTCGTAAGTGGGATGTGCATGTAATTATCTCAGTACTCTCTGCGGGGTAGGGAAAGAACTAACATTATATAGGCGGTACTCCCCAGCGTAAGGCGCTGAAAACATCTACTAAGGGGTCGGAGGTTGGAATGTTAGTGCATGAAAGGGAAGTGGTTTTTGCGATGGTGGTTTCATCACCAAGGCGTAGGCGCGGTTGAGGTGGATGGTTGAGGTACATTTGAAGAGGATGGTTGGGTTGAATGTATGGGTGTCTTGATTGGTATAAGCACATCGTTAGGGCGGTATAACATATTGCAGGTTTTAAAGGGGGGAGGGTCAGCTTTTACGGTGTAGGACTTCCCCTCGTACTCAAATTTTATGCATCTATGTAATGTTGAGGGAACGCATCCCATGGCTCGGATCCAAGGACGACCCAGCAATATATTATATTGGAACTCTCCCTCCAAGACATAGAAGAGTTCGGGTAAAGTACGTGGTCCTACCCGAATGTTGAGGATCACGGTGCCTAAGGTAGAAGTAATAGCGTCATTGAATGACCGCAACATGATGGGGTTGGCACACATGCAACTAGAAGGGATATTCATTTGTTGGAAGGCTTTTGAAGAGATGATGTTTAGGCTAGCACCCCATCAATCATAACACGATGTACCCGAATGTCCCAGATGTAAGCTGAGATGAAAAGAGCAGGGTCAGGATCTTCTGTACCAAAGTCAACAATTTCATCTTCGGAGAAACTGACTGCAGCAGCTTGTTGTACAGAGACAGAAGTGGTTGGGGCAGTGGGTTGTTTGGTGAGAGAAGCAACGTGATTGGGTGTTAGAATGGAGGCGACAGGCAGGGTTTCATTAGGTAAAACCTCTATCCTCAAGGATCTCAACGAGAGCTTGTCGATGAGATGAGATTGAAGTCCAATGAGATCATACAATGTCATTTTTACGGGCGATTGGTGAAGGCTGTTTAATCATATTTCGGTGGGCAATGCCATTAGAGACGGATAAAGGCGGTTCGAATGACCACTTTAGGTGGTGGTGCAATCGGGATGTTTGACGGAGAAAGAGATGCCGCAGTGTGTTTTCTTTTTCTTTCCCATTGTTTTTCTCGCCTCGAGTAGCGACACTAATCATATTAATCTCGTAGACCTGAGATGAGGAAGATGGTTGGGATAACTCATGGTCTTCAAGAGGTGGGGTTGTAATAATGATAGATCTTGGTGAGGCGGGGACAGATGGTATAGGAGAGGGAATGGAAACTAAAGGTCTCTCCCTTCGTAAGTTGTCTTTCTTAATCTTTCTATCTGGGAGAGGTGACTGACGAAGGATGGTTTTTAGAGCTTTGCATCCCTCCACATCATGTCCCCAAAGGTGCGGTGATAAGCACAGATTTTAGACTCATCGTAACCCATAGGTCGGGGTTTAGACGGGTCATAAGGTCTAAGTGGAGGTAGGGAAATGGTCGCATTCTCCACCAACATAGCAAGGATTTTGGCGTAAGATCCTTTGAGTGGGTCAAAATCGGAAGAGGATGAGGGTATTGGTTGTGCGGGTTTTGGTAATGTTTGGGCGTGGTTGGTTCGCACGGGTGGTGGTTTAGCCGAGGGGTGTTGATACGTGGTTTTCACTAAACGTGATTTCTTTGGCGCAGAAGCTATGTTGGATGATGAGGCCGCAGATGATGTGGTATCAGAAAACAACCACGGGGAAATAGGAGTGACCGAAAACAAATCTTTTGATGATGGAATTTGTTTAGGGTTGATAGGTGGACAGGATACGCAGAGTGACGGTGTTGCTATACCCTGGAATTTCTGTATGGGTGCGGAAGGCGTAGGTTGTTTTGAAGAAAACGCAGGAGGTATGATATATTGATGTAAGGTAGAGGGATGGGGTCCCAATATGGAAGGTAGGTATGATGATGATGGTTTTGATTGTGATAGGGGCACGGATTGAGTTTGTCTCCTAGGTGGCGGGACGGATTTATTTTTGGATAGATCGAGTCGCTTAGGCGGGTGCGTTAGACTGGGCATTGGTGAGGTCCCAAGCGTAGGGGAAGATCCGGTTAAGTTGATAGAAGTGGACGGGGCATTTGGTAGAGGTGAGGGGGGTGAAGGTGAGAACAGGGGCATTTTAAGCTTCTGTAAACACTTCGGGTATATGGTGGAGACATCAGGATCAGTCATTTGCATTTGAGTAGAAAAAGGGGTACTCAAACGTTCCCACCTGCATGCCAAAATGTTTCACTCGGAAATGTTTCGTTCCTTTTAGAAACAGATAAGGTTAGGGGCTAGGAGGAATACCTGTGGAATGTCGAGATGGTGTGCGCGTACCGTAGAGAAAGATCAGGTTGACTGCGGAGAACTCCTTTTTGTCTTGGAAGGACTACCTGCAAATAAGAACACAAGACCACAAGATTTTGATTAAACAATAAATGAGGAAACTGCCTTGGGCCCAGGAAATATAAAACTTCCTTTCGAAGGTGGTCAGTTCCCCTGCTAATATGAATTAACACAAAAGACTGCAAAATATCAATTAGATTACTTGGTTGAAACTAGTAGGAGAAGGCTGGTTTTCTGGTTTTGATCAGAGGAACCGATGCCGGTTACTGATAACCGATACCGGTGGGTTCTAGGATCTTCTTGGTAGCTATGGTGTTTTGTAAGGCTGGTTTATGGATGATATTAGGAAACGGGATGATTAGAAGCAAAAGAATAACAGTTAGATGCAATGACACGTTGGGTAGTAGATTCAGAGACGGATTTAGGAGGACTGAGATTCAAGAAGCATAAGAAATGTTATAACAGAGGACATGCAAGATGTGACTTACGGTTTTGACCAAGATGCAAGCTGATCTCCTTTCTTTGTGAACACTTCGGTATTTCCACTGCCTCTCGCTCGGTCAAGTGAAGATCTGGACTCTGTTTCTCACTCCCAATGCTCTCTATTGATCCAGAAATCCTTCGACTGATCCCCAAAATGAAATTCCGATCCGTTGTTTTGGTTTGGGGAGCCCATTTACAGGGAACCGATGGTGGTTACGTAACCGACGGCGGTCGAGTAGGAACCGGCATCGGTAAGGAAAAAGTAGGCTATTTTTAGTAAAATAGCCCACCTTCCCTACTTTTCTCCCGAGAGATCAGTTGCGGGCTTGGTCAAGTGGCTAGAAGGTCGGCTTTGGGTGCGAGTAAGGAGGCATTAGTTATGGATGTGAGTCTAGACCAAGTCATGGGTCTTAATTAGGTTAGTTTAGGGTTAGGGCTAGGTCATGATGAGGTGGCAAAGTGAGGTGGCGGGTAAGGTGATGTGGATTTATCAATTATAAGGTAATTAATAAATAATTGTGTAAGGTTTAGGTGATGAGGTTAGATTGCGAAATGGGATGCGGGTCACAAGGGGTCGTAAGACACGAATTTGGTGTCTACAATACCATAGTATAAATGGAAAGTAATTCACATGGAATTTTCCCAAAGACTATCCTTGTCCAAAAATAAACATGATGTAATTTTGGTTGTGGTGGATAAGCTCATGAAAGTGACACATTTTATATGTGTGGGAATCAAAATATGATTCACGATATTGGAAAAAGATTTGTTCAAGAAATATTTAGATTACATGGAATACCGAAGCTAATCATATCAGATAGAGATCCTGTAATGAATTCTAAATTTTAGCAAAAACTCGAATGGGGCCATAGAAACAAAATTAAACTTCGAGTTCATCTTATCACCCGAAACCGATGGACAAACAGAAAGGGTAAATCAAGTCTTGGAGGATATGTTAAGGATGTATTGCATGGATCAAAAATAC
Source organism: Taxus wallichiana var. yunnanensis (assembly GCA_018340775.1). NCBI lineage: Eukaryota > Viridiplantae > Streptophyta > Pinopsida > Cupressales > Taxaceae > Taxus > Taxus wallichiana. The sequence goes on along the minus strand of CM031235.1, from coordinate 902,685,395 downwards.
AAGTGGGAAGAATACCTTCCATTGGTTGAGTTTGCATACAATAATATGTATCACTCATCACTAAAAATGGAGCATTTTATATCTTTTTGTGGCAGAAGGTTTAGAACACCTATCGGTGTAGATAGCATTGAAGATAGGAAGTTGTAGGACCTAAAATGTTAACTGAAATGGAGGGACAAATGAAACTTATCCATGAGTGATTAAAGGAAGAAACGGACCGACAAAAGAGTTTTGTTGATTTGAAAAAAGTGGAAAGATAAATTGATGTGGGTGATAAAGTATTTTTAGAGTAAAACCTAAAAAGAGATCTATTAATTTTGCAATTCCTCCAACTTATCACCTAGATTTGTGGGACCTACTAGACAAATGTACCCCTTGCTCATTTTGTGGCTAACTCCTTTCATTCTTCCCTCTCTTGTGCCTCAGTCATAATTTTTTGCTTTCCAGGCACTCAAAACCTTCTAGAAATGGCACCATTGGATAGAGCTCTTTCTCATCTTTCTAGAAAGGTAAATTTTCCTCCTAACTCCATGTATTTTTGAAGTTATGGCCCGATGGAGTTTTTGTGGGAAATTTTCCCTGAAAGGCCCACAGCCAATGAAATGGCGCCACGTGTCCAAGGAAGTGGCGGGGTCGGAGGAAAACTTGGTTTTTACCAAGTGTTTGGCAAAGCTTTCAAAAGGGATATTTTACCCCGTAGGCCCGCCGTGAATCAAATTATGCCACGTGTCCAGGGGAGAAAATTGAAAATTTGACTAAGTGTTGGCACATGGAAAATTTTGAAGGAAAGGCCCGTGCCCAATCACATTTTTCCACGTGTCCTATGGCGTCGGACCGGCGGAAGGCGAGGAGAATTTGGGAAATTTTCCCAAAGGAAAAAGAAGAAAAATTCGAAGGAAAAATCACCCCCTCGGCGTGAACCAATGGAATCTCGCCACGTGTCAGGTGGCGCCAAAAAACTCAAGACAAGCCCGCATGGAAAATTCGAAGGGAAAGGCCCGCAATGAATGAGGTTTTGCCATGTGTCCGAGTCAAGAAATAGGGTCAAACAGTGACAAAAATTTAGGAGGACAGGCCGCGGTGAATCGAACATGCCACGTGTCCTATGATCATCGGCCCAATGAGGATTTTTGGAAAATTTTCCAAAGGGCAAAACAATGGAAAATGAAGCATTAGAGGCCCGTGCCCAATCAAAACATGCCACGTGGCACCCAAAATGGTGGAGCATGGGAATTTTTGGAAAATTTTCCAAATGACCAAAAAGGTAAAAAATTTAAAAATTTTCCCCCAATCCGATTTGACCATGTTTTGCCCTAAAATTTTAAACGGCCATATCTTTCGATCGAGAGCTCGATTTTTCACGTTCTTTGTATCAATGGAAAGCTGGTGAAATTATATACAAGATTATGGGGTTATTTTTGCATTTTGATAGAGTTTGGAGAGATAAAATTGAAAAATGCCTCTGGCACGTGGTCATGGATAGAAATGACGTTTTAACCACCATTTTTAATGAAGAATGGCTCGCATTCTCTCCCAGCATGGTGAAAAATGTCAGGGGATGGGCCTGTAAGGATGCCCATGTTGTTTTAATGTGTTTTGGGTTGGTGGTTGAAGCTCTCCCACGTTTTCCTACATTTCTCTCTCCTGGGGTCATGGCTTGCATTGTAAAAGCTAGAATGAGTTCATTTTTAAAAAAGGAGACACTTTTCAGCTCTACAACTTCCCTTTTTCTTCCTTTTGGGCGAATTTATGGAAATTTTTACCTTTCCATGTAATACAGCACCCCTTTTTCCTCTTGATCACTGTAATGCATTGTATTGGATCTGGAATGTTAATATATGCTCTGTGATTAAAATCCCTCAATCCTTTCATATATCTACCATTGTTTTCTTGATCTTTCATTACATTTTGAGCAATTTTTGCATGCTTTGTGCTATGTTTTCTTATGGATTATGTATGTATTGCAGTATTAGGTGTTTGCAACTCCTTTGGTGCATCACCTCATTAGCATTAGCTTCATTTTCTTGCATTCCCTATCTTTGTCCCCTTGGAATTTAGAGTAGGAACTAGGAATTCAAACCTCTACAACTTGTAAGTGATATATCTGATCAGAGGAGTTGAGGAACCAACCTCTAATCTAGAGATTCCTCTCCCATTTTTCCAAGTCCCACACTTGGGGAGAGGATTCAATGTTGTGCAATCACACTAGATGTCCAAGATGTCAAACTAGAAGCCTGATCAACATCCAGGGGTGCTGCTGATTTGCAACAACAGTTTTGCACGCCCTGTGGGACCTTAGAGGTCTTCATCTTCATGGAAACAAATTGATGCAAGTTTCTTTCTTAAAAGAGTCCTAAATTACACATCCGGCGACTCCAAGAAGAAGAACCAACTGGTTTTAGCATTGCAGACTGAAAACTCATTAGAAGAATCACCGCAAGGTCAAGAGTTGGAGAAGAAGAGGTATTGTTTGAGTATCTACAGCTTTCTCAAGAAGAAGGAAAAGAGGGAGGAGAATTCAAAGGTCTCCATCTCCACTAAACATAACTCTCTCAACTCCTCCACTGGTAGGCCTTTCATTCAATCAACAAGGGTTCTAAGGCCAATCGAATGACACAAAACAACCCCTATGTCAATTTCATTAGCAGTAGCCCACTTGCTCTCAATGCACAAAATCCAATCCTAGTTACTGACATTGAAGAACATCTCATAGTTTACTTGAGAGAATCGAGACCACTCCCCGGTGATCATGTTAAGGATATTGCTAATATTTGTGTAATCCATGAGATCAATGAGATGCAAGTTGTTGTCAAATTGTTGGCATATTCATTCAAAGGGAAAGCTTTCCAATGGTTCAGGAGTCTTGCCTCAGGTTCTATCCAAAATTGGAACCAGCTATGTATAGCCCTCCATGAGTAGTTTGGAGAAAAGGGAGTCAACTTGTCCCTTTTGGAGCAGCTAACAACCATCAAGAGAGCTCCCAATGAGCAGCTGACTGACTTCAACTTCAGATTTCAAATGACTTGGGAGAGGATTCCAAGAGTGAAGGGCCAGCGGTAGAAGGTTCTTTTCTATATTACCTTAAAGCTTTAAATTCTGATATTTCTATGTTAATTCAATCCATGGGAGGCACAACTATCCCTGTTGCTTATAGCATTGCCATTAGAGCTGAAAATTGTTTGATTCAAGCTAGAAAGCTAGCTCCTAGGCCTCCAATGCCATTGTTTCCAAGTTTAGAAAGCCCAAGTACTAGCCAAGTGCCTAATTTAGCTCCTATTCCCACTCCTAGAAATCAAAATTTAAGTGAAGCTTCTACTTCATCTTCTAGTGCCTCAAATGAACTTCAAGAAGTCATGAAGCAATTGCAAAATTTAGGTAATGAGTTGGTTACACTCAAGAGACAGCAAGCCCAAGGTTTTAGACCTCCCTTCTAGCCTCAAGCTCAGCCTAACAGCAGCCATACCAACCTCAAAGACCACCCAATCCAGCTGCAAATTTAAACCAAGCAAGACCTCCTGCCAACAGACCATTTCAGCCCTATAATCCCAACGTTACATCTGCCTCTAAGGCATTAGTGCTAGTGCAAAACAACATTGCTCAAGAGTATGATTGGTGTTTCCCATGCAATGAACCTCACAACCAATCTATGTGTTTCAACGGTGCCTTAAATCAAGCATTAATGGTGACAACAATTAGTGTGGAGGGTGAAGGTAGTTAAGGAAATAACCAACAACAAGACACATTCCAATAGTAATCAGCTCCAAATGATACTACACTTGTAAACTAGTAGGAAGAATATTTTTATGGCATGAATCAAAAATTCTCCAAAGTGTTGCAGCCAACACAAGGTCAAAAAGGAAGAACTTGGGTGAATAACAGCCATTGGCTCCAAATAATCCATAGCCTCCTACTACTCCACAAATTATTGGCAAGCAAAATTCAGTTCCAAACACACGAGGGCTGCCTAAAACAGCTCCTAGGCCAACTCAAATGCTAGTTGTTGCTACCCATATGCAAGGAATAAATGTGCGGGCCAAGGGACAGCGAGAGAGATGATTCATCTGCATTCAACATCATTGATCGGATGAAGAAGACAAATGTAAACATATCAATGTGGGAATCACTATTTATCCCGTGCCAAAGATATTTGCTACAAGCTACCATGAAGGAATGGTCAACTTCAAATCAGCAAGTCCAAATGCAAGAGAAGGTCCTCACAAATGTTGCCTAGCCTAAGGGGAATCATGGAGGACAGCAAGGTAAAATGTTGAAGCCCCCTCCATTCTATATTTCATTGATCATTGGAAACCAATTAGTACACAATTGCATGATTGATTCCGGGCAAGTAGTTCAGTAATGCCCAAGCAAATAGCTGATCATTTGGGAATTCAATATGAATTCATATCCAAAGGGGTAGTGTAATTGGATGGGACAACAATAACAACAATTGGAGTGATAAAAACTTGAGTCTTACTTTGCATGCATGCCCCAACATTGTTGTTTTGTAAGATGTCTCAATAATAGATCTTCCACCACTCTTTGTGCTATGTTTGTCAAGGGATTTCACAGCCAAGATTGGAGGCTACTTATCTGCTGATTGGTCACACATGTTGTTCAGAACAAGATATGGAACCAAGGCCACAATCAGATCTGAACCTATTGCAAACTTTCACATTGAGCCTTACACTCCAAGTTAGATCAATACCAATTGTTCAACTGTTTGATCAAGAGGATTATCCAAGCACTGATGAAACTGACACCAAGGTAGGGAGCATCCCGGATCTAACTCTTGATGAATGGGCAAACAAGGTGCACACTTTTGATCCTTATCAAGAAATAGAAGAATCTAAGCTAGGAGCCTATTGCATGCATGAAGAAAATCAGCCTATTCCTAGCATCACCAAGCCAAACCACAAGGATGACAATGAGGTATGGCAGTTGTTTTTTGATGGATCAAGGAGTAGAAAAGGTGCAGGAGGGGGAGCTATGCTTGTTTCACCTCACGGAGTTAAGTATTATTCATCTTTTAGATTTCAGTTTGCATGCTCTAATAACACTGCTGAATACGAAGCTTTGATACAAGGATTGCATTGGTCAATCAAGAGAGGGATAAAGAACTTGCAAGTCTTTGGTGACAATGAGTTGATTGTCAACCAAGTTAAGGGGCAGCATGCTATCAAGAATGATCTACTCAAGTGCTACAAAAATAGGGTGTGGGACCTCATTGAAGATTTTGAGGGCTTTGGCATAAAATCCATTCCAAGAAAAGAGAACCAAGTTGCTGACAGGCTTGCAGCAGTTGGGGCAGCCTTTGACGTTGTTGAAAGCATTCAAAAAGATAAGGTACAGCCAAACATCCATGTGATTGTAAGGCCTTCAGTGCCAGACAACAATGTAAGTTGGCAAGTGTTTGAAAATGATTAGCAAATCATCCATTTCTTGCAAGAAGAGGCTGAGTTCTCAGCTAAAAATTAGGAAAATTTGGAGCAGCAGTATGGTGACCAAGTGGTACAGCTGAGAACCAACAAACTTCCAAAGGGACTTATTACTTTGGAGTCCATTTTCAATCCTAATGATCAGTTTAGGAAGGAGAAAGCAAACATCCAAGTCAAGGGAGAAGATTCAGTGTCCATCTCGGTGGAAGAAGGCAAATCACTCCAAATTGGTAAGATGACAACTGAACAAGAAAGGTATGAGTTCATACAACTTTTTCAAGAATTCCCTAATGTGTTTGCTTGGAGCTATGAAGATTTGAAAGGTTTCAATCCCAAGTTAGCTCAACACACCATTGAATTGGACCCAAGTACTAAACCCATCAGACAAAAACAAAGGCCAGTCAATCCACACATGGAGCCTCTCATGAGAAAGGAATTGAATAAGTTGATAGAATCAAGAATCATATTCCCTATCAAGCATTCTAGTTGGGTGGCCAACTTGGTTCTAGTTAGAAAGAAGAGTGGGGAAATCAGATTGTGTGTTGATTTCAGAGATTTGAATAGAGCATCTCTTAAGGATCATTATCCACTTCCTTCTATGGAGTAGATTTTACAGGTTGTTGTTGGCTCTGAGAGGTTTTCATTACTTGATGGCTATTTAGGGTATAATCAGATTATGGTGAAAGAAGAAGATCAGTTCAAGACAGCCTTTACAACCAAATGGGGAACTTATACATATAGGAAAATGCCATTTGGGATGTCCAACGTTGGAGCTACTTTCCAAAGAGCAATGGACATGGTGTTCAAGGGTTTGATTAAAAACATTGTGCTGATATATCTTGATGATATCACTATTTTTCAAAAATGCAGCGCAGACCACCTCTTTCATTTAAGACAAGTGTTCCAAAGGTGCGAGAAGATTTGGAGTATCCTTGAATCCTAAAAGTGTATTTTTCTAGCCCATGAAGGAAAACTCCTTGGCCACATTATCTCCAAAGAAAGATTAGCAATTGATCCAGAAAGGGTTGAAGCCATAAGAGCACTACCACTGCCAAGCCACAAGAAGGCCCTTCGAGTTTCTTAGGGAGAATAAATTTTGTTCGGAGATTTGTCCCAAATTTTGCAGCCCTTGTCGTGCCTATCACCAAGATGTTAAAGAAAAGCATGGATTTTAAATGGCGGTAGAAAGCAAGGAAAGTTTTGAAGCAATCAAAGAAGCCATCTCTCAAGCTCCAACTCTCATCAACCCATTTTTCCAAGGATTTCATCCTCTATGCATTTGGGGGTGATGATACTATTTCTGCAATTTTGGTACAGCAGAACAAAGACAATGATGAGCAGCCAATTGCTTTCTTCAGCCAAATCCTGGAGGATTACGAGGTGAGATATTCTTTCATTGAAAAGCATGTTCTTGCAGTAATCAGAAGCTTAAAAAAATTCAAGCATTTAGTTTCAAACAACAAGGTTTAGTTGTTGGTTTCTCATGTGGGAGTTAAAGACTTCCTCCTCAACAAAGACTTGAATGAAAAGAGAGCAGGTTGGATTACTCGTGTCATGGAGTATGACATTGAGATCAAAGTCACCAAGTTGGTCAAAGGAAAAGGATTGTGTGAGCAGCTGATTTTGAGAAAACAAAAGGAAGCATGCAATGAGAAGGAGGTTGTTTTGGCGTTACAAGACAGCCATGAGCAAGGAAGCACTCAAGAGGAAAATAATGGTGTTCTCACTCCTTGCTGGACCCAAGACATAATGCACTTCCTAAACACATGTCTATGCCCTCCAAAGATGAACAAGACCAAAAGAAGACACTTCAGATTGTAGGCTGTCCCATATGCCCTTGTTGATGGTGTTTTGTTCAAAAGGGATGTGAATGGAGTGTTGCTTTGAGATGCATTGGTACAAATCAGATTCATAGGATGTTGGAAGAGTTCCATGGTGGATCACCGGTGGTCATTTTGCACCGAGAGTGACAGCTCTAAAGATCATGAGGGCTGGCTATTATTGGCCCAAGATTTTCAGTGATTGTTATGCATGGATCAAGAGGTGCAAGAATTGTGCATTCTTCACAGGTAAAGAGAGGCTAGTTGCCCTTCCATTGCATCCAATTTAAGTTGACCAGCCATTCATGCAATGGGGTTTAGACTTCATTGGAGTCATTAATCCCAATTCAAGCCAAGGGCATAAATGGATCTTAACAAAGACAATGATTACTTCACCAAGTGGATCAAGCAATAGCACTCAAGGAAGCAAATGAATCTAGCATCCTAGACTTCTATGAGGGAATAGCAACCAGATTTCACATACCTGCTACAATAATATCGAGATAATGCATTGGCATTCATTGGGTCTAAGGTAGTGAATGGGTTGTCAAGAATGGGATCTAACTAAGTACTTCATCAAATTATTACCCTCGGGGTAATGGCCAAGTCTGAATCTACAAACAAGAACTTGTTGAACATCATTAGGAGGACTCTTGATGAAAATCGAGGTCTTGGCATACTAAGCTGAAATCAACCTTATGGGCTAATAGGATAACCCCCAAGAGATCTACGGTAACTCTCCATTCAAGCTTGTTTATGGAAGAGAGGCAATTTTCCCATGTCACTTGAGTTGCCAACATTGGAACTCATGAAACAGATTGGAATTGTTAGAGTTTGAGCCCATGGAGGTTAGGTATGTAGAATTGATGGAGCTTTGAGAAATCAGAAATCGTGGCATCCCGAGCAATGGAGAAGGATCAAGCTTTGATCAAGAAGACCTTTGATAGAAAGGCCAAGAATAGATCCTTCCAAGTTAGAGATCTAGTGTTAAAATGGGATGTAGATAGAGCAAAGCCGGGAAGGCACACAAATTTTGATGCCATCCGGAGTGGCCCATACATGGTCACAAAGTGTAAGGATAACAATGCTTTCTAATTGTCTTCATTGGATGGTGAAGAACCTGCAGATTCCATCAATGGAATCTATCTAAAGCGTTGCTACTGAAGGAGACTCTCCACCTTGTACATATTAGCTTAGGATTTCATTCCTCCAAGTTCTTGTGCACATTGTTTTGTTGTAGTTTATCTTTGCTTTCCCTAAGTGCTTTGGCACAAGCTTGTTGTTCTGGGAAGTGTGTTGGTAGGCCTTGCTCAAATCGATGATGTGCCACCCTCCATCTTCCTCCTTGCAGTTTTCTAGTCACTGGGTACCAAATAGAGAATTTGATGACTCCATGCCCAATGGATTGCTTGAAAACCGGTAACTTCATCCAAACAGCAGATGACCCCTCTGAGTAGCCAAAATTGCTATCTAAAATGTACCCCTTGCTCATTTTGTGGCTAACTCCTTTCATTCTTCCCTCTCTTGTGCCTCAGTCATAATTTTTGCTTTCCAAGCACTCAAAACCTTCTAGAAATGGCACCATTGGATAGAGCTCTTTCTCAGCTTTCCAGAAAGGTAAATTTTTCCTCCTAACTCCATGTATTTTTGAAGTTATGGCCCGGTAGAGTTTTTGTGGGAAATTTTCCCCTGAAAGGCCCGCAACCAATGAAATGGCGCCACGTGTCCAAGGAAGTGGCGGGGTCGGAGGAAAACTTGGTTTTTTACCAAGTGTTTGGCAAAGCTTTCAAAAGAGATATTTTTCCCCGCAAGCCCACCAGCGAATCAGATTATGCCATGTGTCCAGGGGAGAAAATTAAAAATTTGACTAAGTGTTGGCGCATGGAAAATTTTGAAGGAAAGGCCCGCACCCAATCACGTTTTGCCACGTGTCCTATGGCATCGGGCCGGCGGAAGGCAGGAATTTGGGAAATTTTCCCAAAGGAAAAAGAAGAAAATTTCGAAGGAAAAATTGCCCCCCCGAGCGCAAACCAATGGAATCTCGCCACATGTCAGGTGGCGCCAAAAACTCAAGACAAGCCCGCATGGAAAATTTGAAGGGAAAGGCCCGCAACGAATGAGGTTTTGCCACGTGTCCAAGTCAAGAAATAGGGTCAAACAGTGACAAAAATTTAGGAGGACAGGCCCGTGGTGAATCAAAACATGCCACGTGTCCTATGATCATTGACCCGGCGGGGATTTTTTGGAAAATTTTCCAAAGGGCAAAACAATGGAAAATGAAGCATTCGAGGCCCGCGCCCAATCAACATGCCACGTGTCACCTAAAATGGTGGAGTGCGGGAATTTTCAAAAAGTTTCCAAATGACCAAAAAGGTAAAAAAATTTAAAATTTTGCTCGTCAATCCGATTTGGCCCTGTTTTGCCCTAAAATTTCAAATAGCCATATCTTTCGATCCAGAGCTCGGTTTTTCACGTTCTTTGTATCAATGGAAAGATGGTGAAATTCTCTACAAGATTCTGGGGTCATTTTTTCATTTTGATTGAGTTTGGAGAGAGAAAATTGAAAAACACCTATGGCATGTGGTCATGGACAGAAATGACGTTTCAACCACTATTTTTAATGAAGAATGGCTCACATTCTCTCCCAGCATGGTGAAAAATGTCAGGGGATGGGCCTGTAAGGATGTCCATGCTATTTTAATGCATTTTGGGTTGGTGGTTGAATCTCTCCCATGTTTTCTGTGTTTCTCTCTCCTGGGGTCGTGGCTTGCATTGTAAAAGCCAGAATGAGTTCATTTTTTAAAAAAAGAGACACTTTTCAGCTCTGCAACTTCCCTTTTCTTCCTTTTTGGCAGAATTTGTGGAAATTTTTACCTTTCCATGTAATACAGACACCCTTTTGCCTCTTGATCACTGTAATGCATTGTATTGGATTTGGAATGTTAATATATGCTCTGTGATTAAAATCCCTCAATCCTTTCATATATCTACCATTGTTTTCCTGATCTTTCATTACATTTTGAGAAATTTGTGCATGCTTTGTGCTGTGTTTTCTTGTGGATTGTGTATGTATTGTAGTATCAGGTGTCTGCAACTCCTTTGGTGCATCACCTCATTAGCATTAGCTTCATTTTCTTACATTCCTTATCTTTGTCCCCTTGGAATTTAGAGTAGGAACTAGGAATTCAAACCTCTACAACTTGTAAGTGATATATCTGATCAGAGGAGTTGAGGAACCAGCCTCTAATCTGGAGATTCCTCTCCCATTTTACAAGTCCCACACTTGGGGAGAGGATTCAATGTTGTGCAATCACACTAGATGTCCAAGATGTCAAACTAGAAGCACGATCAACATCCGAGAGTGCTTTGCTGATTTGCAGCAACAACAGGACCTTTTGAAATTTTAGAAGTTATAGGTCATGTAGCATATAGGATAGCTTTACCTCCTACATTATCCAAAATGCACGATGTCTTCCATGTATCCTTGCTAAAAAAGTATGTTGCTGAATTAACTCATATAATAAATTGGGATTCATTGCAGGTGCAAGATCCCAGGATCATCACGATTGAACCTAAATAATTCAGGAAACACACAAGTTATGACTTAGAAATTGTGATATTTCACAATGCAAATTCCAATGGGACCAATTCTCTAAAGAAAATGCAACTTGGGAAAATATGGATGGCATGTTGGTTACCTTTCCTTTTCTATTTGATCAAGTTTAAAAAGAGAGTAATAGTTTTTAATATTGTTACCCGATTTGGGTTATTTGTATTGATGACCATCTGAGTCATGACTATTTACCATGTTCTAAATTATTATCTTTGTCAAAGCTTTACTGACTGAAGAGATTTTTGAAATGAATTTTTTTGGAAAATTTGATTACGATCATGATTTTTATTATATTGATTTTTGTTTTGGTTAAGTGTTTTATTTTCTTTAATGAATAAAATGTGTCATTGGGACGATGACTCTTTTTAGGGGAAGTGTGTAACATCCCTCCCTTTCGATTCCCATAATTTATGACCATATAGACATCGATAAGACACTTTTGGTGGCAAATACTATGCGCTTGGTTATGTGAAGATAGCATTAAGGCTATAGTTGGACACCATGTGGAGGTTGTGTGGCATAGGTGTGTGGTGCTTAAGTTGGTATGTGTTGGCATGTGTTAATGTTTTCTTAAATTTGTGGCATATTTAAAATGGGACATTGAGGACTTAACCAAAGTTTATACAAGTATTATTCGAACCATGTTAGGTTAATGTGGAAATATGTAAGAGGAATACATGGCATGAGAAAGTTGTAGTGAAAGGGTTTTTGGTTTATTTGGCATTTATTGCAGGCCTAAATCCTCGGGAATGGCTAGATTCCCTGAGAATCCAACCTAAATTTGGTCGTAATACTTCTCTCTTTGGCCATTTTCTTTGTTTGTTATCGATTTATTTTTGGGAGTTTTGGAGGAAGTGGAATCCTCTCCATTGTGTATGATTTTCAACAATGAATGCAATTTTTAGAATGGATATAGTGTGGCTCGGTTGCAAAAAGGAATGCTTAAGTAAGAGTATTGTTATTTTCGATTTATGTAGGAGATTTCAGGAGAGATAAATACAAGTTAAGCAAGATCAAGTGTATCACGGTATGAGATTCTTCCTCATATTCTAAATCCTAATCATTATATTTGGTTAATGGCATTCTGTGTTTTATGTGTTGATTTTATAGTAAAAAGCATGTTGAGCTAGGTTATTTTCATCTATCTAAATTGCATGTTAGATATGCACAGTTTATGAGTTTAAGTGTTATCCTCCATTACTACGAACTTCTATGAAAAGTAGGATTTAATAAATTTTACTATGTTTTATTATATGGGTATGCATATTTCGTTTTATGAAATGGAAGAGTTTGTGGATCAATTGTATCATACTTGTGAACATGTGTTTTATTATGGGTTTGTTTATTTTGAAATATAAATGAATGAAAAGAAAGATCTGCGTTACGAGCATAAATATTTTTAATGGAATGAGTTTGAGAAGATATTGGAGATATTGGAATTGTGCGTAATTTTGAGCTATTGTATTTATTTTTTAAAAATTAAGTATGATTCCATACGGGTTTGCATTCTAGTTTATGTTTTGTTATAAGAAGAATGAATGGGAATTTCCCAATTGGGACCATGTTTCAATGTTTAGAGTCATTTGTCTTCTTGTAGGTAGTTTAAATACACCCAGAATGGGTCTGCGTGCTAAGGATTTGTTGCATGTTTGTGTGCATATATGCGATATAGGAACCCATTATATAAATTGTCTTCTTTTATGGGTATGTGAAATAGGGAGAATAGGAGCTTCTTTAGTTGTCTATTTATCTTTATGGATCTAAGTTTGTTACGGGGTATTAAATAATAATATTTGTAGGGTATTTGATTTTTATTTGAATATGGGGGCATTTGGTGCTTTGTGTTTTTGGGTAATCACGAGTGACCACTTGGGTGTTGAGATTACATTACATTGGTTAAAAAAGTGGCCTTGCATAATCAACTTGCTAAATTCAAATAAAATTTGTGTGGGAGAGAATAGCCTTACAAAGCTAACCCATTGTACTTTTTAGTTATTTTGAAAGAGGATAGCATTGCATAACTAACACATTATACTTAATGATTTACAACTGAAAAAGATGAAAGGGGATGACCTTACATAGTCAACTCCATATATTTTCCCCCTTTAGGTGAAAGGAAAGATTAAAAACATGAGTGCTTGAGGTGAAAGTGAAGAGAATGAGTAAGATTAAGAGATATTGTAGTGCATCCGATAGGCATTGTAGAGTGCATAATAGGAATTGTTGATATCGTGTAAAAGAGCCAATGATAGGCAACACATTGTAAATGTGAAAAGAGTACTAATAACATGTGTAGAGATGGAGAATACGTGCAAAGTAGGGTAATTATGTATCGACATGTAATGATGAGAAGCATGATCAAAACACCACAAATGGAGTGAAAAATGGGAAAAGCGAGGCCTAGATATGGCCTACACAACTCTGAGAGCCCTAATTGGCTTAATTGAGTAAATAGTAAAGTAGGATGTGTAAATGCTACTAGTAAAAGGTGTTAAATAGTAATTTGAAAAAAAAGGGACCTGTGTATTTTGGGTCTAGATGGTACAAGATATGATGTGCTTGATAGATTCGAATACAGATTGTGGCTTGATTGAGGAGGTTCCCAAATATGTATTTGATTACAGATTTGTGTGAGTGATGGGTGTCATTATTCCCTTCATTTAATCAACTTCTGTTGATGTCATATTCAAACCAAGGGCATGTCTAAAGCTATATGCGAAAAGAACGATCCTACCTATCTAGTAGTTTACTATAGTTATTTTTGTATTTTCTCGGGCGATCTTTTCAATGTCTTAAGGACTTCTTAGTAAAAACCTTATTTAAATCATACTATGAAATATTTCTTTGAAAGGAAACACGCTGAAAGCTTTCTTTGAAAGGAAATAAACAAACTTACTTTTGGAAAATAAACACACTTGCTTTTGGAAGTAAACACACTTGCTTTTGGAAATAAACACACACAACTTAGAGTGCTTAAAAATGGTTGCAAGAAAAATAAGAATCTATCTTAACACTGCGAGAGCAGTATACAATAGAGTCTAACTAGAAGAATTAAAAGCGATATATAATTAACAAATCTAAACTATTTGCTTAGGAAATATAAATACCAAATAGATGAATATCTTGGTCCTTAGGGGAGTGGGCCCTTGCTCCTCCTTGAATCAAGATTTAACAACTTAGAATTCTCTCAAACATGAATGGCTATTTATTGATAAAACATTCGGTATTACAAAACGTATTGGATCTGTGTACTTTGCGATCTATATTACTTGTTCTATATCTATCTTCTTTTTTCTACTTTATATATATTTATCTACTGCAGGTCTATATATACATTTACAATCATAGTTGTCTCTACGATTATGATGAAATCGAATCGTGCCCAGAATAGATGTTGACTCGGATTGTGGTTGATCAGACACACTGTAAGATAACTATCCCTAGATCTATGATCGGAAATATTCTCATCCTTTCCTGATTGAAAGGGTCATTGATGCTAAATCACCGGATGTGGTTAGAATAGATAAACTTCCATCGGTTTGAACTTCAGAGAAGTTCCAAAACCATAGGAAATCGTTAAGGATCAAAACCGTGAGAGTTCCAGAGCTATACCCAGAAGTTCCGGAACTAAGTCTAAAAATTATGGAACTAAATACTGGAGTTCCGGAACTAAGTTCGAAAGTTCCGAAACTAGATGATGATTGTGTAATGGAGTTCCGGAACTAGCTTGGAAGTTCTGGAACTAAGATGTATTGGAACAGATGCTACCGAAAACATGCTAAATGCTACATAATTCATTTCTTCGACTGATTAGACTTGCTTTATTACAAAACTGAATTTCAAACACACTTCGTCAGGAATTTCAGAGCTTTTAAACGTTAGAATCACAATCAATCAAAAGACAGACAATTACATCCTAACTCATATCAGATCAAATAAAAGTCACAAAATTCAATCAAAATTAATAAAAAGGAGAGTAAGATGAGATCATTTATTATACATTTAACGAGCATATTCTAGCCTCATCATGAGTGGTGGAATGTCTATACTTGCATGTTTTAGCTCGACGGGGAGATGATGATGACATGGGAGGATGTATATAGGATATTGTGCCTACATATTATAGGTGAGAGGGTACAGTGTACTACCTCCAAACATGTCATATCACATGAGGAAGGCACTGAGATATTTTACATGGGTCATGGTGGTCTCAAGGAGCCTACTATTAGATTGAGATCCATTATAAATTTTAATGTTCCGCGATTGTGGAAGTATTTTTTGTGTTGTTAACATCATTTGTGGTCGTAGATGGAGGAGGTGTTTCTATATCCTATAGGATGTAATAGATATGATAGGATATAGAGGAGCATCGGCGAAAATACGCATGGATCTAGTGTGTGATATCCCACTTATACATGGATTTATACATGTTTACATCAGAGAACCATGGTGGTGGTGTAACAACAATGACATTATTGCATGGGTGGGCATATGAGCACATTGTAGTTGTGTGGCCCATTGGTGGGCCACGTGTGGATTGGGCTCACCCAAAGATATTTGTAGTGAAATGGAGCATACCGGGGTAGAAATGTCTAGATACTATGACATACGGTCATTGTTATGCGATTAGGGCCACGAGATATTATTTGGAGGTCGTATAGGGACTATAAAGGGTGGCTTGAGGATGATGTGGAGATGCGGGGATACGTTGGACTATGTGGATGGAGGACCAATTTCCCCTCTAAGGGTAGTTATTTCAGTATGAGTGTGTTACACAACACTTTGGAATTATGCAAGGAGTCTCCTCAACACCATACCTATGGAGGAGATCAACATATGCGCACTTATAGAGAGGGGGACAACTAGGGCCGGGCCCAATAAAGTTTTGTCACCGACATCTAATGAGGTGGACCTAGCGGTCGTGTTGAGTGATAGTGATGATGTAGGGTGTACCACAACCTATGTAGAGTGGTGGGTCGAGACCCGATGGGTATTATTGTTCCCGCTTTGATATTGTGATTTGTAAGTAGTTGTAAAAGATGATAATGTTGAGTGTATATTTTATATAAATATTGCATTGATTTCAAGTGATGCTTATTAGATGATGATCATGGATGCATCCGTATGGACATTGCTCTGTAATGTTCTTGGGGATGTAGTAATAGGTGGCATGTTAGAGCGCATTGATGATATAGTAGGCGAGCATGCCTATTTATTTGATCCATTAGTAGTGGCATGCAACCACCTATACCATTTTACGAGATCAAATGGGATGAGTGTTGAACAAAGCTAGCTCAACGGCCAAAGCCATGACACAGGGCTGATATAACATAGGAATTGGTAGTGCAACGGTGGTAGAGTCCCAAAAATAGTATACACATGTATTGTGAGAGAATGCTACATGCGGGAGCGGATAGCATGATAGGCATGTTCTTGGATGAGATTGCAATCGACAGAGTGTAGGAAAGCAAGAGGATCCTCAAGCTCATGAGGACTAGTTCATATTGATAATAGTGATAAGGATGAGTGACTACACAAAGGGTTATATACTTAGCATATTTTTTGAAATTTTGTAAAAATTTTGATATATATATGAGCATGGATTGACTCAAATAGTTGTGAAGTAGGTAATGACAATGCGATGAATGATACATTTTTAAGTTTTATGAGTATGATGGTTGTGGCTCCCATGTAAGTTCCAATGGTCATATAAAGAAATAAAACATATTCCTATGAAAGAAGGGGTGGTAGATCCTCATATATGCCATGTGGTACTTAGTAATAATAGCACATGATGGCAAGAGTGATAGGCGCAGTGAAAAGAATATATCGGTTTGGATCATGGTGTGGTAGAGACATGAGGAGAAATAAAGGATAGGTAATTCGAGTTACAAAGAGAGCATTAGTGTGAACTATATGTGACAAGCTAGCTTAATTATACATGTTGTAAATGGTGTTGAATAAGATTTGGAAGTTACTGTGCAAATTTTGGTACCCACCTTTGCTTCATGGCAAGCCATGTTAGTGTGGGTTCTACAGGATCCCATGGAGGAGTTGCTTCGTTACGTGGAGTGCTATTTGTTACATCGATAAGAGGATTGAGAGTTACACTTATTGCAGGCCAATGATGTGGAGGAGGTGGAGTATATTTATCATAATGTCGTGCCTCAAAATTGATAATGTTTGTCTTCTAAGAACTTGAGCTTTTGATTCAATGCATAACAATCATTATTACAAAGGCACATTAATGTGATGAAAGTTGTAAAAGGTCGGCCACATTCTCGCGTAAGCGGAGAGGAGGGTGATGATTGTTAGGTGGTAAACAAATCATCCCGATCATGAGGCAAAGTAGAATATCATGTGGTTGATCAAGCATGTAAAATTGTATTGGTTTATGTTGAGAGTAAAGAGGATCTTATATAACAACTTTAGGTTTATGAGGAGGTTGATAAGAAGTGTTACCACAATGCAAAACCTTAACTTTATTATTAGTAAATGACGTAATTAACAGGTTGTTATTGAATCATAACCATTTGAAATAGAATCAATTTATTATCCTCGGCCATATGCTCATGATGGTTTGGGAATAGAAGATCTTGCTCAAGGTCCATAACTCAAAGGCATAGCTCAGTGAAAGAATCACAAGTATCATATAATAAGCATTCCTTTAGGGGTTAGATGAGGCCTCTACAAAATATATATTGCATTTCTAAATCAATGGGCTGATATAACAATAAGTGCATGTTATCTTTGAATCATAAGATATAATCAGATACAAGATCGTTTTTACCTTAATGGAGAGAGGGTAAACGCTCATATGTAGCTTTGTGGCCTTTATTAGATCTAAAGTGAGTTAGGAAAGCATCTTCAAGTTCTAGGAAAATACTTAAAGACCTACTAGGTAAATTTGTAAACCAATACGAAGCATCTCTTATGAGGTTGTGATGGAAAGCCTTAAGAAGTAGCCAATTATTGTTATATGAGGCCATAAGGGCCCTATAATGCTTAAGGTACAAATAAGGATTTGATGTGCCATCAAACAATGAAAATGTAGGCATGAAAAAATTCCTAAGGAGGGAGATCAAAATATTTTTCATGGAATCGATTTTCATAAATGGTACTAGAATCAATGTTAGCATAATAAGCTTTTCTCTCAAAGGTTAGAGTTTAAACCTTACATTGTAAATCACCTACTTACTGCATGCATAAGAGAAAGGACCTCTTGAGGAGGTATGGCATAAGTCTCTAGAGGCTCATTCAAAGGTTACACCTTACCATTAATGGTAGCCATAGGGACACTATTTCTTTTGAAAGTAATGTGAGGTGATGTCTCATGTGCAACTACCTTGGGTAACACTTGGGATTCTACAGGTTTGGCCTCATGTTGAGGATCTAAAGGGATATTATCCATAAGCACATTATCCACACTAGGAGAAGAAGCTAAAAAATTGCATCGGCATGATTATTTTTGCTAATGTAAGTAAACACATTATCATTTACAAGTGAAGTAGATGTACAAGGATTGCTTTTAATTTCAGTAGAAGAAGTAGAAACACAAGTTGAATCAATAGTATTATGTGCAATTAGAATAAAATCAATTGTATTATTAGTGTATGCAACAATAACATTTTGAATATCAATAGTAGTAGAAATAGCATTATTTTCACATTCAAGAGAAGCAATTGAATCATTAGTAGAAACAATTTCAAGAGTTTGTATGAATAGTACCATTATTAACATTACTTTTGCATTCAAGAGGAAGAGTAGAAACACAATTAAGGTCATGTGCAATAGAAGAATCATCACTATGGCATTCACTATGGGTGGATTCTAAATCACTATCATAAATACAAGGAATACCATCAATCAATGTAAGAATGGAGGGGATATCCTCCTCATGCAAGCTAGAAATAGTCTCATCATCATTAGAATCTATGGATTTATGGCCTCAAGAGGTACATCACCAGGTGTGGGGGAAGATGGTTGGTCACCATCACTTTCCCAAGCATCAATGTTACTTTCAAGACTAGGGGTAGTTGTACAGGCCATCTCACAAGACCTCTCTAGATCTTTTGTTGGTGCAATAGGTAAAGTAGGAGTAACATTACTAGTGAAGTTGATTGTGGGGAATGTTTCTTGTAAGACCTCCGCAATAGATTGGGGTGGTACAAAAGTTAGTGTGGGAGGAATATCTTGGGGTGGAGTAGCAAAACAAGGTGTCATATCTCGAAACACAAGGTATCATAGTTGAATACTATGTCATCATCGTTAGGGGTAATATAGAAGAGTTGACCATAATAACATTACGACAAGTGATATGACTAGAGGTGGCATAACTAGGAACAACATAACAGATAGCCTCGAAAGTGGACCATCCTCATAATGATGACTTCCACTTTTAGACCATGCAAAATAACCATCGGCTAGCGTATGACGAAGAGAAAAGGGATTAGAAGTATATTCTTAGAGTTTGGTAAACTGCAAGTAGTATGGACTCTGGTTAGAGGGATGGGAACCCTTATGGTTTAGCAAATCTCTATAACAATCCATGGCCACATAAAGAAGAAGGGATACTCCTAGAAATAATGCACTGAGATGCCCTATAATAGTCCTAAGGTTTGGAAATCAGCCAGTTTAACAAAGCTCTATAACAATCCATGGCCACACAAAGAATAAGGGATACTCCTAGAAACAATGCACGCATGCCCCCCTAAGACAGTCTAAGGTTTGGAAATCAGCATGCCTAATACATAAGGAACTAAGAAGATCCTAGATTAGGTGAAGGGTTTGATCAAAAACGGGTTCGCCAAAATGTTTACACTTAATTAAATTTAAGATCAATTTGATTAGGTTTTATTTACAGTAATATAACATTTATTACACTACTGAAAGCACTCATATTTACACTTAGATCATAGCAATCAACCATACAATCAAACACATACAATTTGGAGCATAAACAAGATAGAAAGAGGCACTTAATTGGTTGAACATGTTCGGTATATGCCGATAATTGATCTAGGCAATGGCGGTGGTCTAAGATCTCGAAATAATCACTTCTGGAGCTATAAATTTGCTCGAGGACTGTACCATCCATCCGATCTGACCAAACCATACATTTTGGACCTTCAGTAGCTAAAGTCTGTAACTTTCGGTGTTGTTCTGTCATTGTTTGTCACTCTTTGATATCTTCAACTTCGCGTGAAACCCTAAATGTCGCACCTGAAACTTGCAGAACAAACCCTAGCAATCCTGTAAGACACTCAAGCAATCATTATCTCTATAAATAAAGGTGCAAATACTTGAGTCAAACTAATCTTGTCAGTCACCCCAACTTGTGAATCACTAAGCATTGCACTACATTTTCGGACTCAATATAATTCTCTTAGTGCTTTGTGTAAAGGTGCATGCAACTATCCATTGACCTAGTGGCCCTTGTGCCTCAATACCAATAATGGGCTATGTTACTTCATCCCAATAGAAACCCTTGTGTGCACATGAAAACTTCATAATCATGCCCTCTTATGTTGTGTATGCAACATGCAGATGTAGTCTTTGATTTCTCAATTCAACAAGTGATAGATAGATAGATAGGCGATTACCCCCTAATAAATTCTTAGGTTAGACTTGTATATATATGATTTCTTACTTTGAAATTAGGATCTTAGTGGCGGGAAAGGTTGACCCAAAATATATAAACCGAAATATAAAAGAATGACAAATGGGCCCATGAGAAAACAAGTGGAAAACAAAAGGGGCCAAGATTGTACACAATGGTCAAGACCATATGTAGGTCATGACCTTGTGGTATGGTCTTGAACTAAGCTCAAATAACAAGAAACAAGAGTAAAAAGCAAGTCAGAGATTTATTTTAAAAAAACTTAAAATCCAAACAAAAAGGAAAAATAGCGAAGGGTTGAGTTCAATCAAGTAACAAAGAAAAAATCAACAAAGGATTGATGCCACTAAGATCTTGTTTCATTTTTCAAAACTCATGTACATAACAAACTAACAAAAACATGATGTAATAATGATTTTGTGCAGATTTTGGTGTCTACAAGAACCATGATGAATATAGTTCGTGCAATGTTGTATTTCAAAAGGGTGAATCTACAACAATAGCTTTAACTGAAGACTCCATATGAAATGTGGTGTGGTCACCCTCCTTCAATGCAACATTTTTGGGTTTTGGATCCACTTGTCGTGCATTGATCCATATGGAGAAAAGGAATAAATTGGACCACAAGAATAACAAATGCATCCTCTCGGGATACTCTAAATCCTCCAAGACATATAGGTTGTTTGATGAGAAAAACAAGAAGTTTTTGGTCACAAGAGATGTTGTCTTTTGTGAAACTACGAAAAACACAGCTAGCACTGATTGGTAATTGAGTCTACTTGACAAATATGCAAATATTTTCATCCTCATGGAGAGTAATTTGGAATCCAAACAGTGAGGGAGGAACATGCAATTGGGAATCATTTGATTATGTCTTATCTTGTATAATAAAGAATGGAACTCCTCTCAAAGGAGAAAATGAACAAGGGCCAAAATAGCAAAGGTCAGAAAGTGAAGGAACTTCAAACCAAGAAAATGGGGCACCCAAACCACAGAAGAAGATGCTTAAATGGGCAAAACAAACATTGAAAGATGTTTACGCTAACAAAGTTAGGAAAACTGACACTCGAAGTGCACATGCAACCGCACAACAATCTGACAAGTTCCTACAAGAAATTCGAAATAAGATTGAAAAGCTCACCTTGAATGACTCCAAAAGAAGAACTCAATGTTGTGTTTGAGTTAGAACCAACCTCTTTCAAACTAGTTGAAAAGCATGAGCCCTAAAGAAAAGCAATGAAAGATGTGTATGATGCATTGGTAAAAAATGGAACTTGGAAATCAATTGATCCTCTAATTGATTGTAAATCAATTAGTTGTGAGTCTTCCACAACAAATACAAGGTTGATGGCCCTCTTAACAAATATAAAGAAAGGCTTGTCACAAAGGGATATACCCAAAAAGAAGGGATAGACTATAATGAAACCTTTGCACCTACAATGAAATGGACCACTATTCAAACTTTGTTGGCTTTGGCATACAAAACAAATGGAAAGTTCATTAAATGGACATAAAATTTGCTTCTCTAAATGGGGACATCAAAGAAACAATGTATATAACTCAACTATAAGGTTTTGCGGTAGACATGTAAGAGCACAAGGTGTACAAACTAGAAAAAAACATTGTATAACTTGAAATAAGCCCCGAGAGCATGGTATGAAAAGCTCATTGAGCACATTCTAAAAATAAACTTCAAGATTTTCTAGTTTGAAGATGCAACTTTTTTTTGTCAAAATAGTTATATTTATGCTAGTGTATGTGGATGATCTACGCGTCATAGAAAAAAATGAGAAATGCACTACGAAAATCAAAGCAAAGTTGAGTAAAGGTTTTTAAATGACATATTTGGGTCATCTTCAATACTATTTGGGTATTGAAATAATTCAAAATCTAAGTATATCTTCATCACACAAAAATATATTAGCCAAGTTTTAAACAAGTTTGAAATGACAAATTGTATGCCTATCAATACACGCATGGAACAAAATATGAAATTGACATCAAAAGATATCACATAGTTGATGCCGCTAAATATAGACAACTCACTTGAAAGTCTAATCTAAGTGACTACAACTAGACCATATGTTTCTTTTGTTGGTGTTATTTCTAGATTCATGCAACAATCTAGAGAAAGTCACTAGGTAATATCGAAAAGAGTTCTTCACTATCTAAAAAGAACACAAAATTTTGGGCTCAAATGCTCTAGGGCAAGAGACCTAGTTGGATATTCAAATTTTGACTATGTTAATGATTTTCAAGATGAAAAATCAAATTTGGATTTTTTGATGAATTTGGTAACATTGATCAGTTGGAAGTCAAAGAAGCAATCGGTGCCAACAATTTCCTCAATGAAGGTAGAATACATGGCAGCTTCAAAGGCAACCAGAGAAATTGTGGCTCAAAAGGATTCTTTCATATTTACAAAAATAGCAGGTTTTGTCAACACCACTCATGGTTGACAATATATCAACTAGGAAAGAATTCAATCTTTCACAACCAAACCAAGCATATCAACACAAAATTCCACTTAATTTAGTATTGTGTGAAAGATGCCAAGTGCTAAACTACTACATTACCTTGCTACAAAGTAATCAACGAACATCTTGACAAAAGATGCTTGGAAGAGAACTTTTTTGAAAAATTTAGAAGCATGGTCTCACAATCACCATTCACCATTGCGGATTAGGGGATATAATATTATTGTACATAATATTAATCCTATGTGTAATATGTAGGAGAGCTTGTCTTGTAGAAGTGTATGAATAGTTCTAATAAAATGTGTAGTCTTCTTGGAAAGTCAAATGAATGGCCATCCTCTCGCTATATATGCTTGTAATCTTTCTTTATTTGAATTAATATAAATTCAATTCCGGTTTGAATCAATGTAAATTCAATTCTGGTTTGCACCAAATATTGTTCTCTTGACAATATCCTAGGGGATGACACAAGGACCAAACATGGAAAAGATAACCTTCTAGTTCTCATCATGAAAGGTCAATCTTCTCGAAGGTTTCGTTTCGACTATGAAAATGCGCCTAGTTTTTGTAGGAAATTCGAAATATGGAAACTTGAAAAGCGTGACATAGTGAATGTTTGAATTGACAAAAATGGAATCAGTTTATATTCAATATATTTAAAAAACATTTTGAAATATAATTGACCATAAAGAACCTAAAAAATCCAAGTATGGGCTATACTTGCGACTTTAATATCCAAGTTACAGAGCAGGTATGGAAAGAGAGAGAACAAAGATACACAGTTTAAATGGAAAGAGAAAACACAAATATACACAGCTGCTATGGAAAGAGAAAACATGAGTATCAGTTCATTTGCTCTTTCTGAGCTTCTTTGTTATCTCGTCTCATGTTTCTGTGACCTCTGCCTCCCATGTAGTTTTGTTGTTTTTATTGTCGCTTGTTCTTGTGAGGTGGGTCCAACAGTTGGCTTTGTCATTGGTCGGTGTCGTCGCCTAGAAATAGGGAGATTGAAATGCAGAGTGGAAACGGATAATAAAGATAATAGTTAACTTTGATAGACAAATCAAGGCCAGCTACCGTCACAAATCACGAGTTCTTGGTCCTTCTGTCTTCACCTGTGGCTGTGACATAGCTGCACTAGTTCCATGAGACAGGAAAATGTAATTTAGATTCTCTTTAGAAAGATTTATAGAACACAAGTTCAAAGGTGCTCACAGGCATTGCTCAAACAATATACTGCCACAATGTGTAATTTTTTTTATGAACCACCGCCATGAGCAAGCCAAACAATGGTATTCACAATGCTCAAATCGATTTGAATTTTTGCGCCATATTTTAGTATCACCCTTTCCCCAATTCAAAGTTTTTACTTACGAAGGGCAAACTCTCTAAATTTGTAACATTTAAACATTAAGCGTTGGTCCATAATCCAATGTGTACCTAATCATTGAGGCTGTGCTACAAAATAAAGCATTTAGAATTGGTTCAATGTCGAATGCATTAAGCTTTGACATCAGAGCATAGGTTCAAACGGTCTGTAAGCACGCCTCTGGGATCAGTAAAGGCCTGTCACTGTGTAACAAAAAGTTCTTGACTGAATATGCAGCAGAATTTACTAAAAGGGTGCAATACTTTCTTGTTAAACAAAACGTGTAATTTTATTATATTGAAGCTTTAAAATGCATAGCACACATTCCAAAAGGAGGGTTGAGCGAAATTCACTTTTTAAAGCACAAAACCTTGAAAATTAACGGCACAAATTCCATTGGACCAAATTCATTCTCTGAAGCACAAAACCTCAAAATTAGAGTCCAGTAATTGCAGCCATTATGCCATACGATACTAACCATACCGTATAGAAAGATAGACTGAATATTCAAAAAGGGTATAAACCACGATTGTAATAGCTAGGTCACTATTCTGTATATCCAGTGCCATCCTTTGACCAAATCTATATATCTATATATATAGAACACATGCACAAAGTCAAATACTAGTCATCCCTCTTAATATTCACAGAGGCCGAAACACCCAAGTAAAAATTCAATATTATCCTAGCCAAAGCCATAGCCCTCATTTTTCACTTCAATTCTATGTTATTCAACCATATCTTCTGTGTGACGAACTACAGATTTAATGGCCAATATAGTGATCTCCGTTGTTCAATCCAAATAGAGGATTTGTCAGGCGGAGTCAGAGTGTTAGGGCCTTGACCCTGCCCCAGCTAACTATTTAGATTGGCTTATAATGAGCCCCATCCAGTATTCGAACAAAAACCAAACAAATATTGGTTCAGAAAGACTACCTAAATATCTCATTGGGATGAAAAGTTCAGAATTCCGTTGAGTCATTGCTGCAGCTTTCACTGGCTTGGCCATTAAAGCAGAAGGAGGGAAAACAGAAATGAAATTAAAGTATGCATGATGTTGCTACTGTCCCAAGTTCATATGTTTGAATTTTATCAACTCCCCTTCCATTTCAAAACAAATATAGTTTGAAACCTGGTGTTTGCAAAACTTCTTGGCCTGCAGATGGATCTTGTTAATGTAACATCTGCTAATGAGTAATTAATTCAATATGATTTGGTACTGACTGAGCCAGTCCCATGCTATCTAACCAGATATTTCCTGGAAAATAAAACGTCCTCTATTTTTTGGGGATCAAAGGGCTTGATGTGTTTGGGTAAATCGCAATGCTTATGTGAAATCATCTCACTAGACTTGAAACAATTTATCCTGCACAAGTTTCTGTAGCTTTGCAGTGTTCCAATTTGTTTCCAGATGTTGGTTGGGTAGATGAGTACATCCATTCCAGTTTTGCTTTCAGGCTCAGGTGTTCATTAATAACAAGAGATGTAGATCAGCATTTACTAGTTAAGTTATGATTTTTGTCTGCACTTATGACACAAAATATTTGAGACTTGCCATTAAAGAGTTAGTAATCCAAGCTTAAGCAATCATTGCTGGATCAGCCACTTTGAAGAAGCCCCGCAGTCTTCTAAAGCAATTGTTGGCAGGTGCGTAGACATATTCTGCAGCCCTCTACCAGGATCTTCCCAGCATGTATCAAAATGAGAGCTTTGGAACAGAGTATAGAGATCCAACAAAAGTTACACACATTGCTCAACAATATGCATAATCAAAATGACGCCTTCTGGTCAGAAACGTTTTTAGGATACACAGAAACATACTTGTTGATAGAGCTCTGGAGATTTCTCAGAAACAACAGTTGACAAGCGTATGACCAAACTCAGCAACCTTTGACAGCAAATCCCAGTGTGTGCCGAAATAAGAACCCTGGGATAGGTTTTGGAGTTCCCTCAAACAATAATTGAATGTGAATTTATATCAGATGATGTCGTGACTTCCTCAATAGAAATATTTGCAAAATGTGGAGAGATGCATTAGGCTCTTAAATTGTTTAATGAAAATCCACGAAATGTGGCCTCATTGAAAGTGATAGTTAAAAGGACATACACAATGGGCTTATTAGAAAACTATTGGAAATTTTTAAGCAAAAGAAGTTGCCAGTTGTGATGCCAAACTTAGCAACCTTCAATATGCCAAAATGTGATCTTAGGAACAGGGTATTTACAAAAAACAAATTATTGAAAGTGGATATTGTCGGATGTTTGACAAACTGCCCAGATAAACGTGTTAGCAAAATGTAGAAGCATACGGTAGACATAAGAAGTATATGAAACTATGCCTCAGCAAAATGCGGTCTGATGGGATGCGAAGAATTTAGGTTATGCAAATAACAGCATGTTGAAAAAGCCTTTGAGATTTCAAGGCAAAACAAGTGACGCAAGTATAAAAAGAAACTCGGCAATGTTTGACAGCATTTTCCAAATGTGTTCCCAAATCTTTCAAAGCCTTAGTACTTATTGAGCAAATGCAGTTAGCGGTTGTAAAGCCAATATCAGCTTTTAAGCAAATGTTGTTGGCAGTTGTAAAGCCAAAATCAACAACCTCAATTGCATACTACTTATGGATGCCAAAATGCGAGCTTAGAAACAGGGTATGGAAGATCCATAGAAAATAATCAAAAGTGGATCGTGTCAGATGTTGGGGTGATTACCAAGATGAACATGTTAGCAATGTATGGAGCAATCAGTGGGCATAAGAATTATCAGACAATATACCTCAGCAAAATGTGGTTTCAAAGGAGCGTAAGGGCCAACCAAAAAAAGCCTTCGGGATTTCTAGACAAACACAAGTGGCAAGTGTAAAGCTAAACTCAGCAACATTTGACACCTTATTCCCAGTGTCTTTAAATAATAAGAAGATATGTAGATCAGCAGTCATCTGGGCATAAATTTGCATCTACTTCACTTTTGACCATAGTTACCAGGTTCGGCCGGATCTGTATGAAATCCGGTTCGAACCGTACTTTTTGAAGCAACCGAATAAATCCGGTTCGGTTCGGCCTTGTTTTTGCAGCGAAAAAAAAAAATTTCCTTTTTGGCATTTTTTTTTTTGGTGAAAAAATTCGCATGTAAAAAAATTTGCCATTTTTGGAAAGGGTCCGGGAAGATGTAGCAGCAAAAACTTGCATGTGCCATAACTTTCATTCTGTGGCTCCGTTTTAGGTGTCGTCTTCTCTAAAAGTATATATTTTCTTGAGCTCTACGCATTGATGGCAATATTTTTCTTATTTTCATAAAATCCATTTTTGTACCTTTTTGGACCAAGCAACTTCTTGCAATCTTTTGAAAGAATCATTATGATGATGATGATTATGGTAGATGGATGCTTTTTTGTATGATTTGTCTATATATAATGATATAAGTATACAACAATATAAATTTATAATAATATATGTATATATATTCCGAACCGGATTTTTCCGTATTTTTTCGGATTTTTTCGAGAACTCCGTATTTTCGGATTTTTTTGCCCTTCCGAATTTAATCGGATTTCCGAACCTGGTAACTATGCTTTTGACACAAAATGTTTGATAATCACATCAATTAGATGCAGTCCAAGCAAATGCAATAACTACTGGATTTGCATGCTTTGATATCTGTTGCATTTGGCAGGTAGATTGTCTTATACTCTGTTAGCCCCTGCCAGCATTCTCCCAGCATGTGTCAAAACAAGAGCCATGGATGGAGATCCAACAAAAATATTGAATGGTAGGTTTCTATCAGATGTAGTTGAGACCGCTGTGAAGAGGAGTTAACCAGAAGGCACATATATCGTCTGACTAAAGGCACACATATCT
Organism: Taxus wallichiana var. yunnanensis; assembly: GCA_018340775.1. Taxonomy (NCBI): domain Eukaryota; kingdom Viridiplantae; phylum Streptophyta; class Pinopsida; order Cupressales; family Taxaceae; genus Taxus; species Taxus wallichiana. Next base: position 902,657,205 of record CM031235.1, on the reverse strand, counting down.
GATCTGAGATGTTTTATGACATACAAAAGTGGGCTTGTTAATAGAGCCCAGGAATTTCACAAATGAAAAAATACTACTTGCAGTTATATGGTCAAAGGAAGAAGCCTTCAAAGATAATATCATAGTGCACCAAAATGGGAGCTCTAGTATAGGGATTGAGGTTCCATCAAAAAAATAATGATGTTTTATCAAATGCTGTTGTTGCAAGTGACTGAAACTACCCTGATCAATACATATTTGCAAAATGTGGAGGCACACAGTAGGCTGTCAAATTGTTTAAAACGCCTCAACAAACTCTGGTCTCATAAAAATTGCTGCAGGCAGTACATGTACAAAATAGGCTTGTTGGAAAAGCCTTGTGCCTTTTACCATAGTTACCAGGTTCGGCCGGATCTGTATGAAATCCGGTTCGAACCGTACTTTTTGAAGCAACCGAATAAATCCGGTTCGGTTCGGCCTTGTTTTTGCAGGAAAAAAAAATTTCCTTTTTGGCATATTTTTTTGTTTTGGTGAAAAAATCGCAAAGTATGGAAAAAAATTTGCCATTTTTGGAAAGGGTCCGGGAAGATGTAGCAGCAAAAACTTGCATGTGCCATAACTTTCATTCTGTGGCTCCGTTTTAGGTGTCGTCTTCTCTAAAAGTATATATTTTCTCGAGCTCTACGCATTGATGGCAATATTTTTCTTATTTTCATAAAATCCATTTTTGTACCTTTTTGGACCAAGCAACTTCTTGCAATCTTTTGAAAGAATCATTATGATGATGATGATTATGGTAGATGGATGCTTTTTTGTATGATTTGTCTATATATAATGATATAAGTATACAACAATATAAATTTATAATAATATATGTATATATATTCCGAACCGGATTTTTCCGGATTTTTTCGGATTTTTTCGAGAACTCCGTATTTTCGGATTTTTGCCCTTCCGAATTTAATCGGATTTCCGAACCTGGTAACTATGCTTTTTACCCAATGCGGTTCGCACCATAAAATCATACTCAGAAACCTTCAATTGCATATTCCCAATGAAATCAAAAACCACGGCTTAGAAAACATGGTATTATATAAGTTCCATAAAATATAATCAGATGTGGATCTCGCCACATGTTGGTGTGACTGCCTAGAGAATCATGTTAGCAAAATGTGGAAAGAATACACTGGGCGTAAGCATCATTTGACAGAAAGGACCTATTGAAACTACCTTGGTGTTTCAAGGCAAAAGCAAGTGGCAAGTGTAAAACCAAATCCAGTAACCTTTCACAGCACAATCCCAGGGGCCTTCTTGTGATTCTTGAATATTTATGATTTTTCAGGGTGCCTCTGAAGTTCATGGCTTACAGCTATCGACTGAAAGGTTATGCATTAATCATGGAAGGGCAGGTTTGAAGGAAATGTATCTTTTCTTAAAAGATGTAAATGTTAAATACAAAGACAGTAGGATTCTTGTTAGTAACAATAAGGTTTTTTTCTTTATCTGAATATCTGTGGGATGCCGTAATTTGTATACATTCTCAGCCTGTAGCAGTTAATTCTTTTTTATTTTGTTTATGAGGGCAGGGAACCTGTGGACAACCCCATTAAAGAATCAAAAACAAACCCTTTTATAAGATGAATGTGCATGCCTATTAGATATTTCTGAAAAAAATAATGAACATTTATAAGTTGTACATTACCTATCCTAAATGCATAATCCACCCGCTAAATAAAATACTGTAAGCACTGGCTATTAAACATGCCTTCAAGTTCAAATGGCTCAATGAAGATATTGACAGTCTAATAATTCCGATGTCTTTCACAAGCTACAAAATCAAGTAGAATGTTTCTGTGCTACATTAACTTCCATCTGATATTAGATTAGTGCTACCAATTACCACTTTCACACCACAGCCAAGCAACAAAGAAAACAAAGAAAAAAACTGGTGAACTTTAGTAAATGGTTCTTGTTTAACTTTACAACTCTTAAGCAAGGAAGAGAATTTACATCGTGTCTGTTTAAAGGGACATCCTTTGAAGCTGAAGTTTCTCGCATATATTTCTAGCATACAACTTTCAGACAATCTGGTGTCCTCCTCTGTTTTCCCCCAAAATGGAATCATCAGTTTCCAAAAACCAGCCCAGTACATGAACTTTCTAACAGATCTAAAGGGTAAGCATGGTAGGAAGCAGCTCATTTCATGAAACTGCTCAGATAATATTTTGTTTGAACTCCGGCCTTGAACTAACCAATCTACAGATACTGCAATACATATAGCTTCCTTAGCCATAGGCCCTTTACAGTTCCTGTAGAAGGCTCAGAAGTTGGTGGAAGACCGATTAAGGTCTAAATCGAACAGTTTGTTACAAACAATTTATGATTCATGAAAATACAAAAAAAAAATAAGAGATAACCGAGCCCATTATGCAAAAAAATCCCTACGCCAATATACTGTAATTTCAAGATACCTTCTGATCTATATGCGTCCGGTCAATCCAAGATGCCAGAACTGCGTGATCAGTGTCTTTCACATTTCCATTGTTCGATGTCTCCATTGAGAAACTCTGGTTTTCATCATGCATGGCATCAGTCAGAGATTCCTTTACCAAAAATTGATTCCAAGATGAATCCAGTTCACTAGAGCTCCGATAGCCAAATGAAGCTGACTTTCTGAATTTGCTCAATTCTTCACTGTGAACTCCCAGTCCAGTTTACCATTTGGTGAGCCCCAGTCTGAACAAGTACTAGGAAGTACATGGACTCCTAAATCAGTGGACCTGTAGTTGGCTCCCTCCCTGTATGAAAATGAGGCAGCTCTAGAATTTGTAGCAGGCATAATATTGAATTTCTCAGACTCTAAATCCCCATTAAGTGATGACATGCGACCAAGGGATGACAAACTATATGAAGATGAAAGCACAGCTGACTGCAAAAGTGAATGACGAGGGCTCTGAGGATCTGCTGCCAGTTGGTGCATTTGTGTTGTCACCCGAGGAAGTGTCTGGGTACCAACTGATAACTGCTTTTGATTTTGAAGTTGAAGATGCCCTTGCATTGTTTTATTGGATTGAACCTGGTTGCCTGTGTGTTGAAGAACAGAAGGCTCCAAATCTGCTACTCCTGGCAACAATATCTCAGAAGCAAACAGATCATCAAGATTTTTAGGTGTGTTAAGATAGTGACCCCTGTATTTTCCAGATCTTGTAGATCTGCTTCCATCCCAGATAAAGCACCAACAACAGCATTCATCCTAACATGATTTGAGAGAGGCTCATTGGCTATTTGCCCATCATTTTCTAAGCTTCCAGTCTGGTCATCCATGGGGAGGTCCCTAGCACTTAGGGCTGCACGAAGACGACTAGTCTGACAGCCCCCACAAGGAAGGTGCAATGTTGGCAAGCTAGACTGTGACCACACCCCCACGGATGAATGGCCAGCTTTACTGGCAGATGGAGAAGAAGGTGACATTGGGGGAGTGAACAAATTAGTCTGTGGCGAATTTGATGGAGAGAATGAAGACATCATCAGGACAGAAGATGGAGATCCTGGACCAAGAGGATTCACTAAAGTTGCCATATCTATAGGAGCAGAAGTTCTTGGTGAAGACACTGCTGAACCAGTAGAGACATACAAGGGGCGTAGTTCCTCAGGTTTATGAGCAAAGAAACACACTCTTCGTGCACAACTTGTTCCATCTTTGCATAGCCTTGTACGATATTGAGCAGGATGCAGCCAACTCTCAAAGACACCATGTGCATATTCACAACCATCACCTCGTCCACAATCCCCTTTCCGAAAATCTGGGCAAGGTACGCAGCTGTAGTGAAAACGTCTTGGGTCCCTTCTTGAGCATTTTCACCAGGATGCACAAATGGGCATTCAGTCCAATCATGAGAATAAGCTCTGGAGCAAGGTCGCACCTTGAAGCAAAACATTCGGAACTCATCAGTACTATAAATGCTGTTTTTATGTCAGGAAGAGAGTGATCAATTGGATATTCCTTCTTGTCATTGTTAACACAATAAGCCTTTGAGAACTCTATAAAATTTGGAGATGTTGATGGGCAATGGATGCAAGACGTTTCTGGAGATGAAGAAAGAGGAGGTGAAGAAAGAGGAGATGCAGACCCTGATCTACTAGAGTCCCCTCCATGTGATTTAATGGCTTCCTCGTTTACAAACTCAGAGAAACAAAAGTTAGTCTTTGAAAAACTTCTGGCAACCTTTGGTGAACAATTCAACTCTATATCGACAGTAGCATTCAACATTTCTTTCAGAACAGATCTGGCATGTTGTAATTTAGGAGAAAACATGATCACATCAGCAGGCCGCCTACCAAAGGAATCCAAACTATTTACATCCGCACCTGATTGTATCAGCAATTTAACAGTTTCAATTGCATGGCATGACCCTCCTGCAGCAGCACAATGCAAAGCTGTGCTGTTGTCTGAACCACATTTATGGTTCATGTCTAATCCATAAGTAGAGTAGATAGATAGTATGTAATTAAGCACATCCAAACTACCAAAAAGGGCAGCAATCATTGCAGGGGTCCTCTGCTCCAGTACCATCTGATTGGAAACATGCTTCCGACCATACCAAAGACTAACTTCAGTTATTTTTAACACATCTTCCTTAAGTGTTTGCTTAAGACCTATCAAATCATTGTTTGCTGCTGACTCAAGTAGACTTGAATACACATTTCCAACATCTTTTAGCTTATTCATCCCTGTATGATCGTTTTCTTTTTCTGCAACACTAGTTGTTCCTGCATCACATACACCATTAGGCTCTGGATGCTCTGGACCTCCACACATTCTTTCTTCAAAGATACTCCTTTTTAAGGTATTAAATTACACGTAAAAATCACTGGATACTGTCTAGGATCAACAGTCAATTACAGCATCTGCTACGAAGCAAACAGTGGTCTACCAACTGCACCAAACCCAGAAAATGTTATATTCAAGTTCATCGGATATAATACTATAGTACATACACACCAAATCCATCCATTATAAAGCAAGAACCAGATCAGTTTGGAGGAGAAAAATAAATACTAAAAATTATATACCCCCTATACCAAGAAAAGCTTCCTGGTGAATCAGATATGACAGCCATCATTTCCAAGCTGGTCTCATGTGGGAGGTGATTGCTATTCACAAGCGAAAGCAAACTAAAAAAATGGAGACAAGAGTACTACAAAAGGTCCATAAGATAATGGTCTGAAGCAAGATTTATCAAACTTTCTATCTAAGCCACTCGCTTTGTGTTTGTATTCAAATTTAATGACAATAATTACAAATGTGTTTGACGAAGCAAATAAGTCTGTATAGGATTTTTATTGAAGTTCTGCAAACAGAAGTAGGCAAATTTATGTTCAGTCTGGCATTGGACGTTCATATTACAGTCCAAGTCACCTGATTCACATTGATATTCAAATTAAATGACAACAAAATTCACAATACAAATTAAATATAGAGTTCAATAAAATTCATCATAATGTTCAATCATATAAGAAAACTTCTATATTACTTCGATTTGGGCATTGAGATTCCAGTTTGCACGGGTAGAAGATACTGTGGTTAGAAGAGAAAGGCAGAATCAAGGAGTCTTTAAAGGATTACAGCAATTTGAGTCTACAATTTCGCCAGAAACACACACAGCTTTCAACAAAGAAAATTTGACCCCATTTGAAAAGAAACACGAAAGAGAAACTCAGCGTCGATTCATCAGACAACATTGTTAGTACAATTTTTTCTAATCCCTTAATTTCCTAGGAGGAAACCTTCAATCAGGATTTATGTCCTGGCATTTCAGTAACTAAGCCACACCATTATATATAACAGTAGATATAACAAATGTTATAAGTTGGAAAAACAATGGACAAGACAAAAAACACACTACAAAAATGGTCGCAGTCACTGATTCAACTGCATAAAATTACAGAATTTATATAAAAAAACACAGAAAATACTACTGCTGACAATCTAGTGTTGCAATGTTTACTGATCCATTAATTTCCTTGGAGAGAAACCTTCACTCAGGATTCAGGTTCTAACATTTCAGTAACTAAGACCGTAGAGACACATCATGATATACAACAGTGGTAGATGTTATGAGCTGCAAAACCAAAGGGAAAATGAACAAACCATACAGATGGTCGCAGCAAGTGATCCAAATAGATGGAGATATAGAATTTACATTAGAAAACACAAAATATACGACCGATGACAATCCTACCAATCTTCAGAAGTAAACTTGTCATGGCTTCTATACAACCCACCAATAAAGAGAAAAGGTTCAATTCAAGGGGAATTTCGGGAAAATAATTACCCCTCAGACCATGGCATCTAAGCTGGAATAAAGCAGGGTTATTCGATCGAAGAGTTACCCCTCACACCTCGTCATCTATGCCACAAGAAGAAGAAAGGTTATGGGTTCCTCTTTCAGACCCACAGAGGTTTGTTTCCCAAGCACTACAAAATCATCTTTAAAGGAATAAACGATATCAAAATACAAACAAAATTACTCTTTGCAATTCTTAAAAAGCCAGAGCAAGGGCAAGATACTAAATAAATCACACTTACGGGAAGAAAATACAGACAAAAAAGTTTTAAAACACAAGAATGATAATCAGAACCTCCAAGCAATTACTGAATAACAACAAATATTATAGCTGGAAAATCTTCTAAGGAAAAAAACCAAAACCTTTTTACCACAGACCCAAAAAGAAAAAGACGGAAACTTCTAGTTTTTAAAAAGAGGATCGCACCTTACCGATACTCAGCGTACAGGCTAATCTTACAAGCAGAAATATCAAAACCACCGAAAAGTAAATATACAGTGCAAATAAGCTGAAACCCTAAACACGTTAAACAAATTCCCAGTCTATAAAAACATAGCCTATACATCTTATGAAATTTCACCTAAGTTGCTCAACATAAAAGAGCGGCACCAAAGACACCAGAAAAATATAAGGATAAAGTTTTCAATCGCAATCCTAAATAAGACATAATACAGCCAAATTTTACCAGCAACATATCACAACGTAACGCAAAATCATTTGAAAACGCAATTATCATAGCTACACCGTACTTACCCAAACCCATACTAAACCCCGGCGTAACTGATCATACAGGATCGGCCGAAATCGGAAACACCAAAAAACCGCATTCTGTAAATTGAAAACACACCATAACTTTGTATAAAGAATCGAAGCAAGGGACAGAGAAGAAGCATGGAATCCTCACTCTTTTTGCTCCGTGGGGCGAAATACTGCTAAATCGGCCATGGAAAGCTGGTCCAAAAGTGGGTAGCAAAAGATAACATGCAGGGGAACGCGTGGAACAGTGTATGGCGGTGGGATTCGAGCACTAAATTATCGAAAAAGACACAGAAAATGGAGCTTCTGTGCCCCTCTTTTCCCTTAGAAAAATGAGCTTCCACTCTTTCTCAGACAACCCCCAATGAAATGAAACGAAACACATCCAAATTAGTCGTAATGACATTAAATGAAATGCGACATAAATTAGCTCCAAATAACGACCGAATGAAATGCAGATGCTTCCATGCCGGGATATTAGCCGATAGTAGAAGAAACGTGGCTGAATTGACCCTGACCTTTTTAAATATTTTTTTAATGATAATGCGACTTACTCTGAAAAGGATGGGTGTAATAAGATGTATATAAAGTGACATTTCCTAGTCCACTAGCCCACCCCACCCCCAAGGTGGTTCCCAACTTGTGCCCACTTTAAATTAAAGTGTTTACAAAATAAACCACAAACATCCCCTATAAGAGAGGTTGTATGCTCCATGAATTTGATGTATATTCATTACATATATCTTTTCGTTTTTGGATGGTGATAATTTTAATGTTAGTGGTTGCCAATCATTAATTTAATTGTTGAAATAAAGGATGTAGTATGGTCTACTTTTGAATTCTAAAAACATTTCAATTTCAAATAGATTTTTGGTTGAAGATCTGTGTCAAATCTTCTAGTTCGATGTTTGGGTCATTTTTCGTAAATTATCATTGGGGAAATCTCTTAACTCTTTAATTTGTTTCCTAGACAAATCTTCCATGATATTTTTATCCCTTCTATTTCACTCTATGAATATGGTAGTCTCGAATTGAATTTTATAGTTTATAGATTTGTTTGCTACTTTCCCTTTGGTTAACTGGACATGTTCACTCTCTTCCATTTTTCTAGTTTCTAACTATTTGAAGTTGGCATGTACAGTAATATTCTAGAATTTAAATTCAAAATCGTCTATAAATAGACAATATTATATTTCATTTGATCATCGATTATACATCTAATAATAAGTATATTGTTGTTACATAAAGCGCCATATATTTTGTCTTTCCAAGGTTCACAACAATTCCTTAGATCTACCTTATGCAATTTGGTTACTAAAAAGTTAGTGAACACTAGCCACCAAATTCTAATGACGTCCCAAATATTTGTTGTCCTTGTTTTTTTCATTAAGCAAGGTATCGAGATATGAAGCACCCCTAGCCTTTAGGCAAGGCCCGATGAATGCACTTTGGCAAGGCGAGTCCACCTCACTAATTCGCGAGTAAGGGGTTGACGCCCAACCACGCTTCACTACATTTCAATAAGGATTGAACTTGTGACCTAGTGGTCACTAGCGCAATGACACACCGCTTTGTTTTCCTTATTGCTAAGTCAAACATTCATCTATTGAATAGAAGTCACAATGTAAGTCATGTAAGTCAATGATAGAGAAACGAAGAACAAAGCTGGGTGAACAAAACATGTAAGTCATAATAATGTTCACTCTTCCCCACTTTGGTCAAATAACCATGTTCACTCTTTTCCATTTTTCTATTTCAAACATTTTTTTAGAATGTGAAGTTACAAACCAAAGTGATTGCCAAAATAAAATATACAATCTTAATTTCTAAAAGCATACATTTTAACTTAAATCACACACACATAGTAGAAAAAATAGTATATACATAAAGACGTTGTTTTTATTATTTATATTTATTGTAGTATTATTTCATTTATTAATTAGACATTATTATAATATTTGATATATAACAAAGACTTAATTAAACATATTTCATTAATTAAATATACTAATCAAAAGTTATTTAACTTTTTTAAATTGATAATAGGAGGGTTGGGAATGCCTCACCATATTAATAATGTCAAAATTATCTAACTAAAATTAAAAAACTACCTACTAAAATTAGACAAAAATCAAAACAAAAATCCAAATTTTAACCTAAAAATTGTTATAATCGAAAAATCAAATAATCATTGAATAAATAAAGATTTAAAACTTTCATAGTAAAAATATAGGAAACCTTTATCAAGTATTGTGTATTCTAATCAAGGATTAAATTTGATAGTTGTTTACCTATTTTTATAATTTTAATTATAAAATACTTATAAATTTTTTAAATAATTGTTATATATGACTTACATATTTAAAATATGATCATCATTTTTATATAAATTTATATACTAAACATATATACATAAATATATTTAAATAAATAAATAATATTAATTTAATATATTTTTGAATGATAATATTGAAATATTATGACCACCTAACAAATTATTTGACTAACATAGTTGGCCATCAAATTCAACTCCCATCCCATTGAAAAACATTTTTAGGGTTTAAATACTTTTTTTTTTTTTTTACAAATCTTATTTGTATATTTACAATATTTCTATGTATAAAACTAGTCTTAAGAGTTTAGATATATGTCGTGCATTTGTTTTTCTAGAAACAAGTACATCTTCATAAAAGTAAGAGAATCTAATTTAATATATCCCCTACATATATAATATCAAATAGTGTTTAGTTTGAAGGGGCAACACAAGTGGAAAGGTGTTGATGTGGATGGGCATAAGTAATAAGTACTAATGTTGAAGAATAAAAAAAGCGTTGATCAAAAACATATATTAAATATTATTTAAGTGATATCAAACATTGTGAGATCTTTTATTTTTGTAGAAGGCACATAGTTGGTATACATAGTTTTTATTATTCTACCGAAGGCATGGATATTGTCTTCACCTTAACAATTAAATATTTGCATTGTTTTCAATGAGATTGTGCCATTTGTATTTAAATGGGGCTGAACTAAAGTTTTATGTTTTGATTTTTTTATGTTGGCAAGCTTGTATTGGTCATTGCCTTTATTTAGCATTGTTCAGAGGAAAAGCGCAGTTGTTGTAAAACATTTAATGCATTGACGTGTGTACAGATTAGGTCGGTTTTGAGTGGCTCGAGGGCAAATATGTTTCTTGCTTTGGTGTTTAGCGTGCCATTTTGATATGTCCGCCGGAGATAAAGCGATCGAAGAGGAAGGTGATTTTTTCATTCCAGGCACAGGTATCTTGAACTTCGAACCAGTTTTGATCCCATGAACATATATTATCACATTTACGAGGTGTTTTGATCCAATCAATGTAGTTTCGGTATAGTATATATATAGTATATATATACTATATATATAATATATATATTTGGATGTTTGCAAGAATGTGACGAGAAAAGCCTATGAATTTGCGATCTTATCCATGAGTAGTAGTGGCCGTGTAATTTATCATCGAAATAGCGGGTTGTTGCATTTTGTTACGAGACAAAATCATATTCAACATTTTTATTCTATTCCCTTTTTGTTATTTTGGGGCCCCTATTTCTTGAGATATATGAGTACAACAACTATCAACTCAAGTATTGTGTAATAAGGTTCTGCATGTGGTGTACAAGAACTAGAGCTATAAATTAATAAGAGAGACTCTATGATTTACTCATTCCTTTCTTGGTTTCTTTCTGCAATGATTTGAGGCAGGAAAATGGTGATCTACAAATAACCATAGTCTTGCCAAACTCGATCTTCCAAAAACAAACTAGACATTTCTGTAAAGATATAGAATTCTTGGCTCAGTTTCTTAAAGCCATGCCTGCAAACCATGGTGCACAAATTTTGGGTTCAAATGAGTTTGGCATAAAGACTTCAAGCTTCAGCAATCCATAACTTTGAAAGGATAAGATTTCAGGAAAAATTGGGACAAAAGCTTTTAAATCTACACGTCTCTAAATATTGTGTCAAACAGTTCGGATTCTCTTTGATGACCTCTCATTCAACAAGAGACTGGATCAAATTACCAATTTAGAGCCCTTTAAATAGACGGGTCTATGAACTACATCTTAGCTCTCAAAATGTCAATACATTTCATTAACATTTAAAACTTAGCATTTCGATGCACTCCATACCTTTTTTTTGACAAAATTAATTATTAGCTATTTTGCAAAACTAGTCTCATGATTGATTTAATGTTGAACCATCAGCTATATTAAAATTATTGAGGTACTTAGAAAATTTCTACAATGTCGATGCTTCTCCTATAATATTGTTCTTCCATAACTTTGTTCTTCTCCGAATAGATGTGATGTTAAGTGGATCTAGAATGTCCCACTAATGTTGATTTAATTGAATTATTGTCTCATGCTCCCTTAGCCTAGTTTGGATGGATCTTTCAGTTCACTTTTGTAAGGTGGAACAAAGTATACGCATATTTCACTCATCCAACCAGCCATGTTTAGTGCCAAATTAGTTGCATGGCTGCCATTTTTTAGGAAGGGAAGCTATTTCTCCTGCTAGAGTTGCAGGCTTTGTTTGAGCTCCCTTTGCTCTTGGTTAGAGTAGTGTAGGTAGGTTTTCTTTCAGCAGAAGAAGTGCTTGTGCACACTCTGCATATCCCACTTGGGGTATGTATGATTTCCAATTTTGTACATAGTTGTTTGGTGTTGTTTTGGTTGCTCTTGCATAGTGCATTCAGTGGCTTTTGGTGAAGATCAACTCCAAGTTTCAGTGGGTTTCCAAGTGGCTCAGAGGTCAGATTTTCATAGTTCAGATCAAAGTTAGTTATCAGGCTTGACTCCATGCCCAATGAATGCTTCAAGAGGCCACTAATCATTCATTTAGCAGGTAGATGACCCCTCTGAGTCACCAAAATTGTTATCCAAAATGAGCCCCTGCTTATTTAGGCTAACTTGCCTTGATTCTTTCCTTCCTTGTGCTTGACTTCAATTTGCACACATTTGAAGCACTCAAAAGATTCTGGAAATGGCTTCATAAGATAGGATTTTTCTTCCCCTTTCCAAAAAGGTAAAGAAGTCCTCCTAACTCCTTGTATTGAAGAAGTAAATCTATCTGAGGATGAATACTTTAATATTTTTTTATTGCTATTACACCTAGACATCTTTCATTGTATTTCCACAATGAATAACATGATAGAAATTTTTATTCTTCTTTACCTCCTATACACACATCATGTTCATTTTGTTTGAACAACATGGATTCTACCTTTCGATTACCTTATTTTCCTTTTACAAACTAGGCCAACAAGAAAAAGAATAATAACTTTCTAGGTAATATTATGCATAATAATATGTATCTATTTGCACTACCTAGGTAATACTATCGCTTAATACTATCCATATTAAATTTGCAATCCAAGCTTGTCATGGCAACACTCAAAAGTTGTCTGGCTTATCTTCAAGCACTTGGGGCGATGCTTTGTTTATGATGCAGTAACATCAAGGTTCTTAGATTCAAACCTTACTTCGGTGTATATTTTTTCTATATTATTCTAACTAGTTTTTAAAATAGACTAAAAGCCAATGCATTTTTTTCACATAAACACCAATGCATTTCACTTTGAAAGCATCGTGATTAACATGAAACACATGTAAAATATCTTTCTAAACAGGTTGGTGCTTTCGAGAGATAGATGAATCTTTGGAATCGTGAAAGAGGTACTTGATAATTCCCCTCAATCTGATTACAGATTGCTTCAAACCTCGTCACAAATCTAGGGAGTAAATCATGGGTATCCCACCTAAGTGATTATACATGTTCATGAATGAAGAACATGATGAAATCAAGTTTGACGAAATTAAAGGTAATGTCCTTTTCAATCGGCCACCGAAGCGAGAGAATGTCCAAATCAACTAGGGTTTAAGGAGCACATGACATTGAAGTTCTGCAATAATTTGCTATGGCATCATTGACAAGTGATAGTTATGGTGATTATTAAACAGTATGGATGCATCAATTGGCAATATTTCATTTTTTTTTTTTAATTGACTTAGTTAAAATGAGTAGGACATACAAGATCTCCCTAGAAAGATTAAACATCAAAGTTAAAAGAGTTTATTTTTGTAATACAAGGAAAAGATCAATGAGGTCTTCAAATCAAATCCCTCATTAAAGAGATTACATAAATCAATACGCTATCTTTTACATAGAGATGTTTAAGAAAAATCGTAACATAGTCGAATTCTTTGCCCTCCTTATCAAGTGCTTAAATTTAATGAGCGGTGACTAACAAAGGGCCAAGTATAAATAACAAAATCTCTTTCTATTTCCTAATGAAAGCTAACGAAATGTTCCCACTTACTATAATTTCTCACGTTAGAAGATTCAACAAATTCAATGATACTCATCTAACACAAATCATGATCACTACTGAAACATCATTCCCCTTTGCGATGGAAAACACACAAGCGAAGGTTGTTGAAGCTCGAGGTTTACTTGAACACTACCGACAAACTATATTTTGTTATTTCTATCACCTTTTTTGTTCTAACCACATCATCCAAACCAAACATGAGAGGCATAAGTATATTTATCTTTCTGTACTATAGATTGTAGTATGATTCTATTATATAGTAACTATCTACTGAAAAGCAAGAGAAACACTTACTAGTCCCAAAAATGTCTTCCACCACTTCAACTAAAAGATCTGTCATGGCAGAATTCTTGATGAATATCCGTTGTTGTTCAATCTTTTCATCACAGGTAACATGCTTTAAATTTTTCAGGCCTTGAACAGATTTGGGCACCTTCCTCAAACGAGAGCACTCTCTCATGTCTATCTCCTTCAAGACTCCTTAGTTTCCCTATTCCTTCTGGAAGTTCTACCAAACATTCACAGAGAGAAATATCAAGATATTCCAATTGCTTAAGATTGTAGATACATGCCGGAGCTCTTTCAAACTTGGAGAAGAGGTGAGCGATGGAAAGCATGGACAAGTGCATCACAAAAACACGTTTTTATTACTCGAATTTACACTTGTGCATCATTTCACGAGTAAGAAGCAAAAATGCCATTATAGAGTAGGGGAGAACGTTCAAACTCCATTTTCGACCCTGGGGAAGAAAATAAGGGAGAGGTAGAGAAGAAGGATGAACAACTTTTTACAAATGAGCCAAAACTGGCTTTTATCGCTCGAATAGAATGAAGAAAATGAGAAAACGTGGGAAAATCGATTTTAAAACTCCAACCACCAACAAGATCCATTTAATTAGCTTGAAAAATGATGGGTTTCCATGAAAAATCCCATACTTCATCGTACATTGCTTCATAGAGCAAGAAAGAGGCCCATACTTCATTAATTTTGGTGGTTGGGGTCATTTTCTGTAATTTTTTCAAGCCACAGACATTTTCCCATTTTTTCTCCTACAAAAATACACCAAAATTTAAAATTGAAGTGTCCATTATGTAGAGTATTTCAAAAACTTTCCAATGATATAAGGATCGTGAAAATCGAGCTCAGGTGCGAAAGATATGTTGTTACAAGATTTAGGACAAACTGGGCAAAAATAGGGCAAAATTCGAATTAGCGAGGCCAAAACTTTAAATTTTTCCCTTTTGGAAAAATTTCTTGAAAATATTCATAGCCCCACCACTCTAACACACATGTCAGCCTCTGATTGTCACAGAGGTGTGCTTCATTTTCTTCCTTCACGAGCCCACGACCTCAAACTTCGCCTTTTGCACTTTTGGAAAAAATTCCCAAAAATCTCCACGGCCCCGCCGCTCAGGACACGTGGCGCCTTTTGATTGGCGCGGGGCCTAAACCAATTTTTCTTCATTCTCCTTTGTGGGCTTACAGACCAAAATTTTCCTTTAGTTTTTTTGCCCAAAAGGGCTAAGTGCTAAAAAAATTCCCGCGGGTCCGCCTTGGCAAATTTTCCCTCTAAACCCCGTCGAGCCATAACTCAAAAATACAAGGAGTTAGGAGGACTTGTTTACCTTTCTGGAAAGGGGAAGAAAAATCCTATCTTATGAAGCCATTTCCAGAATCTTTGGAGTGCTTCAAATGTGTGCAAATTGAAGTTGAAGCACAAGGAAGGAAAAAATAAAGGCAAGTTAGCCAAAATAAGTAGGGGCTTATTTTGGATAACAATATTATGACTTCGGAGGGTCATCTTCCTGCTAGATGAATGATTAGTGGCCTTTTGAAGCATCCATTAGCCATGAAGTCAAGCCTGATAACCAAATTTGATCTTAACTATGAAAATTTTACCTCCAGTGATTTTGCCCTCTTGAAAAACATCAACAACAACATTTGCGCAATTGTAAGTACACATACATCGTTCTATTGATTGACCAAAACTAACATCTACATTTTTGATTATTTTATTTCCTTTTCATTTGACACTCTATAACAAATATGCACATATTTAAATGCTTTGCAGAGATAGTTGCAGCAACAAAAGACATGGAAACGACCCTCGAGAATAAGGACATTGCCAATGATAATCTTTTCCAAGAGAACCCTCTAAATGGTAATCTCTTTCTAACATTTCTATACTTTATTGTCATCATTCATTTATTATCATGCTCATCCTTTCAATGAAAGCATCCTAATACCCTTCAAATTGCAGCCCAAAACCAGGAACACACCACTCATCCTCGATACTTGACATTTGTGTAGGAAAAGTTGCAACTATCTTTGAAGGTGATGTCTTGAACCAACATTTCCCCTTTAAAAGCTGAAATGCTCCATGCTAATTTGGTTGACAAAAATGGTCAAATGACAATCACTTTGAGCATGAGCAACACATTTTCCACAAATTTGCATCCACTTTGTGGTTGTTGGTTGCGGTTAGCGTGTGGGTTTCACTTTGTCAAAGAAAAAAACAAAGTACGAAACGAGGAGATGCAAAATCTTTGTCTTTCTACAAATGCAACAACCACTATGGAAAACATACCTACAGTTTACAAAACTCAAAAATTGACTCTAGACATGACAATACAAGAGCTTATTGATTCAAATGCAATATTCTTCGTCGGGTCATTTCTTTGCTGCAATTATAACAGGAATCCATCACACCAACAACTTGTTCACCCTCTACGTTAAACACTACGATGCTTTGAAAATGCAAAAGCAATAGTATCAACACTCTCCCTTATTTCATTTACATATTCATTGCACTATATTATTACCTTAAGTTTTAACTAAACATGGTGCTTTCTCCTTTCAGGTACATTTGGGAAACTTTCACGTTTCACTTTATGCCATATAATAAGAGACAATATTGCGGCGGGAACACACCACTATTGCTTTTCAAAAACTTCATCGGATAAGGATTAAAGGGATCACGTGTTGTACATGTAGGCCATTCATCCTTCATCAACCCTTTAAATGATGAACCTACAAAAACATTTTTACAATCTCTCATAAACACAAACATAGAGGCAAGTGCATTGCGATTTTTATTTTTAAGTTATCTTGCTTCAACAATTTGTCGTCCATTTGCCTATTAACGTACATCCCTCTATCATCTCCCTTGTGTAATATGCCTTTGTGGCCATAAATATTTTAAAATGATACATCCCTCTAACAACTTCATCTCTCCTTAAAAATGCATGTAAATCATAGGCATACTTAGCATATGCAACTTCGCAGAACATATACCTTTCTCCTTTCCAAGCCTTACATGTAGAATGTGACCATCTCACGGAACTGATCCGGTGAACTAAAACAAATTTCCCTTTGTGCAACTGCGATACATCAAAACCATACAAGTATAATCACTTTCTCCATTATGGTTTGCAAACAAGAGATGACTCCCTCCACTGCACACTGTGAGAGCCATTACTAGGAAAAGTCTTCCCTTAGCTTTGTCAAACACAATATGAAGAATATCAGCGGGACATCTAAAAGGTTGGATTTCTTCTCTATCAATTCCAGGATCAAGGGTACATTCACTTTGATGGTTGACAACTCAATATCCACAATCAAAGAAATGTAGCTTTCTCCCTTCTCTGGTAAGCATCTCCATTTCCCAGCTCTATTCATTACATTTCAATTTAATTCTTCCTTTCCAATCTAACATACCTGTCATGTTCTTTCAGATTCTGAGCGATTTTACGCCCCATGCAACTACACGAACAAATTTCATGACGAGCCCCCCGTATTACCAGGAACAGTCCATCATTATCCTCTATGTTTTTGGCAATACTAAAAAAAAAAAGCAAACTTGCAAAGGATATCAGTCACAAAGAAAAGAAACAATTGCCTATGTTACACAAAATTTGCAATGACTACATGCATCTCTGTTTCCCACCATGCTAGTTGTTACATATTTTTTGCCTTGATTTTGTTCCAGCCTTTTTGTAATTATGTTATTCTCATAATACTGATACAATGAAATCATAATCCGAAAAAAATATCGGCAACCATTATTCTCTTCTTTTGTCTACTTTAATTACTATTTACTTTATTGGCATTTGTTTACATAATCGATTATTTCCTTTCATCTAGATTGAATCTTGCACTTGTAAATTCTCGGATGCAAGCTGTAACAAAAACACTTGAAGAAGCAAATCTATATAAGGCAATGAATACTTTAATCTTTTTTATTTCTATTGCACCTAGACATCTTTCATTGTATTTCCACAACAATAACATCATAGCAATTTTTATTCTTGTTTGCTTGTTGTACACACATCATGTTCATTGTGTTTGAACAACATGGATTCTCCGGATGAACAACTTTTTACAAATGCGCCAAAAATACCTTTTATCACTCGAACAGAATGAAGAAAATGAGAAAACGCGGGCAAATCGATTTTAAAACTCCAATCACCGACAACATGCGTTTAATTAGCTTGCAAAATGATGGGTTTCCATGAAAAAGCACATACTTCATCGTACATTACTTCGCAGAGCAAGAAAGAGGCCCATACTTCATCAAAATTTAAAATTGAATTATCCATCATGTAGAGGATTTCAACAGATTTCCAATGATATAAGGATCGCGAAAATCCAAGCTCGGGTGCGAAAGATATGCCCTTCTGAAAATTTAGGGCAAATAGGGCAAAATTCAGGTCGACGGGCCAAAACTTTAAATTTTTGCCTTTTGGAAAATTTTCCCAAAAATCTTTGCGGCTCCGTCATTCTGACACACGTGTCAGCCTCTGATTGGCGTGGAGGTGTGCTTCATTTTCTTCCTTCACAGGTCAGCGACCTCAAACTTCACCTTTTGGAAAAATTTCCAAAAAAACTCCGCGGCCCCACTGTTCTGAGACACATGGCATCGCCTTGATTACTACGGGTCTCAAAATCACATTCTGCCCATTTAGCCCATGAGAAATTTTTCCAAGGTTTTCTACGGTGAAATCCCGGCACTAATGTGGACACGTGGCACCTTGTGATTCTTTGGCGGGGGGATGTGGTTCTAATTTTTGCCTTTGCGCTTTTCACCAATTTGGCAACAATTCCAAAATCCTCTCGGCACCCGATCCCACTTGATGAATGGAAACGTGGTGTCTTTTGATTGGCACAGGGCCTTAACCAATTTGTTCTTCATTCTCCTTTGTGGGCTTGCGAACCAAAATTTTCCTTTGAGTTTTTTGCCCAAAAGGGCTAAGTGCCAAAAAAATTCTCGCGGGTGCGCCTTGGCAAATTTTCCCTCCAAACCTCACCGAGCCATAACTCAAAAAATACAAGGAGTTAGGAGGACTTCTTTACCTTTCTAGAAAGGGGAAGAAAAATCCTATCTGATGAAGCCATTTCTAGAATCTTTTGAGTGCTTAAAATGTGTGAAAATTGAAGTTGAAGCACAAGGAAGGAAAGAATGAAGGAAAGTTAGCCAAAATAAGCAGGGGCTCATTTTGGATAACAATTTTGGTGACTCAGAGGGGTCATCTACTGCTTAGATGAATGATTAGTGGCCTTTTGAAGCATCCATTGGGCATGGAGTCAAGCCTGATAACCAAATTTGATCTGAACTATGAAAATCTGACCTCTGAGCCACTTGGAAACCCACTGAAACTTGGAGTTGATCTTCACCAAAAGCCACTAAATGCACTATGTAAGAGCAACCAAAACAACACCAAACAACTATGTACAAAATTGGAAATCATACATACCCCAAGTGGGATATGTAGAGTGTGCACAAGCACTTCTTCTGCTAAAAGCAAACCTACCTACACTACTCTAACCAAGAGCAAAGGAGCGGGAGAAATAGCTTCCCTTCTTAAAAAATGGCAGCCATACAACTGATTTGGCACTAAACATGGCTGGTTGGATGAGTGAAAAAATAACTACAAGCTGATCTTCCACCCAAATCATCAAGGTGTCAACTGAAAACAAATCAAATACCTCTTTTAGTTTCTCTGCATTTGGATTGAAGAGGCATTGCAGCTGATCCTTGGCACTTTGCATATCATCCTCATGCTTAGAAGCAACCATGACTAGTTTTGGCTTCTCCCTTGGCTCCAATGAACCCAAGTACCTGATTGGGCAAGGTATGGTCCTTTGAATGTGCCCATTGCTCTGATTTTCAACTCCAAAAATGGAGTCCTCTTGCAGATCTTCTTGAATGGATGATGTGGAAGAAGTGGTGAAACTCTTCTACTCTTTCCCTTTTTCCTCCAATGAAAAACATGGAAGATTTAAATCTCCCAAACTTGATTCCAAAGACCTCTTATAAAGTGCAACAAATTGACAACTATTGCACTACAAATATACCCACAAATAGATCACCGATTCTTCGATTGCATTAGATTCTTCCACCTTCTTGAATATCCTCTTCTTCCACACAATACAACTTTATTGCATTGCAATGCCAATGCCCACACACAATTCTATCCATGCAAAGTAAAATTCTACACTTCAAACAATTTGTCCCTTACTGATCCAATTAATCCATCCACTTTCCAACAAACAAATTGCACCCATAAACATAGACCCGATGCATCTGATGCAACAACACAAAAACTAAGAGAGCTTTCATTTTTCACCCTCTTCGAACCATAATTGAATACTAAGAGAGCTTTCAATTTTTGCATAGTACCCATAAAACTAGGAAGAAAGTATTCGCTTGCACAAAAGACTAAAACCAAAATGCTTCTAATGTGCCTAAACAAAATGCACCAATCTCAATAAAAAAAAAACTTGACGGGGGAAGGCTCATGATCCTTAAATAGAGCTTTTACAACCTTGAAAATAATATTATAGTTCATGTAAAGAAAAACAATATACATGTTTAATGATTCAGCCCCACGAAGTGGAATTTATGAGAGGAAGGAAAAGGCATTGCAAGTCCGCACTGGGGCCGATCTTCCATGATTTTTGCCCATGATTGCTCCCTGTGAACTTTTTTGTGTTGGATCGAAATTTGTTGGCAATCTAAACTTGAACAAAAAGTAGTACTAGAATATTAAAATAGTTACTACTTTCCTTTTAAAATTTCATTCCCCTCATTTGCTGCCCACTAATGGAAATAGGTACTCGAGATGTTCAATCAACAATCGGCATTGCTTAGCAAAGGTTAATCCAGCTACCCTTGAATTTCTTTGTAAAACTGGTAGTAACACTTTAATTTGTGAACCTTTTGTTTATTTATTATTGACTATTTAAATGGCTTCATTTACTCACACACAAAAAAAAAAGTAGCCATAACTCCCTACATAAACTGCCCAAGAAGACAAGTCTTCCCAAGTATCTAAAACTATCTACTTCATAAATGCTTCAACTCAGATGAGAATGACTTGCTCATTTACATGATAGTGTGCTAGAAAACAACAGTCTTTCTAGCTAGAATTTCCTTTGCTAGAAATCATACCTTCCTGATTTCATATGGTTTTTGTAGCTATGAAACTCTTTGACTACTTTATGCTCTATAATGTTTTTTTACAGTGTGCTCTTTCTTGTGTATTTCATTGCACTACTTGCTTTATTATATGTACAAGGTTTATTTTCCTGCCTACTTCCGTTTGCAATACTCACTAAATGCATAATGTCTATTGTGTACATTTCAGGTTTGTGACAAAAGAAAAATCAGAGAACGAGGATATTTCATTGTTGCTTGTTTGGATTGCTCATGCTCCATTAGAAAAGGTATAAACATTAGTATTTCTTCTATATTGTGCTCAAGAAACCTTTTTTGTAACAAAAAAGAACAAATCAAACGTAAAAAAACATCCACGACAAGCACACCTGTCGACGTAGAGCAATATACATTATCGAACCACATCACAAAATGCATAGACAATGTGTTGCATAGGTTCGACCTTTTTCGAGACTATGCTTTCAAATACGGAGTGGGCGATTGTTTGTTTGATTCCTTCATCTGTGTTGTTTCATTTCCATACACATCTCTTGAACTTAGAATTGGTATAATTAAGCTCTCTCTATCGACCACCTGTAGCGTTGGCTTCTTTAGAGTTAGAACTAGATCCCAAAGCCTTTTTCTTTTGCACGTGTTCATAGTTGGGAAACATATTTACATCGAATGAAACTATCTGCGGTGTACTACTTTGAAAGCTACTAAACAAGGCCTATGGGGGACATCTTTTGCATAAAATGGCTTTCCAAGTGGCTTGACTTGCCGATATGGGTTTGATGCATGACAAGAGGCACAAATTATCTTCAATTCGGTCGAATAGTTAGATCTTGCCATATTGTATTCTTTTCCATGATTCCAACCCTCTTAGTGGGCATTATGAACCCTTATTCTAGAAAAAATATGTGGAGTGCCTTGAGCCAACAAACAATGCTCATCTATTATCCCTTCAATGTTCTGTAGAAATGCTTTGGAGTGGCTTATCTGATCAAATACAACAACTACGCCTTGTTAGACTACTAATAAGTGACAATATTTATGTTGATAGCCTTTTCACTTCTATTTTCCGCATTCACAACAATGCATTCGACCCTCCTTGCCTGCGCATGTATGCTGCTTAGGATTTTTGTAGTTCTATCCTTCGAGAAGACCATACAACTCTTCGCTTTCTCCATACCTGGCTTGCCCAAAACCCAATAAAAAACATACCGCATATTGCCATGTGGCAAGGCCTTGTAGTGAACATAGCCATGTTCCATGACCACAACAATATAGACGAAGATGACTTTAGCATCCATTGGTTATGCGTACTTTTCGAAATAAATATTCAATTGTGGCATTCACATCCTTTCCAAGTTTTTAAGATTTATTCTAGTGATGCACCGCTTGAAAAAACATACAATCTTATACGATTTTCACTTCCCGAAGGACATTTCCATTATGAACTATTGGCTATGAATACTCACTTTGTGTTCCGATACTCGCTACTGCGTATACATCCAAAAATACAACCACCCAAATGGATACAGAAATTGAAAACATATCTTCACAAACATATGCAAAAAACATTGTACACAATCAGAATGAAAAACCGTTGACATTTTCTCTTCGCTCAATAAAAAAACATATACGAAAATAGACACATCAAACAGCTATAACAGATTCCAATGTTATACATTCCCTATTGCTCAAAGGCCATTCACGTACCAATTTCTTTACTACCAAAACAACTTTCATGTCCACATCACTTGCAGCTGAAACAGATGACGTTTTCTCCACTAAAACACTCAAGCAACAAGCAAACAAGTCTTTGCAAACACAAATGTCAACCAACATAAAACAATGCAATCCAACAATGTCGAAATTGTCTCTGCGAAAGCTAAAGACAACTATACGCAAACATACACAACAAACAACCAACTCTGCGTGATGTATTGCCCGTTTTCATGCCTGAACAAATGACACACCAATCCATACATGCCAAATTTGTAATCAACTCCACTTGAAGCTTAACTTGACATCTTTTACAAATACATCAAAAAAAACATATCTTGACTCACATCAAAGAAAACAATGCCCGAATGCATAAAATTTGTCACCCATGCTCAACAACCTTATTAAAATGCAAGTTGTAAAGATTAGCATGCCCTCGAGGAATCGATTGATTCTAATGCTTCCGAAAGTTGCAATGCTTTCTAACCTTGAAGAAATACTCGTGTCTCATCGCATTGCATTTGATCAATTAAGGTATCAAAGCCATAAACGCCCTCAATACACGTTAAAGGGAGCAATTATAAATGTTCCAACAAATATTGATATAATCCAACAAGCATTGCCAAGATACCCAGAAGAAACAAAAACAATTGTTGTGGCGCTTAAACGTCGTCTTGAATACATAAAAGCATACCATTCGGGAAATGTGCGCCCCATAATCACTATGGCTGCTCTTAAACAATTATGCACAACAACATTATATCTCATGCATGAAATCAAACTAAACCATGACTGGGATCAAACACTTTCTCTGAACCACAAACTTTGAAACGAATAACAATGAAGAACACGAACATATCCCCTCTGAGAACAACTCTTCTAATGATGACATCAATAATGACAATGTGCATGACACACTAATTCATGGTTTCACTGACACCTCAAAATCCACTATCTTAAAGACAAGATCATAAATGTTGCTCCTTTAAAGGGCTTTACACCATTGGGTATTTTTCAAGAAAATTTTTCAGAAGAGATGAATTTCCCAACTTTGTTTTTTGGCCAACCTCGTAATGAAACAACTACAAAAACAATCCCATATAAAAAAATAGCGCAATGGGAGTTAATGCATTCAAATCATAGATTTTCTTATCACATAACCAATATAGTTTTTAAATCAATAAAAATACTAATTGACCAGTGGGTCATTCAATATGGCTCAAAATCAGAAAGGGACAATTAAAAGGTTGAACACTATTTGCAAAAGATGTCAAATACAAACCAAATCTAGAAAAAATCTTGAAATATGATAGCGGGTACATTGATTTCAAAAGAATACGCATTTCCCCGGACTATATGCAACAAACAATGAAAAACCTATTTGCCATGATTCGTCAGCTCGGCCCGCCTACCTTTTTTGCCACATTCTCGAGTGTAGAACATTGTTGGTTGCCACTAACCGAGACCCTCAATAATTTATACACCCGATATCACAATACTATTCCTTTAGAGAAGCCAAGACCTTTAGATTATAATGACTCTAACTTTTTTGTTAAAAACGATCCCGTTACATACACTCGTTACTACAAGCATAGACTTTATGCGTTGAAACAATTGCTTTATGAAGACAAATCCTTCTTTGGAAATATTCAAGATTACTTTTGGGTCATGGAATTCCAAAATAGGGGAAATGCTCATAGCCATTGGCTAATTTGGACAAAAAATGCACTGGTCTTTGGAAACGATGCCAATGACATTGTAGAGTCATACGTTGATGACTACATTACGTGTGATACTAGTTTATTCCCTCAACATATCGCTAAATTGCAATGCCATCACCACATGCAAAGCTGCAAAAAAAACAATCCAAGCATAGATACAATTTCCCCCAACCTCCAATGAAGTGTACAAGAATACTTGAACCTGTAAAAGAGCCAACACAATCTGCTATTGCAGTTGCACATTCCATTTTCTCTATTCTAGAGAGAAAATGATACGATACTTACATTACACATGATATGTTCTTCCAAGAACTAGGCCTCGATGAAATCACCTACATAGAAGTAATATAATCAACAATCAAACAACCAACATTTCTCTTGAAAAGAAAACCATCTCACACATGGAATAATAGCTTTTCCCAAAAATGCCCATGATTTGGAAAACAAATACCGATGTCCAATATGTGTTAAATGATTATGCAACGACAACATATTGCTGCTCCTACATGACTAAAATTGATCGAACAATAACAAAAGCATTCACTAGAATTGGGCGAGAGCATCAAAAATGCATCTCGATGCCATTCAGATGATTCGAAGCCTAGGTAATGCAATGTTGAATACCCACCAAATGTCTTGCACAACAAGCAGTCCACATAGTCCTTTCCATCCCTTTAAACAATACATCACGAAAATGTGTTTTCATAAACACTTCAAATCCCGAAGACCATACATTCATTCTAAAACCTCCAAGTCTACTTCAACAAGAACCAGATGAATCAACGAACATCATGTGCCGATCTGTCATAGATCACTACATAGCACGACCTCATTCTTTGCATTCCATTTGCTTAGCTGATTTTGTTTCCATTCACAATGCTAGTAAAAATAAAAAACCTCGAAACAAGCCACTCATCATCAGGTCTGTCAACTATAGCAAACATCTTGACATAAACAACTATTGTCGTGAAAGGCTTTTGCTTTACATCCCTTTTACAGACAATGAACACACCCTCAAAACAAAATTTGTAACTTGGACAGATGCATATGCGTTTCACGAACACACCATCCATGCCAATGAATCCAAATTCCGCTACGCTACCAACAAAAAATGGGGTGACATGGACACAACAATTCAGGATGTGCAATTGTCTCTCCAATCCTCAGAGAAAATGACAACGATGACTACACATGAACACCTCCCCTTTGAAGACTACGACATAGAGCATGATTTTCCTTTCCATAATCGACAACAACATTCAGACATTGCAAAGAAACAATTTCAACTAGGAAAACACTCGAGCATCCAAGACAACACAACATATTTCAAACAAATGCAACTTCTCAACAAGAAACAACAAGCCATTGTGAAAGACATCTCTTGTAAGAAAAAAAAATACCCATCAATTGCTATCTACTTTTTCTTAACAAGAGGCACCGCCACGAGTAAAACATTTGTTGCAAAATTGATATTTGAAACATTGGCTCGTATTTACGATAGTTCCATGCACAACGACCCCTTGAAAATCAAAGGCTTGATCTTGGCATTCATGGGAAAAGCTACTTACAATGCTGGTGGAATAACACTCCATTTTGCTTTCCTCTTGCCTTTCAATCGATCTGAACTACGCCCGTTGAACAATGAACAATTGGATTCCTTGGCAAAGAACTATGAACAATTACAACTTGCTCTAATAGACGAGATTTCCTTGGTTGGAGGTCAACTTCTATACTTCACAAACCAACGACTTCGTCAAATAAAACACATGCCTGACTTGGTTTGGAGGAATTGACATGATCTTCTGCGGAGACTTCTACCAAGCACAACCATTCAATTGTCTTGTATTTAAAAACCCCAAAATTTGTAGAGAATTGATTAGCTATGACTTATGGAATACACATGTAAAAATATTCAAATTGATTGAAACAATGCATCAAAAAGATGTCTCCGTCTTGAACAGAATTCACATTGGAGAACATTAAGAATCTGATCTTGCATACCTCAATGATACATGTATTCCACCATTTCTAGTTGATGTAACACTGCCATTCCTTTTCTACAAAAACATAGATGTTCTTCAACACAATAACAAAATGCTTGCTCTTGCTCCAGGCAAGAAAATTGTCATCAACTCTATTAATGAACAAGATATGACAGTTGAACAAATGGAAGCCTACTCTAAAACTATAGAATTGCCACAACATATAAAGCTCAAACTTAACATCCTAATTAAAAAAATTTGGCAACTACGACATCCAAGACGGATTGGTCAATGGTTACGAAGGATTTTTCAAAGCATAGACAATGACAAATGGCTTTGATGCCATATGGATAAAATTCAATGATCTCTGTATTGAAAAACAACAAAGATCTAAACACCCACAATTTTCAATAGCGAAACAAAACTTGATTGGATTCCTATTGTTTGTGTAGCTAGACCCTTGTGTAGAACATCGTACAAGACACCGGTTACAATAAGAAAACAATTCCCTGTACAACTTTGTTGTGCACGCACAATACACAGAGCACAAGGCCTCACCCTTGAATGGATTGCTTTCATCCCTCTTGGCGTATCATCACATGGCTTAGCATATACAACTCAGTCACGAGTCAAAACCATTTCCAACCTTTACTTGCTATCCCCGCTTATGAGAAAGAATTTCAGCATTAAACAAACTATTAGTATAGAAGTGGAACGACTCCTAAACGAAGCTAAATGGAATATTCAACATGGCTTGTCCATAGCTGATATTTCTTCCTGTATTATAGTTGCTTCACTAAATACCCGAAGTCTCCATGCTCATAGAGAAGCCATTCTCCATGACCATGAATTAATGCAATCTCACATTCTTTGTTTACAAGAAACTCACATTCCTTGCCCCATTACAATTGACTATCTTAACGGATACCAATGATTTTCTGCACACCATGTACATGGTGTAGCAATTTTCATTGCAAACAATATAGCTTTCCTACAAAAACATTACTTTGAAGCACAAATGTAGATTCGCTAGTCGCAAACATATTCTTGCAACATCAATGCATAACATTGTAAATGTCTACGCTACGCCAAATGCACATCTAGAAAATATCTTCATTGTTCTCGACAATGTCTTCCGTTCCATTGATGTGACCATTTCCAACTACATTTTTGGAGACTTTAACATTGACATGCACAACAAAAATAGAAAAACAATGATGCTTTAAGCATTTATGCAAAAACAATTTCACCTTCTATATTCAACACTCAAGTGTCTTCACTAAAAACATGATCGACCATATATGGTCAAACACGATACAACATGCCTGCAATTCATTTGAAATATTTTCATATTGGACTGACCACCCAACAATTTTTGCCCTCTTGAAAAACACCAACAACAACACTGCGCAATTGTAAGTGCACATACCTCATTCTATTGATTGACCAAAACTAACATCTACTTTGTTGATTCTTTTCTTTCCTTTTCATTTGACACTCTATAACAACTATGCACATATTTCAATGCTTTGCAGATAGTTGCAGCAACAAAGACATGGAACAACCCTCCAAGAACAAGGACATTGCCAGCAATGATCTTTTCCAAGAACCCTCTAAACGGTAATCTCATTCTAACATTTCTATACTTTATTGTCATCATTCATTTATTATCATGCTCATCCTTTCAATGAAAGCATCCTAATACTCTTGACCTACAACCCAAAACCATGTACACACCAACTATCCTTGATACTTGATATTTGTGCAGGAAAAGTTGCAACTGTCTTTGAAGGTGATGTCCTGGTCGTTTATGGACCAGCACATGCAACCAACATTTCCCCTTCAAAAGCTGAAATCCTCCATGCTGATTTGGTTGTCAAAATGGTCAAAAGACTATCACTTTGAACTTGAGAAACACCTTTGTCCACAAATTTGCATCCACCGTAGTTGTTGGCTGCGTTTTCATGTGATTTGGTTTCACATCGAAAAAAAAACAAAGTACGAATGAGGAGATGCAAACTGCTCTCTTTCCACAAATGCAACCACCACTATGGAAAACATACCAACAGTTTGTAAAACTCAAAATTTGACACCAGACATGACACATGACAATACAAGAGCTTTTTGATTCAAATGCAACATTCTCTGTCGGGTCATTTGCTGCAATTGTAATAGGAATCCATCACACCAACAACCTATTCACCCTCTACGTTAAAGACTCTGACGCTGAAAATGCAAAAGCAACGGTATCAACACTCTCCCTTATTTCATTTACATATACATTGCACTATATTATTGCCTTCGATTTAACCAAACATGGTGCTTTCTCCTTTCAGGTACATTTGGGAAACTTTCACATTTCACTATGCCATACAATAAGAGACAGATGTTGCAGCGGGAACACACCACTATTACTTTTCAAAAACTTCATTAGACAAGGATTAAAGGGATCACGTGTTGTACGTGTAGGCCATTCATCCTTCATTGACCTTTAATGATGAACCTACAAAAACATTTTTACAATCTCTCATAAACACAAACATAGAGGCAAGTGCATCGCAATTTTTCTTTTTAAAGTTATTTTGTTTCAACAATTCATCGTCCATCAAATATGCCTATTAACAATACATCCCTCTAACAAATTCATCTCCTTGTGCGAGATCAACTTTGGCGTACTTCGCGTAAATATCATATACCTTTCTCCTTTCCAAGCCTTATGTGTAGAATGTGACCATCTCACGAACTTGATCTAGCTGAATGAAACAAATTTCCCTTTGTGCGACTTACGATACATCAAAACCATACAAGTATAAGCACTTTCTCCACTATAGTTTGCAAACAAGAGATGACTACCTCCATTGCACACTGCAAGAGCCATTACTGGTAAAAGTATTCCCTCATATTTGTCAAACACAATATGAATAATATCAACAGGACATCTCAAAGCTTGTATTTCTTCTCCGTCGATTCCGGATCAAGGGTACATTCACTTTGTGATTGACAACTCAATATCCACAATCAATGAAATGTATCTTTCTCCCTTCTTTGGTAAACATCTCCATTTTCCATCTCTATTCATTAAATTTTAGTTTAATTATTTCTTTCTAGTCTAACATACTCATCATGTTCTTTCATATTCTGGAGCGATTTTGCGTCCCATGCACCTACACGAACAAATTTCATGACGGGTTCCCAGTATTACAGAAACATCCATCATTATCCTCATGTTTTTGGCAATACCAAAAAAAAACCAAAGAGGATCGCGAAAATGCGAGCTCGGTGTGTAAGATATCCCCTTCGAAGATTTAGGGCAAACAGGGCAAAATTAGGGCAAAATTTAGGTTGGTGGGCCAAAACTTTAAATTTTTCCTTTTGGAAAAATTTCCCAAAATCCTATGCAGCCCCCACCACTCCAATACATGTGTCGGCCTCGATTGGTGCAAAGGTGCGCTTCATTTTCTTCCTTCATAGGTCAGTGGCCTCAAACTTCACCTTTTGCCCTTTTGGAAAATTTTCCAAAAAAACTCCACGGCCCCATTGCTTGAGACACATGGCATCACACGATTCTTTGTGGGTCTCAAAATCACATTCTGCCCATTTAGCCCGTAAGGGAAAATTTTTCCAAGGCTTTACGCTAGTGAAATTCCCACCATTGATGTGGACACGTGGCACCCTGTGATTACCGATGGGGATGAGGTTCTAATTTTTACCTTTGTGCTTTTCACCAGTTTGGCAACAATTCCAAAATCCTCTTAGCAACCCAATCCCTGCCGATTAATAGACACATGGCACCTTTTGATTGGTGCAGGGCACATTGTCAAAATTTCACCCCCACAGGTAATTTTGATAACATGCATCGAATATTCAAGTCTAGGAAAATTGATTGATTTGGGGCCAAAAATCATGTTCTTTAGAGTCCCCTCAAATATTTTCTAAGTTCCCTGTCGAGAGGAAAAGAGCAAGCTCTGAGAAAATGCAAAAAGAGGTTGCAGAAGGCAAGTAGGTTGATCCAGGAAAAAATCGTAAAAATTACTAAGTCCTAGTCCTAGGGGCAGTCGGGACATTTGGGACAAAAATGCCCGAACCGGCCGAATCGGCCGAAATGAGTCCCGAGGGTCCAAAGTCAAAAGGGACATCTGGGACAAATGGCGCGAAATGCCCGAACCGGCCGAAAATGAGCACAAAAAGGGCCCCAAATCAAATGGGACATCCGGACAAATGGAGGCGAAATGCACGCGAAGGAGCCGAATCGGCCGAGGACCAATCGAAGGTGCCACGTGTCCTCACAAGAGAAAAGTCAAAAGGTCGAAGGGACGAGTTATCGAGCGCCAACCAAACCAATGAAATGGCGCCACGTGTCCAAGTTTAAGGGCGCACAAGCAATTTCAAAAGGAAAGCCCGCGAAAGACGGAGGAGAGAGAATTGCTCGTCAATCAAAGACGTGCCACGTGTCGTCCGAGATGGCGAAGAGCGGAAAACATTTTAAAATTCGTTTTGATGCATTAGTGCCTAAATCTTCGAGATCGCCATATCTTTTGATCCAGAGCTCGATTTCCATGTTCTTTATATCAACGGAAAGTTGTTGAGATGCTCTACATGATTAAGGATCAATCTCGAGTTTTGGTGCGAGTCTAAAGAGAAAATCAAGAAACAGCTCGACATGTGGTAATGGCGGAGCGACTTTTCAACAACTTTGTTTTAATGCTAATGGGTTGCATTCTTCTTACTGCAGACGGACATAAGTGACATTTTAGCGGCCAAATTAATACAAATGGGTCGCATTCTCCTCCAAAATCGGTCAAATATAGCAGGGTATGGGTTGGTAAGGTATCCTATGCCATTTTAATGCGTTGGTATTCAATGAGGAATGGGCTTACACGCTTTCCCACGTTTACGTCCCCAGGCTCGACCCATGCGCAATGTAAAAGCGATTTGGCTCATTTTAAAAGGGGGTTATTCATTCTTTCTTCTCGGCCCTCCCTTCTTTTCTTCTCTAGGGTTGAAAATGGAGTTCGAACCTCCTCCCTTTCTCTGTAATGGCGTTCCTGCCTTTTACCATTAATGGAATGATGTTCTGTGCAAACCTGCTGAAGCAACAAAACGTGTTCTGTGATGCATCTGTCCATCCTCTCTCATTTTTGCTTGTCCTCTTCTTGCCTCTCTTCATTGCAGGTGTCTGTGCATGTTTGAATGTTCATTGCAGGTCTGGAGCTGTGTTCATGGAGTTTTGGGACATTTTCTGTGTGAAATCTATCCTTGGGTTTGTGATGCTTTTGTCCATCCTTCCCAATGGCTCACCTCTCTTTGTCCCATGGCAGTTTTGATAGATGTCCAACATTCTCCTTCTCTGGTGTATCACCGTTTTAGTGTAGGCTTTTGCTATTTTTTCCTTTCTCTCTCTCTCTCTCTCTCTGTCTCCTTGGCATGGTTAGATTAGGATTAGATTAGCTTGCACTGTGCACCGGAATAGCTTGTGGCGAGTAGTTTAGGAGCGGAAACCGACCTTCTCTGGAGATTCCTCTCTCGGTTTTACAAGTCCCACGCTTGGAGAGAGTTTCCATGTTGTGCAATCAATCACACTGGGATGCCCGAACATCAACCTAGAAGCCTGATGTGCATCCGGGGTCTTTGTGATTTTGCATCAGCAGGTTTTGGCACACCCGGTGGGACCTTAGAGGTCTTTCACTTCATCTTTTGCAGGTTGATGTGTTCCTGTGAAGATTTCAGCCTTTGGAGGCACTTGCAAACACATCTGGCGACTCCATCTGGTCAACAACCATCTCTGAAGTTGCAGACCTTCCTTTCCATTCATTTCCATCCATTTTTCATTCATCCTTCTTTCCATCCCTTTCATTCTTTTCCATTCCATGAAGTTGTGCAACCATGACTTCATTTCCATCATGGAACTCACATTTACAACAACAGCAGTATTTTCCACTTCCAACATGTTTTACAAATCCTCCAGATCAGCATGCATACTCATATGAACAGCAGTGCCAAATTCAGTTTGGCAATGAAGCTTCCCAAGAGCAAGAGTATGCATACAATGAAGACCATCAGATCCAAGATGCTGGTCTGTTGGAGAAAATCCAAAAGATGGAGGTGGGGATGGTGCAGTCCAGGGCTCAAGCACAAATGAAAGCTTTTGGAATCGGTTATGGAGCACCCTGTCCATGGGTGGGACCTTTTCCAAGGCACTACAGCCCTCAGGAGAAGCTGGACTTCATGATAAAGATGCTGCCCCAACTTGCACAATGGACAGCAGAGATAGAGGCCTACAGACTTGTTGTTGAACAACCTTGTCAATGGGTAAGTTCTACACCATCATCTGGTTTTTCTCTTTCCATTACTCAAGCAGCACCATCTCATTTAAACTCCCCATCTGCTGTCCCATGTGTTGAATCCATCCCTCCATCCCCTAGTCTTCCACCCCATCTCGATTCTTCTTTCCTTTTCCCTTCCAAACAGTCATCCCCTCCACAAGAGCTAACAGAAATACCCCCTCCTCCAAAGAAACAAGAGGTTTCACCTCCTCCACCACCACAAAAAAA
This sequence comes from Taxus wallichiana var. yunnanensis, assembly GCA_018340775.1. NCBI lineage: Eukaryota > Viridiplantae > Streptophyta > Pinopsida > Cupressales > Taxaceae > Taxus > Taxus wallichiana. Next base: position 902,624,334 of record CM031235.1, on the reverse strand, counting down.
TGTCAAATCAGTTGAGTTTCAACCCATCCCTCCTCTTGCATTCCCAAATCCATGTTGGGAGGATGAAAATCAGAATGCCAGTCAAGGAAAACAACAGCAAAAAGAGAGTGCCAACAAAGATGAAGAAATTCAAAATCTGAAGAGTTGGGCTCTTAGATTTGGGATGACAAAGATCCCCTTGATGGTTAAGCCTACAGAAGAGGCTAGGGTTGGAGAACAAATGGTGGTGAGGACTGATTTTGTTGGAGAAGAAGATCTTGCAGTCCCAACTTGTCCTCTAGAGCAACAAATTGAAGAGTTTGACTTGACAAACTTCATGCTGGAGGAGGAGTTCAATCAAGAGCAAGATTGTCTTCAAACATTGGAGGAAGGAGAAGCTGCTCCAGATCCAAAAGAAGAGGAGCACATTCTAGCTGTGGAGGAGAAAAGTGCAGATCCAAGGGCTTTGAGCACAAAGCAGGCTACAGGAGAACCTTCAGTTCTTCTTTCCACTTCATCTCTCTCAAGTTCTAGTACTGAAAAGGAGTTTGATCTCTCAAACTCAATATTGGAGAGTGAAGGAAACCATGGTGGTCAAGTTGCAGATCAAGAGGAAACCATGGAGGAAGTTGAAAACGAACAACGGGACAACAATGAGGTAGTTTACCTGTCAGATTTGGAGGACTGTTTTGATGGAGAAGAGCCGGTTGAGCTTTCACCTTTCTCTCTTTCATCATCCACATTCCAAACACCAGAGCCTGCTGCCATGAAGGAGAGCTTTCATTTGCAGCAGCCTGCATCCTATAGCAGCCCTTTGGAGTCAAAATTGGAAGATTTAAATCTTCCATGTTCTTCATCGGAGGAAGAGAAAGGACAGAAGAATTTCACCATTTCTTCCACATCATCCATTCAAGAGGGTCTACAAGAAGACTCCATTCTCGGAGTTGAAAATCACAGCAATGGGCATATCAAACGGATCAGACCTTGCCCAATCAGGTATTTGGCTTCATTGGAGCCAAAGGAGAAGCCACAACCAGTCATGCTTGCTTCTGAGCATGAGGATGAGCTAAAAGTACCAGGATCAGGCGCCATACCTCTCGATCCAAATGCGAGCAACTAAAAGAGGTATTGGATTTATTTTCATTGATACCTTGATGATTTGGATAGAAGACCAGCTTCTTGTTGATTTTCCATCCATCCAAACAGCCATGATCAGTGCCAAATCAGTTGCATGGCTGCCAATTTTGAAGAAAGGGAGCTATTTTGCACAACCAGTTGCAGGGTTTGTTTAGCTTGCCTTTGCTTCCAGTTAAAGTAGAGTAGTTAGGTTTGCTTTCAGCAGAAGAAGTGCTTGTGCACACTCTGCATGTTCCATTTGGGGCATGTATGATTTTCATTTGTACATAGTTTTGGTGTTGCTGGTTTTGCTCTTGCAGTTCATTTCGATGGCATCTTGGTGAAGACACTCCAGTTGATGGGTTTCCAAGTGGCTCGGAGGGAGGTTTTCAAAGTTCGGATCGGTTGCGGGTTGCGAACTCATGACTCCATGCCCAATGGATGCTTCAGCTTACGATCATTCATCTAGCGGTGATGACCCATTGAGTCATGCTAAACTGTTGTCAAAATTTCACCCCACAGGTAATTTTGATAACATGCATCGAATATTCAAGTCCCGGGAAAATTGATTGATTTGGGGCCAAAAATCATGTTCTTAGAGTCCCCTCAAATATTTTCTAAGTTCCCACACGAGAGGAAAAGAGCAAGCTCGAGAAAATGCAAAAAGAGGTTACTGAGAGGCAAGTAGGTTGATCCAGGAAAAAATCGTAAAAATTACTAAGTCCTAGTCCTAGGGCGGTCGGGACATTTGGGACAAAAATGCCCGAACCGCCACTGAATCGGCCGAAATGATTCCCGAGGGTCCAAAGTCAAAAGGGACATTTGGGACAAATGGATGAAAATGCCCGAACCGGCCGAAATGAGCACAAAGGGCCCCAAATCAAATGGGACATCCGGACAAATGGAGGCGAAGTACGCGAAGGGAGCCGAATCAGCCGAGGACCAATCGGAAGGTGCCACGTGTCCTCACAAGAGAAAAGTCAAAAGGTCAAAGGGACGAGTTATTGAGCGGCCGAACCGGCAGACCAATGAAATGGCGCCACGTGTCCAAGTTTAAGGGCCCTGACAAGCAATTTCAAAAGGAAAGCTCGCGAAAGACGAAGGAGAGAGAATTTCTCATCCAATCAAACGTGCCACGTGTCGTCCCGGATGGTGAAGAGCGGAAAACATTTTAAAATTCGTTTTGATCATTCCGTGCCCTAAATCTTCGGATCGCCATATCTTTTGATCCAGAGCTCGATTTCCATGTTCTTTATATCAACGGAAAGTTGTTGAGATGCTCTACATGATTCTGGGATCAATCTCGAGTTTTGGTGTAGTCTGAAGAGAGAAAATCAAGAAACGGCTCTGACGTGTGGTAATGGCCAGAAGCGACTTTTCAACAACCCGTTTTAATGCTAATGGGTTGCATTCTTCTTCTGCACGGACAGAAGTGACATTTTAGCGGCCAAATTAATACAAATGGGTCGCATTCTCCTCCAAAATCGGTCAAATATAGCAGGGTATGGGTTGGTAAGGTATCCTATGCCATTTTAATGCGTTGGTATTCAATGAGGAATGGGCTTACACGCTTTCCCACGTTTCTGTCCCCTGGGCTCGACCCATGCAATGTAAAAGCCAGATTTGGCTCATTTTAAAAGGGGGTTGTTCATTCTTTCTGCTCGGCCCTCCCTTCTTTTCTTCTCTAGGGTTGAAAATGGAGTTCGAACCTCCTCCCTTTCTCTGTAATGGCGTTCCTGCCTTTTACCATTAATGGAATGATGTTCTGCAAACCTGCGGAGCAACAAAACGTGTTACTCAGTGATGCATCTATCCATCCTCTCTCATTTTTGCTTGTCCTCTTCTTGCCTCTCTTCATTGCGGGTGTCATGCATGTTTGAATGTTCATTGCAGTGCCTGGAGCTGTGTTCATGGAGTTTTGGGACATTTTCTTCGTGTGAAATCTATCCTTGGGTTTGTGATGCTTTTGTCCATCCTTCCCATGGTTCACCTCTCTTTGTCCCATGGCGCTTTTGATAGATGTCCAACATTCTCCTTCTCTCGGTGTATCACCGTTTTAGTGTAGGCTTTTGCTGTTTTTCCTTTCTCTCTCTCTCTCTCTGTCTCCTTGGCATGGTTAGACTAGGATTAGATTAGCTTGCTGCACCGGGAATAGCTTGTGGCGGTAGTTTAGGAGCGGAACCACCCTTCTCTGGAGATTCCTCTCTCGCCTTTTACAAGTCCCACGCTTGGAGAGAGGTTTCCATGTTGTGCAATCACACTTGGATGCTGAACATCAACCTAGAAGCTGATGTGCGTCTGGGGTGCTTTGTGATTTTGCATCAACAGGGCCTTAACCAATTTTTTCTTCATTCTCCTTTATGGGCTTGCGGGCTGAAATTTTCCTTTGAGTTTTTTGCCCAAAAGGGCTAAGTGCCAAAAATTTTCTCGCGGGTCTGCCTTGGCAAATTTTCCCTCCAAACCCTGTCGAGCCATAACTCAAAAAATACAAGGAGTTAGGAGGACTTCTTTACCTTTCTGGAAAGGGGAAGAAAAATCTTATCTTATGAAGCCATTTCTAGAATATTTTGAGTGCTTCAAATGTGTTCAAATTGAAGTTTAAGCACAAGGAAGGAAAGAATCAAGGTAAATTAGCCCAAATAAGCGAGGGGCTCATTTTGGATAACAAATTTGGCGACTCGGAGGGGTCATCTGCCTGCTTTAGATGAATGATTAATGGCCTCTTGAAGCATCCATTGGGCATGGAGTCAAGCCTGATAACCAACTTTGATCTGAACTATGAAAATATGACCTCTGAGCCACTTGGAAACCCACTGAAACTTGGAGTTGATCTTCACCAAAAGCCACTGAATGCACTATGCAAGAGCAACCAAAACAACACCAAAAAACTATGTACAAAATTGGAAATCATACATACCCCAAGTGGGATATGTAGAGTGTGCACAAGCACTTCTTCCTGAAAGCAAACCTACCTACACTACTCTAACCAAGAGCAAAGGGAGCTCAAACAAATCCTGCGAATTGGCGGGAGAACTAACTTCCCTTCCTCAAAAACGACATCCATACAACTAATTTGCACCGAACATGACTGGTTGAATGAGTGAAAAAACAACTCAAGCTGATCTTCCACCCAAATCATCAAGTTGTCAACTAAAAACAAATCAAATACCTCTTTTAGTTGCTCTGCATTTGGATTGAAGAGGCATTGTAGCTAATCCTTGGCACTTTGCATATCATCCTCATGCTTAGTAGCAACCATGACCGGTCAGGTGGCTTCTCCTTAGCTCCAATGAACCCAAGTACCTGATTGGGCAAGGTATGGTCCTTTGAATGTGCCCATTGCTATGATTTTCAATTCCAAAAATGGAGTCCTCTTACATATCTTCTTGAATGGATGATGTGGAAGAAGTGGTGAAACTCTTCTCCTCTTTCCCTTCTTCCTCCAATGAAGAACATGGAAGATTTAAATCTCCCAAACTTGATTCCAAAGACTCGTTATAAAGTGCAGCAAATTGACAACTCACCGCACTACAAATATACTCACAAATATATTACCAGTTCTTCGATTGCATTAGATTCTTCCAACTTCTTCAATATCCTCTTCTTCCACACAATACAACTTTATTGCATTGCAATGCCAATTCCCAAACACAATTCTATCCATGCAAAGTAAAATTCTACGCTTCAAACAAGTCGTCCCTTGCAATCCAACTAATCCCTCCACTTTCCAACAAACTAATTGCACCCATAAACATAGACCCAACGCATACAACACAACAACACAAAAACTAAGAGAGATTTCGATTTTTCTCCCTCTTCGAACCATAATTGAATACTAAGAGAGCTTTCAATTTTTGCATAGTACCTATAAAACTGGGAAGAAAGTATTCGCTTGCACAAAAGACTAAAACCAAAATGCTTCTAACGTGCCTAGACAAAATGCACCAATCTCAATAAAAAAACATTACCTTCGGCAGGATTTGCCATATCATGGCCTTGTTAATGTAAGTAATCGTGTTTTAGTATTTTTATATAGTTCGGTAATTATAAACTTTTATATTATAAGAAAATAGACTTTGTGCACGTGAAATATGTTATAGAAATGTTGAAGGGGATGCGTTGAAGAAGTTAAATTTGAGGGAGGTAAATATTGGTTGAAGAAGAGGGGCGATGAAGAAGGAGATTGAGGAATGAGAAGTCCAAGAGTGGAAAATGTTAGGGAACCTACGTGAAATCCTCTTTCTTAAGACCAATTATATATAAAATATTGTCATTTGTGTCAATCATTTAAAGGAGAAAAAGGGTGTAATGTGTAGGTCATCAAGACAACATAATTTGGATATATCTTAGAAAGCAAGGCAAGGTTGATGAATACTTCCAAGGGAAACTTGCACATGCTTCAATCCTAAACTCTACATATGTTAGATATGGAAACTCTACATTTAACATTCTTTGTCTCTAATTTCATGCACATTTGTGATTAGAGTTTCTTTGTAGTGATTAGGGTTTCCCCTCATCGAGTAGTCTTTATGACAGGTGTCCATCAATGACTACGGGCACAAAACCTCAACCTCTCATTTCCCTAATATGTGTTAGGCACAATTACTTAGACTCACACTTGGAAACACCTATTAGCGTAATTAATGTTTGAGGCATTGGAAAAATAGGAAATTTATTTTTTACGCATTTTGGTCCTTAGTTGATCCTCTAGCTCATCTAAGGTTATAAAATGTCAATTTAAAGATTATAATTTGATCAATTAGTGTTCTATTAATAGGCCAACAAATTTGAAATCATTGAATGTGTTGAATGCATGGATGTCAATCAAGGACAATTGGAAGAGTCATTAACTTTTGTATGTTGAGGCATGGGAACATGTGTAGCCTACATCATCTAGTTGTTTTGAGAGTTGACAAATGTAATGTTTAACCGTCACATGTGAATAAAAACAATGGGAAGTTGAGGAAGATATAAACTTGGGTGATCATGTTAGTGGTGCAAAGAGATGCCAGATGTGAGCAAGTATGAATCACATGACTCAATACGAGATTTATGATGTAATATATGTCAAGCGTGGATAAACCTTAATGTAAAGACAGGTGCATGTTGATCCCAAAACTAAATGCAAATCCAATACAAATCAAAGTCAAGGGATCAAGTCGAGCTTGGTGAAAGTACATTATTCAATGTTGGCATGAAGCTAAGTGAATCACAAGGAGAGATGAGGTATTCATTTTACTTGAGGTATGAGAAGGAGAACAAGTTAGGAAAGATAACAAAAGGTGCATTCCAAGGTGTAAATATGGAACTCTTCAATGGGACCTCCTATCCAAAATGACAAGCTCTCTAAAATCATTCATGACAATGATATGGTTATAAGGGAATGACCAAATAATCCAAAGCCATCGATATGTGTGCATTGTTAGAATTTGTTTGCATTGGTCTAGTTTGGAAAAAAGGTTATCAACGTAATTACTTATTAACATTACAAATCCAACAATTGACATTGTGTGGTATTATGTGTGGATAATTCAAAGTTGGTCTTTCTTTTTGTGTGTGTATAAGTGATGGTGTATCATTTTACACTCCAAAGGATTTGTGATTTGTGGGTTTGTTTCTATCATTTTATGGCGGGCGATAGGTTATGGATCAAAATATTTACACCTAGGCTCTTTCCACCCCCAATGACAAAATGTAACATGAGCCAAACTAGTCAAAAATAATATTGAGCTTAAGAATAACATTGCACCCCATTTATTTTAAGCCATATGGAGGGGTCACTTAGTCAACACTATTAGCATGTTTGTTAGTTTTGCAACACCAATAAACGACCATTACACAAATAAAAGAATTGGAAATTCTTTAGAAATTATGGGGAAAATGGGCTTTGTTATTTTTATTATAGTGTTTACGGCATCAAGATATTTGATTGGATGACATTTTATTTGTTAGCTAAGACAAAGACATGAATGGAAAATTGGAAAGAAAAATGTGGGAATTAAATATTTGGATGTCCCACGCCTATTTCATGACTTATATTGTTCATGCCCAAATAATATATGTTCCACTTTATTGTCTCAATCTTGTTCACATTATTCACATGACTGTAATTTGCACTTAAATGGGCCAAAATAAAAAATGGGAAGAAGTGTAGGGGAGAGCAGAGACATTCACTTTACATGCATTGTAGAAGAGAACAAGTCAAGTAATATAACAAAAGATACATTTCAAGGTGGAAAGATGAATGTGGTACCTCATAACCTAAATGAGAATATCTCTAAAATCATTCACAACAAGGGTATGGTCATAAGGAAATGATCAAAAACCTAGAGCTACCTAACATGTGTGTGTTTCAAGAATTTACTCGCATTGGTCTAGTTGGGAAAAAATTTATCAACATAATTACTTGTTAACATTACAAATCCAACAACTAGCATAATGTAGTATTTTTGTGGATAATTTATATTTGGCCTTTGTTTTTGTGTATATATAAGTAACGATTATCTGTTTTTTATAGTCTAGAGGATTTGTGAGTATGTTTCTATTATTTTGAGGTAAGGAGTGGGTTGGAGATCAAAAGATTCACACATGGGATCTATCCACCCCCAATGTTGACAAACACATCTAAAAATGTAACATGACTCAACCTAATCAAAAAGCAAGATATCAAGCTTAATAATAATATTGTACCACGTCTATTTTAAGCCATATGGAGGGGTCACTCGGTCGGTGTTGTTAACACGTTTGTTAGTTCTACGGTGCCACAAACAACCCTTACACAATTGAAAGAAATTGAATTTTCAAGAAAATATGGGAGAAATGGGTTTTGTTATTAATTTATTTTTTTATAGCGTAGATATTTTTGATTGGGCGGTGTTTTATTTGTTAGATAAGATGAATGTATGAATGGAAAGTTGAAAAGAAAAAGGTGGGAATTAAATACTTGTGTGTCCCACACTTTCTCCATGACTTAGAATGTTCTTTCCCAAGCAATATTTGATATGCGTGCTCCACTTTATCATCTCAATCTAGCTCACATCATTCATGTGACCACTTTGCACTTAAACTTAACAAAATAAAAAATGGGGAGAAGTGCGAGCGAGAGAGACGAGGCATTCACTCACTACAAGAATTTTAGGTAATATAACACTAAAAAACACTAAAAGTTAGGCATATAACACCAATTTTTGATTCAACAACACTAGTGTTAGTTGTGTGGTAGTTGTTGGATAACACCAAAATTCAACAAAAAATTGGTTATGGCATATAACACTAAATTTGGTGTTACATTTAACACTAAATTTGGTGTTATATATATAGTGTTATATTTTTGGTGACCAATTTGGGTGTAAGATTTTAGTGTTACACAACTAACACCAATGTTGTTGAATCAAAAATTGATGTTTATGCTTGAATTTTAGTGTTTTTGGTGTAATTTTTTTAGTGTTTTTTTTGCGTTAATTATTTTAGTATTTATACGCATTTGATGTTTATGCCTAAATTTTAGTTTTTTTGTGTTAATTATGCGATGTTATACACATTTGTCAATGGAACCAAAGTGAGCTTGTGATTAGTATTATAAAACAATTTGGGCTTAATCTTGTGCCCACAAGTGAGTTCACAAGCATTTTATTAATATCAAAATGAGAAAACAAATTAAAAGGGTGCTTAAATGCCATCAACCTTAACATAGAATGGTACAATAAATGACCAAAAAACATAATTCAATGGATATCCTCTATAAAAGGCCAACTACTAACTAATTACATTATAATAATTCATGTAAGTATCTAAAGCATTTAGGTGATTGACAACCAACATATTCTACTTGAACTCAAACATCATGGCCAACAAATGTGAAGCCTTATACATCAAGAATTAGAAGATTATTTAGTTTCATGATATGTAAAAAAGAGAACATTATCTCAGCTTCATGATATGTAAAAAATACTACCCGAATGAAACATAATAGTTCATAGGTGTATTTAAAAAATACTACCTAAAACCATTTTAAACATCAAAGGCATGTTTAACAATTTTAAACAATTTTTAAGTATTACTTTTATTTTTTATTATTAAGTTACTTTGAAATACAATATCAACTTTATATTTATATTAGGGTAAATTTTACTAGCGAATATTTGTAATTTTAAAATTTGCATTTGGCAATTTTGAGGAGTCGTATAGAGCAATATTTCACTTAAAAATTGGGAAGTAAGTTGCCTTTGTGGGTCAGTCCGCCTAGTGTTTAAAATAAATTTCATACTTATGTGTGTATATCGACGTTGCCTCGAAACACAAATCGGGTATGTTTACTAATATATACTAATAAAAAATCTAAACATCTGCCAAATTCAAATGTCATCAGTCACTTGTATAAAAGAGGCCCAATATTCAACCACATAGTTGAGATGCATGACTACATATTTCAAACACCTAAGCGCATTGTATAGATGCCCCAATAACATACTTCAGATAACTGCCAAAAGTGTCCAGATGCCCAACCACATATCTCGGATGCTCGATTGCAGAGTCTGCAGACGCTTTGACCATATAATCCAAATGCTCGATTGCATATTCCAAGTGCCCATCCGAACAATGTAGATGTATGCCCGATAATCACCACAAGACTCCTCACCCAAGTTCGACCGATAAATTGAAATGTGGTGGGCACAGGCGGGTTAATCATCAAAAAAGAATCTTTTATCTTATTTTAGCCATCCAAAGAGATGCAACCGACATCCAAACCAAATATAGAACCTATGTATTAACTAAATAATTAAGCCTTTTTATTTACTTTCAAATTACAAATTACAATAATAAAAATTTCAAAAACCATTTTTACACGAATCCATTGATAGTGATATTCCACATGAAAGAATTAATCACAATAACTTGTCACCACTTCAAAATATTATTGATGATGACATGCCTCCACTTGAGGAAAATCCTTATTATGTGCCTACATTAGACGACATTCATGATTACGATATGTAACAAGTAGAAGACATGCCTCCACTTGAGGACAATCCTTATTATGTGCCTACATTGGATGGCAATCACATTCATGATTACGATATGCAACAAGTAGAAGACATTTCCTATCATCAAACACCAACTTCAGCTGGAAATTCTACTATCAATTCTTTGAAAAGGAAGAGAATAGACGACATTCCCAATGATGAGATCCACCAAACAAAAGATATTTCTACACATAGTGATCAAACACCTATTTCAGTTGATAATACAACACAAAAATATGTGTGAAGAAAGAGAAGTAGATGGACTATTGGAAGGTCTTTTAAGTTTGACTGGGTAGCTAAGTATCCATTCATTGAACCAATAGATCCAAAAAAGGTAATGATACTCCAAAAATGTAAATGTACAATTTGTAGCTGAACACAAAATGCAACTTAAGATGGACACAATTGAGAAACATTGTGGTAAAATATATGTATTAGTTAAGAAAAAGATGGTCAAATAAAACAAACATAGAGATGAAAAATGCAAAAGAATGCATGCATGTAAGATATGTAGTAGAGTATGAAAATGAATAGAAACAAATACAAAATCTTGTTGAGAAAGGAGGAACAATTATAGCTCAATTAGGAAAAGTTATTCAATCTAATCTATGTGCCAAAAATATAGTTCTCAACTATTTACCACATTCTAAAAAAGGGTAGACCTATTTCTAATTTTCTAGATTATAAAATTTTATTTCAACATAATGGATTCCCTAATATTCCAAATTGCATTGGTCAGACAACAATGCTTAGGAAATGGCAAAATGTCTAGCGATGATTGAGAAGGAGGATTTTATAAAAAAGTAAAAATGCATGATTTATCTCACTATCTATTGATGAGGTCACAATAGTTGACAACACATCATGGGTTTGCATTCATGTTTATACTTTTGAGAACCATCTAAGGCAACCTCATTTATTAGTAGTCCATAAAATGATAGAAAATTGCAATGTCGAGAACCTTTACAAGTTGGTTATTTCAAGTTTGAGGGATATAGCTGGGATGGATGATTATACTATTGCTACTAAGTTGGTGTGCATTGGTACAGATGGTGCATTAGTAATGCAGGGGCACATAAATGGTCTTTGCATTCAACTACAAACCATTATTGCCCCATATATGATTCCAATCCATTGCATGGCTCATAAAATGAATCTTGCATACAAAATAGTTAGCACATTTGAAAGTGTTGCAAAAGTTGAAGAGCTTATCCGTGACTTGCATGCATATATGTCCAGATGAGTCGAAAAGATTTCTAGAGTTCCATAAATTTACAATTGGAGTGATTGATGGTAAAAAGCTTCTAAAAGATGTTGATACAAGGTGGATTTCCATGTATGAACCTGCATGCAAAGTTTTTGAAGAATATCCATCGTTGATGAGGTTTTACGTAGCAATATAATACAAAAGTTGACAAGGAAAAAGATTTTTATACCATTTAACATATTTGGAAACATTACTTACATTAAGTGGTATTCTGCCCATGTTGAAGGAAATCAATTATTTGAGTAAACATGCTTGAGAGAGGTCCACATATATTGTTGATTTCATACGATTTAGAAAATTTGTATGTCAAACTTTATGGAAGATTGTAATGACACTTACCCTACCACTATTATATTTCCACTTTATACATCTATATTACCTTATCATAACACATTAATCTCACCTTCCTATCTACTTGAAGTGTATTCCATCACCCTTCATGTATTCCCTCTCCCTTCACCTTTTTGTTGATTGATTGTAACCAATTTCATACACCCAATTAATAACATATTTGTAGTCACAAAATCACGCACTTTATATTTATATAACGCCTCCAAGTATGTCATTATATGCATGATTCATAAGAAAGAAAACTAAACATTGACAACACTTATTTTGATTTTACATTACTTTATCCTTTCTAAAATCTTGTTATTTGCCTTTCTCAAATGGTCACTTTACTTTTGGACATTGGAAAAAATATGACTCAACTTTGTATTTTCCATTATATCCTCCAAGCATCCTAAACAATACTGCCCATTAGGGACATGAGTGCCAGGCATTATTGTCCCATTTGAGCGCTTCTTTCCTTTGCCCACCTTTTCTCAAGTTTGAAATGCCACATCATTTGTTATCGTTTCTAAAGTCCCTTTTCTCACTTTGGGTCAGCCTTTTTAGTTGTTAATGGTGAAATTTACAAGGGAATCATATATATAAATGAATTACTCATTATTATTTGGTCAGGAAAACTATGGGCTATTACTTACTATCTACTACTTGGGCAAAGAGCAACATTCAAGTCCACTGCATTTGAGCTACATTATTCACTGTATAGGAGGGGCTATTTATGAATTCCATCTCACATTCATCTTGGGGGAAAAGCAATTGTATCTTGCTATCTTAGTGTGATTGGTGCAATGGAACCCTAGCTTCAGGACACAATTCAATCACACACACACACATACACACACTAGAAATACATAGAGTCATAAATATATTATATCGATCGATGAAAATCAAATTTGGGTGATCATTGAGGTCATTCGACTCAAGCACATGCATTATTTATTCTATCTACTTTGGTTGTTTAAGCCTTATGTAGGTAGCTAGGGCTTGTTTTGTAGGTTTAGGTGTCACACAAGAACCCTACAATGAAGTAGATGTGGCAAAGAATGAAAGGAAGAAGAGAAGTTTAGATAATGAAAAGATCAAAAGCGAGTTGTTTCCAAGACACTAGTTCCTAGTTCGAGACACCAAAGACACACAGGCAATCCTATCCTCATGTGGATGGTCCTTTCCAAAGAGGTTTCAAATCCCGCTTTCTAAAAAAGAGTATACACAATTTAGATCCATCCTTCTCAGCCATTTTCCTAGCCCATATCTCTAAATACAAGCTAATTCATTCTTATCTCACTATTGCTTACATTTGTTTATTTTTGTATACAAATAAAATGTAAAATAAGAGAAGAAAATGAACACAATATGTAAACTCGATCCTACATACGTATCTCCTTGCAAACTTGGATGATATTGGCTAAATCTTGGAATGAAGCACCGAGCTTGTTGAATATCTACGATCAATTGGATGTGGATGCTCCAAAAATGTTCCAAATGGAAGTAGATTTTAGCTATGAGAAATGTAAATGAATGATTGAATTGATTGATATATTTGTGATCAAATGGACAATGTAACGATATGTAAAATTGAATGGAAATTCGACACAATAACGATGCAGATTCTTAAGCTTCCAAAGATGAAAAATGGAGAGGAATGAGTGTTTATTTATAGCTGAGGGAAGAGAATCCCATAGATTTGATTTGTGTGATTTTGATTTGAGGTTGACTGAAGCATGATTGGAATGATTTTTTTGAGTTTCCAATTTGATTAGCAAGATAAGTTGTTGATTTGAGCTTGATTGAGTGAGTTGACATATCTTTTGAATAATTCAAAATTTTATTTGAATTAATATTTCATGTCTTTTGTTTTATTCACCCAAAAAGTGATGTGAGTTTTAGCTTGGAGAGAGTTTTTCTTTAATTTGGAAAGCCATGATTCAAGGGATATGTTTTAGTTAACTCAAATCTATGATTTGATTTAATTTAAACTTTCCATCTTGAATATAATTAATGATTTTTAGCCTTAGTCATGATTATATTTGCTTTAGTCAACTTGAGATGTCAACTAGTGAGGTGGAAATGGATAGGTGGAGGATTTATTAATTATTGTGATATTAAATTAGCTAATAGGGTAGGGGATGAATAATAAGGGTGATAGGATTAATTAATTAATCCTAGGAGTGAGGTGCAAGTGTAATAGGGCTTATAGTATGAATATTTAATAATTTGAGACCATGTGTGAGTGATAGGGATGATAGAAGTTTATTTGAGACAATGTTGTAGAATGTCATTAAGGGTCATAAAATAGTAAAATATATCAAAAGTGGTCGTAATAGGTCAGAAATGATCATAATGTGTTGTGAAGTAATTATAGGATGATTTTAGAGGTTTAGAGGATATTTTAGGGTGTCTACATTTTCCCCTCTTTAAAGTGTTATTACAAAGTAATAGTGCTTTAAAGATAGTAGATGCATATAGATCAGTGAACAAATGATGAAGAAGTGTGGTGGACTTCCTGATTTTCCCTAGTGACACATTTAGATGCCCCAGCAGCTCTAGATCGTGTTAAGGAGTGCCCTTTCGAGCGGATGGGTGACACGATAAAGTAATGGATAGACACTTGAGAAGAGGAATAAGAAACTATTGGAGGAGTAATTTAATGATCAATGAATTATGTTGATTTGATATTTTTGTTTTTTTTTATGTTTGAATGAGATGTATGAATGAATCTAATGACGATATGACTAACATTGCTCATAGCTTGAGCTTCCATTCGAGTTTGTATTTTGGAGCAACCTACTTTACTTTTACACAATAGAGTTAGCACCATGATTATTAAAGAACCATGATGATCAACCCATTATGTGCATAAACATACATACACGCAATACACAAAAAAGGTAAAAACAAACCCAATATACACAATATATGTTTGCACTATGGCTATATATGAACCAAGATGGTAAATAAGAAACTTGTAATTGGTCAAACAATTAACTAAGAAAAGTTAAAAAAACAAACCCAAAATACACAGATGGTCACACCATGGCTATAAATTAACCAAGATGACAAGCAATAAAATTTTTCATTGGTCAAACAATGAACTTAAAAAGTAACAATGTAACACAACTATTATAAAAATACTTAACTTTATCCCTAATGTGTTTCACAATGAAGATTGATTGATTTGATTTACCCCTAGCAAGGATGCATGCAAGGGGTAAGATGATTTGTGATTGATTGGGTCATTTCCCCCATGCAAGGATATATGCAAGGGAGTAAATGAGAGCCGATATTTCCCCAAGAAAGGATACATGCAAGGGATTTAGATTAGTTTGTTTTTATTGATTGATATTCGAATCGACACCAGGATAAGAGTCAATGTGTTGATCTTTGGGATTTTTTGTTTATTGTAATTTTTTTAATTTTTGGACTTTAAAAAAAATAAAAATTAATTTTTTATATTTTTGATTGATTTTATATGTTTTAGTAGTTTTGGAAAAAGTTTGCGTTTTGTTTATTTGTTTGATTTCACGATATTGTTGGAATTTTTGGAGACATATTTGGATGTTTAGGGACTTTTTTGAGATTTTTGAATGTTTAGGGATTTTTGAGGTTTTGAATGTTTAGGGATTTTTGAGATTTTTGAATGTTTAGTAGCCAATGAGATACTCTAGGTGATCCAAGACCCATCCAAGCATTCATAAGAACACAAGAGCTCTATGAGACCAAGGGATGAATGAAAATGGATATGAGTGAATATGGATAGTATAAACAAATGGTAAATATATTAACTATGAGAAAACAATGACAAAAAGTGGTTTCAAATTAGTAAGATGGATAAGATGAAGGGGAG
This sequence comes from Taxus wallichiana var. yunnanensis, assembly GCA_018340775.1. NCBI lineage: Eukaryota > Viridiplantae > Streptophyta > Pinopsida > Cupressales > Taxaceae > Taxus > Taxus wallichiana. The sequence goes on along the minus strand of CM031235.1, from coordinate 902,608,757 downwards.
ATTTCCCTCATCAAACAAAGGGTACCCATGGATGATTCAAGAATAAAATATTTTTAAATGAACCACATTCATGGGCTCTTTAATCTCTTGGCCATATTCAGTGGATAGTTTGTATGCGCCATATTCGTATTTTGTAATGATAACATAAGGACCTAACCAATTAGGTTTAAATTTTCCTTGATTTTCCCAATCTTTTGTTGTGTTTTTCTGATTTTATTTTAGCACAAGGATTCAAATATCAAACTATTTGAGCTTTATCCTTTTTTGTAGTGTGGAAAATTCAATTTTGATACACTTTCAAATGGTTTAAGACATTAAACCTCTTTTCATCCAGGAGGTGAAGTTCAACATGTCGATCTTGTCTATATTCATCTTCATTGATCAAATATTTGAGGGATATACAGAGTGATGGGAGCTCAACCTATATGGGTAATATGGCTTCATAGCCACATACAAGTGAAAAGGTGTGGCTCATGTTGGAGTATGGTAAGATGTGTGATAGGCCCAAAGGGTAGGATAGACTTGTGTATGCCAATTATGACCATGTTTATCGACAATATTTTCCAAGATGGATTTGAGTGTTTTATTGGATGCTTCAGCTTGGTTGTTATATTGTGGATAATATGGAGTGGACCAACAAAGGTGGATATGGAAGCATTTAGCTAGCTCTTTAACAGATTTATTTTTAAATTGCATATTGTTATCGGTATAAATGGAGGAAGGGATGCCAAAAAGGACATATGAGATGGTTAAATATGAAATTAGAAATATTAGTACTAGTGACATAAGTGAGAGGTATGACTCTACACATTTGGTAAAATTTTCAATTGTAGTAATAATGAATGTATGACCATCGAAAGATGTGGGCTTGATTTTTCCTATAAGGTTGAGCCCCCATTGGGAGAAAGGCCAAGGTGTGGTGATTGGTTAAAGAGATTGTGAAGGTGCATGAATGATATTTTCGTGTTGTTGGCATGCCAAACATTTCTTGAAAAATTTATAGGCATCGAGACTCCATAGTGGGCCAATAATAACCCACACGTAAAATATTTTTAGTTAAAACCATGCCACTTGTGTGTGCGCCACATATACCAACATGTACCTCAACTAGATTTTGGTGTGCTTCATCTTTATTAACAAAATCTTAGGAGAGTTCCATCATAGAGTCTTTGATATAAGGTTTTAGCAAGGATAGTGTCCCACGAAGCAAATTGTGTTAGGGCTCATTTGTGTTGGGAATTCATATTTTCAAGAAATTTTTTATCATGGATGAAGGTATAGATATCATGATACCAAGGGTTATCAAGAACAACTATTTCACATATCATGGTTGACTCAGGAAAATCATAGGCTAGAATCGAATATGTTCTATGAGAAACTCATTATGTGTTTGATTTAGACTAAACTCAAGAAGAGACCCAATAATCACCATTATATCTCGCTAACTTTTATTTGTATGTGAGGAACTTGTTCAAAAGTGTAAGTTAATTAACCTTTAAAGTTATCAATGATGAGATTATAGGGGACTAAATTATCATCCTTGATTTTATATTCATCGGTGACTTGTTTGATAACCAAGAGGGAATCACCATAGACTGTTAACTCCTTGAGATTTCATGAAATAATGAATTTTAATCCAACTATGAGAGCTTTGTACTCAACAATATTGTTGGTGTAGGGGAAGCCAATGTGAAAATATTTTGGAATGACATTTCCATCCGACGTGAGTAGTAGAATACCATCTCTTGACCATGGATATTACACTAGCCATCAAAAAATAGAGTCCAAGAGGGAATTGCATCAATATACAAGAGTTCCTCATCTAGGAATTCAAAGTGAAGAGGTTCTGATCCTGATAGAGGTGTTGTAGTAAGTTAATATATAAGGATTTTTCCCTTAATAGTTTTTTTTTATTGAAAAACTCTATATCAAATTCACTAAGTAAAACAACCTAGCTAGACATTCTTCTTGTTAGGCCATATCTAGATAGTAGTTTTTTTAGTGGATCTACATTTTTGTTAAGATTAATTTTATGATTGAGAAAATAATGACGTAGCTTGTAAAGGTGAAAGCCACTGCAAAGCATACTTTTTTAACCAGGAATATTTGAGTTCATGGTCAATCAAGGTCCTACTAAGATAATAGATAATATGTTCTTATCCTTGATCATTATGTTGTGTTATTAAATCATTTATTGCATTTTATGTGGTAGAGGTATAGAGAAGCATTAGATTTTTTGGAATAGGTGGCATGAGGAATGAAGGATTTGAGATATATTCTTTCAATTTGGAGAAATATTCTTGGCATTCTTGATTCCATTTAATTTTACATCCTTTTTTAGCAATTGATTGAAGTGATGGCACTTATCTACTAGTTGTGAGATGAAATATATGATGGATTGAATTTTTCCTTGAAGACCTCTTAACTATTTAAGATTATGTGGAGGAGGAATTTCCATGATAGATTTGACCTTTTCAGGGTCAAATTTGATACCTCTCCATGATAGAATGAACCCCAAGAGCTTTCCCGAAGTTACATCAAACACACATTTCTTTAGATTGAGTCTGACCTTGTATTCACACAACCTTTCAAAGATGTGCCTTAAAATTGTTGGATGATCAACTCTTGTTTTTGATTTAGCAAGTATATCATCCACATAATATTCCATAATTTCATGTAGCATGTCATGAAAGATAATTTTCATTGCTCTTTGATAAGTGGCACCTACATTTTTAAGGCCAAAAGGCATGACCTTATAACAAAATGTACCCCATGGGGTAGTAAATTTTGTTTTGGGTTGATATTATTTGAAATTTGTATTTGATTATAACCATAAAATCCATCCATTAGGGAGAGCATTTCATGACCCATCATAGAGTCAACAATCATATCAATATTTGGTAGTGGAAAGTCATCTTTTGGACATGTTTTTTATATCATGAAAATATGTACAAATTTTGATTCCTAGGTTTTTGTGTAAGAATGGTACAATATTTGATATCCACTTTGAATAGTCAATTGGTTTGATAAAACCTACTTCTAAGAGTTTCTGAAGTTCATCTTTGACCAATAATGCAACTTTGGGATGCATTTTTCTTAGTTTTTTTATGGGATTTACATCTAGATAAACCACTAGGTGGTGTACCACAAGGGAAGGATCCAACCATAGCATATCCTTGTATGTCCATGAAAATACATATTGGAACTCAACAAGAAGTGTTATAAATGCTTCTATTTCTGATTATATTAGACTTTCACCAAGTTGTAAGAGTTTAGGGTGCTCACTTGTACCAATATTGATGTTAATGGTGTCTTCTACTAGTATTTTTGATGTGTCTTTTCTTGAAAATATGTTGTAGGATGATGTAGATCATCTATATGATTTGATGGAGATTTCCCTCTCTCTATTGCCTAATAAATTTCTTCATTAGAAGATACGTCCTTTTTCCATTTTTTGTTTCTTAGATAGTGCCTTGGTGAGGTTTTCACTATGTGATATTTTGTTTTTCATTTTGTCATTTTTATATTTTTATATGTTTTTAGGATGGGTACTCAAGTTCTTCACCAAAATAATACATTGCATCTAGGTCAATATCAAATCCCTTCTTGTGATAAAAATGGGTATAAGGTCTTGAGTCCCAAGGAATTCTTTGATGGCCTCATCATTTTGAAAGAGATCCATAGATATGTGATTTAATTGATCTTGATTTATGAGACTAGGATGTATAAGGTCAAATTCAATGGTGTAGATGGAAAGGTATTTGAATAGAATAGTGTTGGTTAAGTCATCAAAGAGGCTATGTGTGGAACTTGTCTCAATTTTTGAGTCAATATCCTCATCACTAGTCGATACATCAAGTAATATAGACATTGTTTCAAATGTTTTGAAACCTAGACCATAACGATAGAGATTTTTTATATACATGATAGGATCAATGATACTTTGTTCATTTTTCTTAGTCTTTTACCTTTCCACTTTGCATGTTCTTCATCATTTTATTTTCTTTAATGTAGTCAAGAGATTTTATCATGAAGTAAACTTATAATCATATAACCAAGAGCCCATAGAACCCTGAATGTGTTCATCCTCTAGATATCTGAATCATTTCTAATGAGTTATACCAAGATTGTAAATGGGAGCCTCTTTGAGGTGGGAAGCATTAGGCTTACCATAACTATGTGGAGATAAAGGTAATTTTCCAATATGGAAAGTATTTTGGAATTCATATTTCAATACCTTTGTCAATGATCTTAAGTTCAGGTGGAGAAGAGGATGTAGAAGGTTGAAGTTTCAAAATGATTTTGGATCAATGTGGTTTTCATCTGTGAATGGAATGATGTAAGCAGCTAAGGATCTATCCATAGAAGAGAAATAATTTGTGAGATTATATCTTCCCTCTATGAGCTTACAATATTCAAATGGTTTAGTATCGTAAGTAGGGTAAACTCTTTACCTTTGTAAGGGAACTTAATGCATTGATGGAAGGTGAAAGGTACGGATTGCATAACATGAATCCATGGATGACCAAGGAGAATGTTATATGAGGTTTCAACATCCACAACATGACAAAAGGTGTCCAATGTTTTGAGGTCTAACCTTTATGGATAATGTGATTGTACCTAAGGATTGTCTTTCACTATTATCATAACCATGAATGGTGATGATGTTAGTTCCTAGACTTTCTTCATTATGACCACGACATCTTAATAATTTTATGGAGTAAATATTCAATGCAGCTCCATTGTCTATAAGTACTCTTTTGATCTTATGATGGGTTATGAATGCTTCAATATACAACAAATTGTTAGTTTGAATATTTGGATTCAAAAGGTCACGAGAAATAAATGAAAGGATTATACTACTAGGTGATAGATTTATGATCAAGGCTTGGAACTGTTGAGTATTGATATTATTAGGAACATGCCTATCATGAAGTGTGTGAGTAAGGATGTCTTGAAATGTAGGTGGTGACTTAAGCATGTCCATGAGGGATATTTGTGTAGGCATCTTCTCTAATTGTTTGGTAATATTATAAGAATATGAGGAACATTGTATTGGATTTTTTGATCGGTGGTAGGTTGGAAATTATTCATTTGAGGCATAGTTGATGTAGAGGGATACTTTGTTGCAAGTAGCCAAACCTTTTGTTTGCATTGTGTTGGAGAAATATTTTTTCAAAAGGGAATATTAGGGGTTTTCACCAATGTTCTAGGACTAGGTCCCTCTACTTAGGAATGGGCAAATTCCATTTATTGAAAAATAGGAAATATTTACACTAATCTAACCATTGTGAGTAATCTTTTGACTGGTGATCACACAAGAATACTCCACTAAACCCATGTGAAAATTGAGGTGAAGGAAAGGTGTGTGTATGAAGAGAGAGAGAGAGAAAGAGAGAAGGGGGTTTACTCAATAAATAGCAAGTGAAGCTTATTGACATAAAACCAAAATATTTCCAAGTTAACAATGAAAAGATACCATGTCAAGGAAAGAGGAACAAAACATAAATAAATTCAATTTAATTTACATAATATTGAACAAGTAACCATATTCATGGAAGAAAATTGAGATGGAGAGGAAAACATAAGATAAGGAGATAGAAGAATTATAGTTTCTTGCTTTAAGTAAGACAATGGGATCTATCAACCAAGAAAATCTAACCCTTTGGAATGGAGAAGCCATTCCAATTTATAGCTTTACAATGTGTCTCTTCATCTACCCCCACATGACCTTTCATAGTCCCACCACTTATGACCTTTCACATTCCTCTAGGAATGAAAAATAAGTCCCTTTCTTATTAATGGAAAAGGGACTTTTTACAATGCAAAATCAAAGGTCACTTAAGTGAATAAGATGAAAAAGTCAAAAGTACATTTCCTAATGGAGAAATAGAAAATAGAGAGAGAGAGAGAAGAAGAAGAGAGAGATCATGTTGAGGAGGAAGAAGAAAAATCCCGATGAAGAAGATCCAGCTCTTGCAGTGCCTTGTGGAAATTCTCTGGGAATGAATTCCTTTCCTTTGACCTCCTTGTTGAACCGTACCACTATGAAGACAACCTTCTCTGACTGCGGAATGCACACATGTTCCAAAACATTGACCCAAGTCTTAAGAATGCCATTGAGTGTTCTACACTATGTGAACCAAATTTTTGGTCTCTTGTGGTATTAGAGATGGAACCTCTAATTTCTATGAGATATTCCAAGGTATCCTCATTGAAGGAAAAGGGTCTCCAACTTCTTTCTGAACCAGTTCTTGAAAGGAACTCAAGATTTCTTCCAAGGATGAATTTTCACTGAGTGAAGGTGATCCAAGCTCTTACACTCTTTTGATAACACTCTTCAAGATTTATGATGCATGTTCCCTTATGAGCTCAAGCTCTAAAATGGAATCATTCATTAATCATTCATTACATCACATCTAGCACTCATCGTGCATGACCACATAGAAGAATTTTTTTCAAAAATGATACAAATACATTTTGGTTCACCAAGGAGTAGGATTCAAGACAACTCATCTCAAATACCAATGGGAGAATACTATCCCAAAGGGATTTTTCTTTCTCGATCTCCCCCTTAGTCACTTTGATCTTTAAAACAGTGGTTGAGACAAATTTGAGTAGAGAAATAACCTCAGGAAATAAATCATTTCCTTTTTCAACGATCTTCTCCACCCATCTATCATTGGATCTTCCTTGCATGGTGTACCCTTGGGATCTCTTGATCAAATGGGGATCAAAAAAAATGATATGAGAGATCACTTCTGCAAGAGGGAGAGATGATGCATTGGGATCCAAGAATGATTGCACATAAGTAGTCAAGGTTTTGACATGCTCCTCAAGTTGTTCCACAATCTTCTTATTCTCTTCGTTTTACGTGAGTAATTGGGAAACAAACTCTTTGAAAAATTCACATCTCCCTCATGTGTAGCTTTCCCCAAGGAAACCTTTGTCAACACATAGTCATCTAGTGTCATCTCTTCCATAGGTTTATTCACTTTAGGATGTGTAACTTCCACATACTGAGCTCTAGAAGCCTTAGTGAAGAAATGAGAAGTTGTTTGAGATTTCTTGGTTCACTTGGTTTTGATGTAATTTGAGATGGCCTCAAAGTTAGGTGTATGTAGTCACAAAATATTTCACATTAGACATTATTCAACCCAGTTTCATACTACTATTTAGAAGGTTCTCAAGTGACTAAAGTATTAATTAATCCCACCTTTTTGACCACATTATTTTACTTTTATTTTCGTCATTTCCATACATTTATCTATGCATGCCCAATATTTTTCATCATTTCCCACCATTTTAGCCTAACATGGGGCACCCTACCCTATATTGGGGCACCCCGAGGCACCCTAATCTCAAAGCGGGGGTGCCCTGGTCTGTTTTTAACTTTCCCTCCACTTTTTGGGCTCCTTGTGACCATTTTTCATACTTATATTTTTCCTAGTCGGCCTTATCAAGGTTAATTACGAAATTAAAGCTTGAGAACCCTATAAATATAAAGTTATGAAGCCATAATGAGGGTCCTAGCGTCATCTACTACTATCGCGCCATCTAGAGTTGCATCCATTGCATCCACATAGGTCCATACATCAAGGCTAGGAGATCTACATCAACACACACTTCATAAGGGGAGGGATTCTATTCTATTTCATGCACACATGCTACTACATCTTTAAATTTAGCTACTATCTCACTATTTACATTGTATCATTGGCATGAGAGTACCTAGGGAACCATTCTTACACACACCACAAAAACTACATCCGGGTCCGAAATGTAGTGCAACGCTCGGATAAGTCCACTTTGGCAATTGAGGTCATTCTGACCCAATCATTTTACATCTTTATTTTTAAGGTTTTGATATTTCTTCTCCTCTTGCATGTCATCATTTATTTTCCAGGGCATTCCACACGATTCGGGGAACCTAACGTGACAAACAAGGAATATTCTGAGGCATCTTGTGACCCCGTAAAAATTAGATTCGAGCATTTACAAATACCGGGTACCTATTTCTCAAACTAGGGCACCCCGAGTGCTCCAGTACCCTCCAAGGTGCCCCAATACCCTCCGAGGCACCTCATTACGCTCAGTTCCTCCGAAATAGTCTTTTTGGGACCCCTAAGTGATCATTCTTGCTTCTGGAATCCACGATCATACCTGCGACAACTTGTGATAGTTTCCAGCAATCAACTAAGTCATTTCCTTTTAGCTTCCTTGCACACTTAGGGTTTTATTTCATTTAATATATTTATTTCAGTTTATTCCATCTTGGCATTAGTGTAGTTCACATCATTTTAGTGCTCCTATTTAGATTAACTAAGTTAGATTACCATTCACAATATTTACTCTATTTTAGTTAATCGGTGTAATTGTTTGTTACATCATTCTTTATTCTCCTTTGAGTAGCTCACGTACCCATGAGAAAAGATCAATAGGTGTTGACATGAATTCAGACATCTTGGGTGCTTGATATGGAACCACAACATGACCGAGATGAGATGACTCCACTACCTCGAGGAGACATTTGGATTCCTAGGATGATTAGGAGATTGAGATGGGTCAATCTCTCTTAGTTCAAGTTTCTCCATAGGAATTTCTCTGACCTTTGCCTTCTTGTGAAGCTCCATATGGGGAAACATAAATTTCTTGCTATTCTACAATTTTTCTCTTGCATGAAAATTATGAACAAGAGGACCCAGTGGCCACATCAGAGCCCTGTGAGAAGAAGTGAGGGACACTTGCTTTGAAGAAGATAGTGTTTCTCCACTCTCAATGATAGAATCCCTTCTCCATTTGAACCATTATTTTGACCTCTTGATTACTGCCATGGTCCTCTCCTTGATGTCACTAGACTCTCAAATGTTCCATGGAGTGGGAGGAAGAGGAGATGACCACACTTCTTAGATACTCAGGGTCAAATAGGTCAGATCCATCATCAGTCACTCCCTTAAAAACCATTCAAGTTTGAAATATCTCATCTAATCCATTGTCATTCTCATATATTCCTGTCTTCTAACCTCAAAATCATCCACACAATTGGCCCAATAGTCCTCAATTTTTGAAATGTGATTCAATCTTGACAAGAGGAAGGACTCATGATCCTTCCTGAGGTCACAATTGGGCCTAGACACATAGGAATACAAATTGAAGGTTGTGAGGGAGGATTTAATGTTTTTGCATCAACCATATTCTTACATGAATAGATTCCTAATGAAATAGGGAACGATACATGAATAGATTCCTAATGAAATAGGGAATGATGATCTTGTTACATGGATATTTTGGTAGCGATGAGGGAAAAGTTCAAAACCTTTAATCCTAAGAAAAGTGAATGTGGTAAATTTATTGAATTGATTTATGTACCTCTCAATCAACTCAATTTCCTATGATGAGATTCTCTTCTCGGTACTATGCTCAAGGAACCTTATGAAAAACATGATGAATGCATCGTTCACCCTCGATAAATAAGAGATACTCTCTCAGAATGTGAGTGAGGATACTTATCAAATGTGGGTTATTATATGGAAAATTTGGGGCAGAAAGATACCTTCGAAGGTTCTTGTATATGCGAGAGCATACACCAAGATATGAGGTCATTGAGAACTTCTTGGAGGTAGACAAATGTATCAAGTTTCTGTGAATGTTGTTACTTATGATTTTCCCCCAATCAATCATCTGATTTCCTTTTGTGACCACTAGAATGAATTGGGCCATCCAATCATGGAATTCCTTCATGGTTTCTTCTCCCATTACCCTATTTAGTAGGACCATTACATCAAAGTAGGCCTCATGAAATTCACTTTGGGACAATGATTTAGGCATTTGAGAGGGCTTTCTTCCCTATTTGAGCCATTACTCCACTGTCACTCCTTGCAAGTATGTAATTATTCATACCCATTCTGAGAGGTAAATTAATAGTTGATTATAACTATGTTATTGCAAGTGGTAATCTATAAGCATTTTGAAATGCCCTTTAGAGTGAGAACTGACAAAATTGAGTTTTCATCTCAATAAGTGTTCTTGAATTAGGGTCACAATGTTTGACACAGGATAAAACTAGCTTCGTGCTCTAGACTAAAAATGGATGACCACCTACCCGAAATATACCACTTGAGAAAATATTCTCCTCCACAGGTTCTTGAGGTTCATTCAACATCCTTGCTTTGATATTTTCCAGATCCATGTGAGAGACATCACTATCTCCTACATTGGGGTATTTAGTGGATAATGTGGAAATTGGCTCAAATCATGTGTACTTGATCTTCATGGTGACTAGAGATGGTGACATGGGAGTGAGATGGAGTGTGAAAAATTTGAACACAATCTGAGCACTTACTAATTTTAGTAAGTCACAATTGGATGTCTAATTTTAGCAAGTTTTACAATTGTCACTTTTTAACTATTTTGGATTTGAGAGAGAAGATAATGTTACTAAAATCATCGAGTTTCTTGGGCTTAATATTATTAGAAGGTCATCCTAGTAGTGACTTACTATAAATATAAATTGGTCTTCTAGGTTTTAGATTGGAATGAAATTAGTCTCAAAAGTTTCTATTTTGCAATGTGAGGCTTTGCTCCAAATTTCAAAGGATTTCAATCATTGAGTTTGTGTAGATCTGAAAAGGAAAGTTTATTGGCTAAAAATTTCATATGGTTGTAGAAAAACACACAAAGAATCGATGTAAATAATGTTGCATTCTTCTTAAAGGAATTTTGGAGAGGAACCTACAATCGAGTTTCATGGAAAACGGGCATGGGGTTTTGGAGATATGAGTGAAAAGATATTTTTGGGTATGGACGAGTTTGAAGAAATATGGTAGCATAGAAGCGTACTAAAAGAAATCAAGGAGAGAAACTAACATAAATGAGGCTAAAAAGGGTTATGTATTGCATTAAAATTGTTTTACCTCTTTCCAATTAGTTTTCCTCTCATTTGTAAACATGAACTCGTATTAAACCCTAGAAAGCTCAACTCGGGTCGGTAGGGGTTGGAGGTGTGGTTGCACCCTAAGAAATAGGGAAAAAGGGACAAAATACTCCTCATAACCCTACATGATTTTAATATTTTCTAAAAAAATACCCCATTTTCAAATAAATCAACTCTAAATAGATGCACGGTAAAAATACAAACACAATGCACACAAGGTTGATAACGGAGTTTGACAATAGCCTATGTCTCCGGGTTCGTAATCGAACCGATATATTACCTACTTTAATAACTACAATCTCAATACAAAATTACAATCCAAGTAGATAATACTGAATACAAAATGGAACGAGAACCTGAACACCGAGTAGCTACCTTGACTTATAAGTAGATTCAATTGATTATTCTCCTTCAGAACAAAGTCTTACGATATATCGATTGGTCATACAGATAACACCCCACGTCGATTCTCCAGACTGTAATTTTGAAGTGTGGCTCAAATGGCCTATTGGGTAGTTTTGACTAACTCCCAATTTACAATTTGCCTATTATAAATAGGTCTTAGCTCCCACAAAATTAGTGCCTAATTAATAGGACTTAATTCAACAAATTGCCTTTTTAATATAAGGCTTTACAAAGCTTTCACAATTCTCCTTATGCCTCTCGAATGGCTTGGAAGCTTATAACTTTCATTGCATTGTTGTGTGTTTGTGGAGAGGGGTCGAGTCCTTTTTATATTATTAAGGGCCCCAAAATATTTGGTTAAATGGCTTATCGCCATTATAATAATCAACTTGGCGAGTTGGCCGAGAGTTAGTTGGAGCATCTGGTTTAGAGGGGATAGGTAGTGGGTTCGAAACCCCGCCCACGCTATTTTGGCTTAGCCATTGAATGAGCCGATCAAGCTCCCCAGGTGTCACCATGTGAGAACCCCGACCACCACATCATCGACCCCTACGTTGATAACCTCTGCGGCCCATCCACATCACCGACATCAACCCATCCATGTCCACCTCGAGTCGATCCCTTTACCTCCACTACGACCCCTTCAATCAGGTCCATGTCGCCCTAACATTAAAAAGAATGATAACCAGATCATGCCAAGCCAAGAACACGATGCTAATCAAATATCATGATCAATAAGATGAAAGTAATTTACCGAATAACTTTACATAAACCTTTGCAAACAAATGAGCAAAGAATATCATATATTATTATGGAACTCAAGGAAATACAATGAGAATGGGCCTTGTTTATATAGGTAAGGAATAACAATCTAAGAACCAGTCAAGGTCGTAGATCAAGCCATAAATCATGCAAAGAATTAGTCATCAAAGAACTAGTCAAGTCCATAGATTTATGAGAGAACTAGACATCAAGGATCTAGTCAATACCATATATCTAGGAAAGAACTATACCTAACAACTAGATAATATCTCCTAATATCTAAATAAATAAAAGAAATATCCACACACATAAGTGGGTGAGGATAAATACAATAAAGGTAAATAATGTACATAGGTGAACATAAGCTAAGGTAAATACCTACTCTAACTAACATAGTCTGATGTTCATCAATAGGTCTGCCAAGTTATTCGACCAATCTTTTGTCGAGGCGAGGTGATCTAGTTTATCCCATATCAATTAGGGAGTGGACGAGATAGGGATTAAAATATCCTTCGCCAAATATACCATGTGTTGTTTAGGCCACGTGATCATGAATTTTACCAGCTAATGCAATATGTATAGCTTGCTGAGCTAAATGGTCAACTCGGCCGTGAATAACTTGAACTCATCCCTTAAACTTAATCCATAGCTCGATCGAGCTAAGAATATCCAACTCGTCCAATGTAGCAATATATCTCAGTCAACTTGGTTGACTAGTTGATAGAAGTGGTGGCAGGCCATGTGGTGGCCTGAGGACCGACCACGTGGTAAAAATTTTTGTGATCATTGATGAAGAATCATGATCTCAAGACCGGAGGCCCGAAACTTTGACCCATGCTTATCACTTTTGTACGATCTTATTTTTCACCACTTGTTCTCTGAAATGTCCTCCGGATCTCACTGGAGATTTTATCACCCTTTCCTAAATTTGAATACTCTATTGTCACATCAAGTACTCTACCGCAACGGACTCTTTGGTCCTGCTATACTACATTCTTCTCACTTTGACAACTTGGTCCCAATCCTGGATCTTTGGGTTATGGTCCCACCATGCTTCTTCCTTTGTCTTGATTGCCACATCTTCCCTCTAGGGTCTTACACTTTGACAATCCTTGATGCTTGTATTGCCACATTTTCCTACTAAGGTCTTTCTTTTCAGAAACACATGAGGAATATATTGCTACATCTTCCCTCTGGGGTCTTACACTTCAACAACATATAGTCTATATGGAAGTAGATATTGCCATATATGCCCTCTGGCGTCTTACACTTCGACAACAACTAGAAAAATGTCTGCTACATCTTCCCTTCGATTTCTTACACTTCATAAATACTTAAACATCACCACATCTACCCTCTAAGGGTCTTACACTTCAGAAGATGTGACATCCATGATGATCTCTTACCATTATATTGCATCCACAATGACTCTACACGAATGACAATCCGAGCTAATCTCTCATGAGCTAAATTATGATGACTTCAACCCCACTACACAGCTACTACCTCTACATGGTATGAAGCCTCTTATTGATGAAAACCACCAAGTACCACTCTATTGCACGTCCATAATGGGCCTCTTCAAAAATGAAGATCTAACTCGATGTGAGATGTCAATTGTGATCATATACCATTCTGCTACATGGTCACAATGCTTCTACATAGAACAACGATCCGGTGACACCAAATGAGCTCAAATGTTTACACAATGGGTGAAAAATATCCAAGCTAAATATGAGTTAAATCATGTATCCAAGTTGTAACAAGCACTCAAAAGCTGATTAGGAGATATGATTGGAGTATTAATCAAATCATCCCAAGTACGAAAACCTACTAAGTATAGTAAATATGTCTCTCATAATTTCTCACAAAATCTGAACTCCAAATAAATATTGCATACTATTCAACAATCAGAGTTATGCAATATATAATTAAAAATTGTTGACTTACCCATTTTAAAGGACTTTTATTTTCGTATTACCGATCATACGTTGAATTGTTAACTAGTGGTGGATTAAGAACTTCCTTTACCTTTCTGCAACAAGTCCATATTCCATCTTTGACTTTCCATTACTTTGATGGCAAGATGGATGAAGTTTCAACAAGTATCCACTCAATGCCCATTCCTTTAACATTGAGCACAAAAATTTCTCTTAATCTCCTTCTTCCGGGATGATGAAATCTTATTGCCATTTCTCACCTCTACACGATGAGATTTGTCTTTCGATTTTTATATTCTTGACAAATGACATCAACTTCTTCATCAGTGTCCTTCTCTTCCAACATCTGGCCACATAATGGTTATGTAATCCAAAAAAGTACATGGAAAGGCATTCCACATTTTCTGAAAATCATAGCCATACTTCTTAAGCTAAAAAAGTGGATCAAAAGTTTTATTGTGCTTATGATTATGGTAAGAAACTAGAGGCAAAATCTCATTACCTCTTCGTTGTGTTTTCTTACCACATCCATCATGTGATGAGGAAGCACTATTTTCCTGCTCATAATCTTCCTACAGGACTAGTGGGGTATTCACTTTACTTTTAGAAGCTTGTCTCCCGTCAGCATGTTTGGAGCAATCTCAAATATCCATATCTTAACTTTCAGTGTGAATAACTTGAGCTTGTCCCGAGCTTACTCCATATCTTGGTCCTTAAATCAATCGAGTGAAGCATATCCAACTCGTCTAATGTAGCAATATAGCTAGGTTAACTTGGTTGAATAGTGGATAAAAGTGGTGGCATGATGACCCACCACGTGGCAAAAATAAAATTGATCGGCGACGAAGAATCGTGAGTCAAAGACCGGAGGCCTGAAACTTCAACCCATGCTTATCGCTTTTGTAGGATATTATTTTTGCCACTTTTTCTCGGAATGTCCTCTGGATCAAAAGTGTGACATGGGTGCTTGCTTCATGAGGATGGATCCAAGCTTGTGAGTTGAAAATAATTTTCTAACACCCAGGTTATGATTTTGAGTGACAAAATTATCCAAGTATGGGGAGCACACTTTTGTGTCCCCATGTCCCCTTACTATTGGGACAAAGGGGAAAATGGACATCAAATCTCCAAAAGGCCGCCATAGGCTCATTTCTCATGAAAAGTGGTCGAATACAACTTATGGTGAGTTTATGACATGTTTCTAACACCTTAAGTTGTCACTTAAGTAACGAAACATATTACTCAATGAGGAGGATACTTTGGTGTCCCCTTAAACCAAGGTACAAAGGCAAAGGGATATCGAGCCTCTACAAATTTTCCCAAGCTTCTTGGAATGTGATTTGACAAATATTAGACTTTGTAAAACCCTAATTGTAGAGTCATATCGTAATGATAAGCAATAAAGTACAAATATGACCTAAACAATAAGTTAAAGAAAATATGAAACCCTAGGTGCAAGAGAGAGGGTAGAGGACTTATATGATTTCAAAATTAATCCCAAAGCATGTCGGACTAGAAAAATGCTAAACAAGAGGATGATTTTTTTGCAATCGGACTCAAAAAATTGTAAAATCTGTCAAAATAAGTTGGGTGGGGTGCCTAGATTGGGTAAGGCCAGAGTCTACTTTTGGGCACCTATGACTACAAAAATGGTCGAAATTTTATTTTCTTGTGTCATAAAGTGTTTTTTGACCTTCGTTATTGGTCTCCTGAATGTTGCACTATGCCCACAAAATTTTCCTGTAACCTGTAAAATAAATGATCTCCTGAAAAACCCCAAAACATATCAAATCCTAAAAAGAAAAAAATGCAAAGGGGGAGTTGGACTATCCCTAAAGGTCACTTGATAGAGTCAACTTACTAATAAGCATTGCACTACATCTCGACTCCATGTAGTTCTCTATACGTGCATGTAGAATCATGCCCTAGGAAGCTCTTGTGTAAAATGCATCGAATAGTGAGCAACAACTAGATGTAGCAATGTAGATAAATGTGTGGATGTCAAAATGAAATTCCCCTCCTATGAAGTGTATGTAGAATAATGTAGTCCTTGTCCCTTGAGTGAAGCTAGATGGATGCTTTGATGCTCTTGAAATTCCTTTGGATGCAACCTTAGGTTATAATAATAGATGGTTCAACCTTGGTCCTTTATTATAGTCACATAGATTTGTATTTATATGATTCCATTGTTTGAATTTCATAATTAACATCTAAAAGGCTGACCACTAAGAAAACAAGATGCCTAAAAGATAAAAGAGGCCCAAAATGGGTGAGTAAGATACAAAGAGGTTTAGGGCACCTAGAGGGGACGAGGGCTCTTACGCACCGACAACCTAGCTAGGCGCCGGTGTCTAGAGCCAAGAGAGATAAATTGGTGAAATTAAGACTGGGTAGTAAGGTGTGCAAAATCATAGAGAAAGCAAGAAATAAAGTAAAGATGCCAAAGACATATGTCAATTACTAGTTTTCTCTCTTAGGAATCATATGAATAGTGGTATGTGATTAGGACATAGAAATATACCCAAGTGTGTGATTTAGTGTCTACATTTTCCCCCACTTTATGTTGTTAAGTGAATACTTGATAACATAAAGTAGATAAGAGATGTGTACCTGATAACCATGTAGATCAATGGTGAAAGTGTTCCGAGGAGATAAGAAAAAGCGTGGAGTGATTAAAATGAAATGTGGAAGCTAAGGAAGAGGAAGTGACCCTAAGGGTGAAGTGTATTAGTTATGTCACGTTGTACTTGTTGTCATCACTTGATGTGTTTGATGATGTGATTATTGATTTTCATAAGGACAAAACTTTAAAAAGACGATAAAAAGAGTAGTCAAAGTCATGTATATGTGAAAAATTCAATCCAAGTATGTGAAAATGTGAAAGAGTAGTTTAAGGAACATGTGCACCTGATCCGTGATGAGTGAAAAATGATAGAAAGGATCTTGAAAATTTTGTAGAAGCACAAGTTTTTTGGGTGATCTCACACCAAGAACAAGTTTTTGGGTGATCTCATGCCAAGTGTGAGTTTTTGGGTGATCTCACGACACGACAGAAGAAGTATTGGGGAGAAAGGTCTACTTTCATTCTCCATCCCTAACTGCTTCCCGAGTTTATACACCACTGCAGATGGTGTGATCATGCTTTGTTCCAATTCAATCAAGTTTGATCCAAGTAGAAAATAAAGGTAGAATGTATTTTGATTGTTGGAGGATCAGTGCTGTATTGAGAAAAGTGCTTTGTAGACTATTGTGAACTATGTTGATTTGAGAAACATTTTGTAACTACCCCATGGTCATAAGCACCCAACAAGGGTCAGGGGCACCCAAGCACTCATATTTGTATCTGGGCACTAGCGTCCATGTTGTCTTGAGAACCTAAGTCAAAATTTGGGCCATTTCTATGACTAAATACTTTGTGATGTTCTTTTACTATGCGGGTTTGAATGTGAATGTGTATTGTTGAATGGGGTGACAAATTCACCCAATGTATGCCCCCTCGTTTGGGGTGCATGCAACATCACTAGGAGGATGTGGCCCAAAGGAGGACCAGATGTTGATATGAAAATGATACCCTATGGGGAGGGAATGTGATTGGTAGAAACCAAGGCACAAATAAACAAAATGGCTGGAAATATGTGTTAGTGAAATCAAGACAAATACACATATAGAAGAAAAAGTATAAACTAATAAGCGGGAAGACAATATAGCCCACAAAAAGTAGGTTTCAAAAGTGGGACATCACTCACAATGTCACAAGATAATCAGAGCCAAAGTGTCATAAAGCATACAAACAATGAACAAGAAAGATAGAGCAGAGCCCACAAACAATGGCATACAATGGAGAACAATGGAAAAAGTATCAAGAAAAGTAATGTGACAACCATGGTGGCAAATAGTTCCTATAAGGAAAATGTTGCACATGAAACACTCGTTATCATGCTATAAAGATAAAAAATTATGTCAAAGCATGTATAATCTGATGTAAAATAGTGTGCTAGTAAGGATAGGAAGTATTATAAAATGAAATAATAACACATGTAGTATGTACGAAAGTAGCGCCCCAGAGCCTCGGTGGAACTAGTAAGAGGTACAATGTCAAACATTGATGCTGCATGTAAGGATGTATAAAAATTATGCATTCATAACTAGAAGGAAATTGAACACGCATGTGTATATGATAAATATAATGACATACGAAATATTATCTAACATAGTAAGAAAAGTGTAACATGTGAGTATAAGCAAACAAGAGTAAGTGTAACCAAGATATGCAACATGCTATGAGTGTGAATGGAATGGAATGAAAAGTTATTGTGATAGGAGTAGTGTTTCCCCGAGTGAATGTGTATGAATATGAGATGAGGTTCATTTATAAATGCCCCCAAACAATCAAGAATGAACCATAGAATAAGAGTGTGTCATCGGGAAATGGTTTGATAGTGTGCACTAGAAAGATATGATCAATGAAGCATAAAGTGTATAGAGTGAGTGAGTGTGGTGAGGTTAATTTCAGATTTATACCCTCAACAGTTGAGTATGAATTATGGAACTAGAGTGTATCATAAGGAAGTGTGTTGTGCGAAATTTAGAAAGATGTGTCGTGAATACACTGAGTGTGAAATGTGTCATGTCTATGATGTGAGGTTCATGAATATAGTAAGCCCTCAATAGTCCATTGTGCACTGTAGCACAAGAGTGCACCATTAGGTAATGATGATATAAGTGTATCAAGATGTGCAAGATGTGTTTGAAAGACTAGATAAGAAGCATCGAGTGAAATAGTAGGAATGCAAGACACTTGACAATGCTTAGAAGGGGGAGAATAAGTATGATGCCCCAAGTGTATGATGTGAAAAATAATCAAGTAGATTCATCTAACATATCATGGTCTAAGTCAACTAGAAATGCGTTAAATACCTAGTAAATGATAGTATGTGGTTGATCATATAAGGAGAAATCACGATGTAAGTTTTACATGCCCATTTCATATCTTTGTTAGTGAAAGTTTGTGGTGGACATCCATGTGCATAATAGTATGTGAGATTTGGAGTATATCCAAGAAATGAATCATCACAAAGAGAGATTTTTGCAAAGGCATAGAGAATGTGAGAGTAGCATGAGTAGGATCTAAAGTGCCCCCAATGTAACCAAGCCAAGATAACCCAAGTGTAAGTGGAGAGGTATGAAAATTGTGTGCAAGAAATAGTGGTAAATGAAGCTCATGGAGGCCATAAGCGGTAGTAATGAAGACACATCCATGATAAAGGTGTGGAGAATGAGGCGGTGGATGGAGATTACTAAGCGTGAAACCAAGCCGGGATATGCCATCATACGTGCAAACAATTTCAGATAAAGTAAGATCAAGTGAAATGTGCGGCCAATAAGAGTCATGAATGAGAACAATGCATGCAAACAGAGGAGGTGCTAACATGCAATGTTCTTGTAGAGATGAAGCAGAAGGCATGGTATATAATGCATAAATAGATCCTTTGAGACTAATCATGTCAGTGGTAGGAGTAGGTGACTTTGCGAGTTGATAATTATTGGTGAGATATATATGAGGATTATGGGGATGACCATCATTGTGATAGGGAAGTGGAGTAGGTAGAGAAGTGAGTGGGTCTAGAGTGTAATATTTGAATGGGTCGCAATCAACAAGAACAATATATGCACAACCATCATGTAGGAACTTAATGCAATAATGAACTATAGAAGGTACTACCTGCATAGCATGAAGCCACATTCTACCAAGTAAGAGATTATATTGGAGTTTGGTGTCAATGACAAAGAATACCATAGGGATAGTCTTTGGCCCTACTGTGATAGGTAAAGTGATACATGCCCATGCATGGTTGTGTAGAAGAATCATAGCTACGAATAGAAACAGAGGTTAGAGTGAGATTAGTGGAGGAAAGGCCAAGCTACTGAAGAAATGTAAGATTACAAACATTGAGCTCAGATCCATTATCAACTAGTACCCACATAATGCCTATGTTAAAGATGAAATTGTTAATATAAAGAGGAGGATCATTGTCATAAACAGAAAGAGTGAAAGCTACATCAAATGGGAAAGTAAGGTGCTGAGAAAATGCATCTACAAAAAAC
This sequence comes from Taxus wallichiana var. yunnanensis, assembly GCA_018340775.1. Taxonomy (NCBI): domain Eukaryota; kingdom Viridiplantae; phylum Streptophyta; class Pinopsida; order Cupressales; family Taxaceae; genus Taxus; species Taxus wallichiana. Next base: position 902,588,612 of record CM031235.1, on the reverse strand, counting down.
GATATAATTTTTCTGGATGAGTATAAGAAGGAATGTGAGTATTAGCCAAGAGAGAGTTGATTTTAGCCTTACATTCAGGGTGAGCTTGTAAAAATTCGTATATGGAAATAACCATGATGAAAGAAAAAGAAGAGAGTATTTGAAGGATGGGTTCACCAAATGATTTAACAAATATTTGAAATTTGTAAAACCCTAATTACAAAGTCACAACACAATGATAAACAACAAAGTACAAATCTGACCTAAGGAATAAGCTAAAGAAAATATGAAACCCTAGGTGCAATAGAGAGGATAGAGGAATTAGTTGATTTCACAATTAATCCTTAAGCATGTTGGACTGGAAAAATGTTGAACAAGAGGAGGAATATTTTGTAACCACACTAAAAAAATTGTAGAATTTTCGAATAAGCTAGAATGGGGCACTTGGACTAGTTCGGGGTGCCTAGGCTTTAAAGTTTTCTTCTAGGATCATGCGATTGTGAAAATGGTTGGAATCTGAATTTTTTTGTGTCATAAAGTGTTCATTGATCTTCGTTGTTGGTTGCTCAATGTTGCACTATGTGCACATAATTTTCATGTAACCTACAAAACAAATGATCTCCTGCAAAACCCCAAAACACATCAAATCCTACAAAGAAAAAGATGTAAATGGGGAGTCGATCGATCCCAATGGTCACCCGACAGAGTGAATCTACAACCGATTGCTACACTTCATCTTATACTCCATGTAGTTTTGTGTGTGTGTAGAATCATATCGTATAAAGCTCTTATGCAAGATGCAATTGAATATCGAGCAATAACTATATGTAGCAATGTAGATATATATGTGGATGTAAAAATGAACTTCCTCTCTATGAAGTTTATGTAGAAGAATGTAGTCCCTTATCCATTGAGTGAGGCTATATGGATTCTTTGATGCTCTTGAAATGCCTTTAGATGCAACCTTAGGTGATAGTAATAGATGTTTAGAGTTTGGTCCTTTATTATGGTCACATAGATTTGTATTTATATGATTCCCTTGTTTGAATTTTGTAATTAACATATAAAAGGCCAACCACCAAGAAAATAAGATGCCCAAAAGATAAAAGAGACCCAAAAGGGGCGAGTAAGATACAAAGAGGTCGGGGGTGCCTAGAGGGGATGAGGGTGCCTGGGTGTTGATGTCTAGAGCCAAGAAAGATAAAGTAATGAAATTGAGACTGGGAAGTGAGGTGTGTAAGACCAAGTGAAAAATAAATTAAAGAGGCCAAAGACAAATGTCAATTACTAGTTTTCTTTCTTATGAATCATTTGAATAGCGGTATGTGATTAGGACCTAGAAATATACCTAAGTGCGTGATTTAGTGTCTACAAAATGTTGATGTCATCAAACGTAATGTGAAATAGACTAAGGAGTGGATTTTCAGGACAAAGCAAGACATGGAGTTTGGAGGGAAAACACTATATGATTTTGAACCCAAAGGACCAACTAAATCATTACCACAATTTTCAAGACCTGATTTAGCTTTAAAATTTATTTTTATCCCATTTTCCACTTTTGCCTATGTGAGTGCACCAATAAGCGGAGTTTTCACTAGAGTCCGTAATGAGCATGAATAAAACCAACACATGGACATGAGTAAGGTCCAATGTACTCCACTTTGAAATTTTTTAGGATCCTAACTCTTCCTGGGGTCTTTCGAGCAAGTTCCATCTTGTAGAAAGACTCTTATGTTGCATTTATGGACAAGTTTATGCATTTTTATACTCCCAAAATTCTTTCTTGATTATTTCACCATGAAGTAGACTTTTTCATCTTTCTAGTTCCTAAGATATAATCTTCCAACACTTCTTGAGGTTCCTAAAGCCCTTTAAACAAGGTAAATATCTCCTTTGAAACATGCTTTTCCTAGTGCCTTGCCCAAAAAGCCTGATTTTGCTTAACTTGTTCTTGACCTCAATTAGCTGCATAGAATTTCCCTAAATTGACTCAAATCACTTCATTTCTATCCCACACATGTCTTTTCTAGTTTTAATATTCGACGTAAGCTTCTAAGGGATGTCCTCGTGTGATAAAAAGACCAAACATAGCCCTTTTGAAGCCTCTAGAAGCACTGTTCCTTCATATATCTCAATAACTTCAAGAATCAAGCTAGGTAAAATTATTTACACATGAAAAAAACTTGAAAATAATGTTAGAACATTCCTCTCAAACAAAATGAGGGTGTCACAGTTGAAATTTTGGTTGGAGGAAAGATGATTATGGTGTTTTTCGATTAGTGCTATAAATGTTGAAAATACCAAAAAATCAAATGAGCAAGGTTTACCAATACCTGTGCTAAAAATCATAATGTTGGTATGATCAAACATGTGAGAAATGAAAGAGGCTCCTCCTATCGCCAAGTGAGAAGACTTACATATAAAGATAGCTAATCAATAGTAATAGAGAAAGATGATAATGAGTTACTCAACGAATGTCAATCCCGAGAATCCAAAGGACGTCCTTGAAGGGTGTCAACTCGTTTGATATAATTAAGGATTTTGATAATGATAAGATAAATGAAAAAGATAATTATGAATTCAAGGGAGGTAGAAAGATCCTATTTGACATTGTAAGTGGCCCAGGCTAGGGCGGTTTTAAGCTTGAAATCCTCGAAGTAGTCGTACTAGAACTCTTCAGCGGCTTCTCGCTCTTCTTGAATGAATTCTAGCTTATATTCAATATATTTGATCTCTGGCATGAGTGTGATGGCACATAGGCTAAGATCGTGGAAAATGTCAAATTATTCCCACATGAATGACTATCGGATGATAGAGAGATAATATATGTTGGTGATTGGGTGTGAAGGACTTGATAGAATCATCTACAGGACATACATCTTACAAATAAATTGTTAGACCAGAATCATATTGATAGGAATGTGATAATGCTAAAATGATTAAAAAGGATTGGGATTGATGAAGATTAGGAACAATATGTTTGTTTTGATAAAATATTGATAAAACTGAAAAATGATAAATGCCAAAACAAAATTAATGATGCTAAGGTAGAGTATAAGAAGTCTAAAAGTCTACGAGATTAAGAAAATAGAAATAGAGATGTATTTGCAGGACTAATGAGAAAACAAGAGGTTATGGATACCGATCAACGACGATTGGGAATCAATGTTGATGGAGTAAAAATGTTTACTTTAAAAAATAATTTACAATGATGAGGTAAACTATGAGGAATTTAGGAACCATTAAGATTATGAAAATAGATATTTGGATGCATTTGGGAGGCTAGTGTAGGAAACAAAGGCTAGGGACCGATCGATGGTGATCTTTATTTAAACTACGAGATATTCTAAAGTTTGAATAAATTAATGAAAGAGGGAAAAAACTTGGAAATGATTTGAAAGGTGATGTAGAAGACATATTGTGGGATATAATTGATGTAATAAAAGTTGACAAAATGAAAAAAATAAAGGTACCATCCTTGATAACTACTAAGAATTTGGTGGAGCTCCTAAAGGTTGTTTGGTGGTCTAGTTATGATTTCCAAGGATTTTGCAATAGAGTGTTGATAGTATTGAACATAATGATGTTGTTTGCAAGTGCAACTATTTGTCCCAAAAATCCATATTATGATCGGTTGTGCAATGGAGGTAGAGGTTGGTTAAATATAATTGAAGGTGACCATAACAATCATTGAAGATCACGGATTGTCGGTGATTTATCCGCATAGGTCACAAACCAACAAAGAAAAAGATGGTAAATGGTTAAAACCACTTTCCATCCAAGGTTTTATGTTGTTTAGGAAATAATGGGAAGTTAGGGATTCAAGTAGGAAGAGGTTAGGGGTTAGGATAAGTAGAGTAAATTAGGCTAGGGTGATTTTAAGTGGTTAGGAAAGGTTAAATAGGTTTTACATGGGTATTTTAGGATTTAGGATGTTAATTTGTAAATGTACTTAGGATAGTGATGATATTGATAATTATGATTAATGTGATTAATGTGTGTTGGGTCACCTAGGGGTGAAAAGGAGGTGTTTACATTTTCCCCTTTTGTTGAGTTATGCTGTAGGCACAGTTGTGCATGAGACAAAAAATAAGCGCAAGGATGCCCCCTAGTTTTGTGATAGTAATATTGTTCCTCCTTGATGAGTTGATTAAATCCCCTTTATAAACAACTCATCCTCTGTACTTTTGTTAAGCCATTGAGACTATGTCCTTGTATTTCCTAGTTATATTGTTGAACATTATCATCATAACCTGAACTCATGGCATGACTACTACTTAATATAGTTATGACTAATTATCTTTATTTTTGGTATTTTGAGTATGTTTTTATTCTTATGGCTATAATAAGTTGTTTGAATGATGCTTTGTGTGATGCCACTCTTTTTGTGAGAAACTTGTTATATGCAACAACATGTATGCAACAAAGAACTTTACGTCATGAATAACTCATCCATAGCCAAAGGGAATCACCTACAACTAAAGGATCTATCTACAACAACCCATTCATAGAAAAATAATATCACCTAAAGAAAATGAGACGTGATTATAAAGATCTCTGAGAACTTAAAGGATGACACCCAAGTCTGTACGTGTTGTGGAAGAGGAAGTTACAAACTGGAACATGAGAACTGAAGATAACTCAATAATAGATCTGACTACTTATTACAACTCACTAAAGAAGAAATAATTGATTGGTTAAACATGTGATCTAAGGAACTTAATAGTTACTTGAGTTATGTGTTTGATATTTGAACACTTGTTAATTAATTATGTTGCATGTGTTGGAACTCTTGTTGTTCTGTTTAAGATCTTCCACTTGTTTCATTGAATATATTTTACTTAGTCTTTTTGAACTCCTAGTTAAACTCTTCTTCTCACTTGTTGTTGTAATTGAGGAGTATAAGAGAAATATATTAACGTTGAAAATAGAGAGAGAGAGAGAGAGAGAGAGAGAGAGAGAGAGAGAGAGAGAGAGAGAGAGAGAGTAGAGGATACACAGAGATAGAGAAGTTTTTTTGTAATATTCATGCCAATTCAATATAAAAACTCCGAGTTCTATTCATAGCTTTTAATTACAATCCTTAGGAGGAATTATTACCTAAGGAAGGGCCCACTCATGGTCATTAAACCCCTCCATAGTTTTGTTGCTTTGTTCCATTTCATTATTAGGCTAGGAATTAATTTACCTCTTTATATGTATTCTGAATTTACAAGCTTTACTTTCAATCATAGAGATAAATGCCATTTACTTTCAGTTAAGAGTTTTTTTCAAGCATTGTAAAATCATTTTTTTTTTTTTAAGTATAGTAGTGACACCTATTTCTTTCCATAGCTCCTAAATGTATTGTAACTATACATAGAACAATGACATTATTAAAATTTCGTCCCTTGGTTTGATGATTAAATTACTGTGGATTAGTGAACAACAAATTAATTACTACAAGTTAATTTTCACCACCATTATTGGCATCATTACCAGGGATACTACCAAGTTATAATGTTTTTGAGAGGTTTTTCATTCCTTAGAATTAGTTTAGGTTTAAGAAATTCCACCTCCAAAACACCCCCACTAATGCATGTTGAGTGAGTTGAGTAATTGATGCATGCATCATCCAAGAGATGCCCATGATAGATTATTACCCAATCCACAATTAGCTCACATTTCTATATCTGATTTTGAAGAAGACATAATTTATTCTATATAAGGCTTGTTGAAGAAAAACACCCTCCAAGTGAGACTTTTGAGGTTGTTCCTGATTAGCCAGATATGACAGAATAAGTAAACCAAAATGTTGAAGAATGATCAACATTTGAGTTTCCCATTCCCAACAATGATCAACTCTTCTTTGTTATGAAGAATATTTCTCCATCATCCCTTCCTATCTTTCATGGATCCATAACTAAAGACCCAAACACCTTTTTGTTTGAGTTTGGTGTATTCTACAGGAGCTATGATTATAGCACCAATGCACATAAACTAAATTTGTTCTCTGCCACACTCAATGATGTAACTTTGAGATGGTTAATGGGTTTAGGAAGAGCATGTCGTTAACACTTGGGCATATATGAAGGAGAAGTTTCACACTAAGTACCAAGACTACTATAGGACGAGTAACAAAGGAGGTGATGAAATCTTCCAGATTGCACAAAAGGAGGATGAGCCACTAGAAGACTATTTAGAAAGACTCATGTTCTGCATTCATAAGAAAAGGCACACAATAATACCTCCCGAATCTCTCAAATTACTCTTCTTGAAGGGACTTAGTGAGGAGGATATGGATGCTCTAGATCTGATAGGAGCTGGAGAAATTTCAAAAGCTACCTTTGATGAGATTTGTGAAGCCTGTAGGAATTACTCCAGAGCCACTATGAAGAGAATAAGAAATGTAAAATCAAAGGGTGGATCAGCTACCAAAGGAATTGGGGACATATCCAAGTCAAATATTGTCAACATGTTCAAGAACATGAAGCAAGAGATTGTCAATGACATGACCACTCAACTAGATGCTCTACATGCCAAGAAGAAAAGAGAAGATGCAGAGGTAGCACTTACAGAGTTCTGTCATGCATGCAGAAGAAAGAAAGAAAGATGACTGGAGATGTAGAGGATTGGCCAACACTGCACAAAAAAGGGAAGCTGAACTAGAATTCAAGATGATAGAAATAGAGGACGGAAAAGTCTTGTATGTTGTTAATAGAAATCCATGACCACCAAGACAAGGAGGTATGCCACAATACCCTATGTTATTTTTTCAAAATTGGGCTAGTAATCCATATATACAACCCACACCTTGGGCTAATTCGTAACAAGGTTGGGCTTCATATCCTAACTAATACCAACAACAATGGAAACCTCAGTTTTTAGGAAAACAACAATGGAAAAAACCCCATTAATCATGGCAGCAATGGAATAACCCACCTCCTGATTACCAATAATCTTACTAGCAACCTCCTTATCCGCAACAACAAGCTCTGATGCCAAATCCCCAATCTGGCTCTTAACCAAAATCCACTAAAATACTAGCCCAACCAATACCTAACCCTAACAATAAAGTTGTGTAGCTAGCCTAGACCACTAAATCAACTCAATACCCTACCTATTCAATTGATGTTAATAATATCGATCTTTGCTCAGGAAGAGAACTTCCTCCACCAAGTAAACCCACCATTACAGAGATTGCAGATGAACCACATTTGTTGTAGACTGATCTGTAGTGGAGAAAAAAATACTACAAGATGATCCACAACAACCTGAACAGAGTTCCAATAAGGGTAAAGTACAAGCTAATGAACCACCATTTCTAGAGAGATTACAAGAAAAGAAGACTGATCTCAAATCAGAATCTAATTCTTATTTTTTCAGCCAACTAAAGGATATTTGTGTCAAATTTTTATTTATCCAAGCCATCAAGGATGTGCTTATCTACAAAAAAATTGGTTAAGGATCTATGCATTAAAAATCTAGATAGGAAAAGGAAGGATCCATCCACTATACAAGTTATTGAACAACTGGTGGATATTATGCTTGGAAGTCAATTTTACCTAAGTATATAGATCCAGGTAGTCCTTTGGTAAACATTACAATCAATGACACAACAATAAAGAATACTCTGATTGACTTGGGTGTAGCCATTAATGTCATCACCAAGTAAATTATAAATGATATGAAATTAGAAGGACTAAGGCCAATAACTACAGTCTTACAACTTGCAGATAGATCAACAGTAAGACTTGAAGGATTTCTTGAGGACATAGTTGTGGTATTAGACTCTTGGGAATACCTTGCTGAATTTATCGTCCTTCAATCAAAAGAAAGTTTAGGAGGATATCTTATATTTTTAGAAAGGCCATGGTTATCCACTTCGCTGATGCATTCATAGGTTCCAGGTTTGGCAACATGGTTATTTCCAATGGAAGTAGTACTAAGAAGCGAGATGATTTATCCTCTTGCTTAGCTATTTAACGATGAAGATCGAGAAAATTTGGGTTAAAGAACCGTAAGTAGATCAAAAATTTGTACAAAAATAATGATCTTTGGAGAATTCTTGTATAATTAAAGGACAAGAAAAAGATGTTGTTCTCTCCAATGTCTTGCAAGAATAACTATGGAAGAAATGAAGAATTGGATGACATATTAAGGTGTATAAACGCCCCTTGAGCCAAGTTCTATCACGAGAAAGGCACCATGGATATTCCGCTTAAGAATCGTATTCTCCATCAACTTCTTACCCATGATTGCATATTGAATTACTAGTGAGCAACAATGTATATTCAATGATTGATCTCTCCAAGCAAGTGGAAATAACTCCGGAAGGCCACTTAATGTAAACAAGATGCTAAGTATGCAACAAGATCAATTGTTGATTTCTCTTCTGTAAAAACATAAATTAACATTTTCATGGGATTATGGTGACATGTATGGAATTCATCATAGACTTTGCACACACAAGATTTATATCAAAGAAATTTTTAAACCAATTAGGTAGCCACAAAGAAGAATGAACCAAACGGTAAGGGAAATTATAAAAGGAGAATTGAAGAAATTACTGGATGCTAGATTTATATATCCTATATCAAACAATTAATGGGTGTCATCTCTTTTCATTGTGTTAAAGAAGAATGGAAAATGGAGGATATGCGTAGATTATAGAGAGTTGAATGCAGAAACAAAGAAAGATCATTTTCCATTGACTTTCATTGATCAGGTACTTGACACTTTGACTAGTAAGAAGTATTTCTCTTTTCTTGATGGATATAGTGGCTATAATCAAATTTAGATTGTACCATAGGATCAAGAAAAAACTACCTTCACATGCCCATGGGGAACATTTGCTTATTATGTTCTTCCATTTGGCTTGTGTAATGCACCTACTACATTCTGAGGGTAGTCTTGAGCATTTTTTAGATCTAACAAATGATTGTATGGAGGTATACATTGATGATTTCATAGGACATGGTAGCACTTTTAAAGGAGCCATGAAAAATCCAGAAAAAGTATTGAAGAGATGCAAAGATCACAATTTGTCCTTAAGTAACGAAAAATGCTACATGATGATGTTTGAAGGTATAGTTTTGGGACATTATCTTTCTTTTGATGGAATTCAAGTTGATCCAACCAAGATATTTGTTATTGTAAATCTGCCAACACCAAGGAAGCAAAATAATGTTAGGAGATTTCTATGCCATGTTGGTTATCATAGGAGATTCATAATAGATTTCAACAAGATTGTAGCACCAGTTTGATTTTTGTAATTTTAGAAAAAGATGTTTCCTTTGAGTGGATTAAAAAATGTGAGATTACATTCCAAACTTTAAAACAAATGTTAACTATTTCTACTGTATTAAGAGGACTTTATTGGAACCTTCCCTTCCACATCCATACTGATACATTAGACCATGCCATTGGAGTTGTATTAGGATAAAATGATGGATTTCTGAATGATGTAATTTATTATGTTAGCAAGAACTTACATCATGTTGATCTCAACTACACGGTATGAGAGATGGAGTTCTTGGTAGTTGTTTATGCTACCAATAAATTCAAGCACTACATCATAGGTTATCCAGTGTTCATTCACACCGACCATATTACAACCAAATATTTGATAAATAAACTAGTAGTAAGCAACAAAATCATCAGATGGTTGCTCCTTCTACAAGATTTTGGTATCACAATATTGGATAAGTCCTGCAAGGACAACATGGTAGCAGATTTCCTTTCAAGAATGGATACTAATGATGAAGAACAGGTAGTTGATGACTCTTTTATGAATGAGAACTTATTTTCTATTTCTACCAAAACACCTTGGTATGTAGATATAACAAACTATTTGGTTTTAGGTAAAACACCTCCACACTACTTATATTCGAGAAGAAATACATAGTTGAAAAGAGTGTACATATTTCTTGGATAGTTATATTTCCATTTCATACAGAACAAGATCAAATCATGAGAAGGTGTATAGATGATGAAGGGATATATGATGTCCTCAGAGGATGCCATAGTGATCCTTTTGGAGAATATTTTACTACAAAAATAACATCATAGAAAGTGTTAAAAATTGGTTATTATTGGCCAACATTGCATAAGGATGCAACACTATACACCAAGAGATGTGATAAGTGTCAAATAATGGGAAAGCCTACCAGATCTGATGAAATGTCATTGCAACCTCAATTGGTCTTACAACCTTTTGACAAGTGGGGTTTAGACTTCATTGGCCCTATAGATCCTAAATCTTAATAGAAGGAATACATCTTGGTATGCATAGATTATCTAACCAAGTGGACAAAGGTAAAGGTATTATCAAATCAAAAAAGTGAGAAAGTAGCCAAGTTTCTCTATGATCACATCTTCACCAGATATGGAGTTCCAAGGGAGATTGTCATTGATCAAGGTACACACTTTACTACTGATGTAATATCTAATCTAGCTAAAGAATATGAAATCAGACATAGGAATTCTACACCATACCATCCCCAATCTAATGGCCAGGTAGAGGTAACAAACAGAGAGATAGAAGCTATCTTGACAAAGACCATTGCACTCCACAGGAAAGATTGGGAAGATAGACTTCTAGAGGTAGTATGGGAATTCAACACAACATGAAAAACAACTAGCTTCACACCATTTGAAATATTTTATGGTAAGACTATTGTTTTTCCAATTGAATTTGAGCACAAAACATTGAGGACTGCACTTGAGCTAGGCATAGATCTATCTGAATCACAAAGGCAAAGGATTCTCCAACTCAATGAGTTGGATGAAATGAGAAGACATGATGTGCATAATACAGAGGTAGTGCAGAAGCAAAGAATCAAATGGCATGACAAGTACATCAAGACAAGATAATTTCAAGAAGGTGATTGGGCACTCTTGTTTGACTCCAAGTACAAGGACCATATGGGAAAACTAAGGACAAGGTGGCTAGGGCCCTATGAGATTGAGAAAATATCCCCCAATAGAGTTGTAAAACTCACCACCTTAGATCATGTGAGGTTTAAGTTATTAGTTAATGGCCACACGTTAAGGTTGTATAAGAAGTCAGCTGATAGAAGTACCTTCATGCGGCGTTCGAGAGGAGGAAAAAATAGGATGGAAATAAGGATATTAGAGTTAAAATCAGAAGATGAGCCTACTAGTTCATCTTATGAGATTTTAAAGGATTGAGATATTTCGGTGGTCTTGGTATATTCAACTTTCGAAAACTCTAAGGACAAATAAAAGTGTGATGATAATCCCTTTAGGTGATCAATAACACTCTGCTAATATTTTATTTCTTAGAATTTATTTTTGCAGGGTTTTGATGTTAGATGGTTATAAGAGTGCATGATCTCCATCATAAGGAGAGCATACAATGATTGAAGGTCCACTTGTATTAGCATGCGGTAGACCCCTGTTTTGTTTTATGATTACATGAAGAAGATCAAATATATTTGAACGTGTGAGAGATGAAAAAGACATCCAACACCGCAATAGATCGGTGTTCCCTCTCCGGGAGTTATCTAGTTTTAGTAAGGAGCAGCCAATATAAATTCAACACATGCATGAAACATCATAACAATGTCTGCAACATTGTAGCAAAGTTACATGCAACCAATGTGTAAATTTAATAAAGCATGCACAATCATCATTCTAAACATGCATCGAGATAAGTGCACTCCTACCACTTTATTAAAGTATAATTAGAATGATTATTATTTATTAGTATTCATGCCAAGTCATCATGTCTTTATTTATATTTATAAACCACCACCCTTTATGCTATGAGGTGTCACTACACATCATCCCATACTGTCATATCACTTTACCTCACACACTTCATGTAGTCACATAAATTAATTACCTCTCCCATAACCGTGATCTGTGTGCTTCACTCTTAAAATTAAAAACGAAAAAAACTCAAAACAATCGACATAACTCAATTCTACGCATCATTTTTCCAACAAAACTGTGTGATTGTATTGTGAGAACTAAGCAAGCTGTATATTCAAAATGGGAGGAGATTTGATATGATATGAGCCCATGGAGCACTCTCAACTTCTTAGCTAGCCACAAATTTTATAGTATTTTTGAGATAATGGGTGGTTAGATTACATAAACTAATTCCAAGGTTTCAATGAATCAATGGTTGAATATTTTTCTAAACACTCAGAAATGGTGAAGCAAAGGTAAAGGGTTTATCAGTAAGAATTAGTGATGATATCTTGGCCAAGGTAACTAGATTTCTTGCACATGGTGAACCATTTCTAGAGAAATCAAATCTAGAAGTAGCCAATAGAGAATTCACCAATGAAAATGATGTATTTTCCAATGATAAACAAGGTACATAGATGACTTCTCTTAAACCTCTTTCAGCCAAAGTTACAAATTATATTATCAAGTATTTTACCTGTGAGGGAAGATACTCTAGGTGAATACAATTCACTTTAAATTTCTAAATCAACTGAAGAATAATAGACAAGTGAATGTGCCAAATTTCTTGAATGATATATTGAAGAAAATGAGTAGGGAGGCACAAAGAGGTAGGTATGCACTATCACACCATTGTCTCCTCTCTTTGATGGTAAAGAAAACCCCACAGAGGGATTATCCTGAGATAAGGTGGGAGGATTTTCCAAGAGCTAGGAGTATTGATGAATTGTTGGGAAATGAGAGGAAGGGGAGAAGAAGTACTAGAATATCTTCCACACATGTAGTTGATCTTGCAGCATCAACCTCCTAGCCTTTAAAAAACCATGTTTTTGAGAATATACCACCAACCCACACTAATAGAAATAGTGCAGAAGGTACGATGCTACATTTTGTGAACAACAATTGCTTAAAGAGCACATGGAGGGACAAGAAGACCAAGCCCAGAATGTGGAGATAGTGTGTGTAAAGGAGGGTCATGTAGAGAGAGAGGAAGAAGAGGTTGGAGGAGAAATTGTACAAGAGTACCTTAAGGAGTGCATGGAGGAGCATACAACAGTAATTCATAATGATGAGATAGTTTGTGAAATGGAAGGATTTGAGGAGCATATGGGAGAATAAATTGGCAAGAAAGTTGACCAAACAGTTCATGTATCAAAGGGTACTGAGGAAGACAAAGAAGGAGAAATTGGAGAACCAATTGAACTTGAACACATGCCCCAATCTGTTGAGGAGGTCATTGAGCACTTGGTCCATGGAATTGAGGAAGAGCAGATGTCTGGGAGTTGAACAAGTACCAAAACATACCCCTATAGTTGTGGCTGATGTAATTGAACAAGTTACACCACCATTTTTACCACATGCTAGCATACAACACATAAATTTCACCCCATTACAACCACAAATTATCATCAAAGAAGTAATAAGAGACTTTTCCAAACCAGTTTGTAAGGAGATGACAACACAAAAAATGTTGACTGATTACTAGATGAATCAATTTGAAACCTATGTAAATAGGTTAAAAGGAAAGTGGGAAAGAGAAAAATAAGAACTCATCTTCTAGCACAAGCAAGAAATTGAGGAAAAAGACAGAGAAATTCAAAAGCTAAAGAAAAAGCAAGAAGATACTCTTCGGTGGCCCATGAAATATTCAAATGCAGGCCTCCCTCCAATGTCTATGTTATTTTATTAAAAGAGAAGATGTTGCAACTCAAACTTACATGCATCAATTCTGAGATACCATATGATATTAGTGGAGCTAGGAACTTCTTTAGGTTATATTTGAATAGCCCTCATGAAATTCAACTTCTACTTTGTGAACTCTACATGTATAACTATGCTCTTAAGTATGATAGGGATTGGATTCCAGTCCTATACATTGGAGATGTTCGTCAAATAAATTTGTTCTTATTTTTGAATGAGTTGGATAGAGAAAGACAAATGGAGGAATACATGAATTTGGAGAAATTACAACCACTGATGGTCAAGGATGAAGCTAATAACACTAAATAAGTTGTAGAGCAATATGGAAAGTATATGAATAACAAGGTGATTAGAAAGAGGGTATGGTAGATGAGGAAAGTAGCTCATGAGGAAGTCAGGGACATGATTAAAGACCATGGAAAAGAGATAGTACAAACATGTAAGATGCGCTGGAATGAGATGTCTCCTGAACTGCAAAAGAAAGAGATGCACTCTTATCATAATATCATACCAAATTTAAGAAGAGTGAATGCATACATTGATATTTCTATTACATGTGCAACTACTTGGTTTCCAATTGGCTATCACCCACCAATCTTCCACTTTCTAATACCACATTGGTCAGGTGATCAACCATTGAATGAAATAATACAGACAAAGTTATGCATAGGTTCAGGATGAATGGTGGTTACTTCTTCACAGAACCGAGAAGGGATAGATACTCCAGTGGATTTTAGGCGTGTATGCAACACCATTCAGGAGGAACCTTAAAATAATTAAATGAGAACATTGAATAAATTAAGCCTGGGGTGTGATGAGCTGATTAAATCCCCTTTATAAATAACTCATCCTCTATACTTTTGTTAAGCCATTGAGACTATGTCCTTGTATTTCCTAGTTATACTATTGAACATTATCATCATAACTTGAACTCATGACATGAATACTAATTAATATAGTTATCACTAATTATATTTATTTTTGTTGTATTTTGAGTATGAATTTATTCTTATGGTTGTAAAAATTTGTTTGAATGATGCTTTGTGTGATGCCACTCTTGTTTGTGATCAACTTGTTATATGCAGCAAGAACATATATGCAACAAAGGACTTTTCTCAGTAACAACTCATCCAAAACCAAAGGGAATCACCTACAACTAAAGGACTCATCTACAAAGTAACTCATCCACAACCAAAGAAGATCACCTAAAGAAAAGGATCCCTAATTATAAATATCTCTAAGAACTTTAAGGATAAAACTCCAAGTCTGTAGGTGTCGTGGAAGAGATAGTTACAAACTGGAACATGAGAACTAAATATAACTCAAAAATAGATCTGACTAGTTATTACAGCTCACTGAAGAACTAATTGATTGGTAAACATGTGATCTAAGGAACTTAACAATTACTTGAGTTATGCGTTTGATATTTGAACACTTGTTAATTAATTTTGTTGTATGTGTTGGAATTCTTGTTGTTATGTTTAAGATCTTCCACTTGTTTCATTAAAGATATTTTACTTAGTTTGTTTGAAATCCTAGTTGAAATCTTCTTCTCATGTGTTGTTATAATTGAGGAGTATAAGAGAAAGAGATTAATGCTAAAAATAGAGATAGAGAGAGAGATCTAGATAAACAAGTAGAGAGTAGATGATACATAGATAGAAAAGTCGTTTTTGTAATCTTCATGCCAATTCAATAAAGAATATGAGTTATGTTAAGTAGCTTTTAGTTATAATCCTTGGGAGGGATTAGCACCCAAGGTAGGGCCCACTTTTGGTTTGCTAAAACCCTCCATAGTTTTGTTGCTCTATTCCATTAAATAATTAGGCTAGGAAGCAATTTACCTCTTTATCTGTATTATGAATTTACAAGCTTTACTTTCAGTCATAGTGTTAGAAGCCATTTACTTTCAGTTCTGAGTTTTGTTTTAAGCATTGTAATTTCAAGATTTTTATTTTAAGTATAGTAGTGACAACTATTTATTTCCATACCTCCTAAATTCTTTGTAACTATGCATACAACACTGACATTATTGAAAGTTTACGTCCCTTGGTTTGATGATTAAATGACTGTGAATTAGTGAACAACATATTAATTGTTGCAAGTTAATTTGCACCACCACCCCTCAAACCAATGAGGGACTATGTTGGTCATTGGATTGAAGAGAGTTGGATTGTTTTGATAGGTTTGCTTTAAGATGCTCTAGGATTTTGGTTGTAGTTTGAAATGACCATGCTAGAGGATTTTTTAGAGATAGTATATGTCTTGGGAACACTTGGTAGGGGATATTATATGGCCTCTAGCGGGCGAAAATAATGTCAACCACCTAAAAATGTGTGTTTTTAGAAGATGACTATATGGAGATGATACAAAGCGATCTCTGTCATGGGGATTTGTGAATTCATGGGACCAACGGGTTCAAGGAAACATCTGCAAGGTGTGCAAAACTTGATGTATGGTCAAAAAAGTTTTGACTAGGCATTGAGCATTAAATAAAAGGCATGAAGATTTTGATGAGCTTGTATTGTGATAACAGAGGTCTAGGTGACCAAAATAGATGTTATGTGTAGAAAAGGATTAAATTAGTGGTGATTATGGATTATCGGCATTTGGACAATGACCGAAAATGATTTAGGATTATCGGTGATTTCAAAAATGGAAACTATAAAAGCCAAGGTATTGTGTAAAATATTTCATTTATAACGCATGCTTGTGTAATTTATGAGATTTGAGTAAGTGTTTTTGAGTGTTTTGAGAGATGGAGGTGAGTGACAGTTAAAGGAAGATGCAATGCATTAGGAGAGGGGTAAGTAGGTTTAAATTTGTTGTTTATTTTGTTTTTTTGTTCGTTTTTAATTTTTTGTGTGTTTTTTTAATTTTAGGGTGGGAACACCCGATCGATGTTGATTGTATAATTAACGGCAATTATGTGGATCACCATCGATTATTTTAGTGAAAACATCACCGATTAGCAATTGGCAAAGTGATTGGTTTGATTTTAGTTGAACTTGTTGACTTATATGAGTTTGTGTGTTTTGTAGGTGAGGGATACTATTTATCTCCATGATAGAGTCCCAGAGATGTTTAGGGCCAATGTGACTGATGTAGAGTGGGCCCATTCAATGGTCATTGGCTTAGGAGGATTCCACCACTACCAACAAGATTCCTCGAGATATAGTGCTAGTGATAGCTTTTATTGATAGATGGGATCGAGCATCGAGAAATTATAGTTTCATACCATTGAGATGACCATCACATTGGAGGATGTGTACAATATTCTAAGGTTCTTGATCCAGGTTGAGCAAGTAGTCTGATCATCCGAGAGGACCATGTCAAGACTATGAGTTGGCTATATGGTAATGATGTGCCAAACATTGGATACACAACCAATGGTTTTCACATTAAGACTTATTATGATGGAGAGGTGTTGAGTGACTAACTGATGTCCATAGTTATGTTGGCTCGTTCATGTCACTCATTGCCAAATTCAGGAGGTGGAAGGTCTCCTAGGACACTTTTGAGTGTCTTTGATGATATTATGGAGCATCATAATGTGTATGTGCGAGGTTATGCATTATTAGATCAGGTTTATAATGAGCTATGGATGTTCATTACGAGTCGAGGTATGGGTTGGATTTAGGATTTATACTCAATTGTTGGGCCTATGAGCATATAGATGTTGTGAGGCCACCAAGACTGCCTTAGAGGGCGGGATATCTAGTGGAATATGTTGTAGGGTTCATGATATGGTGGTTTGATTGGATGAGAGATGATGGGGTTGAGAGAGGCAAGACCTATTATGTCGATTGATTATGGGGTTTATCCATAGATGATGTAGTCTAGAGGCCAAACGTGAAATACCCTACATGACATGGGATGGACGTAGAGTTAGTAGGACTAAGGAGGGTGTGGTGGATTAGGGGAGGAGGGTGGAGATGACAGAGGCCATACACTTTCCTCGGGTGTAGAGAAAGTTAGGGCTTCCATAGTGGATTCCTAATAAGCCCATAGTATATCAACGAGATGAATTAGACAAAGATTTACCCATTCCAATGGTAGATGAGGTGGGGTAGGCTAAGGAGGTAGGGGAGCCGGAGGCGATGGATGTGGCGATGCTAGGGTGGTGGAGGGATTCAAGGAGTGGTGGACACAACAGTGGGACAGTCATGGAGATAGAATGGGGTGGATGCGAGAGGGGTGGAGAGGTAGAGTAGGAGGGTGATGGCAAAGAGGAGTTGGCACGGTTGTAGGAATTTTTTTATGCCTTACAATTAGAGAGGGATAGACTAGTGGTTGAGCAAAACACTGTTTCGCCAGGGAGCTAGATGTGTTGAAATGAGAGAGACAAAGCACACTTAGAGCATGATACCTATCAACAAGAAGATAGAAATCGCGACAACAGGGATATACTACGGGTGAAGTATAGAGAGGTCAAGGAAGTGTCAAAGGATATCAAAAGTGTATCCTATGGAGTAGGGCCTAGTGTAGGGCAATAAGTGGTACCTACGGTGGGAGTGCCAGGTGATAGGAGGGAAGATGGGGCCTCCTATTTTTGTGGCTATTGAGTAGTATTGAGTACTTGATGAGGAGATGAGATACTATGGGTGCTTAGTGACAGAGTAACTATCTGGTGTACCTCACTATGTTGAGCACATAGTGAGAGAACGTAGATCAACTCATTGGCCTATCTCGGAGATCACCTGGAAGTGTTACACAACCGCAAAGAGATCCAAGGCCGATGGAGGAGCCGTGGGAGGCCGAGGGTGGCGAGGAGTATCATATTTTGATTTTACCCCATAGTATGTGGATTTTGTTTATGATTTGGATTTTTATATTTTGTTTACTATTTTGTATATGATGGTGTATTAGGTAGCGTGTTGAATAAAATATCATTTAGCATTTTTAGATAGGTCAAAAGGAATTTTTGATTGAGAAAGGTAGTCATAGGTTTGAGTGTACTAGAGGTTAGTTTGATTGTCCTCGATAAGGTTAATAAAAGAGAGTTAATTTGTGTGAGATGGCTTATCAAGTCTATGCACAACAATGAATAATTTAGAATTTTTGGTTGATAGTGGATTGAGTGACATGAGAGAAGCCATGGTGTTCACAAATTTATTGGAAGATCGTGACACTATTTGAATGGTTTATCAATCAAAAGCTTATTGAAGAAATTTGACAGCATTTTTTATATTTTGTAAATGCCCATTTTTACATTGATAAATTCCTTTGATTTGATTGATGATAAGTTTAGAGTCTCTGTAGATGTATAGAATTTGAACACCAAGCATAACATAGAGTTTAGAGACCCATGATGAGAGCTTTGTATTTGGCCATGTTATTAATACATTCAAAATTTAATTTAAAGGATAGAGGGATAGGAGTCCCCTAGGGAGGTATGATAATGATACCGACACCTCCCCTACTAACACTTAGATCTGTCAAAAAAGAGTGTCATTTTGAGAGGAGTGTATTCTTGATCGATAGTGTTGATGGATTCATCAGGAAATTGTTCGTGAGGTAGTTGATTATCAGGAAGGGGATTTTGTGAGTTGATCGGTAGGAATAGTAAAGGTTTTACCTTCATGTTCATATTTTAAACAATGATGTAAGGTAGATGGGATACAACGCATAACACATATACAAGGTTGACCTAACAACATATTGTACTGAAACTCTCCTTCTACAACATAGAAGATTTTGAGAAGGCTCTTAGCGCCAACTTTGATAGGTAGGATAATTGTGCCTAATGTGGGAGAAACGGTGTCATTAACAACTTGTATTATTGTAGGTGATTGAATGATGATAACAGTAGGTAGTTGAAGTTGGTTGAAAGCATGAGACGATATGATATTGATATGAGTGTCATTTTCGATCATGACTCTCTTGATGAGAGTATTGTTGATTTGGTCGATGAAAAGATTGGGTGGTAAAAAGAGTGGGAGATCATGATCTTTGGGTTGTAAATATGGGACCTCGAATCATCAAAAGTGATAGTGGCGAGACATTTTGAGGGTGCAAAACATATTTGCAAATGGTGAGGATCATTAGATGGTATAGATATGGATTGAAGTGCCTTAATCATTGTTTGTTGATGTTACAACAAAGTTTGAATGAGCTTGTAAAAGGAAATATTTATAGGATATTGAAGGAGTTGTTTGGTGATGGTATTTTGTACATATGTGGTGGAGTATGTGTGTGGAGCACTAAGGATGGAGACTTTAGTCTTAGAAGAGGGTGGAGGTTTAGATGATTCAAGGGAAAGTGAAATAGACATTTTGGGCATGTTTTGATCTCGAATCCTTGGGGTTTCGCATAGTATCTAGTATTTATATGAACAACATCAATTTGCTAGAGTGGGGTCCTACTAGAAGAGGCCTCACCCTTGTTAGATGTGGATGTGGATGTGGTATTGGATAATGGCGTGGACAATATAAGTTTAGGGGTTAGATGAGTTTGCTTGACTTAATTAAGATGCTCTAGATCATGGGGAGAAGAATTTTGTTATCAAGGCTTTGAATAATAGTGTGGAAGGATATAAAGTCCTCTATGGTATGTCTTGGAGTGTGATGGTACTTATAGAATGCTTCAATGTTGTACCATGAGGGTTTCCACCATCGAGAGCCGGATGGATTAGGAGGATCTAATGTTACGGTAGATAGTTAGATGATCCTTTCAAGATTTTTAGTACAAGACCTTGTCGAGTTTGAAGATGAGGGGATTTTTGCTTTGTTTGATGCACTTTGGGTAATTATCTAGTCCTGATTACATATTACTATTCATATGATTCCTAAGTAATAAAATTACTAATTAACCCATGTCTTTGGCCACCTTTCTTTACTTTTTGTTGTTACTTTCAGTCTTACACTCTTATTTTCTCAATCTATATTTTTACTCTTTGGTATTTGTCATCCTAGACACCAACATCTAGCCAGGACACTAGCGTCAAGCACCCTTGTCCCCTCTGGGTGCCCCTGACCCCTTTATACTTTACTCACACTTTTTGGGTCCTTTCTAGTTGTTTGAGAATCTTATCTTTTTGGTATTTAACCTTTTCAAGGTTAATTACAAAATTCAAGCAAGGGAATCATATAAATATAAAGTTATGTGATCATAATAAAAGAGAAAACA
This sequence comes from Taxus wallichiana var. yunnanensis, assembly GCA_018340775.1. Lineage (NCBI taxonomy): Eukaryota > Viridiplantae > Streptophyta > Pinopsida > Cupressales > Taxaceae > Taxus > Taxus wallichiana. The sequence continues at coordinate 902,567,888 of CM031235.1, read as the reverse complement.
CTAAACATTAGCTATCACCACCTAAGGTTGCATCCATCAAGGCATCTAAGAGATCCATTGCATCCATCTAGCACCATCACAAGGGACATAAGGGATATTTTTCTACATCACACTTCATAGGAGGGAAGTTCATTCTATTCCATGAACACATTTATTAAATTCTATATATAGTTACTTGTTCACTATCCAAGTATGACACACACAAGAGAAATCTAGAGCATGATTCCACACACACACATAACTACATTGGGTCTGAGATGTAGTGCACCACTCAATCATAAGTTCACCATTGTGACAACTAAGGACAATCCAAACCATCAATTTTCATCTTTCTTTTTAGGATTTGATGTCTATGTGACGGTTTCTTGGTTCATTCTTCATTACGAGGTTTTGCGGTGACCTTAGCGATCTTAGTGCAACCTTGGACCGATCAAAGGTGACTAAAGGTGAACACCTTACGACACCTCGAGAGGAGGTTTTCTAAGCATTTTCGTAGATCCATGAAACCTAGAATTAGCACTAGGGCACTGTGGGCACCCCTATCCCTCTCTATGTGCCTCATTCTAGCTTGTTCCTCAAAATCTGCATTTTTGAGCTTCAGTGCGATGATCAATGCTTCATCTTTTCTAGTTTTCCAGCTTTGTGCATTCTCTAGAACTCTACGAATCAGCTAAGTCTTTTTATCTGTACTTTGTACCCAAGGTTTTACATTTCATTTCTTAGTTTACTTGGGTAAATTTTTGTACTTAATTTATCATTCATTTACTACAATCTTTCATTCAAAATAGGCTTGTGTATTTACATTTTAGCTTAATCATTTTGGGGATCCCCACTTGTGATCAACCTTTCGGATCCTTCTTTGGCATATCATATTCTCTATCATGGCTCCTAAAATTCCTCAAATTTTTCTTTATGATTTAATTCAAATGCATCCTAATTACCAAGTTGTTCTGAATAAGCCCTTGATACCATGTTTCTCCCTAGAAATACGTTGCCGCATCAAGTGAGTGTTATTTTAGATTGGTTATATGACAACCCTAGTATTCATGATCCTCCATCTAATCAATCCATGTTGGACTCAATTCAAGCTCTACATTATTTATTTCAATACATATTTCAAGTCATGGAACCCATAATCACATCTCTTAAATCTGAAATCTAACATCTTAAGGCTACTTATCGGCTCATGTTTGTTATCCTTCTACATTCCATCTTCATTCTATGTCTTCGACATGTGTTTATATTAGTGAACCTCAAGTTTTACCATTACTAGATCCTCTCACCTTTGATCTCAATGCCAAACAACATGACATTCTTACTGAGCTCCTTAGTCATCAATTGATCACTTTACCGTCTACTCAAGGATATCCTCCTTACCGACTTGTAAAATATCAAGGTCACCCATATTGCAATTATCATCGAATCAATGGACATAAAGACAATGATTTCTATGCTAAGGGTTCATTTTAAGAGGCCTCTAGGAAATTGGAGGTGGAATATTCCTAACGAATATCCCCAAAACCACTTTCGTGACATAGGAAAATTTATCGGGGTTTGTGTACAATTTTTTTCCCAACATAAACTTTCATTTTCAAGTCACACGATAGGATATTTGCAATGCTACGACAAAATTTTTGTTGTCACATGACATCAAGTTTGTTGTCATGTGACAACAATTTTGTTATCGCATGACAATAAGTTTGTTATAGTGTGATGAGAAATTTTATGTCGTGCGACAACAAACTTTCTATCACACGACCGCAAATCTCAGTCATGCGAACTTGTCTTTTCAGTCATGTATCTCCTTTATTTTCATGCATCTAGAAACTAACCAATTATTGTCGCATGTCTCTTCATTTCCACTGTCGTGTGTTTGTAACCTCCTATCATGTGTCAATAACACAAGATTGCCACGCATCAATAACCTCTTGTTGTGCATCAACAACTTGTTTTTGTGCATCAACAACCTCCTATAGTGCATCAAAACCTATCTTGCAAGTTCACGGTACTTGATATGTCGGTACCTCAATAAGCTAGCAGTAAGTTACTAGTATACTACCCGGCAAGTACCTAGGTTTATATAGGAGTAGTTTTCAATGGTAGGTGGTGAAGCCATTAAAAAATTATACTACAATTTTAGGCGAACAGGGGCATTAACCTGTTCCAAAAAGATTTCCATTTCAAATTTTCCTAAAATGGAATTTTTGCCAAATTATGAATATTCACCACTAAAAAAATCCCTATTATGATTTACAATGACAAATAAAGCATCTTGAGCATCAAGGCTTTATCTCATTCACTGCACAACATTATGTTGCATGCCCATCTACAAATTCTACATCCAAATGGACCCCTAAGTCTACTCCTTCTATATCTAATGAGCATCATGCCGCTACTTCTAATGTTTCTTCTCTAATCAATCAAGCGTCATTTATTCAATCCACTCAAAATAAGCAACCGCCTCTCAAAATTGGTCTCACTCCTCCTCCACTCAAGTTATATATAACATTACCAAGTTAAAATAAACAATCACCTCTCAAGGTTCATTCACCTTTACCTCCTTCTACTAAGTCATCTACAATATTACTAAGTCAATCTAAGCCACCTCCTCTAAAATTCACTTTAACCAGGCCTCCAATCAAGTCTTTGAAAATGTTATCAAATGAGCCACCATTGTGCAAGGTCCCTCCCTAATCACCACTATAGCAACCAATCACTTTTGTCAAAGAAACTAATCCTACCGATGGTCAAGACACATTTCAAACTCTACCACCATCACATGGTCCTAATGTTGCTTCCACCACTCCATGAACGCTTAATCTCTGGTAGGTGATTTTTTGTTCACCTCACTTCCTGATTAAACTCTCTTGTGCTAGGGTTCATGCTTGACTCGCTGAGGGTACACAATACACTTGAACCTCACACACTACATTACACATTACACATTACCCATCCCACACAACAGGCATTCTACACACATGAAATCTCCTTCTCGTAGCTTCTATCACACACTAGGTGCATTACTCACTCTACACATTCACATTACATCCCTCTTGCATCTACTTATACACATTCTCGTCATTACCATATGACACACTCTTATGCTATTGTTCATAGTTGACTTTCAAGGGCATCCTATACTCATGAATTTCACACACTACACCATAGACACTACACATTACACATATTCACTCTTCATGCACTTTTCTACACATACAATCTTCTATCTATTCTACATCATTTGCACCATGTGTTTCATACACATATACATCATACACATTTTACACACTACATTATTCTACATTTTACATTATCTGCATCTTTGACATCACACGTGCTTTACACTTCCACACTTATATAATCTACACATCTTGCATTGTATACTACACATTCTACATTACACATTACACCCTTTACATGTCACACACCTATGACATCTACTACACATATTGCACATTTTACTCATCATCCTCTACGTGTTGCACACACTACTCAATGACGCACTCTAGTCTAATGGTTTATACTGATAGTTAAGGGTCTAAATTAAAATTAAACCTCACCTCATCATGCTTACATCATTTAACACTTTGATCTTCACAATCGGTCAATCAATCTTTTTCTCATACCATGTGATAGTCCTAGCTACTAATTTCTTGACACATACCATGATATATGCTTTATTCTAAACTATCACACTTTTTGGCATCTTACTCACATATCTCATGACATACGCTTTAGACTAAATTATCGCACATTCTAGCATCTCATTCTATAACTTTGTGATCAATCATCCCTATGTCGCATTCGATATTATCTACACATCATCATTCTACAATTAACACTCTATGATCTATTCATCAAATATTTCTAACATATGACAACACATCGCTCGACCATTTCCCAATGACACACTCTCATTTACGATTCATTCTTCACAAATGAGGGGGTATAAATAATGAACCTCATTACATACATTCACATCCACTCGGGGGGCATGTTGCCCTTACAATTCACACTTTGAATTCCATTTCATCTCATCCACAACATACTACATATCTTGGTTGCATTTACTCTTTCTTACTTATGCTTTTACATGTTCACTTTATTACACATGCTAGATAGATATCTTGTATGTCATTATCTTTCCATACACACATGTGCATTCACTTGATTTCTAGTTGTGATCACAGATTTTACAAATCCATTACACACAACATGGATGTTTGGCACAATACCTATTACCAGTCCCATAGCGGCTCCTAGGGCATCCACTTTCATACACTACATATGTTATTGTTTCATTTTGTTTCATATCACATTACTTTATCAAATTATACACGTTTTGACATACTTTTTATCTTTCTAATATGCTAATGCGTGCTTCATGTGAAACATTTGTTATACAAGACTATTTTATTCCATGGTCATCTGTTACATTATCTTCATTGTTTGCTATTTTTGTATGCTCTTGTTTGTGGGATTTTTCCTTTGTCTTGTGTTCACACTTGTTTGCTTATGGAAATTTCGTAATGATTGTCTTGTGACATCGTGAGTGGTTTCCCATGTTTGCAACCTAATTTTCATAGTCCACATTTTCTTATTGCGTGTTTACATTATATTCTTGCATCTTAGCTTACACATTGTCTGATTATCATACATTTTGTATTATACATGCATGTTTGTGTTTCCTAGTACTAACATTTGTCTCTTAGCCACTTTGTTTGTGTATGCCTTGGTTTCTACCAAGCAAATTCCCTTCCCCTACAAGGCATAACTTCAACATAGAGGTCGGTCCTATTTTGGGCATGTACACTTTTTAGTGACGTCACATGCACCCCAAACGAGGGGGCATCATTTGGGTGAATCAGTCACCCCATAAAACATTATACACAACACGGTACCGATACAACACAATTTTTAGTTTTAGACAAGACTGGGAATCGACTTGGGTCCTTAACACAACGAACTTTCTTGGATTCTTGAAACCATGGGGTGATTACATAGTGATTGGTAGTTCAGCACAATCTACAAAACTCCACACACAATGGATTTTACAAGGCATCCTGTCCTTAGCACATTCGTTTATACACACCATCTACAGTGGTGTTCTACATTACGGGAAGTAGTTAAAGGTTAGAGGATGACACCAAACTATTCTCCCTACATTTCTTCCATTTGTTTGGCACGAGATTGCCCAAAAAAATTTCCCATTCACATCATCTACATGATCCCTTTTTACACCCTTTCCTCATCAAGGATTAGGTGTACATGTTCCTTTTTCACACTTTCAACACTTTTACATACTTTCCTTCCACACTTTTTTTTTACATATTTTTATCCTATACATGCATATTTGACTACTTGTTTTCCTTCTATTTTACAGTCCATCCATATGGCAAGCGGTAGTCAAAACCAATAATGACATCAATATCAACAACATGTACATCGCGACATCTACACATGATTTTCCGCCCTAGGTTCATTTTCATCACTTTTTTGCACTTCTCCTCCTTAGCATCCACACTTAACATTTTTTCTATCACTCCACGCTTTTTCTTGTACCTAAAAATGCTTTCATCATATATCTACATGGTTATCGGATACACATCTCTATCTACTTTATGTTACTTGAGATTTCCTGTCACTAACATAAAGTGGGGGCAAATGTAGACACAAAATCACATAGTTTGGGTAATTATTTAGTCATGATTACATACTGCTATTCATATGATTCCTAAGTAAGAAAAGTATTAATTGACCCATGTCTTTGGCCACCTTTCTTTGCTTTCTATTATTACTTTCAGTCTTGCACCCAAACTTGCTCAGTTTGCATTTTTATTCTTTAGCATTTGTCATCCTAGACACCAACACCCTATCATCCTAGACACCAACGCCCAACCAAGATGCCAATGCCAAAGCCCTTGACTCCTTTGTACTTTACTCACACTTTTTGGGTCCTTTATAGCTATTTGGGCATCTTATACTTTTAGTAGTCAGCCTTTTTGGGGTTAATTATGAAATTAAAGCAAGGGAATCATATACATACAAATTTATGTGATCATAATAAAGAACCAAGCACTAAGCATTAGCTATCACCACCTAAGGTTGCATCCATCAAAGCATCTAAGAGCTCCATTACATCCATCTAGCACCATCACAAGGGACACAAAGGTTGGTTTTCTACATCACACTTCATAGGAGGGAAGTTCATTCTATTTCATGCACAAATTTATTACATTCTACATCGAGATACTTGCTTGCTATCCAAGTGTGACACATACAAGAGTAACCTAAAGAACTATTCAATGCATGCATGCGCGCGCACACACACAAAACTACATTGGGTCTACGATATAGTGCAACGCTCATTCGTATGTTCACCATTATAACAATTGAGGACAAATCCGACCCCTCATTCTCGCATCTTTCTTTTTAGGATTTCATGTCTATGTGAGGGTTTTGCATTTTCATTCTTCATTGTAGGTTTTCTAGTGACCTCAAAATCTTGGTGTGACCTCGGAGCGACCAAGGGTGAACTAGTGCGAATCCCTAATGACCATATAGAACCGTGTTCGGCCTTTTCTAAAGACCTAAGTGCCCTAATCCACCATTTCCACCTCTGCTGCATTTTTCTATGGATCGTTGTGACAATATATGCTTCTATTTCATCATATTTTCTAGTTGAGACTCACTACGGATAAGCTAAATTAAGATAAGTTCCTTACCCCTCTCATTTTATTTTATAGTTAAAATTAAATAAAATGTTTAGCATTTATATTTCATTGTATATCCTTTATAGTAGATATTTGCATTCATATTTAAATAAAATAATCAAATTTTATTAAATAAGGGTTATATAGTGGATTTGTTGAGATTCTTCATGTGATCTTGGGTGATGTGATAATCGAAAGAAAATTGTGTAATTTCCACGATGGGTTTATTTTTTTAGTCTTTTGAAGAGGCCACGAGTAGATTTGAAGTAGATGTAAAAGGGTTTGGGGTCTTGTTGATAACAATACTAAAGGATTTAGGTTATTCAAGATGTGTTTCGTGGCGGAAACATTAGGTGTTGGGGGTGCATGTGAGAGATATTTAATAGTGTTGATGGTGTAATGGGAGTTGATGAAATTGGATTGGGGTTGATTGGTGGATGGGGCATGATTAGGAAAGGGTTGTTTTAAAGACGTCCAAGTTCTGATTGGGAGGCACATTGGGATTTTCAAGTTGTAAGTCACCTTTTTTGATAAGATCTTGGAGGATGTATCTTGACAAACGAAACCTTTCGATGTCATGAACCTGAACTTGATGGTATTTACAATAGTTATTTTCTTAACACCATGAAGGTTTTGAAACAAATATATTTATGGGGCGAGATAGGTGGCGGCATGATCATACACGCGACTAGGAATTTATCGAATAGCACACTATAGGATATTCTTATGGGTGTATAGTTGTGTTGGGGTTGGTGCATTCGTAATCTAAACAACATTTAGATGCATCTTGTATGATGACCATGCTTCGTGAGATTTTATATTTTTGTTACTAGAAGAAGATTTTAATGGAGACTCATGGTTTGTTTTCTTTAATTTGAGTTTGAATTTACCATCTTCAAGGGAACAAAGTTATAATTTATGGGCCATGGTAAAGGCTTCATCAAATGTTTGGAAAGATTGAATTTGAAGTGTAGATGATATGTGTTTAACCTACAATCAAGCAAACAACTTGATCAATTCAATTTGTGGCAGCAAGAAGGATAATTGATTAATGATACCCTATCAATGTAGTGATGAAATATGTAACAAATTCATCTTCAAATTGTTTGATAGCGAGAGATTTGAAATGGAGATATTACGGGTGATATTGATAGAAAAGTGTTCTAAGAACATTTGTGCGAGATGTGGGAAGGAAAATAAGGAATATTATTGGATATTGTTGTACCAATCAAGTACGGGTCCTGCTAAGGACACATGAAATGTCCTTAACATGAGGTCTTGATCATGTGTGATAAGATAATATGTGTGGAAAAAGGCTTAGATGTGCTATTAAGGGTCCTCCTTAATGTTGAATTTAATGAACTTTAGGAGTTCCCAGTGTGGCGGATATTCTTTAAAAGCTACTTGATGGATGGATGGGTTTGTTACATATATTTTTCTCGTATGATAGGGTAATTTTATAACCAATGGCGGCAGCTTCAAGACTTTAAATCCTATTCATTAATGCTTGTAAGGGATCATTTTGTGATGATTGTTTGGGATTATATGATAATGATCCAATTTGACTACGGACATGTGGGTTTGGTTGTTGGCATAAATGATAGGGTAAAGAGATATTGTGCTAAAAAGACGAACTCTCACGGGGATATTGTAAGTAGGTTGTGAAGGTTGGATATAATGATATTGGATAGGAAATGAAGTGTTGATAAGAGGTTGCGATGGTCATGGGTGTATAATGGGATGGGATAGAGGTGTGGATAAGAGGTTGATATGGTTACGGTATATGATGAGAAGGGACTTGTGAGACATGGGAAGTTGATGTTTGTTTTGAAGAAGGGTGAGTGCTAGTGATAAAAATTTTATTGATAAGGGGTATTGATGCTAGGATGGACATGACCACATTTTGAATAAAGGACATGGATTGTTGTGAAGGAATGGGTTAAGACACACTAAAAGGGATGGATACCAAGCTCACATGAGGCATAGGAGTGACACTAGAAGCTATGGGACTAGATGTGGAAGGAGATGTGTTGGTGTTATTTTGTGAAGATGACAAGCCTGATGAAGGATCTAATGATGAGGATGACTTATGATTGGACGTGTCTTGGAAAGCAACAACGTTAAGGTTGAAATTGATAACTAAGACTAATGAAATGGGGATGAATGCCCCCAATCCACCAACAGTGGAATATGGATGAATTTTTTGGACGACCGACTTGTGGTTGGGGTTGATAAGCCTTAAAGTATCAAAGGTGGCAATAGTGATGAGAGGTAATTGTTCGGTGTGGGGTCATTGTAGGAGAACATGTTGGGAAGAAAGATAAGCATTAAGGGCCACTGAGTTAAAATATATATATTTTTTGTAAAAATTAGATCACCGCTATTGAAAAATCTTGGGCCGGATAGATATGGGATTTCGACATTCTTGACTAGCTACTTGGAGAATGTGGGGGTTCTTGACTTTTTTTTTCCGAGGATGATCGGAATTGGTCCATCACGCTAGGGATTTCTTGAAGATGAGAGTGGATATTATTTTAGGATTATTAAAGGTGATTGGTTGAATTGTTGAAGTCTTGTAGATGAGATTGTTGTTTGGTTAGAACCATGAAATAACACACAATTAAATGAAGAGAAAGGAAAATCAAAGGGGTTGGTTACAAAAACTATAAACAAGTCATGCAAGATTTTTGTTTATCTTGATTAATTTAAGAAAGATGTGAAATGTTAAAAAAGGCTAAAAAGGTAGTAAGAAGAAGGTTTTTTAATGGCTTGTTTCATGCAATTTAAAGGATGGATTCCTTGATATACTTGAAGGTATGTGAGACTTGAATTTGTGTTGGTTTCGATATGAGGCATGGTATTAGGGCCTACCCCTCACTTCATGGTCCTGCAGAGATAAGGGTGTTGGGTACTTAGCTGATATACAACCCAAAGATTATTTATACTTGTCCAAGACACCAAGTCGGCTTATCCTCTTAGTGATGAAACTATAGTAGTTCAACCTAGGAAAGAGTGTTTAGATACAAATTAAGTTTGATGTGGTTTGGTTGTGTGTGAAGGGAGTTTTTATGAATGCAATTTTTTAACTCCTAATTAAGTTATGTGAGAAAGCAAGTATGAATGTTTGTTTTAAGATCCAAAGGAAATGTTTTAATTTGATGAAAAAAGACACAAAAATGCAATGCTAAAAGAAAATGATGAAAGAAAAGAAGAGCATACCTATAATCATTTTTCCTTTTTAATTTTTTTGATTTTAATGTTTTAAGTAATAGAAACAATGCACTCCAAGATATAAAGTTAGATGAAATTAACAACAAAATAAATGAAAGACATGAAATCTAAAACAAAAAGGGACCAAGAATGTCCCATCAAGTATGCCAGATGTTTATGGCATTTTTCAGTTAGTGCTATAAATTTTGAAAATACCAAAAACTCAAATGAGCATGGTTTATTGATACATGTGCCATAATGTTGGGATGATCAAACATGCGAGCAATGAAAGAGGCTCCTCTTATCACAAAGTGAGAAGACTTGCATATGAAGACAACTAAACAAATAGATATTAGGTAAAGATGATAATGAGTTGCTCAAATGAATGTGGATCCCGTGAATCAAGGACTTCCTTGAAGGTTGTCAATGCATTTGGTACAATTAAGTATTTTGATAATGATAAGATAAATGAAAAATATAATTCAAAATTCAAAGGTGATGGAAATATCTTGTTCAACATTGTAAGTGGCTCAAAGGGGTGGTTGCAATCTCAACACCCTCAAATTTATTCTGTCTAGAACTCTTCAAAGCACTTCTTGCTCTTCTTGAATTACTTCTAGCTGATCTACAATATCTTTGATCTTTGGTATGATTACAATGGCACATAGGATGAGCTCATGGAAAATGTGAAATTATTCCCACACAAATGACTCGTTGGGAAATCGGGAGATGTATATGCTTTGGTGATTGGTTGTGAAGGACTTGGAACAATCATCTACAAGACATACATCTTGCAAATAACTTATTAGACCATAATCAAATTAATATAAATGCTATAATGATAAAAATGATTAAAAGGACAGGGATTGATGACGATATGATATCGACAACAATTAGGAAAACTTTTTTTTGATAAAATACTTATAAAATGCAGAAAATGATAAATTCCATAATAATATTGATGATGCTAAGGTAGAGTATAAGAAGTCTAAAAGTCTCGTGAGATTTAGAAAACATAAATAGAGATGTATTTGCAAGAATAATGAGAAAAAGAGGCTATGGATGATCCAGATGATTTTTCAAGCGTTTGAAGTTTCCTAAACATCACTAAACCATGACCACACTATAGAGAATTATGAGGCCTTGCTAATGGTATGCATATCTCTTGGAACAGCAGTCCGAGTGCAAAAGTTATCATCGATCAAAGCTTAGGTTTGAAAACTGGTCAACAAGGGTCAACATGTGAATAACACATTGATGCGTGACCATTTGGAAAAAGGTAAAAAGGTTTTAAAAAATTGTTTTTGAGCCTCCAGTCTTCGACTCATGAAAATTTTGGTAGGCATGGCTATTTTCTAGTTAGGGACCCTCAACCAGGTTTGACATACTCTTTTGTAGGAGGGGTGCCTTTGTTGCCTATTATCATATTGCTATTATCGTATTTACGATTTTATATGCCACATATTTTTCTAACTCCTCCAATGTGGGACTATGTTTGTATTGGAGAGTTAGTTGTGCATCATAGGTGATATTGGCTTGGGCAAGCTATATTTCTAGCTCAACGGGGTGATCAACTCCCCACCAAGTTAATCACATTTATTCCATATTGTTCAAGTTTATATCCATATGGTTTAGATGGCTTTATTCCCTATTATCTTGGCACGAGATTGGCCTTATCTATTTGGTCACTAAACTTCCACATGGCTGGCCCCTTTTTGCGGGCTTATCATCTATCTTACCTTATCAATGTATCCACAAAGCTCGGGGTGAATATGATATGAAAGTCAAAGAAATGACTCCACCTTACTCGGTGGATTCACAGTGAACCAAAAAACCAAATGACTCAACCACATTGTGTGGTGAAACCAATCTATCCTATCACCAATAGCTTAGTGCTTTGTATGACACATTGTTTAGTGCACAACTCGGACGGGTTCAATGGCTCAACCCATTATTGGTCATGGAAAAAAATAGCTACGAGATGTGGCTATATACCATGGGTTAGACATGCCAAAGCACCTATTTTAGACCATAACCCCACCCTACACATCATCCATGTGGTATTTACCCACTATATGGAAAATAAAGTGGCGGAAAAGGAGTAGGAGGGGGATTTGAACCCCGACCTCGTGTGTAACAACCAAAGGAAATCACCACTTCCCAATAGAGCTTGAGGTGTAGTCAAAGGAGCTTGTTGGTATTTAAGGAGCTTTGTGTAGGGACTGTGTGGTAGAAATAATAGGGTAGAATAGAGCAAGTTGCAGAAAACCTCAATTTTGAGGCACTTAGAGGCACAATTAGAACTCAGAGTAAAAAGAAAAATTTCTCAGAATTTCTATACGAAGACATTGATGGTCTTTTTCCCAAGAAGTGTTGTATATTTTCCAGCGTGGGCATTTTTAGTCACATTTGAATAGGAAAATCATTGTGGAGAGCCCATGTGAAGCCATTAGTAAACTTGTGGATAGAAACCGACAAGAAATTAAAGTCTACAAATCTATTTTTTAAGTTTCACTTCAGGTATAAAGGTTTATTGTCATTTTGTAAGAATAATTGTATTTCTTTTGACTATTAATGATGATTCACTTTCTGTGAATCCAAAGACGTAGTTTACAAGTGAAATTCACTATCAATTTCTCGTTGTGGATTTTTTTTTCAGTTTGTGAAGATTTTAATAAGATAAAAATAATTAATTGGATTAATTGATTAAATTGGTAAAGCAATCAATTGAATTTTAAAATGATTAATTGATTGTCAAGATGTGTTTTGAAAATTGGGGTTTCAAAACACCCAAATTACTTCAATTTAGCACTCTTGATCAATTTTAAAATATGGAAATTTAAGAATCTGGAATTTTTTTAAAGTACAAAAATAATAGTACCATTTTCGAATCAAGTTTGCTATCGAGAAGGTTTTTATCGATATTTTATTTCAAAGTGAATCGATTAACAATGTGATTGCTAAAAAGAGTTTGCAAGAATTGAATCGGAAATGAGGCACCACGAAGTAGTTGCACTCCAACGGAATCGTGAAAGCTCCAAATGATAACAAGGAAAAAAGGATCGATGAATGGAAGAACTTGCTCAACAGAAATAAAGCTTGCATAGAGGAAAGACAACGAGTGTCTTGGCATGCTCATAAATGAATAGAAAAGGGGTACATATAGGGTGTTGAGTAACCCTAGTGCATGACACATATGAAACCCTAAACCTAACCCATGTGAGATGACCCTCCAATATGAGAGGAGGACACATAGGATAACTCACACTAACACCCCCTTCATCAAAGTTAGGGTAGCGGTGTGATGAATTAGACGAAAAGGAAGACACTCCTAAACAACTAAGAAAGATGTGTCAATGGGGCCTAGCAACTAAAGGCCTGATAAGGTGCCCATATACAAACACAATCTTCCTAGAAGAAGAAGAAGAAAAGAAGGACTATATAGCCCAAGAAGAAGATGGGTAGCTGCAGAAGACGGGTAGCCGCAAAAGACCTCACTCCGAGAAGAGATCATAAGTGAAGAAACTTCATCTCAGTGAAGGGCTTGGTGAATAAATCTACAATCGATTAGGTGTCCGAATGTACTTGAATGTCAATTATACCAACCAGCTTAAGTGTGCCAACCCCATAGTAGTTCTAGGATGGGTTACCTCCCAAAAAATTCCCGGTTTCACTTCCTCTTAATATGCCATTGCCCGATTAGGTGTATACCCAGCTCCATTGTGTGGGAGGGTATTGGTGTAAGAATTGAATAACATGATGAGATCCTCTCCACCATCGGTTCCTAGCTTTTGGTGTGATGGCAAATCATGCAGCTCTGATACCAAATGATTTTCCGTCACACCAAAAGCTCAAACTAATGGTGGAGAGGGATCTCATCATGTTATTTAGCTACTACACCAACACCCTCCCGCATGATGGAGCCGGTATACACCCAATCAGCCCAACAACATTAGGAGGTAGTGACACCGAGAATTTCCCGGGAGGTCACCCATCCCAAAACTACTCTGGGGGCAAATGCGCTTAACTACATGGTATCAGAGATGCACGATTTGCCGTCACACCAAAAGCTCGAGCTAATGGTGGAGATGGATCTCATCATGTTAAATAGTTGCTTATAGCCCTTCGTAGAATGGAGTCACAGAAAGAAAGAACCGTACTCTGAAGGCGATGGCCACTTGTATGATTCACTCAAAGTCTCTTCCTCCGCAGTATTGGGCCGAAGCAGTGAATTGTGCAAATTACATTCATAACCATGTTCCACATAAGGCAATAAGAGGGATGACACCCTTTGAATCCTGGTTTGGATGCAAGCCTGATGTTGAGCACTTTCGAGTCTTCGATCCAAGGCTATAACTCAGATTCCCAAGAAGAAATGCAAGGCTTTGGAACCATAATCCAAACCTTGTATCTTTGTAGGGTATCCTGATGGCATGAAGGGATATTGATTGATGAATCCTACTTCTCATGATCTATATATTGAGAGAAGTGTTAAGTTCGATGAGTCTTCTTCGACTTCTACTTCTCCACCTATTAAGGTTCTTCAGCTCGCTGATTCAGATTCTGACTCATCAGATGATGATACTATTGAGCATGCTCCTCTTCCAGATCCTCCCGACCATCAGACCTTTGAGTCTTCTAATTCTAATAGTAGTGATGATGAGGACTATGTCCCTTCTCACTCAAGTGAAGAATCTTCCGACTCTGAGCTTGATCCTCCTGGTCCCCTTTGGGCTAGGAAAACTTTGTAAAGTGCTAGAGATTTAGTTGGAGATACTTCGATATGAGACGTACTCGCTTAGATTTTGTTGGACCCCACTCTTTCTTTGCCTCTGCTTCTGATCCATAGTCTTTCCAGGAGGCTTCTGGTATTCCTGAGTGGGATTCTGCCATGGATGAGGAGTATTCCTCTCTCATGAAGAATGATACTTGGGATCTCACCACTCTTCCGAAAGGAAGAAAAATCATTCAGTGTAAGTGGGTGTTCCGAACAAAGTATGGAGTAGATGGAGATGTCAAAAAGTTTAAAGCACGATTAGTAGCTAAGGGTTTCTCCCAGATAGTTGGGGTTGATTATACAGAAACCTTTTCTCCGGTTGCAAAGATGACTTCTATTCGACTGACCCTAGCCATTTCCATAGCAAACAGATGGAAAGTCCATCAAATGGACGTTAAGAGTGCCTTCCTTCATGGTGACCTAGAGGAAGAGATCTATATGGAACAACCTCCGGGTTATGTCCAAGATTCCTCCCTCGTTTGTAAGTTAAAGAAGTCTCTTTATGGCCTTAAACAAGCCCCTCGGGCTTGGTATGCCAAGATGGACTCCTTACTTACATCAAGGTTTACTAGGTGTCACTCTGATCCAAATGTTTATATTCTACGGCAAGATGACTCCATACTCATTCTTGTTCTATATGTTGATGACTTGTTGATCACAAGAAGCTCTTCCTCTATTATTGATTATGTGAAGATCGCCTTAGCCAACAAGTTCTCCATGACTGACTTAGGTCTGCTTCATTACTTCCTTGGGATCTAAATTTCATAATATGACTCAAGAATCTTGATTTTTCAACCTAAGTATGCTCTTGATTTGCTAGCTCAGTGTCGGATGTTCGATTGCAAGTCTTCTCCTACTCCTTTTCTTTCTGGGGTGAATTTGGTTTCAGATTACTCTACTCCCTTGGTTGATGGTACTCTTTATCGACAGTTGGTGGGGAGCTTGATTTACTTGACTCACACTCGACTAGATTTATCATATGTTGTTGGGATCATGTCCAAATTCATGCAAGAGCCACATGAGCTGCATTGGAAAGCAACTAAATGGATCCTTCATTATGTTCGTGGCACTTATGCTGATGGCATTCACTATCATGGAGGGGTTGATATTGACTTGATTGGATTCACAAATTCTGATTGGGCCGGTGACTTAGATCATCGGAAATCTACTTCTGGCTACGTTTTTGTCTTGGTTCGGGTCCTATTAGTTGGTCTAGCAAGAAGCAGAATGCAATTGTGATATCATCTACAGAGGTAGAATACAAAGGAGTAGTTAACGCTGCCACATAAGCTATTTGGCTACAGGGTATTCTGACAGAGTTTGGCATCCACTTTTGGTGGCCTACCATTATCTACTATGATAACATGAGCACTATCTCTATTTGTAAAAATCCAGTTCAGCATCAGTGGACAAAGCACATTGAGATCCATATGCACTTCATACGGGAGCTTATTCATGATGGTATCATCGACATTCAGTACATTCATCGACATGGATTATGGATTATACATTCTTCTTATCAAGTCATTTAGCTTTGATACCAGCCAGTTAAGCACGCCGCCCCCAGAGTAGTTCTGGGATGGGTGACCTCCCAGAAATTCCCGGTGTCACTTCCTCTTAATATGCCGTTGGGCCTGATTGGGTGTATACCCAGCTCCATCATGCGGGAGGGTATTGGCGTAGTAGCTGATTAACATGATGAGATCCCTCTCCACCATAAGTTCAAGCTTTTGGTGTGATGGCAAGTCATGTAGCTCTGATACCATGAAAAGAGTTTGCGAGAATCGAATCGAAACGAGGCACCACGAAGTAGTTGCACTCCAACGGAATCGTGAAAGCTCCAGTGATAGCAAGGAAAAAATGATCAGTAATGGAAGAACTTGCTCAACAGAAACAAAGCTTGCATAGAGGAAAGACAACGAAGTGTCTTGGCATGCTCATAAATGAATAGAAAAGGGGTACATATAGGGTGTTGAGTAACCCTAGTGCATGACACACATGAAACCCTAAACTTAACCCTAAACCTAACCCATGTGAGATGACCCTCCAATATGAGAGGAGGACACATAGGATAACTCACACTAACAATTGCTTCAAATTGGTGCAGTTGGTTCAGATTTGTGTGAACAGGTTACAGTGCACTATGGGCGTAATGTCTAAATAGGAAAATCTTAAGGAAGTTGAGGCTTACAATCACCAGATCCATGAAGAGAACTCTCTCTTGAGATCCATGTATTACTCCTTAGAAGAGGAGAATGCTCGACTGAAATCGGAATTGCAAGCCAAGGATGAGCTCTTGCAAGATTACAGAATGGTGAGTAGAAAAGGGAGATACCCTTGACTACAAATGAAAAAATAATGAATGATGAATGCAATCGTAAGTATGCCACCATCAGATTCCTCATCCCATTCGGATTCGAATTAGGTAAAATTACTTTTGGTGGTTTTGAAAGATACACTAGAGGCATTGGATCTAAATTATTAGATAAAATGGGTTTTAACAAAATCATCCTTGGTAAAAACAACCAAGGTATGACTAACCCAATATAGGTCGAGGATCATCCTTGTTATGTAGGTTTTGGGTTACTCTAGTGCGGGTAAGGATATTGGAGAGACCTCCAAGAACATTGAAGGAAGATGAGCTTCCAACAAAAAGTAAAAACCCCACTAGCACAATAGAATGGGAATGGTAAGAAAGTTTAGAGAAGAGGTAACAAAATTCCACCTCCTATTTCTTATCATAATCATAAGTCTGGGAAACAAGGTAAACCTTCTAGAGGATCCACTCTTTCTTTTAAAATAGTATGGGTATGATATATAGAAGATGATGAATGCTTTTCCATGCACGTTTTGTGGAGGTACTAATCATTCTGTGGCCTTTTTTTGGAAGAGGAAAAACTTTTTGTAGAATCATTTTCCATATGAGTTGAAAAACCAATCTTATAGTTTTCAGGAGAGAAATGGTAAGAAGAATTCCTCACCTTAGAAGCAAGATAAAAAGAGGAATTATTGCACTCATCGTCGTATGAGTGGACACAAGGTTGATAACTGCTGGAAACTTCACCCAACAAGCTATCCACTGCATGGTAAGAAAAATTTGGTATATAAGGTAAAATAATTTTTTAAACCATCAGTTAAAAGCGAATCAACCTTTGATCTATCCATATAAAAACCACTAATGACTCTATTTTATTTTAATGTGGAAAATTTAAAATCATGTGAACTGGATAGATTTGTTTTCGTGCATAGTAGAATTTGTTGAAAGCATGTAAAATTTTCAAAGCATTTTGTGGGTTTCTGATGTATGTTGAAAGGAAATATTCACATATTTTTATTGCTTTGAAATTGGGAAATTGGGGTCACCTATAAGAGGATCTGGGAGATAGGTTTAAAATACTCATATTTAACTTCTTACGTGTTAAGGATGACAATATACCATTTTCTATTTTTAGCAAGTAGGGATGCAATTTTAGTGGGCATGTGGTAATGTCTATTTTTAGAAATGCATTTAGTATCTATTGGCTAAATGTCATTGTGTAAATTTGTGACACATTTTTGATTTTGTAGGTAATATATAAATCTATTGTGTCTATACAGGTAATTACACATTCATGACTACCCTTATTTTTAGGGTGTTTATTTGTGACTACTCTGTGTAGTTACAATTGATGTGTACATTATTTACACTAACAAACTAGTGTGTAGACAAGCCTGATGATCATTTGCAATAGATGGTAGTTCATCATTTTGGGTAAGCACAATTACAGTTTGATCTATCCTTATACAATTCAACATGTGTGGATAGAATTGGCGATTCATGTGATTCAGTCTTGACTATAGATATTTTTGCAAAGTGATGGTGTAAACATTATGGATCATGATATTTGCAGTGTTACAGTTTTAGATGGACAGTGGGCACTAGCCTAATTGTGGGTGGTTTAGTTGTCTGGTACTGATCTATGTTTATGGAATTGTAATTTTGAAATTACCATATCATAGAGTATCAATGTTTTTATTTAATCGATCGGTTGTGATGAAATTACATGGTATTTGACATTTCACGCTTATGTGCGAGTTGATAGGGTTGCAAAGTATCAGTTGGACACTAGCTTTCTATTGCAGAATGGGTGTTTATATATGAATGATCATTTATGACTAACTAATCAACTATTTGCATTTGATTAACCTATAATGCTTTTTCAGGTTCATGTATGTGTTTGTGCAATTACAGGAAGAGATAGCATGTTTTAGTGGGTTGATAAACAACTTTTTGTGGACAAAAACATTCCCAATTAGGAGGATTGATCCAGAGGATTTTTCAGGTGTTGGAAGTTTCCTAAACCTCCCTAAACCATGAGAACATTCTAGAGCATTCTAAGACCTTTTTGAAAGTATACGAAACTCATGGAACAAAATCTGGATGCGTAAGTTATTGCCGGTCAAAGCTTGGGTTTGAAAACAGTCAATGGGGGTCAACAGTAAATAATGCGTTAACACGTGATAGTTTGGAAAAAGGTGAAAAGGTTAAAATTTGTGTTTTCAAGCCTTTGGTCTTCAACACATGAAAATTTAGTGGGCCTCGCTATTTTCTAGCTAGGGGCCCTCAACCAGGTTTGACACACTCTTTTGTAGGAGGGGTGCCTTTCTTTGCCACCTATTCTCATATTTACGATTTTATATGTTACATATCTTTCTAACTCCTCCAATGTGGGACTATGTTTGTATTGAGAGTTAATTTTCCATTGCAAGGTGATATTGGCTTAGGCAAGCTATATTTCTAGCTTGGTGGGGTGATCAACTCCCCACCGAGTTGATCACATTTAATCCATATTGTTTGGATGGCTTTATTGCCTATTACCTTGGGACGGGATTGTCCTTATCTATTTGGTCGATTAAACTTCCACATGGCTCACCCCTTATTGTGGGCTTATCATATATCTAACCTTAGTAGCATATCCAAAAAGCTTGGGGCAGATACGATATGGAAGTCAAATAACTGACTCCATCTTACTCGTGGATTCACATTGAACCAACAAACCAAATGACTTGGCCGCATTGGGTGGTGAAACCAACCTACCCTATCACTAATAGCTCAACGCTTTGTATAGCACAACGCTCAAAGGTGCATTTCGATGGGTTCAATGACTCAACCACTTATTGGTTTGGAAACAAAATAGTTGTGGATGCGGCTATATTCCATGGGTTAGATAGGCCAAAACACCTATTTTAAACTATAACCCCACCCTACACACTGTCCAAGTGAGATTTAC
This sequence comes from Taxus wallichiana var. yunnanensis, assembly GCA_018340775.1. NCBI lineage: Eukaryota > Viridiplantae > Streptophyta > Pinopsida > Cupressales > Taxaceae > Taxus > Taxus wallichiana. The sequence continues at coordinate 902,547,918 of CM031235.1, read as the reverse complement.
CCACTATATGGAAAACAAAGCTGTGGAAAAGGAGTAGGAGAGGGGATTTGAACCCCTGACCTCACGCATAGTAACCAAAGTGACTCACCACTCACCAAGAGAGTTTGATGTGTAGTCAAAGGAGCTCGTTGGTATTTAAAGAGCTCTATGCAGGGGCTATGTGGCAGAGATAAAATGGCATAATAGAGCAAGTTGTAAAAAACCTCAATTTTGAGGCACTTAGAGGTAGAATCAGAAGTCAGAGTATAAAGAAAATTTTCTCGAATTTCAATACAAAGACATTAGTGGTCTTAATTTTCCATGAAGTGGTATAGATTTTCTGATGTGGGCATTTTTAGTCGTATTTTCACAGAAAAGTATCTTGTAGAGAGAGCCCGTGAGCCACAGTAAACTTGTGGACAATTTCTCGATAGGAAATCGTAGTCTACAAATGCTTTTTTAAAGCTTCACTTCAGGTATAAAGGTCTATTGTCATTTTAGAAGAATAATTGTACTTCTTTGGACTATTAATAGACCGATTCACTTTCTATGAATCTAGAGACGTAGCCTACGGGTGAACTCTGTTATCAATTTCTTGTTGTGGATTTATTTTTTCAGGTTTGTGAATATTTTGATCAAATAAAAATCATTAATTAGATTAATTGATTAAATTGGTGAAGCAAGCAATTGAATTTTAAAATGATTAATTGATCTTCAAGAAGTGTTTTTAAAATTTGGGTTTCAAAACACCTAAATTAGTTCAATTTAGCACTTTTGCTTAATTTTTAAAAGTGCAAAAAAATAATAGTACCATTTTTGGATCAATGGATACCAATCAACAACAATCAGAATCGACGCGTCACTTGAGTAGAAAAATGTTTACTTGATAAAATAGACATTGATTGATGATAGTTAGATTTGATAATGATTAGGTAAACTATGAGGAATCTATGAACCTTTAAGATTCTGAAAATAAATATTTGGATGTGTTTGGGAGGCTAATGAAGGAAACAGAGGCCGGGGACCGATCAACGGTGATTGGTGATCGAGGATGATCTCTATTTAAACTACATATATTCTAAAGTTTGATTAAATGACTGAATAATGGACAAAACTTGGAAATGCTTTGCAAGTCTTGTAGACGATAGATTGTGGGCTATAAATGATGTAATAAAATTTAACAAAATGAAAGAAATAAAGGTGCCAACCTTTATAACTATTGAGAAGGTGATGGAGCTCCCAAAAGGTTGTCTATGGTCCGTGATGATTTCAAAGGCAACAGAGTGTTGATAGTCTTGAATGTAATGATGATTTTTGAAAGTGCAACAATTTGTCCCAAAATATAGATTCTAACTAGTTATGCAATGGAGGGAGATGATGGTTAAATATAATCAATGGCGACCGCAATGATCACCGACAATCACATATCATCGTCAATTTTTTTGCAGAGGTTACAAACTAACAAAGAAAAAGATGGTAAATGGTTAAAATCACTTACATCCGGATTTTAGGTTATTTAGGAAATAGTGGGAGGTTAGAGATTCAAGTAAGAAGAGGTTAGGGGGTTAGGATGGGTAGAGTAAATTAGGCTAGGGTCGTTTTAAGTGGTTAGGAGAGGTTAAATAGGTTTTATGTAAGTAGTTTAGGATTTACGATGATAATTTTGAAGTGTACTTAAGATAGTGATGATATTGATAATTATTATAAATGTGATTAATGTGTTTTGGGTCACCTAATGGTTAAAAGGTGATGTCTTAAAAAGGTTTACATTGACCAGAAAGAGAATTTCAAGTGTGGGTTTGGTTTTCATGACCTAAATATTAAAATTTACATGCTTAGATGTTTAACATGACAACAAATTTTCACCACATAATTAGGAGTATTGATTTTGATGGTGGTCATGGAGTTAGGTTTATGTTCTATAAGTGAAATGATGGAATTAAATTCAACATTGTTTGAGGATTAACCTTGTCTTTATTTTTTTTGTTTGTACCATGTTTTGGAAAGGAGTCCTTAAACACCTTTAGTTTCTCTTTTTTTTTGTATTATATGTGTTTTCGATTTTAATATCTCCATGGTCAATTAAATCTTGAATGTAATGGTGAAGTTTCATACAATGATCTGTATGGTGACCATTGATATGATGGTACTCACAATATTCATTTTCTTTGTACCACATTAGTTTTGGTTACCATTTTTGAATGGTCTTGATATGGGATAAATGATCATATCTACACTTGCTAAGTGATGGAACACACTAGAAATAATTTCTCCAAACAACGTGAACTATTTTTGTTTGAATTCATGTGGAATATTTTCTTTATTAGGGATTATGATTGGTTGATTATTTGATTTGGTTGGTTTTTATTGATGATTTTACACGTTTTGAACATGGTGAGTATTAATGATCCCATCATTTACAATGTTTTGGTTTCGATTGAATAATTTTGATTTATCTTGATTTTGATGATTTTCCTTATGAGATTGATCTTTTGAAGGAGTTTTTATTAAGCCCTTAGCAATGAGAGCCCTTTCAATTTGTGCTCCTTTTTCAATTACTTCCTCAAGTTTGTTAAACAATGCATTTGCATTTGGAATGATAACTCGGATTAAGATTTGGGATGAAGATTCTTACCAATTATTTTTTGGGTATGGAACAAGGGAATCATCTTGTGATTCCTCTCCATCGTTGAAGAAATTTTGTGAATTTTTTGTTATTCCTTTTCTTGGTGTTGTAAAGGTCCATCATAACGACTTCAAAATCTAGGTTAAAAGAGAAGTGTTTAACAAGTTTTTCCAATAAGTTAGCAAAAGTAGTGATTGATCCTTTTGGACAGTGTAAAACCCAATCTAAGGTTTGTTATCCTAAACTTTTTGGGAAAATACACAAGAGGCAGATGTCGTTGTAGGCTACTTCTTGGCATACCATGAAGAACTCTTTAACATGTTCTCTTGGGTCGTGTTTTCCTTTATACTTATCAAATTTAGGGGTTTCAAATGATTGAGGAAATGGTATGCACAACATTTCTTTGTCAAATGGATATGGAAAAATTTCTTCAAAGTTAAATTATTTTGTTTGATTTTAAATTTCCATTTCTAGGAGATGAATAAGGTATCAAAGTTTTTATCTTAAAAGTTCATCAATTTTTTTTTCTTGTTTTGTAATCTATGGTTGTCCAACTTCTTCCTCTTTGTCGAAACTATATTTTCCAAGAGGATTTATATCAAAATCACAAAGATATTATAGCTTTTGTTATGATTAGCCGCCATTTTTACTAAAGGTTAGGAAGCTAAAGTGAGAAACGGTTTGTGATTTTGATTGAAAGGCTGAATTTTATTTGATTAGATTTTTTTGATTTGGATTTGATAGATTTGATTAAATTTGGAAAAAATGATTTTTTTTTTTTTTTGTGGCTTGATAGGTAAAATATTGTTAGGAAATGCAAAGTTTAATGAAAATGCAACAAGCAAAATATCATGAAATGGGTGGAAGCAAGGATCTTATATATCCAAAAATATGTGTCTTTCAATATATCAAAGACCCGATATACCAAATATTTACGTGGACATAAGTGGTATGGGGAGCCCTTGAAATACTGAAAGAGACCCATCTAGTCATTACTAGCCCTCTTAGAGGAGTGAATCACCACTCCGAAGATGAAGTTTTGACTAGGTGATAGCATAATGAGGTAATGTTAATGTAGGTTATTATTTATCCTTTTATTTATATATTAGGATAACTATTACATTTGTGTTAGCCCTATACTTGTTGGGTTAGCTTGCTTAGATGTACTAGTTGTGTGGAGTTAGCTTCTCAATTATGTGGAGTTAGCTTAATAGTCTTATGGAGTTAACTTGACTACCAAAGATCGCTTAGTGGGAGTTCTTCACCACCGATTTAGGTAGTAGTTGCACTACCCTACTCCTATATGTACATCTTTCTTTTTGAATAATTCAAGTCATTGTATTGTAATGTATTGAGCATTATGTATTATGGTGGATTTCCATATATGGTATTTTAGCTCTTCTGCTTTTGCAAATGTAATGTGGTGTGCTATTATCATCTCGAGATCACGGCCTGGAACAATCTTCTTATCGCTCCTTTCATGGTATCGTAGCTGGAGATTGTTGTTGACATCCTTCTCTAAGTTTTATTTTGCAAATAAATTCTTTGTATATTCATATATGTGGGATTTGGTCATATTTTGTTGTTGCGTGTAGTTTTATGCAAAGCGGAGGCTTCCATTAGATCCTAAGGCATGAAAAGTTTGTATCTTTTGCTCGGTAACTCGGTTTTGAGTGTTGTTTTTTGAAAAAGTGTTTGTTTTTCATGCTCTTTCCATTGGAAATTTTTATTTTGAGACTTGCACTATAATTATAAAGTGCCAAATATGGAGGAGTGTTGTAATCAATTGTGGACGTAATTTTGGCTAAGCCCGACGTCCTAAAATTTTGGGAGTTACATTCTTCTCTATCATGGATTCTGAGAATGATATGATTTTCTCTGAAGTATGTGGACTTCAAGAGGATATTGTAAAATTTGTGGAAGAAAATAGATCACTCAAGAAGTGAAATTATCTTCTATAATCACTCATTCATGATAAGGATACAATAATCCACTCCCTGCAGCAACAACTTGCTAGCCTACAACATCACCATGATATTGTGGACAGCCATATCCATGCTCCTAGTCCACTTGCAGCTATTGCTCCTATACCCACTGACATTGATCTGTTAGTCTTTGAGCTTGTTCCTGCTCTTGATGCTTCTAAACCTGTGAGGCTTGTTACTGCATGCTCTTCCACATCTGTGCCTATTACAGTACCACATGTTGTGTATCCTATTTCTGCTCAACTACATGGCCTTTTTTAGAAGCGTACCACTGCCTTCAATTCTCACATGCTTCGTTTTATGGGTTTCACCGGGCGGAGGTATTGGTAGACAATCACAAGGTTTTGTTTCCTCTCTTCCACATGTTATTCAAATGGGCATAACTTTCAATCCAGTGTTCAAAATTCAACAAATTTGGTACCGTTGGAAAGGTCTCGACCTCATCTACACCATGGAAGCATAAAGTACTATTCTCAATAGGCTTTAATGCATGAAAATATGGAAAATTATTTCAAGCCATTAATATGAGATCCAATTGCTTCAACTACCTAGATTTGATCTGATTTATCATATTTCCTTTTCCAACACGCCAAACGGACATGGGGAACTAGAATTGATAGATTGTAGGTGGATTTGCAAGGCATTGATGGTTAGTGGTTGATCTTTCATAGAAGAATCCAATTTTTCTTCTTTCTCTCTCACCTTGACCTTCTATATATTGAAAACACTTCTCATTTGAAAGGGGAGACATTCGGGATGTGGGGAAACTCTGTAAAATTTGTTTCCCAACTCCATTTAAGCTGTAAGCCTTCTCCTACATTTGGAAAGCAGATTTTATGTTTCTAGGAATCCATGTAATGGTCCGTGCACCTCATAGAGCAATAAAATTATGTTTTTGTGGTGTTCTTCAACCCTTTTTCATGTTTTGTTGTTTCTCTATGCCTCTCCATTTCGTGTTTGCTTCATGTGCATGTATTTCACATTTGCAGTGTAAGATGTTGTGTTTCATGGAGTTTTGATGATGGATAAGGATCTAGGTCTATGTTACCTCTGTCTCACCTCCGTCATCTCCTTTTCCCCTGTTTCATCCTCTCTCAGTAGAGTATCTCGTCTATTTCCTTTTCTAGTGTATCACCACTTTAGTGTAGGCTTTGTTTTCTTACATTCTCTCTCTCCCTGTCTCCTTGGAATGGTTAGATTAGAATAGGTTATTTTTCCTACATTAGAGTAACTTGGCGGTAGTAGTTTAGGAATAAAAACCAGCTTTCTTTGGAGGATCATCTTAAGTTTGCAAGTCCCACAACTTTAGAGATGGTCCAATGTTATGCAGATCACACCGACTGCCCCACACAAAACCAAGTCATTCGGGGGTGCTTTGATTTTGTACTAACAAGCATCTTTTAAGGCTACATAGTCTACGCAAGTTTAATCAGGGTCAAACTTTCGTACTAACCGTCTGCGTGCCCTTATAACATAGTAGAAAATTGACTTGTCTTACGCTCAGAATCCATGATTCCTTTTACGTGCCACATTATTTCACACATGTGCACATGTTCAGTAGCATATTTTATGCCCCTATACTATGGGAGACGAAGAGACATCTCCATGTAAATATTCTACGGTTGGTGTAGACCTTGCCCACCTGATCCATAACCTCATGTGTTTCCTCTACCTCCAGAACCACCAGATCCACCGGAGCTAGAGCCACCTATGCCTCCTGATCCTAAACTTGTAGCTAAGGTGGGACTAGAAGATGTACTTCCCTATGTTGCAACAGTAGTACTGAACTATACCTTGAAAGTCTGCAAAGTGTTACTACTCCTAGAAGAGAGTCCAAAATTTGTGCACCTAAATTCTGTGTGGATGATACACCCGAAAAGGTACTCCCATATAACAATGAATTCATTTGTGTTGTCATCATTGTGCTTTTTATATGACTCACTCCTACTCTCCCACTGCCTAAATTAGCTTGTTGACTGTTTGTTGTACTAGGTACTGGAAAATCAAGCATAAAGGCAAGGTTTCCAAGTGGATTTAGATGCATGCCTGTGGCCCGATCATCTCTACTGGTTCGCTTCTAAGTGAGGCCGAGGAGGGTTCTATGTCATGCTTTTCCAAATGGAGGAGTTCCTGATGCTTGGGTTCCATGTCTTCTGCATGAACTTCAAACCCTTCTCGAACTATCTCTCTTCACAAGGCCGTTTTCTCTACAACATCCCACTGCTTCTCTATCTCCCTCCCATGTGCCTCATTATACTAAATCCAATTTTCCTCTCTTTTCCTTTCTATTACTAGGTCTATCATCTTTTACCAAACTGCTCCTACCCCGCATGTGGTGGGGTTTATTTCACCATCGCTTTGTTATCCAAGTTCGTAGTTACCATCGATTTTGATCGCCAGTGGAATGCCTTGCAAGTAAGTTCCCCTGGGATATCGTAAAAATTGGAATTCAACTACCTTTGGGCACGAATAAGTGGAAATTTAGTACTCCAAGATATAGTTGTTCAAAACACCATGGAACCATGTATCCACAAAGTGTGATTCCAAATCATATCAGCATCATAAAGGGCCTAAAATTCTTCCTACATCCAGACAAGTGTGGGATACCTCCAATTCTATTTAGATGCATAAGCAACTTAAACTCATATAGTTCTATCAAACAGATACCGAAGAAGCTTTCGTACAAATAGTCATATAGATTCTGATCCACCCATGTGCGTGCAAACTCAGATCCAGTGTTGAACCTCCATGTGTATTCTTCTTCTAGATCATGTATCCACTCCTCAACACTTGCTAAGGTCAACTGGTATGTATTCATCGTGAACCATCTTGAAAACAACTAAAAAGAGGTCATGGCAATAGAACCAATGATGCAACCTAGAAATTACTAGTAAAATCCCAGGTGCACTAGAACATCGCTTAGCCTAGACTGAACGTTCACCTGAAGCATGCAAAGGTACCAAACCCTCTTTAGGGTTATTGTTGCAGATGTTAGCATGATGAAGACTTAAAACATTCAGATCCATGACTAATATATCATTCTATAGTGCATGTTTAGATCTAGATCTAGAGAATAATAGACTTAAATGATAACCATGATGAAATCAAACATGCAAGAACCAATTATATCAGCCAATACACTCCATTGAATTTAAACATGATAAATACATAGAAGCTTATTACAATAGATAATACCATAGTTTATGCGCGCATCAAATTTGACAGCATAACCTCACAATAACTCACTTGTTAGATACTACTCTATGCTACATAGTTCACTACATATTTATAAGGGTGAGGACTTTCCCTTCACCGCTTATCTATTCCCAAAATAGGTCGCATGCTATTATTATCCACACACCGTTACAATAATAGCCACACATGCAAGTGTACTAACAATAGACTTCTTCTAGTTAACTATCAATAGTAAATCTATTCTCATCTTGTACCCATGCAAAGCGCTTCATAGCCAATCCTCCAAAAATAGCCAATGCATGTCGCACAAGTCTTTAACCGGTTTGTGTGTTCAAAGACACTATCTCCAAAAATAGCTCATCATCATGAAAACGGCTAAGTCCCGAATCTGCTTTATCCTCGGTCGTGATTCCTTCCCGGTCCTCCTACACTTTTGAATTTACTCTACTCTTTCACGCGAACCTTTTGTATGTTTTGCACTAAGTGTCATATTTTGACAAACCAACAATAAGATAATCCCGAGTGGAGATGAATCAAACTTTCCCAAATGGATCATTATTACACCTTATGTCTTTGCATCCATCATCTTCATTTTCATATCACTATCTCCTTTGTCTCACGTCCTTCTTGGCTCTCGGTGTTGAGCCCTCACATCTTACTAGTTGTGTGGAGTCAAGAATGGGGTGGGATATATCATTTCTATATCATCTCCAATCTATTCTTCCAATGGACTAAAATATTTAACTTTGTTTGAACTCGAGTTTAGAGAATACATTCCTTACCGAGTCAAAAAATCCAAAAACATTTTAAAACATCAAAAAAACATTCAAAACAAAACATAAAAATTTCAAAATATCAAAAACAATCAAATAATCAAATAATCCAAATTCAAATAATCAAATAATCACAAAATCCCAACAAGTCAACACAACTCAACAAAATCAAACTTTTAACTCCAATCCTAGTGATCATTCCAACCATCTTACAACTATCACACTTATGTTATCCCTTATATGTATCCTTATTTGGGGAAAGTCAAATTAATCATCTCCCTCACGTGCATCCTTGCTTAGGGAAATCTCAACTCCCATTATCTACCTTGCATGTTAGTATCCTTGGTTGGGGAAATGACCATTTTTAATCTCATATCAATCTTCAATGTGGATCCAACAAAGAGTTTCATGAGGAGTTGTTGAACTCCGCTCTTCGCCTAATCCAATCATCTTGCATATTAATATCCTTGCTTGGGGCATCTAAATCTACTTAATTATCATTATGGAACACATTAGGGGCATAGTTAATTGTCTTTATTTACAATTGTGTTGCATTGTTGCTATTATTTCTAGACTAGTTACAATTATTTAATTATCATCCCGGCTCATTTGTAACCATGGTGCATACTTTTACTATGTATATTAGGTTTATTTTTCTCTTTATATATTGTCTTTCTTTAGACCAATTACAAGTATTATGTTAACATCTTGGTTCATTTATAACCATGGTGCATACATCTACTGTGTATATTGGTTTTTTTAATTTTTATCTTTTGTTTGTTATGTGTGTGTTTTTTTACACACATAATGGGTTACACATCACAATTCTTTAATAATCATGGTGAAAACTCTATTTTGCAACAACAAAATAAGGTTGCTCTAACTTTCACTATCTAAATGAATCTCATTCTACGAGTAAAGTCCCTCCTATCATCCTTATACTCCTTGAATCCTTTGTCTTTCCCTTCTTCCTATCAAACAATCATCTACCACTTTATTGCATCGCCCATCCACTTGAGGGGGCATCCCCTTAGCATCCACACTCATTGGGGCATCCAAATGATTCACCGAGCATATTAAGAAAGTCCACCATGCTCGTCTTTCATCCGATCATTGATCTACATGTGTCTACTATCTTTAAAATACTATTACTTCGTAATAACACTTTAAAAAGGGGAAAATGTAGACATCCTAAAAATACATACATATTTCTAGCCATTCTTAGCTATCCATATCCTTTGCATAATATGCCAAATCTACATCCCTTTAGAATTAATATTAATTAATTATATCATGCTTTAAGTATTCACCCACATCCCTTTAGAATTAATTTAATTAATTTTAATCATGCTTAAACCATACTCTTATATCTCTTGGATAATTTAATTAACTATTTATTTAATTAAATAGTTAATTATCCACTCACCCTCCACTTAGTTCCACTTCACTATCCTAGTCACTCAAGTTGAACTAGCCCACTCCACTCAAGTTATAGAACCCTACAAATGTTAAAGCGACAATAATTCACTTACAACCAACTTCTCGAATAAAATCTTATTGCCAACCAAATATTCATCACCCCTTAATGAATATTCAAACCATCCAACTGCACAAACCAAATCAAATGGCTATTTTAGGAAAATGCATTCATGATCCTGCAACTCATTCAAACCTTGATCCACAATCCATGGCCTCTATAAATATGAGGCTTTTTCCTTCACAATTCATCCTTGGAAGCTTTAAGAAATTGTAGTAAAAATATGCTCATTTTTCATTTGAATTCATATACCGAAAGATTTACCTTGTGTTCACTCTTGCTCATAACATTTTTTCTTCATTTGGAGACCAAATTAGAGCATCTAAAATCAAATGATCCCAAGAGATCCAACAAGTGTATTAACACCGTTGGTCCACAAATTTTTCTCCTTATCGCATGAGCAACATCGTAGATATGGCATGAAGCTTGAAGATAGATAGATCATGATGCATGTCGCTTTTGCAAATTGGGGATGTGATCTAACTAGCACTCAGATTTGTGGAGAGATGGATAGCACTCAAAATAGGACTTGATCTTGTCCTAACTATTTTAGGTTGTGCCTTTCAACCAAGGTAAGAGAACCTATTTTGTAACCCTCAAATGGTGAAGGAGATGAAGATATCCCTCAATTTGTGCAAATAGTATGAAGGGGCCTTGGGAAAATATGATCAACACTCCAAATCTGACTTTCACAAGTTGTCACTTCCAGATTATGGAGATACTTTCAATGCAAGGCAAGGGTTACTGAAGACATTTTGAAATCTTGATATGTTCTGCATACTTTAGCAAATGGATTTTGATCTTTTGTGGGTATATAGGTCAAAACAGGGGTAGTATGGGGTAGGATTAGTTGTTTAGAATGATTTTTGGTGGGATATTGACAAGACAAACTTGACTATGCCAGATCTTTGACAACCTCTACAACATTTGAACAACTATTAGATAAAATGCTTCAAAACAATCAGATGTTCTTTCAACTAGAAGAGATACACAAATGGAGGCCCAGGTTTGCACTCTTCACACAATCTTTGAGACCTCAACACAAAATCTTGAGTTAAAGGACTCAATTAAACATCAAAATCTCTGATCAAATCACGCCTAAGGTACCCCCAAAGGCTTACAAGCAATCTCTGTCAACAAATGAAGGTGAAGTGATTTTAAAATGCTTATTTTCAATGTCAGATGAAAGCTCTTCTGACAAATGAAATTTCAAATGCCACTAAACTATCAATAAGGATGAGATCTGTGTGATTCCTAAAGATTTCAATGCAAGATTGCAACAAGAACAAGGAAAACTATTTACAAACATTTAAACATGATAACATACATCATATTGCCCAAAATAACACATATTAATTCAAAAGCTTGTTAGATTTAGCAAATAGGGGAGAGTTTTAGGAAAAATCTTAGAGTTGTGTGATGGCTATACACTTGTAACCAACTTAACATGAATGAAGATCTAACACAAAAGACATTAACCAGGTTTTTTGGATGGTTTCTCATAAGATGAGCTTCTCTCAAAAAAATTCTCATGATTTTCAATTTCCGACCTTTTGCATCTCTCAAAACATGCATTATATATCTCTTGTTACATTTGATCCTTCTATCCCAAGAAAAGAATATCCTATGGCATCTTAGTTTGTTACAAATTCATCATGATTCGCAGACAGATATGTTTAACATATTTGCAACAAAAGTTGCCAGGTGTTTCGAAAGAAGGAGAATCATTGCAAAATTTGCATCATTATCCATTATGTATGCACGTTTTTCATCTTCAAAGCATGCAGACCCCCTTCCTTTCATTATTTCATCCTTATCCCTCCAAAATTTGACTTTGCAACTTTTGGATTTGATATTTCACATTTTTGGACGGGTTAGGGCAAAAATTTATCCCAAAAATATCTATGATCTTAAAATTGATCTTTATAACCAATTGCATTGGTCCTTGCAGGCACAAATGACACGAATTCACCAAAAATTTGATCAAAATCGATGCAAAAACATATTTCCACACTTCCTAGAGCAAAAATGGTGGCCAAACTAAAAATGCACAGTTACCATTGATTTGTCTTTCTCCCTTCAATATGGGCCCTCCACGTGTCACAATGCAATTGGAAATGGGTTTGGGATCACTTTTTGATATTTTAACATTTTTGAAAAAATGTAAAAATTTGACATTTTTCTCCGTCCCTCTACCCTCGAGATTTGCGCCGACACGTGTACCTCCTTTAGGGCCTGCGGAGCTACAGGGGCAACATGCACTTTTTTCTAAAACACAAAAAACGTTAAGTTTTTCAAGCAGACCCACCGAACCTTGTGTAATCACAAATGACTACATAACAAAAGATTTTGAGCTAAAATTTGACGGGCAAAGGACACCCGTATGACCATCAAAAAATGTAGAAATTTCCAGCAATGCCTTAGAATTCTAAAAATGAATTTGACAGACAAATGAGGCTCGTTTGATCGTCAAAAACACAAAAATGCCAAGGATGCCCAAAATCGATTTTTCCTTTGTGGGTGAAGAATTTTTCGATCAAAAGACAAATGGAAAGTGTTTTTAGGAAATTTACAACCATGACAAGGGATATTTGAGGGCAAATAAGTATAAAACAAACAATTTCAAGCTCCAAAGGCCAGAAAACACTTGGGAAAATGGTAGAGGCATTTGAATGGGAAAAATTAGGGCAAGGTAATGAGTTTGCAAACAATCCAATGCACAAGAATGGAATTATAACTTCACATCATCAATTTCATGAGGAAAAAATGTTTCAAAGCACAAAGAGAAAAGGGGAAACATGACAAAATGGTAGAGGATCAAAATGGGCACCAACAAACACTTCACCTATCTCATCTTGAGGTTGTAAAATAACTCTAAGGAAAGGTTTGTATTTTTATTTTCTAACTTCTTCATTCACTTTTAGTTTTCATTGCACACAAAAATTTCTAAATTTTGTGTGGGAAAATATTTCAATAACATGACATAAAAAAGTATCTATAGAAAAATTTAGGCTCATGAAAATAGAGGATCATAATATATCAAGGTATCTTCATGATAGGCATACATATTCCTATGAACGAAATAGTGCTTTGATACTTAACATGAGATTAGATAACTTCTCACAAAAGTAAGAGACTTCAATATTTTCTTACATCTCCATTAAATTTCCTAAATCACGTCTTTTGTGTGTGGTATAACATCAACTAGTTTCGAGGTTTGTGTTACCAATAAAATTTTATTTTGATGGCACATATATACTCTTGAAAACCATGATGTCATCTGAGTTAATTTGAGTAAATGTGAAGGATACATTTGAAAGGCTCATGTGTAGTCTTGTGTACAATTGTTTAGAATGTGTGTGGTCTTTTGAATTTCAAATATAACATTATTGTTCAATGTATGGAAGAAAGAACTAGAGATGATTCGCCAACTCATGATTGTAATCATTGAGAGTTGTATGCACCAAGTTTTTTTGTGATTGTAAATGCATTAAGGAACCATTTAGCATTGGTCCGTATAGAGCATGTTGATGCACAATTAATTAGGTAGGATTTTGTAGTAAAAACAGTCTAGTAACTCAAGGAAATGTTGTAAGTTGATATGCCTTTGCATTTTCATTAGAGGAGACAAAACATTGAGTAAAATTATATTTTTCCTTAGCTTGTAACATAAAGGAATTTCTACCAAAAATCCTCAAAGCCTCTAAAAAAGCAAATATTATGTACAATTCAAATGCCATAGCAAAGTGTATTGTGTTGAAGTTCGTACTTTTGTGTCTCATTATTTTATTAAGGCTTGTATTTCATTAAGACACTTTATTGAAAATGGAAAAACCATCCATAATTTTAGATCTATAAAGATTAGCACATAGGTTACCACAAAATAATATATAATTATATCAAAATATATATATATATATATATATATATATATATATATATATATATATATATCTCATAAACATTTCATCCTTATGGATATGGCTATAAGTATTACCTCCTCAAGTGTAAGAAAAAAATTGTATGATCCATGTGGGAGGGATCAATTACTCTCCTTAATGATTATATATAGTGGAGGAAAAAAGCACAAATACAAGGCACCGGGAGTGTATGAGTAGTCATTAAAGGTCAAACAATCATCTAGGAACTCGAAATGAGGTCATGGATTTATTACTCCATAGTTGCATAGTAGATCACCATACTATAGTGGATTGTACTCTATACATATAGGGCATTGTTATCCCGTAAAATTGGCAATGGCAATTTTACAGATAACCATACCGAAATTTTGTTCCGATCCCTCATTAGGGACCCCTTGCGTTCGGAATGTTGTAAAATCCCTTTCCGGGAAATCTGATTTTCCGAACTTAGTCATTTTTGGTCTTTTTACCAGCGCATAGAATGACTATGCAACATCAACTTTTGATGCGCCCCCTTTAAAACCTTTGGCACATTTTTTCTTGTGTCAACAGGCATTTTGGTGTGCCTCTGCTTGTTAAGGCTTCCCTGTGTGCACCGAGGCACATGCGCCTTCCCGTCGACGATGATAATTTGTTGCGCCTCTTTTTGGTGTGCCAAAGGCGCACATTTTCCTCTGTCAACACCACTTTCCGGTGCGCCATAGGCGCACATATCTTCATGTTGACAAGTTTTTGGTGCGCCAAAGGGTGCATGTTTTTTTTGTGTCGACAGCTCATTTGGTGCGCACCTTTAAAAAGTTGGTGGCACATTTATTACTTGCCTCGCCTATATATATGCACGCACGTCATACTGTCATTGTCACCGATGCAAAACACATGATTTTTCTCTCGAGCTTGTCAGCACCACCACCCCGCCGCTTTCAAATCGCTTTGGACCCCTTTCGTGCATTTCTTCATTATAAAAGCCCTGTAAGAGGTCCTCTTTCCTTTCTCGCATCATGTATGTGGTTTTTGACTGTTTGTGGGTAGGATTGAATTGGAAAAAGAATAAAATTCATGATTTTGCTTTCCCCCTATTGTCCTTCCACATTTCTTCCTCCTCTTTCCAGATCTGCTGGTAGAGGAAGCTCTTTCCTAATATATATATATATATATATATATATATATATATATATATATATATATATATATATATATATATATATATATATATATATATAGCTTGGGACCCCTTGGTTTAAAGCCATTTCATCCCACAATGAACCTTGCAGAAAGAGAGCTTAGCCATATGCCAACCCCTCAGTGATTTTTCAGGGGAATCAAACCTAAAAAGAAATCTGTTTTCTCCTTTGGCGCATGAGCTCGCCATGCAACATCAAAGACAGTTGCGCCCTTGGCGCATCTGTCGCCCCTGTTCCACAAAGAGCAGCCGTGCCAATGGCGCGCTTTCCCTGCCTGCTACATCATAAAAAGATGCGCCCTCATGGCGCACTTCCCTCGCATGCTGCAAATGCTTCCCATGCACCCCTTGGCGCATCAAACTTGGATGCAACATAAAGATTCCTGCGCCCTTTGGCGCATCCAACATTCATGTAATAGCCCTTTCATATGCGCCAAGTACTAAGCTATAAAGGCGCAGGCGCGTTCCTTATCACAGAAACATCATGTTGTATAGACCCTCCATGAGCCGCACCAAGTTCCCTTAAGTGCGCCAAAAGCATATGTTACACAAACTCTATATGCGCCTTTGGCGCACCAAAGTTCTATGCAACATGAAAGATACATGTGCCACCGGCGCATCCTCGTTCCTCGCACACCCTTTTCCTGTGCGCCTTACCTATTTAGCTCTGCAATCTGTAATATCTCATGGCGCCATGCGCCCGAGGCCTCAAAATTGCTAACTCTTTCTTCTATCAAGCATTTCAATGGAAAATCAAATAGCTGACACGACTTTCTTCGATTGGGTTTCACGTCTTATTCTTGCAGATCAACAATTAAGCTCAGAAGAACATATGTCAACATCAAGCAAGAGACCTACCAAATCCAAAGGCAAGGCCAAGCTTACAGAGGAAGAAATGAAATATAAATATCAGAGGGTCAGAATGCCCGACTCCCAGGCCGAGTGTGACCTGGACATTAGAGACTCAGAGTTGGGGCATATTGATATGGAGGAATTCTGGGTCAGGACTCAGAAAGTCACAAGAAGTCCATGGATGGACAAGCTGATAGGCAGTGCCCTGCACTTCGCTGGAGGAATCCCAGTCAGCGCCGTTAATAATGAATTCATGATGGTGGTTTCCCGGTGCTACAACAAAGACACAAGATGTGTCGTAAATGAGAAGGGCGAGGTCATAATCAACCTCACTGCCCGCCACTTTGAGATAATACTCGGCATTCCTCATCACCGGCACTTTGTGGCCGTCAGCCGAGAGGATTGTATCAAAGCCTGGGACGACCATGAAGATCAGTGCATGCAACTGATGAATGAAGTCTATCTGAAGAACAAGAAAGTAGTGACCCGTTGGCCACAAATCATTCACCGCAGTGATTTTTCGGAGGAGCTCAGTGACACCATCACGTTCCTGAGCAGGGTGTTTGGGCTTCCTGACGCCCACTTTTTCCACAAATGGATGCTGCGGTATTTAGAAACCATGAACAAAAATGTGCCTGATCAACGCTTCGAATGGGCAGAAATTATAAGCAGCACGATATCAGAACAACTGCAACAATTCCCCACAACGGAAGATTCTACATGAATTCCTATGTTGTTTATGCTGCAGCTTCTGAAAGGGACTATCCAGCTCTGATGCGGAGTGGGGTTTGGCCCCAGGTCAAAATATATGAATACTATCCAGAATTGAGGCTGGAAAATAGCATCCCTCAATTTACAAAGATCAACGATGCATTTTTCTACTTCATCATCTACCTATTGAGGCCAAATATGACTTACAAATCATTTACACCAAGAGCATCGTGGACCATCGAGAAATGGGGGCCCTGTTCACCCAATTCCCCACATTCACCTATCTGAGGGCAGCTAACTTCTTGGGAGAGCCAACTAGACTGCCAAGGTATGCTGGACCAAAGTTGATTCTGCTGGAGCTGTCAAGACAGCTGGTCACTTATCATGAAAAGTGCCTAAAAAGAAAGAAGGGTGGAACTCCTTTCCCCCTCACAGTGGGTAGATATACATGTCTGACTCACCACAAGGTAAAAGACATGTTTACAGAGTTGGAGCTGCTCAATCAGAAACATGACTTCCCAGCAAGGCCTACCTTCGACCCAAGAAATTGTCTTCCTAGGGCCAAGCTCGATCCAATCCACATCCCTCAGATTGAGGATATTTACATTGACCTATATCATGAGGTGGAGCTTAGGAGGAAGGACCATTCTCGATTGGCCTTGGCGAAATCATCCAAGACGGGTAGCCATCACCCCAAATGCTACCAAACTACGAGGAGGAAGTGGATCAAGTATATCTTGATAGAGGTGGGGACGATTGGCCTTTTGTGGCGATTGATAGAAACAAAGCACCTCGATAATTGAGGAAAGGGTTAAGGAAACTCTACGCAGACGAGCATTGGTGCCAAAGGAACGGACTCATCTACCTCGGGTCGATTTCACAACATCTCCGTTGGGTAAAGACACCTTCTAGATCAAAACAAAGCAACCTAATGGCAAAGAGGGTGAATCCAAAGCACCACTCAAGAGGAAGCTCCCGAAAGTCCTCCTTCCGTTGCACGCAACAAGTTGTAACTCTGGCTTCCCTAGAGAAAGAAGTGGAAGAAGATGTTCTAATAGGCCCATCCACTCGGATGTCGCCACACAGCTACAACAACCAAGGTCCCTTCTCGTCCCATCTTCTTCTCCTCCTTCCCCTCCTCGAGTGACTCAAGTGACCATCCCTTTGGTCGTGTCCTCTCCCCTTCTTCTACTATTCCTCCCGTTTCTTTGTCCATCTTCTCTTCTCTTGCGGATTTGTCCCCCTCCATTTCTTCCCTCATCTCTCGAGCTCCCTTCCCTTCCTATGTCTTCCTCTCCCGCAGATCTCTTCCTCATGTGAGCACTTCTTCGGCCTCCTCTCGATGCCGCCTCCAAGTGTCTCCACTTTTTCCTTTCTACTACTGCAGCTGTCCCCTTCTCTCAAGCTTCTCGGCCCTTCTCCCATAAGTCTAGCCTGAACTCCCAAAGACTTAAGTCGGCGAAAAGGAAAGTTCCCATCGCTCCGATGCACTTTTCCGTAATCCCGCCTAAAGGGGCAAAGAAGCGAGAATCTTGTCACACGCATCTCTCGAGTGCTTCGGGAGAGAGGGTAATGGAGATCGCATATCCCAATCCCCTCAAGGATAAAAGGATCTGCTCTCTCGACAGATTATACGCTGACTCACGTCACAATGGGTACATCTTCCGAGAGCCTTCGGAGAGGCCCTATATGCAAATTGACACCCTCTGCAAGAAGCTTCAAGAAACAAAAGAAGAGAAAAGGCTACCGAAAGAGCAAAATAAACATCTACTACAAGCCTTACGTAAGATGGGCAAAGTGCACCCCACAATCGCCGCCCGAGACTCCCGAGCCTCTGAGCCAGGATAAAATTAATGAATATGCAAAGATCGGCGAGCAGGGCATGGCAGTTTCCGCTTGGAGGAGCCAGATCCTCAAAGACAGTGAAAAAGTGATCGCCGAGTTCTCTGGTTTGTATTTGAACATCAACAAGGTGAATAAAGAGCTCCAAGCACTAGCAGGACCCATATCAGAAGAGCTGGACCATGCTAGGCTGCAGCATGAGACCTTTCAACAAATGTTCGACTGTTCAGTCGAAGATCTGGTCAAGTTCGGTGTCTTCGGTCATCCCAGAGCCCTCAACAAAGTCATTTCCACTGGACTACCGGATGGATCAACTAGAGTTTGTCCTTGAAAAGATCGATAAGGTAAAGGAAGAAGCCCTGGACGCAATGCACCAAATGGAACAAATCATTCTCAACATGTCTCTAGGGTTGCTTACTCCTTCCTTCGCCTTAAGGAAAATTGATGAAACCATTCAGATCTTCAAGGAGATCATGTCACGAGGGCTTGGGCCAGAGGTCACTTTTGACGCAGAGTCCATTAATAACCTACTGGCCTATCGGGACTTCATCGGGTTCCTCATAGAAGCGGAGAAAGAATATTCCAAACTCCCATAGAAGCTCATAGACGAGCGGGAGACTTGCGAGGTGATCAGTGAGCGACACAAAGATCCTTCCCAGGATCAACTAGGGCCCATGATCAACAAGTTCATGGAATACCGTGCTCAATTCCACATCTCATCTCCTGAGCAGCAGCAAAAGCAGGCTATCCCCTTTCGGCCGTAGGATGACGATGATGAATAGTGGCTTCTTCTTCTTCTTCTCTCTCTTTTTGACTTTCTTTTTGTAAATATCTAAAGTATGTTGGCACAAAATGATGACATCATCCATGTTGCACCATGGGATGATGTCATCCATCAAGTTGTCAAAAGTCAACATGACTTTGAGATATTTTGTAAATATCTTTGTAAATAGGTGGTTGGCTCCTTTTTGCCTTCTTTTCTTTCCTTCTTCTATAAATACCCCAATGCTTGTTATATTGGGCATGAGTGGATATCTTCGATGAAAAATAGAAGTGAGGAGAAAAGACTTTGAGCTTTTTAATGTAAAATATTATTAATACAATATTTAGACTTTGTCTTTGAATACGTGTGTTATTTGCATTAGATCTCTCTTACGTTAGATCTATCTCGCTTGTTTTGTTGGATCCACTTCGCTTTTATTATCATTTATTCATCAGTATTACTTTGCTTGTTTATGCAAGTAGGTTTGGGTCTGTTTACTACCAATCCCAAAACATAAACCCTCCGACCTTTCGCTTTGGAATTCATTTCTTTTCTTTTTCGGATCTGATCTTTCTCCATCCTCCCTTTCATTCCTTTCTTTTCGTAGTCGGAAACATCCTATTGGGATGAGATCCCAAACCCCCGAAGGTAGAATATTGTTTTAGGCGACTCTCTTTGGGAAACGAATGCATCTATGATAGTGGTAGGATAGAAAATCGGAAAAATCAGAAAAATCACTATCTATTTGCAAACTTTAACTTTTTGTCAAAAATCCAAAATTTTGCAAAGGTGACCCGAATTGAAAATTTTCTTCTGAGATCCATAGATCTGGCCTAGTTGGAGATCTTTAGTTCACTGAGTTCTTACAAAAATTTGTGTTTTTCCGTAGATCTGAGTTTTTGACAGTTTATCAAAAATTTCAAACTCTTTGAAAAAGTCAAATTTAGATCCGAAAATCAGCTTGCTAATCTTCACTGTCATTTTATCCTCGCTGTTATTTGTCATTAACCACAATCGGTTTTTAGAAGAGGATAGTTTTTAAATATTTAAAAAAGTACATGCTGCTGGTTTTTGTCAGAAAAGCCAGAAAATCAGCAAGTACAACCAAAAATAAATTTTAAATCTGCACCACAACGTTGTAGATCTGGAAAGGTACGCTGGCAGATGAGCCATTTACGCGTGGCAGGTGAGCTCGTGGAGAAGTCGATCCTACTTTCGATCGGCTTCAAAGGCACAATTTCAGTGTAGCACCGGCATGCTTTTCATAACTAAGTTCAACCGATAGGTCAAACGAAGCGCCTCACCCCACGGAAGAGCCGGTTTTAACAAGGAGCCTCTACATCCCTTTACAAAGGTTTTTATTGCTCAGTGGCATTGCACTCCCAGCCCGTGTTCTTTTTCCAGCTGTCCAGATGGCAGTGCCATGGGGAAATGCTATGGGTCCTCTCGCATTACCACATCCTGTTCACGCGCTCCCTCACGGAAACCGAAAGAATTTTCCCAAATTCGACGGGAGTGAAAACCATAGCACGGATTCACAAGTATCTGCATTCATCATGTCGTGTAGTATCTTAGATGTACTCACGAAGATGTGTCGGTTTGCCTTTTTCTCGAAACTCTCTGAGGACCTGCGTTTGAATGGTTTCGGCATTTTCCCTGGATCTATTATTATCACGATCACTCACTGAAGAAGGAGGCCAATGAGACCATGTGTGATTTTATCGCCGTGTTCAATGCATTAATCAACCGTGTCCTGTTGCCACGCTTCCAACACCGGAAAATTAGAAGTGTTTCTTCGTGAACGCTATGATCTTGAAAGTCAGTTTCTTACTCCTGCAAGAGCGAGTGGCTACCTTGATTCTCACCTAGGCCACTACCATTCGAATAGAAGATAATTTGATAATATCTCGGTGAATTGAAAAAGGAATCATCGGGCCTAAATCTTTGGACCCTTCTCCCACTACTTGGTCTGATCTCGGTATTTCAAAGATGGCGAACGACTTACTTGCATTAAAGAAGTAGTTGGCCCAAGCTTCTCCCAGTTCCTCATACCGGGATATTCCACGGAGGAACTTTGTTTCCAACAATGTTCCTCAAAGGCCGTGCTTACCCGCAACTGCTCCGCGGTTGGCGCTTGAGGCTCCTCCAGTCAATGCTCTAGCCGAAATCGAAGAAGAGGAACAAGATTATGAAGAACCTTCATCTCAGGGAAAGATGATCAAGACATCGGTGAGCCGACTGGTGACTCTACTATCAGGTATATGGAATTTGATGAGGAGGAATCTAATGAAGAAGAGGGTACCCAGGGCTATGCAAGTGGACAATCATATGTTGTTTTTACCCATTCGCAAGGAAAAGAAGCAGAGGTCGCTACCCATGTGCAGAAGGAGAAGGCTGTGTCAAATGTGCCTCCAACCATTGCTAAAAGAGGTAATCCTCTCCCTACTCAACTCCCTGTTAAGTCTTTTACAGGGAAATCTTTTCCCCCCATCTCTCCTCCAAATCAGCCCTCTCATATTCCTATCAAGACCAGTAATCCTACTCCACCATCACGAAGTGAGGGACTCATTCCTTCACCGGCCCAACCCTTGGCCACATTTGACATCATAGACCATGAAAAAAAGACCAAGATCCAAATGTCCGAAGCCGAGTACCTCCAACAAATCTGAACAGTTTGGTAAGATTGACCAAGTATATTCAAAGCCAAGCTGTTATATCTAATCAGGTTTCCCAAAAGGAATCCTTTCCACTCCTCCTAAATCCCGCATAAATGTTGCTTCAACATCTGCATCAAGCAAGATAGAGCCTTTCTATCTCTCCCTCCTAATCAATGGTCACAAATTGAGTAACTACATAATTGATTCGGGAGCTTCTGATAACGTCATGCTTGCCAAAATCGCCCATGCTTTGGGCCTCACCCTTACCAAGCCTTTTGGCAGATGTTATTCCTTGGAAACCAAGCAGGTTCCGTTGATTGGTCAAATCAAAGACACGCAATTTACATTTGCGGCATTCCCAGAGAAGAGAGTAAAGATGACCGTCCTCATTGCTGACATTCTAGCAGCCTACGAAATTTTGCTGGGAAGAAGTTTTTGCAGTGAAGTTGGTGGGGAAATTCATATGGACTGGTCTAAGGCTAGAATCCCCGTCAAAGGTGTAATGCAGACTTTGGAGCCAGAATCAC
Source organism: Taxus wallichiana var. yunnanensis (assembly GCA_018340775.1). Lineage (NCBI taxonomy): Eukaryota > Viridiplantae > Streptophyta > Pinopsida > Cupressales > Taxaceae > Taxus > Taxus wallichiana. Next base: position 902,525,371 of record CM031235.1, on the reverse strand, counting down.
AAAAGAAATACTTGGTTACTAGCTCTGAGGACCCCAAAGCTCAAATTATTTTCGAATCATCAGGGATGGGGAACTATTTCTTGTCTACCGAGTCTGACAAAATGGTTGTTCTCGCTCAAGAAGAAGATCTTAATAAGATCTAGACTTTGCAGTTTGATGGCAGCTGCGCAACCAGTGGATGTGGCGCCGGAGCCGTGCTAATATCTCCCGAAGAGGAGATTATTCCTCTCTCTTTCAAGTTGCAGTTTTTTAATATGAATAACACTGCTGAGTATGAATCTTTGTTACTCGGCATGCAGGCAGCAAGAGAGAGAGGGATCAAAAATCTGAGAGTACAAGGTGATGCAGAGCTAGTCGTGAATCAAGTTAGGAGGATATATCAAGTGAAGAATGAGAGGCTCAGGCACTACCGTAATGCGGTGTGGGACAACATTGAAGAGTTTGATGCTTTTTCAATTGAATCCATTCCAAGAGCTCAAAATGATATGGCCGATTCATTGGTCAAGTTTCAAAGATCCCTCATGCTCCCTCACCTAGGTTTGAAAACAAACAAATACACCATTGAGGTGGTTTTCCACCCGAGCGTGCCAGACAATTCTCAGCATTGGCAAGTGTTCAACGATGATAATCAACTCATTGCCTTTCTAGAGAAGGCGGAAAATTTTAAAGAATTACACTTTGAAGGATCTACTTCCACTTGTCGTGAATCAGTCACCAATCAAGACAATGAATCCGAAGGGAACGACGGCATATGTCAGCTCAAAGGAAATAAAATTCCAAAGGGCCTAGTTTCTCTAGAGCGGTTGTTCGACAGGCATGATCGTTTTGTGAAAAAGAAGAGGCGAGATGATCCTGACTCATCCCCAGAAACCGAACCGGTCAATTTAGGTTCGGTAGAACACCCGCAGTTTGTGAACATTGGAAAATGTTGCACGCCAGAAGAGAAGCGGAAGTTTGTCAAACTGCTGAAGAAATACATGGATGTATTGGCATGGTCCTACGCCGATCTAAAGTCTTTTAAGCCAAAGGACGTCCAACATGACATCCCGTTGAAAGAAGACGTTAAAGCCTTTCGCCAGAAGCAGAGGCATTATAATCCTAAGATCTCAGGTACTATCCAGGCTGAAATTCAGAAAATGCTGGATGCGAGAATCATTTTTCCTATCCATCACAGTACTTGGGTAGCAAATATTGTGCCAGTGCGCAAGAAGAACGGTGAAATACGCATGTGTAGATTTTGAAACTTGAATCAAAGCTTCCTTGAAAGACAACTAGCCCCTTCCTATAATGGATCAAGTTCTACAAGCAAATCACTTGATCGGAAATGCTGTCCATGCTTGATGGTTTTTCGAGCTGCTACAATCGATTGAAGTTTCCCCGAAGATCAATTTAAAACAGCATTCACTACTCCCTGGGGTACATTTGCCTATAGCAGGATGCCTTTTGGCCTAACCAATGCTAGCACCACTTTTCAGCGAGGCCATGGACTTGGCATTCAAAGGTATGATGGGGAAAGTCATTTTCATTTATTTGGATGACTTGACTGTGTTCTCTAAACAACGAAGTAATCATTGTGATCACCTAGAGCAAGTATTGGCCAAATGCCGAGAACATGGGATTTCCCTGAACCCGAAAAAGTCCGTTTTTGGAGTCACGGAAGGAAAGTTGCTAGGGCACGTTGTTAGCAAAGAAGGAACGAAGATAGATGCCGAAAGAGTCAAGGCTATTCAGAGCCTTACTCTGCCTACAAGTAAGAGTGGCGTTCATTCTTTCTTCGGAAAGGTGAACTTTCTCAGGCATTTTGTTCCTGACTTTCTTTGCAGCGCAGACTCGTCATATATTGGACATGATGAAGGGTCACCAAATTTCCGGTGGAGCGAGGAAGGAAAAAGGTCGTTTGAAGAAATAAAAGCTTCCGTTGTTCACGCACTTTTGATCCCGGTATGTCCCGATTTCTCCAAGGACTTTATCATGTACGATTATGCATCTAAGCATACCGTGTACGCCATCTTGATGCAAAAGAATTCGGAGAATGTTGAATCTCCGATTGCATTCATGAGCTCTCCTCTTAAGCCTCACGAACTAAAAATGTCTCAATTGGAAAAGCATGCCTTCATCATTGTCAAAGCAATAAAAAATTTTAGGTATTACATTTTAAACTCTCATACAAGTGGTCTTTGGTGCACGACACGGTGGTCAAATCAATTCTAACTCAACGGGGTTTAGGAAGCTTGCGAGGAAATTGGATTGCAAGGTCCGTGAGTATGACTGGATATAAAACCAACCAAGCTGGTAAGAGGCAAGGGCCTATGTCAGCTTATGGCTGAAAACAAAGATTCAGAAAGTCCTGAGGAAAAGGATGATTGTACCAACGAAGCGCAAAGTCAGTTGGAGAAAGCCCATTCTCTGCCTCTGGTCCTATTTGTCGCAACCAGCGATGAGTGGTATTCTGATATTGCTTTCTTCCTCACCTACGGTGAATTCCCAGCTCACCTAACTGCAAAGGAGAAGCGCACTATAAAGCTCAGAGTAGCGAAATATGTCATCTGGGATGACGGTTTATACAAACGCGGGATAGATGGTGTCTTCTTGCGATGTGTCGACAAGCCACAACAGGTGAAGTTGCTTGAAAGTTTTCATAATTTGGCCTGTGGAGGCCATTTTTCCTCTTCCGTGATAGCACACAAGATCATCCGAGCAGTACTATTGTCGACGCTTTTCAAGATACAACTACCTCGGGTAGCAAAGTGTGAACCTTGCCAAGCATTTCTTCGAAAACCCAAGATGGCTGCTTTTCCCCTCGGGCGGTCGTTGTCAACGACCCATTCAGAAAGGGGGAATTGATTTTATCGGTGCACTCAATCCCCAATCGAGTGCTCGGACATAGTTATGTCCTAACAAAGAATGCATTACTTCACCAAATGGGTGGAGGCCATACACAGTTAAGAATGCCACTTCCGAGGTTGTTTGCGGTTTCATCAAAGAAAATATCATTATCGGGTTTGGCGTTCCAAACAAGATTGTTGCTTGATAACGCTTCTAACTTCTCCTCACGAGAAGTTCTTAGTTTTTTCTATGAATATGGGATAACTTTGGCTCACGCCTCGATTATTACCCTCATGGTAATGGTCGCCGAATCCATAATAAAACTTGGTGACCATCATACGAAAACTGGTGGATGAGAATCAACGAATGTGGCATAAGTCCTTATACGACGTGTTGTGGGCAGATCGTATTACTCCCAAGAGGTCCCTCGGTATGTCACCTTTTCAAGTGTTATATGGCACTGATGCCGAGCTTCCCATTTCTGCTGAACTTCCTGCTCTACGCTTGGCACGAGCTATTGAAGATGAAACCTTCCAAAATTCCCTTGAAAAGAGGATCATGTATCTGACAGAGCTCGAAGAAAAGAGAGTAAGAGTGGTCGACAGGATCACCAAACATCAGAATCAAGTCAAGAGACTGTTCGATAAAAAAGCTAAGCAAATAAATTTCTAGGTGGGAGACTGTACATACCCAAAATTGTAAGGTACTGTACTGCGGAACAGCGTAATAAGTGCCCCAATGATGATGCAGGTCTCTTCGCAAGGTGTTCGGGGTCCAGAAAAGCTCTCCGAATATGCGTTAACATCCCGCATACCCCGCTTAGCCCCCGCGTGCTTTGTTTTCCCCTTTTTCCCTCTTTTCTTGCCCCTTTTCTCTTTAGTAACGAAACCGCCGCCTTGACTGGGCGGCGGTCCTATAACCGCCGCCCTGAACAGGGCGGCGGTCCTGTAACCGCCACTGAGCAGGGCGGCGGTCCTTTATGCGTTTTCCAAAACATTCTTTTGACGTGACTCGCGTGAAATATCAGTGTTTCACCAGCTTTCCTTGCCGACTTAAGCTTGCATTTATGTTTTTGGTCCCCTGGAATAGTGTTTTTCCTTTGTTTATTGTTTAAGAGTTCAGTTTGATTTTGATCTTTGGGTGATTGAATTCCTATAAATGAGTTACTTGTGCTCAAGAAAATGGCCCTGAAGTTTGCCTCTGAATTTCTCTTTGCTGTAGATTTAATTTTCATTGTTGCTTAGAGTTCTTAGTTCAGTTCTTTGCATGCTTAGTTAGCATTGTCCAACTGTTGGTAAGCCACATATCCAAATTTGTTGCAAACAAAGTGTTCTTTGTTCTATCTAATCCATTAGAAGTAGAATAGCTTAGAAGCCATTAAAGTTGCAAGTTTTGCTCTTTAAATAGGATAGTTTCGGAGTTCGGATGCATTATGTTGCATGATTCGTAATAGATCCCGCTAGGAACTACATAAGCCAAGCTCTCGTACTCTTACGCTATCCCTCTCCTATTCACGTTCTATTCATTCTCGTATTCTAAAGGTTGTCCCTTGTTCCAACACCTACTCCTGATGCAAGCATTACATGCTTTTCTGGATCTACGTGAGCACAAAAAATGAAGAGATCATACTGAGGGGACAAGATCACACACACACCATCGGATTCACCACTGTTCTGCGGAATCCAGGTTCTAGCTTTCAAATTTCTAGTTAGAATCATATCAAATAGAGTAGTTAATCACTTTATTTCAGTAAATTCTATTCTCGACATTGCCAGGGAAGCTGTGGGGATTGATAGTTTCTAAGAAACTATGATTCACTCCTCACTTCTGAGGTAGGATCGAGAATCCCGCAAATAGATTAGTTATTTCATTGTTTAGAATAGATATACAAATTACACAGACAAATAGCTACACTCGGCTATTTTGTTTGTTTTAAATTATTAGTTTAGTTGTCAATTCTAAATATTTTAAATAGTTGCTTTCTTAAATTCTTATAAATCATCAAAAAATACAAAAAAAGAAGTCATATATGCTTAAATATATTTCGTATACTTAGAGTTCACTTTATTACAGTTTGTTTATATTATTGCGTTTGTATGACAATTACGGGACCTAGGGAGCCCAGAGAATACGTTTTCGAGCCAATCGTGCCTCAGCCCAATCTCATAACAGCAATAACTGATATTGACCAGAATCTTAGAATCCAAGTCTTCCAAACAATAGCAGACTTCCAGCAGATCAGATCTCAGTTAGAAGGATTAAACATAGAAGACGACCAAGCACATACGTTTTGGTCAAATCAGCCAAACTACAGACTACCCTAGAAAAACATCTATATGACTGTAGAAGGGTTTGAAAGAGAACAAACATTCGGGTGTGACCCACAAGTCCCACAGCCTAACGCATCCATAAGTCAATCAGACATAAACACTGGCCTACGCACAGTAGTATTTCAGTCTACTTCACTTCCACCTATTATCATCAAACAATTGTCCTTACTAGATATAGTGGCTAACAAAGCTAGAGAATTCTGGACTAGGCCAGAGAATCATCCATAGAGTCAATTGTTTCCACCATCCACCATATGACCTTATCTAGAGACATACACGAAACTATCCCAGGTCATTTCCCACGTATTCCACAACCCATAGATCGAATCACGCCAGAGCTTGATATTGATTGGAGCCTTCGAGCGGTCATCCTTGCCGATCGATTTATCACACCAGTCCAGGTTAGAAGGGCCTTCTTTGCCTTAGATTTGTAAATTCCACTAGCGCATGTCGAAGACATCAAATTTCCTAACTAGTTTGTCTCGTATACCACGCATATTCTACCCCCACCGGCTGTCTCGATACGACCTCGAGAGGTTGGGTATGCGGAAGAGTCATGTAGATTCCCACGCTCGCCTATCGCTTTTCGGCATACAAAATTGGTGAACCCGACATGAAACAAACAAAATTAGTGAAGCCGACGTAAACTTCCCACTTTCTCGTCGAGTCATAGTATCACGTGTTCTTTCACAAATCACCTTCGCTCCTTCCCATTATTCTCGCGGGTATTCATATACCCCGAATATGTTGGGGTTCGATGCATATGGCAGACCCCTTTTTGGGTCTCGAGGCATACTATGCCCAATGAATGCATATCATCGCCCTCACTCTCAGTATGGGGCAACAATTATTCAACTAATCAGTTGTCAACACAAACCCCAAGACTCAGATATAATTTGTCTTTTCAAACGGGGGAGTTAGATCAACCTCCTCGAACGCAACAAACAGAGCCTTCGGGCTCGAACAATATGACGTTTACTAGGGAATCTGGTTCGTCTCCTCAGATGCTACTTAGACCACAAATTAGTAGACAATCAGACCCATATCTGGTCTTAGATGATGAACGGTCAATACGTTATCCTAGGAGTGAACAACATTCTCGGGGTATGTACCCACCTATAGGAGGTTTACAAATACAACCCGAGGTCTCTTTTCAAGAAAATACCTCTATGCCACTGCATATAGGAAATACTCTCGAGAAACTTGGCAAGATAGCGATCAGTTCATGACAGGATATCACATGCCTATACAACACCAGGGTGTACAACAAACGCCGCTCAGGAAAAGCACCGTGACTTCACCAAATGAAGTCATTTCAACGTTAGTAGAAAAAGTGAGAGGGTTAGAACTTGCTCAAGCAAGTCAAAATTCTCCGTTCATTCAAGCAGGGAGTTCCAACCCGCCATACCACCCTGGCTAGGTAGATCTCCTCACAGGAGTAGGCACGTTGGGCATGCCGCCTCACTATCCACAACAAACGCCAACAAGGCCTGTCATCTCTAACACTATTCCTCCCGGTCTAGTATCAAGTAACCCATTACTAGACAATACCCCGTCATACTTAAACATGTACTCCAAATCACCGCAAGGAGATATGTTCTCCTCTCCCGGCATGTTTGCTCAAACACAGGGACTTCCCTATGCCCCTACCAATGCATACGTTGCACCGTATCAACAACCCATCCCACCACCACTCCCTCAGCAACCACCATCAATGGTTGAAACATATGCGATAGGGACTTACTCAAAATATTTAAAAGAGCCCTTAGATTTCGCCATACGAAGCGTCATGCTTCCAAGACCCCTTCCCAATTTACCCAAGTTCAAAGGCGAGGGAGATCCAAACGCGCATATCAAGGCTTACGCTACAGCCATACGAGAATTACTCCCTTGGGATGGGGTTGTTGCTAAAATATTCCCCAAAACTTTGGAGGGCATCGCCCTCGATTGGTATTATAGAATACCTGAGGCTTCCATACATTCATTTAAACAACTTGTGTCTGAGTTCATCAAGGCCTTCGACATGAAAAAACTGCTAAGGACAGGAATCAGGGAGTTCTTACACATTAAACAAGAACATAACAAATCTGTCGCCCATTTCATCCAAAGGTGGCGCACAGTTCTTTATTCTTCAACAAGTGCTCCAAACATGGATCAAATGGAACTATGCAATTTATTCCTTCATTCTCTCAAAGAGAGAGGTGAAAGAAAAAGTCCAGAAGTTCCCATTAAGAACTTACGATGAAGTACTTGAGAGCGCTCTTCGAATAGACCAAGCAGCGATAAATAGTGGTCGTAAGACATATGGAGCAAACGGGAGGTTAATCACCCCCAATCAGAATGCTACGAATTATCCCACTACCACAAACATTAATCAAGGACCCAAAATCCTCAACAAAAATCGGGGTGTAACAACGGATGGAGTAACCGACCAGCCCAAGAAGGTAAATGTTGTCAATACTCCATCACAAACAAACAACCAACGAAACAACAACTTTACCCCGACAATCAATACAGTGGATTTTAACCATCCACAACAACAACAACAACGGTGAAATCCCATGCAAGGGCCAAGTCAAAACTCATTTGGTTATCAAAACCAAAGCCGAAACAACAAATGCAAAATTTTAATCCTAATAGCAACAGTTTGATCAAATTTTAGACCACAATATACACCAAACCAACAAAATAGGAATTACAATCCCAATTCTTATTGTGGTTTCCACAAAATCGGGTCATGATACTTTTAACGTGTCGTGACTACAATAAATTCATGCAACGTTTACGTAAAAACAAAGACAGCTTCTTCACAGATTTGTTTTTGGCATCCCGTATCATCACCATCAAACACGCTAATAGGCGCTTTCCCGTCAAAATGCTCCTCTCAAGTTCTTTAACGATCCACTCCCAAATCATGATAGCAATAGGCTGAATCAAACTAGAACAAACAAAAGTGCAATGACAGGAAACAATGATCACGAAGCCTCGATTTCATTAAATCCATCAGTTGCACCACAGTTAGGAAGTCAACCGAGACCCAAGATAGTCAGTTTGGTAGAATTAGATGTTGAACTACCTATCGAAGCTATAACAAGAACACGAGAATATTTCTCTCAACCGAGCCCAAGTCATCTGCCAGAAACAGATAAGAGTCAACAAATAGTAGAAAAACCCGTAGGTGCCTATGATTTAATTAGTGACCTAACAAAACCTTCTCGCACATTTCATTCTTGGATTTACTAAAGAACTCTCCTCCTCATAGAGCTGCTCTTTTAGAAGCATTAGGTCTAGGTCATCTAATTAACATCACTCCACCTCCTGAAACACAAGTAAATCACATAGATTTTGATATCCACCCTCCGGGGCAGCCGGACAAGGATGTCGAATTCATATTCGAAATAAGTAAAATGCCCACAGATGTTGAGATCGCACGCCGAGGTGATCCAGCCTTACACTTACAAGTATGGGTTTATAATAACTATGTAAAATGGGTAATGGTTGACAAGGGGGCCACAGTTAACATAGTCCCTTTCTCTTTCCTCCAAAAACTTGGATATGGGGAAACAAACTATTCCACCACTTGAAATACATTGAGAGGCTATGATAGCCTTAAAGCCACTTCGATAGGAACTATAATATTGCCGGTCACCTTAGGGCCCAAAACAATCCTGACTGAGTTTTATATTATAGATCGGGAAACTAATTATAATATGATACTCGGCCGACCATGGATACACCGAATGAAGGCAATCCCTTCTACGTTATTTCAAGAAGTAAGATTCTTGCATCTAGGAAAGATATTTGTAGCCAAAGGCAATCCAAAACCTTTGATTTGCACTAGTTGATTTAAAGAAAAGACCAGGTGTACACTCATAATTTGAACTTCCAACAAACCAACTTAATAAACCCACTAATCCAAAACCAGAGGAAAAGTTGGTACCTACGACGGATCTTGAAACTATCAGCATAGCCAAAACAATCCCAACCCCCAAAGATAAAACTAAAGAAACAGTATCATTAGGGACTACTGCGAAAATCGTTGAGTTAATAGAACAAGATTTACCAATGTTCTTACCATTTGATTCAGTAGGCATAGGATATTCCCTAGGTGTTGGTTCCCTTCCAGCAGAGGACCTTTGCATGGTAGAAGTAGAGTGCGCAAACGCAGCAGATGCCCCAACATCTATACTCCCGGCTAAGTATTGGACTCTCCATTTCGATGGAGCTAAATGCCGATTATGGAGCAGGGGCAGGTATAATTCTTACTTCACCCGAAGAGAAAGTCCTCCCATTTGCCTTTAAGTTAAACTTTGAATGCACAAACAATAGCGCTGAGTACGAAGCCCTCCTCCTTGGCCTCACCTTAGCCAAGAGAATTGGTGTTGATAACATCAGAGTCTTAGGAGACTCGCAATTAGTGGCAAACCAAGTTTCTGAGGTATATGAAACCAAAGCCGAGCACTTGCAGCTTTACAAAAATGCTGTATTAGATTTAAGCAAGGCATTTAACTTCATATCCATTGAAGCAATCTCGCGAGAGAAAAATCTTCTCACCGATTCAATAGCAACTTCAGCATCACGTTTTACTCCAAGTAATGAGTTAGAAGATACCCATTTCACGGTGTCCATTCGTGATGAACCATTGATAAAAATAACGACAAATCCCCTTTCAAGCGGAAGTGAATCTACCACCCTAGACCATGGTGATAATAATATGGCCACTTTGGAATACTTAAACGCCTATGCGGCATTACATCTCTCCTATCATATGCTAGATTTGTCCTTAATTCCACATTCGTCTTCCTACTTCGGAAATCCCATGATGGATCTCCCCTCACAAATAGAACCTAGCATATACGCAGTAGAAAATGGGGAGGATTTGGATTTACCTCCAGCACCACCTGAGTTCGAAGAGGGTAACGCCTCTTTGATCGAGGAGACAATCGATGTCAACATCGGGACAGAAGATGAACCGAGAATATTGAAACTAGGTTCTTCGTTAACCCTAGAAGAAGTGGAAATACATACTCAGATCCTCAAAGAACATCAGAAGGCATTTGCATTTAATTATAAGGAGATGATAGGAGTCGCACCCCACATTACGGTGCACAACCTCGTCACTAAATCAGATGTAAAGCCAATTAAACAAAAATCAAGACCCATGAAGCCCAAAGTAGCTCTCATGGTAAAAGAGGAGGTAATAAAACTTCTTCAGGTAGGATTCATCAAGCCAGTTGACTACTCCCAATGGGTATCTAATATCGTCCCCATTCTCAAGAAGAATGGGAAGATACACATCTGCATAGATTTTCGAGATATCAACAAAGCATGTCCTAAGGACGACTTCCCATTACCATCCATCGATGTTATTGTTGATGCAACAGCTGGTTTTGAACTTTTGTCTCTCATGGATGGATTCTCGGGATACAATCAAATCAGAATATCTGAGCAAGATCAAGCTAAAACTACGTTTATAACTCCTTGGGGAACCTATTGCTATGTTGTTATGCCATTCGGTCTCAAAATGCTGGTGCTACGTACCAGCGGGCCATGACATACATATTTCACGATCTAATTCATAAAATCGTGGAATCCTACGTAGATGACTTATTGGCTAAAGCCAAGAAGCGTTGTGACCATCCCGAAGTACTCCGCGTCATTCTTTCATGTCTAATAGAATACGGAGTCACACTAAACCCAGAGAAATGCGTCTTTGGTGTAACGGGAGGGAAGCTCCTAGGTTATATCATATCGTCACGAGGGATAGATGTTGACCCAACCAAAATTCGGGCTGTCCTCGAAATGGTTCCACCTTCAGATGAATCTGGAATCAGATCATTTCTCAGAAAACTGGGTGCAATCCGAAGATTCATCCCGGACTTAAGCTTCGCCGTTCATCCAATCAACAATTTACTCAAGAAAGACTATAGCATTGATTGGACCGAAGACTGCAATGAAGCTTTTAACGCAGTTAAGCGTTTCTTACTATCACCACCTACACTAATGCCACTTAAGCTAGACTGCCCGTTGATTCTATATTCACGAGCTACTAATGTCTCGTTAGCTTGCATGTTGACCCAAGAAGATGATGACAAAAGAGAACGCGTAATTTATTTCATCAGCCGAACGCTGCTCAACTATGAAACACGCTATACACAAGCAGAACGAGAATGTCTCGCCATAGTCTTTGCAACCAAATGCCTAAGACACTATATGCTAAATCAAGAAACAAGGGTCATGGTAAAAACGGACCACTTACGAACCTTCCTCACACAAGGGTCCTTGTCTAAAAAGGCTGGACGTTTTATAACCTTAATGGGAGAATTCGAATTAACATTTGTAAATCAGAAGTCGGTTAAAGGACAAATCATTGCGGATTGGTTAGCTGACAACCCATTAGATGGAGGTGATCTAGTAGATTTAGACTTTCCAGATGAGTGCGTATACTACATCGAAACCCGACCTGCTATCTCTGAGTGTCCCTGGTACGCTGACATCATTAACTATATCATGGACCATACATATCCAGAAGGAGCTACACCACAACAAAGAAGACGGTTACGCATAATCGTAGCTAAATACGTCGTTATAGAGCAGGTGCTCTATCGAAAAGCATTCGATGGAATGCTCCTAAGATGTGTCGACATAGAGGAATCCAAGAAGATTCTCCATGAATCTCACAGCTGGAATATGTGGAGGCCACTTCGGTGGCCACGCCACTACTCGAAAAATACATCGAATGGGCTATTTCGCCCACTCTAGAACATGACACAAAGAGAGTTTGTACACAGTGTCATAAGTGCTAAGAATTCTCCCATGAGATCCACATGCCAAGCACAAGTCCTGCGAACCAATCGCTACTCCATGGCCCTTTTCTACATGGGGCCTAGACTTAATAGGGAAATTCTCTCCTCATCCACAGACGGCCATAATTTTATAATCACAACCCACCGAATATTTCACCAAATGGGTAGAGGCTATGCCTCTTACCACTGTACCTAGTTCTGTAATCGCCAAGTTCATTTTGAATCAAATCATTTGCAGGTACGGTATCCCGCAAATCATTATCTTCAATAATGGAACCTCTTTTAAGAATGAAGAGGTTCGTGAGCTATGTAATAAATTTAAGATAAGCCATCATACGGCTTCCTTGTATTATCCCCAAGCCAATGGGCAGGCTGAAGCAACAAACAAGACACTGAAAGCCATTCTCCTTAAAACGGTGAAAGAAAACAAACGAGATTGGCATTTGAAGTTATATCCGGCCTTGTGGGCCCACCAAACCTCAATAAGAACACCAACAGGAGCAACTCCTTTCTCGCTAGTATTTGGGGTAGAAGCAGTTCTCCCACTTGAGGTCGAAATACCCAGTCTCCACATTTCATTACAAGGGATTCTGGATGAAGACGCTTACAGAGAAGCACGTCTTTCTCAACTAGAAAGCCTAGATGAAACTAGGTTAGATGCTGAGTAGCGGCATAGAGCTTATGCTGACCGAATGTGCCGGCAGTACAACAAGAAGGTCTATGAACGCGATATATACGAAGGTGATCTAGTTCTAAGACTAGACAGCCGGATCGACAAGAAGACCGGCGAAGGAAGGAAATTCTGGCCCAAATGGTTGGGCCCATATTAAGTCATGAAGGACTACGGAAATGGTGCTTACCTCTTATGTACGCTAGAAGGTGAGGAATTTGGTGAAACAGTCAATTCCCTGCACCTCAAGTGGTTCTACGCATGAGCAACTAGCACTACTTGTATAATTATCTACATTGCATCTTCATGCAAATTAAGATCATTTTGTCCACTTGTTTCTTACATAAATTGTGATCAAGGAATCTATTCTCACAAGCAATTCACTACAAACTCATGATGTTGTTGGCATAAAGCTCTTCAATCATACCTCTCCATCTTCATATATCATCGAATCATCTCGAATCTTTTATCAAATAAAGATAGACATGACAAAGTCTTAACGGTAACCATACCAAGATCTGCAAGTTTATTCTCGCTTTGATTTCTTCTTAGGATAGGTGTCTTGCCTATGGTCTGTTCTAGAAGCTTCATGGTGTCACATCTATCCCATATGCATATCTCTTTGGGAATAAGCACATACTGACATTTTACTCAAGAAAACAAGTCAACAAGTAATTAAACAGAAAATTTTAATTTTACACATTTCCTTGCCCCACCAACCTTCGGTGATGAGCTTGCATCTCTTACTAGTGACGTAGGGTTGGGAAAGGATGGAAATGCCCTTACTCGCCTATACCTTGCCCACGGTGATAAACCCACGCTTCTTACTAGTAGCATGGGGCAAAGTGTAGGGGGTCTTCTTGACAAATAAGTACAAATGGTCATACGCAAACAATTCAAATTTTCAAACTTTGAGTCAAAAACAAATGAAACAGATGTTCAAAATCCCAAAAGAGTTAAAATCCTAAAAACCCAGATTTTGTCTACTATGTGGCCATCTACGGGTCTAAGTCTGGATAAACCGCAAAGCAAGTTGCATCCAAAACTATGAAGTCACTCGAGTGGAGTTGGCTTGTAGCTTCCAATTTGGTTCCACCAAAGCTTTATGTGTCTTTCATCACTATCATTTCACCACATTTCATAACTTGCGCCCTTCTTGGCTCTTGGTGATGAGCTCTTGCATCTTACTAGTTGCGTGGAGTTAGGAGTGGGGCAAGTTAATCTGTTCATCATACTGGTTATTTTCATCACTTTGCCAAAACAAACATGAGGTATCCATATTGCTCACAGAAGCTAAAGATTCAAAATCACAATATATCTACATTATCATGTATCAGCATCATGAAATACAAAAAGAAAGCAAACATTTGCATCATCTGTTCTCCATTGCATACATTCTAAAAAGCATACAAACATACATCGTAGTATACATAAAGAAGCTGGAAATAGAAAGGAAAACATGAGTGACAAGCTTTTGATCCAAAACGAATGCATATATATAAATAATCAATGTTTATATACAATGCCATCATGCACTAGGCTTCGCAAAACGCTCAAAGAGCCCGTGATACACAATAGTACAAAATACACAAGGACCAAATGGCCTCTCAACCCCTATGCGACCCTTCCGAAGGTGCACGCCTGCTGGGACTCGGCTGCCGGCGCTCCGAATGTACGGAGGGCTCGGGGTCCCGAGGGTAGCCGCGGTCTCACCACGAGAATGGCTCCTCATGAGGCACTCAGCCGTCCTGTAGCCCGCTAACTCTATGCGCAGGGTCGACACCATCCTGGCCACGTGCCAAATGGGAGCGAAGACATCGGTATGTCTGCCAGCTGCTGAGGGCTCCCCGGTGTCTACGGATAGCTCCGCGTGAGTCCTATCCATGGGGATCATCAGGGAATCGGTACATACCCTGCGGATCAGATCCCGCCACTCGTCAACAGTCTCTGCAAACAAAGAAGAAAAACAAATCAGAAACCAAGCAAGAGGCTAAAAGATACAAGATAAAAACACAAGGAGAGATAGCAATTAAAACAAATCCTAAATTAAACAAGCATTAAAGAAGGAAGAAAGGATAACTTACTCGGATCACCGGGCCTCCAAGATGGGTCGCTGGGACCGGCACCTACCGTGGATGCCGTTGCTGACTGAGGGGCTGCTCCTGTGGCAGGGGCAACATGTCACCCTGCAACTGACTCATCCTCTCCACCATGGCCCTGAGAGAGTGGCTCCTCTGAAACTAGAGTGTCCTTCTCCGCGCTCTCCTCAGCCCTCTCTGCCTGCATAATGTCCTGAGTGTCATGCCACTCAAGATCACTGCATCGGGCCTCGATCCTCTAACCCTCCCTCTGTAAGCTCCTCAGAGTCAGAGTCAATATCTATGGGGTCATCGCTACTATGAGCAGGACCTCGTAGCAATTTGAAGTAAAGGTGCCCGAGGTGCACCAGCTCTCCCTCTAGCACGAACTATCCTCCTGGATGCAATGGGAATGCCAAGAGTGATCACCGTCCCAACCACGGCCTCTGTGCCCCCTCGGCTCACGAACTAATCAGTAAACTAGCACCACTGGGGAAGCATGCCCATATATGGTAGGCCAAATGCCGAGGAACTCGCCAAAAGGATGCACCTCCACTCGTCCCACTCGATCAATGAGCTTCCCACGTGGTGGAGCAAGAGATCAAGGTAAGAGTATCCTCTCCCCATATGCCAAACATAAGCCGTGCAGTGTCGCCTCCATGTCTGCAGTAGTAAGGGAGGCGGTGGGCCGGTGAGGTACTCTAAGCACCGACATATCTCTGTCCATCTAGCTACCCTCACGGCCCCGATCTCGCCACCTCCACGCCTCGCCATAAGGGATAAAACGCTCATACACCCAACTCATGACTAAAGTCGGGTGGCTCAATGATGTCCCTCGTAAATGCACCACCCTATATAAATCATGGTAGGTGGTCCCTGAATATATGCACCCAGTGCGTATATCCACCATGCCCCTCTATCTCGCGTAATGATGGGGGCCCAGCGAAGATAACAATGTATCCCCTCCCTTGTCCCCGATCGGGCCTGAGGCAAGGATCCCCATGACGGCCTGTCGAATTACACGGGATAGGCAAAGAAGGAATGGATCGAACTCTCACTCCCTTCTTCAACCCCATGGAGATAACGCATCTCTCATATATGCCGCCACTGTGCAATCTATGCCTCGTGAGCCTCGCTTCTCTCTAATGTAAGTCTCCTCTCGATGATCGGGACCCCCAAAATACGGTAGACATCCTCGAGTTTGATGGTCCACTCACCACGGACCCACAGCAATCGGAAGGTGTTCCGATTTGCATCCCAAGAAGAGAATAAGTCACAAAGGATGTGACTAGATGGTGCAACATGAGGCACATGCGATATACGCAGATATACTAGCCCTCTCAAGTGTGTCCTCCTCGTCCTACGAGAGGGCATCCAGTACTCCTGAGAGCCAATCACACTCTCTCTCTCTCTGCTCCATCTAATATACTCCTCTCTTGCTCCGCATACACCCAAAAACACACAAAACAGAACAAGTTAATATCTGAACAATACCAAGAAGGTCATAAAAATGCGTAGAAGTGTAAAAAATACAAACACAATCTCAAATATAAGTTCTTTTGCATTACATGCGTAACCGCCGCCCCGTCTGTGGGTGGCGGTCGTGGTCTGAAAACCCATGTGGGTTTTTAATCTTAAAAGGCCTAAAACAAGCAAAAAATGACCATTTGACCTAAAAATGGAGCCTACCCAGTAGGCACCCCCCCTAGGTGGACCTTTTGAACCTAATATTTTCAAAAATAACCCCCCCATTACAACAAATTTAGCATTTCAAATTTAAAGGGGGAAAAACACAAAATTGAAGAAAACCAACCTGTGATCTAGTAGGACGGTGTTCCGCGCATGGAGGCATGATCACGATCTCGCTGCAGACGTTTTGACTATACTCACGCAAGAAACCGTCGCCGTGGGTCCCAGAGCTCAAAAACAACCAATTCAACTCGTGCAAATGAATAGGAAAATGGGCCCACTTTCATATATATAGCACCCTGATTCGTTTTAAAAGACTTTTTCGCAGGTTTGGAGCGCTGATGGAGGTAAGTCCCTATCCCCACGCGAATGGTACATTCTCATTCCCAATTATTTTAGCGTTTATTTTCCAAATTATTGTATCTATCTGCACTTGAGTTCTCCTTTCATTTTGCAGATAGCGGGAATTTTGGATGGCGTAATTTCAACACACGGACGTGTAAGGTATAACTTCTAATTTCCCATTTCAGGACTGCCATACTTGGACCCATCGTTTTATGCCTCTTCATGGCTAAAACGCTTCTCCGAGGGGGAAATATGTGCGTACCCAAAATTGTAAGGTACTTGTATCATGAACAACATAATAAGTACCCCAATGATGATGCAGGTCTCTTCGCAAGGTGTTCGGGGTCCAGAAAAGCTCTCCGAATATGCGTTAACATCCCGCATACCCCGCTTAGCCCCCACGTGCTTTGTTTTCCCCTTTTTCCCTCTTTTCTTGCCCCTTTTCTCTTTAGTAACGAAACCACCGCCCCGATCAAGCGGCGGTCTCAGAATCGCCTTGAGCGGGCGGCGGTCCTTTACGCATTTTCCAGAATGTTCTTTTGACGTGACTCGCATGAAATATCAACGTTTCACTAGCTTTCCTTGCCGACTTAAGCTTGCATTTATGTTTTTGGTCCCCTAGAATAGTGTTTTTCCTTTGTTTATTGTTTAGGAGTTCAGTTTGATTTTGATCTTTGGGTGATTGAATTCCTATAAATGAGTTACTTGTGCTCAAGCAAATGGCCCTGAAGTTTGCCTCTGAATTTCTCTTTGCTGTAGATTTAATTTTCATTGTTGCTTAGAGTTCTTAGTTCAGTTCTTTGCATGCTTAGTTAGCATTGTCCAGCTGTTGGTAAGCCACATATCCAGCTTGTGCAAACAGTGTTGCTGTTCTATCTAATCCATTAGAAGTAGAATAGCTTAGGAAGCCATTAAATTTACAGGTTTTGCTCTTCAAATAGGATAGTTTCAGGTTCTAGACGCATTATGTTGCATAATTCGCAATAGATCACTTACGAGGTAGGATCGAGAATCCCGCAAATAGATTAGTTATTTCATTGTTTAGAATAGATATACAAACCTACGGATAAATAGCTACACTTTGGGCTATTTTGTTTGTTTTAAATTATTAGTTTAGTTTATCAACTCTAAATATTTTAAATAGTTGTTTTCTTAAATTATTATAAATCATCAAAAAAATACAAAAAAAGAAGTAATATATGCTTAAATATATTTCGTATACTTAGAGTTCACTTTATTACAGTTTGTTTATATTATTGCATTTGTATGACAATTACGGGACCTAGGGAGCCCAGAGAATACATTTTCGAGCCAATCGTGCCTCAGCCCAATCTCATAACAAAGCAATAACTAATATTGACCAGAATCTTAGAATCCAAGTCTTCCAAACAACAACAGACTTCCAACAGATATCAGATCTCAGTTAGAAGGATTAAACATAGAAGACGACCAAGCACATACGTTTTGGTCAAATCAGCCAAACTACAGACTACCCTAGAAAAACATCTATATGACCAGAAGGGTTTGAAAGAGAACAAACATTCGGTGTGACCCACAAGTCCCACACTGACTAACGCATCCATAAGTCAATCGAGACATAAACACCGGCCTACGCACGTAGTATTTCATCTACTCCACTTCCACCTATTATCATCGAACAATTCTCCTTACTAGATATGGCGGCTAACGAAGCTAGAGAATTCTGGACTAGGCCAGAGAATCATCCATAGAGTCAATTGTTTCCACCATCCACCATATGACCTTATCTGGAGACATACACGAAACTATCCCAGGTCATTTCCCACGTATTCCACAACCCATAGATCGAATCATGTCGAGCTCGATATTTATTGGAGCCTTGCCAGTCATCCTCGCGATCGATCTATCACACCACCCGGAGTTAGAAGGGCTTTCTTTGCCTTAGATTCACAAATTCCACTAGTGCGTGTCGAAGACATCAGATTTCCTAACTAATCTATTTGTATACTATGCATATTCTACCCCCACCAAATGTTGTCTCGGCACGACCTCGAGAGGTCGGGTAAGCGGAAGAGTCACTTGTAGATTCCCACGCTAGCCTGTCGCTTTTCCGGCGTACAGAGACCTCGTCCTTCTGTGGGAAAAGCGAAGAGAGCCAAAAGGCATGCACGGAAAGTTTGATTCCCTATGGAGAGGACCTTTCGAGATTAAGCGACTCAATGGAGAGAATAGTTTCTATCTCTCGTATGTGGATGGAACCAAACTCCCGCTTCCCTATAGCGGGTAAAGATCTCGAGGATCTTCGGAAGTAGAGCTTGCTCTCTTCTTTGTACTGATTTGCTTTAGTTGTGTGTTTGTTTTTGTCGTGTGTGTTTATTTTCTATTTGTTGTGTTTCCCTTTTGTTTGCCCTCCGTCGCCCTTATTTTTGACTCTCCACCCAATGGATAGGCACATGAGATCTGGGATTCTCTACCCCCGAGTCTACTCAGGGATAGTCCCCAGAAAGAGCCAGTTGTTATCCCGTAAAATTGGCTAGGGCAATTTTACAGATAACCATACCAAAATTTTGTTCTGATCCCTCGTTACGGACCCCTTGCATTCAGAATGTTGTAAAATACCTTTCTGGGAAATCTGGTTTTCCGAACTTAGTCATTTTTGGTCTTTTTACCGGCGCATAGAATGACTATGCAACATCAACTTTTGATGCGCCCCCTTTAAAACCTTTGGTGCATGTTTTCTTGTGTCAACAAGCATTTTGGTGCACCTCTACCTGTTAAGGCTTCCCTGCATGTGCCGAGGCGCATGCGCCTTCCTATCGACAGATCATTTGTTGCGCCTCTTTTTGGTGCGCCAAAGGCGCACATTTTCCTCTGTCAACACCACTTCCGGTGCACCATAGGTGCACATATCTTCATGTTGACAAGTCTTTCGGTGTGCCAAAGGGCGCATGTTTTTTCATGTCAACAGCTCATTTGGTGCGCACCTTTAAAAATTTGGTGGCGCCTTTATTATTGCCTTGCCTATATATAGGCGCGTCTGCACTGTCATTGTCATCGATGCAAAACACGTGATTTTTCTCTGAGCTTGTCAGCGCACTAGCCCCGTCGCTTTCAAATTGCTTTGTGGACCCCTTTCGTGCATTTCTTCGTTATAAAAGCCGGGTAAGAGGTCCTCTTTCCTTTCGCTTCATGTTTGTGGTTTTGGTCAAGTTTGTGGGTAGGATTGAATTGGAAAAAGAATAAAATTCATGAATTTGCTTTCCCCCTGTTGTCCTTCCACATTTCTTCCTCCTCTTTCTAGATCTGCTGGTAGAGGAAGCTCTTTCCTAAAAAATAATAGCTTGGGACCCCTTGGTTTAAAGCCATTTCATCCCACAATGAACCTTGTAGAAAGAGAGCTTAGCCATATGCCAACCCCTCAGTGATTTTTCAGGGGAATCAAACCTAAAAGAAACCTGCTTTTCTCCTTTGGCGCATGAACTCACCATGCAACATCAAAGACAGTTTCGCCCTTGGCGCATCTGTCGCCCATATTCCAGAAAGAGTAGCCACGCTAATGGCGCACTCTCCCT
This sequence comes from Taxus wallichiana var. yunnanensis, assembly GCA_018340775.1. Classification (NCBI taxonomy): domain Eukaryota; kingdom Viridiplantae; phylum Streptophyta; class Pinopsida; order Cupressales; family Taxaceae; genus Taxus; species Taxus wallichiana. Next base: position 902,505,076 of record CM031235.1, on the reverse strand, counting down.
GCCTGCTACATCATAAAAAGATGTGCCCTCATGGCGCACTTCCCTAGCATGCTGCAAATGCTTCCCATGCTCCCCTTGGCACATCAAACTTGGATGCAACATAAAGATTCCTGTGCCCTTTGGCGCATCCAACATTCATGTAACAACCCTTTCATATGCGCCAAATACTAAGCTATAAAGGCGCAGGCACATTCCTTATCGCAGCAACATCATGTTGTGCAGACCCTCCATGCGCCGCACTAAGTTCCCTTAAGCACGCCAAAAGAATATGTTACACAAACTCTATATGCGCCTTTGGCGCACCAAAGTTCTATGCAACATGAAAGATACATGCACCACGGGCGCATCTTGTACCCTTGCAACACCCTTTTCCTATGCACCTAACCTATTTAGCTCTGCAATCTACAATATCTGTGTGCCATGCGCCCGAGGCCTCAAAATTGCTAACTCTTTCTTCTGTCAAGCATTTCAATGGAAAATCAAACAGCTGACACGACTTTCTTTGATTGGGTTTCACGTCTTATTCTTGCAGATCAGCAATTAAACTCAGAAGAACATATGTCAACATCAAGCAAGAGACCTACCAAATCCAAAGGCAAGGCCAAGCTTACAGAGGAAGAAATGAAATATAAATATCAGAGGGTCAGAATGCCCGACTCCCAGGCCGAGTGTGACCTGGACATCAGAGACTCAGAGTTGGGGCATATTGATATGGAGGAATTCAGGTCAGGGCCTCGAAAGTCACAAGAAGTCCATGGATGGACAAGCTGATAGGCAGTGCCCTGCACTTCGCTGGAGGAATCCCAGTTAGTGCCATTAATAATGAATTCATGATGGTGGTTGCCCGGTGCTACAACAAAGACACAAGATGTGTCGTAAATGAGAAGGGCGAGGTCGTAATCAACCTCACTGCCCGCCACTTTGAGATAATACTCAGCATTCCTCATCACTGGCACTTTGTGGCCATCAGCCGAGAGGATTGTATCAAAGCCTGGGATGACCATGAAGATCAGTGCATGCAACTGATGAATGAAGTCTATCTGAAGAACAAGAAAGTAGTGACCCGTTGGCCACAAATCATTCACCGCAGTGATTTTTCGGAGGAGCTCAGTGACACCATCACGTTCCTGAGCAGGGTGTTTGGGCTTCCTGATGCCCACTTTTTCCACAAATGGATGTTGCGGTATTTAGAAACCATGAACAAAAATGTGCCCGATCAACGCTTCGAATGGGCAGAAATTATAAGCAGCACGATATCATAACAACTGCAACAATTCCCCACAACGGGAAGATTCTACATGAATTCCTATGTTGTTTATGTTGCAGCTTTTGAAAGGGACTATCCAGCTTTGATGTGGAGTGGGGTTTGGCCCCAGGTCAAAATATATGAATACTATCCAGAATTGAGGCTGGAAAATAGCATCCCTCAATTTACAAAGATCAACGATGCATTTTTCTACTTCATCATCTACCTATTGAGGCCAAATATGACTTACGGTCGCACGACCAAGAGCATCGTGACAGCCACTGAGAAATGGGGGGCCCTGTTCACCCAATTCCCCACATTCACTTATCTGAGGGCAGCTAACTTCTTGGGAGAGCCAACTAGATTACCAAGGTATGCTGGACCAAAGTTGATTCTCATTGGAGCTGTCAAGACAGCTGGTCACTTATCATGAAAAGTGCCTAAAAAGAAAGAAGGGTGGAACTCCTTTCCCCCTCACAGTGGGTAGATATACATGTCTGACTCACCACAAGGCAAAAGACATGTTTGCAGAGCTGGAGCTGCTCAATCTGAAACATGACTTCCCAGCCAGGCCTACCTTCGACCCAAGAAATTGTCTTCCTAGGGCCAAGCTCGATCCAATCCACATCCCTCAGATCGAGGATATTTACATTGACCTATATCATGAGGTGGAGCTTAGGAGGAAGGACCATTCTCGATTGGCCTTGGCAGAAATCATCCAGTACGGGGTAGCCATCGTCCCCAAAGGCTACCAAACTACTGAGGAGGAAGTGGATCAAGTATATCTTGATACAGGTGGGGACGATTGGCCTTTTGTGGCGATTGATAGAAACAAAGCACCTCAGACAATTGAGGAAAGGGTCAAGGAAACTCTGCGCAGAACAGAGCATTTGTGCCAAATGAATGGACTCATCTACCTCGGGGTCGATTTCACAACCTCTCCGTTGGGTAACGCACCTCCTAGATCAAAACAGCAGCCTAAAGGCAAAGGAAAAGGCAAAGAGGGTGAATCCAGCACCACTCAAGAGGAAGCTCCTGAAATTCCTCCTTCCGCTGCACCAGAACAAGTTGTAACTCTGGCTTCCCCAGAGAAAGAAGCAGAAGAAGATGTTCCAATAGGCCCATCCACTCAGGATGTCGCCACTGCTACAACAACCGAGGTCCCTTCTGTCCCTTCTTCTTCTCCTCCTTCCCCTCCTTGAGTGACTCAAGCGACCATCCCTTTGGTCGTGTCCTCTCCCCCTTCTTCTACTGTTCCTCCCGCTTCTTTTTCCATCTTCTCTTCTCTTGTGGATCTGTCCCCCTCCATTTCTTCCCTCATCTCTGAGCTCCCTTCCCTTCCTATGTCTTCCTCTCCTGCAGTATCTCTTCCTCCCGTGAGCACTTCTTCGGCCTCCCTCTCGATGCCGCCTCCAAGTGTCTCCACTTTTTCCCTTCTACTACTGCAGCTTGTCCCCTTCTCTATTTCTGGCCCTTCTCCCATAAGTCTAGCCTGGATCTCCCAGCACTTAAGTCAGCAAAAAGGAAAGTTCCCATCGCTCCGATGGACTTTTCCGTAATCCCGTCTAAAGGGGTAAAGAAGCAGAATCCCGTCACACGCTTCTCTTAGAGTGCTTCGGGAGAGAGGGTAATGGAGATCGCATATCCCAATCCCCTCAAGGATAAAAAGGATCTGTCTCTGACAGATTATACAGTGACTCACGTCACAATGGGTACATCTTCTGAGAGCCTTCGGGGAGAGGCCCTATCTGCAGTTGACGCCCTCTACAAGAAGCTTCAAGAAACAAAAGAAGAGAAAAAGCTACGAAAGAGCAAAATAAACATCTACTACAATCCTTACGAGAAGATGGGCGGTGCGCCTCCCACAAACTGCCACCGAGACACCCGAGCCTCGAGCCAGGATAAAATTAATGAATATGCAAAGATCGGCGAGCAGGGCATGGTAGTTTCTGCTTGGAGGACCCGAATCCTCAAAGACAGTGAAAAAGTGATCGCCGAGTTCTCTAGTTTGTATTTGAACATCAACAAGGCGAATAAAGAGCTCCAAGCACTAGCAGGACCCATATCAGAAGAGCTGGACCATGCTAGGCTGCAGCATGAGACCTTTCAACAAATGTTCAACTGTTCAGTCGAAGATCTGGTCAAGCTCGCGTCTTCGGTCATCCCAGAGCCCTCAACAAAGTCATTTCCACCTGGACTACCGGATGGATCAACTGGAGTTTGTCCTTGAAAAGATCGATAAGGTAAAGGAAGAAGCCCTGGACGCGATGCACCAAATGGAACAAATCATTCTCAACATGTCTCCAGGGTTGCTTACTCCTTCCTTCGCCTTAAGAAAAGTTGATGAAACCATTCAGATCTTCAAGGAGATCGTGTCACGAGGGCTTGGGCCAGAGGTCACTTTTGACGCAGAGTCCATTAATAACCTGCTGGCCTGTCGGGACTTTGTCGGGTTCCTCATAGAAGTGGAGAAAGAATATTCCAAACTCCCAGAGAAGCTCATAGATGAGCGAGAGACTTGTGAGGTGATCAGTGAGTGACACAAAGATCCTTCCCAGGATCAACTAGGGCCCATGATCAGCAAGTTCATGGAATACCACGCTCAATTCCACATCTCGTCTCCTGAGCAACAAAAGCAGGCTACCCCCTTTCGGCCGCAGGATGACGATGATGAATAGTGGCTTCTTCTTCTTCTTCTCTCTCTTCTTCGACTTTCTTTTTGTAAATATCTAAAGTATGTTGGCACAAACGATGACATCATCCATGTTGCACCATGGGATGATGTCATCCATCAAGTTGTCAAAAGTCAACATGACTTTGAGATATTTTGTAAATATCTTTGTAAATAGGTGGTTGGCTCCTTTTTGCCTTCTTTTCTTTCCTTCTTCTATAAATACCCCAATGCTTGTTGTATTGGGCATGAGTGGATATCTTTCAGATGAAAAATAGAAGTGAGGAGAAAAGACTTTGAGCTTTTTGTAACAGAAATAATTATTAATACAATATTTAGACTTTGTGCTAAATACGTGAGTTATTTACATTGGATCTCTCTTACGTTAGATCCGTGTGCATTGTTACATTTGGATCCACTTCTGTTTTATTGTCATTTATTCATCAGTATTGCTTTGCTCGTTTATGCAAGTAGGTTTGGCTCTGTTTACTACCAATCCCAAAACATAAACCCTCTGACCTTTCTGCTTTGGAATTCATTTCTTTTCTTTCTTCGGATCGATCTTTCTCCATCCTCCCTTTCATTCCTTTCTTTTCGCAATCAGAAACATCCTACTGGGATGAGATCCCAAACCCCCGAAGGCGGAATATTGTTTTTGGTGACTCTCTTTGGGAAGGAACAGATCTATGATAGTGGTAGGATAGAAAATCAGGAAAAATCAGAAAAATCACTATCTATTTGCAAACTTTAACTTTTTTGTCAAAAATCCAAAATTTTGCAAAGGTGACCCGAATTGAAAATTTTCTTCTGAGATCCATAGATCTAGCCTAGTTGGAGATCTTTAGTTCGCTGAGTTCTTACAAAAATTTGTGTTTTTCCGTAGATCTAAGTTTTTGACAGTTTATCAAAAATTTCAAACTCTTTGAAAAAGTCAAATTTAGATCCGAAAATCATCTTGCTAATCTTCACTGTCATTTTATCCTCACTGTTATTTGTCATTAACCGCAATCGGTTTTAGAAGAGGATAGTTGTTAAATATTTAAAAATGTACATGCTTGCTGGTTTTTTGTCGAAAAAAGCCGAGAAAATCAGCAAGTACAACAAAAATAAATTTTAAATCTGCACCACAACGTTGCAGATCCGGAAAGGTACATTGGCGAGATGAGCCATTTACGCGTGGTAGGCAAGCTCTTGGAGAAGTCGATCCTACTTTCGATCGACTTCAAAGGCACAATTTCGAGTAACAGCACCGCACACTTTTCATCACTAAGTTCACCGATCGGTCAACCGAAGTGCCTCACCCCACGAAAGAACCGGTTTTCAAAAGGAGCCTTTACATCCCTTTGCGGTGCTTTATTGCTCGGTGAACCGCACTCCCGCCCGCGTTCTTTTCCAGCTATTCGGATGGTGGTGCCATGGGAAATACTATGGGTCCTCTCGCATTACCACATCCTGTTCACGCACTCCCTCACGGAAACCGAAAGAATTTTCCCAAATTCGACAAGAGCGGAAATCAAAGCACGATTCACACATATCTGCATTCATCATGTCGTGTAGTATCTTGGATGTAACTCACGAAGATGTGTCGGTTCGCCTTTTTCTGGAAACTCTACAAGGACCTGCGGTTGAATGGTTTCGACATTTGCCTACCGGATCTATTACTAGTTGGGCCACCTTGCGGGATGCTTTTGAAAGACCGTACAAGCCTTGAAAGATGCATTTGCATTATTATCACGAGATCGCTCACCGAAGAAGGAGGCCAATGAGACCATGCGATTTTATCGCTGGTTTAATGCATTAATCAACAGTGTCCCTGTTGCCATGCTTCCAACACCAGAAAATCAGAAGTGTTTCTTCGTGAACACTATGAGCTCGAAAGTAAATTTCTTACTCCTTCAAGAGCGAGTGGCTACCTTGATTCTCGCCCAGGCCGCTGCCATTCGAATAGAAGATAATTTGATAATATCTGGTGAATTGAAAAAGGAATCATCCAAGCCTAAATCTTCGGACCCTTCTCCCACTACTTCGTCTGATCCGGTATTTCAAAAGATGGCGAACGACTTACTTGCATTAAAGAAGCAGTTGGCCCAAGCTTCTCCCAGTTCCTCATACCAGGATATTCCATGGAGTAACTTCGTTTCCAAAAATGTTCCTCAAAGGCCATGCTTACCATGCTTGCATGATTGGCACTTAAACTCCTCCGGTCAACGCTCTAGCCGAAATCGAAGAAGAGGAACAAGATTATGAAGAACCTTCGTCTCAGGGCGAAGATGATCAAGACGTCGGTGAGCCGACTGGTGACTCTACTATCAGGTATATGGAATTTGATGAGGAGGAATCTGATGAAGAAGAGGGTACCCAGGGCTATGCAAGCGGACAATCATATGTTGTTTTTACCCGTTCGCAAGGAAAAGAAGCAGAGGTTGCTGCCCATGTGCAGAAGGAGAAGGCCGTGTCAAATGTGCCTCCAACCATTGCTAAAAGAGGTAATCCTCTCCCTACTCAACCCCTGTTAAGTCTTTTACAGAGATATTTTCCCCCCATCTCTCCTCCAAATCAGCCCTCTCATATTCCTATCAAGACCAGTAATCCTACTCCACCATCACGAAGTGAGGGACTCATTCCTTCACCAGCCCAACCCTTGGCCGCATTTGACATCATAGACCATGCAAAAAAGACCAAGATCCAAATGTCTGAAGCTGAGTACCTCCAGTCAAATCCCAAACAGCTAGTAAGATTGACCAAGTATATTCAAAGCCAAGCTATTATATCTAATCAGGTTTCCCCAAAAGGAATCCTTTCCACTCCTCTTGAATCCCACATAAATGTTTCTTGACATCTCGCATCGTGCAAGATAGAGCCTTTCTATCTCTCCCTCCTAATCAATGGTCACTTACATGCATTAAAGCGCATTGGCCCAAGGTTGTCCCGAGTTCCTCATACCGGGATATTCCATGGAGGAACTTCACCCAACAATGTTCCTCAAAGGCAGCTTACCTGAACTACTCCGTGGTTGGTGTTTGAGGCTCCTCGGTCAACGCTCTAGCCAAAATCGAAGTAGAGGAACAAGATTATGAAGAACCTTCGTCTCGGGTGAAGATGATCAAGACGTCGGTGAGCCGACTCGACCGGCAACTCTACTATCAGGTATATGGAATTTGATGAGGAGGAATCTGATGAAGAAGAGGGTACCCAGGGCTATGCAAGCGGACAATCATATGTTGTTTTTACCCGTTCGCAAGGAAAAGAAGCAGAGGTCGCTGCCCATGTGCAGAAGGAGAAGGCCATGTCAAACGTGCCTCCAACCATTGCTAAAAGAGGTAATCCTCTCCCTACTCAACCCCCTGTTAAGTCTTTTACAGGGAGATCTTTTCCCCCCATCTCTCCTCCAAATCAGCCCTCTCATATTCCTATCAAGACCAGTAATCCTACTCCACCATCACGAAGTGAGGGACTCATTCCTTCACCGGCCCAACCCTTGGCCGCATTTGACATCATAGACCATGCAAAAAAGACCAAGATCCAAATGTCTGAAGCCGAGTACCTCCAGTCAAATCCCGAACAGCTGGTAAGATTGACCAAGTATATTCAAAGCCAAGCTGTTATATCTAATCAGGTTTCCCCAAAAGGAATCCTTTCCACTCCTCCTGAATCCCGCATAAATGTTGCTTCAACATCTGCATCAGGCAAGATAGAGCCTTTCTATCTCTCCCTCCTAATCAATGGTCACAAATTGAGTAACTGCATAATTGATTCAGGAGCTTCTGATAACGTCATGCCGACATAAGTCACCCATGCTTTGGGCCTCACCCTTACCAATCCTTTTGCCAGATGTTATTCCTTGGAAACCAAGCAGGTTCCATTGATTGGTCAAATCAAAGACGCGTAATTTGCATTTGTGGCATTCCCAGAGAAGAGAGTAAAGATGACCGTCCTCGTTGCTGACATTCCAACAGCCTACGGAATTTTGCTGGGAAGAAGTTTTTGTAGCGAAGTTGGTGGGAAAATTCATATGGACTGGTCTAAGGCTAGAATCCCCGTCAAAGGTGTAATGCAGACTTTGGAGCCAAAATCACAAAAGAAATACTTGGTTACTAGCTCTGAGGACCCCAAAGCTCAAATTCTTTTCGAATCATCAGGGATGGGGAACTATTTCTTGTCTACCCGTCCGACAAAAAATGGTTGTTCTCGCTCAAGAAGAAGATCTTAATAAGATCTGGACTTTGCAGTTTGATGGCAGCTGTGCAACCAGTGGATGTGGCGCCGGAGCCATGCTAATATCTCCCGAAGAGGAGATTATTCCTCTCTCTTTCAAGTTGCAGTTTTTTAATACGAATAACACTGCTGAGTATGAATCTTTGTTACTCGGCATGCAGGCAGCAAGAGAGAGAGGGATCAAAAATCTGAGAGTACAAGGTGATGCAGAGCTAGTCGTGAATCAAGTTAGGAGGATATATCAAGTGAAGAATGAGAGGCTCAGGCACTACCGTAATGCGGTGTGGGACAACATTGAAGAGTTTGATGCTTTTTCAATTGAATCCATTCCAAGAGCTCAAAATGATATGGCCGATTCATTGGCTGTTTCAGCATCCCTCATGCTCCCTCACCTAGGTTTGAAAACAAACAAATACACCATTGAGGTGGTTTTCCGCCCGAGCATGCCAGACAATTCTCAGCATTGGTAAGTGTTCAACGATGATAATCAACTCATTGCCTTTCTAGAGAAGGCGGAAAATTTTAAAGAATTACACTTTGAAGGATCTACTTCCACTTGTCGTGAATCAGTCACCAATCAAGACAATGAATCCAAAGGGAATGACGGCATATGTCAGCTCAAAGGAAATAAAATTCCAAAGGGCCTAGTTTCTCTGGAGCGGTTGTTTGACAGGCATGATCGTTTTGTGAAAAAGAAGAGGTGAGATGATCCTGACTCATCCCCAGAAACCGAACCGGTCAATTTAGGTTCGGTAGAACACCCGTAGTTTGTGAACATTGGAAAATGTTGCACGCGAAGAAGAAGCGTGTTTGTCAAACTGCTTTGAAGAAATACATGGATGTATTGGCATGGTCCTACGCCGATCTAAAGTCTTTTAAGCCAAAGGACGTCTAGCATGACATCCCGTTGAAAGAAGACGTTAAAGCCTTTCGCCAGAAGCAGAGGCATCATAATCCTAAGATCTTAGGTACTATCCAGGCTGAAATTCAGAAAATGCTTTGGATGCGAGAATCATTTTTCCTATCCATCACAGTACTTGGGTAGCAAATATTGTGCCAGTGCGCAAGAAGAACGGTGAAATACGCATGTGCGTAGATTTTCGAAACCTGAATCAGGCTTCCTTGAAAGACAACTACCCCCTTCCTATAATGGATCAAGTTCTACAAGCAGTCACTGGATCGGAAATGTTGTCCATGCTTGATGGTTTTTCAGGCTACAATCAGATTGAAGTTTCACCTGAAGATCAATTTAAAACAACATTCACTACTCCCTGGGGTACATTTGCCTATAGCAGGATGCCTTTTGGCCTAACCAATGCTGGCGCCACTTTTCAGCGGGCCATGGACCTGGCATTCAAAGGTATGATGGGGAAAGTCATTTTCGTTTATCTGGATGACTTGACTGTGTTCTCTAAACAACGAAGTAATCATTGTGATCACCTAGAGCAAGTATTGGCCAGATGCCGAGAACATGGGATTTCCCTGAACCCAAAAAAGTCTGTTTTTGGAGTCACGGAAGGAAAGTTGCTAGGGCACGTTGTTAGCAAAGAAGGAACGAAGATAGATGCCGAAAGAGTCAAGGCTATTCAGAGCCTTACTCTGCCTACAAGTAAGACTGGCGTTCATTCTTTCTTCGGAAAGGTGAACTTTCTCAGGCGTTTTGTTCCTGACTTTTTTCTGCCTGAGACTTGTCATATATTGGACATGATGAAGGGGTCACCAAATTTCCGGTGGAGCGAGGAAGGAAAAAGGTCGTTTGAAGAAATAAAAGCTTCCGTTGCTCACGCACCAGTCCTGGTATGTCCCGATTTCTCCAAGGACTTTATCATGTATAGTTATATATCTAAGCATACTGTGTCTGCCATCTTGATGCAAAAGAATTCGGAGAATGTTGAATCTCCGATTGCGTTCATGAGCTCTCCCCTTAAGCCTCACGAACTAAAAATGTCTCAATTGGAAAATCATGCCTTTGCCGTTGTCAAAGCAATAAAAACTTTCAGGTATTACATTTTAAACTCTCATACGGTGGTGTTGGTCCCTGACACGGTGGTCAAATCAATTCTAACTCAACAGGAGTTAGGAAGCTTGTGAGGAAATTGGATTACAAAGGTCGAGGAGTATGACCTGGATATAAAACCAACCAAGTTGGTAAGAGGCAAGGGCATATGTCACATGGCTGAAAAAAAGATTTAGAAAGTCTGAGGAAAGGATGATTGTACCAATGCGTAAGCGTAAAGTCACCGGAGAAAGTCCATTCTCTCGCCTCTGTCCTATTTGTCACAACCAAGCGATGAGTGGTATTCCGATATTGCTTTCTTCCTCACCTACGGTGAATGCCCAGCTCACCTAACTGCAAAGGAGAAGCACACTATAAAGCTCAGAGTAGTGAAATATGTCATATGGGATGACGGTTTATACAAAGCGCGATAGAAGGTGTCTTCTTGTGATGTGTCGACAAGCCACAACAGGAGAAGTTGCTTGAAATTTTCATAATTCAGCTTTGGAGGCCATTTTTCCTCTTCCGTGATAGCACACAAGATCATTTGAGCCAGTACTATTGGTGACACTTTTCCAAGATACATACAGGTAGCAAAGTGTGAACACTTGCGGTTAATTCGTCGGCAAACCCAAGATGGCTGTTTTCCCCTCATGCCGGTCGTTGTCAACGACCCATTCGAGCAAAGGGGGAATTGATTTTATCGCTGCAATCAATCCCCAATCGAGTGCGGGACATAGTTATGTCCTCGACGGTAATAGATTACTTCACCAAATGGGTGGAGGCCATACCTATTAAGAATGCCACTTCGAGGTTGTTTGCGGTTTCATCAAAGAAAATATCATTACAAGGCTTGGCGTTCCAAACAAGATTGTTGCTTGATAATGCGCTTCTAACTTCTCCTCACGAGAAGTTCTTAGTTTTTGCTATGAATATGGGATAACTTTGGCTCACGCCTCAAATTATTACCCTCGGGGTAATGGTCGAGGCGAATCCATGAATAAAAACTTGGTGACCATCATACGAAAAGTCGGTGGATGAGAATCAACGATGTGGCATAAGTCCTTATAGGACGCATTGTGGGCAGATCGTATTACTCCCAAGAGGTCCCTCGGTATGTCACCTTTTCAAGTGTTATATGGCACCGATGTTGAGCTCCCCATTTCTACTGAACTTCCGGCTCTACGCTTGCACAATCTATTGAAGATGAAACCTTCCAAAATTCCCTTGAAAAGAGGATCATGTATCTGACAGAGCTCGAAGAAAAGAGAGTAAGAGTGGTTGACAGGATCACCAAACATCAGAATCAAGTCAAGAGATTGTTCGATAAAAAAGCTAAGCAAAGAAATTTCCAGGTGGGAGACCTCGTCCTTCTGTGGGACAAGTGAAGAGAGCCAAAAGGCATGCACGGAAAGTTTGATTCCCTATGGAGAGGACCTTTCAAGATCAAATAGCTCAACGGAGAGAATAGTTTCTATCTCTCGTATCTGGATGGAACCAAACTCCCGCTTCCCTATAGCGGGCAGCATCTGAAGATCTTCAGGAAGTAGAGCTTGCTCTCTTCTTTGTACAGTTTGCTTTAGTTGTGTGTTTGTTTTTGTTGTGTGTTTGTTTTCTGTTTGTTGTGTTTCCTTATGTTTGCCCTCCGGTCACCCTTATTTTTCACTCTCCAGCCCAATGGATAGGCACATGAGATCTGGGATTCTCTACCCCCGAGTCTACTCAGGGATAGTCCCCGAGAAATAGCCATTGTTATCCCGTAAAATTGGCAAGGGGCAATTTTACGATAACCATACTGAAAATTTTGTTCCGATCCTCGTTAGGGACCCTTGAGTTCGGACGTTGTAAAATCCCTTTAAAGGAAATCTAGTTTTACGAACTTAGTCATTTTGGTCTTTTTGCCGGGCACATAGAATGACTATGCAACATCAACATTTGATGTGCCCCCTTTAAAACCTTTGGCACATGTTTTCTTGTGTCGTGAAGCATTTTGTGCGCCTCTGCACATGTTAAGGCTTCCTGCGTGCGCCGGGCGCATGCGCCTTCTGTCGGCAGATCATTTTTGTGCCTCTTTTTGGTGCACCAAAGGCACACATTTTCCTCTGTCAACACCACTTCCGGTGCGCCATAGGTGCACATATCTTCATGTTGACAAGTATTTGGTGCGCGAAAGGCGCATGTTTTTTCATGTCGGCGGCTCATTTGGTGCGCACCTTTAAAAAGTTGGTGGTGCATTTATTACTTTGCCTCACCTATATATATGCGCGTTTGCATACTGTCATTGTCACCGATGCAAAACACGTGATTTTCTCTCGAGCTTGTCGGCCACACCAGCCCCGTCACTTTCGAATCACTTTTTGATCCCTTTCATGCATTTCTTCGTTATAAAAGCCGGGTAAGAGGTCCTCTTTCCTTTCTGCTTCATGTTTGTGGTTTTTGGCTATTTGTGGGTAGGATTGAATTGGAAAAAGAATAAAATTCATGAATTTGCTTTCCCCCTGCTGTCCTTCCACATTTCTTCCTCCTCTTTCAGTTTCTTGGTAGAGGAAGCTCTTTCCTAATATATATATATATATATATATATATATATATATATAGCTTGGGACCCCTTGGTTTAAAGCCATTTCATCCCACAATGAACCTTGCAAAAAGAGAGCTTAGCCATATGCCAACCCCTCAGTGATTTTTCAGAATCAAACCTAAAAAGAAATCTGTTTTCTCCTTTGCGCATGAGCTCGCCATGCGACATCAAAGCATTAGATTGCGCCCTTGGCGCATCTGCCGCCTGCTCCACAAAGAGTAGCGCCCGATGGCGCGCACCACCTACTACATCATAAAAAGATGCGCCCTCATGGCACACTTCCCTCGCATGCTGCAAATGCTTCCCATGCGCCCTTTGGCGCATCAAACTTGGATGCAACATAAAGATTCCTCCGCCCTTTGGCGCATCCAACATTCATGTAACAGCCCTTTCATATGCACCAAGTACTAAGCTATAAAGGCGCAGGTGCGTTCCTTATCGCAGCAACATCATGTTGTGCAGACCCTCCATGTGCCGCACCAAGTTCCCTTAAGCGCGCCAAAAGCATATGTTACACAAACTCTATATGTGCCTTAGGCGCACCAAAGCTCTATGCAACATCTACAATCTACCATTTTCTGTGTGCGGTACCTATTTAGATCGACAATCTGCAATATCCATGCGCCATGTGCCCCGAGGCCTCAAAATTGCTAACTCTTTCTTCTGTCAAGCATTTCAATGGAAAATCAAGCAGCTGACACGGCTTTCTTCGATTGGGTTTCACGTCTTATTCTTGCAGATCAGCAATTAAGCTCAGAAGAACATATGTCAACATCAAGCAAGAGACCTACCAAATCCAAAGGCAAGGCCAAGCTTACAGAGGAAGAAATGAAATATAAGTATCAGAGGGTCGATGCCCAACTCCCAGGCCGAGTGTGACCTGGACATTAGAGACTCAGAGTTGGGGCATATCGATATGGAGGAATTCTGGGTCAGAACTCAGAAAGTCACAAGAAGTCCATGGATGGACAAGCTAATAGGCGTGCCATGCACTTTCTTTGGAGGAATCCCAGTCAGCGCCGTTAATAATGAATTCATGATGGTGGTTGCCGGTGCTACTAACAAAGACACAAGATGTGTCGTAAATGAGAAGGGCAAGGTCGTAATCAACCTCACCGCCCGCCACTTTGAGATAATCCTCGGCATTCATCATCACCGGCACTTTGTGGCCGTCAGCCGAGAGGATTGTATCAAAGCCTGGGATGACCATGAAGATCAGTGCATGCAACTGATGAATGGAGTCTATCTGAAGAACAAGAAAGTAGTGACCCGTTGGCCACAAATCATTCACCGCAGTGATTTTTCGGAGGAGCTTAGTGACACCATCACGTTCCTGAGTAGGGTGTTTGGGCTTCCTGATGCCCACTTTTTCCACAAATGGATGCTATGGTATTTAGAAACCGTCAACAAAAATGTGCCCGATCAACGCTTGAATGGGCGAAATTATAAGCAGCACGATATCAGAAAAGCTGCAACAATTCCCCACAACGGGAAGATTCTACATGAATTCCTATGTTGTTTATCTTGCTGACTTTCCGAAAGGGACTATCCAAATTCGATGCAGAGTGGGGTTTGGCCCAGTCAAAATATATGAATACTATCCAGACTGAGGTGGAAAATAGCATCCCTCAATTTACAAAGATCAACGATGCATTTTTCTACTTCATCATCTGCCTATTGAGGCCAAATATGACTTACGGTCGCACGACCAAGAGCATCGTGACAGCCACTGAGAAATGGGGGGCCCTGTTCACCCAATTCCCCACATTCACCTATCTGAGGGCAGCTAACTTCTTGGGAGAGCCAACTAGACTGCCAAGGTATGCTGGACCAAAGTTGATTCTGCTGGAGCTGTCAAGACAGCTGGTCACTTATCATGAAAAGTGCCTAAAAAGAAAGAAGGGTGGAACTCCTTTCCCCCTCACAGTGGGTAGATATACATGTCTGACTCACCACAAGGCAAAAGACATGTTTACGAGTTGGAGCTAACTCAATCAAACATGACTTCCCAAAGCCTACCTTCGACCCAGAAATTGTCTTCCTAGGGCCAAGCTCGATCCAATCCACATCCCTCGGATCAAGGATATTTACATTGACCTATATCATCGAGGTGGAGCTTGGGAGGAAGTACCATTCTCGATTGGCCTTGGCGAAATCATCCATAACGGGGGTATCCATCGTCCCCAAAGGCTACCAAACTAGTGAGGAGGAAGTGGATCAAGTATATCTTGATACAAGTGGGGACGATTGGCCTTTTACGGGATTGATAGAAACAAAGCACCTCGATACAATTGAGGAAAGGGTCGAGGAAACTCGCGCACGAATAGAGCATTGGTGCCGAAGGAACGGACTCATCTACCTCGGGGTCGATTTCACAACCTATCCGTTGGGTAACGCACCTCCTAGATCAAAACAGTAGCCTAAAGGCAAAGAAAAGGGCAAAGAGGGTGAATCTAACACCACTCAAGAGGAAGCTCCTGAAAGTCCTCCTTCATTGCACTTGCACCAGAACAAGTTGTAACTCTGGCTTCCCTAGAGAAAGAAGCGAAGAAGATGTTCCAATAGGCCCATCCACTCAGGATGTCACCACTGCTTTCTAACAACCGAGGTCCCTTCTGTCCCTTCTTCTTCTCCTCCTTCCCCTCCTCAAGTGACTCAAGCGACCATCCCTTTGGTCGTGTCCTCTCCCCCTTCTTCTACTGTTCCTCCCGCTTCTTCATCCATCTTCTCTTCTCTTGCGGATCTGTCCCCCTCCATTTCTTCCCTCATCTCTGAGCTCCCTTCCCTTCCTATGTCTTCCTCTCCTGCAGTATCTCTTCCTCCCGTGAGCACTTCTTCGGCCTCCCTCTCGATGCCGCCTCCAAGTGTCTCCACGTTTTTCCCTTCTACTACTGCAGTTGTCCCCTTCTTTGTTTCTAGCCCTTCTCCCATAAGTCCAAACCTAGATCTCCCAAAGACTTAAGTCGGCGAGAAAGGAAACTTCCCATCGCTCCGATGGACTTTTCCGTAATCCATCCCAAAGGGGCAAAAGAGAAGCCTGTCACATGCTTCTCTCAGAGTGCTTCGGGAGAGAGGGTAATGGAGATCGCATACCCCAATCCTCAAGGATAAAAGGATCTGTCTCTGACAGATTATACAGTGACTCAAGTCACAATGGGTACATCTTCTGAGAGCCTTCAAGGAGAGGCCCTATCTGCAGTTGACGCCCTCTGCAAGAAGATTCAAGAAACAAAAGAAGAGAAAAGGCTACTGAAAGAGCAAAATAAACATCTGCTCCAAGCCTTACAGAAGATGGGCAGTGCACCTCCCACAACTGCCGCCAAGACTCCTGAGCCTCTGAGCTAGGATAAAATTAATGAATATGCAAAGATCGGCGAGCAGGGCATGGCAGTTTCCACTTGGAGGAGCCAGATCCTCAAAGACAATGAAAAAGTGATCGCCGAGTTCTCTGGTTTGTATTTGAACATCAACAAGGTGAATAAAGAGCTCCAAGCACTAGCAGGACCCATATCAGAAGAGCTGGACCATGCTAGGCTGCAGCATGAGACCTTTCAACAAATGTTTGACTATTCAGTCGAAGATCTGGTCAAGTTCGGCGTCTTCGGTCTTTCCAGATCCCTTAACAAACTCATTTCCACCCTGGACTACCGGATGGATCAACTGGAGTTTTCCTTGAAAAGATCGATAAGGTAAAGGAAGAAGCCCTAGACGCGATGCACCAAATGGAACAAATCGTTCTCAACATGTCTCCAGGGTTGCTTACTCCTTCATTCACCTTAAGGAAAATTGATGAAACCATTCGGATCTTGAGGAGATCATGTCACGAGGGTTGGGCCGAGGTCACTTTTGACGTAGAGTCCATTAATAACCTTCTCGCCTGTCGGGACTTCATCGGGTTCCTCATAGAAGCGGAGAAAGAATATTCCAAACTCCCGAGAGAAGCTCATAGGCGAGCGGGGAGACTTGTGAGGTGATCGGTGAGCGACACAAAGATCCTTCCCGGGATCAACTAGGGCCCATGATCAGCAAGTTCATGGAATACCACACTCAATTCCACATCTCGTCTCCCGAGCAAAAGCAAAAAGCAAGCTACCCCCTTTCGTGCGCGGGGACGACGATGATGAATAGTGGCTTCTTCTTCTTCTTCTCTCTCTTCTTCGACTTTCTTTTTGTAAATATCTAAAGTATGTTGGCACAAACAATGACATCATCCATGTTGCACCATGGGATGATGTCATCCATCAAGTGTCAAAAGTCAACATGTCTGTGAGATATTTTGTAAATAGGTGGTTGGCTCCTTTTTGCCTTCTTTTCTTTCCTTCTTCTATAAATACCCCAATGCTTTTGTATTGGGCATGAGTGGATATCTTTCGAGATGAAAAATAGAAGTGAGGAGAAAAGACTTTGAGCTTTTGTATGTGAAAATAATTATTAATACAATATTTAGACTTTGTCTTTGAATACGTGTGTTATTTACATTGGATCTCTCTTACGTTAGATCATGCAGCTTGTTACTGTTGGATCCACTTATATTTTATTGTCATTTATTCATCAAGATTGCTTTGCTCGTTTATGCAAGTAGGTTTGGCTGCTTTACTACCAATCCCAAAACATAAACCCTCCGACCTTTACGATTTGGAATTCATTTCTTTTCTTTCTTCGGATCGATCTTTCTTCATCCTCCCTTTCATTCCTTTCTTTTGCGATGGAAACATCCTACTTTGGGATGAGATCCCAAACCCCGAAGGCGAGAATATTATGAGACTTGCATATATTCCTGCTTTGGTAGAATAGCAATAAACCGGTTTCGCTTTGCTTTGATTCAAAGAGGGCTATGCCCTACACACCTGTTGGCTCGTCATCCATAGATCTGCCCAAGAAACCGATTTTCGGACCAACAGGCATATAATTACTTTAAAAAGGGAGAAAAGTACATGGTGCTTCCTATCTATATCACTTCCTAATTATTACATAATATTTTCCATTATTACTAATAAGGAATTATATGTATGTCTAGTAATGAATTTATATTGTTGAGAACCGTCAATTTTATTAAGACTCTGAAACTTATAGAATTGATCTTTCTTAACTCGAAATAAACAAGCTTTTGAATTTAGTACAATTAATTTAGCATAACAACAAGTATAGAAATTATCTATATCATAATATAGATGCACACAAAAATCATCATTTTTAGGTCATGTGATTCAAATGTCTTTATTGTTATTAGTTTATAGATTGTTAGTACTCTTTTAACCCTTAATTAAATTTCAAGTCAATTTAATTATATTTTAGAATAGATTAGTGTTGATTACATATTTTACAAAGATGTTACAATATGAATATTAACTCAAATTTACAACTCATATCGATTAAAAAAATTACATACACCGATCAACCTAACATGCAATTAAAATCTGAAAAGAGATGTGTGAAGGCACTAAACCGATTACGATGACTTCGGAGAGATCTAGGATTTTGCAATAGTGAAATTAGGAGATATGAACTTGAATTACCTTCACAACTATGATTTTGATTGTAAATCAACCTAGAGCAGAATCAGTATCAAACTATCATGACGTATTGTGTACATTCATGACCCTATTGTATGGTATTAGACCTCACTATAAATTAGTTTCTACAATTTTTGGGTTGGTTTCCTTTCTAGATTTATCGGTCGGTAGTTGTTGCACATGTAGTGAGGCTCTCTAAATGGACTGATCATCATCTCAAACCCTAGCTATCACACATGCAGTGAGGCTCTCTAAATGGATTGATCATCATCTCAAACCCTATCCACGGAAGAAGATTCCTACAAAATAAACATTATAAGGGTTTTGGGCACCCTACGCACCACCATAAACATTGGCACTACTCTAAAGATTCCTTAAAACGAACATCGTTCTCCACGTAACATGTGATATTTATATAGATCAATCAAATTTGGTATTTTCTTTGACCATGTTTGGTTTAACTTGGATATTTTTAAAATACTTGAAGAGATGATTGTTGAGTTCTTGTAGATGATATATATATGGATTCCTTGACCTAGTTTGTAGCTTCATACCTGATGTGGGTGCTTCCCTAATGACTTCAAATGTGCTATTGTGATATTTAGGAGATTTGGATGCCTTTTCTAAGTTTATGAAGTGAGTTCTCCAGTGCATTTCCTTATGAGTTCCAGGGTTAGAAAATGAGGTAGTATTTACTTGCTTATATAAGGTTCCATAGATTATTTATATAAGAAAGGTTTACCCAAATGAAGTATAATACCCAATGAAATATGTCAATTTTAAAATGGTGTTGGAAGGCATGTCGGTCAAATAAAGTAAAATTAGGTCATGAGAGGATGTGCGGTCCTAACTAGGAGTAGGAAATGTGCCAAATGAAGTTTGAGGCTGATAGACCAATGTTTCTCTATTGATTTTGTGCATTGTATTCTCAGGATGTGTAGAAATGTCAATGTGTAAGGATAAACAAGTTAAAAATGGACCTTAGAAATCACTAAGAGGGAATGGCAAAGTTGTATTTCTTATAGAAAGAGTACATAGTCAAATCAAGGGTTTCCAAAGTGAAAATTAAAAAAAAAAGTGTTTACATTTGTCCCCCCTTTAAGTATGAAATCATAAATCACATGCTTAAAAGAAATTGTACTTGAGGTTGTAAACACACTTTTCCTTTGCTTGAATGTTTATTTTTAGTTGCATTGTTGTACTTGGTGTTAGCATGCTCAACGATGAAACCTACAACATATATTGTAGTCAATGTTTATGATAGATAATTGATCATAACTCAAATTAAACATATAGCATAAAATATTTGTGTTTGCATTTATGTGAAGCACAAAGATGTAAATAATGAAAGAATGCACTAGTTTACTTGTGCTTTTATTTTTATTGGAGATTTTTATTTTTAACTTCATTGAAGGATTGGGAGTGATTGGTACCAAATAAATGTGGAGGATAAACCATAGTGTTAGGGGCATGCAACCCAACCTTAAATGTACAAAAGAGAGAAGAAGAAAGAGGTATAAATGTACCCCTATGAAGGAAGAAGACCATGTACCAAAGTTATTCAACTCTGATATCTTCCCCTTTAATTGTAATAGGAGAGGAAATCTTGGCTACAAATCCCTTAGCTAATGTTTTCCTTTCATAACCCCACATATCACATTGTTAAAGACATATCTAGATCTGATTTTACAAATAAGGACATGCAGTACAAAAGAGAATAGGTGACCCCAAACTCTCCCCATATGCTGAAAAATTAAGTATGAACTAAAATAAATGTTGAAATATGTTGAAAATGTGCTAACAACATTGAACTAGGAAGGAGATCCACACCCCCAAGATTCCTTAAATTTGAGTGTTAGTGTGAAGAAGGAATGAAAAGTTTCATGCACCTTGTACTAATCTAAGCCGAGTACTATGGATGTGAAAATTTTGCAAAAACCTATATACATAGGTGAAAATCTTAAAATTTTGAAAACCCTATCAAAATTACTCCCTGGTCGAGAAACGTGTGGGGGTCAGGACCATATAATATGGTTCTATCCAAAGTGTACGGTTTTGACCCAGGGGTATTTTTGCCAAAATATTGTGTATGAATGCATTTTTGGGTGCCTATATTATGTCTATATCTTCATCTACTCCTAGATTTTTATTTTTTTCTACTTTTGAGACATGTAGAAAAAACCAAAATAGATGCCCCTCTTTTGAGGCATGTGTGAAAACCATGTTTGAGTATGTGGCTAAAAATAAATAGGTTTGTACTATTGAAGGAGATGTATGAGAAGCTTTGTAAATTGCAGAAGAAGCATCCACATTGGAGAACTTGTATGTATAAAATAAAAGGTGTTTGTGCATGGTGGAAACCATGGCACACAACAAAACAATGCTAAAAAATAGATAATGATAGTAGAAACTAAAGCAACCAAAAAGAACAATGCATGTAAGAGAAAACAAGAACAACATCAATGCATCCAATTACAAATAATGACATATAAAAGCATACAAAAGGCTTGGGGCCTGAAAACATGGGACACCCATAGTTTTGTAAGATAATTAAGGCTCCTAGGCCTAAAAACAAGCTCATACAAAATTTTTAGGCATGATGCCACAAACATGGGACAGATTGCGATGTCACAATATAATCAAGGCACATAAAGCAAACAAGAAAGGAAAAAAAGAAAACAATAACAAACACACGTATATAAGTAAGGAAAAAAGCAAGAAATAACACACACACACAAGCATGTATGCATAAAAAAAAAGTGTCAAAATATGATAATATGGTGTTGTACCCAACATGAGTGAAATATATGAAACAACATATTTCAACGTTGCACAAGACACATGTGTTAGCCTGTTAGTTTGAAAATATTCAAGTCCAAAATGTATATTGAGTGTAAATAAAGAAGTGTAAATGAACTATAATAGAATAATAACACCTATAGAATGTGGAGGGATTTCCCCAAATGATGAGAATGTAAGGAAACATGAGTGCTCCTATAAGTTTGTGTAGAAACCCATTTTGATACCATATATTTTCAATCCACAACCCTCACATTTTCATTTAAAATATTAAGCCTATCTTATTACCCCTAAACCATGTCATCACTCCCATAAAATCACATTTCACCTACAATAAAAACCTATTCTACCCATCTTAAGTTACTAAAACCTCCCTAATCACATAAAAACCATCCTAACCCATTTTATCCCTAACCTCTTAACTCCCTCAACACATTCCTAACCATATCCACTTGTCCCATACCTGAATCAACCCATTTGGAAGTGTTTGAAACCACTTCCAAGTGGGTCTCCCTACTTTTTACGGATCGTCAGTGATTCTAATTAATCATTGGTGATTATTTAAGAAACATCAAACCTCCGTAACATTATCCTCATGTATTGCGGTGAATATTTATTACTCACGAATACTTAGACAGCTTACATTTCACACATATTAGCACCTCCAACATCCATGTTATGTTCGTGGAAGCTATGTAAACATGAAATATCCCTAATAGGATACCACTTAAAAATTCACAAAATATATGAAAAATGCAAAGCAAAGTAAAATAATTTTTTTTTCTAAAATGTCCAAATTTAGGACAAAAATGGTATTAAATTGATATAACACAAAATATTTTCCCACAAAGGCATGAAATTTTGAGGGAAGCTTGCAACAGTAATAATAATAAACACTATGAAAACATTTTTGGAATAATATATTGATGCCGGAAAAGTACAACGTGCCCTAGGTGGATGGAAAACTTCGAGAGGTTCATGACCCTCAAAATACATTACCAAAAATAAGGGTCTTTGGAAATAACATTAATAGATACAGGCAATAACGTTTCCACCTTCAGATCTAAAATAACTGACTGGAAAACCCCCAAATAAAGGATGCAAGTCACCACACTTGGAAAGGGGATAGATAATGATGGAGGTGCCTTCAACGAGCTGCCACACCCTGCCCAAATGGCTACCGTGAATCTGATCTGGAAGCCCACTGATTATCTTCCTCAAATGCCCCAAAAACCCTCAAAATCCATCCTCTGAAACCTCAGATAAGATCTCTATAACACAACCCAGAAAGTGGCTTCAAAAAGGCATACTAGGGTAGATCTCTCACTACCAAATAATTCCCTGCTAACTAAGGATGGGTCTCTCACCACCAAAGCTAGGGTCCTATGGTATTTGACTCCATAAGCTATAGAAACGCAATAATGATAGTAAGCTCGCACAAGAAGGGGTCAATAAAATGTATATCAAAATTACTCTCGTTTCTCTCCCAGCTCCTTATATACATTCCAAGGAAAAAGAACCCCAATAGACCCAGACGTGTTTCATTCCATGAAGGGCTCAATAAAATAAAAGTAACTAAAGTTACTTTTTCCCGTTTAAGCCGCCAAGGTCCAAAGTGACCCCTAAATGCCAAACATGACTATTAGTACCATACATTTCCCCTTCTCGGTAGCCCCGGTGTCCCCACCCTTGGATATGACCACGACTTGGACTCACTTGACCCTTAGGCCTTTGGCGCAGGAAAAGGGGACATTACAATCCTCCCTTCCTAAGAAATGCTTGACCCCAAGCATTAACTTGTCCTGCTACAACAACTAAATATTGCACGTAAGTTTCTCCACCTCACCCTATCATCCACCAAGGATCCATGTAATCCGAGGTAACCACAAAACCATGAAATAGAATGATACCCAAACCGTCTCTCCACTGGTGCCTACACCGAAATTTCCAATCGGTCCAATCCCTGCCAATGCAAGGCTATCATCACAGGATCACTCATGACCTCTCCAACCAACTCCTGGGTATGAAAGTCCACTCTGAATCCTATAGAATCCTCAGATCGCCTGAAACAACCTATTTATGCACAAATGGTGCTAACTCTCCTACCTGACCTGCACTCATGTGAGAGCCAGGCTCCTCATACTGTATCTCGATGTGTCCCGTGGAGGAAAAGTCCCAAGACTCCAAGTGGCGAGTCAACCAACAATATCAGCTCCATATAGTCCACCTCCTGTGTTGAATGTGAACCTACTGAATAACCATGGGTCACTTTCGTCTCTCCACTGATTAACACGTGGGTGAGGTGCTCACTGGGCATAGAAGCAACAAAAAGCATAGGAGTGTTGTCCCATGTCGATTCAAAAAAACATGGTCCCGTAAGCTCAGACTTGTCATAGTGACAAACCGTATATGCCTGTATAAAGTTGAGGAGATCCTCCCTCAACCTCTACCATATGAACCTCTCAGACATGAGCCTGTAGGTCTCATCAAAGCTCAAGCACCCAGTCATGGAAGAACAATGCACATGTCACAATATCTCCATCCTCCACCATGAATCTGACACAAGGCTCAATCTTCCCTGATAGAAGATCATCTCATCCTCAAATTTGTAGCTTTCATCATGTATGTGACCATCCATAATCTCACCAGTGTGTCAATTCTTGGAGTACTCAACAAACAAATGAGGTCTCCAGTCTACCAAAACTTTGGATAACTAGCATAATGATAAGCTCGATGATCTGAACCTATAATCCCAATCTCAGTAACAGTCTCATGTGCAACATTTCTGGCCACACCTACATCCATCATACTCCACATTGATCCGCAATAATAAAACTCCTCACCATGTCAGATCATCCTCTCCATCCCCTCAGTTGTAACCATCCTTAGTGCTCCTGTAGATACTCCACTCAAAATCACATTCCTGCCCTCAGACTTAAACTTCAGCCCTATCGTCTAAAATTTATTCTAAAACACACCAAGAGAGTGAAGCCACTGCACTCCCAGTGCTATGTTGGTCACTCCCATTCCAACAATGTGGAAATCATTGGTAATTGTATAGTTTCCCATCATGATGCTCACTTAAGGAACCCACCGTGTGCACCTCAAAGACTCTCCATTGGCTACAACCCCGTTGAGGCCCTCAAAATCCTCTATTTATAGTCCTCGCCTCTCAACGAATGAGGCATAAATACAGTTGTGGGTTGCCCTGCTATTAATGAGTACCCCAACATGTTGACCCTACATAACTCCTCTAATCCTAAATTCCTTGTACATCAGAGTACTAGACAATGTGGCTATAATCTCCCGAGGAAAAGTCTCCTCCTCCTACCCCGCATCAACACTATCCAACGCAACCCCATCTCCATCATCCATCTCGCGAGTCTCTATCTCCTCACCTCTATCACCCTTGCTCTCCTCATAAGTCATCATGGTGTGCTCTGTGTCTGCAGCAAACAACCCGTCGGAATAGGAGTCATCAAATATCCCACTTGTCTCATACCTTGTGATGTCACCATGACCCACAAGAGGTTGTGTTCCTTCACAATTCGACCGCTGCAATGACATGCTTCTTTCTTCACCAATCACATCTTTTGCGATCTGCCCTTGTATACCCTGAAATCTGATTTCTTTGTTTTCCTTGAATTTTTTTGTTTATCCACATGAGGGATGAATGCAAATTTCCCAAAAGATGGAAGCCAATATGTCCAATGAATGATTCCAACTTCAAGTAACCCAAATGTACAAACACATTCAAGTACTTCACATCTCTTAATGACAATAAAGAAATGAGTTACCTTCTTTGTGCAAGACATATCTTTCCATGGACATAACTCATCAATTCCCTGTATGTTGGGAATACACATGGCTGCTCCCTCATCATACTTTATTCTCTTTCCCCATATTTTCATTTCACCATAAATGCAAGAGAAAGGGAAATCAATATTAGAACTCATGCATCCATAAACTTTATCATAAGGAACTTCATACCCTTTGTTGTACCCATGGATTCTCATCATGAGAGAAGACAACACATCTGAAATAGCATAATTGGGGCTGCTCATCATACCTTTGCAACTCAGAATTTCTGATATAGGATCAACATCTTCATTCTCCTTTGATTTTTCAACCCATGCATCATCGTTTTCCTTAACATCATGCAACCATTGCATCCCAAAATAGCCTTACCTCTAGCAAATTCAACCACAATAAATACACCACATACCTCATGTCCTTTCAATATCATGGGCCCCTGCATTATTTTCTTTGCCAACATATGTTTATTGGCTGAATCAAGAGCAATGTGAATGGAAGATGTGTTTATTCCATCTAGCATACCTTGAAACGTGATTATGAAATAGTCTTCCTCAATCATCCAAGCATGTAAATGTTGTCCCAAATAATAGAAACATGGCAACAACATAGGAGAACTCAACAAGCTAGGAAGATGGTAACCATTCTCATACCTTAGGATGCTAAAGTCATGAATGCACCTTGAATTCAACTCTTCTTTTTTAACAGCAAAGTGCACCTTGATTCTTTGAGCACTTTGAGGACCAAATGCCCCCACTAACCCTTCCAAGGGTTCCACCATGTAGCTGGTATAAAAATCAGTCATGGGCTCTATTAATAAAACATTTTCTCCTCTCTTTATGATTGTTGTTATACACACCATAGAGGGCTAAAGATGATTAAAAAATATTCTCTTACCCTTTTTAGCAATCAGAAAACCAACACTAGTACCTTGAGAGTTACTCTCCCTTCTTGAACCAGAGTCCCCAATGAAGGAATCGTGCTTGCCAACACAAGACACATTTGAATTCCTTCTTTGGCTTATGAAATCAGTCACAAAGTTTTCAACATCGAATTGTTAGTTTTGGATAACTACCACATATTACCAGGATCCCATAGCTTATAATGCCCCTAAGCTCTTGTATCTGTTAAGTGAATTAAAATGTGCCACCATATATCATCCACCAGATGCTCATATACACCTAGTTGGAGCAATGGTCCAACAAACTCCATGATGAAGACTTCGTCATCTACCATACCATGCATCTCATGATGGAAGTAAATTGGAATAGGTGACAATAAATAAGACACATTAGTGTGCTCTTCATACCCTTCAAGGCCATCAATGTCCTCCATGTGTTCAAGATAGACATATGTTGAGCTACCCCCAACATTGTTTCCCGAGTGCCTGTTGAAAGTATTTGAAAGTTGATCAATAGTTTCTAGTTTGGAAATTACAACAGGCTGCAATTTTACACAAGTGTCCATGTGAGGCTCCTCCTCATGTGCCAGCTGCTCCATAGAGTCTTCTTTCGTGGGTGTAGGCTTCCTTGCATCATTTGCCCACATCTTTTCCTTGAACTCTTGTTGGTGTTGTCTTGCTTGGGTGGCTATCAATCTAGCAGCTCTAGCTCTGCTATTCCATTCCTCACACCATTTTAGAGTTTCCATTACATCCTCTTTGCTTGCATATACAAATTCCTTCTCCTGAGCTGGAATAATTTCTCCAACAAGAAAAGTTTCACTAATGTGATTATTTTTCTCAATGGAAATCATACCTTTTTCTCTAGAAGCTTCTTCTTCTTCAAGTGAGTTCCTTTGTAACTCAGGTACCGACATATGATGATCTTGCTTGGGCTTGCTACCAATCTTCATTATGCAATAATCTGGAAATGGCATATTATCTCTGAAACCCTTACTCAAAGATTGATATTTCCTCCAACAAGAATCCTCATCAAACACCTCTATTGGCCGCCCTTTATCACTATTCTCACCATGTTCCTTATTGTCCCTAGATCTGTTTTGATTCACATTTTGAGTGAGCTGGCTCAAATAAAGGTTAGTGGCTTCCTATTGTTTCACCATGTTGGTGAACATTTCCTTCATAAACCCCACATTGAGATCTTTCCAAACTACCATATTTAACCCACACAGGTTGGAGGAACAATGCTCTGATACCACTGAAATATCCCTAATGGGATACCACTTAAAAATGCACAAAATATATGAAAAATTCAGCAAAGTAAAATACTGATTTTTACTGAAAATGTCCAACTAGGACAGCGATTGATATCACACAAAATATTTTCCCACAGTGCATGAAATTTTGAGGGAAGCTTGCAACAATAATAATAAACACTATGAAAGCATTTTTGGAATAATATATTGCTTCCAGAAAAATTACAGCATGCCCTAGGTGGCTGGAAAACTTCAGAGGTTCATGACCCTCTAAATACAAGAGCAAAAATAAGGGTCTTTGGAAATAACATTAATAGATACAGGCAATAACATTTCCACCTTCAGATCTAAAACGGCTGATTGGAAAACCCCAAATAAAGGCTGCAAGTCACCACGCTTGGAAAGGGGTTAGAAAATGATGGAGGTGCCTTCAACAAGCTGCCACGCCCTGCCCAAATGGCTGCTGTGAATCTAATCTGGAAGCCCACTAATTATCTTCCTCAAATGCCCCGAAAACCCTCAAAATCCATCCTCTGAAACCTCAAATAAGATCTCTATAACACAACCCAGAAAGTGGCTCCAAAATGACATACTAGGGTAGATCTCTCACTACCAAAGAATTCCCTACTAGCTAGGGATGGGTCTCTCACCACCAAAGCTAGGGTCCCTATGGGATTTGACTCCATAAGCTATAGAAATGCAACAAGCACTTTGCACAAGAAGGGGTCAATAAAATGTATATCAAAATTACTCTCCTTTCTCTCCCAGCTCCTTATATACATTCCAAGGAAAAAGAGCCCCAATAGACCCAGACGTGTTTCATTCCACGAAGGGGTCAATAAAATAAAAGTAACTAAAGTTACTTTTTCCCGTTTAAGCCGCCAAGGTCCAAAGTGACCCCCGAACACCAAACATGACTATTAGTACCATGCGGCCCCTTCTCAGTATCCCTCAACATCCACTTGCCCTTGGATATGACCATGGCTTGGACTCACTTAACCTTTAGGCATTTGGCGTAGGAAAGGGACATTACAACTGTAAGATCTCACCACATTGTGTTCTAACATTTATCAACAAAGGTAATATTTTGTCTATTGTTTTCATATTTAGTATTTCATTAGGTTATATTAAAGACCATAACAATAAATAAATCATTTTTACATTTCCAATTTACATCCTATCCAAAAATTAACCTTTTCACAAAGAATCATCATTGATTCCCTCAAATTGCTATTGATCATCCTAAATCGCAATGATCCCTATATCTTTATCATTTTTAATCACATTTTTATATCTACAATAAATATCTTAATCTAGAATTTTTGCTAATCTACTTTTTTCAATTTGTTTCTTTCTTTAGATGAGTGTACCAGGTTAGGCACATTTGATTTCTAGCATATATGACCTTCGTATTGTCTAAAATCCCTTCATCTAGGAACAATTCGACATCACACACAATTTGAGTGTTTTTTTCATTTTCTGTACACCAAACATCAAGGATGTGCCAAATCAGCTTGAAATCATTTGAGAAAAACATGATGCAACTAAACAAGCATGGATAAAATACTTTGAGGAGTTCAAGCTTATTGTAGCCCTTTCTTAGGAAGCCTATCACGCAGAACATGATCTCTCTATATTTCTAAGATCCCTTTTATTATCAATTATCTTGTTATCATTATCACTTGATTATAAAACTATTTGACATTATTCAAGGATTCTCTTTGGTTCTTGGGATTAGCCTTTTCCAAACAACTTGTCATATATATGTTTAATATTTATCTTATGCAATTATTTATGTATGCGCAAGCTCTCTCATTCACTCAAGGAGTCCCATGTCCATATTACTTCCATTCATCCTAACATTGTATTGTCGGTGCATGTATCATTAAACCTGTCCTATTCTAAGTTTTTGGTGTTTTTTTATGTACTTGATAAACCAAAATTCACCATAAACATTATGGCACACCCAAAGTGGGACCGATAGTCCCTTTTATTTGATTTAGATTTTATATCTTCTTGTTTTATTTCTTGTTAAATCATCTAACCTTTCAGCTTGGAGTGTTTAGGAGCTACTTGCTCAAAAACATGTAAAATAACAAAAATTTAAAAAGGAATAGAGAACATAGGTATGCTTATTTTCTTTCATTTTCCTTTTAGTATCGCATTATTTGTTTGATTTTTCTTCATCAAAATTAATCTTTCTTTTGGGTCTTAAAATGAACCTTCATTCTTGCTTGCTCATCGAGCTTAATTAGGGTTAAACAATTGTATTCACAAATTACCCTCATACACAACCAAACCACATCATAAATCAAATTTGCATCTAAAAACTTCCTTCCAAGTCTACCTACTTGGATTTCATCACAAAGGGAAGTCAACTTAGTATTTTGGTCTAGTATAAATAACTAGTGTGTGGTTTATTGGCTAAGCACCTGACACCCTTATCGTTGTGGGACCGTGAAGTGAGGGGGTAGGACCCAATATCATGCCTCGTCTTGAAAAAAACACATATTTGGGCCTCTCATATCTTCAGGTATATCTAGGATTCTAACCTTAACACACCTAAAACTTTCCTTAGCAAGCCTCTTATATAGTTCCTTTTCAGCCATCTTTTTATTTCACACTTTTCTTAAATAAATCAAGATAATAAAAAAAAGCTTTCTTGTGATTGTGTGACTTTAATTTCACTAATGAATATCTATTTTCCCTTTTTTCTTGATTTTTTAGGTCATGGTTTTGACTAGATAACAATATCGCCTTCAAAACACTTTAAACATGATAGATCCACTTTAACAATCCCTAGAATAAATCCATTCTTGTGTTTAAAACCTTTTAAACATGACAGGACCCATTACACCAATATTTAGAGTCAATCTAGTCTCGTATTCAAAACTTCACAAACATGAAAAATCCATTCCAACAACCCCTCAAATCAACTCAATAACCTCCACGTTCTCCCAAAGACTCAATCCAAAACATCAAAGGCTCCTTGTCTTGACCCTTCATAGTTCTTCCAGAGTGGTGACCCAATATTTTCGAACTCTTAGACTCAAATCCAATTTCCCTCGGTGAGTTACCTCACTGCGCAAAATGCATCCATCTTCGTCACCCTTATCTACAATTTTTCCATCTTCTGCGCCATCAACACTTAGGACTATTCCAAACCTTACAACCCCGACTATAAGCCACTCCTTTTAGACATTTGACGAGGCCTTTACCATGGCCAAGAAAATATAACTCCATGCCCTTGAAGATGGAAAGATTTAACTACAATCCAAGAAACCATAACTTGGTTACTCCTTTAAAACTTCTTCCAAAAATGATAAATCTAAAGGTTCGAAAACACGGTTGTTTTAAAAACTACATCTAACTTCCATTCTAATCTAGAATGATCCAAGCATCAACGTAAATACACACTTTTAGGGGAATCCTATAGCATTTTATTCAATAAAATTCTTATTTCTTGTATGATTAATTTCCCTCCCATCCAACCCATCGACGTATATATTTCTAAACCATCATGGTATAGAGAAATGATTATTGTAAGTATCATCAATTCAAAAGACATGACATTGAGAAATTTTGTTCATTCAGAAATGTTGACCAATATTTTCATCCATCAATATTGTCAACAATCCCTCACCCACATTTACAGCACTATCAATTTCCATAGCTGAAATTTCAACTGAACAATATAAACCTTCAAATATCTACACCACTCGAGATCTTAATCCCATCCACATCACAACATCGAAACCCCCACATCAACTAGTGTAAAATTTTTCTATATTATCCCTTTGGAATCATTGCAAAAGAAGCTTGTCATCAAAATCTTAAATATCTCTTTCCAAGACCATGTCACCCAACACCAAGCCCAAAGCCTTGGTAATCTAAAAAAACATACAAATCACTTTTCTAAAAAGATAGAAATATTACAAGACACTCGTCATTAAAATCCACCACATGATGCCATGTCCTTACCTTTCATTTTGAGATCGCGTCCCTCATCCAAATTTACAATCACCATTACAAATTCTAAACCTATCTCGCAACTAGCACCTAAACATTCCACACATGACATAACTCAAGCATCTCATGCTCCTAAACTATCAAACAATATCCCCCATCTGTCATCCTCGTCATCAGGATATTACACTAACATCCTTAAAAATCATTTGATCATCAGTCATAAACATTACCTCCTATTAATCCCTATGATCCTCGGGTGGTGGAAACCTTCCCAGTATAAATATGACTCATTATGCACTTATCATCAAATATTATGACACTAAACAAAGGAGTGTGAATCCCTCCATGCCATAATCCAAAGTCTTGCAAGATAAATACTTCTCCCATTAGACAAATTATCCTAATCTAATATAAACAAATCCAAACATCAAATTATCTTACGACTTATGAAGCCCCTAAACATAAAAATTCCAAACCACCACTTGATATAGTATATAGTAAAAACAAGGATCTTCTAGTACATCCCCTCGTTTCTAGATAGATTTTGTTTGTATAACCATAAGATCATGCACACAAGATTTAAAAGACTAAACTAAAGTCTTTATCTCCATCATTCCTCCTAAATTTCATAACCCATCAACTTCTAAAGAAAAGCTTTCCATTCTTGTTGCACCTCAAACTCAATCCATTACATCCATACAAAATATGATCCTTAAACAGTTACATCAATCTCGTGTTAAGATGTCTCTTTATGAGCTTGTTCAAAACTCTCCTCAACATCGGCAAGCTATGATTGAAGCCCTTGAGCAATTTCATTACCATCAGATTAGCCCCAACCATTTTCCAACCTTGGTATCACACTTAAAATGTTTTTCTCTACCTCATTTGAAGACTTTGAAATCCCCTCCTTACAACTTGAGGATCATGACCTTCCTCTCTTCATCACCACCTAAATCACCAACACACTTGTCAAGAGAGTAATGATCAATAATGGTGTAAGAATCAACATAATATCATCTCATGCGTTTAAAAAAATTCAGTTAACCAATACCATAGTTTCTCAATCACCTATTATGCTTTGCTCCTTTAAATACATTGTTTCCCCCACAATAGGAACAATCATCTTACCTATTAAATTAGGTTTTAAAATCCTCCACAAGCTCTTCTATCTTATAGAAGGAGAATTCAAATATAATATACTACTAGGTCAGCCTTAGATACGTAGCATGCATTGTATCCCATCCATATTACATCAATGTCTAAAATATGAACACGAGGGTAAAACCTTTCCCATTCTCGCTAATCCAAATCTATTAAAATCATGTCACATGACCTACAAGCATAACGACATGTTTTTCCATTACAAAATTCCACATCTTCATATCAAGCTTCTATGAGCTCCTCCATTCCCTCATCCAAACTAATAAATGATCAATCCTTTGAAGATGTCATGCGATGTCTATCGTTGGTGGAGTATCTCCTCCTAACCATCAATGTAATCCCTAAGCCTAAAACATATGGGAGACTTGATAAATATCTTCTCTATGATCCTAACATAGGAAATATCATTTTATTTGGTCCCCTTTCCTTCACACACATATTTTTAATGGAGTTATAGACCACCTTTTATCTCATATCAAAAATCAACCACGCACAAAGTCTTTTTCCTTATATTTCTCATTCTTAGACAAACCACAGCTCACCCAAACCTACCTCCACTATCATACGTGGAAGGGATTTGGTCTGGGTCGATATGAATAGGGTTTGTGTGTCTTTCCCTTTGAAGATATAAGGAAATCTCATTAGAAACGTGACCTTATATTTAAAGCATCTTCCTCTTATCCATCATTATAAATATCAAAAACCCAACACCCTTATCACCATTATTAGATTCACTCTCTAACAATGACAACACTTTGTATCCATTCCTCCTAACTTTTATTATTCAATGTTATTACACTTTGACCACTAACTTATCAAAATAATGGTAAAACTGAAACCCTTCCCCTAACATTATCACACATGATAGAGGAATATTCCCCTACCATAAAAATTCTCCAATGTCACAACGATAACGCTATCTTAGCTTGCATAGGTGTTGAAGATCACTATCTTCATAAAATCTTACCCTCCAATACATCCACGCTTCTTAATGAATCAACCACCGATATTAATATCGATACACCACAATCGCCGCACATTGTCAAGATCGCCAAGCCTTAGACCCTCGAAACTCCAACAATTCACCACTTTCTTATCTAAACATAGTGAATCCTTTGCATGGTCCTATAGTAACATACATGGCATAGACCCTAATATCATTATTCATAATATCATCACTATCTCGGATGCTAAGCCCATAAAGTAAAAACTTCATCGATGCATCCTCACATCGCACTATTAGTCAAATAATAACTTCAATCTCTTTTTTCTACCAACTTCATATTAGCTATTCATTATACATCATGGGTTTATAACATCGTGTCTAGCACTAAAGCCACTAGAGAATTGTGCATTTGTACTAACTTCGAGACCTTAATCTCGCTTGTCCAAAAGATGATTTTTGCTTATCAAACATTCATCAATCGTCGGTCTAATGGCAAGGCCAGGGGATGCTATCCCTTATAGGTGGTTTCACTTATTACAATGAAATCCTCATCGCACCGAAGGATCAACACAAGACATCATTTATCATCTCATGGGGCACCTTTTTCTATAGAGTAATGCCCTTTGGACTAAATCATGTAGGATTTGCTTATCAACGTGTTATGACCTACATATTTCATGACCTCATTCACAAAACTATAGAATACTACATTGAAGATCTCTTAGGTAAATCCAAACACCGAAGAGGCCATCTAGTTATCCTTGATGTGATTTTTACATGTTTATTACTATTTTTTCTCCACCTTAACCCTACTAAATGCATGCTTTAGGAGTTTTCACAGAAAACTCCTAGGGTTCATAGTGTCTATCAGGGGAATTAAAGTTGACCTTGCCAAAGTCAAGGCCATCATCAAAATTCCTCCACCATCTAATCTTAAACAACTCTATAGCCTTAAAATAAAGATTCAATCCATTTGTCACTTCATCTCTCAATTATCATATCATTATCAACCTTTCCATCATCTTATAAGAAAATACATAGACTTTAAGTGGGATAATAATTTTCAACAAGCCTTAGACGTTGTCAAAAAATATCTTTTATGGCCACTAGTGCTTACACCTCCACATGAGGGGGATCCCTTCTATATTTATATATTCACAACTAACCATGCCCTAGGATCCATCTCACACATCGGAAGAACAAGGTAAGGAAAAATACATCTATTACATAAGTCGCACCCTCCACGATTATGAAACTCACTATCCCGAAGTTGAAAAGTTGTGTTGTGCCTTGCACTTTGCAACTTCCAAACTCCGTCACTATCTCCTCAATCATAAAAATTATGTTTTCAAAAACATTAATCCACTCAAATCTATGCATTATAAGCCTTATCACAATTATCGCATCACTAGATGGCTCATGATCATGACTAAATTTGACCTTGAATTTGTCTCTCAGAAGTCTATCAAGGGGCAAGTCATTATTGATCGGGTTGTAGAATCTCCGCTTTCTTCTAATCAAATACCTTATGAATACTTTCCGATGAATCTATCAACACTCTCGATCATGACAATACCCCTCTTAAAATTACCTTTTTCTTTGATGGGTCCAAATGCAAACAAGGGGGTAGGGGGATGCTAAAATAGTCCTAATACCCCCTTGATACACTCATATTTTGTTATCCATCAAACTCAATTTTGAATGCACTAATAACATGGTAGAATACAAGGCTCTCATCATGGGAATTCAGACCATTGCATTTATTGGTGTACAAATTCTTAACATTTATAGAGACTCACAACTTGTCATCAATCAAATCAAAGGGATCTAACAATGTAAAAATAAGTTCCTACAAAAATACAAGACCATTTTCGAATACTTTCTAAAACTATTTTACTATTACAAATTTTAAACCACCCCTCACTCATTTAACAAATTCACAAACACCATGGCTTTGCTTGCCTTTCTCATTCCCTTATCACCAAATGATTCCAAACTCTTTTTCATACACAAACTTGATGAGTCATCTTACACCAACAACGATATTCCCACCATCAATCACATAAAATATAGCTCATTTGACACCTTGTATACTCAAACATACGACTATCCTTCCACTATAAAAATCCCTCCAGATCTATCCGAAAATAATAAAAGATCTTTCCAACAATGTGTGTCTTGTTATGTCATACTAGGAGGTATCCTTTATAAAAGAGGATTTTATGGCATCCTCCTCTAGTGTCTTAAAACTCTAGAGGCTCGTCTAGCTATCCAAGAAGTCCATGACGACATATGCGGTGGACACTTCAATGGTTTATCTATTGCTAAATAGATCCTACGCATGGGCTATTATTGGCCCATGCTTAACTAAGACTATTGTGACTATGTCAAGAAGTGCATCAAATGTCAATAACATTCCAATCTCACACACCCACCCAGCCATACTCTTGACCCGATCATGGCCTATGGCCTTTCTTACAATGGGTGATTGACCTTATCGGCCTTATCAACCCTCACTCATCACAACGACACAATTCCATCATTACAACAATTGAATATTTTACAAAATGGGTGGAAGCAATTCCCCTTATCTCCACTAAAGCAAATAAAATTGTTGACTTCATTCATCATCACATTATCTTTCACTTTGGTATACCATATAAAATCATCACAGATAATGGTAAATCATTTAAAAATAAGAAGGTTCAAAAACTTTGTGACACTTACAATATCGAGCTCAGTTTTTCTTTCCTTATTATCTACAACTTAATGGCCAATCCGAAACATCCAATAAAACCCTCAACAAAATCCTCATAAAGACTATTGACCAAGCTAGTAGATATTAGTTTTCTTCAAATCCCATTTGCATTATGGGCATATCAGACCAAATTTTGAACTCCTATGGGCACTAGGCACTTCTCTTTAGTATAAGGAACCAAAGCCATTCTTCCTCTCAAACTACAAATCACATCCTTACGTGTTTATCTCAAATACTTCATCCCCGATGAGTATTATTGTCAATAATGTCTGTCATAACTAGAAATGTTAGATGAATTTCATCCGACTACCCTTTAACATATCAACATCTATCAAGAACAAATCAAATAAGCCTATAACAAAAATCTTAGACAACACGACTTTAAAGTTGGTGATATTGTTTTCAAATAAAATCAACATGTCACTAACATGGAGAAAGAGTAAATGTGGAATGTTTTCTCCTAACTTTCTTGGACCACATATTATTACTCATAAATATGGGTCAGGGGCTTATCATTTAGCATCCCGTAATGTTAAACCTAAAAGGAGCCTATTAATGCCAAGTACTTGCAGGTCATTCTACTGTTAGAATATTGAATCATGAGACCTTAGTCATACTATGACCTCCATCCATCAGCCCATACATCTTATCATCCTCATAATAATTCGAACTATGTGGATTTCCATCAACATACTTGTGATCTTGAATATGGGCACCATGACTATGATCATAGCATGTTCCGCATGGACAAGTTCCCTACTCACGATTAGGGAACCCTGAAATCATTACTCTCACCATCCCCCTATCTTATCCCATTTTACAACATGACAAGGATATAAATTTAGCTTACACATTTACTTATCCCCTTCTAATGTGGTTACCCAGGATTGGCCTTAGCTTAAAAATTAAAATAGCCATCAGATGGATACATTCAAAATATAGAGAAATCCCTCAAATGACATCTATCAAAAAAGAAAAATTATGTTAAGTAAAGTTGTAGACCACTCCCTCAAAGGATGGCTACCATGAACTCAAAAATTTAATAAAATTGTAGACCACTCCCTCAAAGGATGGCTACCCAATCAAAATATACAAAAGTAATTCCCGCATTGATCAATCCTCATATCAAAAATGGCTTCCCACATTGATCATTTTTCCCATCAAACACAAGCTTCCCACATTAATAAGCTTGTGTAATATACAAAAATAGCTAAGGAAAAACTTGGGAACTATCAAGAAGAACCCATTTCCCCATATTGGTTATACACAAACCTTCCCCATGTCGAAAAGGATAAATACAACTATCCCACATCCATATATAATCCTATTATGACTAACCATTATGAGTCATATATTAACATTAATTACAAGGCCACATGTGTAGTATTACTCATCATATCAAAATCATAACTAAATCATCATCAACTACATCTATATCCATCACATTGCAATCATTATAAAACTCAAAACATAACTCAAACATAAAAATCATGTATATACATATCAAAAGTGTCTATACATCATCAAGGGCTTCAAAGAACCTCACATATCAAAACAATATTTGTATGTCATCAATAAGGTCTTCCAAATATCCTCATACATCAAAATGGGCCTACCAAACTATCTAGTAAACTTTAAGCATGACAATCCTTTGTGTCACCTTTGACCCATTCAGTGGTCCTCCAGTTTTACACATTCATCGTCAAGATCACACATTTTCAAAGTATGTGCTTCCTTTTTGGGCCCCAAGACCCTCTTAAAATCTAGATTCATCCTACGGATCCTATGTTTATCAATCTTGGGTACCGTACATTCTCTCATAACCTTTTCTGATGCATCCTACCAAGTCATACATCTATAGGTCAATTTGATTCCCTATCACTTGACTTCCTGGTCACATAATCCCACCTTTGTGGAAACATATTTCATACCAAGCCTACATTTCCTGGGAATATTTTCCTCTACGTCCTACAAATTCATACGTCTATAGCTCGAGAACCGATTGGTTCCTTTATCACTTGACTTCTTGGTCGCGTAATCCCACCTTTGTGGAAACATCCTTTATATCAATCATGCATCTCCTAATACACTATGGATAATATATGATTTTGAGAACCTTTTCCTATTTCTTCCAATGATTTATACGTCTCTAGGTTGATAACCCATTAGTTTACCTATCAATTTTCTTGATCTCACAAGCCCACCTTTGTGGAAATCTATTTCATGCCTGGTATTGGGGCATCTTAAATTGAAACACACTCATCACATAGACCTATCCCATCTAGAAACCTATTCAAACCGGTGACCATTGAAATTTATCGTAATAACCCCCAATTTGAGGGGGACCACCTATCCAACACAAATCAGATCATTCCACTTTTTTTTGTCTAATGGATTGTCCATCACAAATCAATTGACAAAACGGGAAAATGTAGACACCCATTTTTAGTACCCTATATTTTCCATCCACATCCCTCACATTTTCATTTAAAATATTAAACCTATCTTATTACCCCTAAACCATGTCCTCACCCCGTAAAACCACATTTCACCTACACTAAAAACCTATTCTACCCATCCTAAGTTACTAAAACCTCCCTAACCACTTAAAAACCATCCTAACCCATTTTATCCCTAACCTCCTAACTTCTTAACTCCCTCAACACATTCCTAACCATATCCACTTATCACATATTCAAATTAACCCATTTAGAAGTGGTTGAAACCACTTCCAAGTGTGTTTCCCCACTTTTTCATATCGCCAATGATTCTA
Organism: Taxus wallichiana var. yunnanensis; assembly: GCA_018340775.1. Taxonomy (NCBI): domain Eukaryota; kingdom Viridiplantae; phylum Streptophyta; class Pinopsida; order Cupressales; family Taxaceae; genus Taxus; species Taxus wallichiana. Next base: position 902,466,478 of record CM031235.1, on the reverse strand, counting down.
ATGAATCATCGGTGATTATTTAAATAACATCAAACCTCCATGAACATGATCCTCGGGAATTGCAACAAAGCTCACATTACTTTAGATACTTAGATAACTACATTTCACACATCTTGGCAGCTCCATCATCCCTATCACATATATGGAAGCTCTACAAACTTTGTAATGTCCCCACCACATTGTGTTATAACATTTCTCAACAAAGGTAAGCTTATGTCTATTGTTTTCATAGTCATTCTAACATTAGGTCATATTACAGAGACCATAACAATCTATAAATCATTTTTTACATGTCCACTTTGCATCCTTTCTAGAATCAACATTTTTATAGTAATCACTAGTGATTCATCTAAATTGCCAACAATTACCTCAAATCGCTAGTGACCATACTAAATCGCCATCAATCCTTGTATCTTTATCATTTAATCACATTTTTATATCTACAATCAGTATCTTAATCTATCATTTTCTCTTATCTGTTATTTTTCAATTTATTTCTTTTTGTAGATGATTGTACCAAGTCAGGCACATCTGATTACCAGCATACGACCTTCATATCATCCAACATCCCTTTGTCTAGGAATAATTTGACATCATGCATGAGTTGAGTGTTTGTGCCATCGTCTACACACCAAATGTCGTGGATGTGCCAAATCAACTTGAAATCATCCGAGAAGAACAAGACATCATTGAATAAGTGTGGATTGAATACATCAAGGAATTTGAGCTTGTCATATCCCTTTATTGTCAATTATCTTGCTATATTATCACTTGATTGTAAAATGAGTTGACACCCTTTAACAAATTCCTTTGGTTCATCCGATCAGCCTTCACCCGAAACTCATTATATATTTGTTTAGTATCTATCTTGTGTAGTTATTTGTGTATGTGTGGGTTCTCTCATTCACTAGAAGAAGGATTCCCACGTTCATATTGCATCCATTCATCCTGAAATTGTATTTTTGGCACAGGTAATATTAAATCATATCATCTTCTAAATTTTAGTGTTTTGTTACATAATAGATAAACCGGAATACACCATAAATAATTTTTACTGATATGTGTGTCCTACACCCATCTCAATGTACCAAATGAATGTATGTGTGCAAATAAATAAAGCATGTTATCTACCAAAGAAAAGTGATGAACAACATGTGTAATGTAAAGTGCTAACAATGCAAGTAAGATGCATAGGTCCTATTTTGTATTTTACAAATATTTGAATGTTTTTATATCATATTAGTACATAACTATGCACATAATATGTGGGTAGTAAGAGATCTATCCAATTAGAACCCCTTTAGGAGGTGAAGAATTTTCTAACAAATATAGAGATTTGGGCCTCATTGATGATGTAGATGCTAGCAAAACTAATATAGTAACATGTTCCAAAAAAGGCTTAGTAGATGTAACACTAACATATGCAGAATGGTGTCGATGTGGTCAACTAAAGGATTGAGTGTGGCAGCCACTAGGAGGGTATCAAGATGCCATGGGGATAGCATGTGCCCTAGAGGACTGATGTAAATCTCTAGGGTGTGACAATGATGAGAATAAATTTATGGAATGGAAATCGTAGCAAGAGGTCTAGATTCATGAGATGTAGAGTGTGCAATTGAAGGCATATTAGAATACCTATGAGGATTAACACTAGGAGAGTAATTTTTACAACAAAAGGCCTAGGAGAATCTACATAGTTGGAAATATAGTGCGGGAGTACTAGCTTAGGGAGTAACATAGAAGTATTAGGACCATTAGAAAAATTGTACACAACCAAATATCTATCCATAGAAGGACTAGGAGGAGGAACTACATAAGGAGAATTAGGCATGTTATGAGGACAACCTCAAAGGGAATACCTCTAATGGTGATAACATGTTGATTGTGGATGAACTTAACACATTGATGTATAACCAAGGGAATGGCCCTAAGAGTACATAACCAAGGGAGACCTAACCGTAGGGCACTAGAACTAAGAGTAGATGCAACCAAGAATGAAACTGATGTAATAATAAGACCAAAAATGATGGGTAGAGTAATGTGGTGGCAATAAATGTTTATATCAATTGTAATATTGTGCACCTGAAATTACCAAATATTGAAGCAACATGGGATGATAAATAGCATCCGTATTGTGTGGATTGACCAAAACACCCCATATGGGTTTGTGATTAATAGAAATAGGAATAGAAAATGTATCTGAAATAATCATAGTATCAATATTAGAGTCGTCAAAATTTATAATTGTATCATATAGTGTATGATTAATTTTTCCAATCATTGTATCTAATAGGTGATCATAAGAGGGTTGTAGATGCACCACATAATAAGCATTATGTACTTTTGAAGAAGGTTTTGTCTTGTCATGCTTAGGAATTGGATCATTAAAAAAATCATGTTATAGTTATCATTGATTGGCTTTGAGTGTTCAATGGGTTGATGCCATTCAATATCTTGAGAATCGATAATGTCTTGAATAAAGTGATGAGAATTTAAGAAACTATATGTATACAAGTGCCAAACGACCGATGATAATCGAGAATGGGCATTGGAATTTAAATTCTTTCCTCGAGGTCTACTCATATCAACATCAAATGGTGGAGGGAGAGATATGAGATTGCACTCAAGTAATTGTTTCAAGATAATGTAAGAAGGACTTGGCAAGTGAATAAATTGACAATGCATGGGTTGTGATTGTAGCTTAATAGGTTTTAAGATGGCATTAGTGATGTATTTATAAGTATATTCTACATCATTAGGTTTGCTTTTAAATGTGTGCTTTCTTGAAAACTTATCAATGGATGTAAGAGAAAATCTAGGAATGTAGTTAGATTTTTTCATATGTAACAATTTAGTGTGTTCTTTCAAAGTATGGCGTAAATGATCGAAATATATAAACTTTTCAAACATGACCAAATATTGCAAAGGTACTAATAATTTTTGTGTGAATAGGTCTTGTAATTCATTATCAATTAAGATATTGTTCATCTTAGTGAGTAGGGTCTTGTAACACAATACATAAACATTAGTATGCCCTTGTCACAGTTGAGCCAATTGTGCATAAGAAATTTTCTCCTCAATATTAATAGAGAATTATTCCAAAAATAAATTTTATAAATTAGTAAATGTGAGTACATGGTGATTACGGAGAGTTTCAAACTATTATAATTTGGTTCTTAAGACTTTGTGGGAAATCTTGGTAAGTAAGATGTCATTAGAAGCATAGTCTAAACAAGTAACATGGAATGAGTAAAGATGCTTAGTGGGATACCATTTTCCATCATATATATGAATTTTAGGAGAAACAAAACCAAAAGGTAATGGATAAGAAACCACTTTGGGTGTAAGCATATTGTGAAGTAATTTTGTGGAATCTATAGATGAGAAGAATCCTATGCACCTTGTCATATTTATCGTCATATTTGTGCTTGTAAATTATGAACAATGAATTTAAGAGCCCATGTGCTATAATAAGTTACTTGTGAGTAACAATTTTGGTCACAAGAATAGACATATAGACGTTGTGCATTGATAGACGAGGTGTACCCGGAGGGGCTCGGCACTACGAATTTGGGAACAACAAATGTCAAGGTGTGTGATAACGAAACATGTTTAAGTTGATAATGTGTAGCGTAGAGTAAAACATTAATATTAGAGGGGTTATCTTGCAATAATTAATCAAATTATTGGGAATCCTTATCAAGGATACCTTGAACATGTTAATCAAGGTGAGAATTAGATCTTTGGGCTTCAACATGTTAAAAAATGATAGTAAAACAATATTAGCGAATAGATTATGCATTGGTTCAACAGAATGATGATGGGGGGAAGAAAGGGGAAGTGAAATATCATGAGTGACACATTCTATAGGATAAAAATTGATGGTGATTGTATTATTTGATAGAGGATCAGTAGGATGTGGTGTCACATGATAAGAAGTGATGGGTAAATTTTCATGGCCTTTGTTAGGAAGGGCAGTGCTAAGATCATCATCGCAATAAGGAACATCAAGTATAATCACTAGGAGTGGGTAAAATTTCTATATGATGAATGTCAGGTTGTCTTGAGGGGATGACACTAGATTTAATTTTTGGTATAGCTCATTGAGTACAAATTTCCAAAATAATTTGGGTGTAAATTTGGGAGGAATCCTTGTGGTTGCGGTAAAGGAATTGAAGTCAATATAATGTTTTTAAGATAAGGAAAAAACATCACAGTTGATCTGAAAAGTAGGCATGATGATAAAATAAATAAATCACAAACCTAGAAAAATAATCATGTATGTAAACAAAAACCCTAATTCAACGAGGGTTTAGAGACTAGTAAAATCTCAAAATAGATGTATGAAGGAACTTAACTTATTATAAATGACTTTTAGAGTGATCTCGGGATTGTGCAATAGTGAAACTAGGAGATTTGAACATGAATGACCTTTACAACTAGGATTGTGATTGTAAATCATCCTAGGGTGGAACCATACCAAACTTTTAGGACCATGGTCATGAATATGATGTATGGTCTTAGACCGACTTTGAATTATCTTTTCGAACTTTTTATGTTGGTTTTTCATTTAATTTAATTTGAATTAAATCTATATTGTAGAGTAACTATTGTATGAATGTTAAAATATAGTAATGAAACAAGCAAATAAACATATAAATGTGAAAACCCTAAGCAAGAGAAGGAGATAGTAAGACTTAGTTGATTTTTGAGTGAACAAGAAGTGATCTCAAAGGCTGGTGAAAGTGTCGAACAAACTATAGACATGATCATCGGTGCACGTGTAAATTCTGGATCTAAGGAATAAAGCTAGACAGGGGCGCCCAAAGTAGGGCATAGGCGCATGGGCGCTGATGACTAGATTTGGGCATTAGTGATTGTGTAAAATATCAGGAATTGTTTTCTTTTGTGTTGCAATGGTTTCATTGTTGGTTCATGTTGGTCATTTGATATTCACTCCTTGATCACCAAAGGTACCTATAACCTGTAATAAAGAAGTTCACATATACATACCCACAAACCACATCAAACCTAAAAAGGAAATTAGAGAATGGGAGTTGGATGACCATTGAAGTCACCCAAAGAGTGAACTTATGACCGATCACTACACTACATCTCAGACTCCATGTAGTTCTTGTGTGTGTGTAGAAATGATGCCCTAGAATTTCGTTATGAAATTTGAACTTGATAGTGGGTTTTAGCTAGAACGTATCAATGTAATAGTATGTTTACATGGAATAGAATAGACTTCCCATTCCTATGCAGTGTATGTAGAATTATGTAGCCTTTGTCCCTTGTATGGATGCTAGATGGATGCCTTTGGAGTGCTTTAGTGCCTTTAGAATGCAATCTTAGGTGGTGATAGTAATTCTTAGTGCTTGGTCCCTCATTTTAAAAGAAAAACAATGTATTTATATGATTCCCTTGTTTGAATTTCGTAATTGACAACTGAAATTCCAACCCATAAGTGAAAAAGATGCCCAAAAGATAAAAGATACCCAAAATATCAAGTAAGCATTATTTTTTATTATTGTGATCTAATCATCATTGTGAGACTGATTGGAATATGTTAAGCTCTACATCAAGGGGTAGGAAATGGTCGGGGTGCCCAAGAGAGATAAGAGCACTTGGGTGCTACTTTCTCCGGGCACACGATGTATAATGCCATAAAAGATAAATAAGTTAAGTTATGACTGGGATGTAGGGTGTGTAAGACCAAATAGAAAGCAAGAGACAAATAAAGAGGCCAAAAATAGTTGTCAACCACTAGTTTTCTTGTTTATGAATCATGTAAATGCTAGCATGCTTTTAGGACCTATAAATGTACCCAAGTGTGTGATTTTGTGTCTATATTTTCCCCCACTTTATATTATTGAGTGAATACTCGATAACATAAAGTAGATAGAATATGTGTACCTTATGATCATGTAGAGAGTGCAGCGAATAACGTGCCAAGTGGACAAGTGAAGCATGGAGTGATTGCAAAGTGAAGCATGGAGACTAGGAAAGGGAAGTGGACCCTAGGGGTGAAGCATGTACATTGTAGTGTTTTGTTGTAGCTTGTGTATGTTGCTTCTAACAAGGAAGGACCTATAAAAAATAGTAAGAAATTAGTCAAATTTCTATATATGATAGATCAAAGAAACATGTGTATAAATATGTAAAAAGTGTAAAAGTGTGTAAAAAGGAAAGTGTGCACTTGATGTATAAGAGAGTAAAATATAGAAAGTTTTCTTTTTGCTTGGAGATTTCTAATTTGAATGTTGAAGGTGAGGTTTTTGGGTGATCTCACACCAAGAGAAAGTTTTAGGGTGATCTCATGTCGAGTGCGAGTTTCTTGGAAATCTCATGTTGAGTGTGAGTTTTTTGGGCAATATCATGCCGAGTGTGAATTTTTTGAGTGATCTCGTGCCAAGAGAAAGTGTTAGGGGAGAGGTCTATTTTTAATCTCCTTCCATGAATCTGCCCAATAAGTACCACTATAGATGGTATGTCTCGATTTGTTCCTTTTTCCCGATTAGTTCCTAATGGTATTGATTGTAATTGATTATAGGAGATAGCATGCATTCTAAACCGAAGGTTTGTGCGTATAACTTTAATATTTTTATGTGAACTACTGTAGATTGTGTTGTACTAAGAAATTTTTTTTATCTTCCTCCAAGACATTAGCACCCGGGAGAGGACACAAGCGCCCAAGTGCTAGTGTCTGATTTTGGGCATCGGTGTTTGCTTTGTGATTCTAACCCAAGTCCGATTCTCGATATAGTTTTGTGGATCTGTAACATGTGAAAATGTTATATTATACTAATCTAAATTGTAGCTTTGAGTTGTTGTAGGGGTGATTTTTTCACCTAATGTATTCCCCCTCGTTTGGGGTGCATGCGACGATAGTAGGAGAAAGTGGCCCAAAGGAGAGGACCTAATGGTGTTCTTAAGTCTATACTGCAGGGGGATGTACATGGTAGAAACAAAGTCACATGTAAAAAAATTGGGCTAGAAATGTGTGTTAGTAGTGTAAAGCAAGGCATGTAATACAAAACAATGTAATAAGTAAGTGTGTAAACAAGATATACCATGAAAATTAGGTTTCATACATGGGACATCACTCACAATGTCACAAGACAATCAGGCAAGTGGCCAAAAGCATAAAATGATCACACAAGACATAGGGCATGTCCATTAAACAATAGCATATAATGGTAAAAAGATCAAGCAAAATGTGTCAAATAGCCATGGTGGCATGTAATCATGTAAAGCAAAAAGCTACACATGAAGCGCTCGTTAGCATGTTAGAAAGATAAGTAATATGTCAAGGTGTGTATAAATCAATGAAAGGTAAAGTAACTGTAATGAGAAGTAGTGAAAAATGTAACAATAGAACATGTGTAGTATGTGATAGTAGAGAAATTAGATGCCCTAGGAGCCTCGGTGGGACTAGTAAAAGGTACAGTGCCAAACATTATTAAATCTTGTAAGAGCATGTAATAGATCTGAATTCACCATGAAATAACAAGTGAACATGCATGTGCATATATAAAATGATGATGTCATAATAAAAATATGTCTAGCATGGAAAATAAATTGTACCATGTAAATAGAATAAGTTAGTAAGAACAAATGCAACCAAGATATGCAAATGTTATGTATGAGTGTGATGGTACAAAGATTTAAAATGTGAAGATGGTAGGAGAAACGTGCCCCCCAATAGATGTGTATGAGATGAATTTCATTTATAGGAACCCTCAATAGTCAAGAATGGACCATAGAATAAGAGTGTGTCATCGGGTAATGAGTGTGTTGTCTGAGATTATATGCTAAAAATATGTACCATAAAGCATAGAGCTTAAATTGTGAATTATGTGAGGTTCATTTCATAATTAAACCCTTAGCACTCGAGAATGAACCATAGAACTATAGTTATTCATAGGGTAATGATGGTACAATGTGTGTACCAAAGGTGTAGGAGTCTTTATGAATATTAGACATGATACACAGAGCGTGAAGTGTACTACTAGAGGACACTTGAGATAATTGATAGTGATGGGAGGAGGGGAAGTGTAATGACCCCCATGGGTGTCAATTATGGAGATATATGTGAGGATGAAAGAGAGGTATTGCAATGGTGACGGAGTTTGAAATGCATCATAAGAAAGTATATTGTTGTCGTGATGAGAGGTAGAAGCAAGAGTAGGACCATGTTTTGGTTTTGGTTGACAGGAGGAAAAATTTTTAAAGGAGGTTTCTTAGTTGGAATGGGTAACGTTATAGAAGAATTAATAGGAGGGGATGGAGGACATATTTTGAGAGGTGGTTGCTTAGTTGGAATGGGTAACATTGTAGAAGACTTGATAGGAGGAGGGGATGGAGGACAAATTTTGAGAGGTGGTTTCTTAGTTAAAATGGGTTGGATAGGAAGCTCTTGAATTACCAAAGAAGGAACATTAGTAACTATGGCATGATGTTCATTAGACATAGAGGGATTGGATTTGGGAGCCCATTGGGATTTAGTAATTGAAGATGAGTATGTATCAGAATTTTGTGAAGCAAATAAAATAAAACCTTGATTCTCAAGGTGTTTAATTCTTTGTTTTAAAGCATAGAAATCATTTTCATGATGTCCATTAAGTCTATGATAATTGTAAAATGGTATACATTTGTATTTTCCAAGCTGATAAGGAGGGTAATAATGAGTAGTTGGAAAACCGATTAACTGGTGACTAGGGAGCTCAAGAAGAAAAGAATGTTGTTTAGCATTTAGATCAAAATTGAGAGGTGATGGTAGTAGTAAGACTTGAGTTTCACCGATATGAGCACATATTGAAGACAAGATTGGGATGGGTGTAGAATAAAAATAACATTGGATTGAGAAACATCCTCGAGTTTTTGGATTTCATATTTAAGATATGTAATCGTAGTTTCCATAAATTGAAAGTTGTCTTGAAAAGCATAGTGAAAATCTTGAATTAACTCTAATATAGTTGGATTGGTTGGAGGATTAGGACCGATAGATTTGTTAGATGAGCAATCAATCGAAAATGGAAATCACTTGTGAAGGTGGTCTCTTGCGAGGGATATGCATAGTGTCTAGGTATTTTTGGAGAGAATATTTACAAGGTGGGTGCATTTGAAGTAAGTCATGCAAGGATATTTGAGGAATTTTAGGATCCATGAAAGAAAATTGGATAGAGTAGGAAAAATAAGGATCCAAATGTTTTATCATGAGTGGGGTTCACCAAATGATTTAATTTAATTCAAATTAAATCTATATTATAGAGTAACTATTGTATGAATGCTAAAATATAGTAATGACACAAGCAAACAAGCATATAAATGTGAAAACCCTAACCAAGAGAAGGATATAGTAAGAATTAGCTAATTTATGAGTGAACATGAAGTGATCTGGGCTGGTGAAAGTGTTGAAAATGTTGTAGACAAGGTCGTCACTTCTCATCAGTAAATTCTAGATCTCAAGAATAGATCTAGACAGGGTTGCCCACAGTAGGGAAGAGGCACTTGGGTGCTGGTGACTATGCAAAAGCTCAGGAATTTGTTTCTTTCCTGTCGTAAGGGTTTCATTGTTGGTTCTTGTTGGTCACTTGATATTCATTCCTTGATCTCTAAAGGTACTTGTAACCTACAATAAATAAGTTCACCTACACATACCCACAAACCACATCAAACCTAAAAAGGAAAATGTAAAATAAGGAGTCGATTAACCCCAGGCGGTCATCCGAAGAGTGAAATTACAACCAAGTGCTACACTACATCTCGAATCAATGTAATTATTGTGTGTGTGTGTGTGTGGAAATAATGCCCTAGGATGCCCTTGTGCAAGTTACACTTGATAGTGGGCTATAGCTAGAATGTAGAAATGTAATAGTATGTGTGGATGTAATAGAATAGACTCCCCCTTCTTATGTAGTGTATGTAGAAGTATGTAACCCTTGTCCCTTAAATGGATGTTAGATGGATGTATTTCGAGTAATTTAGTGCTTTTGGAATGCAAGCTTAGTTGGTGATAGTAATGTGTAGTGTTTGATCCCTCATTAAGAAAGCATAACTATGTATTTATATGATTCCCTTGTTTAAACTTATAATTGACAACTGAAAGGCTGACCCTTAAGTGAAAAATATTCCCAAAAGATAAAAGAGACCCAAAAAGAGTGAGTAAGGTAAGAAAGGTTCATGGGTGCACATGAAGGATATGAATGCCTAAGTGTTGATGTCCTGGTTGGGTGTTGATGTCTCGAATCAATAAAGATAAATAATTTAAGTTCCTAATGGACTATAGGGTGTGTAATACCAAATAGAAAGCAAGAGGAAAATAAAAGAGGCCAAATATAGTTTTAAACCACTAGTTTTCTCACTTATGAATCATGTAAATGCTAACAAGCTTTTAGAACCTAGAATTGTACCCAAGTGCATGATTTTGTCTCTACTTGTGTTCCTATATTTGTTTGTCATTGTCAAACCCTATTTGTTGCACATGCAGTGAGGCTCTATGAATATATTGATCATCATCTCAAACCCTAGCCATCGATTAAGAGTCTTGTAAAACCATTAAAAGGGTTTTGGGCACCCTCATACACCGCTAACACTGACACTACTCTGAAGAGGCATCAAACTACACATCATTATCCACCTAACATGTGATATCTAGATAGATCAATCATATTTGGAATTTTCTTTGACCTTGCTTTCATGATTTTGTTCTTGTTAAAATACTTGGAGATGGGATGTTTGAGTGCTTGTAGATGTGATATATGTTTACCTTGACACAGTTTATATTCCGACCTTTGATGTACATGTTTCCCTAATAACTCCATATATGTTATTGCAAGATGTAGGGATATTTTGTATCTTTTTGTAAGTGTATGTAGTGATTTCTCTAGTGCATTGCATTAGGAGTTTCATATTAGCAAATAATGCGGTGTTTACTTGCTTATATAGAGTTTTGTAGATGACTTATCTAAGAATAACTGAACCAAATGATGTATAATACCCAATGAGTGATGTTATTTTGAAAATAGTTAGAAGACGTGTCGATCCAAGAGCATACAAGTAGGTAAGGGTTGGATGTACGATATTAACTAATATGTACATCTTGACTAGTGTAGACACTCATTTTAGTAATTCATGACTTGCAACAACACAAATTGTATAATACTTGAAGTCATTTTTAAGCCCTTCTTAAAGAAAAATGAAATCCCATGTGCACCGGCCTATCACCCACCAAGCGCTAGGTGCTCACCCGAGGCACGCATGGGCGTCAAGTCCCTCCTTTATGTGATTTGTGTGAGAATGCATTATTTACGATAGAAATTTAAGTGAACAGATTGATAGGGAACCATACATTCATCTTAGAGCTCAGAACGGCTTCTAGACCAATGTGTTCATTCATATAAGGAAAGAATTATAGAACATAGATCTGAATCATAACAGAAAATAAATGCATAGGGTTTTACACCCACTCATATGAAATATACATATAACCATGTAGTAGAACTGGAACCACACATATATTCATATTAAACATTTTGATAACCATATTACAATAACTCAGGCAATCATAGATTTATATGATAATGCAGATCAATATCATGCATCGAAGCTGGACTTAGGCCCTTCATAGTACAAAGAAAATGTTCAAAAAAATCCCCTTAGTACAACATATTCTTACATATCCTCTAAACCCAACCTATGGAGCTCTCACAATATTCCTACATGGCTTTACCTCTTTCTCCTTCTATATATTTTCCTCTAGTGGGTGCTTGTATTTATAGCCTTTCTCAACATCTTCAAGCCTTCACGGGAGTTGTAGATCTGTTACCAAGTGTCCAAGGTGGTCCTCCATGGGAGCATGCTTCTTCAAGCTCGAGCTCTCCACTCTTTACAATGATGGCCTTCTAGAATCTTCCATCGTAAGGTATATTCCTTTTGTGGGCACCAAGCTACCAAGATGGCACCTTATCCATTCCGCATGCACAGTCGGGTCACACTCTTCTCATATTCATCGTCGATACGCCAAATATGGATAAGTCCCAAAACCTTTTCTCTACCTTGTGCGCTTTCTCCTTGCACGCTCGTCTTCAAATAGGCCTTGTGTGCCCACGCGCCTTCTTGTACTTGGCCGATATTTTAGGGGCCCAACATTACCCCACACTACGCATGTTCTCCATCCGCAGGAAAATTTTCTCAAAGAATAAAGAATGACCATTCTTGAATGGCTTGGGAAAGAATAAAGGAATGAAGAATTTTGGGGAAGAAAGAAATAATGAGGAACTATGATTATTTTTGCAAGAGGAGAGGGAAATATTTTGTTAAGTCAGCCTCCAACTTATTCCAGGTATCGACCTCACTCTGTGCCTGGTGACAAAGGTCGCTGACTAGGGCACTCACCTCTTCAAATCTTAGCCCTTCTCCTTGGGTATTCATTGTTTCCACGATCCCCTCCAATCTGTTTTCCCAAATCCTCGAGTGCATCCATCCTTCGAGTGATCTAGGGATACAACTCCATCCAGCTTCTTAATTGAGCCCCTAGGTCTTAATAGCCTCGACTTTTTCTCAAGCTCAACTAGAATTTTTTCACATTTTGATCTATTCCCCTTGTTTTTCTCCGAGAACTCCTTAATCTCTACTTCATGGGTGGCGACAAAAATGGTCACCACTCTATCTCTATCGGTGCAGTTTTCATAGGCGGCCTCAACGACTTAGGTGGTGGCTTTCACATCCACAAGGACTTTCTTGTACTGGGCCACAATGGCCACAACCTTCATCTTGTCCTTTTCTTTGTGCACTGATGCCTCCTCTATAGACTCCAAGGCCAGTGGTTTTCTTTCCATTATGAGGATGGGGGTCAAGTCCTTTAGGCATTCTAGGGTGGATCCATACTTGCAGGTGGCGTTAGATCTGGATGCTTCAAGAAAATGGCATCTGTGATCATCTCTACTTTCTTGTAGACTTCACACACCCTTTCTTTCTCTTATTTTAATTCATGTCTTAGTTGAGCACTGACCAGTTCCTCATGTCTTAACTCCTTCATTCTTTTCTCCAGCTCCTCTTCCTTCTTCTCCAGCTCTGTTATCCATATTTCGCCCCCATGCCAAATATTGGATCGACCACAATCCCGCATAAGAGGAAATAGAGTCAAAAGGTGGACAGAAAAGGCTTCAAAATTGGCTAAGTATAAAGGTGTAAGTGGAGAATGCCAAGTGTCAGTATGGTGTTGATTCAAGGGGTGAATAGAGAAAAGGTTTCTAAACAAGCGTCGACTACCGCATGTCCCAGGGGAAAGCGGACCGTTGGGGAAAAAGTTGGTTCTTTGCCCCTTGTTATCTCAAAAGGGGTAAAATTTGCAAAATGGCCCGCAACTCCGCCCAAGGAAAAAGTTAGCATTTGGACTGAGTCAAAGCCAAAGCAGAGAATCGGAGGAAAGGGAAAAGATAAATTATAGACCCGTAGGCCCGATTTTTGTTCCAATCTGGCTGCCACGTGTCCCATATCAAAAGGGGACCCATTTTTCAAGTTGTTTTCCCGCCCTCCTATACGGACCCGATACAAACTTTGAAGGGGCATATCTTTCAACTCAGGGCTCAAAATATTGTAAATCTGATGCCGTTGGAAAGATCTCGGCCTCACCCATGTCATGGAGGTCTGAAACTTTAATTTTGAGGAGGTTAGGTGAAGAAAAATGGAGGAAACATCTTCGAGGATTTCAATGCAGGATCTTCTTGCCTCAACAACTAGATCATATTTGATCTATTTGTCATTTCCTCTTCCTTTAAGGCACTGAACCAAGGATTGATGTAGTAAAGATGGATTTGGGGGAGAGATTTCATTAGAGGCATTAACAACGGTGGTTGAGCTTCAACCTAATTTTCCCGCTTCTCTCTCTCTCTTCTTCTTTCAAGTTGAATCTATAAATATGGGGGTAGGATTCATTGTAAAGGGTTGGACATTCTTTGTTTTTATAGGCTCCCTTCTCCTTCTAGCAAAGGGATCTATGGGGTTCATGCCTTCTATCAAAATTGCATTATGTTTCTACCTCTTGGCTACTTTATAATGGACTGTATAAATCTACAGAGCAATAAAACACATATGTGATCGATTTTAGATCCTTTCTTGTCTCTTTTTCTTTCATCTAGTCTCCTATTACATATCTAGCTATCTATGCTTGTTTATTGTATGCATTTTTTTGGTTTGTGTCTATTAGCAAAATAAGTGTTCATCATTCCTTTGGTGCATCACTTGGTAGTTTAGTCATTTCTTATTTCTTATACTCCTTTTACCCCTGTCTCCTTGGCAAGTTTTAGACTAAGTATAGAGATAAATCCTCTACAAGCTCCCACGCATGCACTTGAACAGAGGAATAAGGAACCAACCTTTTAATATGGAGAGATTTTCCATTTTATAAGGTCCCATGTCTTGGGGAAAGTTTAATGTTATGCAATTATAGCAAATGACTCTGCCTTAGAAAAGTATATTTTTAGAACTCATTTGAGGGTGTTGTGATTTCACACTAACAATTTTGGCATGCTCGGTGGGACTAAGAAGTCTCCATCTTATTACAGTAGGAATTGATGTACACTTGTGATTCTGACTTTTAAGAAGCCTTAAAATTGTACATCTGGTGACTCCAAAAGAAACAAATCTACTGGTTTCAGCAGCCCAAGCTTGGGAGATTCATGAGAAAAACCTAGTCTAGAGCAAGGAAAGAAGGTATATTTGAATACTTGTGTCTATCCCCAAGGTAGAGAAAGGAGAGGAAGAAGAGCTCAGAGGTATCCATCTCCACCAAATAAAACCTTGTCAACACCTCCACCTGCAAGGCCTTTCTTTCAGTCTGCAAGGATTCTTAGGCCAATCAAAATGGCACAACTAAATCCATATGTCAACTTCACCGGTAGTAGTCCACTCACCTTGAATGCACAAAACCCAGTTTCGATTGCAGCATTAAAGAGCATCCCATATTTCACTGGGGAAAATCAAACTTCTCCTAGTGACCATGTCCAAGATATTGCAAATGTCTATACAATCCATGAGATCCATGAGATGGACATTATTGTCAATCTTCTCACCTCTTCATTAAAAGGGAAATCTTCGTGAATGGTTCGGAGTCTTGAATCGGGATCTATCCAAACTAGAACCAGTGTGGCATGGCTCTTCACAATTAGTTTGGGGAAAAAGGTGATAACTTGTCTTTATTGGAGAAACTAACAACAATCAAGAGAGCCCCAAACGAGCAACTGATAGACTTCAACCTCAGATTCCAGTGGACCTGGGATAGGATTCCAATAGTAGTAAAGCCCACTAATGAAGGTTCCTTCTTATACTTTCTTAGGGCTTTAAATTCTGATATTTCTCTGATGATTCAGTCAATGGGGGCACTACATTACCTGTAGCCTATAACCTCTCCATAGGGGCTGAGAACCATTTGATTCAAGCTGGAAAAATCACTCCTAGGCCATCCATGCCTCTGTACCCTGAGTTAGGAAGCCCAAATACTAGCCAAGTGCCTACATTAGCTCCTATACCCACCCCCAAGAGTCAAAGCTCATTGAAGCTTCCACTTCATCATCTAATACCTCTAAAGAGATTTAGGAAGTGATGAAGCAACTTCAGAACTTTGGGAATGAGCTAGTGACCATCAAAAGACAACAAGCTCAGAGTTCCAGGCCATACAAGCCCCAGGCTCAATATCAAGCTAGACCTCGGTATCGCATAATATGCCACCACCTCAAATTGTTAACCAAAGCTACAACCAAGGACAGCTCCAAGCTACTAGACCTTTCAGGTCGTATGATCCAAACACATCAAGGGCATTGGTCCCAGCATAGAAAAATATGGCATAAGAATATGATTGGTGTCTTCCATGCTATCACCACATAACCAATCAATGTGCTTTAATGGTGCTCTAAATCAGGCCTTGATGGTGTAAACTAGTATGGTTCCACAGGAACCTAGCCAAGAGGGAGATCAACAACAAGGAGCTTGACAAGGTGAACCCCAAAATGAGACTATGCTAGTAAACTAGCAGGCCAAGACTTCACGTGGATGAATCGGTCCCTCCTCAAGGTTTGGCTGCTAACACACGGTCCAAAAGGAGAAATAATGGAGAGGGAAAACCACTGAACTTAGGTTACCCTCAACCTTCCATCACTCCACAAGGTCCTGGTGCTCTAAGTACAACCCCCAACATATAGAACCAATCCAAGCCACCTTCCAAATCCATTCAGACATTGGTTGTAACAACACATGTGCAAGAAAGAAATGTGTCTGGGAAGGGGCAGCAAAAGGATAGCTCATTCAATATTATTGAGCAGATGAAAAGGAAAAGTGTGAAAATTTCACTATGGGAGTCATTGGCCATTCCAGGGCTGAGGGATCTATTGCGAGAATTCCATGAAGAATTTGTCAATTTTAAATCAACCCCTAACCAGTAAGAAAGAGTGCTTGTCAATGCAATTCATCCTGGGAGGAACCATGGAGAACAACAAGGTAAAAACCTGAGACCTATTCCCTTCTATGTCTCATTGATTATTGGAAACAAATTAGTGCATAATTGTATGATTGATTCTGGGGCTAGTAGTTCTGTGATGCCCAAACAAATAGCTGATTAGTTGGGTCTCCAATATGAGGTCATCTCTAAAGGAGTAGTCCAATTAGATGGGACAACAGTGACTACTGTGGGAATCATCAAGGATTTGAGTCTCACTCTATACGCTTGCCCTAATGTGACTGTTTTACAAAACGTGTCAATCAAAAAACTTGCCACTACATTTTTCTTTGTGTGCCGTCTGTGGACTTCACCGCCAAAATTGAGGCTACCTATCTCCCGATTGGTCACATATGCTCTTTAGGACAAGGTATGTAGCAAAGGCCGCAATCAGATTTGAACCTATTGTTGATTATCATATTGAATCCTATGTTCTAGCACAATCAACACCAACTTCTCGACTTTTGATCAAGAGGACCTTCTAAGCACTTCAAGCAAATACTAAGGTGTGATGTATCCCAAACTTGACTCTTGGTGATTGGGCTAGAAAAATCCATGCTTTTGACCCCTATAGGAGATGGAAGAATTTGAGCTAGGTGTCTACTACCTACAAGCAAAGAACCACCCTCTTCCCGACCTAATTAAGCCGAATGCAAAGATACTTGCTAAATCATTCAGTTGGAGACTTATGATTCATGGGGTATTCCCATATGTTCTCTTTTGGGTGATCTGGTAACCTAATCTCCATGAAGACTAAACTTAGTAAGATACAACCAAAACTTATTTTATTTCCTGCATGTGCTTCCTCTACTATTTGTTCTATAATGAAGCTGGCAATGTTATAAGTGGTTCCTTCTAACATGCGCTTTGCCACATGTAACCACATAGAATTAACTTGGGACCAACATTCTTGGTCATTCAATTTTTTGACCAAGTGTGTTGTTGCCTGTACTACTGGACAATTTTTCAGCTTGTCAATGTCCATTCCGTGCGACCTTTCGATAGCCCACTTTCATTGTCTCCAAGATGGCACTTTTGTCAGCTAGGTCAATCTTAATATCTTCACATGTTTCCCTTAATCTAGTTACTGTGGCAATAAGAATGGGTGTCAATCTTACCCTCCGTCCTGTAAAGTATAAAAGTCCTCATGGACTCGGCTCATCAACCATCTATACAAAGGTGCATACTTTCCAAAGTATGGGAGCTCATATAGCTGGTGGACATCATTCCCTTTCAGTAGCTTTTCCTGGCATCATAATATATTGGCATGCCGTCCTCAGTTCACCTGTTCGTTTGAGAAGTGAGCAGGTCATCTAGTTTCTTCTGGTTTTCGTTGGTCCAGTGATTATATTCACTTATCTTACTCTGTCGGATGTGGGTATCCCATTCCTGCCCACAATAACTTCCTATGGATCTTGCATTTTGGAAAAATTACTTTTGTGGGGCCATCTCTTCTTCTTCTTCCAAAACCACCTTCCTTTTTCTCCTTTACTTGGTGTTGCTTTCTTCTTTGGTGCCATTCTTCTTTGTAGGTTTTATTTTCTAGACCGTGTTTTGAGTAGTTTTTGGTTCGAACCCTAACCCGATTCAACCGTGCCCTACTTTGCAATCGTGAAATCACGCACCCTAGCTCTGTTTCATTAATATACTTTGTTCAAACCCTTTTCCTAGGGGATTCAAGCCCTTCCAATAAATAGATCTCTCTTCCACACTGGTTCGCTTGCTTCGTACTTTGAATCACTTTACTTTAGCACTTCACGTGTAGGTTCTTTATCAAATTCTCATAGTCACAAGGGTAAAAATGAAATCACATCCCATCCTTATATAGATTTCTACTTTTTACACATTAATTGCTCCTCCACCTACCAAATTCTCCTCATTTATGACCCATTTTTATCATTTCCACGTGGTATACCTTCGCGCCAAACTATTATAGCCTTCTAGCGCACCCTTTTACCCTTTGTCACAGACTTCTCTTCAAGATGCGCACCTAACACCCGAGTACCTCATCACTACATCATCTCCTGGTAGTTACCATGGCCACTGCTTACCTCGTGTTATATGTTCCATCATCCATCTTCATCCTTTCTTATCTTGAGAAGCAATCTTTTGTCAGTTACCCTTAGTAACCTTCTTTCTCAACACCCGTAGCATGAAATCTTCATAGCATATACCTGAGAGTCACCAACAATCCACCCCACATGAAAAGGATGTGCAGTCCTCTACGCATCAACATGCTTCATATTGTAGTTAGCTTCATGTGTGCAAGCGCACTTATTACACAAACAAGAGCTAAATTGACAAAGCATAGCAACAATGAAAGAAATACATTAAGGAAATGCATAAAGGGAAACCTAATTTATCTGGCAATACTACCTTATTACAAACACCAAGAAGACTTATTTATAGTAGGGCTTCAACCTACTCCCGTTAAAGTAACTGGGAAACCTTGTGCCATCAATTGTTTCTAACTGGCAAGCACCTAACTCAAGTATATGAGTAATAACATATGGCCCCAACCAATGCACCTTGAGCTTTCCTAGATGGTGCAAAAACTTGGAGTCATACAAAAGTACCATTTTCCAACCACAAGTTTCTTATCCCTGATGTGTCAATCATGCCATGCCTTTTGGTGCACTTTCTCTTGTTTCTGACTCCAGTGTGTGATGGCTCGGCACTCATCTAGTTGAACCATCTTCTCAATCCATTCTTCCAAGGCTTTCTCATCAGCTAGACCTCCAGTGTGCATAATGTGCAAAGAAGGTAACATAAATTCTATAGGAAGAATAGCTTCTACGCCAAACACCAATTGAAAAGGTGTGGCTTTGTTTAATATTTTGTATGTTGTTCTATAATCCCAAAGAATAGCAGATACTTTATCATCCCAATCTTTCCTTCCAACATCACAAATCTTGGTCAATGTGTGGCTCAAAATCTTGTTAAAATCCTCAAAGAATCCCATTTTCTGAGGTGATAGGGTGTAGTTTTATGGTGGGAAACCATAAATTCGTCTCGAAAGAATTCATATTGTCTCATTTAAAAAATGTGTGCCCCTATGACTTGTTAAACTTAAAGGACAGCCATACCTTGTAAGAACCTTGTTGTTGTAGCCATTATACATACATCCTTTGTAGGTGCTGCTTCTACCCATTGGGTGAGATAATCTATACAAGTGATGATATAGTGTGATCCAGTCCTATGCGTGACTTGTGAAATAGGCCCGACAAAGTCAATTTCCCATTTCTCAAAGGGTTCTGCACTTGTAATTGGTCAAAGAGGCATCTCATTCATTTGTCATGGTCAATCGAGACATTAACAATGGTCACATGTCTTACAATACTCTTTACAATCCTTGTACAATGTTTCCCACCACAAACCAGCAAGTAGGATCTTGCACGCTGTTGCATCACCTGCATAGTGGCCACCTGCAATACCACCATGTGCTTCTTCCATTATATCCTTTCATTCATGCTCCAATACACAATGGTGTAACACCTCATCTCTACCTAATCATAAATCACCACTGATTAACATGAATGGTGCCGCGTGAATAGCAAGTTGCTTCTCTAAAGCTTTCATGCCTTCTAGTGCCATACCAGTCTTTATAAAGATAGCAATGTCCTCCAATTCCGATGGCGTGTGTTATAACCTATACAGTTGTGCATCGGGAATGGTCTCTTCTATTGTTTGTGCCTCTTCTCCTGATTTAATTTTAGACAAGTGATCCGGTCCAGTAATTACTTTTTACGAGTTTTACCACAATCAAAGTCAAACTCTTGAAATAAGAGTATCCATCGGCATATGCGCCCTCGTAAATGGGCTTGTTCACCAAATACTATAATGCCATGTGATCTTTATAAAACACAAATGGTGTAGCCAACAAATACTGACAAAATTTGTGCAAGGCATAGATCATGGACAAGGCCTCGCGCTCTGTAGTGGTATAATTTTGTTCTGCAGGGGTCAACTTCCTACTAGCAAAGAAAATGGGATGATCCACAATACCTTCTCCTGGTTGAGCTAAGACGGCACCAATGGTTATGCCAGAGGTGTCCACATGAACATGAAAAGGTTTATCCCATGAAGGAAAGCACAAGATAGGTGCGATAGTAAGTTTCTCCTTCAATATCTCAAACGCGTGCTGCTGTGACTCCCCAGTAGAATGTACCTTTTCCCTAAGTAATTCTTCCAAGGGTGTGGTAACTTTTGCATACCCTTTTATAAACTTCCTATAATACCCTGTATGACCCAAAAATCCACGCACCTCACGTTGACTGGCTGGCACTTTCAAGCCTATGATGACTGCAACTTTAGTTGGGTCAACCAACAACCCTTCCTTACAGATAATGTGTCCTAAAAGTGTGCCAAAGGGAGTAGCAAAGATGCACTTCTTGATGTTCAATGAGATACTCAAATGTCGACATCTTTCAAACATTAAGTGCAGATTGTTACAATGATCCTTAATTAGCCCATAAACGGTCCAATCATTAAGATAGACCTGTAAAAACTTATGAATAAAATCCTTGAAGGCTTGTACCACTATCCTAGAAAATACAACAGGTGCATTCTTCAATCTAAAGGGCATCACAGTATAGGCAAAGCTTCCCAATTCAATAGTGAAGGTGGTCTTCTCTTGATCTTCTGGGGCAATCCTAACCTGATGATACCCTTAAAACCCATTTGTAATTGAATATATCTCATGCTTAGCCATCCCTTCTAATATTTCCTCCATGAATTACGTAGGAAAGGAATCTGTAACACATGTTGCATTCAACTCTCTATAATTAACACAAATCAGAATCCTACCCTCCTTTTTAATGCTTATCACCATAGGACTGACCCATTCTGATTCATCCAATGGTTGAATGATCCCCGATTTCAACATCTTGTCAATCTCCTCCTTTACTTTCTCGTGAAAATTGGGATTCATATGATATGGTGGCTTCCTAACAGGGCATGCACCTTCCTTGAGCTTTATCTTCATTTCTCTGAGTGATATATGCATGCCTTTAAGTTCATGGTATCCTCTTGGGAATAAGTCCTCATAGTCTTGAAGTAACTCTATATCTTTGCCACCTCTAGATTCGACCAAAATCCCCAAATATCACCTCCTTAGGTTCAACTTTTGTGCCTATATTGACCTTTGTTGTCTTCATAGGTTCATGATATGCACGCGCATCTACATCCACACTGGATAATACTTCACGTGTTCCATGTGAATGATCCACGTCCAAGTGCTCAACTTCCTCCTCATCAATTATGTAAACCATCTTCCCCTTATCTTTTTCCAGAGAAGCACACTCAAGTAATATGATATCATCTTCTTCATCCATAAAATGCCCCTGTCTCTGTCTCACCAAATAATTCCTGAATAAGTTCTTCCACTTTCCCACTGTCTCCCATGGTTAAGCACTTGATAAAGCTTAAATTTGTGTTCACTGGTGGTGTAGATGAAAAGAATTCAAATGTTTGGATCATCCTATGCAGTCAAAGTTTTCCAATTGCTAGTGTCGCGATGTAATTCAGCATATACATACCAAGCACATGTACAACCTTGTAGAGTAGAATAAAACCGATGCACCCAAAGTGAGGGTGGTAATGCTTCCTATCCTACTATCTAGAGTCTCTCACACTGTTGGATATGATGCTGAGTAGGTTGATCACCATGATAAGGGAAAATTTTTGTAGGTGCATTACTTCTTGAAAACCTGGTTGATAAGGTGGTCCCAATCATTCCCCACTCTAAGAGATTATCCCTGTGGACCACCCACTAGTGCGCAGCTGTCCCCACAAAAATTATATGACAACATAGCGCATCGTTTAAGTTGGTCAACCCAATTTGTTTCCATGGCCTGTAAGAACCTAGCCAAATCTTCAGATCTAGTATAGCGGGGTACTGAGCGACCTATACATCAAATAGAGTGAAAACCCTTTTTGCAAGTAACCACACGCTTAACTTCGCACCCCACCAGTTCATAAGTGCCATGAGCCCAATTATCACAAGCAACACTGGTAGTATCGTTGATTGACTAAGAATATTCCCAATGAAGGATTCCTTCCTTAGATGGATCCTGGACCTCTGGGTCCCGAATAGCACGTATATAGATTCTATTCAAGTCCTCTTTGCTTAAAGGTTCCACGTATGGCATGGATTTCCCATCGGTCAACGGTATTATAACCCTTTCCTCCTTGTTCTCAAAGCTGATATACCCCTTGTTAAACCTCAAATCAGCATTGTTCGCATAACACCAAGGGCGCCCAAGCAAAGCTAGGAAGCTATCTACTTCTGCAAGCGCTAGCACTTCAAGTCTCCTGTGAACTTGGCCCCTTGTATAGTGATAGATGCATCCTTCAAAACTCCTATGGGAGTAGCTTTCATTCTATTTTCCATGAACAATACATTAGATGATGGCTGCAATGGGGGTCTCCCCATTTGTTCCCACACATCTAATGTAAGTACATTTACTTCCGCACCTGTGTCAATCAAAATATTGCTCAACAACCACCCATCCACAACAACATTCAAAGTGATCTCCTTGTCATAATCAATGTTATTGGGGAAAGATTTGTATGAAGTATTTGTCTCTTAGTCTCAGTTCCCACGCATGAAGTATTCCCTTTCAACCAATTTCCTAATAAAGGAATAATATTCTCCTAGCATAACGTTCTACATACCTCTCTGATGTCATCAATATTTGACGGGGCTTGTTCGGTATCATTGAGCTCCAATTTTTTAGACTGCTCTTTCAAACCTTGTATCTCACCTTGAAGGCTTCTAAGGACCTCCATTTTCTTGGGCATCCACTGATTCTCTATCACGTGCTCTCGGATTCTAACCATCCTCGTACCTAGTTTGTTTTCTTGCTTTGTTGCCTCTCTTGAGATGCTCATACTTACTCTCAGACACTCTTCATAACTATGCCCCTTTCCACAAAATGAACAGGAAATATTCTCTATGGGTATTTACGCCTATAACCCCACGAACCACATGTATAGCAAGTTCCTCGAGGGAATTTAATCCTTCTACCTCCACCTTGGCCTCATCCCCTTTCATGAACCCCTTCAAACCTTCCGCCATTCCCTCGCATAGCGCGTTTTATTATAATCCCTATATCCCGATGCTCATTCTTCCCTTTAGAATTATCACCACACTCGCATGTCTTACCCCAATATCAATGACATCATGGATCGGATCCAATCAATCTATAGTCCTCGTATCATGGGTCATGGACCTCATGGATTTTACAAAGGAAGATACCTTTTTCCAGATCGCACGTTGTAGTAGGGGGCAAGTGACTAGCATCATGATTCAAATGGAAAATCTCACGATGATCTAATAATAGCAATGAACGTATTGTGACGCAGACTGCTGGGGTAACTATCCTTGGTGTGGCCTTCCACTTAACAATCTGTACACTAGATTCCTGAGTGTGTTTCATGAGCTGAGTTTGCCGATAATTTTTCTAACTGTTTTGCCATAGCTACTATCTGAGCTTCCAAAAATGGACTAACTCCAAGTGTCAATACTCCTCAATTGATTTCAAAGACGTAAAGCAGCCTCCAATGCTTCACGTGGGTCGGTATAAGTTTTATGTGATAGTTCTCTTTCAAATGGGGTAATCAATACCCCAACAAACCATTGTGCATGTTGACTTGCATGAATGTCATATGAGAGTTTGGATAGAAGCATTTTAAAACGAGCATCATACTCATGCACACTTTCAATAGTGCATTGCTTTATATCCTTGAGTGAGATTATACTCTTCCATCTCAAACTCGGGATACAAAACTATTTCAAGAAATCATCTTTCAATACTATAGTAATAATACAAGTTTGATTGGGATCAAACTTCCTATACACCTGTGTGCGCCATAGCACCTAATGTAAATAGTAGCAAATTGACTTGCCTTATGCTCAAAGGTCGTAATACCTTTCATTTGCCACAATATTTCACACATATGAACATGTTCGGGATCATCCTCGATACCTTTGTACTGGGGATACGAAGGGACAGCTCCATATACATGATCTGGCATTGTCATGAGCCTTAACCACCTAACCTAGAACCTCCTTGGTTTCCTCTTCCTCTAAAACCACTCGAACCACCAGAACTGGAACTACCCAAATCACCCGATCCTCCTCCAGCATTTGGAATAGGGCCCATTGGATGCACTCCCATGTGTCCCAACAAAGTGGTATTATATTGGACCCCTACAGTCTGCGAAGTAGTCCCTATTCCTATAAAGGGATGAATCCCACACTCGCACGCGCTCATAATGGGCTGTAGCAGATGATGAGCCTGAAAATGTACCCCCAAAGAATAACAAAGTTGTCTATCCTGCCATTGATGTACTTGTTATCTGACCTATTTCTATGCTTTTACTTCCTAAATTAAAACTATTTTTACCTGTTGTACTATTTGAATCTTCCAAACCAAGCACAAGGGCTACGTCAGCAGGTTGGCTTAGATGTGCGCCCGTGGCCCAAGTCATATCTACTGGCGCACTTCCATGTGAGGCCAAAGAGGGTTCTCTATCATGATTTCCTAGATGGGGGAGTTCCTGATGCTCTTGCTCTTCTTCCTCCCCATGAGCCTCAAATCCTTCATGAGCCATCTCTCTCCACAACACCATCTATTCTATAATTTCTTGTTTCTTGCATAATTCCCTCTCGTGCACCTCATCATACTTCATATGGAACTCTTCCCTCTATCTTTGCTTCCACTAGGTCTATCATCTTTCAAACTTCCTATTCCTATGCGTGTGGAGATTCTTTTAGCTTCCCATGGGTTTACCTTTCCAAGTTCAACATTACCATTAGTATTTTGATTGCCATCTGGAATACCTTGCAAATACGTCCCTCAGGATACCGTAGGATCAACTCCACTATAAATCTAGGTACAAATAAGATGAAATTGAATACTCCAAAATATAGTTGTTTAGGACACCGCGAACTAGATCTACCACACGAGTCCACTCGATCCTCCTCATATAGTGTTTGAAATTCCTCCTATGTCCAAACAAGTGTGCGATACCTCCTTTCCGCTTTTAGATGCATATGCATTCAACCATTTGTATAATTCTAATGGAAAGATAGAAAATAAGCTTTCATATAAAAGTAATCGTGATTTTCTCTCTACTAAAGTGCGTGCGCTAAATCCGATCTAGTGTCCATTGACCTTTTCATGCGTATTCTTCCTCGAAATCATGAATCCATTCTTTACACTCACCAAAGTTTTCCTAGATGTCTTCATCGTGAAAACATTCTAAAAACAACTAAAAAGATGGTCCTCGACAACGGAACCATGATGCACCTAGAATTCTTAGTTAACACCTAGTCATGCTTTCCACATCACTCAGTTCTGAGGCTCTTGCTTTTCTCACCCAAAGCACCTCAAAGGTCCTTCCTCTTAAGAGTTGTTATAGCTCACATGGTACACCATAAAGCTGAAATTATTTTTTTAGCAAATTCCCTCCATCTATTCATCATTCATGAACTAGATCTATAAGTGCTTAAATGTAAAACATCATGATAACAACAATATACATTGATAAAACATATCAAACAATGTTGTTTGACCAATGTTATTTATATATTCATCGTACCAATAGTACAAAAGCTTCACACAACACCATATATGTGTGCATGGATCTCAACGCCATTAGAATTATCCAGGTCTCATGTACTCATATATCCCTCATCCTTCAACATGTGTCTCTCTATATCTTTACTAAGTAAAATTCATTACATATATATAGGGTGGGGAATTAGCCCTTCACCACTTAAATCTACCGTGTAAAATAGGTCACATGTTAATAATTGAATGTGCCTTTTCAACTAGTGTAGCCATACATCCAATTCTATCTTAAATCAATATAGTTAACTAAATGGTGGATCTATTCTAGCTTATGCCCATAAGCAAAGAGTGATTTGACATGTTCTTACAAGAATTTCCTAAAGAAGTGGTATGCAAGTCTAAATTGGTTTGTGTGCTCCACATGCCAATCTCTAATAATATACTAATCTCCAAAATCAGCTAAGTCTTGAAAGTTTGACTCTACACCTCCATGCGTGACGCCATTCCTATACCTTCATGCCTTTGTCATGTGATGTTCTTTCATGCGGACTCTATGTGCAAGTTCACTAAGTGTTTTCTCTAATCAACATTTCACGCACATCACTCAGCCTAGGCTGAGCGCTCACCCAAGTGCAAAGGTACCGGGTTCCTCTTAAGAGTTGTTGTAGTAGAATGGTAGCATGATAAAGCAGTAAACATATATTTTTAGTAACTAATCCATCTATTCATCATTATACTGAACTAGATCTATAAGCGCTTAAATGTAAATCATCATGATAACAACAATATACATTGACAAAACATATCAGACACTATTGTTCGGCCAATATTCTTTATATATTCATCGTACCAATAGTACAAAAGCTTCATACAATACCAGACATGTGTGCATGGATCTGTTACAATTATCCAGTCTCATGTACTCATATATCTCTCATCCTTCAAAGCATGTGTCTCTATATATCTCTTTTACTAAGTAATTCATTACATATATATAGGGTGGGGGAACTAGCCCTTCACCACTTAACTCTACCAGAAATAGGTCGCATGCTAATAATAGCCACACGCCTTTTACAACTATAGCCATACATGCAAGTATGCTATCTATAGATCACTGATAGTTAACTAAAGTGGTGGATCTATTCTTAGCTTATGCCCATGCAAGAGTGAGTTGACATGTTCTTCAAAATTTCCATGAAGAGTGGCGTGTAAGTCTCAACATTTCTTTGTGTGCTCCAAACACCAATCTCTAAGAATAGACCTGATCTCCAAAATTGGCTAAGTCCTGAAAGTTTGACTCTACACCTCCACACGTGACACCTTCCTATACCTTCACACCTTTGCTCCTATGTTGTTCTTCCACACGGACTCTATGTGCAAGTTCAACTAAGTGTTTTCTCTTATCAACATTACCCCACACTAATCTCATTGTTGCCTTGACAATGGAAATGTCCAAAACTTACACAAAGAATAGATAAATAAAGAATGGTTGAATAAATAAAGAATGGATAAATTGTGAATAAGGTATACATAGCTAACAAAACTGTTCAAGCCTCAGGCCCCTCCATTTCATCCTGAAGTAGCAACTCTAGATATTCTTCTTTGATATCTACTTCTAGGTTCTCCCACATGTTGTTAACGCCACTCCTACCATCTCAGGCACATCTCAATGATAGACTACGCAGCTCTTCCATAGTGAGTTTCCCTTGCTCATTTTATATCACAAGCATTATGCTTGACATAGCTTTTCCCCTTCCCTACATCCATCTTTTGAGTAATGAGCTTTCCAAGCTCCTCTAACCTCTCCTTATGCGTGCCTATGCCGTGCTAGTGCCTCACACCTCGTGCTTTTGCTTCACCAGGACTAACCGTTCAGTGCAGCCTAGGGTAGCATCCTTCATAGCCTTGTGGACTTCATTTTCCTCCTCCAATGTTTTCACCACGATCAACGCATCTGGGGTTGTGCATATTGTTAGCGCATGATCGGCTTTCTTTAGTTCATCATGGGTGGCTTGTAGTAGGCCTTCATACGTAGCAATCTTCCTTGCTACTACAGCCTGCGCTTTCTCGATTTTTCCCTGGGTCCTTGGACTATGTTGATACACACACCTTTTCATCCTCCAACACTAATGTTATCATTGTTTTTACATAGTGCATCGCAGAAGGAAATTCTTTTGGTACCTGGGATTCCAGATGTGGGCATACCTTTAGAACATCATCTCCAATTTCCTCTGCCATATTAACAAAAGTGTCATATTTTCTTTCTGATCAAATCCTTTTCCTGTACTAGGCACACTATCTCCACATCCTTGGCTTTCAATTTCTCTCATTAGCACCTTAATGGTAGCATATTTATCAATGTTTCTTCTTGCTACTTCAGAAGATACCTTTACTAGAGCATTGCTCACCTGCTCATCTGACATCACCGTTGGCTTAATCGTCATGTGGCATGTTTCAGGTGCCTTCTTCAACCATCTTGACGCACATGATTCTTCACCGACATCAAAGTTGGGCTCGTCCATATGCATGTGCATAGACCATGAAAGTTGCTTCCTTGTGCATAGAGTCACCTTGTCCTCATCCATGAGCGCCCATCCGAATAAATCCTTTTTCTCGATGGTGCTCTGAAACCGAGCGCGAATAATCAGCTTTGGGTCTTCTACATACCCCATGGTATGTGCCTTGGCATCCTCCCCTGTTTGAACGGGATCGGGGTCCTCTAGGAATGGCTGCATCAAGGTTAGGAATACTAGATGTATCCCCACCCTTGTCCTGTGTAGCCTCTGATTGATCCCCTTCTTCTCCTTCCATTCTCTCCTCCTTGTGTTGAGGCTCTTCTTCCACTAGAGATGAAGGCGCCTTCTCCTCAGATTCTTCTGTTTCCTCACTTAGCCTGAGTTTTCTTCTTTTCTTCTCCTCTGGCTCCTTCACTTGTGGGGTTTCTCCTTGCGCCCTTGTGTGCTTAAATACCTTTTTAAATATTTGGTCACCCTGCTCCTCCCCTATAACTCCTCCTTGGGAAGTTGTCATGCACTCCTTCTCTTGGCCAGATGGTTGCTTCCTCCTTCACACCAAGCCACCACTATCCTCATGTTCTTCATCCTCTTCCTCATCATCTTGCTTGGGTTCAGAGGGCCTAGGTGCTGAATGTTCTCCATGGTATGCTTCCCCTTTGGTGGCCCTGGAAGCACGAACTCATTTTCCACATACTTGTTATTCTCCATTTTGGGCTTCAGTTGGAGATATATTAGCGTGGCTCGATATCCGCAATGGCCAGTGTTTCTAGCTTAATGCTCAAAATCTCTGAGATATTATTCTCATTGTACATTCCTCCTAGATATCCATACATCTTCCATAGGGTGTGGTATTCACAGTCCACCTTGTCTACATGTTAAACACTAACCTCTGTGTGTTGGTGAACCGATGAACTACAACTTGGAAGTATTGCGTGGGAAATGCATAAGGCAGTTTGCACTAGGGGCTCCATGACCCATCTACCATTAGAAAGCATGTAATATAGAAATGTTGGTAGACTACAAACTGTACCTTTCCCTAAGGACCGAAGGAAAATCCTTGGGTATGTGCCATTCCTCTCCAAACACCACGCGGAGCCTATCATACCACATCTCTGCGCTCCTTCACCTCCTCTGTCATTGACCCCTTGCAAAGATACTTGCTGAATCATTCATATGATTCATGGGGTATTCCCATATGTTCTCTTTTGGGCCATCTGGTACCCCAATCTCCATGAAGACTAAACTTAGTAAGATACAACCAAA
This sequence comes from Taxus wallichiana var. yunnanensis, assembly GCA_018340775.1. Lineage (NCBI taxonomy): Eukaryota > Viridiplantae > Streptophyta > Pinopsida > Cupressales > Taxaceae > Taxus > Taxus wallichiana. The sequence goes on along the minus strand of CM031235.1, from coordinate 902,436,626 downwards.
ACTTATTTTATTTCCCGCACGCTTCCTCTACTATTTGTTCTGCAATGAAGCCGAAATGTTATAAGTGGTTCCTTCTGACATGTGCTTTGCCACATGTAACCACATAGAATTAACTTGGGACCAATGTTCTTGGTCATTCAATTTTGTGACCAAGTGTGCTGCTGCCTGTACTACTGGACAATTTTTCAGCTTGTCAATGTCCATTCCGCGCGGTCCTTTCTGATAGCCCAGTGCTTTCTGTGTCTCCAAGATGGCACTTTTTTCAGCTAGGTCAGTCTTAATATCTTCACATGTTTCCCTTAATCCAGTTACTGTGGCAATCAGAATGGGTGTCAATCTTACCCTCCATCCTGCAAAGTAGAAAAAGTCCTCATGGACTCGGCTCATCAACCATCTATACAAAGGTGCATACTTTCCAAAGTAAGGGAGCTCATATAGCTGGTAGACATCATTCCCTTTCAGTAGCTTTTCCCGGCATCATCATATATTGGCATGTCATCCTCAGTTCACCTGTTCATTCGAGAAGTGAGCAGGTCATCTAGTTTCTTCTAGTTTTCGTTGGTCCAGTGATTATATTCACTTATCTTACTTTGTCGGATGTGGGTATCCCATTCCTAGCCCACAATAACTTCCTCAGGATACTTACATTTTGGAAAAATTACTTTCCAGGGCCATCTCTTCTTCTTCTTCCACCACCACCTTCTTTTTCTCCTTTACTGGTGTTGCTTTCTTCTTTGGTGCCATTCTTCTTTGTAGGTTTTATTTTCTAGACCATTTGTTGTGTGTTTTGAGTAGTTTGTTTGAACCCTAACCCGATTCAACCATGCCCTAATTTGCAATCATGAAATCATGCACCCTAGCTCTGTTCCATTACTCTGCTTCATTCAAACCCTTTTCCTAGGGGATTCAAGCCCTTCCAATAAATAGATCTATCTTCCGTGCCTGGTTCGCTTGCTTCATACTTTGAATCGCTTTACTTTAGCACTTCACGTGTAGGTTCTTTGTCGAATTCTCATAGTCACAAGGGTAAAAATGAAATCACATCCCATCCTTATATAGATTTCTACTTTTCTGCATTAATTGCTCCTCCACCTACCAAATTCTCCTCATTTATGACCCATTTTTATCATTTCCACGCGGTATACCTTCACGCAAACACTATAGCCTTCTAGCGTGCCCTTTTACCCTTTGTCATAGACTTCTCTTTAGTGTGCACCCTAGCGCCCGAGTACCTCATCACTGCATCATCTCCTGGTAGTTACCATGGCCACTCACTTACCTCACGTTATATGTTCCGTCATCCATCTTCATCCTTTCTTATCTTGAGAAGCAATCTTTTGTCAGTTACCCTTAGCAACCTTCTTTCTCAACACCCACAGCATGAAATCTTCATAGCATATACCTGAGAGTCACCAACAATCCACCCCACATGAAAAGGATGTGCAGTCCTCTGCTGCATCAACATGCTTCATATTGTAGTTAGCTTCATGCACACAAGCGCGCTTATTACACAAACAAGAGCTAAATTGACAAAGCATAGCGATGATGAAAGAAATACATTAAGGAAATGCATAAAGGGAAACCTAATTTATCTAATACTTGCCTTATTACAAACACCAAGAAGACTTATTTATAGTAGGGCTTCAACCTACTCCCATTAAAGTAACCGGGAAACCTTGTGCCATCAATTGTTTCTAACTGGCAAAGCACCTGACTCAAGTATATGAGTGATAACATATGGCCCCAACCAATGCACCTTGAGCTTTCTGGATGGCGTAAAAACTTGGAGTCATACAGAAGTACCATTTGTCCCACCACAAGTTTCTTATCCCTAATGTGTCGATCATGCCATGCCTTTTGGCACGCTTTCTCCTATTTCTGACTCCAGCGTGCGATGGCTCGGTGCTCATCTAGTTGAACCATCTTCGCAATCCGTTCTTCTAAGGCTTTCTCATCAGCTAGACCTCCAAATGCATAATGCGCAAAGAAGGTAACATAAATTCTATAGGAAGAATAACTTCCATGCCAAACACCAATTGAAAAGGTGTGGCTTTGTTCAATCTTTTGTATGTTGTTCTATAAGCCCAAAGAATAGCAGATACTTTATCATCCCAATCTTTCCTTCCAACATCACAAATCTTGGTCAATGTGTGGCTCAAAATCTTGTTAAAAGCCTCAACAGTCCCATTTTCCTAAGGGTGATAGGGTGTAGTTTTATGGTGGGCAACCATAAACTCGTCTAAAAGAATTTGTATTGTCTCATTTAAAAAATGTGTGCCCCTATCACTTGTTAAACTTAAAGGACAAGCCATACCTTGTAAGAACATTCTCCCATAAGAACCTTGTTGTTGTAGCCATTGTACAGTCCTTTGTAGGTGTTGCTTCTACCCATCGGGTAAGATAATCTGTACAAGTGATGATATAGCGCGATCCAGTCCTACGCACAACTGGTGAAATAGGCCCGACAAAGTCAATTTCCCATTTCTCAAAGGGTTCTACACTTGTAATTGGTCAAGAGGCATCTCATCCCTTTGTCCTGGTCGACCGAGATGTTGACAATGGTCACATGTCTTACAATACTCTTTACAATCCTTGTACAATGTTTCCCACCACAAACCAGCAAGTAGGATCTTGCGTGCGTTGTTGCATCACCTACATAGTGGCCACCTGCAATACCACCATGTGCTTCTTCCATTATATCCTTTCATTCATGCTCCAATACACAATGGCGTAACACCTCATCTCTGCCTAATTTGTACAAATCACCACTGATTAACATGAATGGTGCCGCGTGAATAGCAAGTTACTTCTTCTCTAAAGCTTTCATGCCTTCTGGTGCCATACCAGTCTTTAGAAAGACAACAATGTCCTCCAATTCCAATGGCACACTATAACCTATATAGTTGTGCATCAGGCATGGTCTCTTCTATTGTTTGTGCCTCTTCTCCTGATTGAATTCTAGACAAGTGATCTGGTCCAGAATTGCTTTTTCCTAGTTTTACCACAACTATAAAGTCAAACTCTTGAAATAAGAGTATCCATCGGCATATGCACCCCTATAAAATGGGCTTGTTCACCAAATACTTTAATGCCATGTGATCTGTATAAAACACAAATGGTGTAGCCAAAAATACTGATGAAATTTGTGCAAGGCATAGATCATGGACAAGGCCTCGCACTTTGTAGTGGTATAATTCTATTTTGCAGGGTCAACTTCCTACTAGCAAAGAAAATGGGATGATCCACAATACCTTCTCCTTGGTTGAGCTAAGATGGCACCAATGGTTGTGCTAGAGGCATCCACATGAACATGAAAAGGTTTATCCCATGAAGGAAAGTGCAAGATAGGTGTGATAGTAAGTTTCTCCTTCAATATCTCAAATGCGCACTGCTGTGACTCCCCCCAGTAGAATGTACCTTTTCCCCTGAGTAATTCTTCCAAGGGCATGGAAACTTTTGCATACCCTTTTATAAACTTCCTGTAATACCCTGTATGACCCAAAAATCCATGCACCTCACGCACTGACTGGTTGGCGCTTTCAAGCCTATGATGACTGCAACTTTAGTTGGGTCAACCAACAACCCTTCCTTGTAGATAATGTGTCCTAAAAGTGTGCCAAAGGGAGTAGCAAAGATGCACTTCTTGATGTTCAATGAGATACTCAACTGTCGACATCTTTCAAACATTAAGCAGATTGTCACAATGATCCTTAATTAGCCCATAAATGGTCCAATCATCAAGATAGACTTGTAAAAAGTTATGAATAAAATCCTTGAAGGCTTGTACCACTATCCTTGAAAATACAATAGGTGCATTCTTCAATCCAAAGGGCATCACAGTATAGGCAAAGCTTCCCCATTCAGTAGTGAAGGTGGTCTTCTCTTGATCTTCGGGCAATCCTAACCTAATGATACCCTGAAAACCCATCTGTAAATGAATATATCTCGTGCCCAGCCACCCCTTCTAATATTTCCTCATGAATGGCGTAGGAAAGGGATCTGTAACACATGCTGCATTCAACTCTCTATAATCAACACAAATCTGAATCCTACCATCCTTTTTTATGCTTATCACCATAGGACTGACCCATTCTGATTCATCCAATGGTCGAATGATCCCAGATTTCAACATCTTGTCAATCTCCTCCTTTACTTTCTCATGCAAATTGGGATTCATCCAATATGGTCACTTCCTAACAGGGCACGCACCTTCCTTGAGCTTTATCTTCATTTCTCCGAGTGATATATGCACGCCTTTAAGTTCATGGTATCCTCTTGGGAATAAGTCCTCATAGTCTCAAGTAACTCTATGATCTTTGCTACCTCTGATTCTTGACCAGTAATCCCCAATTATCACCTCCTTAGGTTCAGCTTTTGTGCCTATATTGACCTTTGTTGTCTTCATAGGTTCATGATATATGCACGTGCATCTACATCCACACTGGCTAACACTTCACGTGTTCCATGTGAATGATCCACATCCAAGTGCTCAACTTCCTCCTCATCAATTATGTAAACCATCTTCCCCTTATCTTTTTCTAGAGAAGCGCACTCTCAAGTAATATGATATCATCTTCTTCATCCACAAAACGTGCCCCTGTCTCTGTCTCACCAAATAATTCCTGAATAAGTTCTTCCACTTTCCCACTATCTCCCATGGTTAAGTGCTTGATAAAGCTTAAAGTTGTGTTCACTGGTGGTGTAGATGAAAAGAAGTCAAAAGTTTGGATCATCCTACGCAAAAAGTTTGCCAATTGCCAATGTCGCGATGTAATTCAGCATATACATACCAAGCACGCGTGCACAACCTTGTAGAGTAGAATAAAACCGATGCACCCAAAGTGAGGGTGGTAATGCTTCCTGTCCTATTGTCTAGAGTCTCTCACACTTTGCTTGGATATGATGCTGAGCAGGTTGATCACCATGATAAGGGAAAATTTTTGTAGGTGCATTACTTCTTGAAAACCTGGTTGATAAGGCGGTCCCAATCATTCCCCACTCTAAGAGATTATCCCTGTGGACCACCCACCAATGGCACGGCTGTCCCACCCAAAGTATATGACAACATAGTGTGTTGTTTAAGCTGGTCAGCCCAATTTGTTTCCATGGCCTGTAAGAACCTAGCCAAATCTTTGGATCCAGTATAGCGGGGTACTGAGTGACCTATACATCGAATAAAGTGAAAACCCTTTTACAAGAAACCGCGCACTTAACTTCACGCCCCACCAGTTCATAAGTGCCATGAGCCCAATTATCACAAGCAACACTGGTAGTATCGTTGATTGACTGAGAATCTTCCCAATGAAGGATTCCTTCCTTAGATGGATCCTGGACCTTTGGGTCTCGAATAGTGTGTATATATAGATTCTGTTCAAGTCCTCTTCGCTTAAAGGTTCCACGTATGGCATGGATTTCCCATTTGTCAATGGTATTATAACCCTTTCCTCCTTGTTCTCGAAGCTGATATACCCCTTGTTAAACCTCAAATCAGCATTGTTCGCATAACACCAAGGGCACCCAAGCAAAGCTGGGAAGCTATCTGCTTCCGCAAGCGCTAGCACTTCGAAGTCTCCTGTGAACTTGGCCCCTTGTATAGTGATAGATGCATCCTTCAAAACTCCTATGGGAGTAGCTTTCATTCTATTTTCCATGAACAATACATTAGATGATGGCTGCAATGGGGGTCTCCCCATTTGTTCCCACGCATCTAATGTAAGTACATTTACTTCCGCACTTGTGTCAATCAAAATATTACTCAACAGCCACCCGTCCACAACAACATTCAAAGTGATCTCCTTGTCATAGTCAATGCTATCGGGGGAAGATTCACATGAAGTATTTGTCTCTTAGTCTCAGTTCCCACGCATGCGAGTATTCCCTTTCAACCAATTTCCTAATAAAGGAATAATATTCTCCTGCGCAACATTCTACATACCTCTCTAATGTTGTCAATATCCGATGGGGCCTGTTTTGTATCCTTGTGCTCCAATTTCTGAGACTACTCTTTCAAACCTTGTATCTCACCTTGAAGGCTTCTAAGGACCTCCATCATTTCTAATAGACTTCTTTCTGATGAGCTAGATCTGGATACCTAGCATGCAAAACCTCCTCCCTAGTGATTGTCAGTTTCTGTTGCAACACCTCTCTTGCACGTGTTGCCTTAGTCGTGTGGTTATCTTGACTATTACTGCCTCAGGTTCTAGTGTTAACTTGGGCATCCACTAATTCTCTATCACGTGTTGGATTCTAACCATCCATGCGCCCTTGTTTTCTTGCTTGTGCTGCTTACTGAGATGCTCATACAACTCCTGGACACTCTTCATAACTATGCCCCTTTCCACAAAATGAACAAGAAATATTTTGTGGGCATTCACGTGCCTATAATGGTCAGGTGAACCACATGTATAGCAAGTTCCTCAAGGGAATTCACTCCTTCCTCCACCTCGGCCTCATCCTCCATATCCACCTTGATATCCTCGTCCCCTTTCACGAACCCCTTCAAACCTTCCGTCATTCCTGTCATAGTGTGTTTTATTATAATCCCTATCCTGATGCTCATTCTTCCCTTTAGAATTATTAGCCACACTCACCTGTCTTACCCCAATATCAATGGCATCATGGATCTGGCCAATCAATCTATAGTCCTCAGTATCATGGGTCGATGGACCTACAAATTTTACAAAAGGAGGATACATTTTTTCTGATCGCGCATTGTAGTAGGGGGCAGTGACTAGCATCATGATTCAAATGGAAAATCTCACAGTCCAACAACAATGAATGTATAGTTCTATGGGGGAAACTATCCTTGGTGTGGCCTTCCACTTCACAATCTATACACCAGATTCCTGAGCGCATTTCATGAGCTGAGTTTGTTGATAATTTTTCTAACTATTTTGCCATAGCTACTATCTGAGCTTCCAAAAATGGACTAACTCCAGTGTCAATACTCCCAACTACTTCAACACGTAAAGCGGCCTCCAATGCTTCACGTGGGTCGGTATAAGTTTTATGTGATAGTGCTCTTCAAATGGGGTAATCAATCCCCTGACAAACCATTGTGCATGCTGACTCACATGAATGTCATAAGAGAGTTTGGATAGAAGCATTTTAAAATGGGCATCATACTCACGTACACTTTCAGTAGTGCCTTGCTTTATATCCTTGAGTGCACTTATACTCTTCTACTCAAACTCTAGGATATGGAACTCTTTCAAGAAAGCATCTTTCAATGCTTTGCATAGTCAATACAAGTTTTATTGGGATCAAACTTCCTATACTAGCTGTGCGCGCGCACCTTGTAATGTAGTAGAAAATTGACTTGCCTTGCGCTCAGAGGCCGTAATACCTTTCACATGCCACAATATTTCACACATATGAACATGTTCTAAGCATCCTCGATACCTCTGTACTCTAGGAGATGAAGGGACATCTCCATATAAATGTTCTGGGGTTGTTGCGGGCCTTGACCACCCGACCCAGAACCTCCTTGGTTTCCTCTTCCTCCAAAACCACCCGAACCACCGGAACTAGAACTACCCAAACCACTTGATCCTCCTCCAGGATTTGGAATAGGGCCCATGGATGCACTCCCATGTGTCCCAATAGTGGTACTATACTAGGACCCCTACAGTCTGTGAAGTAGTCCTTATTCCAGAGGTGAATCCCACACTAACGTGCTCATATTTTGTGCAGATGATGAGCCTAAAATGTACCCCCAAAGAATAACAAAGCTATCTATGTTGCCATTGATGTACTTGTTGTCTGACCTATTTCTATGCTTTTACTTCCTAAATTAAAATTATTTTTACCTATTGTACTAGATACTGGAAAACCAAGCGCAAGGGCTAGGTCAGCAGGTTGGCTTAGATGCATGCCCGCGGCCCAGGTCATATCTACCATTGCTTTCCATGTGAGGCCGAAGAGGGTTCTCTGTCATGCTTTCCTAGATGGGGGAGTTCCTTGATGCTCTTGCTCTTCTTCCTCCCCATGAGCCTCAAATCCTTCATGAGCCATCTCTCTCCACAACACCATCCATTCTACAATTTCTTGTTTCTTGCATAATTCCCTCTCGCACGCCTCATCATACTTCAGCCACCTCTCTTCCCTCTTGCCATGCTGCCACTAGGTCTACCATCTTTCACCAATCCTATTCTTGCCCCCACATGTGTGGAGATTCTTTTAGCTTTCCATGGGTTTAGCTTCCAAGTTCAACATTACCATTAGTATTTTGATTGCCAGTGGAATACCTTGCAAATACGTCCCTCTAGGATACCGTAGGAACTGGAACTCCACTACCTCTAGGGCACGAATAAGTGAAATTGAATACTCCAAAATATAGTTGTTTAGGACACCGTGAAACTAGGTATCTACCGCATGAGTCTAGCTCAGGTTAGCATCATATAGTGTTTGAAATTCCTCCTATGTCCAAACAAGTGTGTGATACCTCCAATTCCACTTAGATGCATATGTAGTCAACCATTCATATAATTCTACTTGGAAAGATAGCAAAGAAGCTTTCGTATAAACTATCATATAGATTTTTCTCTACCCAAGTGCGTGTGCTAAATCTGGATCCAGTGTCAAACCTCCATGCGTATTCTTCCTCCAAATCATGAATCCATTCTTCAACACTCACCAAAGTTAGCCGGTATGTCTTCATCATGAACCATTCTGAAAACAATGAAAAAGAGGTCCCGGCAATGGAACCAATGATGCAGCCTAGAATTCTTAGTTAACACCTAGTCATGCTGGCACATCACTCAGCCTAGGCTAAGAGCACTCACCCAAAGCACACAAAGGTATCGGGTTCCTCTTAAGAGTTGATGTAGCTGAATGGTAGCATGATAAAGTAGTAAACATATATTTTTAGTAACTAATCCATCTATTCATCATTACATTGAACTAGATCTATAAGCGCTTAAATGTAAAACATCATGATAACAACAATATACATTGACAAAACATATCAGACACTATTGTTTGAGCCAATGTTCTTTATATATTCATCATACCAATAGTACAAAAGCTTCATACAACACTAGATATGCGTGCATGGATCTGTTACAATTATCCAGTCTCATGTACTCATATATCTCTCATCCTTCAAAGCATGTGTCTCTCTATATCTTTACTAAGTAATTCATTACATATATATAGGGTGGGGAACTAGCCCTTCACCACTTAACTCTACCAGAAATAGGTCACATGCTAATAATAGCCACGCGCCTTTTACAACTATAGCCATACATGCAAGTATGCTATCTATAGATCGTTGATAGTTAACTAAAGTGGTGGATCTATTCTTAGCTTATGCCCATGCAAGAGTGAGTTGACATGTTCTTCAAAATTTCCATGAAGAGTGGTGCGCAAGTCTCGGCATATGTTTGTGTGCTCCGCACGCCAATCTCTAAGAATAGACCTGATCTCTAAAATTGGTAAGTCTGAAATTTTGACTCTACACCTCCACACGTGACACCTTCCTATACCTTCCATTGGGCAAGGAAGCTGGGAATCAAGAACTTGCAAGTATTTGGTGACAGTGAGTTGGTTTTCAATCAAGTTAGAGGACTTAATGCTATCAAAAATGACCTGATCAAGAACTACAAGAGTAGGGTATGAGATCTCATGGAGGATTTTGAGGCCTTCAACATTGTGTCCATACCTAGGAAGGAGAATGAAGTTGTTGATAGACTTGCAGCAGTTGGAGAAATGTTTGATGTGGTTGTGACATCAAAAGAGGAAAGAAGAGCCACATATCCATATGGTTGTGAGGCTAGCGATGCAGATAATAATACATGCCGGCGGTGTTTGAGAATGATCAACGAGATCATTAACTTTTTGTAAGAAGAAGTTTAATTCTCGGGTAGAACCCAAGGTAGACTAGACCAAAGCGATACGAATAAGATAGTAAAGCTACATATAAACAAGCTTCCCAAAGGCTTAGTGACACTAGAATCCATTTTCAATCCTAATGATCAGTTCAGAAAGGAGAAGGCTAACATGTAGATCAAAGGAGAAGATTCAGATTCAATCCCGAGTTGGAGAAGACAAAACACTTCAAATTGGAAAAGTGGCCACCAAGTAAGAAAGGTATGAATTCATACAACTTTTCCAAGAATTTCTGATGTATCTACTTAGATTTATGAAGACCATCGGGAAAAATTAGAGACCAGTCAACCCACATATTGAGCCTCACGATGAAGAAGGAAGGCTGAACAAGCTGATAGAGGCATGCATCATATTTCCAATCAAACACTCAAGTTGGGTTACAAATCTGGTCCCGATCGAAATAAAATGGAGAAATCAGGTTGTGTGTCAAATTCAAAGATTTGAACAGAGCCTCCCTCAAAGATCACTACCCACTCCCTTGATGGAGCATATCTTGTAAGTAGTGTCAGGTCGAAAAGGTTCTCCCTCCTAGATGTATACTCGAGGGTACAACAAGATCATGTTGAAATAATATGATCAATTCAAAACAATTTTCACCACAATGGGCATCTATGCCTATAGGAAAAGTCCATTTGGATTATCCAACGCTAGAGCCACTTTTCAAAGGGAAATGGATATGGCATTCAAGGGTGATCAACAAAATAGTATTCATCGATCTAGATGACATTCTAGTGTTTTCCAAGAATGCAGCAGACCACCTTTCCCATCTAAGGCGGGTGTTCCAAAGATGCAAGATTTTTGGGGAGTCACTGAACCCCAAAAAATGCATATTCTTGGCCCATAAAGGAAAGATTCTAGGCCATATCATATCAAAGGAAGGATTGGCAATCAACCCATAAAGAGTTCAAGTAATGAGAGAATTGCCATTACCAAGTCACAAGAAGGCTCTTCAAAGCTTCTTGGGAAAAATCAATTTTCTCTGCAAGTTTGTTCCAAACTTTGTTGCCCTTGTTAAGCCAATAACGTTGATGTTGAAGAAGAGATTAAAATTCAGGTGGACAAATGAAGGAAAAGAAAGTTTTGAGACAATCAAAGAAGCCATATCACAAGCCCCAACTCTTGTGAACTTAGATTTCTCCAAAGATTTCATATTGTATGCCTTTGGTGGCAGCGACACAATTTTACAATCTTAGTACAGCAGAAACAAAGAAAGTACTGAGAATGGCCAATTTATCTCTTCATAAGAGTCTGGAAGATTATGAGGTGAGGTACTCCTTCATTGAGAAGCGAGTCTGGCGGTGATCGGAGGATTGAATAAGTTTAAGCATTTGGTTTCAAACAAGATCCAATATTGGTCTCCCATGCGGGAGTTAAAGAGTTCCTTCTTAGCAAGGACCTGAATGAAAAGTGTGCAGGATGGATCACTCGTGTCATGGAATATGACATTTAGATCAAGTCTAACAAGTTGGTCCGTGGGAAGGGGTTATGTGAACAACTAGCCTCAGTCAACAAGATGAAATAGACGGTGAAAAGGAGGTTGTTTTGTTCTACAAGATGATCAAGAAGAAGGGAGAGATGATGTACCTACTCCTTGTTGGACCAAAGACATGGTGCATTTCCTTCAAACAGGCATGTGCCCTCATGGGATGAGTAAGGAAAAAAATAAGGCATTTCGAGTGTCATGAGCCATCCCATATGTTCTTATTGATGGTGTCTTGTTTAAGAGGGACATCATAGCATTTTGCTAAGATGCATTGGGACGGATCGGGTGGAGAGAGTGCAACAAGAATTCCATGTTGAAGCGATTGGAGGCCATTTTTCTCCAAGAGTGACAACTCAAAATCATGAAAGCGAGGATCTTATTGGCGAAGAGTGTTTAATGATGCTACACATGGATCAAAAGGTGCAAGAATTGTGCATTCTTTAAAGGCAAGGAAAGGCTAAGCGACACTTCCATTACACCCAATCTCTATCGACCAACCTTTCATGCAATGGGATCGGACTTCTTTGGAGTCATCAATCCAAACTCAAGCCAAGCTCACAAATGGATCTTGACAGTGACACATTATTTCACCAAATGGACCGAGGCGGTGGCACTCACGGAAGAAATGAGTCTAGTATCCTAGATTTCTATGAAGGGATAGTGATCGGATTTGGAGTGCCGGCCAACATCATATCGGATAATGCATTAGCATTTATAGGTTGCAAGATCACGGGATGGGCCGTCGAGAATGGGACGTTATTTGAGTACTTCATCAAAATATTACCCTCGAGTAATGGCCAGGTGAGTCCACAAACAAGAACCTAATAAAGATAATCAAAATAACTCTTGATGAGAATCGAGAGGACTGCACACAAAGCTCAAAACAACCTTATGGGCTGATAGAATAATTCCCAAGAGATCTACAGGCAGCTCTCCACTTAAGATCGTCTATGGGAAAGAGGCAGTGTTTTCTATATCACTTGAGTTGCTAGCATTGGAGCTCGTGAAGCAACTAGAGATGTCGGATTAGGACCAATGGAGGCCGGGTATGTAGAGTGATAGAATTAGAAGAAACCAGAGAGCATACTCTCCAAGCAATAGAGAAGAATTAGGCTTTAATCAATAAATGCTTTGACAAGAAGACAAAAGTAAGGACCTTCCAGGAAGGAGACCTGGTTTTGAAATGGGATGCAGATCAAGAAAAACTAGGAAGGCATTCCAAATTTGATGCCATCTGGAGTGGCCCCTATATGATCACAAGATGCAAAAGTAGCAATGCTTTCCAATTTTCTACATTGGAGGGTAAAGAGTTGCAAATTCCAGAAAATGGGATCTATCTTAAGCAATGTTGCTAAAAGGGGAGTTCTCACCCTGTACATATTAGTTTAGTTTTCTCTTTCCTCTAAGTGCTTATGCACATTGTCTTGTTGTAGTGTAGATTACTTTTCTCCTAAGTGCTTTGCACGCTCTGCATGTTCCATTTGGAGCATGTATGATTTCAAATTTTGTATATAGTGTGGTGTTGTTTTGTGGCTCTTGTGTAGTCCATTTGGAAAAATAGATGAAACCCCAAGTTAAAACAATTTTCTACTCTCATAAACCTTCATTTCGAGATTTCTTATGAAAATTGAGAGTGCACGAAATTGGGCTCATGAAATAGAGGCATAATCAATACCAAACTATCTTTCTCAACTCCATGCCCAATGTATACGACAAGGCAATTGGTCTTTTCATCAAGCAGGCAGATACCCTGTGAGTCACCAAATTGTTATCCATATTTCACCCTCGTGCTAAATATTGGATCGACCACGATCCCACATAAGAGGAAATAGAGTCCAAAGAAGGACAGAAAAGGCTCCAAAATTGGCTAAGTATAAAGGTGTAAGCGAAGAATGCCAAGTGTCACTATAGCGATGATTCAAGGGGTGAATAGAGAAAGGTTTCTAAATGAGTGTCGATCGTATTGCGTGTCCCAGGGAAAGTGGACCATCGGGGAAAAATTTGGTTCTTTGCCCCTTGTTATCTCAAAAGGGGTAAAAGTTACAAAATGGCCCGCAACTCCGCCCAAGGAAAAAGTTAGCATTTGGGCCCGAGTCAAAGCCAAAGTGGGGAATTAGAGGAAAGGGAAAAAGATAAATTGTGGACCCGTAGGCCCAATTTTTGTTCCAATCTAGTTGCCACGTGTCCCATATCAAAAGGGGACCCATTTTTCAAGTTGTTTTCCCACCCTCCTGTATGGACCCAATACAAACTTTGAAGGGGCATATCTTTCGACTCAAGGCTCGAAATATTACAAATCTGATGCTGTTGGAAAGATCTCGGCCTCACCCATGCCATGGAGGTATAAAACTTTAATTTTGAGGAGGTTAGGTGAAGAAAAATGGAGGAAACTTCTTCAGGATTTCAATGCAGGATCTTCTTACCTCAACAACCAGATCAGATTTGATCTATTCATCATTTCTTCTTCCTTCAAGGCGTTGAACCAACGATTAATGCGGTAAAGACATATTTGAGGAGAGATTTCATCGAGAGGCATTAACAACGGTGGTTGAGCTTCGGTGGCCAAATATTTCTAACATCTTGTATGAATTACTATTCCTTGATGGCATACTCGTCAATCTAGAATATGTCCTTCACCCCACTCTATTGTTGTTTAGAATATTCTTTACTTACTCACATCAGTCCACTTGCCCGAGGTTTAACCCCGATTTATGTTAACAACATGTATTATGATAAGGGGAATCTCACTAAAACTTAGGTAAGTTACCATAATGGGTCGACCTAAGTCAACCCCGTGTGCCCGAAGGTATCCTAAGTTTTAGAGGGCTACCCCATATCTTAAAACGTGTTTCTAACTTGACCTACGAAAAACTAAGATCAATTCCAATTTATGTAGATCTAGATGATCAATGCCGGAGGGTGTTGCCACATGCTAACTGCATCGTTGTATCCACGAGAAGATCCTAATCTTCTCGAAGGTACAACCCTGCAGTTGGCATGTGCCAACATCCTACTAAATAGCCTCATCAAGATGTACATACCCCAAGGAATTTATTAATAATTTAATTAATTTGGATTATTCAAAATAGATTTCAGCAACTTTTCCTAACCCTAATCCAACACTCCTTAAGTTCTTTTCTAAATTGATTCATTTAGCCCATTAAGAACTTTGTTATATTCATTTCCACTTTTAATGTTTGAATACATAATTAATCTGTCAATTAAGTGTAACTACATAGTGTTATAATATGTCTTATGTAAAAGTACAATAACCTTTTTTTTAGAAAGTTCAGCACCAGAATATATCCAACAAAGTGTAGACTTCATAACAAATGAAGTCTGATAAATTGAAGTTATGATACCAAACCTTTGAGGTTTATGAACATTTATGAAAGATGAAGAGTCTTTCACTATATGTAAGGCGTTAGGGTTTATTCTACCCAATGACCACGTTTTTCAATGTATGTTCATCCTACTTTGTATTACTATGTTATATAGTTTAAATAATGAATATCATATTCTACAACTTTACAAGTTGCATCACAAGTAGGGAGATTGAACTAAATCCCTTGATCCAATCTTATTAAAATTTATCCATTTAACATATAAATAATATGAATATTAACAACAAGATAGAGCCCATCTCTTTCATACAAATACAAAACAATTTACACAATCAATACAGGTAATCTCACAACTTTCAATTTATCTTTATAACCATTATATTTACAAGACTTATGCATTTAAGTATACTGCATAACAACATCTTAATTATAAAAGAATACTACTTTTCTTTTCCAATACAATCTCAAGAACGAATCAGAGTTCTTCACAAGAATTAGACTTAAATCAGCCAATGCATCATATAAGTTTTGCCTTCTTTATCACTTACAAAGTCCATCTGCAAAAATTTCTAACACGGGTCAGTTCAATGAACTGAGCATGATAAGCACTAAACCTTAAAAATAAGTGCATTCCAATAATTGTTCCATTAAAACAACTCTTCTTTAATGAGACAATTATTACATCAAATAATCAATATATCAAAAGCAACAAAAAAGAAGTACATTATAAACAATTGATTTCACTTCCAAGAAAAGGACAAAATATAATCTACCATTTCAGCCTTACAAATAGAGTCTAATTGACCCCATCCATTATCCTTAGACAAACAACATATTATAACATCTCATTGTTCCCAATCTGTCATACAAGAAATCAACATTTATCTTTGCTTCAAGCTAAAGAAAATTTTAGAGCATGGTTCACATTAAGATGACTCATCCATCTCCTAAACAAAATAAGAAGAAGAACCATTACAACTCATGCCTATACACAACACATCCAAGAAATAGAACAGGTTCCAAACATGATTTAACTGTTTCTTTCTAAAGACAACTACCTTAAAATTTAACAATTAAGATATTCACCGAACAGAAATCTCATCTTAATCTAAGAAGGAATAGAGAATTAGTCGATCTACCTGTAAGTTTAAATTGACTTCCAAAAATAGAATTTAACTTTTAAAGATCTGAAACAACATTCAAAGATCAAGGTAGACTCATACAGAGTTATTCTCTACTCTAGATCATCCAAGAAGAGTCAAAATAGAAAGTTCAACCAAAGATCTATACAGTAAGAAGAAAGCACACTGCCATATTCTTTACACTTCTTTACTTATAATGAATACTAATTTCAATTCCATACTCAGAATGAAATACAATTCACAGTCTTAAAACACAATCTATTTTAAAGGAACCAAATTCCTTTCTTTTATAAAGACATAAGGTGTCCATTTGAATCCAAGAAGGAATAGAAAAATAACCGTTCAGAAAGCCAAGTAGGATCAGAAGCATCAACAAATCTTAACGACTGAAATCCCATTATCCTTGTAAAATGTTTCCATTTAAATACCAAGAATATTCAAACAACTCTAATTAATCTACTCTTTTAGATTTCCTTGACTAAGTAGTTCGGTTAGACATTTTCTTAGCTTTTAACTATTACAAAGTTAAATCCCAATCAAATACCAAAACCAAATCAAACTTGTCAAAAATACTAATAGCTCAAAGCTCAACGGTACAAATTCCAAGCACGATACCGATCATAAGCTTCTCACACAGGTACAAGACTACCCACGTAAATATTCACGGGTTCAGGGGAACAACAATTTCCCACCTAAGTTATATCAATAACAAGAAAACTCATCATACTAGAATAGAACCTACACATTGATTTTATCACTTATTTCCAAGCACTAAGTACTAAATTTCATGTACAGTATCGAATTACAAAAACTCAACATGAGCTCAGATGTGCACAATGTCTTAGTATGAGACAGTAAGAGATACATATAACCAAAAATAGTCCATATTCAAAACAAGGAGTCCTATTTCCCTTATACAACGAAACATGAATTTCCAAAGAGAGAGTTCAGAATCGAACAAATAATAAGATAAGAGTGTGGTGAAATTATGAACTTCAGTTAATAGCTCAAATTTCCACAGAGTAAGGCACGAGTACAGAGCCACGTACATCTTCAATAACAGTTCCTAGTTACCCAAGATACCAACACTGGTTCAACACAATAGTGACTCCAACATGATTCATATCAAATGCGAAGCCCAATTACTAGCTCAAGTGGAACTAGGAGTTCCCATAGAATACGAGTCCACACAAGTAACAAAATATGAGTGCTTTGTAGTTACTAATCTACAAAATAGTTACAAATTTCTCAAAAGAATATAAAACATGGGTACAGAGTCCAATATTATCTCTCAACGGGACTCAAGTTTCACCCAAAGTTTGAGCCCAAAACGAGTAATAATATCCAAATACCGTGTACTTTATGAACTGACAGTAACTATTTGAATTATCACAAGGAACTAAAATATAAACACCGAGCTTTATACGGGCATTTGACAATAGTCCAGAGATACACAAGATTCCAACATGAATCAGAACAATAAGAATCAGTTCTCAACAAACACAAATCCAGAACAAAGTTCCAAATCAAGGATGAGCTCAAAATAAAGGTTCAACAAAACATGAGCTCAACACAAGCTAAAAACAAACCCATATACAGGCTCTAGTCCATGCCAAATGAGCTCATCTGAAGTTCCAACAGGATTCAAGTTTCCCCAAAACACTTAACCATAATAATAGAAATGATGGTTATCTTAACAGACCACTTCCATTTCCAGTTCCAAACAAAAATTCGAGAACAGAAAGACATTTGCATGCATTTTTTTAAGAACTATATATGGTAAGTTTCCCAACAGAACATCATTTACCAAGGATTCAAAAACCAATACAACAAGATTTAATAAACCCATCAAGCCAATAACCAAATAAGATAAGAAATCCAAGAATCTCAAAAGAGTAGAATTGTTTTAATGAAACATTTATAAGAAAGCAAAGGATCTTAAAGTTTAGAGCCTATCATGCCCGATAAGCTTCTACGTGAAATCGGAAAGAACCTCCAACTAAGCTCAAAACTTCTCCTCTTCTCCATGAAAAATCAAATAACCATGTTCTCTTCCCAAAATGCCTCCTATATATTCCACGAACTGAAAATAGGTTTAAAACCTCAAAAATAGCCATCAAGTGTAGTTCAATCTACTGGTTCAAAAAACCAGAGAGCATGCAGAGCAAAAATCATGAAGTATGCAAAGTGAAACAACCACACACCAAACCGTTTGCATGCCTTCCAAGTTAGTTTAAGCACGAAAAACTAAAAACAATTAATTCCATTAATTCCAATTTTCCGCTTATCTTTCCTTTCATGTTTAGTGATTGCCAAATCAATCTTAACAAGGAATTTCATTTTAGTAGAGTCTCCACCTAATCCTCCGCCAAGTTCATTAACCCTCACAAAAGACCTCCAAGCAATTAAAACCTTATCAACAAATTTAATGCCTTGGAACCGTCACCTACAATGTATGTGACCACCTAATTCCCCATTCAAACCCATTAGTTTAGGATAGATCATATTTCTTAGGTTAGACCTTAGGTAGATTGTAATATATACCTTAGGTTATAACCCAAACAAAAATTACCACAATAGGTCTTAGCACATAGCCTAAGGTAGTTTCCACATAGGTTAGATTAATTTACAACACTATAGTTTTAGGCATTAGGTTAGATGATAATATAACCTTGTAGTGTTAGGTTCTAGGTAAATTTTAATAACCTAGAAACCTTTCCAAAACCCTTAGCACCGAGCTTAGGTTAGGATGCCAATCAACCAATCAAAGTAGAATAGGAAGCTTTAGGTTAGAATAGGAATTTTGTTACGTAACATAGTTTAGGTAGTAAATATTTTTACCTAGCTTAGGATTCCATTGGATAGTCCTTTTTAGGATCCTGGATCTTTTCCTATGTCGTGAACAGGCTACATTTTCCATTCACCTCAACAATGTCTTGCCATGGTCGATCTCCAAAGACCCAAGCATAACTTACAACTGAATGGAAACAAGTTCACACAAAAATCAAAGAGCTTGTAACCACAACGTTCAGTCCAATATGTCTCTTAATTCATGGAATGTCAATTTATCATTTGTTCAATAGAGCAGATTTAAAACATTCCTTGGATCACTTTTTAGTGATCCAAGGAAGAGTCGGATTAATAGATAAGTTTACAACTCTTAACCAGATTGCAACTCTCCTGTAAGAAATGAAAAATGGATTCAAAGAAGCCATCCCAATTCAGTCAAAGGATCTTAAGAATAGAAGATGATTTATCCATATCAAGCATGATCTCCAAAATTCAAAAGAACATATCTTTATAAGGAAAATCACATGTCAACACTTGAAATGTAAAGGAGGAAAATAACAACTGTCAAGGGTGTTACATGCTCCCCTCCTTAAAAGAATCATCATCCCGATGATTACTCCCTTTTTAACCATATACATCAGGACAATCACTTCATTCACTTCTTTTACCATAAGTCAAAATATATTAGAATCTTATAATTCAAGAAATCAGCATTAATAGTTGTTTATCCAAATCAAATAAATATTTTCCCAAAACTGGCATATTTAATGTCATGTAAAGATAAAATCATAAATTTTATCAATCAACAGAATCAATTCTGATCAAATAAATATGGAAAAGTAGTTTTCATATCTTCAAGATTTTCCCAAGTTGCACTCTCTTCGTTAAACTGGTCCCACTGGACCTTACATTGACTTATTTCTTGATTTCTTAAATGCAACTGCAAGTTTCTAGCACTCGAATGGGTTTAACCATGATTATTCCTGGGTCTTGGACCTGCAAGGAATTCCAATTTAACACATGTGATAAATCTAAAACATATTTCTTAAGCAAAGAAATATGGAAAACATCATGCATTCGTGACAAAGCAGGAGGTAATGCTAAACGATAAGCTACAGGGTTGATTACTTCAACTATCTCAAAAGGTCCCACATAACGGGGTGATAACTTGTCAGCCTTGGCAAAGGTTATAGAACTCTTTTTCGATTTAACTCAAGAAAGACTTTCTCACCAAGTTCAAATTTCCTATCAACCCTCTTCAAGTTAGCGTAACTCTTTTCCTATCTACTGCTTCTTTCAAGTGTTCACGAATCAACTTAACTTGTTGTTCCATTTCCATAAGGATTTCAGGTCCAATTACCTCTCTATCCTCTATGTTGTCCCAACTAATAGGGGTTCTGCATTTTCTTCCGTAAAGTGCCTCGAAAGGTGCCATCTTAAGAGAAGCATGATATGTATTGTTGTAAGAAAATTCAACTAATGGAAGATATTCTTCCCACTTATACTGTTGATCCATACAATACATCCGTAACATATCTTCTAAAACTTGATTTACTCTTTCAGTCTATCCATCTGTTTTGGGTGGTACGCAGAACTGAAATTTAACTTAGTTCCTAGAGCTACATTAAGCATTTTCCAAAATCTTGACGTCATTCTAGGATCTCTATCAGATATGATTAATTCAGGTACCCCATGTAATCTAAAAATTTCGTGTACAAATATTTTAGCCAAAACAGGTGAATCATCCTTCAGATTTCCAGCAATAAATTGAGCTACTTTTTTTAGTTTATCAACAACTACCAAAATAAAATCATATTTATTTCTTGACATAGGTAACCTTTGTACAAAATCCATGCTTATTACTTGCCATTTATATTGCGGTATGTTATGAGGATAAAATAAACCGCTAGTGCATATGTTCCTCCTTAACACGTTGGCACTCTAGACAATGTGTTACACTATCAATAACATCCTTCTTCATTCGTTTCCGAAATATTGTTGTTTTATATCAACTAGCATCTTTATAATGCCGGGTGTCCCAAGAAAGGTGAATTATGAAATTCAGCTAACAATTTCTTTCTCAAACCACTAAGCAAAGGTACATAAACTTTGTTTTCAAATCGTAAGATTCCTTCCTTATCAAAGTGAAAACCCTTATACCTCAAATCATTAGAATCTGCAGCAAGTGTTGTTTTTACTTGTTGAAAGTAAGAATCATATTCCATAACACCTTTTACTTCATCCTTAAATTGAGTTATTAGTGTTATAAGAGCATAAATGTGCTTCCTACGACTTAGAGCATTAGCCACTCTATTTTCTTTACCCTTAATATAACTTATGTTAAAATCATATTGAGACAAAAACTCTAACCATCTTCCTGTCATTCATTCAGATTTGGCTGAGTGAAAATATACTTCAGCCCAAGATGATCAGTTTTCAACTCAAATGCTTTACCAAGCAAATAATGCCTCCAGACTTGAAGTGCATAAACAATGGCAGCAATCTCTAAATCATGTGGAGCATAATTCAACTGATGTAACTTAATTTTCTACTCTCATATGCAATAACATGACCACTTTGTAACAAAATACCTCCTAGACCTTCACCGGATGCATCAGTTACCACCATAAAATCTCCATTAGGGTTTGGTACTGCAAGAATAGGTGCTAAAGTTAACTGTTCCTTCAAGGTTTTAAATGTAATTTCACATTTCTCACTCCAAACAAACTTTTTATCTTTCTTCTGTAAGGAAGTTATTGGTGCAACTATCTTAGAAAAGTCTTTTACAAATTTCCTATAGTAGCCAACAAGTCCCATGAAGCTTCTAACTTCATGTACATTCTTTGGTGCATGTCATTCGGTTATAGCTACAATTTTTGAAGGATCTACAGCAATTCCATCTTTACTTATTACATGACCCAAATAGTGGACTTCTGTGTCATAGAAAGAACATTTGGATAGTTTACCAAACAACCATCTCTTTCTCAGAATTTCCAAAACTACCTTCAAGTGCTCATGATGCTCTTTAATGCTTTTAGAATATATGAGAATGTCATCTAAGAATACGAGCACAAATTTGTCCAAGTATTCTTGAAAGATATTATTCATTAAATTCATAAATGTCGTAGGTGCATTAGTTAATCCAAAAGGTAAAACCGTAAACTCATAATGTCCATACCTTGTTCTAAAAATTGTTTTATGAATATCCTCATCCTTAATTCGTAATTGATGATACCCAGATCAAAGATCTATCTTGGAGTATATCGATGCTCCATGCATCTGATCAAATAAATCATCAATCCTAGGGAGTGGATATCTATTCTTGATTATTGTTTTGTTTAACATTCTGTAATCAATGCACAATCTAAGTGTTCCATCTTTATTTTTCACAAAAATCATTGGTGCTCCCCAAGGTGAAACACTTGGTCTAATCAAACCCTTAGACAAAATTTCTTGCAATTGAGCTTTAAGCTCTACTAATTCTATAGTAGTCATTTGATACGGTGCCTTAGATATAGGTTCGGTTCCAGGCTTGATCTCAATCATGAAATCAAATTCCCTTTTGGGTGGAAGACCTGGCAATTCTTCCAGAAATACATCACTGAAGTCTCGTAACAACGGATATCGATCCATGAAATCACTATTTTCCTTTATAGTTTCTGAAATTTTTACTGCATATAAGGTACATCCTTTATTTTTGGCCTTTTTAAGTTGCATAGCTGACAATTTTCTAACAGAAATCTCACACTTCACACCCTGAATCTCTGTTGTTTTCTGTAGATCATCTAAACAACTAATGCATTTTTCAAAATAGTCCACTTTAGCCTTATGTTCTACTAACCAATTAACACCTATGATTACATCATAAGACCCTAAAGGTGCAACATAAAGATCAACCTCTGTGGAAAAGTTAGGTAATTCAAGGACTGCTCCAAAAAGACACATACTAACTATATGAATAGCATTATTACCATAATGTACAGTCCATGATTTATCCATTTTTCCATCTTTTCTTTTAAGTTTCGAAGCAAGTTTACTAGAAATAAAACATTCAGTAGCACATGTATCAAAAATAATAGTTATAGGTATGCCAAATAACTTACCAGAACTTCTATAGGTGTAGCTTACTTTTCAGCTTGCTTGTCAGCTACTATAGCATGTATCTTGTGCTACTGATTACGATCATCCTTCTTCAAAGGACATTGATTTGCGTAATGATCCTTACCACAATTATAACAGCCTCCTATAGGTCCCTTTCTAGTTTTAGAATTATTTCTAGTCTTAAAGTTATTATTCTGACCTCCATAGGACTTCTGTCCATTGTTATTATTCTTGGCAAAGTTTTTCCGTGCATTTCCAGTAGTCTTATTCATCGTTTTTTTCTTATTATTATCATTGAAAACTTACTTTTATTACCAAACTTCTTCCATGGTCCCTTCTTAGGTGCAAGAGAAGCTAAAGAGGAGTTTGGAACTTTCTTCCTTACTTCCTCTTTATGAGCAAAAATAGCCTTTAATTTTTGTTCCTGCCTTATGGATTTTTCAACAACCCCTTCCATAGTGGTTGGGTTGTGAACATCAACTTCTCCCCCAATAATGGGATTCAATCCCATAATGAATTTCTGTATCCTGAACTTCTCATCAGTTTGATACTAAGGTACATACTTGAGGAGTTTCATAAACCGTTCCCAATACTCAATTACTGTTAGCTTTCCTTGAGCTAAGTTCTGAAATTCAGTCATTTTCTGATCATAGTAGAGTTGTGGCAGCCATTGTTGCCTAAAATAACTTTTAAATTGATCCCAAGTGATGTTAGTTTCATCAATATTTAACTCAGCCTTATGGCTGTCCCACCATGAAGATGCTTCATGGGAAAGCTGATATGCTCCCCATATAGCCTTGGTTTCCTCTGAGAAGTTCCTTATTGCAAAGTACTTCTCCATTTCATTGAGCTAATTCTCAGCTCCATCTCCTAATGTGGTGCCATAAAACTTGGGTGGACTTATCCTTTTTATGTCATTAGTGAGTTCTGCTGCTAGTCTAGCCTTTTTGTTCTCAGGTTGAACAGGTATGTTAACGTTGTTATTATCAACACCCACATTGGCATTGTCCCTTGGAGGTGGCTGATTATTATTATTAGCTTCTTCTTCCTCCTCATTTCCCATTACTTGCTATTCAAGCACAACCAAACAATCTCTTGTGTCCAACAGGGTAGCAAGGATCTCATCAAGTTTCTGGGCAGTTGTCACTCCTTCCTTAGGTGGAGGGTTATTTACAACATTTCCTCTTGTTCTCACCATTTTTTGTTACAAGAAAATTTAAGTTTAATCAGATTGTGGACACAATAGGTCCAAGAGCTACAACCTTCAGCTCTGATACCAAGATGTAACATTCCCATTTTAAGACTTTAGAAACAAGGGAAAAAAATTAATAATGTTCTCTGTTCTAAATTTCATAATTTAGAACACACATTCTTTATCAACCATTCATATAACAGATAACCATATGCAGCTGTAATGACTCGAGTTGTGCTACCGATCTATTCATGTTTAACATTAAGTATTGAATACTTATCCATATACTACGTATACTTGGTTCTCTTTCCCTGTTCAGGGTATTGAGTGATCTATCTAAGGAACCTATCTGAATAGTTGTTACTAGTATTCATCTGCATTATGAACCTTAGACTAGGTGACAGGACAATGCAACCAATAGCTTGCGATACTTTGGCCAAAGATTTCTAACATATTGTGTGTATTACTGTTCCTTGACGGCGTACTCGTCAATTCGGAATACGTCCTTCACCCAACTCTAGTGTTATCTAGAATGTTCTTTATTGACTCACGTCAGTCCACTTGCCCGAGGTTTAACCCTAGTTCATGTTAACATGTGTTATGATAAGGGGAAGCTCACTAAAACTTAGGGTAAGTTGGCATACTGGGTCAACCTAAGTCAACCCCGTGTGCCAAGGTATCCTAAGTTTTAGAGGGCTACCCCATATCTTAAAACATGTTTCTAACTTGACCTAGAGAAAAACTAAGATCAAGTCCAATTTATGTAGATCTAGATGATCAATGCCGAAGGGTGTTACCACATGTCGACTGCATCGTTGTATCCTCGAGAAGATCCTAATCTTCTCAAAGGTACATCCCCGCATTGGCATGTGTCAAGGATCCTACTAAATAGCCTCATCAAGATGTACATACCCCAAGGAATTTATTAATAATTTAATTAATTTGGATTATTCAAAATAGATTTCAACAACTTTGCCTAACCCTAATCCAACACTCCTTAAGTTCTTTTCTAAATTGATTCATTTATCCCATTAAGAACTTTGCTATATTCATTACCGCTTTTAATGTTTGAATATAGAATTAATCACAATTAAGCGTAATCGCATAGTGTTATAATGTTTTATATAAAAGTATAATAACCTTTTTTTTAGAAAGTTCAATGCCGAATATATCCAATAAAGTAGACTTCATAACAAATGAAGTCTGATAAATTGAAGTTATGATACCAAACCTTTGTGGTTTATGAACATTTATGAAAGATGAAGATTCTTTCACTATATGTAAGGTGTTAGGGTTTATTCTACCCAATGACCACATTTTTCAATGTATGTTCATCCTACTTTGTATTACTATGTTATATAGTTTAAATAACGAATATCATATTCTACAACTTTACAAGTTGCATCACAAGTAGGGAGATTGAACTAAATCCCTTGATCTAATCTTATTAAAATTTAGCCATTTAACATATAAATAATATGAAGATTAACAACAAGATAGAGCCCATCTCTTTCATACAAATACAAAACAATTTACACAACCAATACAGGTAATCTCACAACTTTCAATTTATCTTTATAACCATTACATTTACAAGACTTATGCATTTAGGTATACTGCATAACAACCGTCTTAATTATAAAAGAATACTACTTTTCTTTTCCAATACAATCTCAAGAACGAATCAGAGTTCTTCACAAGAATTAGACTTAAATCAACCAATGCATCATATAATTTTTTCCTTCTTTATCGCTACGAAGTCCATCTCAAAAATTGCTAAGACGGGTCAATTTAATGAACTGAGCATGATAAGCACTAAGCCTTAAAAATAAGTGCATTCCAATAATTGTTCCATTAAAACAACTCTGCTTTAATGAGACAATTATTACATCAAATAATTAATATATCAAAAGCAACAAAAAAGAAGTACATTATAAATAATTGATTTCACTTCCAAGAAAAGGACATAATATAATCTACCATTTCAGCCTTACAAATAGAGTCTAATTGATCCCATCAATTATCCTTAGACAAACAACATATTATAACATCTCATTGTTCCCAATATGTCATAAAAGAAATCAACATTTATCTTTGCTTCAAGCTAAAGAAACTTTTAGAGCATGGTTCACATTAAGATGACTCATCCATCTCCTAAAAAAATTAAGAAGAAGAACCATTACAACTCATGCTTATACACAACACATCCAAGAAACAGAAAAGGTTCCAAACATGATTTAACTATTTCTTTCTAAAGACAACTACCTTAAAATTTAACAATTAAGATATTCATCAAAACAGAAATCTCATCTTAATCTAAGAAGGAATAGAGAATCAGTCGATCTACCTGTAAGTTTAAATCGACTTCCAAAAATAGAATTTAACTTTTAAAGATCTGAAACAATGTTCAAAGATCAAGGTAGACTCATACAGGAGTTATTCTCTACTCTAGATCATCCAAGAAGAGTCAAAACAGAAAGTTCAACCAAAGATCTATACAGTAAGAAGAAAGCACACTGCCATATTCTTTACACTTCTTTACTTATAATGAATACTAATTTCAATTCCATACTCAGAATGAAATACAATTCGCAGTCTTAAAACACAATTTGTTTTAAAGGAACCAAATTCCTTTCTTTTATAAAGACATAAGGTGTCCATTTGAATCCAAGAAGGAATAGAAAAATAACCGTTCAGAAAGCCAAGCAGGATCAGAAGCATCAACAAATCTTAACGACTAAAATCCCATTATCCTTGTAAAATGTTTCCATTTAAATACCAAGAATATTCAAACAACTCTAATTAATCTACTCTTTCGGATTTCCTTGACTAAGTAGTTCAGTTAGATGAGTTCTTAGCTTTTAACTATTACGAAGTTAAATCCCAATCAAATACCAAAACCAAATCAAACTTGTCAAAAATACTAACAGCTCAGAGCTCAACGGTACAAATTCCAAGCATGATACCGATCATAAGCTTCTCACATAGGTACAAGACTACCCACGTAAATATTCACGGGTTCAGGGGAACAACAATTTCCCACCTAAGTTATATCAATAACAAGAAAACTCATCATACTAGAACAGAACCTACACATCGATTATGTCACTTATTTCCAAGCACTAAGTACAAATTTCATGTACAGTATCGAATTACAAAAACTCAACATGAGCTCAGATGTGCACAGTGTCTTAGTATGAGATAGAAGAGATACATATAACCAAAAACAATCCATATTCAAAACAAGGAGTCCTATTTCCCTTATACAACGAAACATGAATTTCCAAAGAGAGAGTTCAGAATCGAACAAATAATAAGATAAGAGTGTGGTGAAATTATGAACTTCAGTTAACGCTCAAATTTCCACAGAGTAAGGCACGAGTATAGAGCCACGTACATCTTCAATAACAGCCTTCTAGTTACAAGATACCAACATTGGTTCAAAGACAATAATGACTCCAACATGATTCATATCAAATGTGAAGCCCAATTACTAGCTCAAGCGGAACTAGGAGTTCCCACAGAGTACAGAGTCCACACAAGTAACAAAATATGAGTGCTTTGTAGTTACTAATCTACAAAATAGTTCCAAATTTCTCGAAAGAATATAAAACATTGGTAAAGAGTCCAATAT
The DNA here is from genome assembly GCA_018340775.1 of Taxus wallichiana var. yunnanensis. Lineage (NCBI taxonomy): Eukaryota > Viridiplantae > Streptophyta > Pinopsida > Cupressales > Taxaceae > Taxus > Taxus wallichiana. Next base: position 902,409,052 of record CM031235.1, on the reverse strand, counting down.
TATCTCTCAACGAGACTCAAGTTAAATGAGTAATAATATCCAAATACCGTGTACTTTATGAACTGACAGTAACTGTTCGAATTATCACAAGGAACTAAAATATAAACACCGAGCTTTATACGGGCTTTGACAACAGTCCAGAGATACACAAGATTCCAACACGATTCAAAACAATAAGAATCAGTTCTCAACAAACACAAATCCAGAACAAAGTTCCAAATCAAGGACGAGCTCAAAATAAAGGTTCAACAAAACATGAGCTCAACACAAGCTAAAAACAAACCCATATACAAGCTCTAGTCCATGCCAAACGAGCTCATCTGAAGTTCCAATAGGATTCAAGTTTCCCAAAACACTTAACCATAATAATAGAAATGATGGTTATCTTAACAAACCACTTCCATTTCCAGTTCCAAATGAAAAGTCGAGACAGAAAAACATTTGCATGCATTATTTTTTTAAAGAACTATATATGGTAAGTTTCCCAACAGAACATCATTTACCAAGGATTCAAAACCAATATAACAAGATTTAATAAACCCAACAAGCCAATAACCAGATAAGATAAGAAATCTAAGAATCTCAAAAGAGCAGAATCGTTTTAATGAAACATTTATAAGAAAGCAAAGGATCTTAAAGTTTAGAGCCTATCATGCCTGATAGCGCTTCTGTGAAATCAAAAAGAACCTCCAGCCAAGCTCAAAACTTCTCCTCTTCTCCACGAAAAATCAAATAACCATGTTCTCTTCCCACAATGCCTCCTATATATTCCACAAACTGAAAATAGGTTTAAAACCTCAAAAATAGCCATCAAGTGTAGTTCAATCTGTTGGTTTGAAAAACCAGAGAGCATGCAGAGTAAAAATCGCAAAGTATGCAAAGTGAAACAACCACACACCAAACCATTTGCATGCCTTCCAAGGTAGTTTGAGCATGAAAACCAAAAATAATTAATTCCATTAATTCTGAGTTTCCCTTTATCTTCCTTGCCACCGCCTTTCATGTTTAGCGATTGCCAAATCAATTTTAACAAGGAATTTCATTTTAGTGGAGTCTCCACCTAAGCCTCCACCAAGTTCACTAACCCCTGCCAAAGCTGGTAGTACCTCCAAGCAATTAAAACCTTATCAACAAATTTAATGCCTTGGAACCGTCACCTATAATGTATGCGACCACCTAATTCCCCATTCAAACCCATTAGTTTAGGATAGATCATATTGCTTAGGTTAGACCTTAGGTAGATTGTAATATATACCTTAGGTTATAACCCAAACAACAATTACCACAATAGGTCTTAACACATAGCCTAAGGTAGTTTCCACATAGGTTAGATTAATTTACAACACTATAGTTTTAGGCATTAGGTTAGATGATAATATAACCTTTTAGTGTCCAGCTTCTATGTAAATTTTAATAACCTATACAATGGGGTCCTATCACGCTTCAAAATGAAAAAATAGTCCCAGAACCCACCTTCGGTTATTATCGAGATGCAATAATTAAAAATAATTCTTAAATTGCATATGAGAGATCACCTAGATCAAAAGGCACCCAGCTTGATCTCAACTCAAGAAAGAGTTCGGGGTCGAGCCGATAGAGAACCCGTGTCAAATTGATAGTCATCTCTCATCTCAAGAGAGACTCTCGCCAGTAAGAGCTCGATGAGGTCTTGTTAATGCAAAATATAGCTCATTGAAAATTGACGAATGAAGGAACTCTATAAGGATCTCGGTAGAGATCGATGCAAAAAGTTAAAGCCGAGTCGTGAGAGTCAAAGTTCGAGCTATCAATAAAGTCTCAATGAATTGAAAGTTTCAAGCACAAAGTGAAGCAAGGCAGAGATAAAGAGTTCAACTCATCTTCGTGACTCGCTCATTTTGGAGATCATGTGGTGAGCTTCTTTTAGGACACATTCTGCAGAGCTAGGGTGATTCAAACGCAAGCCAAGGCATCAAGAGTGCCATAAAATGAATGGAGATCGTTGTGTAAACAGAGATACGTGATGGAGCCCTATCAATGAGACTCATCAAGCATGATGGATAATTCAAGGCAACTCATTTCATGTGGATGCATTAAAGATGGTTTCTAGGATACAATTCCAGGGCTCATTGATTAATGCAAAACTAGGAGGCCTACTCGAAATAATTTTACAATGGTAAGGTCGCAGAGGCAAAAGAATGTCGGCCAGTGGTATTAGTGAATACAAGATATATATTTTTCACGACGTTGTTCGACCTTCCTCACCGAGCATTTGGTGAACAAGCAGCTTGACATGTTGCAGTAAAGATAGCAGAAGTTCTTTTGAGCACTTCCAAAGCAAGCAGTCATCCAACGATGTTTTTATCTCTGCTCAAAGATCGAATGTATCCTCAAATTCGGATTTTCCTTCAAGATATTTTTATGAAAATCGATTAAGTGACAGAGTAAGAGTGTTACTGGAGACTTGATGAAATTTATTACAAAGATTCTCTATCGAGACCTTACTGGTTTTACGATGTAACTCATGGAAGAATCTCATAGAGGTGGAACTGTTTCATATCAAAATATTCATGAGGCACAATTTGCTTTGCAATTATATGAGCATCTTCAACGAGTCACTAGGTTGGCAAGCATAAAGGTTTCGTTGAAATTATCACACCTTACAAGCTACAAAATGAAAATGTTTGACCGAGAGTTTAATGTTATCCTCAAATCTGATGAAGGAAAACTTGGCAGGAGAAAAAATCAGGAGCACGATCATGGCAGACCGAGTAGGTAATCCCGCGCATGGAAAATATTTTACTATCTTACCAAGGTCAAGGTGGGTGAAGCTGAGGCCGGGGCCCGTGGATTAATTTGGCCAAGCCGTTATGCGGGGATTCGGAGCTACAATGCCAAGTGGGTTTTCGTGGATGGCAAGCCAAGAAGAAATTCCACGCGGGGGAGATTCAGGCAAGCACCGCCAAGTGGAAATTTTGGGATGGAAAACCATGATCAAACTTCCGTGAATGGGAGAAATCGATCAAACTGCCAAGCGCGGAAATATTACGATGGCTATCCATCATGAGACTTCCGCACGGGCCATGTAAACAGAATTTCGCGCAGCTTGGAGTGGTCCGAGTCTTTGTGCGAGTCACCGGGAGGATTAATAGGACAGTTGTGAATTGGAGCGGGTCATGGGTTAAAAACATGACGTGATACCAATTTCAAAGCGGGCTGCTAGTGCATACCCAACCAAGGCGATGTGTTAATGGCTCAGTCGTGGCTCATATGCGAAGAGTTTGACGGAAAGCAATGCTGAAAACTCCATGACCTTCTCCTCGTCCTCTCGTAATTGATCTTGATGTGGTCGCAAGACAAGCTCCCACACACAGCAAAGCAGTATGCATGTCATGTTACAAGATCAAAGAGAAGCCTTTTTTGAACGCTTCCAACTAGCAAGTTGTTGTCCAACTCAAGTGGCTTATCCTTATTCTAAACTCGATCTACAATAAGCTGCAGAAACAAATATTCACCGCCGTGTACGATGGATTGAGTCACGCTATTCAAGGCTTCATAAAATTTCCCCGAATCAGAGATGAAGGTTTATTACGGTGCGTAATGAAACGATTCATATTGCTCAACATTTTTCTCCTAGAAATGAATTGAATGTGAAGGTCAACTCAAATACCCGGTTGGCCATTTTTGTATGCTACATCCTTGTTACTTCATAAATGGTCTCTTTGAGAAACTCTACGAGGCAATAGGCAATATTTATACCCTTCCATTATGTACGTCCAATCGATAATAAAAGTATTCTTTACCAGTTCGTAGAAACTTGTTTTTTACAATGGACGATTATATCGTAGTTTCAAGCTAATTTTATCTAGCTTTATTCCTATTAGCTTTGATCCACGACTAAGGAAGAATTCATATGGTTGTTACCTGTACATTTTTCCAAGGTCCTCTTGGTTGCCCCATAATGTTCAATGTATTTTTTTAAGGGCTTCTTTTATGTGTTGCAATCAGTAACATAAAGGATCTTTTTAGTTTCGGGAAAAATGAGTATATTGTGTAGCTCACAGCTACCTATGCCATACTAAGATCCCAATAGTGGCATAATTGTTGATTGGAGCCGAGATTGCCGAGTGCACTGCCAAAATACCGAAGGGTTCTTTGGCCAAAAATCAGTCTCAAGGGTGTCTATCGACATGTTATGGGCATGAGCCTGGGTCATCATCATGGCAGTATTAGGTCTTTATTGATAATGGCATTTTCTCATCGTTTGGAAGGTACAAATTGTGCTTATTATGGCAAAGCCAAAACATTCTTACTACAAGTGTTATATGATGAGGAAGAATCCTGAGCATTGTGGTAAAACCATTCTTTTTAGAAATATTGGGTTAAGCTCGGTATTCAAGTGAGTTTGAGCCCAGAAAGGTAAGATCGTTTGCTAGATGAAGAGCTCGGTGACTTCGCAGGGAGCTCGTGGTGATGTTTCATGAAGTTTGAATGTGGAATGCATAAATGGCCTCGAGTTAACCAGAGGAAAATGATAAGAATCGAGTTTGATAGCTCGCCATTCGAAGGACTCAATGCAAAAGAGCCCGATTACCAAGGCAAGGAAAGAGTTAGTGTGGGGTCAAAAATCGAGTGCAACACCGAGTTAGAGGATTCGAAGCTCATCGAGTTTGGCTATGTGCAGACTCTATCCACATGGACCCCCCTCCTCTTCAAGTCAAACGGGTCAACAGGGGGTCCCAACATTATGTTAATTAAATTAATATTTTTATTTAAATATTTTAATAATAATATTTATTATTATTATTTAAATATTTTATTTAAATATTCTTTTAATTAATTGAGAAGACTAGGTCATCAGGCAATTAATGACCCATGATGGAACCTTCTCAGGTGGTTCAACTAACTGTAATAAATACATCATGGGCCTTCATTTTAGGAATGTAATTATGACCATTTCCTCTTCTTTCTCACATATTCTTCTATAAATGTAAGTTAGAAGCTCATTTCAAAGGGTTCCAATAGTTCGCATAAGTTGACATGCTTAGATATCTCAAAGCAAGTGTATACTTTTCAAGAATCCTCTCTTCTCGCAAGTTGTTCTTGTGTGTTGAGAGAACTTTCAAGCCTCCTCTTCAAGACCGTAATGGCAACTATTGCCTCTTCTTGAATGTATGATGCATTGTGCATGTTATCAAGCAATAAAAGTGTGTGTTTTGTGACTAATCTCGGTCCTTTCATCCTTCTATGCTTCTTTGTGCCTTTCTCATACTTGCAGGTACACTGTGCAAGTTTAAGTTCTATTACAGGTTCTTGGAGTTCTGTGCTTATCGAGTGGTGAAGTATTGCATGCAGCTTGAGTTGTGGTGTCTGCTCACCCTTCTTGAGTTCATCCTTCTTCACCGGGAAACTAGTATATTTCTCGCCCGATAAAGTTTAACAAAGGGAACGCGTGTCTCTTAGTTTGTGGTATCCTGTACCTCTCTCTAAGTCAGCAGAGGTGAAGTTGACTGTGGTGCACACACCCTCTTCAAATTAACCCTTCCTGAGTCTGAAGACACCCTTTATTTGGTGCATCACCATCCCTAGTATAGTTTCATTTCTGTAAATCTCTTTCCCTAAAACCCCATGAAAATGTTAGCATAGGATTAGATAATCATTTTTGTTACACTAGGAGTAGTACAACACTTAGTTTAGGAAGAGGAAGTCGGCCTTCTCCGGAGGTTCACCTCGAGCCCAAGTCCCACAGCTTGAGAGGTGATCCCATGTGTCCCAATCACACCGAACATCCTATTCACATCCTAGCCATTCGGGTGCAGTGATTTGGCGACAACAGTTTTTGGCACGCCTGGTGGGACAGAGTTGGTACTTCTCTTCTCACTTACACAAGTCAAAGTACCTGGCGACTCTATATCTCTGGATTCCAAATCTCAGTGCAGTAACTTATGCGAAGAATTCAGACAAGAGCTTCTTCAAAGAAAGGAAAGTATCAACATATCGAACTTTCCTTGTCTCCTCCAAAGAGAAGAAGAAGAGGCATTTCCACATCCCCAGTTGCAGATTTACCTAGTAGGGGTCATTCAACTCCTCCTTACGGAAGATTTCCTCCACCCAGGAACAATCAACCTTTCGTTGCTATGGCGAGGAACCAAGTTTTTCCCCTTTCAATGCAAGCAAATTCTCTTATGTTGGCTCAACGTGACCCGATACCTATTGCACTCAAAAGTTTACCCTTCTACACTGGGAAACTCACGTTACTCTAAAGGGAGCATATCTTTGATGTAGCCAAAGATCCAGGCAAGACATAATATCACCGAAGACAACGTCATAGCTTAGACTTCACCTCTTTCAAGGGAAAAGCACTTCAATGGTTTCGTGGTTAGGTGTCGGCACTATAACCACTTGGGACGAGTTGGGAGAAAAGCTATGTAAACACTTTGAAGACAAAAGTGATCACCTATCACTTTGGAACAACTTACTACCATAAAGAGAGCTTCCCAAGAATACATGAGTGATTTCAACTTCCGATTCCACAGACTTGGAATAGGATTCCGCGCTCGTAAAGCCTTCTACGCACATAATGCATTCTTGTACTATTTATGAGCCTTGAATAGTGATGTAGCAGTTATGATCCAGTCCATGGGAGGGACTACACTTCCTGATGCTTACGAAGTTGCCATAAGTGCAGAGAATTCTTTGATTCAGGCTGGAAAGATAGCTCCACGACCACCAATGCCCTTTTCTCCAGATCTTACGAATCATCAGCCTATCATTGCTCCTATTCCAATGAGACTCCAAGCAACCATCTCAATCTTCCCCTGCCTCTTCAAATGACCTATTTGAAGTCAAGTCACTACTACAAAATTTTGGAAATGAGCTCGTTGCACTCAAAAGGCAACAATTTCAATACAATCATCCGTATCAGCCACAAAATCAGCAGTATCAAGCTAACCGTTCTCCTTTTCAAGGGAACAATCAGCCTCAAATCAAACTACAAGTCAAGTTGCAAATGTCAGGCCCTTGAACTTTCAGAACCCTCTTGCAGCTAGCTCATCTAGAGCTATAGTACCTGTTCAAAATAATCTAGTTCAAGACTACGAATGGTGTTATCCTTGCTCTCAACCTCACAATCAAAATATTTGTCCCAATGGGGTTCTTAGCTAGGCCCTTATGGTTCAAAGTGTATCTACCCCTTCAGAGTTAACAAACAATTCATCTACGCAAGAAGCAGCAGATCAACCGCAGGCACCTGAAGAATCCACTTTGCTAAACTGGCAAGAAGAAGATTTTTGTGGATTAAATATAGATTCTTCATCAGTGGCAGCAAACACTCATTCCAAAAAGAGAGCAATGGAGCCTCAACCTCTCGAAGCTGATCTAGCATCCACTTCTCAACCTGGGTTTCAAATGGCAGTTGATAAAAATGTGGGAAAGAAATCACTAGAAACACCGGCTAGCCACACCGCAGGGAAAGATGGTTCTCCAGGCATCACGGTACCCAACAAACATTTTCCAAAGGAGGACCCCAATGCCCAAAAAAGTGTCATCAAAGTTGGAGCAATTCCCTTCAGCATAGTAGAACAAATGAAGAAAACCAATCTGAGCATTACCATGTGGGACGCACTCTCGATCCCTTCCCAAAGAAACCTGTTGCGAGAAGCTCTGAATAGTTTTAGTACAACCAGCGGATCACCAAGCCATGGAGTGACAAATGCTACAAATTTGTGTCAACCGGAAGGGAAAATCATTCCTACGGCAAACAAACCACCGCCATTCTACATTTCCCTAATCATTGGCGACCACCTGGTACATAATTGCATGATCGATTCTGGTGCCAGTAGCTCAGTCATGCCGAAACAAATTACAGATGTACTAGGCATACAATATGCGCCAGTTAAGAGGGGTTGTTTAGCTGGATGGCACAACTATTAAGACTGTTGGGGTTATCAAAGGACTTCAACTTACCATTCATGCATGCCCAAGTTTGTCATTCACCCAAGACATATCGGTCCATCGATCTCCTCCTCTCTTTTCCATCTCGCCTATCACGGATTTCACCGCAAGATGGGTGGTTACCTATCAACCGATTGGTCACATATGATTCTCAAGACTCGATACGGAACCAAAGTAACTATAAGGGCAGAACCAATCTGCCATAATCATGTAGAACCCTACACTGCTAGTCCCATAAATGGAAATTACACCATCGGTGATCCAGAAGAGGAAGATGCCGATCATGAACCAACCACCCTTGTTGAAGAAGTTCCTGATACTTTGCTAGATGAAGTAAGTAGAGATCATCAATACGATCCCTACGCTGATGTATTGCGTAAGAAGAAGCTGGTTTGCTGGTCTTGGAAGAAACAAGATTAGGTACTTACTGTATCCATGAAGAAGATACGATCATACCACAACTTGTCAAAACACCAAGTGATTCTAAAGGATCTGTGGCAATTGTTCTTCGATGGCTCAAGAAGTAAGAATGGATCTGGTGTTGGTGTTATGTTAATTTCTCCAGAGGGAGATAAGTACTTCTCATCTTTCCGGTTGCAGTTCAATTGCACTAACAATGTTGCTGAATACGAGGCTCTTGTGCAAGGAATTCAACTAGCCCAAAGGAAGGGAATCAAGGCCCTGACTATTTTTGGAGATAGTGAGTTAGTTGTTCATCAAGTTTCGGCACGTAGTGCATCCAAAAATGATCTTTTAAGATCATATAAGAACCGAGTCTAGGGACCCGATCAAGATTTCGAAGCTTTTGGAATCCATGCAATCCCTAGAGATCAAAATCAAGATGCAGATAGGCTTGCTACAATTGGTTCACAATACAACATACCAATTGATATCATGAAAGAAGGGCAGCAATTTGTTAAAATGGTGGTTCGACCAACAGTCCCTGATAATGTGAGTAGTTGGCAAGTGTTTGATAGTGACAAATAAATTGTCCTCTTCCTACAAGAAGAGGCGGAGTTTGCTACAAAGAATCAAGATAAGTTATAGGAGTCATATGGTGAGAAAATTATTCAATTGAAAAGCAACAAGTTACCAAAAGGTTTAGTCACTTTGGAATCCATTTTCAATTCAGATGACCAAGCCACAAGACAAAGCCCTAACATGGTGGTCAGAGAAGAATATTTTGAGGAAGTCGAAGTATCAAATGAAAAATTTCTTAAGATCGAAAAGTGTGTACTTCAAGAGAAAGAAGCTTTCATCAAACTTTGTCAAGAGTATCATGACATCTTTGCATGGAGCTATAAAGATCTCGCGTGGTTTTGATCCAGGGTCTAGCACAACATACCATCGAACTGGATCCTAATGCTAAGCCGCCATCAAAAATGAGACCAATTAATCCCAAAATTGAGCCACTAATGAGAAAGGAGCTAACCAAGCTCATCGAGGCCTGTATAATTTTTCCCATCAAGCATTCCTCATGGGTAGCCAATTTGGTGCCCGTGAGGAAGAAGAACGGAGAGATCCGGTTATGCGTAGATTTCAGGGATTTGAATCGTGCATCATTAAAAGACCATTATCCTCTTCCATCGATGGAGCAGATCCTTCAAACGGTGGCAGGAGCTCAAAGATTTTCTTTGCTCGATGGATATTCAGGTTACAATCAAATCCTAGTCCAAGAATCCGACCAATTCAAAACGGCTTTCACTACCAAGTGGGGCACGTATGCCTACAATAAAATGCCATTCGATTGTCCAATGCCGGGGCTACTTTCCAAAGAGCCATGGACATGGCATTTAAGGGACTAATCAACGATATTATTTTAGTTTACCTTGATGATATAATTGTATACTCTAAGCATGCAGAAGATCACATCACGCATCTAAGGAAAGTTTTCCAAAGGTGTAGGGAATTTGGGGTTTCACTTAACCCCAAGAAATGTATTTTCAGTGCACGAGGGAAAATTGTTGGGGCATGTGGTTTCAGCAGAAGGATTATCAATCGATCCAGCTAGGATTCATTCAATTATGTCCTTATCTCTCCCAAGTCACAAGAAGGGCCTCCAGAGTTTTCTGGGAACCATAAATTTCATGCGGAGATTCATCCCTCAATTCGCGACATTGGCTAAACCACTGACAGCCATGCTAAAGAAAAACATGCCATTCTCATGGACAAAGGAAGGACGAGAAAGCTTTGAAGCCATCAAAACAGCCATTTCTCAAGCTCCCACGCTTGTGAACCCCAGGTTTGACAAAGATTTTATCCTTTATGCTTTTGCAGGTCAAGAGAGCATTTCAGGGATCCTCACCCAACAAAACAACAACCTGATGGAGCAACCAATCACTTTCTTCAGTCAATCCCTCAAAGACTACGAGTTCAAATACTCATTCATTGAAAAGCAAGTCTTTGCGGTTATTCGAGCTTTGAAGAAATTCAAGCACATGTTGTCCAACAACAAGATTCATCTGATGGTGTCTCATCCAGGTGTCAAGGAGTTTTTGCTGAACAAAGAAATGAATGAAAAGCGTGCTGGATGGATCACAAAGGTAATGGAGTATGACGTGCACATCAAAGTCACTAAACTTGTCAGAGGTAAGGGTTTATGTCAGCAACTTGCAACAGACATGGAATCAAAAAGTAATGAGGACGTGACACTCCTAAATACTGATGAGGATGTTGATCAAGCTGATTGGTTATCCAAAATGAAGAATTTCATCTTCTCGAGCATATATCCTAGAACATGGATAAAAACCAAAGATGAACTTTCCATCTTCAATCTATCCCATATGTTTTGGTAGATAGCATTCTCTTTCGAAAAGATTTGAACGGCGTCCTCCTTCGGTGCATAGGACCAGAATAGGTCAGTAAGATACTAGAAGAGTTTCATAATGGCCTATCTGGAGGACATTATTCCGCACGAACAATAACTACCAAGATCATGCGAGCTGGCTACTATTGGCCAGATTTATTCAAGGATGCCCATCTCTGGGTAAGGAAATGTAAGGAATGTGCCTTTTTCATAGGTAAGCAGAAGCTGGCAGCTCTTCCATTGCATCCAATTCAAGTGGATCAACCCTTTGTTCAATGGGGGTTGGACTTCATCAAATGATTAATCCTCCATCCAAAGGATGGACATAAGTGGGTCCTTACCGCAATGGACTATTTTACTCGATGGACAGAGGTGGTAGCATTAAAAGAGAGCAATGAAAAGGCAGTTCTAGATTTTTTTGAGGGTATAATGACGAGGTTCGTGTTCCATTTACAATATTTCGCATAAATGCGCTGGATTTTCTTGGTATGAAATTGAGTGAATGGGCTGTTAAAAATGGGGTATACCTCAAAACTTCATCCAATTACTATCCGCAAGGAAACGGATTGGCTGAGTCTAGCAACAAAACCTCATAAGGATTATTAAGCACACAATGGAGACTAATAAGAGGACTTGGCATACACATCTTAAGACCGCCTTATGGGCAGATCAGATCACACCTAAAAGGGCCATCGAAATTCTCCTTTCATTCTTGATATGGAAGAGAGGAAAACTCCCACTCTCATTGAGTTACCTTCTTTGGAGTTAGCTCATCAACTTGAAGTTATAGAGAGTGATCCTCTGACAATAAGGTTTGTTGAACTCATGGAGTTAGAGGAAGTACGAGACAAGGCTATGAAAACTTTGGAGCAAAGCATCGTGCCTGTTAAGAAATATTTTGATAAGAAGGCATCCAACAGGTGTTTTCAAGAGGGAGATTTAGTTCTCAAATGGGATGAAGACAGGGCCAAACCAGCAGGCATGCCAAGTTTGACGCTCTCTGGAGTGGGCCATACATCATCACAAGTTGCAAAGAGGCAAATTCATTTCATCTATCTAGGCTCAATGGAGAAGAACTGCCCATTCATGTGAATGGGATACATCTCAAAGCTTGTTTTTGAGAAGCGTTCCACCCCCTGTACAATTAAATTAGGTGTTTTCCTCCAAGTGCTTATGCACATTGTTGTGTGTTGTTGTTTTTTCTTTCCTTGTTGTTGTGTTTTGTGTTGTTCTGCACATTGTTTCATCATTGAAGGTGTCAAGGAGAAGAAAGGTTCAAGGTTTCCATAAGAGTTCAAAATCTGCTTCATTCAAATTTTTGCAGTGTTCCATGGATGTCAAGCATTCAATAGATTCAATATACTTCATGCTTAGCATTCCAGGGAGGTCCAGATATCGGCAATGCTCAAAGAGATTCTAGGATGTGTCAAAGAAAATCATACTACTTTCAGGATTCCAACATAGACTCCATGCCCAATGGATGACTTAAGGCTACTGGAATCATGCTTAGCAGAAATCATCCCCGAGAGGTCACCAAAAATGTTATCCAATTTTGCACACATGGCAAGATTGGACAATGGGGTCCTATCACGTTCAAAATGAAAAAATAGTCCCAGGAACCCACCTTCGGTTATTATCGAGATGCAATAATTAAAAATAATTCTTAAATTACATATGAGAGATCACCTAGTATCAAAAGGCACCTAGCTTGATCTCAACTCAAGAAAGAGTTCGGGGTCGAGTTGATAGAGAACCCGTGTCAAATTGATAGTCATCTCTCGTAGAGACTCTCAAGAGACTCTCAAGAGCTCGATGAGGTCTTGTTAATGCAAAATATAGCTCATTGAAAATTGACGAATGAAGGGAACTCTATAAGGATCTCGGAGAGATCGATGCAAAGCGGAAGTTAAAGTCGAGTCAGTGAGAGTCAAAGTTCAAGCTATCAATAAAAAGTCTCAATGAATTGAAAGGTTTCAAGCACAAAGTGAAGAAGGCAGAGATAAGGAGTTCGACTCATCTTCGTGACTCGCTCATTTTGGAGATCATGTGGTGAGCTTCTTTTAGGACACATTCTCGAGCTGCTAGGGGTGATTCAAACGCAAGCCAAGGCATCAAGAGTGCCATAAAATGAATGGAGATCATTGCGAAAAGAGAGATACGTGATGGAGCCCTATCAATGAGACTCATCAAGCATGATGGATAATTCAAGGCAACTCGCTTTCGTGTGGATGCATTAAAGATGGTTTCTAGGATACAATTCCGGGGCTCATTTTAATGCAAAACTTGGCCTACTTGAAATAATTTTACAATGGTAAGGTCAGCAGAGGCAGTAAGAGCAGAATGTCCTCAAATCCGGTGGTATTAGTGAATACAAGATATATATTTTCGCCGACGACGTGTTCGACCTTTCCTCGGCCGAGCATTTGGTGAACAGCATTTGACATGTTGCAATGCAAAGATAGCAGGGTTCTTTTGAGCACTTCCAACAGCAGTTGTCATCCAACGATGTTTTTATTTCTGCTCAAAGATCGAATGCATCCTCAAATTCGGGATTTTCCTTCAAGATATTTTTATGAAAATCGATTAAGTGACAGTGAGAGTGTTACCAGGAGACCTGATGAAATTTATTACAAAGATTCTCTATCGAGACCTTACTTGTTTTACGATGTAACTCATGGAAGTAAATCTCATAGAGGTGGAACTGTTTCATATCAGAATATTCATGAGGCACAATTTGCTTTGCAATTATATGAGCATCTTCAACGAGTCACTAGGTTGGCAAGCATAAAGGTTTCTGTTGAAATTATCACACCTTACAAGCTACAACTGAAATGTTTGCACTGAGAGTTTAATGTTATCCTCAAATCTGATGAAGGAAAACTCGGCAGGAGAAAAAAATCAGAGCACGATCATGGCGAGATCGAGTAGGTAATCCCACGCATGGGAAATATTTTACTATCTTGCCAAGGTTGTGTGGCGAAGCTGAGGCCGAGGCCCGTGGGTTAATTTGGCCGAGCCATTATGCGGGATTCGGAGCTACAATGCCAAGTGGGTTTTCATGGATGGCAAGCCAAGGAAGAAATTCCACACGGGGAGATTCAGAGCAAGCACCACCAAGTGGAAATTTTGGGATGGAAAACCATGATCAAGACTTCCATGAATGGGAGAAATCGGATCAAACTGCCAAGAGGAAATATTACGATGGCTATCCATCATGAGACTTCCGCACGGGCCATGTAAACAAAATTTCACGCAGCTTGGGGTGGTCCGAGTCTTTGTGCGAGTCAACGGGAGGATTAATAGGACAGTTGTGAATTGGAGTGGGTCATGGGTTAAAAACACAACGTGATACCAATTTCAGCGAGCTACAGCATACCCAACCAAGGCGATATGTTAATGGCTCAGTCATGGCTCATATGCGAAGAGTTTGACGGAAAGCAATGCTAAAAACTCCATGACCTTCTCCTCAAGTCTCTATAATTTCCCAACTTGATGTGGTCGCAAGACAAGCTCCCACGCACACAAGCAGAGGCATGTTGTAGTCAAAGACAAAGAGAATCCTTTTTTGAATGCTTCCAAAGCTTCCAGCGTGTTGTCCAACTATGGCTTATCCTTATTGAACTCGAACTCTGATCTATGGCACTCGATGCGAATGAAGTCCAGAGAAACAAATATTCACCGCCGTACGATGGATTGAGTCACGCTTGTTCAAGGCTTCATAAAATTTCCCAATCAGAGATGAAGGTTTATTACGGGCGTAATGAAACGATTCATATTGCTCAAAGATTTTTCTCCAAAATGAATTGAATGTGAAGGTCAACTCAAATACCCGGTCACCGCTTTGTATGCTACATCCTTGTTACTTGTAAATGGTCTCTTTGAGAAACTCGAGGGCAATAGGCAATATTTATACCCTTCCATTATGTACGTCCAATCGACATAAAAAAAGTATTCTTTTACCAGTTCAGAAACTTTGTTTTTTACAATGGACGATTATACTCGTAGTTTCAAGCTAATTTTATCTAGCTTTATTTCTATTAGCTTTGATCCACGACTAAGGAAGAATTCATATGGTCATACTCATACATTTTTCCAAGGTCCTCTTGGTTGCCCCAAATTGTTCAATGTATTTTTTTCAAGGGCTTCTTTTATGTGTTGATTGTAACATAAAGGATCTTTTTAGTTTCTAAAATGAGTATATGGTGTAGCTCATGCCTACCTATGCCATACTAAGATCCCAATAGTGGCATAATTGTTTATTGGAGCCGAGATTGCAGAGTGCACCGCCAAAATACCGAAGGGCTCTTTGTCCAAAAATCAGTCTTAAGGGTGTCTATCGACATGTTATGGGCATGAACCCGGGTCATCATCATGGCAACATTAGGTCTTTATTGATAATGGCATTTTCTCATCGCTTGAAGGTACAAATTGTGCTTATTATGGCAAAGCCAAAACATTCTTACTACAAGTGTTATATGATGAGGAAGAATCCTTGAGCATTGTGGTAAAACCATTCTTTTTAGAAATATTGGGTTTAAGCTCATTCGTATTCAAGTGAGTTTGAGCCCATGAAAGGTAAGATCGCTTTGCTGATGAAGAGCTCTGACTTCGCAGGAGCTCGTGGTGATGTTTCATGAAGTTTGAACGTGGAATGCATAAATGGCCTCGAGTTAACAGAGGAAAATGATAAGAATCGAGTTTGATAGCTCGCCATTCGAAGGACTCAATGCAAAAGAGCCCGATTACCAAGGCAAGGAAAGAGTTAGTGCGGGGTCAAAAATCGAGTGCAACACCGAGTTAGAGGATTCGAAGCTCATCGAGTTTGGCTATGTGCAGACTCTATCCACATGGACCCCCCTCCTCTTCAAGTCAAACGGGTCAACGGGGGGGTCCCAACATTATGTTAATTAAATTAATATTTTTATTTAAATATTTTAATAATAATATTTATTATTATTATTTAAATATTCTTTTAATTAATTGAGAAGACTAGGTCATCAGGCAATTAATGACCCATGATGGAACCTTCTCAAGTGGTTCAACTAACTGTAATAAATACATCATGGGCCTTCATTTTAGGAATGTAATTATGACCATTTCCTCTTCTTTCTCACATATTCTTCTATAAATGTAAGTTGGAAGCTCATTTCAAAGGGTTCCAACAGTTCTGCATAAGTTGACAGCTTAGATATCTCAGGCAAGTGTATACTTTTCAAGAATCCTCTCTCTTCTGCAAGTTGTTCTTGTGTGTTGAGAGAACTTTCAAGCCTCCTCTTCAAGACTGTAATGGCAACTATTGCCTCTTTTGAATGTATGATGCATTGTGCATGTTATCAAGCAATAAAAGTGTGTGTTTTGTGACTAATCTCGGTCCTTTCATCCTTTTGTGCTTCTTTGTGCCTTTCTCATACTTGCAGGTACACTGTGCAAGTTTAAGTTCTATTACAGGTTCTTGGAGTTCTGTGCTTATCGAGTGGTGAAGTATTGCATGCAGTTGAGTTGTGGTGTCTGTTCACCCTTCTTGAGTTCATCCTTCTTCACTGGGAAACTGGTATATTTCTCCTCGATAAAGTTTAACAAAGGGAACGTGTGTCTCTTAGTTTGTGGTATCTTGTACCCTCTCTAGTCAGCAGAGGTGAAGTTGACCTGCAGCACACACCCTCTTCAAATTAACCCTTCCTGAGTCTGAAGACACCCTTTATTTGGTGCATCACCATCCCTAGTATAGTTTCATTTCTGTAAATCTCTTTCCCTAAAACCCCATGAAAATGTTAGCGTAGGATTAGATAATCATTTTTGTTACACTAGGAGTAGTACAACACTTAGTTTAACAAGAGGAAGCCGGCCTTCTTCGGAGGTTCAATTCATGGAATGTCAATTTATCATTCGTTCAACAGAGCAGATTTAAAACATTCCTTGGATCACTAAAATTGATCCAAGGAAGAGTCAAATTAATAGATAAGTTTACAACTCTTAACCAGATTGCAACTCTCCTACAAGAAATGAAAAATGGATTCAAAGAAGCCATCCCAATTCAGTCAAAGGATCTTAAGAGCAGAAGATGATTTATCCATATCAAGCATGATCTCCAAAATTCAAAAGAACATATCTTTATAAGGAAAAATCACATGTCAACACTTGAAATGTAAAGGAGGAAAATGACAACTGTCAAGGGTGTTACATCTTGGCTACTTTGTAATGGATGGTATCAATCTAAAAATCAATAAAACATGTTTGTGATTGATTTTAGATCCTTTCTTGTCTCTTTTTATTTCATCTAGTCTCTCGTTACATATCTAGCTATCTATGCTTGTTTATTGTATGCATTTTTTTTTGTTTGTGTCTATTAGCAAAATAAATGTTCATCATTCCTTGTGTGCATCACCTCGTAGTTTATTCATTTCTTATTTCATATACTCCTTTTACCCTTATCTCCTTTGCAAGTTTTAGACTAAGTATAGACATAAATCCTCCGCAAGCTCCCACGCATGCAACCGAATAGAGGAATAAGGAACCAACCTTTTAACTGAGAGCTTTTCCATTTTGCAAGGTCCCATGCCTTGGGAAAGTTCAATGTTATTCAATCATGCCAAATGACTATGCCTTAGAAAAGTAGATTTTTAGAACTCATTTGGGGGTGTTGTGATTTCACACTAACAAGCTCTTCTTCTAGGAACTTCACTTTGTCATTTCACTCAAAGAATCGCTTTTACTTCCACCAAAACTTTGTTCAGTGCATTACAGATTTTTTCGTCTAATAGTCGTTGAGCGTTTACCAAGGGGTTGTCACCTTTTGACTCTGGTACCTTCATTATTGCCCCTTGGCTTACTTTGAATTTTGGTTTGTCGATGTAGGACTCAAATGCCCAAGAAATAATTTTCCTTGTCCAAGGGTATGCACCTTCCTCATCAAATGATGTCATAGCCACATTACTCCATTGGCATGGTGCTTTGAAAACACGCACGCAACACCTTGTTTGGATCAACAATATAGCCCATCCTCTGAACTTGTGAAGTCTCTGCACTTCTTCTCCCTATGCATATGGCCTTAAAAATCTCACAACCAAATTGAGATCCCTTCCCACACCGCCATACTATGTTTCTATGCTTTCCTCCTTTGTTTCCTTCATCACTAGGTCCACGATGTACTCCATCTCCTGCTCTACTAGGTCTTCAATGATATTGGCTACTTCCTTCTCCACGGCCTCATTTATTTGTTCCTTAGTGAGGCTTGGGGTCCTTTGTTCTTTTGTAACTTCCTCACTTATCCCCCTATCCTGAGTATCTTCTTCTTTCTTGTTATCCTCCCTCTAGCAAAGATGTATTCATTTTCTTCTTCTTGTCCTTCCTCCTCCAAGTCATGAATCTCATAGATAGGATGGTCCTCGCCTCCTGGTTCATCATCATCTCTTTCACCTCTATAGGCTTCCAAACTCTTTGTGTCCTCCAAGTCATTTTTATCCTACACCTTTTTCTTCTTTCTAGCAAGATATTTTACATCCTTCTCGTCCTCCTCTGGTGACTTCTCCTAGGTGAAGGGTTCTTCGTGCTCTGACACTTCTTCCTCTGGAGTCTTTGCCTTCATCGAGGACTTCTTTCTCCACATGTAAGTATTAGGATTAATGTTTATCTTTGGCGCGCTTACCACTTGTGTACCCCGAACACTTATGCTTGTTCCCTCTTCTTTGGTGTGGGATTCTTTCTACTTGTGGGGTCCTCGGGAAGGATACATCATCTTCCAAGTATGTATCCTTCTCGAATTTTGGCCTGATGCGAAGATATATTCTTATTACATCCCTTCCAGTGATTGGAAAATTCATTGGTTTCATCATCTATATCTCGTGGGAGACATATATCTCCATGTATGTGCGCTTCTTGGGGTAAAATATCTATCTTTGCAAATCTATGTGGTCTTGATCTACTTCACTAAGGTCGAACCTTAGTCTTTTGGCCTCTTTAAACTTGTTCACCCTTGCTTGGAAATATTGTGCGGTGAAGGAGAAGGGAAGCTTGCACTAGGGGCCCATGTTTTCATCTATCAACCTAAATCTACCAATGCAGAAGTGTTGATATACGGTGAATTCTACTTCTCCTTTTATGAGCATGGGTAGCTGCTTTGGAATCCTCCATTCCGCCCCAAACACATCCCTCATGCGCTTGTACCATTTCTCTAAACACGCCTTGTGAGTGGTTGTCATTGTTTCACAAGTATATTTTGTGAACCACTTCGCGGGTGAGGGATCCTCTTCTGGGTACTCCCAAACAAACCGTCTCTAAAGACACTTGCTAATGATTTCATCTGCATGATGAAAGCAAACAAGTTGTAGATGGTCCTCTCAAATATTTTATGGCACATGTTCATCCATGCCTTATTTACTTGATTCCATCACTCCTGATCATTGAGCTTGGTTACCAAGCACATGGCCATCCTCATCACGGGGTCTTGGATCTCAACGATGTCAAAGTATTGTGATCCTTTCTTATAGTCAAATGTAGTAACTATTTCCTTGATGACCTCCTTGTTACTTAGGTCATCATCAATGTTGTCCCCTTCACAGATAAGGCCCTTGAACTTGGAAATTAGTTGGGGATTATGCGCATCTTACGCCCCATGAAATAAAAATGGTCTTTGTGAACATGCGCCATTAGCCATTGGTAGAGGTGCTCAGGTTTTTTGAAGTATGGTAGTTCATAAAGTTGCAGCAACCTTGCCTTCTCTAACTTAACCTTTACCTCATTGCTATAAATGGGCATGCCTTCTGGTGTTCTCTTGTTGGTTGGGCAAACTAACTCCAAAGCCATTTCTTTCTCTGTTGTGTTGGTGTGGTGATTATAGTCACACACAATCATCTTTCTTAGGTGTGATTCCCATTCTTTTCCCAACAACACCCCGTCTGGGTACTGCATTTCCACATACCATTCTTCATTTGTGCTTGTAATGGCAGCCATTTTCTTCCCCTTACCCTTTCCCTTCTGCTTCTTTGGTGAGATGGTTGCTTTCTTTGGTGTCATTCTTCTGGTTAGGTTATCACTTCAAGTGTCTTTTCCTTGCTCTTCTCTACCACTCTATCCAGCCCCAAGCTTGATCTTTGCAGAAAAATCCTTCTAATTTTGTGCCCTAGTCACCAAACCCTAACTAGAAAAACCCTTCCACAAGACAAAGCTTGCTTACTTAACTTCTCCATGCTCATGTACTCCTTTCTTACTTGGTTTGTGATTTTACCCTAGCTATGCACTTCAAATCTCTCAAATAATTCCTTCGACGCAAAGATCTTTCTTTGGATTCCCTAGTTCGTGAGAGATTTATTTTCTTTGTAAACGCAATGTAAATAATGAAGTGCTCGACCTTTTATTTATAGTTTTTCTCTTTTCCCAACATTAAATGCTCTCTCACCTACCACCGTACTTTCAACCTTAAATGTAAATTTTTCCACTAAGCCAGTCTTGAGTGCTTTGTCCCACGTGCCATATCTTGTGCACAATCCCTTTACAACCTTTTGGGGCGTAAAAATCCAACCTGACTGAAGCCTCTTCCGTGCGCATTCCTAGCACCGAAGGCACTTCTTCAGTCCTTTTCCCTATTTTTGTCCTCGCCTACCTCGTGTTGTTCTTGTGCTCTTCATTTTTTCAGATATGTGGTTTCTTCAAGGCTTTCTTAACACCAGCCATTTAATTCCATCTCTTCTTTATGAGCATATTACCCTTATGGGCCTTTATTTCTTTAACCAGGCCATTCACCGCAACTTCTTCTACCGATTCAACTCGTATTACAAGCCTATACTCTACATCACTCCACCCCACACTAAAACAGATGTGTGGTCCTCTACACATGCACAACCTTCAAAAAGTAATGTGGTTATCAGCGTCCAAGGCACAAAACAACCAATAGAACAAATGACAAGAAAGGGAAACACAGAAAAGGAAATTACATAAAGGGAAACCTAAACTAACTAGTGACACGACTTTACAAACATGAAGAAGACTTATTTATAGTAGGGCTTCAGCCTACTCCCATTAAAGTGACCTGGTAATCTTGTCCCATCCATTGCTTGTAATTGGCGAATGCCTGAATCAAGAATGTATGATATGAGGTAAGGTCCCAACCAATGGACTTTCAACTTCCCAGGATGGCGCAGATACTTGGAATCATACAATAAAACCAACTGCCCAACCTCAAACTTCTTGTTCTTGATATGAAGATCATGCCATGCTTTTTGTCTTGCTTTTTCTGTCTTTTGACTCCACCTAGCAAGTGATCGCCTTTTGTCCAACTACATTAATTTATCAATTCTTTCTTCCAGTACTTTCTCATTGGATAAACCTCCTACGTGTGCTATACGCAGCGAAGGTAACATGAATTCAACTGGTAAAATAGCCTCGGTGCCAAAAACCAATTAAAACGGTGTGGCCTTGCTCAACATTTTATAGGTTGTTATTTATGCCCATAGGCCCATTGATACCTTATCATCCCAATCATGTCTTCGATGTCACAAAACTTAGTTAACGTAAGACTTGGTATTTTGTTAAATGCCTCAGCAGTCCCATTTTCTTAAGGGTGATATGGATTAGTCTTATGATGGGCCACCATAAATTTTGGCACCGGATCCTAATTGTTTCATTGAGGAAGTGTGTACCCCTATCACTTGTTAAACTTAAAGGGCAACCATATCTACTGATTATATTTTCCCATAAGAATCTAGTAGTTATCACCACAGTGTAATCCTTTGTAGGTGTTACCTCTACCCATCATGTTAAATAATCAGTGCAAGTGATGATATACCGTGAACCAGTCCTTTGCGCCACTAGTGAGATTGGTCCTACAAATTTGATAGCCCATTTCTCAAATGGTTCCACGCTGGCTATTGGTCGTAAGGGCATTTCATCCCTCTTTCTAGGTTTTCCAAGGTCTTTGGCAATGGTCACAGGCCTTGTAAAACTCAATACAATCTTGGTAAATGGATTCCCACCAAATCCCTACGAGAAGAATCTTCCGCATGGTTGCATTTCCCACATAGTGTCCTCCTACGATCCCACCATGCGCTTCTTCCATAATTACAATGCACTCATGTTCTAGCATGCATCGGCATAGAACCTCATCATGGCCTAATTTGTATAGATCTCCACTAATAAGCATGTAGGGTGCATCACATATAACCAACTATTTTCTCTCCACAACCCTCATCCCTTCATGCATCAATTTTGTCTTTAAGAACACTGCGATATCTTCCAAGTCGTAGGGGCGCACCGTAAATCTAAATAGTTGTGCATCTGGCATGGTCTCCTCAATGCTTTGCATGTCCTCTCCCAAATCAATCCTTGACAAGTGGTTAGGCCCTAAATTATTCTTTCCTAGCTTTACCACCACCGTAAATTCAAATTCCTGAAATAGGAGGACCCAACGACATATGCGCCCTTGCAGAATGGGTTTTTTGACTAAGTATTTTAATGCCATGTGATTTGTGTATAATATGAAGGGTGTTGTCAGCATATATTTCCTAAATTTATGTAACACAGATCATTGACAATGCTTCGCGCTCAGTAGTTGTGTAATTTTTCTCTATTGGTGTCAATTTCCTACTTGCAAAGCTCAAGGGATGATCGACAATTCCTTCATCAGGTTGTGCTAGTACTGCCCCCAATTTTTGTTCCTGAGGCATCCATGTGCACATGGAAAGGCTTATCCCAAGAAGGAAAATGTAATATGGGCACTGTTATGAGCCTTTCCTTTAAAGTGTATAATGCCTTCTGTTGTGCCTCTCCCCAATGAAAGGCACTTTTATCTTTTAACAATTCTTCTAAGGGAATGGCTATTTTGGCATACCCCTTAATGAACTTCCTATAATATCCCATGTGTCCAAGGAATCACATCTGCATGCTTTGGCTAGTAGGCTCCCCTAAATCCATAATGACTGAAACTTTGGTGGGATCTACTAGTAATCCTTTGTTACATATGATATGCCCTAATAAGGTTTCAAATGGGGTAAAAAGACACACTTCTTGATGTTGAGAGATATCCTAAACTATCGACACCTTTCAAACATTAGTCTCAAGTTATCACAATGGTCCTTGATGAGACCATATATAGTCCAATCATCCAAATATACCTAAAGAAATTTGTGGATGAAGTCCTGGAATGCTTGCACTATAATGCACGAGAACACAAAGGTACATTCTTCAACCCAAAAGGCATGACCATGTAGGGAAAAACTTCCCCATTCAGTGGAAAAATTTGTCTTTCTCTAGTCTTCCTTTGCAATATGTACCTAGTGGTACCTTGAGAACCCATCCGTGAAGGAGTAGGCTTCACGCCCGACCACTCCCTCTAAGATTTCTTCAGTAAACGGGGTAGGGAAGGGATCAATGACACATACTGCATTCAAGTCCCTATAGTCAACATAGATCTTGATCTTCCCATCCTTCTTGATGTTGATGACCATTGGGCTTATCCATTCTAACTCTTCAACCACCTCAATGATACCTAACGCTATCATTTTGTCTATCTCTTCCTTAACCCATACGCGCTAAATTTGGATTCATCCGATAAGGTCTCTTTTGAATCAGGCAGCACCTTATTTTAACTTGATCTTCATTTCTCCCAAGGAATGGTGGATGCCTTTGAGTTCATGGTACTCATGAGGGAACAAATCTTGGAATTCATGCACAATAGATCAATGATCTTCAAAACTTCCTTTTCCAACCAATAGTCACCGATGATAGCCTCCTTAGGTTCAGGCCTCCATCCCAATGTTAACCTTCTTTGTCTTCAAAGGGCTCATGGTAGGTGCATACTTTCTCATCAGCACTATCAATGAAATCATGTGTGCCCTCTGAATGATCAACATCCAACATCTCCATCTCTTCCCCGTCTATGACATAGACCAATTTCCCTTTTTATTTTTCCATACACGCGTGCTCAAAATTTACTTCCTCTTATTCTTCCTCATAGAGGTGCATCTCCACATTAGGATTTTCTAGTAATTCCATTAGCATGTCCTTAGCCATGGCATTGTCTCCCCACTTTGTAAAGGCGCTTGATTGTTTGCAATGCCTTATCCACTGATGGTTTGGTGCTTCTATACTCAAATTCTTGAATGAGGTCAACCACCAACTCTTGCCAATTACCTGTTTGATGACACATCTCTAAATGAATGTACCATGCACTGCTGCACACCCTTGTAAGGTGGAATACAACTTGTGTACCCATAACGAAGGTGGTAATGCTTCCATGCTTCCCATCCAGGCTTCCTCACATGCTTGGATATGAAACGAAGTGGTTTCTTTCCCATGGTAGTCTTGTATAGCCATGGGTGCATTGCTTCTTGAAAACCTTACAGAGAGTGTGATTCTTACCTCCTCGCTACTCTAGAAGGTTCTCCCGATGTGTAGTCCACCAACGTGCTATAGTTACGAGTAGGTTATAACTAGAGCATTCTTCTTTTTTTCCTCATTTCTCCAAGTTCCATTTCCTATAGAAAATCACGCATTGCTTCCCCCTTAGGAAACTTCTTTCCTCCTAGGTTCTTTTAATTTTCACCCAATTAACTTGTCATTAACTCATAGGTCCCATGTGCCCAATTGTCACATGCCACGCTAGTGGTATCACTCATGGACTAAGTGTCTTCAAACTGGATGACCCCCTCCATGGGGTGAATTACCTCAGGATCTCTGATGGAGCGCATAGATTCTATCAAGGACTTCTTCTCCCAATGGCTCTATGTAGGGCACCGACTTCCATCCATCAAAGGGATGACCACCCATTCTTCCTTGTTTTCAAAACTGATATATCCTTTGTTAAACCTTATGTCAACATTATTCTTGTAACACCATGGGCACCCAGCAAACGTTGGAAATTTATTTTCTTCGGCAGCGCCAAGAAGACTTTGAAGTCTCCAATGAACTTGGCCCCTTGAATGGTGATAACTACATCCTTCAAGACTCCAATGGGCATTGCCTTAGTCTTGTTCACCATATACAACACATTTGAAGATGGTTGTAATGCAGGCCTTCCCATCTGATGCCAGACATCTAAGGTAAGAACATTCACCTTTGCTCCCGTGTTGATGAGGATATTTCTCAGAAGCCATCCATCAACAACCGCATTCAGAGTAATCTCTTTTTCATAGTCAAGGTTGTGTGGAGAAAGGTTTACATGTAAAACTTGTCTCTCACACTCCACTCCAGTGCATGGTACCTTCTCCCTCA
Source organism: Taxus wallichiana var. yunnanensis (assembly GCA_018340775.1). Classification (NCBI taxonomy): domain Eukaryota; kingdom Viridiplantae; phylum Streptophyta; class Pinopsida; order Cupressales; family Taxaceae; genus Taxus; species Taxus wallichiana. The sequence continues at coordinate 902,384,112 of CM031235.1, read as the reverse complement.
GCCATTTTCCCAGCAAAGGAATAATATTCTCTTGCCTCAACATTTTACATACTTCTTTGACCTCATCCAGGTCATTCCTTGGAACCTCGTTATCCTTCGCTACCCTACCTACCTTGATTGCTCCTTGAGACACTGTATCTCCCCTTATAAACTCTGAATCACATGTCCATAGTCTCCTGGTATACTTCTTTCTGATGGGAAGGTTCCGGTACTTTCCATGTAGTACCTCCTCTTTAGAAACTAGTGTCCTTGGTCTTGGCATCTCCCTGGCACGCATGGCCTCTGCATGCATTATCACTAGCATAGGTTTTAGTTCTAACTCATGCACCACTCTTGGCATCCATTGTGAATTAGAATTTTTGACACTCACCATAGAATGCCCTTATCTTTTCGGTGCTGCTAGTTCATATGCTCATAGAGTTCTAGACACTCTTCATATTTTTTATTCTTCCTAGGCACCACGAGCATCATAATAGATCGGACACTCACGTTTATAATGCTCTGTAGATCCACAATTATAACATGTTCCCCATGGGAACTCACTTCTCCCTTCGCTTATGGTTACCACACCATGAACTCCTTTGTGAAAACATCTTCCACGTGCCCCTCCATCTCATGCACCCTTCATAACGTCGGTCATCATCTTTAGAATCCGCAAAGGGCTAGCCTAGTGCACACCCAGATCAATAGCATCATGGATCTGATCAATCAATCTGTAATCCTTGGTGCCATGGGTTGTAGAGGTGCATATCTTGTAGTAGTAAGAAACATTCTTACAGATTATGTGTTGGAGTAGAGGGCATCTACTTGCATGTGATCCCCATGGCAGATCTCATAGTCTACCGCCATAGCGTGCACTGACTTCTGAGAGAAACTATCCTTTGCATGACCCTCCACTTCACATTCTATACACCAAAGCCCACTATGGACCTCATGCACTGCTGAGTTTGTAGATAGCTTCTCCAATTTCTTGTCCATTGCGGTGATTTGGGCCTCCAAAAATGGACTAACACCAGTATCCACACTCCCAACAAATTCAGCATGTAAGGTAGCCTCTAAAGCCTCCCATGCGTCAGTGAACATTTTATGTGACAATTCCCTCCTAAATGGAGTGATCAACCCTCCAACAAACCATTGAGCATGTTGTGAGGGGTGGATGTCATATGACAGTTTGGACAGGAGAGTTTTAAACTATGCATCATACTCCCGCACACTCTCTTCCATTCCCTGTTGGATCTCCTTCAAGGCACTAATGCTCTTTTGCTCAACTCTGGAATATGAAACTCTGTGAGGAAAGCATTTTTCAACGTTGTATAATCCACCACCATTTGATGGGGGTCGTACTTCATATACCAACTATACGTGTGCCCTTGTAATGTATTTTCAAATTGGCTTGCCTTCTTCTCCATGCTAGTGATCCCTTTTGCACGCCATAGTAACTCACACTTGTGCACATGCTCTGCAACATCTTCAATACCCCTATAGTCCAATAAGTGTAAAGACATTTAAAAAAACACTTGGGGTGGTTGGGGTCCTTGTCCTCCCGAGCCAGAGCCTTGGTTTCCTCTGGTGTTTCCTCCATTATTCCCTCCACTAGATCCACTAGGTCCACTAGGTCCTATTCCTCCTGACCCACCAAATCCACCGGATCCACCAAGTCCTGCAGTGGTCACACAAAGGGTTCCCAACATTCCACTGAACTACATGCTAATGGTCTATGATAATGTCCCACTACCAATAGTGTACCCCATGCCACTCCTAGATGTGAGACCAAAGGCTTGTGTATCCGCACTTTTCCCAAAAATTCCTCCAAACACTGGAATGGTATGTGCAGCCATAGAAGTCCCAAATGAGAAATTATATCTCCTAGGCATAGATCGATCACTTCCATCGATACCAATTGGGTTAACAATACTCTTCCTTGATCTAAAAACCAAGTGCCAAGGATCGATCATCGGTGGTTTCATGTTTTTCAATGGCTCTTCTTTCTCCACACAACAAACTCTCATCACAAGTTGAAGGGTCTTCTCTTACACACTTTCCAAGATGGGGTAGCATAGACTTCTCAGGCTCCACATCCTCCGTGTGAACTTCAACACCCTCTCACAACGTCTGCCTCCATAGATCCATCACATTTCCTACCTCGTGTTGTCTAGTCATCTCCCTTTCACAAGCTTCATTATACTTGAGTCGTCTCTCCTCCCTTTCCTTTTCAACCGCAACATCCTTCATCTTCCTCCACCCTAGCTTCCTTTCATAGCACTCAGAGAGCTTAGACGGCCATGGGGAATGATTTTAAACCTAAAGTAATGACCAAGATCTTCATAGCCAGAGGAATAGCATGCAAAAATGATCCTCTAGCTCCCTCAGAAACTCAAACTCAATGATATCTAGGCAAGAATACGTCGAAACGGCATATTCCAAAGTATAACTAGTTTGCACCCTCTTCCACCAATAATCAATAGCATGTGTCCACATCAGATCTACATCCTATAGCCTCTGATAGTCATCTTGGGTCCACACGCGCGATCTATAGAACAAGCTTGATCTAGATGTGTATGTTGAGATCCATTCATATAGCTCTACTGGGAAGCAAAAAAATAATGTCTCATATAGCAACTCATTGTATAGGTTCTCTTCTACCCATCCACACATACTAAACTCAGGCCCAGTGCTAAATCTTTGAGAAAACTTGTCCTCCATGCTCTTAAACCATATTTTAACACTTTCTAAAGTTAGGTGTTATGTCATTACACATCACAAAGACAAAAATGTATGCCATTTCTCACAATAACTTCAAAAAGAGGTCTCGAAAATGGAACCAAGATGTAGTCATTTTTAATCCCTTCTCAAAGAACAAGGAAATCCCATGTGCATCGACCTATCACCCGGCGGGCACTTTGGGTGCTCACCCAAGGCACACGTGGATGTTGAGTCCCTCCTTTATGTGAGTTGTGTGAGAATGCATTATTTACAATAGAAACTTAAGTGAACATATTGGAAGGGAACCATACATTCATCTTAGAGCTTAGAACGGCTTCTAGACCAATGTGTTCATTCATATAAGGAAAGCATTATAGAACATAGATCTGAATCATAACAAAAATAAATGCAGGGTTTACACCCACTCATATGAAATATACATATAACCATGTAGTAGAACTGAACCACACATATATTCATATTAAGCATGTTGATAACCATATTACAATAACTCAGGCAATCACATATTCATATGATAATGCAGATCAATATCATGCATCAGAATTGGACTTAGGCCCTTCATAGTACAAATAAAAATGTTCAAACCCATCCCCTTAGTACAACGTATTCCTACAAATCCTCTAAACCCAACCTATGGAGCTCTCATAGTATTCTTGCATGGCTTCACCTCTTTCTCCTTCTATATCTTTTCCTCTGGCGGTGCTTGTATTTATAGCCTTTCTCAACATCTTCAAGCCTTCACGGGAGTTTTAGATCCGTTGCCAAGTGTCCAAGGTGGTCCTCCATGGGAGCATGCTTCTTCAGGCTCGAGCTCTCCACTCTTTGCAATGATGGCCTTCTAGAATCTTCCATCGCAAGGTATATTCCTTCCATGGGCACCAAGCTGCCAGATGGCACCTTATCCATTCTACATGCGCAGTCAGGTGACGTTTTCTTGTGTTCTATCTAATACGCCAAATATGGCTAAGTCCCAAAACCTTTACTCTACCTTGCGCACTTTCTCCTTGCATGCTCATCTTCAAATAGGCCTTGCGCACCCACGCACCTTCTTGTACTTGGCCAATATTTTAGGGGCCCAACAACACCTTTGCACTATTCCACACTTGTCCAACTTAGTCAATCATGTTATTCCTAGCTATATTCCATTCATTATTTCTTGAACACACAACTCATTTATTCACATAATGTCATATAATTCCATAGAGTCAAGATAATCCCTCATATAGTACAATCCCAATTTTTAAAGCATTCACACATGCATCTTGGACCAAAGCACCTTAATGGGCCATAGTTTCCATACATTGTGGTCCATCTCATCTTCTTTGGTCCCACCTTCTCTAACAGAACTTTTTTCTAATTTAAATTCCATTGTGTCATTCTGATTGGCCTTATTCGAGGTTTCTAAATCTAGATTGTATATATAAGCTAGTTATTTCATCCATTATCAAGGAAGAGATCATACATACTTGACACCAAAATATCTACATGAGTATAAACTAAGAGAAAGCAAAAGTAAGTCCATTCTAAGACTCCCTTGAGCTCCATATATTATACATACTCTTTCTAGGGTATTCATCAACTCAGATATGCAAATGTAAGGAACATATCATCACTCTAAGTCAAGCTAGGGAAAAGGTGCAAATACAATCATATTGTTACAAGATCATGACTATCCATTTAGCTATATACATTCTAGATATCACATTCTAGGTGAGAATGATGTGTTGTTTGATCTCTCTTTGGAGTAGTGGTAATGTCGGCAGTGCATAGGAATTCTCACAACCCACCTAATTTTTAAAATACGGGACTTCTTGGCTATCTAGGTTTTGAAGATCATACCAGTTATAGAGTGAGAATTACAAGGTATTGAAGGCGCAAATTCTAGAAAAATCGAAACAAGTAGTAATCGATACAACAAGTTGCAAAGAGCATAAACCGTAAAGGGACAAGGGCATATAGGAATGGCCATAGCATTCGTACACTTTAGCCTATGTCATCCTCTTTGGTTTGTGCAACATTTCAAGACATAGTTACAATAATGAGGTTATGTCATGTCATTTATATCATGTTTTAGTCTTGAACAGCCCAAATCATCACACGGTGAAAGAGAATGACTAATTCATCTTCTCTCTCTCATTGTAAGTGTTTTATTTATCATTGCTTAGTGGTTATTCCTTATATTTCTACAATTACCTTTGAAACTAGTTGATTATGATAATATAACATTGGTTGACTACCCCTAGAGAGATATTAACCAATTTAGATTAAATCATTTAGTGAACACCGAGTATTATATATTACGCATGAGAACCCTCTTCTTCTATAGTTTCTAGAAAATGCTCAATATGGTTAAATCTCCTCTTGAAACATTTATTTTTGAGCATTAAAAAAATCTCCATGAATACCTCATTACCAACCCTCACCATTTGTATCTCTTCTTATATGCCACTTTTGAGGAATCACAATGGCTCCATGATTCTATTGTTCACATTTCTGCTCTTCTCACCTCCACAGTACATACATCTTCCATTATTGTTTCTTCACCCCACACCTCCATGGGGAAATATAGTCTCAATGTTTCAATTCCTATGTATGCCACTCATTTTTCCTCTCCTCCCATATCTCATATCCACCTAGTTCTTCTCTAGGAACCCATGCCTTAGAATCCTTTTTGCGTGATCTACAAGCCCAAGTTCTTTAATTACATCAAGGTACCACCATCAATTCTTATTTTAAAGATTCTTCACTTTTGGTACAAAGTCCTCTTACACGTGAGGTTGTTTGTTATCCTCTTCCCTTTAGTTTTATTTCACCTAAGCTTCCTCTTTTCACTTTGGTAAAAATATCAACAAGAGAATTTTAGATCATTTCATGTTGCTTTCTTATATTATGCTTTCAATGATACATTGTTGAAAAAATTATTTCCTATAAGTTTACAAGATTATGCATTGCAATGGTTTGATGATTTTCCTATTCATTATGTATGATCTTTTACTCCATTAGAAAATCAGTTTTTACAAGAAAAAAATCTATTAAAATTGGAGCTAAAATATGCAAAATTTGATAAAATGAAACAAGGACTTCATGAGCATCTTAGTGACTATGTTTTTCATTAAAAGACTAATCTTACTAAAATGAAAAATATCCTAGATGATTCTGAATTACAATATCTACTTCTACAAATTATTTTATCTTATATTCAATATTCAATCATCTTTGATACCATTCCCTCCTTCGATCACTTGTTTCATATCCTTAAGGACCATGAAGGCAAGTTATTTTCCATGGGTAAACTCAAACATGTTGATCAAGCCTATAATCAATCTCGTGATAAATTCCAAGGTAAAAATACTTTCAAGAGTAAGCCTACTAAGCCCCAAGATGAGGCTAAATCCACTATTAATGCGGTGTCCCAATCGACGAAGCTCCAAATCTAACCTCCTTGACAACATTTTATTAAATTATCGATCCCACCTTGAGCGGTGTTGCAAAAATCCTTGATAATAACATTATCTCTCTTCCTCCACCTCTCAAGTTTGATTCTAATCATCCTCAAAGCTAAAACTTTGATGAAAAATCATATTCTGATTATCACCAATGCAATGGACACTCCATCGATTGATACTTTAAGATTAAACATGTGATCCAAGACTTAATTGATTCTGGTGCAATTAAATGGGATGATCCTCTTGTATCCAAGTCTACCAAAAATAATGATAATTTTAATATATTCAATGACCTGTTTCCTAATCATGACAAGGCTACATCCAAAACAATTGCTAATTATGTTTATCATGAAGTTCCACCTCTGTAATCTACCAATAATCCTCTCAACTTTCTTTTTATATTACTACTAGTCTACCACCATCCATTATTTTTACTTGATGCATATTTCCATGCTTCTTTCACATCTTTCGTGTTTCACATTGTTACATCCATTGATAATCAAGATCTCAATAGTGTCATTATCAATCCTACTTTCAAATATAATGCATGTTCACTACTACTCTTGCGTATAATTGGTTTCTCGCTATCTCAAATCAATCTTGAATCTCCTACTTCTTATGGGCACGTAACTCTTCCCATCAAAATAGGGCCTCTCACTATTTACTCTCAATTTCATGTAGCTGATTTAATTTAATTTGATTTTGATTAACTAAAAATGGACTATGTAGTGTATAGATAGTTAAGTTAAGCTATCAACAGCTATAATAAAGTAGATAAATGTATTAAACAAGAGTTTAAAGGAGCTTAACAACTATGCAAAAAGGAAATGGTAACCCTAATATGTAAAAGAGAGTGAGGAAAGAACTCAGATGATAACATATGCATGTCAGAGAGTGTCACAGAGGTGACTGGAAAAATCAGAAGTAGGTCCAACTATACATAAGTCCCGAAAAGGATGGACCTGGAGGATCTAGGCTGGGCAAGAATAGGCGGAGGAGGATTATGGCACTGCATGGGTTCTATGGTCTACAATTTGGGTACCATGGTCTCGTGAAAAACTCTTAAACTAGTTTTTGTAGAGTGGAAGATGACCTATAACCTTCACTATGTGTCGCATCAACTTCGTTTTCCTATGCTAGATGTCACCAATACTCCAAGATGAAAGAAAGACTGAAGACCCCAAAACAAGCATCAAACCCTAAAAATAATAATGCATATAAAGGGGTTAGACTGGCCTTATTTTCCATGATGTTGTACTTATCAACTAAGCACTACACTACATCTCAAACCCGATGTATTTTTATGTGCAAGTGTGTATGAACATGCCCTAGGTTACTCTTGTGCCAGTCACACTTTGTGAAGTAGCGAGTAATAACTATGTGTAGAAAATGTAATAGAATGTGTACATGGAATAGAATAGAATCCCTCCCCCTATGAAGTGCGATGCAGATGTCCTAGCCTTTTGCCTTGATAATGGAGCTATGTGGATGCCAATGATCTCCAATGAAATAGATGGATGCAACTCTAGATGAGTGATAGTAGTAAGTGATGTTAGGTCTCTCGTTATGGTCTCGTAACTTTATGCTTATAGGGTTCTCTTGGTCTAATTTTGTAATTAACCCTAAAAAGGCTGACCACAAGAAATATTAAGATGCGAAATGGCTAAAAAGAGTCCAAAAAGTGGCAAGAAAGTGTAAAAATGATTGGGCGCCCCATGGGACCAAGGCACCCACGGCATCCCAAGACTTAGCTGGGTGCCCCATCGAGGCTAAAATAATGGGAAATGACCGAAATAGAGTGGGCATGTGGATGAAAAGGGGTGGTAATCATGAAATAAAATAAAACAAGATGGCCAAAATACGGGGGTTAATTATTACTTTCTTCACTCAATAACCTCCTAATAAGTAGTATGATATTGGGATAAATAATGTCTAAAGTGCATGATTTTGTGACTAGATTTTTCCCCACTTTATGTTGGTGATCTCGAAACATTGGTAACACATAAATTAGATAGAGATGTGTACCGATGTCCATGAAGAGTGTAGTAGAAGCACCCCGAAGGACTAAACAAAATCGTGGAATGACAAAAAATATGGAGGAGCGCGGAAACTAAACATAAAAATGCATAATTAAAAAGTGACGAGAGTGAACCTCACGCAGAACACGTGTGTATCTTGCGCAGTATAAATGTACCTACATGGTTAGTAAAACGTGTGTTGTCACGAAGTGTTGTTGTTGACGTTGTTTTTTTGTTGCCCCCAATTTGACTGCTTGTTTCTCATACAACTAGAACTGCAAGGAAAAAATAATCAAGTAGTCAAATATGTATGTATGTAAGTGTAAAATGCTATGTAAAAGACACATGTAAATGTAAAATATGTAAATGGAAAATGTAAATGGAACATGTGCACCTGATCCATGTTGAGAAAGAGAGTGTAGAAGGATATCCTGTACTGCGAGTTTTTTGGGCGATCTCATGCCACCCTGGCCGAATAAAGTGTAGGGAGGAAATGCTTTGTGTCCTCCAAGCTCTAATTGCTTCCCTAAATGTATGTGAAGATATCTTTATATCATCCTAGTTTTTAGGCGATCGATGTGTTGTCACCCTCAAATTTCCCTTTAATTTCTAAGTCTAAAATTGTAAAATTTTGAGTTGGTGCCCTTAAAGTATACTTGAAAAGAGGTATTTTGAATTTGGAACTTCCTAAGAATTGGAGGGCTCATGAAAATCACTTCATCAGATGGGAAATTTCTTCCCCTTTCTAAAAAGGTAAATAAGTCCTCCTAACTACTTTTACTTTTTAAGTTATGGCTCGGCGGGCTTAAGTTGGAAAATTTTCCCTTTGGCAGACTGGCGGAGATGCGGAGGTATTTGTACACTTTGCTCTTTTGACAAAAAAGCTAAGTTGGTAAGATTTCACCCGTAAGCCCGTAAGGAGAATTGAAACAAAAGCCCCAAAGGACCCGCAGCAAATCAAAGGCCGCCACATGTCCAAAGGGAGGATCGGATCGGTGGAGCCATGGAAGAATTTAAGGTTTTGAACCTTTTTCCAAAAGGTTAAAAAGTGGTAAGGTAAGTCATTTTCCCCATAACTCAAGTGAATCTAAGGGCGCCACATGTCCAAAGAACCGATGCGGAGCGGCGGGCCGGCGAAGTAAATGGGATTTTGTGCCATTTTGTAGAAAATTTCAAAATGATACAACGAGAGCCGCGCACCCATTTCCAACCAGATTATGCCACGTGTCCACATTGAAGTGGAGCAAAGGTGGGATGGCAGAGTAAATGATATTTTGTGTTTTTTTGCAAAATAGGTCAAAATGTTTAGAATTGCACCGCAACCCCATTTCCAATCACAGCTTGCCACGTGTCCAAGTCAAAAAATAGAGCGGGGCTACGGGAAATTTGTTCCAAAGTGCCAAAACAAAAAAATCATGAAAATGAAAGGGGTTTTCCCCACACCTACTCCAATCTTCTCCTTCCACATGGACGGCCCGATTTGAATGTTTTCACAGCAAATCAATGGTTCATATTGAAACTGGAAAATAAAATGAAATGTCTGTGTATTGGCATAAATTGGTTTTTCGCCATGGTTTTTTCTTCATGATTGGATGATTTTTGAAGGGCACGAAGGATGAAATCCATTTAAAAACCATTTTGCTCACTTGGAGGAAGTTATAACCACTTTTCGTGAGCTATTTGATGGGTTCTGGAAGCCATTGTCGGGTTGGAAATTCTTATATGTAGAGACTGTAATTTTGAACCGAAAAATCAATACAAGAGCTTCTTTTTCTTTTTCCTCTATTTCCCTCTCTCCCTCTGCTCTGTTTTGTGAATCATTTGATCAAATAGAAGCTAAGAAACTTTGTGTTCTTCAAAATGCAATTCTGAGAACTTTGTGTCTCCGCTTTGATTGCACCTGGTAAAACGTGAATGATTCTTCTCTATAATTCATTTATCCAATGTAATTAGGGGTTCTCTCTGTAATCTCTTTTCCCCGAAAGTATTTCCTTCTTCTACCTTCTCTTTCCCCTTCATTCTTCCATTCTCTTGTGTTGGTGTTTTTCCTTGAAGAAAACGCATTTTCATATGTCAGAAGACCACATTTGATGAAAGTTGTAGATTTGTAAATAATCTTGTTTCTAGATTTCAATAAGGGAACCTCTCCCATCAAAGAGGAGGGACTTGTTTGTCCCCTAACTGTGGTTTCACCTAAAGTGAAAATTTGAAACCCAACAGTTTTTGGTGACTCTACTGGGGATTCATTTTCAACGGATTCCAGTTTTCAAAGAACAATTTCTTGATCATTTTCTGATCTGGTGACTCTAAGGTTTACCCATGGTAGGAAGGCTCTTGGAATCGAAGATTCTCAGTTTCAACTCTTGGAGCAACAAGGTTTTCCTCTTCCTTCAATAGGGAGAAATAGAAGAGCTCATTCTACAAGCACACCCCCTGTTGAAGACAAAACCCTTGGGAGTGGAATCCCTCAAGAGCAACTCAGCCCTAATCTTCGTGCTTTGATTCTTGTTGGTGTTTCAGTTCCTCTTCAAGTATTTTTCCAAGGATGGTAGTTCCATTACCTTGGGGCCACCAAGTTGGTCCCTTGGCTCTTCCACAACCTTTGCATGAGTTACCTAGGGGTAACAGAAAGAATTTTCCCAAATTCAGGGGTGATGGGAAAGTGCACCTTGATGAACACATTACAGCCTTCATTGTTGCATGTGGAGTCCTCGGTGTGGAACATGAAGATGTCTCATTAGGCTGTTTATGGAGACCTTACAAGACAATGCAACAGATTGGTTTTACCATCTTCCTTCGGAGCAATTACCAATTGGACCACAATGAGAACAAGATTTGAGAACCGTTTCAAACCTACAGAAGATGTGCATGCTCTGCTTGCCCAAATTTCTCAAATCAAAAAGGAACCACAAGAGCCCATGAGAGAATTTGTGGCTAAGTTTATTAACAAAATTCCACAAGACACTAGGCATGTTGATCAGATCCAAAAATGTTTCTTTTTGAATGCACAACTACCTGAAGTAAGCTATGCTCTGAGGAGAGCCAATCTAGCAACTTTGGATGAGGATCAGAGGTTGGTAGTCAGTGTGGAAGATGACTTGATCATGTCAGGAAAACTAAAAAGAGAATCCCAGAAATCTAAGACATCATCTTCTCCCTCTTCTCCTAGAGGTAATTCGGATCAGTTGGTACAAAATCTGGCCAATGACCTCATTGCAATCAAAAAACAATTGGCTCAACATGCTCCATACCAGGATGTTCCAAGGAAGAATTTTCAGCCTAGGAACAGACTACCTTCTTCTCAAACTAGGTTGGCAATTGAAGGTCCACCTCTCAAAGTGCCTGTCAATGCAACATGTGAAGTCCTTGAACCTGATGATGAAGAAGAGAATGAATTGTATGATGATCAAGAAGAAGATATTGATGAAGAGTTAGAGCATCTCGTCGATTCTAGAGTCAACTTCCTCACCACTGAAGATGTTGATGATGGGGATGATTATAATGATATAGTGGCTGACATGAATAGTGAGTCATATGTTGTCATGACTCGAGAATAGACCAGCAAAAAGGAGAAAGTTGTGCAGTCTGTAAAGAAATCAAAGGATTTTTCCAATACCATTCCAGTGCTTGCAAAGACAATTTCTCCTATCCCCACCACCTCCACACAAAAGGTAAGCTCTGCTGGTTTTCTCCCTCCAATTCTACTTCTAAAGATTCACATTGTGTCAAATGATAAAGCTGATAGTTCTAAAGTCTATTACATTCCTTGTAATGATACCCCATCCACATCTGGATCCTTTGATATTGTTGATCACATAAAGAGAACTAAGGTTTAGATTTATGAGGCTGAGTTTTATCAAACCCATCCCAAAGCCTTTGCCAAAATGGTTGATTTTGTCAACTCCAAATCTAAAATCCCATCCCATGTTTCCAAAGGTCTTTTTCCAAATCCTTCTTCCCCTTCCTAACCAAATCTTGTAGTTTTTGTCACATCACCCAATGAGAAAATCAGACCTTTCTATGTGACTCTCCTTATAGCAGGCCACAAGCTTAGTAATTGTGTTATTGATTCTGGAGCATCTGATAATGTAATGCCTGCTAAAGTAGCTCATGCCTTGGGCCTCACTCTTACCCACACATATGGTTCTTGTTATTCTATGGAGAGTAGGGAAGTGCCTTTAGTTGGGAGAATCAAGGATGCACAAGTAGCTTTCGTTGCTTGGCCAGAGAAAAAGGTTTTGGCAACCATCTTAGTTGTTGACATTCCTCCTTCCTACGACATGCTATTGAGTAGGAAATTTTACAAGGATGTTGGAGGGGAAATCAAAATGGATTGGTCACATGCCATTATTCCAGTTAATGGTAAGATGAAGAAGTTGATGCTTGAGAAGCAAGCTAAATATATTGTGTAAAAATAGATGATCCAAAAGCACAAATATTGTATGTAGACATTGGGCATAGTAATTACATGGTCATGTCAACTGATGAGGTAAGTCTACCAAAGGAAGTTTGGCTTGATTCTAATGGTGTCTGGATCTTGGAATTTGATATAGGCTTGCTCTTCAGTTAGTTCTGAAGCTTGCATGGTGCTAATCTCTCCTAAAGGCAAGGTTCATTCTTTCTTGCCTGAACTCTATTTTGAAAATGCAAATGATATAGCTGGTTATAAAGCTCTCATCCTTGGTTTGAAAAGGGAAAAGGAAATGGGAGTGATAAATATTCTTGCCCATGGAGATTCAGAGATGGTTGTAAAACAAGTTAGAAATATTTGCCAAGTGAAGAATATAAGGTTGAGGTGTTACAGAGATCTTGTTTGGGATTCTATTGGATTGTTGGATGCTTTCTCCATTGAATTTGTGCCAAGAAGAAAGACTGCTAAGGCTGATCTTTTCACTACTCCAGAATCTTTGTTGTTTCCTCTCCCAAACTCTTTGGACAATGGATGTGGAATTCTTTGCAAAAAAAAAGAGGATGTTCTGTTTCTTAATGTTGCTCATTATGACTCCTCACATTTTCAGGTATTCATCCCTCTACATTATCTCCATTCTAGCAATGAATTCCTTCTTGTTGCTCCATCTGAGGTATGCAAATGTAACACTTCTTCCAACAATGAAGAAGATAAACAACTTGAAACTCCTTTCCAATCTGCAATAGAGTTTGTGAAAGATATGTCATGTGCTGAGGTTGGATGTTTTTGTTTTGAAAGAAATGATCCTATGCTTGTGGAGGTGGATGTTTGTCATAACCAGATAGATCAGACTTCTCTCTTTCCCATGGTTGAAGAATTGTAATTTGTAGAGATGAATATTGTTGTCAATCATCCTCTTGTTGTTTTGAATTCTTTCCATGATAAACAAATGTTTGTACCTAAAAAAATGAAATCAGCGAAGGCATTAATTCTCCTATTATTTTTGCTGATAAAATATGTGCACATGAATCTTTTGGTAGTCTCCCAAAACGGATAGAAGATGGAACTTCATGCTTGGAATCTTCTCTTCGAAATTCTGATTTTAATATCTTTGTTTCAGTGTATTCTATGGAGTGTTGGAAGAATGAAGAAGGTGTGTTCTCTAAGGATAAAACAACAAATATTCAGGTTGAAGGAAATGATAATGATGAGTCATTTGGTGCTTCTTTCCCAATTTTTCTTGAAGGTTGTTACAAGGAAAAAAATTGGAAATACATGGGTTTCAAGATCTATGTCATGATAGTTGTCAAACTTATCACATAGATGTGATCAGCAGTTCACTGAAGCAGGGAGTTGGTGTTGCAAAGATTGGATCTTGTCTTGAATCCAATTTTCATACTTCGGTTGAGTACAGAGATCAGTTTGGAAGCAGCCATGCATTTTATGAGATTTTGGATGGCATCATTCTTTCACAAAAGAGGAGCTTTGGGAAGGTATTCAAATTTTCACAAGAATTGGATGTTTTCAGTCTTAGGTATCATTATTTGGGTGGCCTTCTTGTCTCAGTTTTTCTTTTCAAGCCACATAGTATTCACATGAGGTTTTGGTGTGCTCAATTTCTCGTTTTCAAGTCATGGGTATCTCATACCTTTACTTGGTTGTTCCACAAAGGTACTTATTTTTCCTAGCATGTCTCTGGAGTTGTGTAAGGTCCTAGGTGATTAGGGAGTCCCTTTGTACATTGTGTATTTTATTTGTTTTTGGCTTGTTTGTTTCCTTTTTCTTCCTTGTTGTGTGGGGTGTTTGTTTTGGGCCCTCCTTTTTGGTTTGTTTCCTTTCCTACCTTGTGTGTGTTGTCTTGTATTGGTTTTTCCTTTTGACTCCTTCACCCAATGGATAAGGCACTAGTCTTCATTTCCCAGAGTTGGTCTGTTGTTCTTGATCTTGCCTTGTGCCTTTGTTTCAAGCCAAGTCATCCCTAGAAAGAGCCAGTTGTTGTCACCCTCAAATTTCCCTTTAATTTCTAAGTCTAAAATTGTAAAAATTTGAGTTGGTGCCCTTAAAGTATACTTGAAAAGAGGTATTTTTGAATTTGGAACTTTCTAAGAATTGGAGGGCTCATGAAAATCACTTCATCAGATGGGAAATTTCTTCCCCTTTCCAAAAAGGTAAAGAAGTCCTCCTAACTCCTTGTACTTTTTAAGTTATGGCTCAACTGGGCTTAAGTTGGAAAATTTTCCCTTTGGCGGACTGGCGGAGATGCGGAGGTATTTGTGCACTTTTCTCTTTTGAAAAAAAAGCTAAGTTGGTAAGATTTGGCCCATGAGCCCGTAGGAGAATTGAAACAAAAGCTCCTAAGGACCCACAACGAATCAAAGGCTGCCACATGTCCAAAGGGAGGATCGGATCGACGGAGCCATGGAAGAATTCAAGGTTTTGAACCTTTTGCCAAAAGGTTAAAAAGTGGTAAGGTAAGTCATTTTCCCCATAACCCGCAATGAATCTAAGGGTGCCACATGTCCAAAGAATTGATGCGAGTGGTGGGCGGCAGAGGTAAATGGGATTTTGTGCCATTTTGCAAAAAAGGTCAAAATGATACAACGAGAGCCATGCACCCATTTCTAACCAGATTGTGCCACATGTCCACACCGAAGTGGAGTAGCAAGCCGATGGTGGTAAATGAGAATTTTCATTTTTTTGCAAAATAGGTCAAAATGTTCGAATCGTGACCGCGGCCCCATTTCTAATCTTAGCTTGCCACGTGTCCAAGGTAAAAACGTAGAGCGAGGCTATGGGGAAATTTGTTCCAAAGTGCCAAAACACAAAAAATTCATGAAAATGAAAGGGGCTTTCCCCACACCTACTCCAATCTTCTCCTTCCACGTGGACGGCCCGATTTGAATGTTTTCATAACAAATCAATGGTTCATATTAAACTGCAAATAAAATGAAATGTTTGTGTATTGACGTAAATTGGTTTTTCACCATGTTTTTTTCTTCACGATTGGATGATTTTTGAAGGGCACGAAGGATGAAATCCATTTGCAAACCATTTTTCTCACCTGGAGGAAGTTATAACCACTTTTTGTGAGCTATTTGATGGGTTCTGGAAGCCATTGTCGGGTTGGAAATTCTGATATGTGGAGACTGTAATTTTGAACCGAAAAATCAATACAAGAGCTTCTTTTTATTTTTCCTTTGTTTCCCTCTCTCCCTCTACTCTATTTTGTGAATCATTTGATCAAATAGAAGCTAAGAAACTTTGTGTTCTTCAAAATGCAATTCTGAGAACTTTGTGTCTGTGTGATTGCACCTAGTAAAACGTGAATGCTTCTTTTTTATAATTCATTTATCCAATGCAATTAGGGGTTCTCTTTGCAATCTCTTTTCCCTAAAAGTATCACCTTCTTCTACCTTCTCTTTCCCTTTCATTATTCCATTCTCTTGTGTTGGTGTTTTTCCTTGAAGAAAACACATTTTCATATGTCAGAAGACCACATTTGATGAAAGTTGTAGATTTGTAAATAATCTTGTTTCTGGCTTTCAATAAGGGAACCTCTCCCATCAAAGAGGAGGGACTTGTTTGTCCCCTGACTGTGGTTTCACCTAAAGTGCAAATTTGAAACCCAACATGATGCCACCGGATGAAGTAGTGTAGAGAAGTACACCCATTATAACCTATAATCATGTAATTGCTTCCCAAAATGCTAAGGACACTATGTCCTATAAAATCGACATGTATGGGGTTTTAGACTAGTCTCGAACCCACTCGTTATATATAATCGAACGATATGGTGTATAATATTTGTGTAGTCTATAGAAAAACCCCAAATGATGCCCCCTCTTTGGGGGCACATGTGACGTCATTGATAGGAGAATGTGGCCCCAAAAGAGGACCAACCGCATGTACTCTGTAACTCTTCCCTACAGGGGGAAGGGAATGCACTTGGTAGAAACCAAGGTGTGCACAAATAAGGATGGCTAGCAAAACAAGTGTTAGTATGAAAACACATGCATGTAAGAAGAAAATGTAAAGTACATAGACAATGTAAAAACTACCAAACACAGTAGTGTAAACATGTAAGAAGACAAGTAAGCCAAACAAAGCGGGTTGAAAACATGGGACATCACTCACAATGTCACAAGACATGCAAGGCCATTATAGCCACAAACAAAAAAAACAATTTTGCACATAAAACATATGGCAAAGCCCGCATACAAGAAGAAAACAAAGTAGACAAGTACAAACGAAGAAGTAATCATGGAAACATGTAATCTTTCAAAACAAGTATTGCACATTGAACACCCGTTATCATGTTAAAAAAATAACCAATATGTCAAAGTGTGAATAACCGAGTAATGTAGAGTGATAAGTAAAAAATGAAACAATAGCACCTGGAAGAAACGATTGTGGATACCCATAAAACCAATGTAGGAAGGGTAGAAGGTGAACATCCATGCCGCGTGTAATGATTTATATCAGCAATCACAACTAAAAAAGACATGAACGCACATGTGTGGATGGTTTAGATGATGACACATAAGAAATAAATCTAACATGTGTAGTAAAGTGATCATGTAAAACACTAGTAAACAAAAATAAATTCCCCCAAGACAATGTGGTATGTTGTAGATGGATGGAATGGAATGCAAGATGTAATGATACGATCTGCATGCCCCCAGTGAATGTAAGTGCATGCCATGAGGTTCATTTTGTTTTCCCCCTCAGTAGTCAAGAATGAACCATAAACAAGAGTGTGTCATTGGGAAATGGTCTAATAGTGTGTGTTGTGTCTAACACGCTGTTGTGATGAACGTGTATGTGTAGTGATGAGATGCGGCCTAAAAATGATGTGTGTGAACCCTATAGCCAGAAGCGTATATCATAACAAGATGAACATATAAGTGATGATTTAGCCTAAGTGTATATCACTATAAGATTAATAGATGAGTGATGATTTATCCCTAAGTTTATATCACTACAAGATGAAAAGAGGGAGTGGTGATGTGATCTAAGGTGTATACCACTAAAAATGATAGAATAGATGACGATTCACCTAAATTTTATGTCGTGAGGTGGACATGTCACATGATGAAAGTTTGAATAGTAAATTTGTGATGAGTGTAAGGTCCATTTGATTTTTAAACCCTTAGCACTTGAGTATGGACCAAGGAACTAAAGTGTGTCAAAGGGTAGTGAGTGAAACGCCTAAAAGACAACGTAGTATGTATGATGAGAATAAAAAACCATGTGATGAGTATAATATGTAAATACGTTGTGTGCAGAATGCAATGCAAGGTGTGTAGAAATGTGTAAAATGTAATGTATAATGTGTAATGTACTATATGTAGATAGATTAGTAAATGTGGTGTGTAAGATGGAATAAGGCTAGACTTGAGTGTAATGAAGACTAGTATAGTATGTAGAAAATGTATGATATAGAAACACGCATTGTATGAGGTGAGATATGTGACTAAGTATAGAATATGTGTAGATATCCTAATAGTGTATGTAATGCCTAGGATGAATAGTGTATGATAGTAAACGTGTGGATGATAGAAGTATGGTATATGTAAAATGAAGACTAGTATGATGTGTAATATAAAAATTGGCAAATGTGAAAAAGTTTGTAGTATAAATGTTGAATGTATGGTGTATGATGTGTGATGTGTGATGAAATGCAATGTATAATGCCTATACTGAAGTGTGTGGGGTTCATTGTAGTAGTAATCCCTCAACAGTCAAGTGTGAAGCGAAGCACAAGAGTGCATCATTGGGTAATGATGATGCTAGAATGTGTGATGAGTATACCTATTTGAGGATATGAATGTATGATAATTCAAAGATGAGATATTAACCTATGCTAATATGGTAAAGGGGGAATTGTGATAGTGTTATGCCCCCAAGTATGTAAGTGATGGAAGTCTAGTCAAAAGACACTAAGTGGATCCACATAAGGAGTAGTTTCCTTAACAAAAGTGATGGGATGTTGAGGTGGTAATGTCGCAGACAACTTGAGTGGAGGGGTATTTTCTTTAACAAAATGATTAGAAAATGGAAGTGGAGTAGGATGGCGAGAAATCTTGAATGGTGGCAACTTTGGTGGTATTGATGACACTACCGAAGGAGAAGTGTGATTGATTTTGAGAGGTGGTTGTGTACCTTGACTTGGTAATTTTGAAGAAGGTGCATGAGAAACGGTGACGTGATGCTCATTAAGTGGAGAAGAAGCAACATCAAAAATAGGAGAATCATGTGATGGAACTATAGTATTTTTCGACTAGTAGAATAATCATTGTGCACATGTGAGTGATCATCAATATCAAGCATGCAATGAAAAGTGAATCATCTAGAACTTCCTTATAAATACTAGGAGGCGCACTAGTAGTTGTAGAGCATGGTGTAGAAGTTGTAGATGGGTATGCAATAGAATGTTGTGCATTGAATGAGATAAAACCATGACACTAAAGATGTTTGATTATTCATGGCAAAGTGTGGCAATCGTTGTTATTATGTCCATTGATTCGATGATAATTACAATATGAACGACCTTGATATTTCACTAACCGATAGGGAGAATACTAATTATTAGGAGGTAGAGTGATCAATTGATGAATAATAATCTGAATAAGATTGTCATACAACATAATATTATGTTACAATATGAGAGGCTCGGGCAATGGCATGTTTTGAGGTTCACTAGATGACATGTGGTGGACATAGATTGCACACAAGATGTAGAAGGATCAAAAACATGTGATTGAGAAGCATTCTTACGCTGTTGAATTTCAGATCTAAGAGATGTGATCATGGATTCCATAGTCGTAAATTTGTCTTGAAATAAAGCATGTAAAGCTTGAATGGATTCCAGAGGTGTTTCTTAGATGGAGCATCACTATAACTAAAGTTGTCAGATAAACAATGGAAGATAGGACTTATTTCATTAGGTGGTGCATTTTTAGGATGAGTTATGGATTCTAACTCTCTTTATAGAACAATGTGACAATCGTGGATACATTTTAAGCAAACTAGACAAAGGAACTTGATGATATTTACAACCCATGTTAGAAGAAAGATGAGGATCCTAATCCTGAAAGCGGTCATATTCATTAAAATGATTAACTAAAAATGTACTAACTATGTAGTATATATATAGTTAATCTAAGCTATGGAAAATTGTAATAAATTAGATAAATGCAGTAAACAAGAGTGTAAATGAGCTAAACAACTATGCAAAAAGGAAATTCTACCCTAATATGCAAAAGAGAGTGAGGAAAGAACTCAACTAATAACATATGCATGTCAGAGAGTGTCACAGAGGTGACTAGAAAAATCGAAGCAAGCCCGACTATACGAAGTCTCAAAAATCATGGACTGGAGGATCTAGCTGGACTAGAGCACTGGAGGAGGATTGGGGTGCTTGCAGCACTCGTTTGCAATCCGGTCACCCCGGGTCTTTGTAAAATCTCCGAAACTAGTTTTTGTAGAGTTGGAAGATGACCTGGAACCTTTTTTGTGTCGCATCAACTTTTTTGTCCTGCGTTAGATGTCGTCAATACTCCAAGATGAAAGAAATACTTGTAAACCCCCAAAACAAGCATCAAACCCTAAAAAATGCATATGAAAAGGTCGATCGACCTCAACTGCCACAATGGTGGACTTACTAATTGAGCATTGTACTACATCTTAGACCCAATGTAGTTTTATGTGCAAGTGTGTGTGAACATGCCCTAGGTTGCTCTTGCTTCAGTCGCACTTTTTGAAGTAGCGAGAAATAACTGTGTAGAAAATGTAATAGAATGTGTGCATGAAATAGAATAGAATCCCTCCCCCTATGAAGTGTGATGCAGATGTCCTAGCCTTGTGCCTTGATGATGGAGCTATGTGGATGCAAATGATCTCCAATGAAATCAATGGATGTGACTCTAGATGAGCGATAGTAGTAAGTGATGTCGGTCTCTCATTATGGTCTCATAACTTTATATTTATATGGTTCTCTTGATATAATTTTTTATTTAACCCGAAAAGGATAAAATAATGGGAAATGGTTGAAATGCAGTTGGGCATGTGGATGAAAAGGGGCAGTAATAACGAAATAAAATAAAATAAGATGGTTAAAAGACGGGGGTTAATTAGTACTTTCTTCACTCAAGAACCTTCCGAATAGTAGTATGAGACCGAGATGAATAATGTCTAAAGTACATGATTTTTTGACTACAAATTTGAATTAAATCTATATTGTAGAATAACTATTGTAATAAATAACGTGCAAATGATAAAATATTGTAATGACACAAGCAAATAAGCATGTAAAGTATGAAACCCTAAGCAAGAAGGAGAGATATGAGGGCTTCTTTGATTTCTTAATGAACAATAAGTGATCTGGTTAGGTGCAAGTGTTGAATAGACTATAAATAGGTTCGGTGCTTACTATAAAATTTGGAACTCGGGAACAAAGTTGAACAAGGGCGCCCATAGGAGGGTAGAGGCACTTGGGTGCTGACGACCGAACTCAGTGTTGGTGGCCGTGTAAATTCTCAAAATCTAATTTCTTTTATGTCACGAGGGATTCGTTGTTGATTCTTGTTGATCGCGTGATATTTTCTCCTTGATCGCCAAAGATACATGTAACCTATAAGAAAGAAGTTCACCTATACATACCCACAAACCACTTCAAACCTAAAAATAAAAATGCAAAATGGGGAGTAGGACTAACCCCGTGGTCACCCAAAGAGTGAACTTATGACCAAGCATTGTACTACATCTCAAACTCCATGTAGTTCTTATGTGTGTGTAGATATGGTGCCATAGGATGCCTTTGTGCAAGTTACACAAATGATAGCGGGCTATAACTAGAATGTAGCAATGTAATAGTATGTGTGAATGGAATAGAATAGACTTCCCCTTCCTATGTAGTGTATGTAGAAGTGATGTAACCCTTGTCCCTTGAATGGATGTTAGATGGATGCCTTTAGAGTAATTTTGTGCCTTTTGAATGCAAGCTTAGGTAATGATAGTAATGCTTAGTGCTTGGTACCTCATTTTGAAAACATAACTATGTATTTATATGATTCCATTGTTTTAATTTTGTAATTGACAACTGAAATTTTGACCCATAAGTGAAAAATATTCCCAAAAGATAAAAGAGACCCAAAAAGAGTGAATAAGGTAAGAAAGGGTCGGGGGGTGCCTAGGAGGGACAGAACGCCTGGCGTTGTTGTCCTTCTTTGGCACTAATGTCTGGAGCCATAAAATATAAATAAGTTACATTTCAACTGGGTTGTAGGGTGTGTAAGACAAAATATAAAGAAAGAGATGAAGAAAAGAGGCCAAAGATAGTTTTCAACTACTATTTTTCTTGCTTAGGAATCATGTAAATGCTAACATGCTTTTAGGACCTAGAAATGTACCCAAGTGTGTGATTTTGTGTCTACATTTTCCCCCACTTTATGTTGTTGAGTGAATACTCGATAACATAAAGTAGACAGAAAGATGTGTTCCTTATGATCCTGTAGATAATTTGGTGAATAGAGTTCCGAGTGGAAAATTGAAGCATGGAGTGATTGTAAAATTAAGTGAGGAGACTAAGAAATGGAAGTGGACCTAAGGGGTGAAGCATATGCATTATAGGGTGTTGTTGTATCTTGTGTGAGTTGCTTCTTATAAGGATGGACCTGAAAAAGAAGAGAAAGAATGTAGTCAAAGTTTTATATATGATAGATCAAAGAAACATGTGTATAAGTATGTAAAAGTATGTAAAAGTGTGTAAAAAGGAAAGTATGCACCTGATATATAAAAGAGTAAGAGATAAAAAAAAATCTTGTTGCTTGAAGTTGCTAATTTGAATGTTAAAGGTGAGGTTTTTAGGCGATCTCACACCGAGAGCGAGTTTTTGGGTGATCTCATGCCAAGTGCAAGTTTTTGGGTGATCTCATGCCAAGAGCAAGTGTTGGGGAGAGAGGTCTGGTTTTACTCTCCTTCCATGACTCTGCCCGATAAGAACCACTACAAATGGTACATCCCGATTTGTTCCTTTTTCCAATTAGTTCCTAGTTTTACTGATTGTAACTAGTTGTAGGAGATAACATGCATTATGTAACTAAAGGTATGTGTCTGTAACTATAGAATTGCTCTGTGAACTATTGTAGATTGTGTTGTACTGAGAAATTTTATGTATACGCCCCAAGACATTGGTGCCCAGAGGAGGACATAAGCACCCAGACACACTCTTTATGCTCGATTCTAGCACCGGTGTCTCGCTTTGTGATTCCGACATGAGTCTGATTCTAGGTTGTTTTGTGATTGTGTTCATATGTTATTTCTTTGTTATATTGATCTGAAGTAAAGTTCTAAGTTGTTGTAGGGGTGAATTTTTCACCCAATGTATGTCCCCTTGTTTTGGGTGTTTGCAACAATAGTAGGAGAATGCGGCCCAAAGGAGAGGACCTGATGTTGATCTGAAGTGGATACCTACATGGGGTAGGGGATGTGCATGGTAGAAACCAAGGCACATGAAAACAAATTAGGTTGGTAACATGTGTTAGTACTAACCATAGCTAGCATGAAATAGAAGACAATGTAATAAAATAAGTGTGCATATAAGATAGACTACGAAAAGTGGGTTTCAAACATGGGACATCACTCACAATGTCATAAGATAATTAGGGCCGAAGTGGCCATAAGCAAGAAAATAGTGATCAAGCAAGACATATGGCATATCCTACAACCAATAGTATATAATAGAAAGAAATGGAAAGCAAGTAGTGAAAGATATCCATAATTGTATATAGTCCTACGAGGAAAATGCTACACGTGAAGCACCCATTAGCATGGTAGAAATATAAATAGTATGTCAAAGTGTGTGTATAGTAGCAAAACATAAAATGATAACAATGAGAAGTAGTGAATAATGTAGCAATAGAACTTGTGTAATATGTGATAGTATTAAAAGTATATACCCCAGGAGCCATGGTGATTATGGTAAAATTTACATTTCCAAGCATCATTGCAGTGTGTGAAGACTTATAAGAGATTTACATTCACCTCAAAATACCAAGTGAATGTGCATGTGTATATATAAAAATATAATGACATACTAAGAATTCGTCTAACATGGAAAACAAAGTGTAACATGTAAATAGAATAAGCTAGCAATAATAGATGTAACCAAGATATGCAAATGCAATGTATGAGTGTGATGGTATGATATAAAAAATGTGAAGATGATAGGAGCAATGTGCCCCCGTGGATATGTATGAGATGAGGATCATTTGTAGGAACCCTCAACAGTCAAGAATGAACCATAAAACAAGAGTGTGTCATCAAGTAATGAGTGTGTTATGTTAATAGATGCTAGAAAGATGTATCATAAAGCACAAAGCATGAAATATGAATGATGTGAGGTTCATTTCATAATTATACCCTCGGCAATCAAGTATGAATTGCGAAACTAGATTGTGCCATAGGGTAATTGTTATCACCAAATAATTGCACCCTCGAAATGGCATGAGTGGCCTGAGTGTGAATGGGACATTCAATGTGATTGGGTAACATGAGATCACCTCTCAAGATGTAGGACTTGTGGGCTTAAGGTGAACCTCCGAGAGAAGGCTAGCTTCCTCTTCCTAAAATAAGCACTACACTACTTCTAATGCAAGAAAATAGCTAACTAGACCTATACTAACATTTCCAAGGGATTAGGGAGAGATATTTGTAAGAAATAAAACCTACACTAGGAATGGTGATGCACCAAGAAAGGGTTTTGCTAGACAATTTTTCTATCTTCCAATGAAGAAGGATGAAAATGGGAAGGATGGACATGCACCACAAACCCAACTGCATATAGAACTTCACTCCCAGATAAGCACAATAACTCCCAAAACCTACAATGGAAACTTGAGAAAGGAAAAAGAAGTAGCAAAAATGATGAAAGGATAGATAATTAGTCACATAACATAATTTCTATTACTTCAAGCACATGTACAGTGGATCATTACAACAGAAAGGTAAGGGTTGTTATTACACTATTTAGAGAACTTGGAAAAAATGTCTAACTCTAAGTTTTCATTCCCTTCTACATTTATAAAAAGTCCGAACTGAGGAGAGAAAGAAGGAGAAATCTTAAAATCTAGGCAAAATAGTAGCAAGAATGGTCTCCTTGTAACTACCCAAGCTTGACTGGGAGCACTCCATACCTGATTGTATCATCAAATGTGCCTGGGAAAACTTCTCCCATTATGCTCTCATCAATTAATTAATAATAATTTATCTCCATTTAATTAAAAATAATATTTTAATAAATTTTAGGATTCCTTTATACCCTTGATGGGACCTGACAGCATTAGATTTACATTTGAGAGGACTTTTGAATTTACTTTAGTAGACAACTTCGTCAATGGCTCACCATCCAGCTCGTCGATCCGGCTAACGAGCCATCCACTTGCATTGCCTTTAGCAAGCTCTACACCTCCTATTATCTTCCTTCACTTTTATTAAGTGTGTTGTATTTCATTGAATTGGCCACCACGTATACACCTCGGTGAGTTATTTGAATCACCCTTTTACCACATAACTCTCCACATATCCCCACATCACCATTTGGGATTCTTTGTTATCTCTACCTTGTTATCTCGATGGGTGGTTTTCTCCACGCGACACTTGCCAAACATTGTATGTCGATCAAACCATTTAACTCCACCAACCCCGATTCACCCTTGGCCTCGGGTTTCTACAATACTACATGCATCTTTTACTAGCACATTATCATGTCGACACCGAGCTCCTTAGCATTGATTCCATAAACCACTTCAAATGGATTGGCCGATGAATCGAATCAACCCCACGGCATGTTCGTATTAAACATTAACCAAACCCTTATTAGCTCGACAGAACCCTTCACACTTCATCGCCCAATGGGTAGACTCGAGTATCTTCCCGACGTTACCATCAATGCATCGAAAAACACCCCACACGCACCCTGCCACTTTGGCACTGACTCTGACGTGGTGAACACACCAAGCGACTCACGTGGAATCTTAAAAACCATCATGCCTTGTATTCAATATCCGAGTAACTCGGCATCAAACCCAACAACCACCCCGAAGATGTGTTGGTGAGCTCCTCGGATGTTCCCATTGCCACGTGGATCGAGTCACTTCAACTTTCGGGATACAGCCCAAACACATGAGGTCCAACCTCCTTGAAACCTCTTAATCCCAAAAACTTGAAACTTCAAAATTTAAATTTTCTAAGTTTCGGGCTTCATAATCTCTTATGAACTTTCACCAACTCAAAGTGCCCAAATGCCCGAAACCCGATGTTGTACTTCTCTCAAACCATCTTCTACAATACTCCAAACTTGATCTCATCTCAACCCAAGTTCTCTTGCACATGCACCAAGCACAATGTGAGTCATATATGCCTTCATGTCGGACATTCAACGTTCTAAGATTTGTTCTCATTGTTTTCCCTATGGTCGTGCTCATCTCTAATGTCAAGCGTTGAGCCCATCCTAGCACCTACTTCAAAGCCACATATTATAGTAAAATCTACAATGATGCGGGCTCGTCTAACATCTTTACTATGAGCTCTCTCATCATATGTCACGATATCCAAGCTAGAGGACTCTACAACACCTATGTGAGCTCGAGGAGCTTGATCCCTAGTGACCTCTTGCTTTGGCACATGCTCGATTCAAACTCAGGCATGTCATGTCTCTTATTACTGCCTTAGTGACTTGGCATAGGGCCTAAGCGAGTGATCTTCCACCCAGACACATTCATCATGAGCCTCACTAAGAAAATCGACTATCACCTTAGCACCCTCCACTCTGCAAGTCTAGTGAGTACCTCTCCTGCATCACATCCGAATCATTCCATTCAACAATATATCAGTGTTCATTCCGTTCTAATCGAACCCAATCAACAATTAGACATCCCACACTTCTAATGCAACCCTGCAGATGCCATATTAAGTTAGAGCTCACCAACTTCCACTCCATCGAGATTACCCTATCACTGTGACTCAACTCTACATTCGTAGCTCCAAAGAGTTTGATCATTGAACCTTGGGCAAGTTCCCACTTCGGTGACCATGATGGGTTGTATATTCTCTCGACCCCAAGTTACCAACATAGAAAACACCTCACCTCAAGTTATGTCAACATCCACTCCTTCGAGCAATCATCTATTCATTTCTCCATTAGAGAGAAACTCATTTGGCCTTCCCGTGAGCTCAAGCCCAACATTATCCATATAGCTCGATCTAAACAAGCTTGAATCACCTATAAAAAGTAACCTTTTTATTTTACATTAAACCATGAGCTTGCTACAACCTTCCCATGAATCCCAAGGTAACCACGTGTTAAGCTCTCCAAATTGCTCGACTCCCCATTATCATTTATACCCTTAGCGAGTCAAATACCAAGTCACCTACATGTAGTGCAAAACTCGACAACCAACTCAACGAGCTGCTCAGTGAGCTAATTTGGATTCCCGCCATCTTTGTAATTTTTAACCTTTTACACTAAACTTTGGATTTTCTAGGATTTCCTCTCAAACCTAGGAGTAATGGAAACACAATAAGACCCCTAAAATATGATTTTATCAAATTTGACCATTTTTCTCCCCATGTTTACTAGAATTGGGCCTCGCCGAGCCAATTTTCTTACTTTGAACAAACCTTGAGCCTGTAAGACCCAAAAAGGGGGAAAATAATCCAAGATGATCCTAAACCTTCCCGGGACACTATAAATGTCCCCAAAGCACAAAATTTTCATGTAAGCCCAAGGCTCTTCTATGAAGTGCTTTCACTTCTTCCAAGGTCCAATTTGTCTCCATTGTCCATTTTTTCCCTAGAGGGAAAAAATGGATAACAAGATATGACGATAAAAGGTGTGTATGAAGAGGTGTGAGAGTGCTTAGACATGATGCACGGAGCATGAAATGTGGTATTAGATGCTAGAGACAGAGTTAATAAAAATGGAAGGGGAAGAAAGAGTGATTCCCAGAAGTATGTAGGTGATGGAAGTCGTCGATGATAGTGAAGGGTGAGGGGCCTCCACCTGATATTTGAGGATAGAAAGGCATGTGACAATTCTCTAAGATCTGTGGTGTGGGACCGTAATTATGCATATGTTAAGGAGACTTATGTAGGGAAGGAGGTGGTGAACACCCTTATAAAGGGGCTTCCCAAGTAGGGGAATTAGGCCGATGATGTGGACTAAGATATTGATGAGGATGACAATGTCGTGATGTAGGTCATGTGCAAATAGGAGAGCTAGGTAGGGAAGTAGCTTTGGATTTGAGACACATAGGAAGTCTAGATGCTATGACTGGTATATCATAAAAAGTGGTCCGAGGTGATGGTGTGCATGGTGGAATTCCTTTTATAGTAACCGAGTTGTTTGTTGTGAATTAACTTGAGGCAAAAATGATTCATGGAAGAGATGGCTTGAGTGGCGTGGAGCCAAGAGATACCTAAGATCGTGTCATAGCCTTTGATTGAAGATGCAATGGAAAATGTTACAAGCATAACGTAGCCAAAATACTTAGCATTTGGAAATATGATAGTATATAGTGGATAATTGATAGCTAGGAGGAGTCACAATAGATAACATATTGGTAGGATATGATGGATAGATCATAGTATTATTAACGATGATATGAACCAATAGAAGCATTAATATGTAAGTATTCGAAGTAAATATACTATGATAATCATGATCGAGAATGTAATGACCGGCGCGATGTATCAAAGCATAAGCAACAAGGGAATCAATAGGGCCTCGATGAAGGAGGAGGCACGGAATGATAGGTATGATTAGCGAGAATAATCAAGAGCTTGCTTATCATGCTTGGAAAAAGGGTACTTAAATATTTTTATCTTTTTATTATCATAGATTGGCTAAGAATTAGATGGCTCGGGAGCTCAAGTGCATTTTTGTCAATGAGATATTGATAAATATGTTTGAGTTTAAAACAGATGATCAATAGAATGCCCAACACATTGGTGATAATCACATCATGCATTTTCATCATAGTTGCAGCCATGGGGGTGAGAAGGGTTGAGATTGAGTGGTGGTGAAAGAGTGATAAGATTTCTTTCGATGAGTTGTGGGCGTAGGAACCAAGGTGCATAAGATAACCCGATAAAAGTACACTTTGGAGGTTACAATTGAAGATTTTCAGGTGTAGAAATGGAATTAACAATTTTTCTTGCATTCGGTGGGCTTAGGAGATGGCTTGAAAGTATATTTAGCTTGAAACCAATTAGAAGATGAGGATGAAGCATTGTCATGATATTTTAATTTTTCCATAGATAAGAGTTTGCTTTTGCACAATTTAAGTGTATGGAAAAATTGATCAAAGGATGGAGAGGTCTCGAAAATAACACTCTTCGGTGGAGGTAAGAGACTTTGAATAAAAATATCTTGTAATTCTTAATCAATGAGTACATTGGTCATCTTAGATAGGTTATTCTTATAATGTAAAACATATTCATCTAAATGCTCATTAGAACCTTGTTTTATTTGAGCAAGTTGTGTATAGGGTATCTTGGTGCCAATATTGATATAAAAATGAGAAAGGAAAACATCAGCTAAGTATGTAAAGGAAGTTATTGAATAAATAGGTAGATCATAGAACTAACACATGGCGTAATCTGGTAAACTTCAAGGAAATAGCTTAGCTAGTATTATATGATCATCCTGCAAATCCATACATGCCACATGGAAAGATCAAAGATGCTCCTAAGGATCATCATGGCCATTGAAGGTGGGAAGCTTAGGTGTAATGAATTTGGGAGAAAGGGGATAAGTAGATATTTTGTTTGTAAATGGGGTATGAAGGAGTAAGGAGGAATCGATAGATGGAGAAGCTCGTGAAGTAGCTTGTTGTAGTTAGAGAATTTGAATTTTCAAATCATGGCGAGAGAGAATCTAGGTTACGAGTGCCTAAGGAGGAGACTTAACGTGTATGTGAAGTAATAGGATGGGTGAAATGATTAGTACGAGTAGCCATAGAAATGGGAACATTAGAGGTAGATGGGATAGTGGAATGAGGAGGTTGGGTTGCAATAGGAATAGATGTGTCATTAGAAACTAGAAGATTGAGCTTGGATAGATTAGTGTCTTTTTTACAAGCAATGAATAAGAGGAGATATAGACCTTGAGGGAGCTCAACAATATGGGCTTTGAGGTCACGAGATATCTTCATAGGTAAAAGTTTCATGAGTGGCAACCATGGGAGAAGAAGTAAAATAATGTGTAAAAGAAAGGTAGGGTTCAAGCGATGGGTTCACCAAATGATTTAATTTAATTTGATTTGAATTAAATCTATATTATAGAGTAACTATTGTAATAAATAATGTAAAAATGCTTAAATACAAAAATGTAATAACACAAGCAAATAAGCATGGAACCCTAAGAAATAAGGAGAGATAGGAGGACTTAATTAATTTTCAAATGAATAGGAAGTGATCTAGGCGGTGTGAGTGTTGAATAGACTCTAAATAGGGTCATCATTATTCACTATTAAATATGGAACTCGGGAACAAAATTGGATAGGGGTGCCTATGGGAGGCGCAGAGGCACCTAGGCACTTGATCGGGCCCGGGAATGGGTGGCCGTGAAAATGCTTAGAATCCACTTTCTTTTGTGTCGTGGAGGATTTTGTTGATCACCTAATATTCTCTCCTTGATCACCAAAGATACATATAACCTGTATGAAAGAATTTAACTGCACATACCCCCAAATCACATCAAACGTAAAAATGGAAATGAATAATGGGGAGTCAAAATGACCCCAATGGTCACCCGAAGAGTGAAGTTATGACTTAGTGCTACGCTACATCTCACACTCTGTCTAGTTCTTGTGTGCGTATGTAGAGATGTTTCCCTAGGATGCCCTTGTGTAAGTTGCACAAATGATAGTGGGTTGTAGCTAGAATGTAGCAATGTAATATTATAGGTGAATGGAATAGAATGGACTTCCCCTTCCCGTGTAGTTTATGTAGAAGTAATGCATCCCTTGTCCCTTGAATGGATGCTATATGGATTCCTTTAGATTGCTTTTGTGCCTTTAGAATGCAAGCTTAGGTGATGATAAATGCTTAGTGATTGGTCCCTCATTTTAAAAATATAACTATGTATTTATATGATTCCCTTGTTTGAATTTTGTAATTGACAACTAAAATACTTACGACCCATAAGTGAAAAATATGCGCAAAAGATAAAAGAGACCAAAAAGAGTGAGTAAGGAAAGAAAGGGTGAGGCACCCATGAGGGACAAGAGTTCATGGTGCTTTAATGTCTAAAGCTATAAAATATAGATAAGTTAAGTATCAACTGGGTTGTAGGGTGTTTAAGACCAAACAAAAATCAAGAGACAAAGAAAATAGGATAAATAAAGTTTTCAACAACTAGTTTTCTTTCTTAGGAATCATGTAAACATTATCATACTTTTAGGACCAAGAAATATATCCCCAAGTGTGTGATTTTATGTCTACAATAGCATCCAAAATCAAGCATTGTGACATGGTCTTAGGTCATCCTTGGCTTAAAGCTACTAAGGCTATCCCATTTATTGTACACTAGTGTGTCAAATTCATACATGATCTTCAAGTCATCACTATTCATGGTATCCCACCCCAAACCTCATTACCTATTATCTCTCAAACTTCACGGGTCCCTACCACTAGTTTACCTCTTTCTATAGTTAGCATGTCTCCTAGTCCACCTGCTATCATAGCCACTCCTACAATTAGTGATGTTTCTCTTTCGGTTTTTTCACACACTCTAGTAATAGTCCTACACTATTACCACTAGCTCCTAACCCACATACGTATACTTGACCTTTAACTCCTATCACCCACCCTCTGTGTATCTTTAGGTCTCATAGTTTTCCACATAGGACTAGGTTGTCATATAAGGTTCATCATACACACTATACTAGATCTTCCAATAGGTTTGTTTTACCCCATACACAACACATTTATTTATGACATGGCTTCCATACACACACTCATGCAAATAATATCACATGAAAATCATCCCTTGATTCATGATCATGTGCTTCCTTCCTTCACAACGGCAAATAGTGGGACCTCTCCCAACATACTCATTGGCTAATTCCTATGATACTCAAATTCAAGGCATCCACTTCTTCCCTCATTTATCGATGACACACTCTATTTATAGGTTCAACTTGATTGTTGAGGAGCAGATTACACTTGAACCTCACTTTGCATACAAATAGGGGGAAACCTTGATTTCTCACCTCTTCTTACACACTCATCAAATTTATCAAAATCGCTAAGAATATAAATATTCCCATCCCTAGGGGCATTCTTGGATAAACCTTCCTTCTCTCAAAAGAATAGGTTTTCATTTATACCCTCGAGGGCCTAAAATCCAAAAATATTCAAATATGATAAAAATTCAAAAATAGTTGCATTGTTCTTGCTTGGTTGTTTCTATTACACGATTAAGTTTTTCATGTTGCACTTTACTTATCAAGTCATCTTGATATATAGTATTCCATATCCTTTTATATAAACATGTGCATTCATGTGGTACATTGAGTTAAATGCAAGCTACACATGAAATGTTACATGATGCAGGATGCTTGACACTGCTCTTTACCATTTTTTCGCACTAACTAGGGGCATTCAATTTATACTTTCTTACACACAAGTTCTATCAATCCAACATTTACTTGCTTTACTTCATTATACCTCATTTACTCGATACATACATCATGCCATACTCTTTATTACTCCAACACGCTAATAGATACTTCATGTGTAGTATCTATTATGCGCAGTCACTTCCAAACCAAAATCATTTTCATTTTATGGTTTGTCTCTCATTTCGCATGTTTAATATATGTTTTCACTTGTTTACGGGAATGACCTTTGTTACTTGATTGTTTTTTTACCTTGAGTGCCTCAATTGTCTTGTGACATCCTGAGTGGTGTCCCATGCATGTCATATATCATTTTCCATGATTGTTCTACTTATGTGTATTTGAATGTTATTGCTTCCATATACTATGTTGTTTTCTATTACTTGTCATTAACACATTACTATATCTTGTATTATAATATTATGTATTTTCCATGGTATACACCATGTGCACTCCCATTTTTATCCTTGCAAGAATCCTACAACACAAGTGCTTATTAGTTATAGGTCCTCTTGTTTCAAATACATTCACATTATTCTATCTCACGTGCCCCAAATAAGGGGTTAAACCATCAAGTAATATTTCACCCTCACAGCAGCTCAAAATCTAGAAACAAAATAACATGTACAAAATCGAGACACATGAAAGGCTCAAAAATGGCTCGAAACATATTTGGGTTGGGAAACACGTCGAGACCAAAACATACAACAATGACCATAGCATATGAACATTATGGCCGATTCTATATGTTTTTTCCTGGGGAGGGTTCAATAAATTTCTTAGTTGGTACAATTTCTTAGTAACATCTACAAGATTTTTACTCAAGTTCAATTATAAAATTCATGGTACATGTCAGATTATGGTGGCACAAAGGGTACATACAAGTTGGAATTTCCTTGGTAGATTGTGACATCATTTACAAATCAATTGGGTTTTTTTGGAATATATAGGGTAAAAGGAGCGTTTTAGAAGGTCCCGCAACCTTATACAAAAAGGCCTATCGAAATATTTAGCAAAAAATACATATAAGATAAGTACCCTAGAAGATTCCAAAAAAATGATAACGAAAAAGACAGCAGGAGAAGAGAAGAAGACATCAAATGAGCTTTTTCAGCTCAGCGACCGCATTTCTAGCTCTAGGAGATCCCGAATCCTCAGCAAGTTGATCTGCAAGGGTGATGAGCTCCGAATAGTCTTTGGCTACGGTGCTCTTGGTAGTATCAGTGAAAATATCCCAGGCCTTTAGGGCTTTGAAAGCACGTTGGAGCTTGTTCAGAATAGAAGACACCAACTCAACTCTGCATTCATCTCTCTGGGAGTTAGCAACCACATGATCAGCAGGATTTGCATCCAAATTCAAAGGAGACTTCAGGGTGTCAGCATGAGTTTCTTTGTCAGTGAAAACCAGAATATCCCCAACTTTCGATAATGGGATCTTGAACAGCCGATGCGACTCAAACTACTCCGAGGTAGGGGAGTCAGGGTAAAGTTTACCAAGGCCCATGATGTCATCAGCAAGAGAAGTATCGTAAATGGAGATTGAGGAGACCACCTTAATGGTGTCGCATTCTCCAAAGAGCATGCATGAATGAAGTGGGGGCAAAGCAAGGGGAGCGAGAAGGGTTGGAGCTATCATGAGGAGGGCCCAGGATGGTGACATTTGAGTCTAAATCAGAGGAAAGGTGTAAGTGACGACGTCTTCTGGAAGAGCGGAGGGAGGTGGAAGAGGGATGGGGGAAGGCGAGGGAGAACGGCGACGGTGACCTAACTTGGGGGAAAGTGGATTAAATCAACATGCGAGGCAACATCAGAAAATAATAAGTACAGTAAGCCCTGATGAAGGATTGCTCCTTCCCCGTCTCTAGCCAATTGAACAGAATGCTCTAAGGATTGATAGAGGAAGGTTGCCAGATTGATCTTTTTTCCCCAATGTAGATGTGAGAGGATAAAAAAGTGGGGGCCATAGACCAGATGATAGTGGCCATCAATAGTGAAATATACAAATCAATTGGGTTTGTGTTCATCTAAAGTGGCACTTATTTATGGCTTTTGGGAAGTATTGAGGTGATTGATATCCTCGTAGGCTTGACTTACCATTTCTCATATTTTTGTGTGGAGGGATGCGGAATGACTATAAAACTCCCCATACGATTATCTTCACCATGTTGAGTGAATTTTCACTTATTTATATTCCCTTTGGAACAATCCACTTTGGGATTAATTGCCCCAAGTCCTTCTAATCAGCTCAAACATAAAGTTCGAAAACTCTCCATAACAATGGCAGCAAGAGTACTCTCTCCCAATTTGTCACAATACAATTAGGTATACTCTTTCCTTTGCTTTTATTTTCTATTTACATATTACTATTTTCATACTAAGTTCAATTTTTTCATGTTAAGGTTTGATTTATCATAGTATGGAAATTGACTAGACTTTTTATCTATAAGTACACATCCTAGGAAAACAAATGCAATCAGAATAAATACAAAGGCCACTCCCAAGCGAAGACAAAGTGTTTCCACACACTCAGGTGACTTTTCCTTTAAGCATGTAATTTTCAATTCCATACTTAAAATGGGGGAAAATATAGACACTCATTTTGGTAATTCATGACTTACAACAAAATTTTACAACACCTTTGCACTAGTCCACACTTGTCCAAATTTTTCAATCATGTTCTCCTAGTTATATCCCATTCATTCTTTCTTGTACGCACAACTCATTTATTCACATAACAGTCATATTAGTCCATAGAATTAGGATAAATCCTCGCACAACACAACCTCAAATTTCAAAGCATTCACACATGCATCCTGGACCAAAGCGCCCAAAATGGGCCATAACATTTGTACATTATGGCCCTTCCCATCCGCTTTGGTCCCACCTTCTCTAACGGCATGTTTTCTAATTCAAATTCCTTTAGGTCATTCCTAGTCAGCCTTAATCAAGGTTTCCATAACCGGGACACATATATAAGCTAGTTATTTCCTCCATTATCAAGGAAGTGGTCATACATAAGTGACACCCAAATATCCTCATGAGCATATACTAAGAGAAAACACAAGCAAGACCATTCCAATGCTCCCTTGAGCTCCATATATTCTCGCATACTCTTTCCATCATAGTCATCCACTCATATATGTAAATGCAAGGAACATATCATCACTTCAAGTCAAGCTAGGGAAAATATGTAAGTACAATCATATTGTTACAAGATCATACCTATCCATTTTGTTGCATACATTATAAATATCACATGTTAGGTGAGAACGAAAAATGGTTAGAGCCCTCATTAGAGTAGTGGTGATTTTGGTTTTGCATAAAGGTACCCACAACTCACCTAATGATTTTCGTAAGAATTCTTAGTTATCTAGGGTTTTAAAGATCAAATCAGTTGCATAGTGAGCATAATAAGGTATTAAAGGTCCAAATTCTAGAAAAAAGTAGAATAATAAGGAATAATCAAATACAAGAAGTTACAGGAGTAGAAACCACAGAGGGACAAGGGCGTACAGGAAGGGCCATAATGTCCATATGCTTTCACTTGTGTCATATGCTTTGGTTTGTGTAATATTTTTGGGACATAGTTTCAATTGCAAGGATCTGTCAGGACATTTCCAACATGTTTCAGTCATCAGACCAACCCAGATCATCACACAGATTAGGATATCATCTAATTCATCTTCTCTCTCATTACAAGTGCTTTATCTATCATTGTTTATCATTGCTTAATTGTTATTCCTAATATTGTTGCAATTATCTTTAGAAAGTAGTTGGTTAGGATAATCTACCATCATTTGACTAACCCTAGAGAGATATTAACCAGTTTAGGTTAAATCAATTGGGAGCAAGAAATGTGCCAAATTAATTTTGGGGATTATAAGATGATGTTTCTCTATTGAATTTGTGTTGTAGACACCCCAAAATCACACACTTATTCCCAATGTTATCCCTACATCCTGTTATTCACTCATTTGTGATTGATTGACTAAATCAATTAAATCATACACATTTTACCCCTTTGGATTAATTAGATTAATCCATATTGCCCATTTTCCTAGTTCAATTATCATTTATTAACTAAATGATTAATTAATTAATTAGTGTGCACATCCTAGTCAACTGCCACTCAGATTCTCATTCAACAGCCACATGGACTCCACTTCACTAGTCCATTCAATTGCACTTCTAGAATCCTAAACAGGTGGGGGTGATTAAATTTCACATACAACCACCTTTCTGGATGTAACTTCTGTAATTAATTCCATTACTACCCCTAAATGACCTGGAACTGCTGCAACCTCCTCAAATGCTATTTTTAGCATGTGCATTCAATCGTGTTTAACCAACTTCCAACTACTTCTGCCTCTATACATTCAGCCTACTCTCTTATCAATCCTCTTGGATTTACCGTGCAAAAAAATCCATTGAATTTGCTCCAATTTTTGCTACTTTGGAAGAAATAATCCAAGCTAAATCTTTGTGTTCCTAGAAATTGCATTCACGTTTGGAGGTCATTCAAGAGCACCTACAATCAGCTATTCACAAGATTAGACAGATCAAATCTCTCACAACCTATTTTAAGTTTGCTTGGAAGGCTACGGGAGGTTTGTTTTGTTTGTTTACTTTCCATTGTTGCTTAGTTTTCCATATTCTACATGTGCATTATATTCTCGGGATGTGTCGAAATGTGAGTGTGCAAGGATGAAAACTCTAAATAATGGACCTTGGAAAGTGCTAAGAAAGAATGGAGAAGTTGTAATTATCATAGCAAAAGTGCATAGTAAAATCAATGGTTGCCCAAAGTGCAAATTACCAAATTTGAGTTTTTACATTACTATAGTTTGAATAAATGTATGGAGCATGCATATATTTATAAGACACCCTCTTAGTAAATATTATTTTGGTATAAGTAATCATTAATTACCTATATGTTTTTAGAGAAGGTTAGTTGTATAGGTGAGACTAGTTGGTTGATAGGTCGTTGGGTCTCATATGTAGCCATCTCCCATGAAGCTTATTAAAAGCTTGAGATGCAAATGAAAATATTAACGGAGGTCATTTATCATTGATAGTGCAACTTGAATTATTAATATATAAATATCTCTTCTATTTTCCTTTGCAAATTATTATCAATTATTAATAAATAACATGGAAGCATGTGGTTTGTGGATTTATTATCTAACAACGTAGTCTTATTAATGATCTTAAAATGTTGAACTATATATCTAAGAGGTTTTTAAGGTGTGCACCCAATTAATTCCTTTGAAATGTGGATGTCCCTAATATCTTGAGGATGGTCTTGAAGAGAATCAATCCAATAAACAAATAAATGATAAGCTATAATTAACATAATATTCAATGTAAACAAAAATGGCATACACATGATTTATCCTAGAAACCCTTTCGGGAAAAAAACCCAAAGGTCAATAACTTATCTCTCTTAAATTGCATTAACTTAATTATTTACAATACAATAATGTACTTCTATGTTCTACTTTACCTTACGGCATGTCCAGCTATATGTAAGCACATCAATAGAAACCATCCAAATAGTTTAACAATAAAAAGGGTACCAAAACCATGGGCTAACAAAACAAACGATAATGATTCCCCGTGAGTCATGGGTTTTGACACCGCCCATATACACATATAGATAAAAAAAAGTCACATATCTATACTCCTGGGAAAATAGATACTCATAACACTCATGACAGAGGTGTACAATACTCTTGGGTATACAATATGTAAAATATACAACATATTCTAACAGTTTCAATGTCACATCCACTAAAATTGAACTCAATTGGGTTCCACCAAAATTTCCATCCCACATACTCGAAGGGAAAAAAATCCTCAAGTCCATTGAGTTGCATACCTTAGCATATATGGATGAGGAGAATCTCTACACTAGAATCGGTATACCACTAGTTCTTCCATCTTTCATTGATGGTTAGATGAGTGCACACATATCAATCACTTTACCACCTAGAACAACCAAATCGCAACACTCATTCATTATTTCCACACAATGGGGTTATAGATTCAACATCTATTATACAAACTCCTTTATAATAAAGTTTTCCCCCTCCCCTAGTCCTTATAACCAATTATCCGAGTTTCCCCTCTCTTGAAATCAGTGCACACATCAAGGATTTTCCACCTCTTCGTATGCATATAAGTTTATAATCATCTTAGAGAAGAAGTTGGCATTTCAACCTTCTCTAATTCAATGTCACATACTACTCGCAAGGAAAAATTAAAAATCAAGGATCTTATAAAAATGCTAACACAAGGAAACATAATATCACACGACATACACATCACAGGACTTTCACCAAAACTCTCACCCATATAATGGGTTGGGATGACCTCTTTATAATATTTGAGTGGGGTAAAGGAAACTATTATTTTACTAACCTTGGTATCTTTGCTCACATATTGGGTCATATCTTTAGAACCTTTCAATGTATGGATGCACATGTAGCACCCATTTCTATGTCAATAGACATCATAATATATGTTTAATAGGTAAGGACTCATGTGTAAGACCTATTTATAAATAGTGACTCGTGTGTAAGGCCCTTACATTTCCCCTTTTGTACCCTACTAACTTACCTTGTAGTAAAGGGATCTAGTATTTTGAATGTATTCAAATTTTCAAAATGGTCTACTTAAACATGAATTTTTCACATATCTCTATAAACTCTTTGTTACCCATTAGGTCACTACCCCCAAGTACCAAGATACACTTGAGACTACACTTAGACGAGACTCATACATGTGAACTCTACGTGTAAAAAAGATCAAGGCATCCTTATCTTGGAAAACTCATACTTAAATAAGTAAACTTAAATTTAACTCTCAATTTAAATTGATACATCACATTTATTATTTATTGAGGATTTATAAGTTTTATAAGTACTTTTATATTTTCAATGCAATCACAAGGACAAAATACTTAATTATCTTATTACGTCAAAAGGCCTTTCACATTTGAAATCGACCTAGCTTTTTTTACATCCGTCAGAAATTGGAAGGACGTGATCACCGTTGTGCATGCATTGATTATCGTGCGGCCTATGGTGAGCCACGTCATATTCATATATTCTAAGGGCAGAGGGAACAATCAACCAATCAGATTTGAGCACACGGATTGTGCTTTCGAAGGAGGAATGTTGGCCATCGATCGGCAAGATTTTTTTGAGTTGTCGATACGTTGGTTGTGGAATGGCAACATATGTTCTACTTTTCCTCTAGCAAACGCATTTATTTCCGCCATTATGCATGTTTTTGTGATGCTGGCTCCTGCAGCACGCAACAAATATGTAAAACGTGATGGGGTTCTATTCTACCTGCCCCACAATAATTTGTTTGGATGGTATTTGATTGTAGGGTTTTTACCCTGGTTATCTGAGCAAGGCCAACCAAAAACTATTTCGTTGAGGAGAGTTCGGCAGGTTAATCTGTGCGTGAAGGGAAAACTTGGGGGTGTCATTGCAGATAGGTTTAATATAGCTAAACCAAATTTTTTTAATGTGAAGATTGCCATTTTTCCCATTTTCAAACATCGACCGTGAAAATTTCTAAAAATGTATTTGGTTTTCCTGTTGTTTGGTTTTTCACAGAATATGTCTCTGTCCTATTGGAGTAAACATTATACTGTGAAAGATAATTTTCATTGGTAGATGTGGTTTTTGGCCTATTTTTACATACCCAATCGTTATAAATGTCATATTTGTCCATTCCTTTCATTTTATTTTCTTGGATGCTCGAATGCATTGGCTTTCTTGTTAAGGGCTCTTGGTGTGTTCCCCATTAAGGCTTATTTTTGGGGGCAGCAAACTGTGTGTGTTCTTTGTTGTTTGTTTATTGTTTGAATTTCCTTTCAATCTTATTTTAAGAATTGTAGAAACCCTCGGTCATTTTGTGCCATTTGATACAAATGTATAAGAAAGCAATGGAGTGTCGCTTGTATTTCTTTACCTTTGAATTCTGTCAAAAATTGTCTGGGTGTGTTTCGTAAAATATATTTCGGGTGTTGTTTTATTTATTTTTTCTATATCATGAAGAAATAAGACAATGAAATCCAGAAAAACAAAACACCAATTTGTCTTCCTTTGGTGTTATAAAACAAAGGCAGAAAAATAGATGATGTAAATTTCTTCATGTTTCTCTATTTGTATAGTTATTTTATTGTTTCCAACGATGGTCAGAGGCTATAAATGGCATTATTATAGTGGGTCTCCATATATTTCACACTGAAAAGCAATAACCTGCATAGTTAGTTTTATGCATAACTATGTTATAGTGTGTTTCCATATATTTCAGACTGCATATGCAAGGTTCTTGTTCGATTTTAACGGTGGAATATTGTAAAAAGTAACAACACACATGTTTTGCAATATGATGAACTTTTACCTTCTAATACATTCTCCTTTTTTTCATATTTCCTTTCAAGCAAAACAAACTAATTGTTGCTTGCATATTTTACTATGGGAGGGGAGCCAGTCACGGTGCACCCTAACTTTGGCGGTGTATACCGGACAGCAAAAAAAACAGTGGAATCACAAAAATCTGTCAAAAGAAGCGCGCGAAAATTCTCTACAGCCCCATCGCCTTTGCCAACTCAACAGACACGTAGATCACCGTACACATGAGCTGGAGTGTGAGGTGTCCAAAAACCGAGTTTTCACGGTGCGGACCAAATCTAGTGAATGTAACCCCCCACCGGTTACTATATTCGCTGCCACTTATCACTAAATAACTCACTGTTTCCGAGGACTGCGAAATCCACGCATAGGGATATGGTTGTAATTAACAACCACTACGCCGTGTCAGGGAAGCAAAGGAGTCGTCAGATGTGTTGTATGCGGATTTAATGCTTGTTATTCATGGCGCCACCTACTCCCAAACCACCTCCAGCTGGGGGACTGTTTACCGCTCGAACCACCGCGGAATGCAACAAAACAGTGGAAGCCATCGGACCAGGAGGGGAATGCTTACGGTTTTGGCCTGATAATTTTGTGTGTGGGTGTTTACACTGACGAAGCTTGTGTTGGGAGCTACTCATACTTGCGACTTCTTTCTTCAGCAATAACTGGAAGTTTCAGTTATATTTTAACTGATTTGCCTTCTTGAATCTTGCCGTGGATGCTTCAAGACAGGTTTCGTTCTGTACAATGTTCTGTTCTTAGTCATTTACTTCTTTTATGGTAACCCTCCTTAGTCGTTTTAATGTGAAGTATTTACTTTGGTGGTTTTACATATTGAAAACTGATAGTATTTTCTGTACACGTCTTGCAGTGGTGGGGAGGAGCTTGTTCGATTGACTGAGA
Source organism: Taxus wallichiana var. yunnanensis (assembly GCA_018340775.1). Lineage (NCBI taxonomy): Eukaryota > Viridiplantae > Streptophyta > Pinopsida > Cupressales > Taxaceae > Taxus > Taxus wallichiana. The sequence goes on along the minus strand of CM031235.1, from coordinate 902,342,496 downwards.
ATGATCCACGCAGATGCAGAGCATTCCTTCAAATGTGTTTATCAACACATCAAATGAGCTTGGAAATTGTTTGATTCTCTTCGAATATTTACAGTCCATTCGGTTCTAATAGGTGAGGTTTTTACCCTCACTGAGGCAGTGATAGAAACAATTACAAATACTTCTTCTGTACTGGTAGATTGTGTTATATGTCTTCCTAGTTATGTGATTCCTTTTTGCAAAGACTTAAACTCCTATTGTTTCTGAAAATTACAATATACTGAACATTAAAAAAAGTCGGGTGATCCAAAAAATGTGTCAAAAGAAGTGCGTGAGAGTTGAATCATTTTACTTGTTGAATTTATATAAAATCTGTCAAAATAAGCGCGTGAGTATTGTATCATTGTAGCATTCGATTGTGCTCAAGTGAGCATGCTCAAAGTGTGATTTTTACTCTCACGTTTCCATTCTTGTATCTATGTACACGGACGCTTCCATTCTTGTATCTATGTACAGAGGTTAAGGACGTACTGATAGTATAACGTAACGTTAGCCAGGCCACATAAGTATTTATATATATTTCTCTTTATTGCCCAGAGAATAAGGTTTGTAGCTGTCCTCGTCTTATCTCTTCATGCCGATAATCTGTTTTAAAGAGATTATATTTTATCTCCTCTACTTCTTGATCACTCTTAATGGAACTTGTGCATTTGGTAGCGTAAAATTTGGTTTGATCCTTCCCTTTTCCTCTCTCTGACACAATTGTAACTGCATATTTCTTGAACCTCAAAGCAACAGGCACATACCCATTGTTTGATATACATTATACTTGTTGAATGAATGTAATAACAGTTCAGTGGTTCTCTAAAATCTGCACCGACAAGTATGATGCCACGACCATTAGTAAGGTTCCTATAAGAACATGACCACCTACTGATCACTGATACTGTAATTGAATGTAGCTGCCTTTGTAATCTGATACTGTAATTGAATGTAGCTGCTTCGACACATTGTAACTCAGCTATCCTAGTCTGTTATACTCAATTTTATTGGATTTCTGTTTATTGCCCAGAGAATAAGGTTAGTGTCTTACTGTATGAGAGGGGATCCAGTCCCGGTGCACCCAAACTTTGGGACACTAAACTGAACATTTAAAAAAACCAGGTAATCACAAAAATCTGTCAAAAGAAGCGCGTGAGAATTCTCTACAGCCCCATCTCCTTCGCTGTTTTCGACAACTGTGAAATCCACGCATAGGGATATGGTAATAATAAACATCCTATATGCCGTGTCAGGGAAGCAAAAGAGTTCTTAATGTTTGGCATGCAGATTTATTTACTGATATTCATTGCACCAAACACTCCCAAACATCCATCCAGCTCTGGGTAAATGTTAACCGCTTGAACCTCCGCGGAATGCAACGAATTCGTGGAACAAAACGGATCAAGAGGGGAATGCTTACTGTTTTTACTGGAAAGTTTAACAACAGAGTTGCCTAATGTTTCGGCCTGATAATTTTGTGTGTGGGTGTTTACACTGACCACCTCTGTGTTGGGAGCTAGTCATACTTCTGAGTGTACTTCTGTTTTCTTTCTTCAGCAATAATATCTACTTGAAGTGATATTTTAACTTTGCTTCCTTCTAAACTAGAAAGAGTCATTTGAATCTTGCCGTGGATGCTTCAAAAGAGGTTTCGTTCTGTACACTGTTCTGTTCTTAGTCATTTACTTCTTTTATGGTAACGAAAACTTAGTCGTTTTAATGTGAAGTTTGGAAAATTGTTCATATTTGAAGCTAATCAAGGGGTTAGGCTCCTTGAGCAATAAATGAAATGGAGTTGATTGATTCAAACTACACTAGTATGAGATCGATTTATAATCAGATAGGATTTATAAATGAATATATTTCAATCATAGTTGATGAAAGCCTTCGTATGTTACAAGAAAGTCCAAGAGGCTGATTTGTCAAAAGACATGGTAACCCCTATTATTAGTAACTGATTTGTATAATTTGGTGATTTTACATATTAAAATCTGATAGTATAATTTGTACATGTCTTGCAGTGGTGTTGTTATGCTTGTTGGAGTGACTGATAATGGAAGTGCAGATGCTTGTTGTTATCAACACATTTTTTAGTTTGGCAATTGTTTGATTCTCTTTGAATATCTACAGTCCATATGGTTCTAATAGGTGAGGTTTTTACCCTCATTGAGGCAGTGATAGAAACTATTGCGTATTTCTCTTTTCTACTTGTAGATTGTGTTATTGGCTTGTGGCTGTTACTTTAATGTCATTTACTATTTTATGTTACTCAGTGTAATTTTCAGAAACAATAGGAGTTTAAATCTTTGAAAAAGGGTATCACATAACTTGGAAGACATATATTCATTCAGTAAACATTTCCATTGTCCATTACAAAAACATGGCCATACAATATACTTGGGCCATATAACTACTATTACTATATTGTAGTTTTTAAATCGAAAGGCCAATTCCACACATCAAAAATTCAGCCCTCAAAATTAAATATTTACTTTCGATAATATCATTTCCAAAATCCGAGGAAGGGCGGTGTTGAATCTGCAGTTGAGGTTGAAGCTGGGGTGTTACTTTGCAATTGCCTCCCCATGTTGACATCCCTCACAGCGTAGTTGGGAATGGATCAGAACTTGGAGAAGCATTCACTCCAACTGCAGATTATGTGTTGAAACTGATAAAGGGCAATGTATGCCCATTAATTCTCTTAACATTGGGTGTTGATCAAGAAAAGGATTAATTGGACTACTCAATCTCCTTTTCCTTTCTAACTCTCTTCTTGCCTTCTCAAACTCCTCCTTTATCTCTTGATCCCTTTGAATCCTTTCTTGTTCCTTTCTATGTTCCCTTTCTTGCCTTTGAATCAACTTTTGGTGCTCCTTTGTTTTCCTTCTATATTCTTTTTCAATCTTTTCCTGCTCCTTCCTTTCCCTTTCAACAATTCATTCAGCCTTCTTCTCCTGGATTTGTTCCTTTTTTCTTTGCTTCAATTCATCTATTTCTTTTTTCTCTCTCTTCTCAACCGTGAAGCTCCATGTACTGATCTGCAGTAATTAGTAGAGATTCCCTACTCAATCTTATACCAGAAGCACTATTTGACCTTGATGATTCTCTAACCTTTTCCACAGGGAGTTTCAAGAATCTACCAAGAGTTTTTTGTCCTTGGTTTGCCTCACAAGTTTGGTTTGAATCTGCATCATTTTCTTCAGGTTGACTGCCAACATAGTAGTGCACCAAATCTGAGTCATGAAGTAGTGTTGGATGAGAGGGTAAAGAGAGGCTGACCTCTTCATTATTGAAGTTCAAGTTGACACCAAGATTAAGAGCTGCTTCTTTCATCCAATCGGGAGGGCTATCTTCTGTGGGCAAAGATAGTGATTCATCGATTTGATTAATTCTGTTTGGAGTTTCCAATTGTTGAGCAACACATTCATTTATATTTATCTCCATCTGCTGAGGTTCTGATTCTTTCTCCAATTGTGTGTTAGGCACCATCTGAGCATCTTCACTTTGCTCTAAATCAACCCTAGATAGATGAAGCATATTTTCTGCTGCACCAGCATCATCTTGAGAAGATGTGTCAAATGTTCTGCTTGGTGCCATGTCTTCATCCAAGGCATTGGGATTAAGAGGCCATATCCCTGTTCTTCCGAATCTTGATTTAATGTTCTTTAGGTGTAAGAGCCATTCTGAATGCTTTGCTCCCTAACTCTGTGAATTCAGCCCTTTTCACATCTATCCCATGGTTTGCAACTATCCATTTGCGTCTCTCCTCCTTGAAGTATGTTTTGAATGGAGCAAAGACACTCACATCCAATGGCTGTAATTTATGAGAGGTGTGTGCAGGAAATGTTAACAAATCAATCCCCAAACTCCTGGCTTCTTGAATTGTCCCCAAAGCAACATGTGAACCACGGCCATCAAAAATTAGTAAATGCCTATTGGTAGGAGACACTCCACCAGGTATAGATGATGCAAAGTGATGTAACCAGTTCATGAATAAATCTTTTGTCATCCATGCATGTGATTGTGTTGCCATGCAAGCTCCGAGTCACACCTCGCGAATATAATTTTCTAAATGACTCTTCCCCTTAAAAAGATAGAATCTGGAATACTTTGTCTAAAGTGACATTTACACAACACAATATGGTAATCCATTCTCTACTTTTTGGGATGATATATGGCACACTCCTACTACCCCTTTTAGCAAGCACTCTCATACCGCAGTTCCTCCCTTCTTGTAATCCAGTTTCATCACAATTCCATATTCGGTTTGGTCCATATGGGTTGGCCTCATAAGCTTTAGACAAATTAATGTAGAAGAAAGGCTGATAATTCATGGCCTCAAACACACCGCTCAATCCTTATCAAGGCCTTCAACTGTCCTTAATGTTAGATCCGGGTGTGTTTTTTTAAACCACCTTATGACTTACCCGGAAAACCATCCGTGAATGGGTTAGACCTTGTTTCGCAGATTTGTGCCACACATGTCTTAAGTTGTATAATTTCTAACCCATGTCCCATGTCAGCGATTTCATGACACCAACTCACTATCTCCATCTCTTCTTCATCTATTAGAATTGTTGGTGGACCCTTTCTTTTAGTGGTGGTAATGCCCATTAGCCAAGAAGTAAGGGTGGTCGCTGGTATACCCCATTTTTTTGCAGTAGCACGTGTAGAGTATCCATAATCTTCAACATCTTTCATGGCATTATTCATATCAGACTTGTTCCAATCAGATCTTGGCTTTGACACATTTTGTGTTGAAGGGCTCACTCTTATTGCTTGGACATTTACTTCTTCATGTGGTGTGTCATTGGCATCTTGAGGTGGGGTATTGATAGCCTCTTCTTCATGTTCTTCACTTGGCGGAAATCTTGCTCCCCTAATTTTGGCACATGCAGGTCTTACTCTTTTTGGAAGCTGCCTTCTCCTCATGATGTCAATAAAACCTGCTAAGATAGATAAATTTACCAAACCGATGTAACTTACAACAATGAGATTTTTAGAATATTGAATCAACAAACGTAAAAGGAAGTGCAGCCATTTGATATGAGTGCCTATGTTCTGAGCAATGGATACTTCAAAAATCAAAGGTAGATGAATATTCACAAGTAATTCTGAGCTAAATTAATGAATCTGTATACTTTATGCTGCCTCTAAATGTAGATGAATATTCACAAGTAATTCTGAGCTAAATTAATGAATCTGTATACTTTATGCTGCCTCTAAATGTAGATGAATATTCACAAGTAATTCTGAGCTAAATTAATGAAACTGTATACTTTATGCTGCCTCTAAATGTAGAATATTCACAAGTAATTCTGAGCTAAATTAATGAAACCTGTAGATGTATGTGTACATGTAGATTTATATTTACAAGTAATTCCAGGATAAATTGAAGAAATATGTATATATATATATATATATATATATATATATATATATATATATATATATATATATACTTACAAGAAATTACATGTTAGATGCATATTTTATGCTGCCTTTTCATGTAGTTGTATATTTAATGCTTCATTTTCACGTAACTGTATATTTATGCTGCCTTTTCTTGTCGTTGTATATTCTGTAGATGTATATTTAGATTCAGATGTGTATTCTGTAGATGTATCTTTACAAGTAGATGTATATTTCTTATATATCTATTTGCAAATATAGAGCCTTTCCGTAATTCAGCCTGGAATTTCTTGTAAATATACGTCTACAGAACACACAGCTACTTGTAAATATGAAATACAGGTTTCATTAATTTAGTCTGGAATTACTTGTTAATAAACATCTACATGAAAATTAGTGGTTGTTTATTACTACCATATACCTATGTGTGGATTTCGCTGTCCTCGGAAACAGTGATTGTTTTAGTGATAAGTGGCAGCGAATACAGTAAACGGTGGGGGGTTCTACTAACAGCTATTGGTCCGCACCATGAAAACTCGGAAATTGAGACACCTCACACTCCAGTTCATGTGTACGGTGATCTGCGTGTCAAATGTGTTGGCAAAGGAGATGGGGCTGTAGAGAATTCTCGCGCGCTTCTTTTGACGGATTTTTGTGATTACAATGTTTTTTTTAATGTCCACTATAATCCGCCAAAGTGTGGGTGCACCATGACTGGCTCCCCTGCCATAGAGCCTTTCCGTAATTTAGCCTGGAATTTCTTGTAAATATACGTCTACAGAACATACAACTTCTTGTAAATATGAAATACAGATTTCATTAATTTAGTCTGGAATTACTTGTTAATATACATCTACATGAAAAGGCAGCATAAAGTATGCACCAGCAAGGGGAACATACATCTACTTGTAAATATGAAATACAGATTTAATTAATTTAGTCTGGAATTACTTGTTAATATACGTCTACATGAAAAGGCAGCATAAAGTATGCACCAGCAAGGGGATACATACTTTTACTTATAAATGTGAAATACAGTTTTCATTAATTTAGACTGGAATTACTTGTTAATATACATCTTACATGAAAAGGCATCATAAAGTATGAACCAACAAAGTATGCACGGTGGGTAAGATGTCAGATTTGTTTGCAAAGTAGATTGGGCTGTAGAGAATTCTCAAGCGCTTCTTTTGACAGATTTTTGGGATTACCAGGTTTTTTACAGGCTCCCCTCCCATATGTAGATTGACAAAAAAAAAAAAAAATGAATGTGCATCAATATAAGAACAGAGTTAAGAACTTACTATGTGGCACTATGATGTGGAATAACAGTTGATTACGGCAGCTTGGCACTGTAATTGTCATGCACTAGCAAAATAACTCTAACTGAATAAAATTTTAGAGCAGTTGAGGAACTGGATTTATAGGAGATATGAAAAGTGTTGTAGTTGAGTGATCCTTGTGCTTTTTTTTTGGGTAAAATTGGTTGATCCTTGTGCTTGTTTTTGATTGGGTGAAACTGATAGGGGTGGATCAAGATTTATGATATTTTATTTCAATACTCATATTTGAAGTTCAATTTGATTTGATTTCTCATTTCAATTCAATGTTTGTTTCTTGAGCCTCACATTTGTTGAAAATATGCAGGTACATCATTTATGGGAGTAGCTGGTATAGAAAATGGTGAGAAAGTTAATGCTTAAAAGACAACTTGTATTTGAAAATGGTGCACTTTGGACTTCTGCTTGTGAGAACCTGGCCCAAAGTGTGTGAATGACAAGACCTTTTACACAGTAAAATGGGAACTTAAATTATGTGAAAATTGACATCAAATTGATATGATGATGTGGTATCAATTTTGTATAGGGATGAAATACAATTATATATCCTTGTATTAAATACATGTTGACTTTAAATTTGGCAAACATGGAAGTATAATATATGTTATTTTATGTTTAAAAATGATATTGACTATTCTATTGTTGATAGATTCATGGTTGTACATGAAAAGTGACAGACACATCAGTTTTGAAGAGTGTTTGTACATTTATAGGATAGTATTCATTCAATTATTAATATTTTACTGTGCAAAAACTGGAGTCAAATATGTCAACTACCCTCACCACTACTTTGGGTAATGCACCATGATTGGCTCCTCTCCCTATTGACAATACATTAATAAATTGTGAAACTTAACAAGAAAACTTTTACCTTCTACTTTGTTTTTGTGGTTCTTAAATGTTGTTCTTCCTTGGTGGGTAGATTAAATGAATGAATAGGCAATGGCAGATTTTGCTAGCTTTTTCATAGCAAAAGCTATGTATACATTTTTTGTTCAAAAGAAAGCAACTTCTAATTTGTTGTTCGGAAGAAAGTAACTTATTTTTCTTGTAGTGCGGGTTTTCACGGGTAGAAAGGAAATTTATTGTTGAAGACTTTGAGTTTGTGATGTGTTATTGGTTTGTGGGCTTCTCTGTTAGAAGGTCTTTGTAAGGTATGAAAAATTGTCCCATCTAGCCCAAAAATTGTTGTCAACATTGGTTCAATGTGATAGATAGTTAGAGCTAATTGTATTTACTTAAATAAATGATTGCTTTTTTAATGAAATTGGTTGTGTAGTTGGTAGTGTTTTTTTAAATTGTATGTTGTGTTTGTAGTGGTTTTTTTTATTAGCGAGGTTATTTCTATAAGTTTGATTTTACATTGGATAAACACACATTTACTTTACATGGTATCTGTCGCATATCTTTTAACCTAAACGGGCATGTGGGGGCATAAGCCTGCCCAAGGTCAAGAATAAGAGTGTGTTGAGAGGTTATGATCCTCTGTGAGGCCACTTCAATACGCTCAAAATTGGGTGTCAAATTGCACTTTGGCAAGGCTTTTTAAGTTGCCTATCACCCTAATTTTTAATCTCTCTTGCTTGCTTTAATGATACTTCGTTGTTTTTGATCCCGTTCAAATTGAATTAATGAAAAAAGAAGCACCATTTTTCATGTCTCCGATGGTGTTACTCTCATGAATCACACTTGCATAGAGATGAAGAATACAATAGAAGTCAATTTGTCGTTAATGTATTGCATTGTAGGCAGTAGCGTCCCGAAAAACCAAGGATTTCTGAAATGGTCAAGGAGCGCCTTTGGCTACCAATTACAAGTGTCATGTACCTTTCAAATTTTCACACTTTGTCGGTTCTTTATCAAGAGGGTTTTGGCCTCATCGATGACACCATTGTTCATGCACATAAATGTGAGACACCTCAAAAAATTGAAGAAGATGGGTGTGTTTGTTGATAAGGAAAAAAAGGGGTATACAAAAAAAGGTGCCCCAAAAATCCTTAATGCTTACAAAACAAATTTTTAGAAAAAAATGATGTCTAGCATTGTATATGTTCTTTTTTGGCTTACTTAATATTTTTTCTAAGTGACTTCTTGTTATTACTTCCTTAATATCTTGTCTAAGTGACTTGTTGTTATTATTGTTGCTCCACTATTTTGTGATAGAGTGGTTTATGTGAATACAAATTATGTTTCCTTTTAGCTTTAATTGATAGAGTGTTGCTTTTTAATGTGTCATGTGTATCTATTGGATATAATTGTTGATGGTCATGCCACATGACAACCTTTATTCTTAATTTTTTTCATTAATGCAATGATGTTTTTAGACAAAAAAATGATATCTATCAAGTCTCTTCATTTTATTTACAATTTCTTAAATAAATTATGTTACATATAATAATTCTATATACATAAAGAATATGTTTTAATTTTAATTTCCATTTAACTGTATTATACTAATTAATTAGAAAATTATGTTTTTCCTGAGGCTATAATTACTGGGTTTGCCATCGGTTCAGTGATAGAGAACACCAAGCCTTGAATTATGCATAGTATATCCGCTCTTACATCTTCCTTTTTGATTTTTTCCAATTTAATTTCCTTTAAAGAACATTTAATATATGATGGAATAAACTGAAATAAAATCTTTATCGTTTTAATTTAAAATTCCTTTCACAATTTTACATAAAATAATCAATTGCAGTGGAAACTTCACTTTTCTTAATTTTTTATTTTGATAAGAATGACTTTAAATTCAACTCAATACATAACAAATTCAAATCAAAATTAATCTTATAATGGAAAGCACAAAATTAACTTTGGTGAACTTGTAAAAACCAATTGGAAACCAATTGTGTAAGGTTTTTGGTGAACTTGTAAAAAAAAATTGTGAAAGGTTTTGGTATACCTACAAAACCAATTTGGTAAGGTTGTTGGTAGAAGTCGGAGAAAACCATCGAGTGGAAGAAATGTGCGTTGGCACATGTTCAAGTTTTGTGTAAGTCCGATCTTTGCACATTTGTGGAGTTGATCATGAACACACGGAGGTGGCACACTGAAGAAAAGAACAAGATATATTGAACCATGTAAACACTAAGGGGGAATGTTAGGAATTAGTATTTACATTGTGTAGATAATAATTACATTTGGTAATTATTATTATATTTGTAATTTTATTTATTTGTTATATAAAACAACTAATGAAAAATGTGCATTGAGTTGTTTAGTTACAAACAACTCACGAGATTAGTATTTGATAGTAGAGTAGCTTCCTAATTTATAGGAAACTATGTGCCTAAATATTTGTAATTGCATCATATGTAATTTATTCGGAATGAATGTAATAGAATATCATTATTTCGTGTATTAATCTAAACAATTTTAATGTGCAAATCATGGCATTTATTTCAAATAGAGGTAAGAGAACATCCACCAAAGTTCTTGAGTTATATCCCAAGTAGGTAAAAATACACATAAAGAACAATACAAGGAACATTAACCCAATAATTTTATTTATTTGAACTTTGAAGTCTATATAAATATGTTAGAAATAATCATAAATTTGTTAAAATTGGAATAAAATATCGTCAACAAAAATATTAGCCAAAAATAATTATATTTCTTCCTTTGAAGAAGAGAGAATTCAATCTAGAAAATTATGCCAAATATGTATTCATACTTTAATCAAACCCTTTAGTGTACATATGATTATACTTTTTATTTTGAGCTACCTAGCACAAACAAAAAATAAGAAAGAAACTACACAAATAAAAACAAAAGTGGGATTACCTTTCAATATAGAGTTGCATATAAAGAGAGATAGCATTGCTACGACACTGCGTTGAACAATTATAATAGATTAGTTGAGGTTGCCCGGAGGTTTTCTAACATACAACCATACCGGCCAAAAAACTAAGAGTACCTAATATATCAATTATTCTTTGACATACACGTCAAATATCTTCCTAACTCCCATCCTTCTCAAACCATTCCTGACTTTATAGTGGAAACAATTATTTTAGCATTCTTTCTCTATTGGATATTTGTAATGTTTACGCTAATGTGTGGATGAGACCAAAATTTTATTGTCCTTATCTACCATTTCAAGTTAATGTCAATATTGTAGTTATATTGTCTCTCTTTTCAGTTTAAAAACAAACGCTTTTCCTTTTCCCAACGTGTTGATTCATGAACACCTTTCTATCTCCTTTACCTTGTTGCCCGATAATCATGTGCGTCAAGCTATAGCTAGACTTCTAGGTTTTAACTTTCACCTCGACACTAAACTTTGTGGATTTGTGCCCTAGCTTTGCAGTGTTTGTTAGGGGCAAGAGATATTTTGACATGATGGAAACAAACTTGACAAAAGGAGGAATTATGAAAATCATTGAAGGATCACCCCATGAAGATTTGAGGTTACAACTTTTGAACTTCCCGTTTAAGCTCGGCATTTAACTCTACAAATCAACATTGCGATAACTTGTCCAATGGAGAACATATTCAGCCAACATTGCTTCCCTCAAAATTTTAAAGTTGTGTGCAAGACAGAATATTGCAAGAAGGCTTTGTTGTCCTCTGGAAATATGATTGTAGGATTTTTAATAATGATTTGTAAGTCAAATATTTTCCTTTGTTCAGGTTGTGACAAAAAATAATTCAGGATTTTGATCGTTATGTGTCTTGCTTTTTGTTGTAGGACCATTATGATAAATGAAATGGATAGCATTGTGTCGACCGGCCCCGGAAAGGAACACCTGTTCCGGTTTCTAGAAACATATTATGAGGGAAAGATGTCACTTCGGATGCTTTGTCTGATTAAAATTGACATCTGCACCTTGACCGCACTCGACTCCCCGAGGTTGTGCCGGGAAGCCGATGTGAAATGTGTGTGGTTAACTATAAGAGGATCGGTGACTAAGATCTAGAAGTGTGATCTCCTAGTATATGAGTTGGAAAAGGGGAGATTTAGAGGCTATGAACGGGTAGCGTAAATTCCCTATGGTTTGTCTAATTGAATCTCAATGTTAAACTAGTTTGAAGTGTCCAAATTAACTAAGATGAAACTAACAATCTATGTTACTGTTGAAAGGAAACTAACCTAAATAAATCAACAAAACTAAAACATCATAATTACAAACAACAATTGCTTTTACTCTAAAAAAATAAATCCTAAACAAACAAAGTAGTCGGATGTGGCTATTTGCTTGTGCATTTGTGAATTAAATCTAAACTAATTAATCAATTGAATCTTTCTAACAAAACCCTCAATCCTGCCTCAGAGGTAGAGAATAAATCACAACTTCAACGAAGCTATTATTTCCTACAACTTCCCTAACAATATTGAAGAGAAAACTTTCTAATGTGATTTGATCTATGTAATTGCTTGATAATTGAAACAATGAAACAATTTCTCTATTGTATTTGATATGGATTTGGATTGATAAATGCAGAATTAACAATTAAAATCAATGAAGCAAACAAACAACACCTCCAACCTGGATATGCAAGAACAATGGCAAATCTGGTTATGTGAATATTCATCCCCTCAGTTTATCCTTTCGATTTATGTGTCCATGTGAGTCCAACGAGTGGGAATGCAACAACAACAGAAGAAGAAAAGTGCAGGAGTAGCAGTAGCTTGGATTGGCATACTAGGAAGCAATGCAGTGGAAGAATGCAAGCACAATTGAACTGAGATTGGCTTTGGCAATTTCCAGCAAGAAAGGCAACTAGCTTTGCAATAACAAGAATACTCAAAATTCTCTAGTTTTGCTTGAGAACAAGCAATGGTTATATAGGAATTAATTGGGTCATGCACAAAGCCACATCATCACATGAAGTGGGGGTTCAAACATGTAATTACAAATAGAAGTGCAAGAATAGATTGCCACAAGGTAGTTGGGCCTTGGAATCATCTAAAACGGGCAACAAACGTGTCTAAAAATGGAAGTTAACTGAAGTCACGCGTGTTTAATTTACGCATGAAGGTTTCTGGAAAAATCACGTAGAACCGCCACCCTGTGCAAGGTGACAAACACGAAACCGCCGCCCAGCCCATGTGGCGGTTTTGACACTAAAGGTCAAAACATGCATAAAAGAAGCGAGAAGCTAGAAGAAAGCATGCAAAGGCTAAGTAGGGATATCTAGGCTACAAATTTATCTGCCGAATGGGCTTAGGAACTTTAACACATTATGAAAGGATAGGAATCATCATTGGGAGCTTTTGTAATTGTTTTACGACAATGTAGCACGTGTAATTTTGGGCGCATACGAGATACACTCTCACTGTAAACACCCGGATGTATCTAAATACACCTCCTTGCCGAACTAAAGTCCATTAAAAAGTGCAAAGCTTCATACGAGATATTTCCATGTTGAATACAACAAAACGAAGTGGAAAATAAAATCTAGGGCTCTAAGTAAGACGACTCTTCAAGAATATCAAAATACAGCGGAAGTGGCATCATTTTTTCCTTTGATTTTGTGGACAGTAAAGGGGGGAAATAAGGGTCACTTCTTTTAATGAGGCTACGAAAAATTTTATGCACAAATAGAGAATGGAAAGTTGTACAATATATCAAATGGAAAAGTTGGTAAAGCAAATTAATTTCTGACCATTTAAATAGCCTCCATGAAATTTTCTTACAACCCTACTCTGTTGTGATCGCACGCTGCGATTGAACTACAAGGCGAAGTTCTTTGGTGGACGTTATCGATGTTGTTATGGCCATTTCACCTTGCTCCACTGTTCACCGCAGAGACAAATTAGAGGCTGTGAAGAGAACGTTGCAAATGTGGGACATATTCGGGTTTAGCATCTCCATCACCTTATGGGGAAAACATTTAGATGGACTTTGTGAATAGTTGTCAAAAATACTCTCAATTCCAGATATAATGATCTTGGTAATAAAAGCGGGGTGTGTTACAAATTTCAATAGTACCATATTAAACAACTTTGTTTCAGCTTGAGGTGCTTTATCAACCCTCATATTCTAGAGATAGGGGCTCTCTGTGAATGGATAGCTTCACCTCATTCACAGGTTCCATGTCTGTTAGTCACCAACAGGCAAGTTGGACCTCCACAAAATATGGTTGTAATCATAACTTTATAACATGTTTTAGAAATGGGAAATCTCGAAAACAATGAGTGGGAAATAGTTGAAGCCGAAGTGTCAAACATTAACATGGATAATTTCTTTTACATGGCTTTCCAAGAATGATAGGTGACAAACAATGTAGAAAAAGGTGCAGGAGCGAGAAAATGATGAATGGTTTTGCAACAAATGCAATATTCATGTACAACATTGTAATTACAGGTACTCTCTAAGAATGGACTTGAAAGACACTACAGGGGAGCTCATAGGAGTTATTGCTTTTGATGAGGCTGTAGAAAATATAATGGGAATTACGGTTGTTGACTTGAAGTGTTAGGAAATTTATATTTAGTGCTCACATTATGGGTTAGCATATATAATTTGTGAGCTAGTATACGGGTGAGTTGTTTAAAATATTGTTATGTATGAGATTTGGTTGTTAAACCAAACTCACGTAGATAGGAAATTTTAGGAATGTTGTTAAAAAAACTCCGTTTTACATGAATATTGAAATAATATTCAAAGCTATGAAATAATATACTGAGAGAGTACCTATAATTACAATGTTCAAAGCTATGAAATAATATACAAAGAAGTTTTATGGTGCTTTCGTGAGTAACTCTGTCCAAATATTTTCATTTGGTATCAGAGCGAGAGGGTTTTCTGTGATGGAAAGGTTTGTTTGTTTTTGTTAATTAATAGGGGGCATTTGATATGTTTTGTTGCCCCCGATCCATGATATTCCAGTCTCCATTATTGTGTGTAATTTATTTCACATAAATTGAAGATACACGTTATTTAGTGTCTGCCTTATTTTTGTGCATATTCCGCTCAGCGTATCTGGATGGGCTTGTGAAGAAGCAAATTCAGATCTGTTTTTTTAAAAGAAAATCTTGGAGTCAAATATCTTTTCAAAGGCATCATTCTTCGTAGCCTTACACATGGCATTACTATTATAATTTGACATGTATTGTCAATAATCTACACAGTCAGGAAATATTTTGAGGTTCAAAGATGCATTGATCTTGTGGATTGCGTGACAACTCAGATTGGAAGCATATAAAAACGTGGACCTGCCTAACTTGGACTCGTTGGTCTTAGATCTTATTCATATCTTACTACCCTATACATTCTTCCTCAGCCTCATGTGGATTCATGTCAGAGCTACCATTTTCCATATCTTCACCTACGCTTTAACGGCTTCATATCAAATATGGTTGTTTAGAATATATAAGTTCTTCAAGATTTGAATCTACTTGCAAGATTCTATAGAAACATTGGAGTATCTTGAGATCTGGTGTCTTTCTTAAGTAGAGGATGACTCACATGATATTTAGTGCCTTTGTTGCCAGCTTGAGTGAGATCTACATCAGAACCAGCGACAAATTTTAATTGGATTCGTACTTGTTCCTTTGATTAAAAGTTTATCCCTCCAAAGATCTCCTCCTTTAATTCCCACAACGCCGCCAACAACACCACTAGATCGTTAAATCTAGTTGTTCAACGATTTCATTTTGCTGGTAAAAGTTATCTTTCAACATTAGCATACATTTAAATTAGAAAAGTCGTGTTTAGGTCCATTGCATACTGTTTTTCGTAGAGTAATGTCAAGAAAGTATGCTTTTGGATGTCAAGTTTTTCAATTAGTAATTTTATTGGTATTATTACTTTTCAACTATATGTCAATAGGTTGTATCATGGGTAAGGATTATTCTTTAAGTTAAATGGTCCAAATAGTGATAATTTTTTTATGGTCCATTAGTGTATGTGTTATTGTAATTCAATAAGTCATTAGGTAATTATATTATTGTCAAAGTTGTTAATTGTCAAAATAATTAAGTTTTTGTGGGTTTGTATTATCAAATTCTAAAATGTGTCATCAAAAGTTAAGTATCATGTAGTCCTCGGTGTTTTGTCAAAATTGTATCTATTGTCAAAGTCATGTAATTGTAAGTGTCGTTTTATGTCGTTAAAAGAGTCAAAAAGAAAAGTAAAATGTCTTTTGTTGTCAAGCCTCGGTCATTGTAATAGTTCGAGAGAAAAAAATTGCCTTACTGACGCATTTTCGATATTACTCGATGTACGAAAAATAAATTGTTTCACATTGTAGGAGGGATACTATACCAATAAATCCAATGTGGAAACTCCTGAGCTACATGAACATATTTGTTGAGTAAGCAACATCGTCTCTTTGGAGGACGAGAGGCACAAGAGGTTGGAGTTCGATCAATGACCTCTTGTCAGTCACCAATGATGGGGCCGCACGAAGCTGTGGTGACAGAGTGTGTGTGTGTGTGAGTTTACTTTTTATTTGAGTTGCAATTTGTTTCGATTGTGTGCGGTATGATTTCATGATCTTGTTACTTGTTGAATGAGTGGAAAGTTCACATTGAGGGGGGAACATGATCTCAAAGTTCCATTTCCATTTCTACCTCCCTTTTCAAGTTTGTATGCAATAAGCATTATTTCCTACATAATTCCCTGAAGGAAAAACATAGTGGACAGACGAAAGCACAAAGTAAAAGTAGCATCATGATATTTGGGTTGTTGGTTGTCCTGTAAAACCATCCTTTGTTGAGGTTTTGGTTGTCCTGTAAAACCGTCCTTGTTGGGGTTGTTGGTTGTCTGTAAAACCATCCTTGTTGAGGTTGTTGGTTATCCTACAAAACCATCCAGATCATGAGCACGCACAAGTGTGCAAGCTGCAAAAAATTGTGATTGTTTTTCTTCCATGTTCATACTAAGGGGGGGAATGTTAGGAAATATATATTTAGTGCTCACATTATGGGTTAGCATAATATAATTTGTGAGCTAGTATATGGGTGAGTTGTTTAAAATATTTTTATGTATGAGATTTGGTTGTTAAACCAAACTCACGTAGATAGGAAATTTTAGGAGTGTTGTTAAACAAACTTTGTTTTACATCTCCTTATATTTAGGATTACTCCATCCTATATATATATTTAATAATATTCAAAGCTATGAAATAATACACAAAGAATTTTATGGTGCTTTCATGAGTAACTCTTTCCAAATCTTTTCATGAAGTTCCTATCGATTGATAGGGACACCACACAAGATATATTTGATCACGTCATTGGTCGTGTCTTCATTTTCTCTCTTTCGCTAAAAGGAAACATACAAGGAAAAACGTAATTGAAATGTGTTATTCTCAAGTCAAAGAAAACATGATATGCCCTACATACTCCAACTTATGAATGTTCAACAATTTCATCTTGCACAAAAGCTCCTTTTGCAACTACTCCCTTTTTCTTTCCCCTCGTGCATACTACCTTTTACATGTTTTCCCTTTTGCAAGAATGATGTGTCACACTTGCAACATATATACTGACATTGTAAAAACTATTATCTTTATGTATACCACCTATGGTTCGCCACTAGGCTCGAACTCCTACACAATTGTTTTTGTATCCCTCTATATATGATTATAAATGAAACTTTTTGTTATTGGTTTTGTGCATATTGTCTCATTTGTTGTCGTTACGCATGTGAACAATTCAATTTATTTCAACCTTTACAAGGAAAAACAATATTGTTGATATGGTTTCATCCTAGAGCTTTGATATTTTCACTTTCCTAAATGCAAAAATTAAATACATAGTTGTTTTACGTTGTTACTCTTGTAGAACAATAACACACAAAAAAACTTGTTGAATTTCATATGTCTCCTCCTGAAGCAAGGGTGCATCAACAGGAATATTATTCGAGAAATAGATTGTGAATAAATGAGCAGCAACGTCGTAGATACCAAGTGCGTAAGGCATCAGGCACTCCAAAAAGGTTGCAATCTACGCATCACTCACAAACTCAAACAACCATGTCGCATGCTTGCACCTCCACATGTAGCTACTTTCAAGTGAGTTTCAGTATAATTCAAACAAATGTTGCCTTCTCCAACTACATTTCCTGCCCGCAAGGTGGCTCGTGCGACGCCTCCTCTTTTGCTTCAATGAACAATATATATCATAACGTGAAACCCCTGAACAATTTACCTTTGATTTCCCTCAAATACATGACTCCACCCGCCCTTTGTCGTACGTTGCATGTGTTTTGAATAAAACCTCCCTCTTAAAAATAGTCAACATTACTCCCTGGGATCTACTACCCAAATAATATCGCTTGCACTTCCATCATTTTTGGCGGTACAAATAAATTTCCGTATGAGGATAGATAACTTGGAAAAGATGAATACTTGCTCCATCTGTATGGAAAACTACCTAGAATGCTAGGAAAAATGAGTAAAAATAGGTACGTGTGCAACAGATGTTTATTTGAGAAAAATGGTAACCACTTCTCTACATGGAACAACATGGATCCAGGCCATCAACTTGAGGCTCTCACATTCACGACATGGGTGGAGAAAATTCTTATAGCAAGAGTCAATCCTATTTTGCGGAGTTAGCCACCATGTTACGTAAATACAAATACACGGGCCACACTATCAGCTTCCCACAAAACATTAAATCTATTGTCAAATTCCTTCCTCATCGTCTTGGAGAACTAGACATCTTTCTCTTACAAAGAAAGGGGCCAAACCAAACAAAGTATGATTTCTATGTCAGTAGGGCTCACGTATGGGAGGCACTACAATTCAAAATAGCTTACGATCCATACTACAAAGATGTTCTCATTGACTATGATGCCTTGTCCTCCTTGCTTCTGAAATAACCAATGTCTCTTCCATCTTGAAAACTATTCAAATCGATAACCCTCCCTTCCAAGAAGATATCCCCTCATTGTTTAGTGTTGAGGAATTTACATCACCCAGTATAGAAACCCTTCCATCATCCTTTGTCCTGGTTTTTCCTAATACAAGTACTAAACAAGAGGAGATACAACACTTCCTGTTATTTTCAGCAAATGGTCCTCCATTTTCCTTTCCTTGGCCTAAAATTGGTCTCTCCCCGGTTAATGAATACAACACTAAAGGTTTTTTTTCAATGGCTTTTCCAACTTTGTTTCCCATAGGTGTGGCTATGTTCAATCAACCCCGCATGAAAGACGTCCAATTTCATGAATATGCATTACATTTGATTCGTTACTATGAAAACTACTTTGGTCGCTACCCCAAACGTATATATTACTTGCAAAATTTCATCACGCGTTGCCGCAGCCAATCGACAACTTCCGTATTCATGAGACAAGATATTATCCAGAACATTCCACAAACTATAGGAGAGCTTCGTTAATGCCTTCAAGATAATCCTAATGACTTCCTCATAGATAATCTCATGTGATTCGTCATAACTCTCCACGGAACAAGATATTTTTAGTCGAAGTAGAGGTGAAGTTTCAGACATGATCGAACAACTTGGAACACCAACATTGTTCTTCACTTTAAGTGTTGCTGACACTAAATGGCCAGACCTTCATAGTGTAATGCCTGGCACCACCTGTAGATCCTTGGGAGGCACAAAGGTGGAGGAACCATAACATTGCTTCCAATCCTCACCGTGTTTCAACGTACTTACACCAGAGATTTGCAATATTCCATGAAGAAGTCTTGTAAAAATACCTTGGACAATGAGACTATTGGTACGAGGTAAAATTGTCTCTTTCTTAATTTCCCATTGCACATTCCTTTACCATACTTACTCATATTTTTCCAGGTACGAATGGAAACATAGAGGCTCTGCACACGTTCACAGTTTCCTTTGGCTTCCGAAGCCCCGAATGTTAACACTATTGACTAGAGAGACACGTATGTTGTGGACCATGTTAGGCACTACTTTGACAAATTTGTTTCCGCATGGAACCCTGTCCCATTTCTTGCAGTCGACTTCACTACATTCATCACCCCCTCCAAGACAATCCATGCTTATTGAACACATCATGGATATTGGTGTCCGACCCTCTTTATGACCTAAAAAAATTTGAATCATTTGTAACGACATACCAAATGCACTAAAAAGACATGCCTCAAAAGACAAGAAGTGGATTGCATTTCCGCTACAAAGCACCTTGGGAAGTGCATGGACAATCATCCCTTGTCATTGATGATGCACAAAGGTCCAGTACATGCCAACAAGAAATGATGACATATTAAACATCCACAACCCTGCAATGTCGTCAATCTGGAGGGCCAATGTTGATTGCCAACATGTTGTCTCCAAGCATGCAATACTAAAATATATTGCTAAATATGCTTCCAAGGCATAACAACACTCTGGATCCTAGCATCAGATGCTCTCAAGGATTTTCTTGACCTTCGATCTTGATCAACCATCCAAATTTGTGTTCCGTAAAATGCTTACATATAGTGTTGTGGATCATGACATGAGCACCCAAGAAACATGTCACATGTTGAAGAAGTTGGAACTTATTCTTTATAGTCAATATTTTGTTACCTTAAACGTTGGAAATAAAATTCTACATCGCATCTCTAAAACAACTGATGTTGAAAGCGTTCCAACAAACTTTTCAGACGCATACATGAAGCGGCGTCTAGATATGGAATTTGTTCCCCTTATTAAGGCCGCTAGAAACTAGACTTATAACGGGATACGTTTGGGTGTCAAATGGAAGCAAAGAACAACATATGCAATTGTGTGTGTGTCACCCAAATTCTATTCAATCCCCCGAAATGAATCCCCTTCATTTGAATTTTTTTGTTGGAGTGAGTTCCTCCTCTCAAACCTTTCCATAACATCCCTAGAGATATTGGAAGCACACCGAAAGAAGTCATTTCTAATTGTATATTGATGAAATAAATTTACCACCCTTGGCATGTAATGCGGGCCTCTACTGAAAATGAATCATCTTCCTCGAAAGAATCTAAAAGTGAAGATGAAATCCGAGGGCCTTCTCTTTTCTGCAAAGCTGAATGGAAGCTTCTATCCCAACTCCATCCTACTAATCCCATGGCCCTTCACACCCTCAACATGTTAGGCCATCAAGAATTTGATCTTATTCATGTTGAATTGCATGAAAGTGGCCCTTCTTTCATTGAAATATCCAAAACAAATACAGGTTTACCTTTCAGAATGCATAGTTCCGCTTCCACAACCACGGATTTATCAAAGGAATAGAAGTGGGATTTTGATACAATTCTCAATCATTACAGGAAAAACTTACATTCTACTCCTCTAAAGATGATAATCCAAGTTACAACAGAACTAGTAAATCTTACCTTATAAACACTCTCTGCTCCACATTGTCTTCGTCGATCCCTCAACAAGGATCTCCCCTCCTTGTTCTTGCTCCAATAGGAGTTGTTGCTTTCAACATTTTGTCTTCAACTATACATGTCGCATTGTGTATTCCAGTTAAGGAATTGAAACCACTTGATGGTTTGTCTCTCTCCTCCCTTCAACAATCCCTGAAGGATGTTCGCTACATTTTGATTGACGAGATGAGCTTCATAGGGCCCAAGATCCTTGCCAAGGTTGACTACCAGACTTCGCGAGGCATTCCCACATTACAAGTCCTGCACATTTGGTAACAGATCCATCATTCTCATCGGTGACCTTGGCCGTTCCCTCCTATCAGTGATGTTCCATTGTATTTTGGACACTCTTATGGAACAAACCTTTGGTTCAGCTTCACAAAATGTGTCACGCTTACTACAATCTTTAGGAAACAAGGTTCAAATGATGCCCAAATAGATTTTCAATGGCTGCTTTATAAAATATCGAGACGGAATCTCCATGTTTGAAGACTGGAAAACACTCCTCAAATGTACAAACTCCCAAATGAATGCCGATGAAATTTCTCCTTTCCTTCCAGCTCCTCATCATTCATTCACAAAAAAAGAACTTGTCGAACAACACAATCTCCATATACTCATATCACTCAACACTCCAGTGGTTGCCGCAGATGCTGAGGTTACTAGAATCCATTCCACAGAGGAACCCGATGAAGAAGCGACTTGAATAACTAGACCGCAAATCTCTGGGTTGATGTTGGACTTGTTAATGGCTTTATAGGGACTATTTTTGACATTGTTTACTCCCCTTCTTCATCTCCTCCAACTCTTCCTCTTTTTGTGGTCGTCAACTTTGACAGATACATTGGTCCTCCTTAGAATCCAAATAACCCCACTCATGTCCCCATACCCCCAATCTCTAGAGGGAACCGCAAACAACTTCCTCTAAAAATGGCCTGGGCCCTCACAATCCACAAGTCTCAAGGCCTTACATTACAAAAAGCTACAATAGATATAGGTTCTTCAAAACATGTTAGCCTTACATTCACCGCACTGTCCAGAGTCCCCTAATTACAAGACCTTCGCATCTCTCCTCCCTTCTCGTTCGAAAAATTCTCCGGAATTTCCAACTCGATCACCTCCTCAAAAGAAAGCAAGAGGAAGCACGTTTGAGAAGTCTATAGTTCTCCACTCAATACTACAACATTCTCCATTCCATCTCCCCTGCTCCTTGCATCTTTCACACTTATGCACTCCTTTATCATATCAAAACTCTTGTAATCAAATGTTTAAGTACTATATATATATCTCTGCACTTACTTACAATGTTGGTCTCTTCTACTTTCTTTCATTTATGTTGCACTCATGGGATTAAATTCACAATTTTCGACCACCCCCCTTTCCCTTTCGGCGTCCACATCGCACATACAGTCATACACACACATTGCTAGTTAATTAACTAAATTTAAACTAAGGAACTCTACAACTAGTTACAATTTTCAATAAAAGTTCTAATAACCCCATATTTACGTAAGGTCTAATCTCTTTGCCCCTATTGTAGACTAGGATTGGGAAATTATTATGCTCTCTATTCATAATTATGTGTATTAATCTCTAAGGTACAGTATCTTTTCTCTTATTATAGCTTGAGATCGGGTATATAATAAGATATATATTCCTAATTATGTGTCGACCATAATGGAGAATTACAATGAACCAATTCATTCCCTTGAACACTATCTTTTGCAAAAAGAACCACTTTGCTAACATCAAATGTACCCACCACTTTTGCTCCAAATGTAAGTACTAAGAAGATTGTTGCCTTAAAACCATAGGCCCTGGTCCATGTTGGGATTTTTATAATTTAATGATTAGGTAAAACATAGTTTACCTAAGTTAATTTAGCATAGGTAATTATATTATTATTGTTGTAAGTTGTTATGGTGTGGTTATAAACCATATTTTTATTATATTTGGGAAGAGTACTCCCGTATCATGTTTTTGTGATTATTTCAGGTTGTTTTATTGTTATATGGTTATGTATTGTTAAAACCATATATCGTAATTTTGTGTATACGGTGTGTTTATTGTCTCATAGTTACTGACTTCCCATTTGTTTGCATATGGTTGTGTAATATCTATAAATGTTGTAGTCATTTCTATTGTACTAGATTTTCATTGAACATTAATAAAATTATGAGGCTTTTGTCCCTCGTCTAGATTTGGTATCGAGCATGATAGGAGAGCTTTGTGTCTTCGGAGAGAGTGCAGGAGAGATAGAGGAACTTGGAGAAGCATCTGCCCCATCCCTACATCCCCACAACCACCTGTTCAAATCCAGGTGTTTGAAAAGCAAATTTTTTTTGCATTGTGCCTTCTGCACCATGAAAAATTTACTTGTTGGAGCAAATATAATTTAGAAGAAATCAGAAATTTAAAAAATTACCCATTAGGGGTTTTCCCTCTAATTTAGAGGTGTGATTAGTCACTATTAAATTTAGCAGTGCTTCCAAATTCAAAGGACTCTGTGCATTTTTCCTCACCGAGCTCACAAAGCTCCTAACCGGGTTGAGTGTCAGGTTCTTGCATTGTATTCTGACCAAGCCGTTCGAGCACACGGTACGAGTTAGAGACCTTGTGCGACTGAGTTAGGGTCAATTCTGTACATGTGGATCATTGACCGGTTTAAAAGGCCGAGTAGTGTTTTTTTCACAGTGAGTGCAGATCCACATCCAACTCCATTGGCACCAAACTAAGTTCTAATCAATAGAACCTTGATCGAATGGATCGAATCGTGTTATGAACTCATAAAACGAGTTCAGGGCATTCCGCTAAACCGAGCCACTTTGCTTGTTAACCGAGCTGAGTCGATACATTTTGAGTTGGGTTACACAGCCGATCCCACAAGCGATTGGAGGCAGCGGCAAAGCAAAATCAACAAAATAGCAGCGAGTTCCCCTGCCTCGTCCACCCCTGCACCAAGCTCCCTCCATCCATTGATCTGCGAGCTCCCTTGAAACGACGTCCAAAAAAACAAAGCAAAAGCATATCAAAACAATAAGAAAAACATTTTAAAGAGGCGTTCAAAGCAATGAGATCCGCCTGAAGCAAATGCCCTAAATCGACTGACTTCCTCCAACGCAGCCACGCGGATCACCTATGTTGTTGAAAAAGTTAGCATTGTTTAAATATTATATTCTCCATTTCACATTGTATGCGCTATAAGCACTTTTTATTTGGTTGTAGAGCTTTGGGAGACGAAGTTGCAAATTTCGACCCCCAATATGAATGTTTTTTTTATAAATGGAATTTGGAGAAGGATTTAGCGCCAGACGCCAAACATAGTGATGAAAAACTCCATTAAAACCACTAGATACAACTAAACCCACTACCAAATTTAGAGAAGAAAACCCTATAGAAGGGTTAAAAACAATTTCTCCTATTTTTCTTAAAAAGTCATTTTGAGCAACATTTTCCAAAGGGGGTACCCAAAAATGCAATATTCAATTGTTTTTGTTGTTTTCAAGTTTCTAAGTTGTCTGCAGTACTCTGGAGGCCACGAGGGCCTCATGAAAACAAAACGAAAATGCTTGTCATTCAATTTTTCTACATATTGGATGTAATTGTATATTTTCAGTGTATATTTTAGTGGATTGTACTAATTTGCAAGTTTCCATATTCAATCGCAAATATTGTAACTGATAAAAAAATTGGCAAAGATTTGAAATAAAATCAGTAAAATTCCGTTTTTGTAACACTCACGAGATCTTTGGATCTCTTTCGCAGCATTCGGTATATATAGTGCCTCTGAGAAGCATTTATGGGTAAAGTTGTCGCGACTACTACTGCACTTAACGCCTAATATAGTTGCAACAACATTTTCTGGGCATCATCCCTATAAATCGATGGGTTGAAATAAGGACATAGTGCACACACTTTGAGCCCTCTCATCTGTCTGTGAACGATTACACGACATAAATCCGGACACTGAAATTATCCAAGTATATAGCAAAGTTACACACGCGGATATTTCTTTGAGCCGATAATGGCATAGGCCCCTAGAAGTATTGTCTTGGTAACATGTATCGAATTCTTTCACGTGTGTTAACGCATCTTTCACGTAGGGCCGGGTATATCAAAAGGGTGAGCTTCTTCCACGTACCGACGGGTATATCAAAATGGCGCCTATATAGAAAGGTTCGGTATATCGGAATGATGGTGTATAGATTGGGAGACCATATACTTGGAGTGATAAGAGCCTTACCCTTTGTTAGTAAATTCAAAAAATGGGCACCAATGCCCCTAAGTTCTTTCTTCTAGACTCACAACTCCTAAGAGGAGATAATTATGCTACATGGAAGACTAAGATCAAAACACAACTTGAGTTTGAAGAGATATGGCTTGTTGTGAATGGTTCTACAACCATAAAACTAGATGATACAACGTAACAAAGATAATTTGACATATCGAATTAGAAGGAAAAAGTCATAATCTTGTTTGTAGTATCTGACAATGTGCAACCCCACATTCGAGATGCCAAAACAACCAAAGAAGCGTGGGATAAGTTGAGCACCATGTACGAGGCCAAAAATAAGAACACAATTCTGAATTTGCAAAGTCAGTTACACACACTGAAATTCAAACAGAATGAGAAAGTAGAAGCTTTTTGTGAAGAGTTGCATAATTGAGGGCTTCACTTCTATCCATAGGAGAGGAGGTCATTGATACATCTCTCATTCCCATTGTTCTCTAAGAGAACTCCCTCCTTACCACATTTTTGTGATGACACTAAACTTGTTAGAAAAGTTACTTTTGACAAGTTAGTGAATCTACTACAACAAGAAGAAGCAATGTACAATAAAGATGATGAAGAGGAGAAAACACTATCTTCTCATCAAAAAGGAAAAGGCAAAGCAAAATCTCATTCTTCTCAAAAGTCCCAAAAAAACATCAACACGGGGACAAGCAAAAGAAGAAATGTCCTATCTATAACAAAGGACATGATGTGAAATATTGTTGGTACAATACATACAAGAAAGGTTCATCAAGTAATTACGACCTCAAAATCAACAATCTCATAAGGGACAATCACAAAGTACAATCAAGGGTAGAAGAAGGAAAGCGGCAGAAAACCCCATCAGTAAGGTAATATAGTTGAGCAAGAAGATCATTCAGAAAATGAGGACTTCTTGTACACTACTCGTTCTAGTGAACCATCCACGTCATCTAGTGTTGTTTGGTACGTTGATTCGGGAGCCACTCAACACATGACCAAGCACAGAGACTGGTTTACTACCATGAGGGACACACCTTTAAAAAACCATGTTTTGTTAGGTGATGATTCTTCTTACACAGTACAGGGTATTGGGAACATTTATCTACCTCTTGGTTCACAAAATTGTAGATTATCATATGTGTTATATGTCCTTGGCTTAACAAAGAATCTACTATCAGGTAAGCCATCTTCTAAGTCATAATCAGAAGATTGACTTTGATAGTCATTCTAGTAAGAAAGTGTGTTTGATTTGAGACAAATCAAGAGGCTTGAAAATTGTTGCAAAAGCCTCCAATGTGGGACGTATGTTCTAGCTTGACTTTTCCACAGGGATGATCAAGCACTTGTGGCTAAGAATTCTTCCTCTACACAATTGTGGCATCAAATACTTGGTCACATCAGTTTCAAATATCTCAAAACACTTCATCGGTATAACATGGTGAGAGGCTTGCCATCTCTCCAAAAGGATACAGATAAGTGTCCTAATTTCCTAAGCAGCGAGTAAACAACACATAGCTTCATTCCAGAAGAGTACCTATCGAGCTTCAGGTAAGCTTGATCTAGTTTATATCGATCTTTACGGTCTGATGCAACCAAGTCATTCTGGATTTCAATATTTCATGCTATGTGTTGATGACTATTCAAGAAAAATGTGGATATTTTGTCTTCGTAAGAAAAGTGATGCTTTTGAGAACTTCAAAATTTTCAAAGTGGTTGTTGAGAATGAGACTGGTCGTCATATCATATCTCTCCGCTCAAATCGAGGGGGAATTCACCAGTAATGAGTTCAAAGCCTACCTTCAAGCTCACGAGATTCGTCGACAAATGCCTCCTCCACACACACCACAACATAATGGTGTTGTTGAGAGAAGAAATCATACTATCATGGAGATGGTGTGTTTCATGATCAATGATTCTGGACTAGCAAGGACATTTTGGGAAAAATCAATAAAGACAATAGTATATTTTTTGAACAGAGTGCCCATAGTTGCTCTTGATGGAGTGACACCACATGAAGCATGGTCGAAGCAGAAGCCATCCATTGCACACCTCAGAGTATTCGGGTGCAAAGCTAGCATGCACATACCCAAGAAGAACATAAAGAAGTTGGATATGAAGTCACAAAAACTCATCTTCATTGGCTACAAGTAAGAGACTCTTGGGTACAGATTGATGGATCTAAAGACCAAAAATTCTACACCAATAGAGATGTTGAGTTCTTTGAGAAGAAGGAAGTTGAGACTCCTCCTCCAGACTCACCTGATGTAGATATTTCACCTATTGTGAAAATAGAAGCTAATGTTCCCGTTGATGATGACAGTGATGATGGGGATGATCAGATAGGACCACGACCCACGGGAGAGTAGTACAACGTATGCCCAAGCAGTATACTAACATGATACGAGATGCAAAATTGGATGCTCCACCGAATACATCCACCACTGGACCACAAACTCGCAGTAAAGCATGAGAAGTAAACTTTGCTTTGATGAGTAGAGTTGTTGAATCTGTTGAGCCCTCTACTATCCAGAAGCCCTACAGTCAAAATCTTGGAAAGATGCCATGGATGTTGAGTATCATTTAGTGATGAAAAACAACACTTGGCAGCTTTGTCGATCTTCCACTAGGGAAGAAACCCATTGGTTGCAGATGGATATTCAAAACAAATTACAAATCAGATGGGACCATAGACAAGTACAAAGTGAGACTGGTAGCAAAGGGGTATGCACAAAAGGAAGGCATAGACTATGAGGAGACATTTTCTCCCATAGCTAAGATCAAAATGATCAGGATGATCTTTGCTCTAGTTGCTCAGTTTGGTTGGAAATTCCATCGATGGATGTGAAAAGATCCTTTCTAAATGGAGATCTACAGGAAGAAGTCTACATGACTCAACTTGAGGGTTATGTTGTACCTAGAGAAGAAACAAAGGTATGTAGACTCAGAAAATCTTTGTATGGCCTTAAACAGGCACCCCAGGCTTGGTACATCAAAATTGATGAGCATCTCGTTCAGCATGGATTCATCAGAAATCCATATGATCCCAATCTCTACCTCAAAAGGCAAGGAGGAGAGATTATGATTGCTGTTGTCTATGTCGACAATCTAGTCATCACTGGCATTTCAGTGAAGATGATTGATGCAATAAAGAAAGATCTTAACCGATCATTCAACATGATAGATATCGGGCTCATGCACTCTGTCTTGGATTGGAATTATGGCAGAAAGATAATCACATCTTTGTTTCTCAATTGAAGTATACCAAAACAACGCTCGAGAAATTCAGATGATGGATTGCACACCTATTTGCTACACACATGGAGATGAGATTGCAGTTATCTCGTTCAGATCCATCTCCTCTGGTAAATGCAACTCTCTATCGACAATTGATTGGGAGTCTCATTTACCTAACTTATACTAGACCAGATATCATCTTTGCAGTGAGCTATCTATCACAGGTTCATGCAAGAACCCGAGTTTTTCATTGGAAGGAAACAAGGCGGATCTTGAGATATCTCAAGGGTATAGTGGATCTTGGTCTAGAATATAAGAAGAACAATAACTTCTTCTTGACTAGATATTTGGATTCAAATCATGCAGGTAACATTGATGACAAGAAATCCACTTCTAGATTTGTATTATTTTTGGGATCTGGACCGATATCATGGGGAAGCAAGAAACAAAACTTTGTTTCTCGCTCTTCTACAAAATATCGTGTTGCAGGTGGAGTTGTATGTGAAGCAATATGGCTACGTCGCATACTGGAAGGACTTGGAGTACCACAAGAAAAACCTACCACCATGTATGTAGACAATGAAGGTGTTCTCGAACTTATTCACAATTCAATGTTTCACAAGAGAACAAAGCACATTGAAGTACAAGTTCATTTCATATGAGAGCATGTCTTGAAACACAACATACACTTGCTTTTCCCAACAATTGAACAACAAGTAGATATCTTCACAAATTCACTTGCACGTGACAAGTTCAAGTTTTTCATAGAGTTCCTCTCCTCATCCCTTTAGGCAATGCAAAATTAAGGGGGAAATCTTAGATAAAACATAGTTTACCTAGGTTAATTTAGCATAGGTAATTGTTAACCATTTAACCTACCCAGAAGAAGGCTATATGTCAGACTAATGTTTTTAAATAAATCCTCACACGTGAATTTTGCTAAGGCCGAGAATCTAAAAAAATTTCAATTTTTAGACTTCGGAGTTTTTCTCTTTTGGAGTTTTTAAGCTCAATTTCGAATTTCTTTTGAAGTTTTCCGAAGTCAATTTCCGAAAGTCTGAATTTTCAGACTTTCGGGTTTTTGGCTTTCAGAATTTTTTTGCTCATTTCATCTAAATCCCTCTAGGACTTCAAGTCTAAATTTAAAGTCCAATTTTCAGACTTTTGGGTTTCGGGTTTTCAAAGTTCCCCGAGTCATTTTTAGGATTTTTACTTAAGTTTTTGAAGTCCAAGTTCCAAAGTCCAAATTTTCAGACTTTCGGGTTTTCAGGTTTCGGACTTCTCAATTGCCAATTCATCTTTTGCTCCCCATTTCTTCCGAAGTCCGAAATCCCAAATTTTTAGAATTTCGGGCTTTGTGTTTTGGAACTTGAAAATTCATGCGTAATTAATTTCCACCTACCTCTGTACATATCGGATTTTTACCATTAATATCAGGATTTCTATATAAACTCGAATTTTTACTTTTTATTTTTACCTAACACATTCGCTCTGACATTTCATTCTTATAATTTGCGGTATATTTTTCAAGGTATGTTTCTTGTTTAATTTTCTTTTGGTTTTAGGTCTTTTTCCTCATTTTTCTCCTCATTTCAGTTTTCTTTTTTTTTTTTTCTTTGCGTTTTTTTTGCGATTTCATTCTTTCGGTTCACCATGTTTCATTTTGTGAGTTTCCTCCAAGTTTTCAAGGTTGTTCATATGATATTTTTGTGCCCTTTATACTTCCTTCTGTTTCTCGATTTCCAACTTAGCAATTTAAACATTTATTTTACAGCTTTCCTCCAGAGATCATTTGGAAGTACTTTTCAAGAATTCCTTGAAGATCACAAGCGAGAAAATCTTTAGAGTTTTTCAATTTCGTGAGAACCATTGTTTTTAGGTTTTCGGAGAATTCTTGTTTTAATTTGAGAACTGCTGTTGCTTTCTAAAATTGTTGCTTTCGTGTTTTCGAGACCTCTTGCATCAAGGAAATTTTTGGAAAATTCATTTCAGAGATTTCTTTCAAAGTTTTTGATTTCAGAAAAACATTTCAAGGATTTCATTCGGTGATTCTTTTGAGACTTTTTGGTTGAGAATTTGAGTTTTCTTGCTTTCGATTTTTGTAATTTATGTGACATTCGGCCTCAAACACGGGTTTTGATGTCTGCCTCCACTTCAAAGGGAAAAGAGAAGATGAAGTACATATTTCTTGGGGTTGTTCCCCAATCCTCGCTTGACCTCGACTTAGGAAATATTGGGCACATTGATCTAGGACAAATAGATCTACTCGAGTTCCTGAAGATTAAAGGCCTCGAACAAGAAGCCATGGACACGAGACCATCTACGACAGTGGTCTTGCCCTTGCCGCTGGTTTTCCCGCATCTATGCGATGCCCAGAGTTTTTCTTAGCTGCGCAGCAGCCCCACTACGACAAGCACTCTATGTCAATAAGGGATAGTGATGATAAGGTGGTGATCCGTTTGGACCCAGATTTCTTCGAGGACTTGTTTAAACTTCCAGATGTTCAAGATTACGCCACAATTTCACCTAAAATAATAGTGGAACACTGGGATAAAAATAAGTATGCTCAAAGGTTATGATGAAATCCTACCTGACTAAGAATTTCACCAAGTTTCCCAAAACTATACATCGATCGATTTTATTCAGGAAGTCAACAATCTCATTATGCTTTTAAGCAAAGTTTCAGTCTTCCTTCTACAAAGGAATTCCAAGAATGGATGTTCTTGTGACGTAGTGAATTATCAATAAGAATGATGAGTTTATCCAACGGGTGAACATATTAGTAGCAAAATTTGCTATCGGTTGGGCAAAGTGTCGTAAACTAAGACTTTCTACATGACATCTTTTCTAGTACATGTGGTTGCTGCTATGGGGGATTTTGCAGGATTGAATACCGTGGGGTGTTCACAAGACCTCCCAAATATACAAGTTTTATCCCCAACTCACTCTGGACGAGGGGAGCAAGCATTTCCGAAGAGTCAACGACACTTTCTTCAATGTTGTCCTCTATCGTTTTGATAAAGAACTATATAATCAAAGGGTTTCCGATAAGGCTTTCTAAGAGGTGCGACAATGGGGAGCAATCTACATTCAATTTCCCACATTCACCTACATTCAGATTCCAGGTTTCATAGGTGCCCCAAGCAAGTTGTTGAGGTGCCCCACTAACAAATGGATTCTTTTAGAATTGGTTCGGTAGTTGTTGGATTACCATCAACTCCAAAACAAGTGTCACAAGGGAGGAATGCATTTCCCTATTTCAATTTGCGTATTCTTGCCCAAATATCCACAAGGCAAAACAAAATGGATGCGAGAAATGGTGAGGTAACCTGCGAACCTTTCATCCACGAACTAATTTTGACTATTGGGGTAAGAGTGGGGAGACAGTCGGTCAAAGGTGCTCGTGTACCCCAACTAGAAGATACATGGATTCATTGTCGGACGAATACATAGTATGCGACAAAGGGATTATGAGAGATTAACCCTTAATGAAATGCGGCAATTGGATTGGATGATGTGCCAAAGGACATACAGACAATGATGAGGTCCTAGATTCATCATACAAGAGTGATAATATTGCCAATCAACCACTACCATGGGTTGATTGGTATGTGGAATAATGCAGCAATACTAAGGAAAGGGTGAGACCCATTCTAAAGAGAACTTTCAATTGGTTGGCCACCTTGGGAATCTCACCCAAAGGGGAAAATCAACCTACAAATATAGGGTCTACATCAACAATAAACCAACCAACACCCACAAAAGGAAAGAGGTCAACTCAAAGGGTTCCTACCATTCCAAAGAAGATCTCATTTGTGGTTGGTGGCTCATCTCTCTCTAGGTCTACTGCTCCCAAGATTACATCATCTACAGTGCATAATAGAAGTAGTTGAAGTGAGTGACTCTCCTAGTATCATTCAAGATCCATCCCATCTTCCCCTTCCTCCATTATCACTTCCAATATCAGTTCCTTCCACTTCTACCATCATTTCTTCCTTCCCATCCCCTTCTATGGCCTAGGTATTTTCATCACTTCCAGTTCTATTAGCTGGGGAAAATATTGGGTCACCCATTTCCTCTTCACTTCCTTTAACACTCTCATTTTCTTCAATTACAACCCCCAACATTACTTTGTCAATTCTTATGGTTGTCCTCACACCCACACCTTCCATCATTGCTACCTCTGCTCAGATATCAACTGGCATTTCTAGTGATCTTGCTCTAACTGATGCTTCAGGTATCGGATCTGCTACACCATCTTCATCGGCTCTAGCCATACCAGTGGTGGCTTAGACAAACTCCTAAGAAAAAGAAAAAGGTTCCTCTGGGAGATGTTATAGATCTCAGTATATTAGAGTCCATGCCC
Organism: Taxus wallichiana var. yunnanensis; assembly: GCA_018340775.1. NCBI lineage: Eukaryota > Viridiplantae > Streptophyta > Pinopsida > Cupressales > Taxaceae > Taxus > Taxus wallichiana. Next base: position 902,309,591 of record CM031235.1, on the reverse strand, counting down.
AAAAGATACAAAGCCAAGAGACCGAGAACCGTATCAATTCGGCCAGTTAATCCATCTCGGAGAGCGTGTCATAGAAGTGGCTACCCTGCTGTGACGGAAAACTAAAGAAACCATCACAGCAGTAGATTACCAGATATCAAAGTTCTCATTGGGAAGGCTACTCATGAAGAAGCCAAGTAGGATGTACACACCGCTCTTGGGGCTCTTTTGGAGAAATACGACAAAGACAAGGCCACCAAGGATGACCTTAAGGCCAAAGTCGAGTAGCTCACTGCACTCACTGTAGAGTAACCTATCTCACTCGATCCACTGACATCTCAACTACTATGGCTATGAAAATTTCATCTACAATCGATGATATTTCTTATGATGAGCTCGAGAAGCTAGGCCAAAAAGGGATAACAGTGAATGGATAGATGGAAAGAGTCTTGCAGGAAGCCAATCCTTTGATTAAGGAAGCCGTTGAGATTTATAATGATTTGCAGGTTGCAAAAACCACCATTGCTAAGATGGACAAATATTTCTCCGAAGATAATAACAATTTAAATTTAACTTTGGCAACATGGAGTGAGAGGAAGATTTTGACTTGCTTCTTTAGGAAGAGGTAATTGATGATGCCTCTAAATTGTTCGAATATCAAAAGGCTATGGAATTCTGGTGTTAGGTGCTACAAGATCTTATTAAGAAATTGGAGGAGAAGTGAGTGGAGATTACAAATGCCCTCAATGATATCTCGGAGGAGTTTGACAACGCCAACTGTAAGTTCTTCAATGAAAATATTGATGCTCTTCCCGAGGACCAGATTAAGGAAAATTTCAAAGATTTGGTGAAGTGGGACGATGATGTTACGAAGACTTTCAATAGTGACTCCATTGACCAACTGGTCCTATGTCATAATTTCATAGGGAGACTAAAGAAAGTCACAAATAAACTTCAAGGTTGCCATCCAGGATCACGAAAGAGATTGAGACAACGAGACGTAGTGAATCACTATGCGTGTGGACCTGGAGATGAAGAAACCCAAGGTGTTATCAAGCACTTCTTCAAGTACAGACACTGAATGGTTGTATGGGAAGAAGGAAAACATAAGCTTGCAGAGAAAGGAGATGCAGGTGAATCAGGCCAAAGCTGAGTGTCCATGAAAGGACAGGTTCAAGCTCCGAATCACCAAAGTTGCAGGTTTACTTGGTCAACTTTTTACAACAAATTTGCTATTTTTATAGGAGCATGTTCCCTTTTATTAATGACATTACTATTTTTATTAAAATTTTAGTTAAAGGCCCAGTTGTAATGGCTCAGCCTAAGAACTTATAAATAGTGGAATGCTTCCATTATTTTATATACATATTTTTAAAGATTTTTGGTGATGTTGCTCTTCAAGCTTGGAAGAGTGCTTTCAGAGTTTTGTTGAAACCTTTTAATTATATTCAGAGTTTCCTTGCACTTGAAGATCTATTTTATTGTGTTGAATGATTAGTCATTATATGCTTTGTGAATGCAATTCCTTGGCATTATTGATTAATTTACCTTTATTTTAAATTATTTGTTTCATATTGTGAAAAGAATATTGTGATCGTCTTTCATCAGTTGTGGAAAAACTATTTTCCTTTTGTTGATTGAGAGTTACATTATTATTATCACTTGAGTGGATATTTGACATGTGCTTGTGATTATCTTCTTGATAAATTATCTGTGTATCAAATCAAAGTTGATCTTTCTATTATGTATGTTTAAAGTTTAACAAAGGAAGGTGTGCTTCCAGTCTGTGGTTTTTGGTACCCTTTCTAAGTTGCAATTGGTGAAGGTGGCCAATGATGTGAGCATCCTACCCACATTAACCCTTCCAGAAGTTGAACATCCCTTTTCTTGGTGCATCACCACTTCTAGTATAGATTTTATTTCTTCACATTCTCTCTCCCTAATCCCATGAAATATTAGCATAGGTCTAGTTAGCCATCTTTCTTACATCGAAGTAGTGTTGTGTTTAGTTTAGGAAGAGGAAGTCGGCCTTCTCTAAAGGTTCACCTCAAACACAAGTCCAATAGCTTGAGAGGTAATCCCATGTGTCCCAATCGCACCAAATGTCATGATTAATTCCCAGGCCATTCGGGGTGCAGTGATTTGGAGACAATAGTTTTTGGCACACCTGTTGGGCTCCTAAAATATTGACTAAGTATAAAGGCGTGTGGGCACGCGGGACCCCAGTTACATGATGGCATGCAAGGTAAAAGCGCGCAAGAGAAAAGGCTCAAGGAAGCATATAGCGCACGACACGCAAAAGGAGGTTCAAGACTTAGCCGATTCAAGCAACAAAGGCAGAACATGTGAAAAGTGTGATCGGTTGCATGCGGATAACATGTCAGCCTAGCAACATGTGGCCCAGGAAAGAGCATGCCAGCAAAGGAATCTTCTAGAAGACCATCATGAGATGGAGTGGAGAGCTCAAGTCTGAGGAAACATGCTCACCTTTGAGGACCACATTCGACACTTGCGACGGATCCGAGGGCGCGGCAAGGCAAGTTGGCAAGCATGGAAGGTGATAAATACAAGTGCCTGTGGACCAAGAAAGGTGTGTGGAGATGGAGATAGAGATAGAGACCTAAGAGGAGAAGATATGAGAGATACACACAAAGAGAGATAACATGGGTAGAGCTCTGCAGGATTACTGCAAGTGGGGCTCTGATGTATTGAGCTTAGCATTGTAATTTCTTTTTTGTTTTTGCGTAGTTATACAAGCCTAGTGATGTGCATGACTGCATTCTGCCATCTATGGCTCTTTGTAATGAACCAATGAATACAATGAGGTTACTTATTACAATTAGATATGAATATCAATGGGTTTCATGTATATTTCATTCATAGAAGTTATCTTTCTTTTCATGCTATGAATGAATGGTTGTAGCTTTCTTTTTGTTATATTATGTGTTATGGAGTCTTTTAAAACACATAGTCTAAGAAACTACAAGGATCTGGAAGGCCGTCCTAAGCCCTGTAATCTTTGTATGTCTAAACTTCTTTCCTGAATACTCCTATACTAATCATTGATGAATGCTTCCCACTAAAAACTCACATAAAAGAGAGACTCGGCACCCACATGTGCCTCGGGTGAGCGCTCAGCTTCTGTTGGGTGATAGGCCGGCACGCATGGGATTCCTTCCTCTTATAATGGGAGTAAAATTGACTACATCTTGGTTCCATTGTCGGGACCTCTTTTCAAAGTTGTAGTGGGATATAACATGCATCATGATCTGTGTAAAGAGTAATGATAGATCGGTTGACATTGGAAAATGTTGAATCATGGTTCAAGAGCACGAGAGGATGAATTTTCCCAGAGATTCAACACTGACCTGAAGTTTGATACACATAGATGGGTAGAGGAGAATCTCTACCATGATTTGTATGAGACTTTTTTCTGCTGCTTCCCAGTAGAGTTATTTGGGTGGCTTTCAGCCTATGCATCTAGATCAAGTTGGCGTTATGGATCACGGATATGGACCAAAGAAGACTACCAAAGGTTGTAGGATGCAGATCTGACATGGACCCGTGTTGTAGATCACTGGTGGGGAGGAGTACTAGCTAGCTACACTCTGAATACGCCATTTCCACATATTCTTGTCCAGAGGTTACTGAGTTTGAGTTTCTACGAGAACCTAGGGGATCATTTCTATGTATATCCCTCTAGCTATAAAGATATTGATGGTTACCATGAGTCTAGAAGTGCTCCCAATGGCCGGCTAAACCGTTCTGAGTGTTGGGTAAGGAAGCTCGGGTGGAGGAAGATGGCAGATGATACGACAGAAAAGGAGAGGGAAGAAAGATGGCTCAAGTATGGTGAAGCACGTGAAAGGGAGATTACTAGATGACGTGAAGCCGCTAGTGTGATGGATCTATGGAGACAGACGTTGTTGGAAGGAATTGAGGTTCACGTGGAGGACGTGGAGCCTGAGCAGTCTGTGCTACCCCATCTTGGCAAGCACGTGAGGGAGACCCCTTTAGCTTCTGGTGAGAGTTCGTCACATGGAGAAAGGAGAGTCATTGGTGCATATCTGAACCCACCCAGTGACCGAGCCCTGGTGCTTGGTTTTCCCGAACCAGGAAGAAGTATTGATCTAGTTGAAACTAGTGGAAGAAATAGATCCGCGCCTAGGAGATACAATTTTACATTCCCTTCTTCTATGGCTACACATATTCCAGTATTTGGAGGAGTTTTTTGAACAAGGGGCAAGTGTACAAACTTTTGGTCTCACACCAGGAGTGGCGCGGGACAAAGTAGCGGTGGTGGGGCACCATCACAGACCATCGGCGCATAGTTCAGTGGGACCGTGGGGGCACTTAACATAGCTCCTACAGGCCCTATTAGACCCAGTGGTCCTGGTGGATCTAGTGGCTCTGGAGGTATTGGCCTTGGTGGATCAGGTGGATCAGGAGGAAACACTGGAGGGAACCAAGGCTCTGGTTCATAGACAAGGACCCCAGCCACCACCTCAAGTTTTCTTTGAAATGTCTCTACACTTACCAGATTATAGGGGCATTGAGGATGTTGCGGAACATGTTCACAAGTGTGAATTGTTATGGCGTGAAAGGTATCACAACCCCATAACGAAAGGCTAGTCAATTTGCAACCACATTGCAAGGATGCACGCATAGCTGGTATAGAAAGTATGATCCTCATCAAACAGTGGTGGATTACACTACCTTAAAGAATGCATTCTGGCAAAGTTCCACATTCCTGAGTTCAAGCAAAAAAGCATTAGCGCTTTGAAGGAGATACAACAAGGAATGAAAGAGAGTGTGCGAGAGTATGATGCACGCTTTAAGACTCTCTTGTCTAAATTATCATATGATATACATCCTTCTCAGCATGCACAGTGGTTTGTTGGAGGATTGATCACCCCTTTTAGAAGGGCCCTGTCTCATAAGACTTTCACAGACCCGCGCGAAGCATTGGAGGCTGCCTTGCACATAAGCCATTGGTAGTATTGATACTAGGCGTTAGCCCATTCTTGAGGCTCAGATTGTTGTTATGGCTAAATAGTTGGAAAAGATATCTGTGAACTCGGTCCATGAGACTCGCAGTGGTTTGTGGTGCACAGATTGTGAGATAGAGGGGCACATTAAGGATAATTGCCCCCAGAGGGTGGTACGTCTTAACATTAGATTATGAAATTTGTCATGGGGACCATGATGCCAGTAGATGTCCCTTGCTACAACATACGATCAAAAATAAATGTATCCTGTTATTGCAAGATTTACACCTCCACGACCCATGATACTAAAGACTATAGGCTCATTGATCAGATACATGAGGCCATTGATCATGGGGTGTGCCAAACTAGCATTGCTAGTAGTTCTAAGAATGATGATCACCATTATGAGGAGCGCGCAGATGGAGGCACGCGAGGAAAATGTTTTCAAGGAGGATTCCATGGACGAGGTAACCACGGAGGAAGGAGTGAGTTCCCACAAGGACATGTTTCAACTATGGATCTATAGAACATTACAAGCGTGAGTGCCCGGACTTGTTGCAGTGCTCATGGTGTGGAAAGAAGCATAAGTATGAGGAGTGCCCAGAGTTATATGAGCATATGAATCAGCAGCACCTGGAAGGACAAAGGCGCTTGCGATGGTCAGCATCAAGAAGGCAGACATATAATGGATGCCTCGGGTAACACGGATGAAGGTTTAGAGCCTGTTTTGGTAACAACAAGGGCAGAAGCCACACGCGCAAGAGAGATACCAAGACAGAAGAGCCTCATTTTGAGAGAAGAGGTCATTCATGGAAAGTACCCAAACCCCGCATCAAAAGGAGATATATTAGGACACCATGGATGTTATTCGAAGCTTGCAAGGGGAGATCCAATGTCTAAAGGAGCAATCTAGGAGGGAGGAACAAGGAAGGAGGATCGAGGCACATAAAGATGACCTGGATGAGGTCAAGGAGGTGTGCAAAATGCTAAGGCAGGAGAACATCATTCCTTTGCTAGGATCCTTGTTGAGAGAGAAGGTACCACACAGCCGGAGAAGAGTGTGAGAGGTAGGTCTTACACGCAAACCTTCCCCCTCACAACCTCGACTATGACAAGGAGATTACATTGAATGCAATTGTGGATGGATGGCTCCTCAAAGCAATATACTCATTGACACTAGTGTGGAGGTTAATGTTTTGACTTTGGATGCATGGCATCAGATGGGGAGACCTGTGTTACAACCATCTTCAAATGTGTTGTATATGGCAAAACAAGACTAAGGCAATGCCCATCGGTGTCTTGAAAGATGCAGCTATTACTATCCAGGGAGCCAAGTTTACTTGGGGACTTCAAAGTCTTGGCACTCACCGAGGTGGACAATTTCCTAGCACTACTTGGGCACCCTTGGTGTTACAAGAACAATGCGGACCTCCGGTTCAACAAAGGGTACATCAGTTTTGAGAACAAAGAGGAGTGGGTCATTATACCCCTAGTTGATGGGAAGTCAAGTGCCCTACATTGAACTATTGGGAGAAGAGGTTTTGGACAAGATTTATGTGCGCTCAATCAGAGACCCTGAGATGGTACACCCTATTAATGGGGTTATCCAGTTTGAGGATGCTCAGTCAGTGAGTGATACCACCAACCTAGCATGTGATAATTGGGTGCATGGGACTTACGAATTAATGGGATGGTAGTTGAGAGGATCGGTGACCAAGGTAACTAAGGCACGCATGGTTCGGTGCCTTGGGGGGAAAGAACTACCCAAGTACTCCGAGAGGAGCCTTCCCTGAGGTCTTTCTATAAGAGATAGAAGCTCAGTGGAAAAATGAAAAGGAACGAAGGGAGATGTTGAGTTACGTCTTGCTCAAAGACAATAACTCATTGGTGGGCCATGCATCAGAGAGAGCCTTTTAGAATGGCGCGAGGTAAGAATTGCTCTCTTTGTCATATTTTCTAGAAGTAATATACCCACCATCATCAAGGAGTACCATGGGAAGGATCCCACCTCTTTCATATCCAGGAGTGTGAACAGGTCTGAGAGAAGGCACGAAGCCTTGCCACCATCCCTCTGGGTGCACAAGTTGTATTCTACACTGCAGGGTTGTGTACGTGCATGGTACATTCATTCGAGACACGCCGCCAAACAAGGAATTAGCAAGAGCTTGCGGCTGATCTTATTCAAGCCTTTGAGTATCGGAGTACCAAACCATCGGTTGATAAGGCCTTGTAAGGTATCAAGTGCCTTACAATGGGGGATAGTGCCAGAACGGAAGATAGGTTGTTGGAACTACTAGGTGAACCAGGATTGAGGCGCTTCGAAGAGATTGAAGAAACAGAAGAATCCCAGCTTGAGTGTGTGTGTTTTGGAAAAGGAAAAGGGAAAGTTAGTATATGTGATTGATGGAGAGGAATCAGAGAGTTTAAATGTTAGCCATTTTGTGGGGACGCGCAAGTGGTGGGCAGTGTAGATGCTCATGTGCACGTGCCTACCATGAGCCTTTAAAGACAAATAAGGTTAACATTGGTTTAGGAGAAGAACCTAAGGAAGCTATTATTGGGGACTATTGGATGGAGAAGGAAGTATCAAAGATCATTGATCTATTGCATGAATTCAAGGATTTATTTCCATGCAGGTACCATGAGTTAAAAGGCATCCACCATTCCTTGGGGGAGATGAGGATAAAACTGAAGGAAGGTGCGTGCCCGGTTAGAAAAAGGCCCTACCGGATGAATCCCAACTTACGCGTGAAGGTTAAGGAGGAGATAGATAAGATGATAGCTTCTGGGATCATTGAGGTAGTAGAAGAATCAGAATGGATAAGTCTGATGGTAATTAGCATCAAGAAGGATGGGTGATTAGAATTTGTGTGGATTATAGGGAATTGAATGCAGTTTGTGTCATTGATCCATTTCGACCCCCTTCACTGAAGAGATTCTAGAAGGAGTCACTGGGCGAAATCTATTCCTTTACTGGATGGATTTTTAGGATACCACCAAGTCCAGATTGCAAAGGAAGACCAGAGAAGACAACTTTTGCCACCGAGTGGGGAAGTTTTGCATATACTGGTCATGCCCTTTGGGTTGAAAAATGTGCCTGTTGTCTTTTCGCGCATAGTGGTGCAAGCATTCCAAGACTTCATTCATAAGTTTCTTCAGGTTTACTTGGATGATTGGACAGTATATGGTCTGGTTAAGGACCATTGTGACAACTTGAGATTAATGTTTGAAAGGTGTAGGTAGTTGAGGATATCCCTCAACATTAAGAAGTGTGTGTTTGCTACACCCTTTGGGACTTTATTGGGGCATATCATATGTAAGGAGGGCTTGCTTGGTAGATCCGCTAAGGTTGTAGTTATTGTGGGGTTAAGGGAACCTACTAGCCGAGAGCAATGCACGGATTCCTTGGGCATATGGGATATTACAGAAAATTCATTAAGGGGTATGCCAAGATCACCGCGCCTTTAGAGGAGCTGCTTAGACACAAAAGTACCTTCCATTAGGGAAAGGCGCAGTAGAGGGCGTTTGATACATTAAAAGATAGGCTTATTACCATGCCTATTTTGTGATTTCCCTCTTGGGAAAAGCCTTTCCATGTCCATGTAGATGCCTCAGGAACCACCATTGGGGCAGTACTTGCACAACCAGGTGAGGGGATTGTTGATCATCCTCTCTATTTCACGAGCAGAAAGTTAACACCAACAGAGCAGAATTATACCACAACCGAGCGTGAGGCATTGTCAATGATCTATGTACTTTTCAAATTTCGACAATATCTGCTGGCAACACCCTTTGTATTCTACACCAACCACATGGCATTAAAGTATTTAGTAAACAAGCCCATTCTTCAAGGGCGCATATGTCGATGGGTGTTGTTGTTTCAAGAGTTTGAGTTCACCGTTGTAGTGAAACCTGGAAAAAGCAATTGTGGACCTGATCATCTATCAAGAATTGATTCAAGAGAGGAATGCGCAAAGTATTGAGGAAACAATGCCGATACGCAACAACTTTTTAGATTGTGGCGCGCGCCCTCGGATTTGGAAGAGATTGTTGTATTTTTAAAAGGTGTGGCACCGATGGAATGAAGGCATTGGAGAAAAAGTAGTTGGCCATACGCACCACCCTACATGTTGATTTGTGGAGATTTATACAAATTGGGACATGATGAAGTTTTACGCAGGTGTGTGTTAGAACATGAGCACCTGGCCATAATGGAGGAAGCACATGGAGGAAGTGTGGGTGGGCATTACGTAGGTGATGCCACCACACGCAATATTTTAATGGCAAGTTTATGGTGGGAAACCTTGTATAGGGATTGTAGAGATTATTGTAAAGCATGTGACCACTGTCAGTGCATTGGCAAACTAAGGAGAGATGAAATGCCTTTGCGTCCTATTCCTAGCACGGAGCCTTTTGAAAAGTGGGCGATAGACTTTGTAGGACCTATTGCACGCAGCGCGTGTAGGAATGGGTCACGTTATGTCATCACTTGCACAAATTATCTCACAAGGTGGGCGGAAGCAGCCCCAACTAAATATTACATGGCAGCAATGGCGGCAAGGTTCCTATGGGAGAACATTATCACAAGGTATGGATGCCCTTTAAGTTTGACTAGTGATAGGGGTACACATTTTCTAAATGAGACCGTGAGGATCCTACTATCTGAGTTCATGGTGGCTCATCATAAGACTACGCCCTATCACCCTCAAGCAAATGGAACCGCGGAAGCATTCAACAAAATACTAAGTCATACCTTGACCAAGATCTGTGATGTTGGAAGACAGGATTGGGATGACAAGGTATCAACAGTTTTATGGGCTTACAGACTACGTATAAAAGACTAAATAAAGCCACACCTTTTCAATTGGTGTTTGGCATGGAAGCTGATTTTTCACGGTTGAATTTATGTTACCTTCTCTCGTGAATAGCACGCACAGAGGATTAGCCGATGAACAAGCGTTGGAAGAAAGAATTGATGAACTAATGAAACTAGATGAGAGACGATCACTTGCCCATTGGAGCCAAACAATGGAAAAGGCAAAGAAAAAGGCTTGGCATGATCACCATATTAGAAACAAGAAGTTTGAGGTTGGGTAGATGGTGTTACTGTATGATTCTAAATTTTGTGCCATCCTGGGAAGTTGAAAGTCCATTGGTTAGGTCCCTACACAATCTCGTACATCCTTGAGTCGGGCGCATGTTAGTTACAAGCTGCTGATGGAATGAAGTTTCTGGACACTTCAATGGTAGTAGGCTAAAGCCCTACTATAAATAAGTCTTCTTGGTGTTTGTAAATAAGGTAGTTTTGCCAGTTAATCTAGAATTTTCCCTTACGCATTTTCTTTTCCTTGTGTTTCCCTTTTGTTGTTGTTGTTTTGTTTTGTGCCTCGGGCGCCGTAACCTTATTGCTATTTTTGGAGAATTTATGAGTGCGCAGAGGACCGTGCATCGTTTAAGTGTGGGGTGGAGAAAAGTGAAGAAGCACGTGATTAAAAGTACCAAGGAAGTTGTGTTGAAGAGCCTTGTTGAGTAGCCCGGTTAAAAGAGAGATGAAGAGAAAAGATAGAATGGTTGGTGCCAGGGTAAAGCTACTCATAGATCCCACATACAAAGGAAAATGAAGCACATTTAAAGCAACACGAGGTAGGAAAAAGCAAGAATCTGGATAGAAGAAGTGCCTTTGGTGTGGGTTGAGCATGCATAAGAGTCTCTTGTCAGGTTGGTTTGGTTGCGCGCCAGAAGGTTGGAGGAGTTTTCACGCAGGAAGGGCGTGTGAGTAAAGGTGTTGAAGATGGTTTTGTTTTAAAAATCCGCATTAAATGAACAAAGTATGGGGTAGGTAAAGTAGCATTTAATGACCAGAAAAAGGAAAAACTATAAATAGAGGGTCGGGGCACTCTCATTTTACTTTGCAAAAACAAAGAGTTGGAGATATAAGCGAAAGATATAAGCTAGGACTTTTCATATTCGATCAGAGAGAAGATCTGTGTGATCAAACAAGTAAAGAGCCAGTTTGAGATTGTGAACTAGAAGGAAGGAATTACACGGGCTTGGAACGAAGTGAAAAGATGTTTTGTGAAGAATTTATCGAAGTTAGGGTTCGACAAACTAGGGCACGGGTTTAGGGGATTTATATCACGGATCTGAGATCAAAGGTTGGGAGAAGGAAAGTAGAGTAACAAGGAGAGGACTAGAGTAATACAATTACCTCGACCATGGCACCAAAGAAAGGGAAGGGCAAAGCGAAGGCTAAACAACCAGAGTCCGAGGTGGAAACAAATGAAGAATGGTATGCAGAAATGCAGTACCCTGACGAGTGATGATGGGAAAGGAATGGGAATCCCATTTGAGGAACATACCAGTTAGTGACTATAATCACCGTACCAAGCACTATAGAGAAATAAATGACATTAGAACTGGTACACCCAACCAACAAGCAACACACTGAGGGTTTCCTATCTACAATGATGACGTGAAGGTCAAGTTGGCGAAGGTAGGGTTGTTGCAACTCTACGAGTTGCCTTATTTTGGGAAGCCAGATCACTTGTACTAGTGGTTGATGTCTCGGGTGCACGAGGACTACTTCCACTTTTGGGTGCAAGATGCGCATAACTCCCCAGTTGATTACACAGTTTACAGGCCTCATATGCGAGGGAGATAGCCTGAAGATGACCTTAGCGACAAGGAAGCTATTCAGGAGACCATCACAGAGTATGCCTGCAAGAAAGGGTCATGGTATTATGACATCTCAGACATCAAGGACCCAGTTATGAAGATGGCCACACACCAGTAATGAAACTGAATGGCCAAGAAAGGTGGATGCAAGTCAACAAGCCATGGCTGCATGTCTCAGAAGATCGTAGAGGGGACTATTTACAACTTGTCCGCATACATTGCCGAGGAAATTGTAAAGTGCGCAAAGGAAGGGGACAGATCCTCTTTGGCAAATGTCCTACTCACCATAGTATTTGCAGAAGTTGGAGTGTCGATGCACCAAATAAGTTTGTGTGGGAGTACCCAGCCAAAGACCCTTCACCCACAAAGAGGTTTGAAAAGTATGCATGTGATACAATGACGGCTCCCCACAAAGCGTGGCTCAAAAATGGTATACGCACTTGAGAAATGCATTCGGGGCAGAGTGGAGGATCCTCGAACAACTCCCAGCAGCCACACAAGGAGAAGTTGAGTTCACGGTGTACCAACACTTTTTTGGGCAGGTTCAAACTTGTTGATGAATCATGGAGCCCTTGGTGCAAGCTCCCTTTCACGTTCACTACCCAATACTTCCAAGCGGGAGTGAACAAATTTAAAGAGTCAAAAAGCTAAGGTTAGAGCTAGGTAAATTGGACCAGGAACACAGGATATGAGGAAGAAACTGAACTATCCCGAGGTAAGCGCGTGTACATGGAAAAGTACGTGTCGCACGAGATCCACATGACTAGACCAATAACACTTCCTATTGCTTGGAGGATCCACGCGCACGTATACGTGCGCATAAGGCCAAAATTCAAAATGGCAATGCATACTTGCTGGATGAGATCTCCATACCTAAAGACCCCCTAGGAATGAAGAAGCCAGTGTCTAAGAAGAGGGATAGAGGAGAGGAAGGAGCACCAAGTGTACCAACTACTCGCTCAAATGAGCATGCCTTCTACGAGCGCCAAGCCAAGCACCTATGTTCGGAGGAAGAAGTCCCCAGTAAAGGAGAAGATGCCAGAAGTAGAGGTGCCCAAACAACCCACCACCTTGGAGGAGTCCCAAGAGGAAGAAGAGAAGGCAGAATCTCCTAACTAGAAGCAACCTCTCGGGAAGAAGCAGAAGGTAGATGAAGAAGCTGACTCGAGGCGACCAACAACATGGAGAGATATCTGGGAGAAGGAGAGGATGAGAGTGAAGAGGGTGGCGATGAGGAGAAAGAGCCAGAAAAAGACAAGGAACCTTTGGAACCTCACATAGTTAGTGTCTATGACTCAGAGGAGGAGAGTGGAGAAGAGAAGCAAGAGTTCATATTCACATGCAATGGAAAGGCACACAAGGAGGTGAGGGCACCAAGATACAAGGGCAGAAGAGAAGGACGCCGAGGGACAGAGAGCCACAGATTTTACCAAGGAGCAGATAACCAAAGTGGCAGAGTGAGAAGCGAAGAAGATGCTTGAGATCCTTGTAGACTAGGAATTAGAGTGGAGCGTAGACATAGTGCTAAAGGAAGGAAGGGAAGAGAGCAGTGAAAAGGGACATGATAGCCTAGAGGCCCCGCTCGACAATCGTCACTTTCCCAAAGGCGTGTGCTTAGGTAGAAGACCTCTGGATGCAGAATAGAGGTAGATGATGGGCTATGTGGATGACTCAAGGAAGGTGCTACGCACATGATTCCAGAGCATGGTACCCACCGAAAGACTTATAGCCATGGGATCGTTTGAGAAGGAGGGCACGTACCCTAGGACCAAGAAGATGCTTTCTTGGGCATTTGAATCCCATGTCAATGAGCTGACTTTGAAGTCTACCAAAAGGTGCTTATCACGCTGCCAGTCTAAGGGAGACAACCCCTTAGTAAATGCCCAGGAGCTCACAGACGAGCAAGTATGTAATGCTCTAAACAAGGTCACGGTGGAAACGGAGGTGAGACTATTCACGCGGAACGACAACATAAGGGCTTTAGAGGGAAAGCTGGCCAAGAAGGAGGAAGAGTTGGCTAAGGTGGCTAGAAACTTAAAACAGAGGAATTAATTAGCACACAACTAAGGCGCGAGCTCAAGGAGGAAAAGGCAAAGGTGTAGGAGGTCTACAAGAAAGTAGACTCGATAAAAAGTGCCATCATCTTGAAACACCCAGATCTAACGCCTATCCCCTAGAGGTATGCATCGACACTGGAATGCCTAGAAGACTTAATGCACATCCTCACCATGGAGAGGTGACCCTTGGCATTGGAATCTATGGAGGAAGTAGCCACGCGCTGAAGGAGGAGGACCGGTTAAAGGTGATAGCACTGGTTGCCGAGTATAGCAAGGTGCTCACAGATGTAAAGGTTGCTTCCCAATCTGCTTGAGGCCACATATGACACATGCACGGATAGAGATAAGGTGGTGAGCTCCTTGGTCACCACACTCAAGCAGAGCTGAAAGAGTTCTAGGAGAAGAATAAAGGAAACAGGGCGGAGCGGGATAGAGTCCTGGCGAAGTAGAAAGAAGATCCGAGGAGATTGAGGCACTAAGGGGCTCAACCAAGACACGACTAAAGGAACTATATCCTCAAATTACCAAGAGAATGGACAAGCTCACAGACTGGGTAAAGATATGGAACAAATTGTGGACACTTTGGGTGCCCAGGGAGTTGGCCTAAGTTTTGATGAGGTAAACCTCCTAGTTGGCGACCTCTGTCAGAAGGTGCAGAGCGAGGTCGATACATGGAATAAGTTGGAGGTAGTCTTGGAAGGACTTCCCCAGCCTTTTGGTTTAGTGTTCCCCCATTCTTCATTCTTTCCCCTATTCTTTCATTCCTTATTCATCTTTGTAATATTTATCTACGTCTTGGTTCCATTTGAACCAACTTGCACCTTGGTCAAGTAGAATGTTTCGAGGGCGAGAACAGGCATAGTGTGGGGTGATGTTGGGCTCCTAAAATATTGACTAAGTATGAAGGCGCGTGGGCGCACGGGACCCCAGTTATAGGATGGTGTGCAAGGAAAAAGCATGCAAGAGAAAAGGCTCAAGGAAGCATATAGCACGGCACACGAAAGGAGGTTCAGGACTTAGCCAATTCAAGCAACAAAGGCAAAACACGTGAAAAGTGTGATCGGTTGCACAGCGCGGATAACATGTCAGCCTAGCAACAGGTGGCCCAGAAAGAGCATGCCAACAAAGGAATCTTCTAGAAGACCATCATGAGATGGAGTGGAGAGCTCAGCCCTGAGGAAACATGCTCACTGAAGGACCACATTCGACACTTGGCGACGGAGATCTGAGGGCGCGGCAAGGTGAGTTGGCAATGTGGGAAGGTGATAAATACAAGTGCCTGCGACCAAGAAAGGTGTGTGGAGATAGAGATAGAGACCTAAGAGGAGAAGATAGGAGAGATACAGAGAGAGAGAGATAACATGGGTAGAGCTCTGCAGGATTACTGCGAGTGGGGCTCTGATGTATTGAGCTCAACATTGTAATTTCTTTTCTATTTTTACGTAGTTATACAAGCCTAGTGATGTGCATGACTACGCAGTCTGCCATCTATGGCTCTTTGTAATGAACCAATGAATATAATGAGGTTACTTATTACAATTAGATATGAATATCAGTGGGTTTCATGTATATTTTGTTCATAGAAGTTCTCTTTCTTTTCATGCTATGAATGAATGGTTGTAGCTTTCTTTTTGTTATATTATGTGTTATGGAGTCTTTTAAAACACACAGTCTGAAGAAACTACAAGGATCTGAAGGTCGTCCTGAGCCCTGTAATCTTTGTATGTCTAAACTTATTTCCTGAATACTCCTATACTAATCATTGATGAATGCTTCCCACTAAAAACTCACATAAAAGAGAGACTCGGCACCCACACGTGCCTCGGTGAGCGCTCAACTTCTGCTGGGTGATAGGTCGGCGCGCATGGGATTCCTTCCTCTTATAATGGGAGTAAAATTGACTAGAGGACATTCAACTCCTCCTGAAAGACATTTTTTCCCATCAAGACACAACCAAATTTTGAACGTCATGGCAGCCAATACTTGTCCTCCATTCAATGTCAATAGTCCTTTGTTGTTAGCACAAAGAGACACCATACTGGCAACTACCTTGAAAATTTTACCATTTTACAATGGAGAGACTAATGTTTCACCTCGGGAGCACATATTGGATGTAGCTAGCATTTACGCAATACATAGTATCACGGAAGATAACGTGGCAGTTCGACTCCTTACTACTTCATTCAAAGGTAGAGCGCTTCAATGGTTCCGGAGTTTAGCTGTCGGGTTCGATACCACTTGGAACGATTCTGCACAAAGTTTTGTTAACGATTCGAGGAAAGAAGTGATAATCTCGCGCTTGTAGAACAATTTCATACTATCAAGCAGTCTCCTCAAGAGTATATGAGTGATTTCAATCTCTGTTTTGACAAGACTTGAAACGGATTCCGTAGAACTTGTAAAAAGATCTCCAAGTGTGCGTTAACATCCCGCATGCCCCGCTTAGCCCCCGCATGCTTTGTTTTTCCCTTTTCCTCTCTTTTCTTGGCCTTTTTCTCTTCAACGAAATGCCAAACCGGCAGGCGGTCTCGTGACCGCAGCCCGAACAGGAGGGGTCTCAGAATCCCGCCACCCGAACAGGGGCGGCGGTCTCAGAACCGCCCACCTGCTCAGTATGGGCGGTCCTTACACGTTTTCTAGAAAGCTCTTTTAACACGACTCACGTAATTTCAACATTTTACCAGCTTTCTTTCACCGCCATAAGCTTGCATTTATGATTCTGGTTCCCTGGAATAGTGTTTTGCCATTGTTTATAGTTTAAGAGTTCTATTTGGTTTTTACCTTGGGTAAATGCAAATGCTATAAATAGATGGCTTGTGCTCAAGCAAATGGCCCCTCAAATTTGCCTCTGATTTCTCTTTGCAATAGATTTAGTTTTCATTTTGCTTAGAATGCTTAGTTTCTTTCATTGCATGCTTAGTTAGCATTGTTTTACTGTTAGTAAGCCACATATCCATCTTGTGCAAGTACTACTGTTATTTTATCCAATCCATTGGAATAGGATAGTCTGTTTACCAATAGGAAGCCATTAAAGTTGCAGGTTTTGTTCTTCAAACAGGATAGTTTCAGGTTCTGGACGTTTTATGTTGCATGACTCGCAATAGATCCCACTAGGAATTGCATAAGCCAAGCTCTGTACTCTTGCGCTATCCCTCTCCTACTCGCATTGTATTCAGTCTATATTCTGAGCTGCCTTTATCCCAATATCTACTTCTGTTGATGCTAGCATTACACGCTTTTCTAGATCCACGTGAACACGAAGGAACGAGGAGATCACACTGAGGGGACAAGATCACACACACCATTTGATTTCGCCACTGCTTCTCGTAAATCCAGTTCTAGCTTTCAAAGTTTTAGTTAGAATCATATCAAATAGAGTAGTTAATTGCTTTATTTCAGTTAATTCTACTCTCGATATTGCCGGGAAGTTAGGGGATTGATAGTTTCTGAGAAACTATGATTCACTCTTCACTTCTGAGGTAGGATCGAGAGTCTTGCAAATAGATTAGATAAGTTATTTCATTGTTTAGAATAGATCTACAAATTACACAGACAAATAGCTATACTCGGTTATCTTGTTTTTTTTTTAAATTGTTATCTTAGCTATCAATTCTAGATATTTTAAATAGCTGCTTTCTTAAATTCATAAAGTTCATCAGAAAACACAAAAATAGGGAATCATATATGCTATAGATATATTTCACATAGTTAAATTTCATTTTACTGTAGTTCGTTTTACATTGTTGCTTTTTGCATGACAATTACGGGACCTAGAGAGCCCAGGGAATACGTATTCGAGCCAATCGTGCCTCAACCCAATCTCATCACAACAATAACTGATATAGATCAAAATCTTAGGATCCAAGTCTTCCGAACAACGGTAAGCTTGCAACAAATCAATTCCCAGTTGAGTGGGCTAAACATAGAAGACGACCGAGCGCACACGTTTTGGTCAAATCAACCGAATTACAGATTACCCTAGGCAACATTCATATGACTGTAGAAGGGCTTGAAAGAGAACAAACCTTTGGTTGTGATCCTTTGGTCCCACAACCAGACGCAGGAGACATTCTCACAGACATAGATACCAGCCTAAGAATTCAAAGTCGTAAGAAAAACACCGTGAGGCACTGAGAAGATCGCATAACTATTAGTTTTGAATATAGAGGTGAAAGCATACGATTACTAGGTGTTAGGGATTAGGAACTAACTCTACGCATGACCATAACAAGACCGCAACAACCAAGAGTCTACGGTACATGATCCACAAATCCCGCAACCCAACGAATCCGTAAGTCAATCAGACATAGACACTGGCCTACGCACACTAGTATTCAGATCTACCCCACTTCCACCTACCATCATCGAACAGTTATCCTTACTAGATATAGCAACTAACAAAGCTAGAGAGTTCTGGACTAGGCCAGAGAATCGTCCATAGAGTCGACTATATTCACTATCCACCATATGACCTTATCTCGAGAGACATACACGAAACTATCCCAGTGTCATTTTCCACGTATTCCACAACCCATAGATCGAATCACGCCGAGCTCGATATTGATTGAGCCTTCGAGCGCATCATCCTTGTCGATCGATCTATCACACCAGCCTCAGTTAGAAGGGCCTTCTTCTTTTAGATTCACAAATTCCACTAGTGCGTATTGAAGACATTAGATTGCCTAACTAGTTTGTCTGCATCCCATACATATTCCATACCCACCGGCTGTCTCGGCACGACCTCGGGAGGTCGGGTGCGAGGAAGAGTTACTTGTAGATTCCCACGCTCGCATGTCACTTTTCCATCGTCATACAAAATTGGTGAACCCGACGTGAAACTTCCTACTTTCTAGTTCGGAGTCATATTATTACGTGTTCTTCCAAATTAGTATACTTTTCATCTTTTCCACCTCATTGGCTTTCACAATCATTTTCGCTCTCTCCCATTATTCTGCGGGTATTCATATACCCCCCGAATATGTCGGATTCGATGCATATGGCAGACCCCTCTTGGGTCTTGAGGCATACTACGCCCAACAGAATAGACAATCATCACCCTCGCTTTCAGTGTGGGGTGACAACTATTCAACTAATCAGTTGTCGACACAAACTCCAAGGATCAGATATAGCTCGTCCTTCCAAACAGAGGAGTTGGAACAACTCGCTCAAACGCAACAAACAGAGCCTTCAGGCTCAAACAATATGACGTTCACCGGAGAATCTGGTTCATCTCCTCAGGTACTACTTAGACCACAAATTAGTAGACAATCAGACTCATACCGAGGTTTAGATGATGAACATTCGGTATATTATGCCAGGAATGAACAACGCTCTCGAAATATGTACCCACCTATAGGAGGTTTACAAATACAACCCGAGGTCTCTTTTCAAGAAAATACTTCCATCCCATTACATATAGGAAATACCCTCGGGAAACTTGGCAGGGCAATGATCAGTTCATAGCAGGGTATCATAGACCTATACAACACCATGATATACAACCAACGCCACCAAGGCAGAATATCGTGACTTCACCAAATGAAGTCATTTCAACTCTAATAGAAAAGGTTAGAGGGTTAGAACTTGCCCAAGCAAGTCAAAATTCACAATTCATACAAGCAGGAAGTTCCAATCCTCCACACCATCCTAGCCAAGTAGATCTCCTCACAGGAGTAGGCACGTTAGGCATGACTCCTCAGTATTCACAACAAACGCCAACTAGACCCACCATCTCTAACACTGTTCCTCCCGGTCTAGTACAAAACAATCCATTCATGGACAGTACCCCATCATACTTAAACATGTACTCCAAATCACCACAAGGGGATATGTTCTCCTCTCCCGGCATGTTTGGTCAAACACAGGTTTTTCCTTATGCCCCTACCAACGTATATGCAACGCCACATCAACAACCCATTCCACCACCGCTCCCTCAACAGGCACCATCAATGGTCAAAACCTATGCGATAGGGACATATTCAGAATACTTGAAAGAGCCCTTAGATTTCACCATACGAAGCGTCATGCTTCCAAGACCTCTTCCCGATTTACCCAAATACAAAGGTGAGGGAGATCCAAACGCACATATCAAAGCTTACGCTACGGCCATTCGAGAACTACTCCCATGGGATGGGGTTGTTGCTAAGATATTCCCAAAAACTTTGGAAGGCATCGCTCTCGATTGGTATTATAGAATACCTGAGGCTTCCATCCATTCATTCAAACAACTCATTTCAGAGTTCATTAAGGCCTTTGACATGAATAAACTATTAAGGACAGGAATCAGGGAGTTCTTACACATCAAACAAGAACACAACGAATCTGTCGCCCATTTCATTCAAAGGTGGCGTACAGTTCTTTACTCTTCGGAAAGTGCTCCAAACATGGATCAAATGGAACTATGTGATTTATTCCTTCATTCTCTTAGCAGAGAAGTAAAGGAAGAAGTCCAGAAGTTCCCATTAAGAACTTACGATGAAGTACTTGAGAGTGCTCTTCGAATAGATCAAGTGGCAATTGATAGTGGTCGCAAAACATATGGAGCAAATGGGAGGTTAGTCACCTCCAACCAGAACACCACAACTTATCCTACTACCACGAACGTCAATCAAGGACCTAAAATCCTTAATAAAAATCGGGTGTAACAACAGACGGAGTAACCGACCAGCCTAAGAAGGTAAATGTTGTCAATACTCCATCACAAATAAACAACCAACGAAACAACAACTTTACCCCAACAATCAACACAGTGGATTTTAACCATCCACAACAACAACAACAACGGAAAAACCCCACACAGGGTCCGAGCCAAAATTCAACTAGATACCAAAACCAGAATTCAAACCAAAGACAACAAACGTAAAATTTTAATCCTAGTAGACAACGGTTTGATCAAAATTTTGGGCCACAATACACACCAAACCAACAAACTAGGAATTACAATCCTAATTCATATTGTGGTTTCCACAAAATTTGGGGCCATGACACTAGAACGTGTCGTGACTACAATAAATTCATGCAACGCTTGCCAGATGAACAAAAACAACTTTTCATGGATATGTTCTTGGCAGATCCTACGTTACCAACATCAAATACTTTTTCAGGGTGTTTTCCCCTCAAAACGCACCCCTGAAGATCTTTAATGATCCACTCCCAAATCACGATAACAACAGGCTAAATCTAACAGGACAAACAAGGGTGTAATGACAGGAAACAATGATCATGAAGCCTCGACCTCGCTAAATCCATTAGTTGCGCCACAACTAGGAAGTCAGCCATGACCTAAGGTAGTCGGTTTAGTGGAGTTAGATGCTGAGCTACCCATCGAAGCTAGTAACAAGGACACGAGAGTATTTCTCTCAGCCAAGTCCAAGCCACCTGCCAGAGGCGGATAACATCCAACAAATCGTAGCAAAACCTGTGGGTGCCTATGATTTAATTAACGACCTAACAAAAACCTTCTCGCACATTTCATTTTTAGACTTACTAAAGAACTCTCCTACCCACAGGGCTGCTCTTTTAGAAGCATTAGGTTTAGGTCATTTAATTAACATCACTCCACCTCCTGAAACACAGGTAAATCATGTGGACTTTGATGTTCATCCCCCGGGCAGGCGGATAGGGATGTCGAATTCATATTCGAGATAAACAAAATGCCGACAGATGCTGAGATCGCACGCCGAGGTGATCCAGCCTTACATTTGCAAGTATGGGTTTATAACAACTATGTAAAGCGTGCAATGGTTGACGATGGGGCAGCAGTTAACATAGTTCCCTTCTCTTTCCTTCAAAAGCTAGGGTATGGAGAAACCAATTGTTCCACAACTCGAAACACACTAAGGGGCTATGATAGCCTTAAAGCCACCTCGATTGGAACTATAATATTACCGGTCACCTTAGGACCCAAAACCATCTTGACTGAGTTTTATATTATAGATCGGGAAACTAACTATAATATGATCCTCGGCCGACCATGGATACACCGTATGAAGGCAATCCCTTCTACGCTATTTCAAGAAGTAAGGTTTTTACACTTAGGAAAGATATTTGTAGCCAAAGGTGATCCAAAACCATTCGATGTACACCTAGCTGACTTAAAGAAAAGACCAAGCGTGCACTCGAGTTTGAACTCCCAACAAACCAACTTAATAAACCTACCGACCCAAAACCAAAAGAAAAGTTGATACCTACGACAGATCTTGAAACTATGAGCCCAGCCAAGGCAACCCCAACCCCCAAAGATGAGGCTAGCACCATAGAAACAATATCATTAGGAACTACTACAAAAATCATTGAATTAATAGAACAAGATCTACCAATGTTCTTACCATTTGACTCTACGGCATGGGATGTTCCTAGGCATTGGCTCTCTTCCAAAGAGAGGATCTCTGTATGGTGGAAGTAGAATATGCAAACACAACAGATATCCCAACATCCATATTCCCAAATAAATATTGACACTCCATTTTGATGGAGCTAGATGTCACATGGAGCGGGGCAGTGTAATCTTTACTTCCCCTGAAGGAAAAGTCTTACCTTTCGCCTTCAAACTAAATTTCAATGTACAAACAACGGCATTGAGTACGAAGCCCTCCTCCTTGGCCTCATTTTAGCCAAAAGGATCGGTGTTAATAATATCAGGGTGTTAGGAGACTCACAATTGGTAGCAAACCAAGTCTCTGAGGTATATGAAACCAAAGCCGAGCACTTACAACTTTACAAAACAGCTGTATTAGATTTAAGCAAGGAGTTTGACTTCATATCAATTGAAGCAATCCCGCGAGAACACAATCTTCTTGCCGATTCTATAGCAACCTCGACATCACGCTTTACTCCAAACAGTAAGTTAGAAGATACCCGTTTCATGGTATCCCTTCGTGATGAACCATTGATAAAAACAATGACAAATTCTCTTTTAAACGGAAATGAATCTACTATCCTAGACCACATTGATAGTGATATGGCCACTCTGAATTACTTAAACGCCTATGCGGCACTACATCTCTCCTATCATATGATAGATTTGTCCTTAATCCCACATTCATCTTCCTACTTCGGAAATCCCATGATGGATCTTCCCTCGGAAATGGAACCTAGCGTATACACAGTAGAAACTAGGGGCGATTTGGATTTACCTCCAGCCCCACCTGAGTTTGAAGAAGGTAACGCCTCTTTGATCGAAGAAACGATTGACATTAACATCGAACGGAAGATGAACCAAGGATATTGAAGTTAGGATCCTCGTTAACCTCAGAAGAAGTAGAAATACACACTCGGATCCTCAAAGAACATCAGAAGGTGTTTGCATTTAATTATAAGGAAATGACAGGGGTTGCACCCCACATTGTGGTGCACAACCTCGTCACTAAATCAGATGCAAAACCAATTAAACAAAAATCAAGACCCATGAAACCCAAGGTAGCTCTCATGGTGAAAGAGGAGGTAATGAAACTCCTCCAAGTAGGATTCATCAAACCAGTCGATTACTCCCAATGGGTATCTAATATCGTTCCCATTCTCAAGAAGAATGGGAAGATACGCATCTGCATAGATTTCCAAGACATCAACAAAGCGTGTCCTAAAGATGACTTCCCGTTGCCATCCATTGATGTCATTGTTGATGCAACAACTGGGTTTGAAATTTTGTCTCTCATGGATGGATTCTCGGATACAATCAAATTAAAATATCTGAACAAGATCAAGCTAAAACCACGTTTATAACTCCTTGGGGAACCTATTGCTATGTTGTTATGCCATTTGGTCTCAAGAACGCTGGTGCTACGTACCAGCGAGCTATGACATATATATTCCACGATCTAATTCATAAAATCATGGAATCCTACGTAGATGACTTGTTGGCTAAGGCCAAGAAGCGTTGTGACCATCCGGAAGTACTCCGCGTCATTCTTTCACGTCTGATTGAGTACGAGTCACGTTAAATCCAGAAAAATGCGTCTTTGGTGTAACAGGAGGGAAGCTCCTAGGTTACATCATATCGTCACGAGGAATAGATGTTGACCCAACCAAAATTCGGGCTGTCCTCGAAATGGTCCCACCTTCGGATGAATCTGAATCAGGTCATTTCTTGGAAAACTTGGTGCAATCCGAGATTCATCCCGACTTAAGTTTCACCATTCATCCAATCAACAATTTACTCAAGAAGGATTATAGCATTGATTGGACTGAAGATTGCAATGAAGCTTTCAACGCAGTTAAGTGTTTCTTGTTATCACCACCTACGCTAATGCCACCTAAGCTAGATCGCCCATTAATTTTATACTCACGAGCTACCAATGTCTCGCTAGCCTGCATGCTGGCTCAAGAAGACGATGACAAGAGAGAACGTGTGATTTATTTCATTAGCCGAACACTTCTCGACTATGAAACGCATTATACACAAGCAGAACGAGAATGCCTCGCCATAGTCTTTGCAACCAAACGCCTAAGACATTATATGCTAAATCAAGAAACAAGGGTCATGGTAAAAACGGACCATTTACGAACTTTTCTCACACAAGGGTCCTTATCTAAGAAAGTTGGACGTTTTATAACCCTAATGGGAGAATTCGAATTAACATTTGTAAATCAGAAATCAGTTAAGGGACAAATCATCGCAGATTGGTTAGCTGATAACCCATTAGATGGAGGCGATCTAGTAGATCTAGATTTTCCAGATGAGTGCGTATACTACATCGAAACCCGACCTTCTATCTCTGAGTGTCCTTGGTACACTGATATCATTAATTATATCATGGACCATACGTATCCAGAAGGGGCTACACCGCAACAAAGAAGGCGGTTACGTATTATCGTAGCAAAATACGTCATTATAGAGCAAGTGCTCTATCGGAAAGCATTCGATGGAATGCTTCTAAGATGTGTCGACGCAGAAGAATCCAAGAAGATTCTCCATGAATCTCACAGTGGAATGTGTGGAGGCCACTTCGGTGGCCATGCCACCACTCACAAAATACATCGAATGGGCTATTTCTGGCCCACTCTAGAACACGATGCAGTAGAGTTTGTACGCAGGTGTCATAAGTGCCAAGAGTTCTCCCATGAGATCCACATGCCAGCACAAACTCTACAACCAATTGCTACTCCATGGCCCTTTTCTACGTGGGGTCTCGACTTGATAGGGAAATTCTCTCCCTCGTCTACAGATGGCCATAATTTTATAATCACGGCTACCGAATATTTCACCAAGTGGGTAGAAGCTATGCCTCTTACTACTGTACCGGGTTCTGTAATCGCCAAATTCATTTTGAACCAAATCATTTGTAGGTACGGTGTCCCGCAAGTCATTATCTCAGATAATGGGACTTCTTTTAAGAATGATGAAGTTCACGAATTGTGCAATAAATTTAAAATAAGCCATCATACGGCTTCCTTGTATTATCCACAAGCCAACGGACAGGCTGAAGCAACAAATAAAACACTAAAAGCCATTCTCCTCAAAACGGTGAAAGAAAACAAACGAGATTGGCACTGAAGTTATATCCGGCCTTATGGGCCCACCGAACCTCAATAAGAACACCAACGGGAGCAACTCCTTTCTCGCTAGTATTCGGGGTAGAGGCAGTTCTCCCGCTTGAGGTTGAAATACCCAGTCTCCGCATTTCATTACAAGGGATTCTGGATGAAGACGCTTACAGAGAAGCACGTCTTTCCCAACTAGAAAGCCTAGATGAAACTAGGTTAGATGCTGAACAATGGCATAGAGTCTATGCTGACCGGATGTGCCGGCAATATAACAAGAAGGTCTATGAACGCGACATATATGAAGGTGATCTAGTTCTAAGATTAGACAACCGGATCGACAAGAAGACCGGCGAAGGAAGGAAGTTCCGGCCTAAATGGTTGGGCCCATACCGAGTCATGAAGGACTATGGAAATGGTGCATACCTCTATGTACGCTAGAAGGTGAGGAATTTGGTGAAACAGTCAATTCCCTGCACCTCAAGCGGTTCTACGCATAAGCAGCTAGCACTACTTATATATATTTACATTGCATCTTCATATAGATTAAGATCATTTTGTCCGCTTGTTTCGTACACAAATTGTGATCAAGGAATTTTATTCTCAAAGCAATTCATTACAAACTCATGATGTTGTTGGCATAAACTTTCTAATCATACCTCTCCATTTTCATGATATCATCAAATTATCTCGGAATCATGTCATCAAATAAAGCTAGATATGACAAAGTCTTAAACGGTAACCATACCAAGATCTGTGGGCTTGTTCTCACTTTTGGTTTCTTCTTAGGATAGGTGTCTTGCCTATGGTCTGTTCTAGAAGCTTCATGGTGTCACATCTATCCCATATATATATATATATATCTTATAAATAAGCACATACTGACATTTTACTCAAGAAAACGAGTCAAACATTGATCAAACAGAAAATTTTAATTTTACACATTTCCTTGCCCCACCAACCTTCGGTGATGAGCTTGTGTCTCTTACTAGTGACGTAGGGTTGGGAAAGGATGGAAATGCCCTTACTCACCTATGCTTTGCCCACGGTGATAAACCCACGCTTCTTACTAGTAGCATGGGGCAAAGTGTAGGGGGTCCTCTTGACAAACAAATGCAAAAGGTCATAAGAAAAACAATTCAAATCTCGAAGTCTTTGGGTCAAGAACAAGTGAATCAGATGTCCAAAATTCCAAAGGAGCTCAAAATCCTAAAAACCCAGATTTTGTCTACTATGTGGCCATCTAAGGATCTAAGTCTGGATAAACCGCAAAGTAAGTAGCATTCTAAACTATGAAGTCACTCGAGTGGAGTGGGCTTGTGATATCCTAATTTGGTTCCACCAAAGCTTTGTCTTTCTTTCATCAGTATCATTTCAAACACATCTCATAACTTGTGCCCTTCCCAACTCTCGGTGATAAGCCCTCGCATCTTACTAGTTGCGTGGAGTTGGGGGTAGGGGCAGGTTTATCTGTTCATCATACCGGTTTATATGCATCACTTTGCCAAAACAAACATGAAGTATCCAAAATTGCTTGCAGAAGCTAAAATTCAAAATCACATTATATCTACATCATCATATATCAGCATCATGAAATACAAAAAAAAAAAAATTCAAACACTTGCATCATTTGTTCGCCATTGCATACATTCTAAAAAGCATATAAACATACATCATAGTATACATGAGGAAACTAGAAATAGAAAGCAAGCTATGAATGCCAAGGATTTGATCCAGAACAAATATACATATATATAAATGATCAACGTTTATGTACAATGCCATCATGCACTAAGCATGGTCAAAACGCTCAAAGAGCCCGGGATATACAAAAGAATGTATCGTACAAAAATCTACGAGAGCCAAGTGGCTTCTCAATCCCTACGAGACCCCTCTGAAGGCGCACGCCCACGCCTAGGACTCCGGCTACGCCGGCGCTCTGAGTGCATAGAGGGCTCAGGATCCCGAGGGGCAGCCAGTCTCACCACGAGAATGGCTCCTCATCAGGCGCTCGGCCGTCCTATACCCCGCTAACTCTGTGCGGAGAGTCGATACCATCCTGGCCACATGCCGATCGGGGCAAAGACGCGATGTCTACCGGCACTGTCAAGGCTCCCCAAAGATCCACAGGACAGCTCTGCGCGGGTCCTCCATGGGGATCATCAGGGTATCAGTGCATACCCTACGAATCAAATCTCGCCACTCATCGGCGGTCTCTGCAAACAAAGGAGAAAACAAATTAGAAACCAAACAAGAAATTAGAAATACAAGATAGCAACTAAGGAGATTCTAACTAAAAACAAACATTAAAAGGGAGAGAGGGTAACTTACTCGATCACTGTGCCTCCAGATGGATCTATGGATCAAGCACTCGCTACGGATGCCGCTGGCCGACCGAGGGGGCTGCTCCTATGGCTGGAGCAACGTAGCACCCCGCAATAGACTCATCCTCCCCATGGCCCTGGGAGAGTGGCTCCTCTGAAACCAGAGTCACCCTCTCTGCACTCTGCTCGGCCCTCTCCACCTGCATGATATCCTGGGTGTCATGCCACTCAGGATCACTGTCCTCGTCTCCTCCTCTGTCTCTCCCCCTATAAACTCCTCAGACTCAGAGTCTATGTCAATGGGGTCATCGCTATGGGTAGGACCCGCGGCGATCTGAAGCAAAGGTGCCTGAGGCGCACCGGCTCTCCCTCTGGCACGTACTATCCTCCTGGCCGCAATAGGAACGCCAGGAGTAACCACTGTCCAACCCCGGCCTCTAGGCCCCCTCTGGCCTCTCGACTGATCTATATACTGGCGCCACTGGGGAAGCATACCCATGTAGGGTAGGCCAAACTACTGAGGAACTCGGCCAAAGGGGTGTATCTCCACTCGCCCCACTCTATCAATAAGCTGCCCTGTGGTGGAGCAGGAGATCAAAGTAAGAGTCTCCTCGCCCCATATGCCTGCCATAGTCTGATATGGTGTGGCCTCCATGTCGGCAAAGAGTCGTGGAGGCAATCGGGCCGATGAGGTGCTCTAAGCACCGACATGTCTCTGTCCATCTCGGCGCCCTCACAGCCTCGGGGTCTGTCACCTCTACACCTCTCGCCATGTAGGGGATGAAGTGCTCATAGACCCAACTCATGACCAGGGTCGGGTGGCTCAAGGACTGCCCCTGTAAACGGACTACCCTATATAAGTCATGGTAGGTGGTCCCAAGAATGTCTTCTCCCTAGGCATATATCCGACCGTGTCCCTCTATCTGTGTAATAATGGGGGACCAGCAGTATAACAAAGTGTCTCCTCCCTTGTCCCCGATCAGTCTCGAGGCAAGGATCCCCATGATAGCCTGGTGAAGTAAGGGGATGGGCAAAGTAGGAATGGATCAAACTCTAACCCCCTTCTTCGACCCCGTGGAGATGACTGCATCTCCCATATGTAGCCCACTGTGCAATCTGGGCCCGTGAACCTGCTTGTTCTAGGGTGAGTCATCTCCTAATGATCGGGACCCCCAGAATGCGATAGACATCCTCCAATGTAATAGTCCACTCACCGCGGACCCCTGGCAATCGGAAGGTGTTCCGATCTACATCCCAATATGAGAACAAGTCACAAAGAATGTGACTGGATGGTGTAACATGGGGCACGCGTGAAATGCGTAGTATCCCAGCCCGCTGAAGAGTGTCCTCCTCATCCTGTGAGAGGGCATCTAGTACCCCTGGGAGCCAATCACACTCCCTCTCTCTACTCCACCGGATATACTCCTCTCTCCCGCATACACCCAAAAACACACAAAACAGAGCAAGTTAGCATCCGAGTAACATTGGAAAAATCATGAAAACACGTAGAAATGCTAGAAAAGCAAAAACAATTTCAAAGGGATGTTCTTTTTGCATTCTGTGCAAAACCGCCGCCTGAGGGAGGCGGTTTTGAACCGCCGCCTTAAGGGCGGCGAATTGTAACCGCCACCTTAAGGGTGGCGGCGGTCATGTAACCGCCACCCCGGGGGCTGCGTGGGTCCGAAAACCCACGCAGGTTTTAAACTTAAAAAGCCTAAAAAATGCAAAAAAGGACCATTTTACCTAAAAACAAAGCCTACCCAGTAGGCACCCCCCCTAGATGGACCTTTTAACACTAACATTTTCAAAAATTACCCCCCCATGACAAAGATTTTAGCATTTCAAAATTAAGGGGGTAAAAAGGATAAATTGAAGAAAACTAACCTGTGATCTCACGGGTCGATGTTCCGCACGTGGAGGCATGATCGCTATCTCATCACGAAGTTTTGACTCTACTCACGCAAGAAACCATCACCGTGGGTCCCAGAGCTCAAAATCAATCAAATCGACTCACGCAAATGAATAGGAAAATGGGCCCACTTTCATATATATATACCCTGATTCATTTTAAATGCCTTTTTCACAGGTTTGGAGCACCGACGGAGGTAAGTTCTTATCCCCGCACAAATGGTACGTTCTCATTTCCTGTTATTTTAGCGTTTATTTTCCAAACTATTGTGTCTATCTGCACTTGAGTTCTCTTTTCGCTTTCAGAGTAGCGGGAATTTTGACGGCGCCATTTCAACACACGGATGTATCAGGTATAACTTCTAACTTCCCATTTCGGGACCGCCATACTGACCCACCATTTTACGCCTCTTCATGGCTAAAACGCTTCTCCGAGGGGGCAATATGTACGTACCCAAAATTGTAAGGTACTGTACTGGCTGTAAACAACGTGACAGTGCCCCAATGATGATACAGGTCTCCTCGTAAGGTGTTCGGATCCGAAAAGATCTCCAAGTGTGCGTTAACATCCCGCATGCCCCGCTTAGCCCCCGCGTGCTTTGTTTTTCCCTTTTCCCCTCTTTTCTTGGCCTTTTTCTCTTCAATAACGAAACCGCCACCCCAGCCTAACTAGGCTCGCATGCCAACAAAGCGGTCCTTTACACATTTTCCAGAAAACTCTTTTAACATGAATCACGTAATTTCAACGTTTTACCAACTTTTTTTCACCGCCATAAGCTTGCATTTATGATTCTGGTTCCCTGGAATAGTGTTTTGCCATTGTTTATAGTTTAAGAGTTCTATTTGGTTTTTACCTTGGGTAAATGCAAATGCTATAAATAGATGGCTTGTGCTCAAGCAAATGGCCCCTCAAATTTGCCTCTACTTTCTCTTTGCAATAGATTTAGTTTTCATTTTGCTTAGAATGCTTAGTTTCTTTCATTGCATGCTTAGTTAGCATTGTTTTACTGTTAGTAAGCCACATATCCATCTTGTGCAAGTACTGCTGTTATTTTATCCAATCCATTGGAATAGGATAGTTTGTTTACCAATAGGAAGCCATTAAAGTTGCAGGTTTTGTTCTTCAAACAGATAGTTTCAGGTTCTGGACGTTTTATGTTGCATGACTCGCAATAGATCCCGCTAGGAATTGCATAAGCCAAGCTCTGTACTCTTGCGCTATCCCTCTCCTACTCGCATTGTATTCAGTCTGTATTCTGAGCTGCCTTTATCCCAATATCTACTTCTATTGATGCTAGCATTACACGCTTTTCTGGATCCACGTGAACACGAAGGAACGAGGAGATCACACTGAGGGGACAAGATCACACACACCATTGATTTCGCCACTGTTCTGCAGAATCCAGGTTCTAGCTTTCAAAGTTTTAGTTAGAATCATATCAAATAGAGTAGTTAATTGCTTTATTTCAGTTAATTCTACTCTCGATATTGTCGGGAAGCTGTGGGGATTGATAGTTTCTGAGAAACTATGATTCACTCTTCACTTCTGAGGTAGGATCGAGAGTCTTGCAAATAGATTAGATAAGTTATTTCATTGTTTAGAATAGATCTACAAATTGCACAGACAAATAGCTATACTCGGTTATCTTGTTTGTTTTTAAATTGTTATCTTAGCTATCAATTCTAGATATTTTAAATAGTTGCTTTCTTAAATTCATAAAGTTCATCAGAAAACACAAAAAAATAGGGGAATCATATATGCTATAGATATATTTCACATAGTTAAATTTCATTTTACTGTAGTTCGTTTTACATTGTTGCTTTTTGCATGACAATTATGGGACCTAGAGAGCCCAGGGAATACGTATTCGAGCCAATCGTGCCTCAGCCCAATCTCATCACAGCAATAACTGATATAGATCAAAATCTTAGGATCCAAGTCTTCCGAACAATGGTAAGCTTGCAACAAATCAACTCCCAGTTGAGTGGGCTAAACATAGAAGACGACCGAGCGCACACGTTTTGGTCAAATCAACCGAATTACAGATTACCCTAGGCAACATTCATATGACCAGTAGAAGGGCTTGAAAGAGAACAAACCTTTGGTTGTGATCCTTTGGTCCCACAGCCAGACGCAGAGACATTCTCACAGACATAGATACCAGCCTAAGAATTCAGGTTACAAAAACACCTGTGAGGCACTCTGAGAAGATCGCACAACTATTAGTTTTGAATATAGAGGCTGAGAAAGCATACGATTACTAGGTGTTAGGGATTAGGAACTAACTCTACGCATGACCATAGCAGGACCGCAACAACCAAGAGTCTACGGTTGTGATCCACAAATCCCGCAACCCAACGAATCCGTAAGTCAATCAGACATAGACACTGGCCTACGCACACTAGTATTCAGATCTACCCCACTTCCACCTACCATCATCGAACAGTTATCCTTACTAGATATAACAGCTAACAAAGCTAGAGAGTTCTGGACTAGGCCAGAGAACCGTCCATAGAGTCGACTATATTCACTATCCACCATATGACCTTATCTGGAGACATACACGAAACTATCCCAGGTCATTTTCCACGTATTCCACAACCCATAGATCGAATCACGCCAGAGCTCGATATTGATTGGAGCCTTCGAGCAGTCATCCTTGCGATCGATCTATCACACCAGTTCAGGTTAGAAGGGCCTTCTTTTCCTTAGATTCACAAATTCACTAGTGCGTATTGAAGACATTAGATTGCCTAACTAGTTTGTCTCGCATCCCATACATATTCCATACCCAATGAAGAGGCAATAGTCCCAATATGCTCGCCCCTTTCAACCCCAATATCAGACGAACCGTCCTCCATTTCAAGGAAAAGCCACCACAGAGCCAAGCCATAACCCAAGCTGCAAATGTGAAGCCTTTGAACTTCTGGAATCCCTCAGCTGTCAGTTCGTCTAGAGCCATAGTTCCAGTCCAGAATAACCTTGTTCAAGACTATGAGTGGTGTTATCCCTGTTCTCTGCCCCATAATCGAACCTCTACCCAAATAGAGTTTTGAGTCAAGCTCTTATGGTCCAAGGTATATCAACCCCATCTGACTCATTGGCTGAACCAATAGCCCAAGATAGTCAAGCCCAGATCACTAAGGAAACCACATTACTAAATTGGCAAGCCGATGATTTTTTTGGACCGAATACCGACACATCCACAGATGCTATAAATACATGTTCTAAACAGAGGGAAATAGATCCTCAAAATTCCACAACTGAGCAGCAAACTTCCAAAATTGAGCAGGCATCTCCTTCACGTCCTCAAGCACAATCATTAGCGGATAAAGACACAGGGAAGAAATTACCATAAATGCATATTAATCAGCCTTTAAAGGGCGATGGACCTTTAGGTATTACAATGCCCAATAAACATTTCCCAAAGGAGGATTCTAGCGCTCAAAAGGTTATCAGAAAGTAGGGGCAATACCATTCAGTATTGTGGAGCAGATGAAAAAGACTAATTTGAGTGTCACCATGTGGGATGCACTCTCGATTCCGTCAGCAGTGAAATTTGCTGCGAGAAGCTTTGAAACGACTTTAGCACTACTAATAAAACCTCAAGTCATGGAGCATCCATAGCAACCAGTTTGTGTCAGCCAGAAGCAAAAGGGATTCCTAGGGCCAATAAACCACCACCATTTTATATCTCTCTAATCATTGGTGATCATTTGGTTCATAATTGTATGATCGATTCCAGAGCCAGTAGCTCTGTCATGCCTAAACAGATTGCAGATGTGTTGGGTATCCCATATACCCCAATTTCAAAAGGAGTTGTCTAGTTGGATGGTACTGCAGTCAAGACAGTTGGAATCATCAAGGAACTTCATCTTACTGTTCATGCATGTCCTAGCTTGTCATTCACACAAGACATATCAGTTATTGATCTTCCCCCTCTTTTTGCCATTTTCTTATCACGAGATTTCACTGCCAAGATGGGCGGCTATTTATCGGCAGACTAGTCACATATGATCTTGAGAACTTGTTATGGGACGAAGGTAACTATAAGAGCAGAACCAATTTCTCTTACCCACGTGGAACCATACACATCTAAACCCACAGATGGTAACTACGCCATTTATGACCCAGAAGAAGAGGTTGTGGATCATGAACCAACTACTCTTGTAGAGGAGGTGCCTGATGCAGTGCTTGATGAGGTAAGTATAGACCATCAATATGACCCGTATGTTGATTTCTCAAGCTAACGAAGAATCTAGTCTATTGTTTTTGGATGAGACTGGATTGGGAACTTATTGTATACATGAAGAAGGTACAACCGTGCCTCAGTTGGTTAAGGTACCCAGTGATTCCGAAGGACTATGGCAGCTATTCTTTGATGGTTCAAGGAGTAAAAATGGATCTAGTGTAGGAGTCATGTTAATTTCTCCAGAAGGGGATAAATATTTCTCATCTTTTCAATTGTAGTTCAGTTGTACTAATAATGTCACCGAGTATGAGGCTCTTATACAAGGGTTGCAGCTGGCCCAACAAAGAGGAATCAAATCCTTGATCATTTTTGGTGATAGCGAATTGGTGGTTCATCAAGTAATAGCCTACGTAGTGCATCGAAGAATGATCTCTTAAGATCATATAAGAATCGAGTTTGGGACCTAATAGAGGAGTTCAAAGCTTTCGGAATTCATGCGGTTCCTAGAAATCAAAATCAAGATGCTAACAGATTTCTACTATCGATCTCAATATGATATACTTGTGGACCTCATGAAGGAAGGGCAGCAAAAACAATCAAAATTCTTGTTTGCCCCGCAATACCGTAGATAATGTAAGCGATTGGCGGGGTTTCGATAGTGATGAGCAGATTGTTCTTTTTCTACAACAAGAAGTACAGTTTGCCGCCAAACACCAAGGAAAATAACAGGAATCTTATGATGACCCGGTCATTCAGTTGAAAGGAAACAAATTGCCAAAAGGCTTGGTCACGCTTGAATCTATCTTCAATTCGGATGACCAAGCCAAACAACAAAGCACGAATATGGTGGTCAAGGAAGAAGATTTTGAGGAAGTTAAGGTGCCCAGGTGAAAAAATTTTAAAGATTGGTAAGGTATACACTGCCTAGGAAAAAGAAGCTTTCATTGAATTGTGCCAAGAATATCATGATATTTTCACATGGAGCTACAAAGACCTGCTCGGTTTTGACCCATGCCTAGCTCAACACACGATTGAACTGGATCCGAACTCTAAGCCACTTCATCAAAAACAAAGGCCAATCAATCCCAAGGTTGAGCCGCTAATGAGGAAAGAGCTAACCAAGCTTATAGAAGCCTGTATAATTTTTCCCATCAAGCATTCATCGTGAGTAGCTAATCTATTGCCCGTAAGGAAAAAGAACGAAGAGATCCAGCTTTGCGTAGATTTTAGGGATTTGAACCATGCCTCATTAAAAGATCATTACCCTCTTCCATCAATGGAACAGATCCTCCAGACAGTGGCAGGAGCTCAAAGGTTTTCTCTGTTGGATGGCTATTCAGGGTACAATTAGATTCTGGTCCAAGAATATGATCAATTTAAAATGGCTTTCACCACTAAGTGGGGCATGTATGCCTACAACAAAATGCCATTCAGATTGTCCAATACAAGGGCTACTCTTCAAAGAGCCATGGACATGGAATTTAAAGGACTCGTCAATGATATGATCTTGGTTTACCTCTATGATATAATTGTCTATTCCAAAAAAATTGAAGATCGTATTGCGCATCTAAGGAAAGTTTTTTGAAGGTGTAGAGAGTTTGGTGTCTCACTACACCCTACAAAATGCAATTTTGCAATTCAAGATGTCAAGTTATTGGGGCATATTGTTTCATCTAAAGGACTCTCAATCGACCCATCCAGGATTTAGTCAATTTTGTCTCTATCCCTCCCAAGTCATAAGAAGGGTCTCCAGAGTTTTCTTGGGAACTATAAACTTTGTTCGGAGATTCATTCCCAATTTACGAGTGTTAGCCAAAGTGGCATGTGACCATGCTTAAAAAGAACATTCCTTTCTCATGAACAATGTAAGGGAGAGAAAGCTTTGAGGCTATCAAAACTGCTATTTCCCAAGCTCCTACACTGGTAAACCCCGGTTTGACAAGGATTTTATTCTCTATGCTTTTGCAGGTCATGAGAGTATTTCAGGTATCCTCACTCAACAACGATGATCTGATGGAGCAACCAATTGCCTTCTTCAGTCAGTCTCTCAAGGAATATGAGCTCAAGTATTCTTTCGTCGAAAAATAGGTCTTTGCGGTCATTCGAGCTCTGAAAAGTTCAGGCACATGTTGTCCAACAACAAGGTACACTTGATGGTTTCTCATCCTGCGTTAAAGAGTTTTTGTTGAATAAGGAGATGAATGAGAAACATGTTGGGTGGATCATAAAAGTAATGGAGTATGATGTACACATTAAAGTCACTAAACTTGTTAGAGGCAAGGGATTATGCCAACAGTTGGCTACAGACATGGAAATTAAGGATGTTAAGGATGTTGCACTCTTCAATATTGATGAAGGAAATGATCAGATTGATTGGTTAACTAAGATGGAAAATTTCCTCCTCTCGAGTGTATCCTCCAAATATGGATAAGATTCAATGACGTACTTTCCGTCTCCGGTCTATTCCATATGTTGTGGTAGATGGCGTTCTTTTCCGAAAAGATTTGAACGGCGTTCTTTTACGCTACATCAAACCAAAGCAAGTGAATAAGATATTGGAGGAGTTCCATAATGGGTTATCAGGAGGACATTACTCGGCACGAATGACTACTACCAAGATCATGCGAGCTGGTTACTACTGGCCAAACTTGTTCAAAGATGCCCATTTTTGGGTAAGGAAATGTAAGGAGTGTGCTCTTTTTGCGAAAACAGTTGGCGGCTCTCCCATTGCATCCCGTTCAGGTGGATCAACCCTTTGTTCAATGGGGGTTGGATTTTATTGGTATGATCAATCCTCCATCTAGTGAAGGACATAAATGGGTCCTTACTATGACAGATTATTTCACCCACTGGACAGAAGCGGTGGCCTTGAAGGAGAGCAATGAAAAAGTTGTCCTTGAATTCTTGGAGACTATCATGACAACGTTCGGTGTTCCATATACTATTATCTCCGACAATGCAATGGCATTCCTCGGGATGAAAATAAGCGATTGGGGCGTCAAGAACGGGTTTATCTCAAAACTTCGTCTAACAAAAGGATCATCAAGCACACGATGGAGGCCAACAAAAGGACCTGGCATACGCAGCTTAAGGTTGCTCTGTGGGCAAATTGAATAACACCTAAAAAGGCCATTGGGGTTTCACCTTTCATGCTTGTATATGGAAGGGAAGCAAAGTTGTCACTTTCCTTGGAAATGCCTTCCCTGGATTTGGCTTATCGGCTTGAAGTTATGGAGGATGAGGCCTTAACAGTGAGGTTTTCAGAACTCATGGAACTAGAGGAGATTTGAAACACTGCCATGAATACGTTGATAGAGCATCAGGCTCAGTTAAGAAATCCTTTGACAGGAAAGCCTCTGATAGGTTGTTTAGGGAAGGGGATTTGGTTCTAAAATGGGATGAAGATCGCACCAAACCAGGCAAGCACGCCAAGTTCGATGCTCTCTAGAGTGGGCCCTATGTTATTACAAGTTGCAAAGAGGCAAATTCATTTTGCCTATCCAAACTCAATGGAGAAGAATTGCCCATTCATGTGAATGGGATACACCTCAAAGCTTGCTTTTGAGGAGGTTCCACCCTGTATAGTTTTTGTCCCTCCAAGTGCTCTGCACATTGTTTTGTTTGTCTTTTCTTTTGCTTGCGTTTTTTCTGTTTTGGTTTTTTAGACTCCCTTGCCCAATGTTTTGGGCTCTTTGGTCTAAAAGCTTAGCAGGAAAGCTTTCCCTGGAGATCACCAAAAATGTTAACCATTTAACCTACCCGGAAGAAGGCTATATGTCAGACTAATGTTTTTAAAGAAATCCTCACACAGTATGAATTTTGCTAAGGCCAAGAATCCAAAAAATTTCAATTTTCAGACTTCGGAGTTTTTTCTCTTTCGGAGTTTTTAAGCTCAATTTCAGAATTTCTTTTGAAGTTTTACGAAGTCCGAATTTCTAGACTTTCAAATTTTGGGGTTTCAAAACTTTTTGGCTCATTTCATCTAAATCCCTTTCGGACTTCCAAAGTCCGAATTTTCAAACTTTCGGGTTTCAAGTTTTCGGAGTTCTCTGAGTAATTTTTAGGATTTTTACTTGAAGTTTTCCGAAGTCTGAATTTCCAAAAGTCTGAATTTTCGGACTTTCGAGTTTTTCGGTTTCGGACTTCTCAATTGCCAATTCATCTTTTGCTTCCCATTTTTTCCGAAGTCTGAAATCTTGAATTTTCAAAATTTGAGCTTTGATTTCGGAACTTCGAAATTCTCAGCATAATTAATTTCCACCTACCTCCGTACAGATTGGATTTTTACCATTAATATCGGGATTTCTATATAAACTCATATTTTTACTTTTCATTTTTACCTGACACATTCGCTCTGACATTTCATTCTTGTACTTTGCGACATCTTTTTCAAGGTATGTTTTTGTTTAATTTTCTTTTGGTTTTAGGTCTTTTTCCTCATTTTCTCCTCATTTGGGTTTTCTTTTGTTTTCCCTCTGCGTTTTTTGTGATGTCATTCTTTTGGTTCACCATGTTTCATTTTGTGAGTTTCCTCCAAGTTTTCAAGTTGTTCATAGGATCTTTTTAGGCCCTTTGTACT
The DNA here is from genome assembly GCA_018340775.1 of Taxus wallichiana var. yunnanensis. Taxonomy (NCBI): domain Eukaryota; kingdom Viridiplantae; phylum Streptophyta; class Pinopsida; order Cupressales; family Taxaceae; genus Taxus; species Taxus wallichiana. The sequence goes on along the minus strand of CM031235.1, from coordinate 902,271,410 downwards.
TCCTTCCATTTCTTGATTTCCAACTTAGCAATTTAAACATTTATTTTGCAGTTTCCTCCAGAGATCATTTGGAAATACTTTTCGGAAAATTCATTTCGGAGATCACAAAGCGGGAAAATCTTTGGAGTTTTTTAATTTCAAAGAACTATTGTTTTCGGGTTTTTGGAGAATTCTTGTTTTCGGAATTTCAAAGAACTGTTGCTTCATAAAATTATTGCTTTCGGGTTTTCGGGACCTCTAGCTTCGGAGAGCTTTTCGAAAAATTTATTTCAAAGTTTTTGATTTCGGAAATTTCAATTAAAAACTCTTTTAGGAATTTCGGTTCGGTGATTCTTTTCAGACTTTTTCAATTCGTAATTTCAGAGTTTTCTTGCTTTCGAGTTTTCGCAATATCTCATGACATTCGGCCTCCCGAAACACGAGTTTTGATGTCTCATCCTACTTGAAAGGGAAAAGAGAAGATGAAGTACACATTTCTTGGGGTTGCTCCCCAATCCTGCTTGACCTTTGACTTAGGAAATATTGGGGACATTGATCTAGGACAAATTGATCTTCTCGAGTTCTGGGAAAGATTAAAGGCTCCGAACAAGAAGCCATGGATGCAGGCCATCTACGACAGTGGTCTTGCCCTTGCCGTCGGTTTTCCCACATCTATGCAATGCCCAGAGTTTGTCTTAGCTGCAGCAGCCCACTACGATGAGGACTCTATGTCAATAAGGGATAGTGATGATAAGGTGGTGATCCGTTTGGACCCAAATTTCTTCAAGGACTTGTTTAAACTTCCAGACGTTCAAGATTACGCCACAATTTCACCTGAAATAGCAATGGAACACTAGGATAAAAAAGAGGAAGTATGCTCAAAGGTTATGATGAAATCCTACCTGACTAAGAATTTCGCCAAGTTGCCCAAAACTATACATCGATCGGATTTCATTCAAGAAGTCAACGATCTCATTGTGCTTTTAAGCAGAGTTTCAGTCTTCCTTCTGCAAAGGAATTCCAAGAATGGATGTTCTTGTACATAGCAACTATCAAGAAGAATGACAAGTTTATCTCGATGGGGTGAACATATTAGTAGCAACATTCGCTATTAGTTGGGCAAAGTGTCAGAAACTAAGACTTTCTACATGACATCTTTTCTAGTATATGTGGTTGCTGCTATGGGGGATTTTGTAGGATTGAATACCAGGGGTGTTCGCAGCACCTCCCAAATATACGAATTTTATCCCCAACTCACTCTGATGAGGGAGCAAGCATTTCCAAAGAGTCAACGATGCTTTCTTCATTGTTGTCCTCTATCGTTTCGACAAAGAACTATATAATCAGAGGGTTTCTCGATGAGGCTTTCCAAGAGGTGCAAGAATGGGGAGCAATCTACTTTTAGTTTTCCACATTCACCTACATTTGGATTCCAAGTTTCATAGGCGCCCCAAGCAAGTTGTCATGGTGCCCCACTGACAAATGGATTCTTTTATTGTTGGATTACCATCGAATCCAAAACAAGTGTCACAAGGCAGGAATGCATTTCCCTGTTTCAATTGGAAGGTATTCTTGCCCAAATATCCACAAGGCAAAAAATGTGGATGCAAAATGGCTGAGGTAACCCTGTGGACCTTTCATCCACGAACTAATTTTGACTATTGGGTAAGTTTGGGGAGACAGGTCGGTCTAGTGCTCATGTGCCCCAATTAGAAGATATATGGATTCATTATCGGGATGAATACATAGTATGGAAAAGGGATTATGAGAGATTAACCCTTGATGAAGTGCGGCAATTTGGATTGGCTGATGTGCCAAAGGACATGCAGGACAATGATGAGGTCTTAGATTCATCATACAAGAATGATAATGTTGCCAATCAACCATTGTCATGGGTTGATTGGTATGTGGAAGAATGCAGCAATACTAAAGAAAAGGCGAGACCAATTCTAAAGAGAACTTTCAGTTGGTTGGCCACCTTGGGAATCTCACCCAAAGGGGAAAATCAACCTACAAATACAGGGTCTACATCAGCAGTAAACCAACCAAAACCCACAAAAGGCAAGAGGCCAACTCAAAGGGTTCCTACAGTTGCAAAGAAGATCTCATTTGTGGTTGGTGGCTCATCTCTCTCTAGGTCTGATGCTCCCAAGATTACATCATTTGTTGTGCCGTAATAGAAGTAGTTGAAGTGAGTGACTCTCTTAATATCATTCGGATCCATCCCATCTTCCCCTTCCTCCATTATCACTTCCAATATCAGTTCCTTCCATTTCTACCATCATTTCTTCCTTCCCATCCCCTTCTATGGCCCAGGTATTTTCGTCACTTCTAGTTCTATCAGCTGGGGAAAATATTGGGTCACCCATTTCCTCTTCACTTCCTTTGACACTCTCATTTTCTTCAATTACAACCCCCAACATTGCTTTGTCAATTCCTATGTTGTCCTCACACCCACACCTTCCATCATTGCTACCTCTGCTCAGATATCAGCTGGCATTTCTAGTGATCTTGCTCTAACTGATGCTTCAGGTATCGGATCTGCTACTCCATCTTCATCGGCTCTAGCCATACCAGAGTGGTTGTTTAGACAAAATCCTAAGAAAAAGAAAAAGGTTCCTCTAGGAGATGTTATAGATCTCAGTATATTGGAGTCCATGCCCAAAAGACAGGCCAAGAGACCGAGAACCGTATCAAGTCTGACGGTTAATCCATCTGGAGAGTGTGTGATAGAAGTGGCTACCCCTGTTGAGGGGAAAACTAAAGAAACCATCACAACAATAGATTACCGGATATCAAAGTTCTCATTGGGGAAGGCTACTCATGAAGGAGCCAAGCAGATGTACACACTGCTCTTGGGGCCCTTTTGGAGAAATACGACAAAGACAAGGCCACCAAGGATGAGATTGAGGCCAAAGTCGAGCGGCTCACCACCGCATTGCTACATAGAGTAACCTGACCCACTCCATCCACTGACATCTCAACTACTACAGCTATGACAATTTCATCTACAATCGATGATATTTCTTATGATGAGTTCAAGCTAGCTAGCGAGAAGGGAGAACAGTGAATGGATGGATGGAAAGAATCTTGCAGAAGCCAATCCTTTGATTAAGGAAGCCGTTGAGATTTATAATGATTTGCAGGTTACAAAACCACCATTGCTAAGATGGACGAATCTTTCTCCGAAGACAATAATAATTTAAATTTAACTTTGGCAACATGGAGTGACATTAGAGAGGAAGATTTTGACTTGCTTCTTCAGGAAGAGGTAATTGATGATGCCTCTAAATTGTTCAAATATCAAAAGGCTATGGGATTCCAGTGTTAGGTGCTACAAGATGAGATCGCTTAAGAAATTGGAGGAAAAGTGAGTGGAGATTACAGATGCCCTCGATGATATCTCAGAGGAGTTTTACAACGCCAACTACAAGTTCTTCAATGAAAATATCGATGCTCTTCCCGAGGACCAGATTAAGGAAAAATTCAAAGATTTGGTGAAGCGGGACGATGATGTTACGAAGACTTTCAATAGTGACTCCATTGACCGACCAGTCCTATGTCAGAATTGCATAGGGAGACTAAAGAAAGTCACAAATTAACTTCGAAAGTTGCCGCCAGATCACGAAAGAGATCGAGACAACGAACGTAATTAATCACTATGTGTGTGGACTTGGAGATGAAGAAACTCAGGGTTTTATCAAGTGCTTCTTCGAGTACAGACACCGAATGGTTGTATGGGAAGAAGGACAATAGAAAATTGCAGAGAAAGGAGATGCAGATGAATCAGGCCAAAGCTGAGTGGCCATGAAAGGACAGTTCAAGCTCCAGAATCAGTCAAAGTTGCAGGGTTGACTTGGTCAACTTTTTGCAACAAATTTGTTATTTTTATGGGAGCTTGTTCCCTTTTATTAATGACATTACTATTTTTAGTAAAATGTTAGTTAAAGGCCCAGCTGTAATGGCTCAGCCTAGGAACTTATAAATAGTGGAATGCTTCCATTATTTGATATACATATTTTTAGAGATTTCTGGTGAAGTTGCTCTTTAAGCTTGGAAGAGTGCTTTCAGAGTTTTGTTGAAACCTTTTAATTATATTCAGAGTTTCCTTGCACTTGAAGATCTGTTTTATTGTGTTGAATGATTAGTCATTGTATGCTTTGTGAATGCGATTCCTTGGCATTATTGATTAATTTACCTTTATTTCATATTATTTGTTTCATATTGTGAAAAGAATAGTGTGATTACCTTTCGTCAGTTGTGAGAAACTATTTTCCTTCTATTGATTAAGAGTTGCATTATTATTATCACTTAAGTGGATATTTGACATGTGCTTGTGATTATCCTCTTGATAAATTATCTGTATCAAATCAAAGTTGATCTTTCTATTATGTATGTTTAAAGTTTAACAAAGGAACGTGTGCTTCCAATCTGTGGTATTTGGTACCCTTTCTAAGTTGCAATAGGTGAAGGTGGTCAATGATGCGAGCATCCTACCCACATTAACCCTTTCAAAGTTGAACATCCCTTTTCTTGGTGCATCACCACTTCTAGTATAGATTTTATTTCTTTGCATTCTCTCTCCCTAATCCCATGAAATATTAGCATAAGTCTAGTTAGCCATCTTTCTTACATCAGAAGTAGTGTTGTGTTTAGTTTAGGAAGAGGAAGTCGGCCTTCTCCGGAGGTTCACCTCAAGCGCAAGTCCCACAACTTGAGAGGTGATCCCATGTGTCCCAATCACACCAAATGTCGTGATTAATTCCCAGGCCATTCGGGGGGTGCAGTGATTTGGAGACAACAGTAATTATATTATTACTGTTATAAGTTGTTATGGTGTGGTTATAAACCATATTTTGATTGTATTTGGGAATAGTATTCCTGTATCATGTTTTTGTCATTATTTGAGTTGTTTTATTGTTATATGGTTATGTATTGTTAAAACCATATATCTGTAATTTTGTGTACACTTTGGTATGTTTATTGTTGCATAGTTGCAACATCTCGTTTGTCTACATATGACAGTGCAATATCTATAAATATTGCAGTCATTTCTATTATATTATATTTTGATTGAACATTAATAAAATTATGAGGCTTTTGTCCCTCTTCTAGATTAATATGTTGCAATATCCATTGGGGGCATGGTTCCTTGTTCAAGTCTTTGCTTGATAACTCTTCCAATCACTAACGAGTTTGTCTCAATTGTTTGATACTTATATGTCACTCTAATCTTATTGTTCCACACGAAGTACTTATGTTTATTCATCCCTCGTTGGGAACCATAAATCACTAGATCTTTACACTCATCGATTTCACACTCCCATATTTGATTTTCCAAGCATGAACATGTTGCAACATCTACTTGAACTCATCGGAAGACTCAATCAACACAACAATATTATTTGCAAGCATTAAACCCACTTGGGTTACGCATGCACAACAAGATCCTCTACAAATATTAATCCCACCGTGAGTTACTCATGTAAAGGATTGTATGCATAGATATGAGATTCAAGGTAAGGAAAAGCATGTCATTAGAGGCTCGTTTATAATGCGGCAAACAAGAAGATGGAAGAGGGAGAGAAGAATAATCCCTTGAAGACGCAAGTTTAAAGTGAGATTGAGATTGCTCGGATAGAGCACAAAGTCAAGAAAGAGGAGGGAAAAGATAGTTTCCCTAGATACAAATTCATCTACTACTTGTGAATGGAATTGTTGGATGCGAACAAGTGGTTGTAACCTCTAGCATAACGAGTTTGGTTGATTGCATTAAGACACTAGAAGAGCATGATATTGAGGACACTCATGTTACAAAAAATTACAAACTCATTTTAAGTAAAAGTGGGATACCCCGCTACTTGAATATTTTCAAATATAATACAGTGAAAGTAAAAATTGAAGTGGGAATAAATAATACTAACTTGAAAATTGATGTGGAAGGTGAGATTGAGATTTCTCTCATAGAGCACAAAGATAAATATGAGAACAAGAAATAATAGGAAGAGGATAATTTTCCTAGAGACAAGTTAATCTACTACCTTTGAGTGATTTTGTTGAAAAAGAACAAAAGGTGCCAATATTTTAACATGACAAGTATGATCAATTGCATCAAGACAATCAAAGAGAAATGGACAATATGTGCTTGAAAATGAAAGAATGTCATTGAGGACACTCAACAACTAGGAATCGCACCAAATGGGTGCAATGAAAATGTTGATAGGCGTAAAAGCACACACTTGTGTCTTTTGCATAGGAAGATCCGAAAGGCAAGGGTTTGAAGGAAATGCATCTTTTTGTGTAGATGGGGGAATATATAGATGGCGGTGCAATGTAATGTTAATTTGAAAATGAGGAAAGATCAAATATTGAAGCAAGGGAGACGATCAATTAATGAACCACATGAAAAAGAGATATATTTCACCTAAAGGTCATATGAGGAAGTAATGATTTGCATACATAATAATTTAAAGAAGCGCGAAAGGGGTTCAATTCTAGGAGGCATTTCTCCTCTTTTTTTCTTGAGGTGGATGTAGGCCCTAAAAGAAATCTTGGAGCACCTTTTGAAACAAAATAATTGACTATATACATATGTAGTTGAGGCTACGGGTATGAATGCCCGACATAAATAGATATATCCTTGAGAGGAGGCAAATGGCCTCGGCCACCATTGAGAACTATCAACCTTTTACTAAAAGGGGTTGTTTTATTATGGTTGAAATCTTTTCGAAAGCGGAGCTCAACAAGGGAAATCAAATTGGGGGCAATGAAGCTCACTTTAGCAATAAGAATACATTGCACATGTTGGACAGAATCCTGGAAAGATGTTAGCGACTGACCTTGAAGTTGGTTCTTGACTATTGGAGGAAATCTGATGGATCCTCTTCTTTCTTCTAGTAAGGCATATATGGACTATTTGTCCGTACATATGGACTATGTATCCGTGTTACAAGCCGCTCCAAGGAAAAATGGTGTGCAATGTGTAGATCCTTGAGGCAACATACCTTGGAAGTAACTCTAAAAGTGAGTCCAGGTTGTTTAATACTCTAAATGCCAACACTTGATTTTACAATGCCATACCTTGTGTTTTGTAGATAGTTGGAGAACGTACCATTTTGATGGGAATTCATTTGTGTTTGACAATAACCTTTTGGACCATACTGATTTTATTTACAACCAATACCGAGGAACGATAAGTAGGTCTTTATTTTGAAATTTTTAGAGGTATTATTCCAATGTAAGACATCCACCAGACAGCAAGTGGTCTTTAGACTAGTGCCCTCTACCATGTCTAAATATGCACGTTAGACGAATCTTGTCCACTCAATTTCTGACGTGTGTTAACACTGGCTATCCTTCATCCAAGAGAAGACCTATCAACATAACAAACTAATATCATGGCTTCCAAAATAATTATAGCTTGTTCCAAGCAAGTAACATATTCTACTAATTTGTGATTTTCCACATCAAAACAGAACCACCCTATGATTACATCTTTGAAGCTTAAAAAGCTGTCACACCATTACACTATACCTACCTATCATGAATAGTCATAATAGGAACACCGATGTTTATATTAGAGCCGTTTGTCCGATCCATTTCCCACAGCCTCCCTTTTAATCCCTCAAACATGCAGCTATTCCTCCATCCACTTCTTCACAAAAGACAGATTCAGGCACAAATGGCAGTTTACGGCTGTTCTAAAATGGCCAGACCAAATTGGGCATTCCACTTCTTTTCACAGGTGTGGAAAACTATACTGGTGAAACGATAACTCAAAATATCCCAAGGTTACAATTAGTCAGCTCATCATTTGAAAATACATATTAACTTACAAGAACCCTCGAGGTTTAATGTGCAACTAAGAAGTTTAGCACGAAAGCTGTGCTCTTACACCCATATTCTGTAGCTAACTACGTGTAGTTGCTGTTGCAGACAGACAAGAATAAGAACACAGAGAGAGAAACTACTCCAATTATTGAATTTTGGAGTTACAAAAGATGTTGAAGATACGAATCGCAAATAAAAATATATATTAGAGAACTGGGAATGTTTTGAGCGATTTTGTTTTTTCAAATGGCGAGTTGAGCCTTCTAGTCGTTAGGATTACAATATTAAACCCACTGTACTCGACTACTTGAGGGCGTGGGAATAGTGAGTTCAATTTTAAGTATAAATTCCAGTCTATCAACATATTGTTTCTTATCTTCCCAGCCAACAGCAGAAAAGAAACAAAGCTAACCTCCGTAATCATTAGATCTAGAGAGATTATATAGCTGTTTAAGACCGCTACTTCACAGGTATAGATTATTTGATATTTTACTTCAGTTTTCCTACCCATAGCTACATATTCTTTAGATATTACTTTTGGTGAATGACATGTCCACGGATAAACCCCATGGTGAGTAAGAAGTCAGTCATGGCATCTTGCCCATATGAATTGTGTTCTACAAGTAAATTCTTGGTGTTATTTATACAGAACATTAGAAAATAAATGGTATCTGCCCATACGAGTGGTGTGGTACAAATAAATGTTTATATTACCTAAAATAATCTAAAATAGCCTGGTAGACTTGCCTAAAAAAATTATAGAATTTGTTGTGGTCCAACAGTGCATATAATGATGAAAAAGTTGTTGCCCCATCTACAAAGTTCCACTCTCAGGAGATACCAATAAATAAGGGTTGTTGACAAAACAGAATCCCCTTAATCCTTGCTAGCTAAGCCTAAAAGTTCTGTGCACCTAACCTGTGCAAAATTCAGAGTCAATTAAAAATATACCATTTCCAATGTATACTTCACTTAAACTAACACAAAATGAAGAAACACCGCCATTTCCAAAGATTTCATACTAGCGCAAAGGATGAACCACCAATTTTTAATGTTTGCATTTGCTTATAAAAGCAAAAATATAAATGTAATTGATTGCCTAAAACCTCCACTACCCTCATGTCTCTTCAGCACAACACTTCATATTTCCATATGCAAAAAGAAAATACTATAACACAGCACTTAACCCAAATTGTCTTCCTAAAAATTATGTCATAACAACAATTTATTTTTCTCATCCTTCTCTGCCTCTGCAGCCCTCTTCAAACGAGTTCCAGCCATCCGCTTGTTCATCCTTTCCACACGAAGCTTGCCATATGCTTTGAAAGATTTCATTTCATCAGTGACCTTAACAAATTCTGCAGTTGGTTTTTCTTGATGGATTGGCATGTAAGTGCCCTGTACTTGGGTAGCAGTGGCCAGCTCTTCAGGGCTAGAATCACCAGCCTGCAAATTACCATGTAACACTCATTCCAGATGTCCAAAATAGTAAAATTTCTTCTGTTGATGAAAATAACCTCCAGAGAAATGAAACAAACCTTAAGCTTGCGAGCACTTCTTGGGAAAACAACCAACTTCGCCTTATATGTCTTTAATCGCTGAACATTAGCTTGAAGACCCTCCAATGAACGATTCTTGCGACGATGATCAACTGCAATACCTATTGTTGGGGCTAACTTTTTGGAACTCCAGCTGCCTGTATGAACAAATGCCAGATCAGAACAGGACTGGTTCTCGCTACATTACCTTGAAACGAAGGTGGAAAAAAATCAGCTCATACCTTAATCCATGGACAAAAACCCTACATTTCTACTGAAGACTTCTAAATTCACCACATGATAAAGCAACTTTCACATTCACAGCATGATACAGTCATTGATGCCCTTTAGTTTCTTTCATTTGATACTCGCATCAATAGCAGCTTAATGAAATTAGAATTAGTAACTGTTATAACTTATACGGGCATAAGGTTTTAATATGACAAAGAATGAGTTCCAAGTAATTATATATGCACAATTGGTGAGCAACAACCTCACTTGTACGTTTCCAGCCTCTCCAGATAAGCATGCAAACATCCAAATTGCAACAACAAATTGAGCTTCATCGCCATTATTAACTGCTGTAACTCATATGGGAGTAAAGTTTTAAAATGACAAAGTATGAGAAAAGTGCAAGAAATACTTTCATTAGCATTATTACCTGCTGTAGCTTATATGGGAAGAGTGTCAGCAATTAACTATGATTTGGTGAGCAACAACCAAACTTGTATCTTAACAGTCACTCTAGATGAGCATGCACACATACATCCCAATTGCAACAAATAATAGAGCACTTCAGAAAACATACGCATAACCAAGAAACAGTTAAACAGATTCTTTTAAAATGGTTATTAAATTACATAAAATTTGTTTTGGAAGCAACAAATAATAGAGCACTCCAGATAACAAATAATAGAGCACTGCAGATAACATAAGCATAACCAAGAAACAGTTATGCTGTGACTTTATGGAAGTAAGGTTTTAAAATGACAAAAAAAATAAGTCCGCAAGTAATTAACTACACACAATTGGTGAGAAAAAACCAAACTTGTGCCTTGGTAACTCCAGATAAGCATGCAAATATCTCAATAGCAATAAAAGATAGCACAATTTGTTGTTCGAGAACATAAGCATAAGCAAGAAACACAGATTATTTTTAGAATAGCATATAATTTGTTTCTGAAACCCTTAGCTTTTCCTGATTAAAATTTTATGAAACTTATATGTGACTAAGGTTTTATAATGACAAAAGAATGAGAACAGTAATTAACTACACAATTGGTGAGAAAAAACCAAACATGTACCTTGGCCACTTCAGATAAGCATGCAAACATCCAAATTGCAATAAAAATAGAGTAATTCATTGTTTGAGAACATAAACATAAGCAAGAAACACAGTGAAACAGAATTATTTTTGAATAGCAATAAATAACATATAATTTGTTTCTGAAACCCTTGGCTTTTCCTGATTAAAATTTGTGAAGTAGTCACTTAAATTAGAGTTGGGTTCTGTCTCTCTATCCTGTAATCGCTTAATGTCAGAACATAAGAAATACATTGCTCCAATAATTTTCCATCCAGTGCAAATCATAATTGACTATCAAACCCAGCATATATTACATTGTCCTGCATAGATAAGTTCATAGTGGCAGCATAGTTCTATATGATAGGTTAATTCTTTTTAAAGCTAAACACACTTAAGGATGCAAAGCTCTGTGATTTGTCCAAGTTTATAAGGCTCGTCCAGATTATGGCATGAACTTAAAGAGTACTAAGAACAAAATAAAGCGTGTAGTGCTCAGACTGTTGAATAGTCTACTAAATGAATAGTAGTCATTGGTGATGACTACTCAAGTTTCAGGTAACTTAAAATAATAGGGTTCAACCAGGTATGTGGCATTTGATGATTTTTATTGAACAAGGGCTTCTGGAAATCAGCAGTGACATGTAGGGTTTAAAGGTTGTATTATTCACTTAGCCAGCTTCTTCTGGGGTTTTGGTCATGCTGGATTGAATGGGAGGATTGCGCAGGATAAAAACAAATAATGAATGAATAATGCTTTAGCCAGGCAGAGCAGAGAAAATAGACCGTACAGGTTTGACCACATTCCACTCCCATGAAGAGGCCAATAATTAGTGATTTTCCCTCCTCTTAAAGAATCAGTAATAATTAATATATACATGGGATGCATGGTGTTGTTATAAGCTAGAATTGCTACATATACTTGACATTAACTCAAATTGTTAGAAGCTAGAATGCATTCTTGACGTGAATTGATAATGGCAGCAGACAAATATGATAATGAACTTTTCTATAAACAGCAAAGATGAGAAGAATATTTCACTGATACCTGTGGAAGCATATACAGCACACTTTCAAATGCACAACACCATCCCACCCTCGGAGATCTTCCATAACATTTGAATAAATAAGAATAATATTATACTAGAGCAGAAAACTAGATATTCTGTAGTACCTGAACAGAACCGAAGCACAATAAACGTAGATAACCTTATTGGGATGAATTAGGTACATCAACATCTGAATTTACTATGCCATTGCTATACAGTCACAACCAAAATTACCTAAGTCTTGGGGACAGGAGACACAAATAAGGGCTGGGGTCTCCCAGACAGCAAAAACAACACCCATATTTTTGGGACAGGAAGGGGATGGCTATTAAAATAATACGTAAAAAAATATTTAAATGTTTGAACTCTATTCAATGAAATTTATAACATAAACTGTATATAGTATTTTAAGTGCTTTCAAAATTAGAATTCAATATTTTTATTTTAAAAAAACAGTTTTTTTAAGGTGAAAAAGTTGGAAAACTTTCGTTTAAAAACCATAAATATAGGCATCCCCTCTAAGTCCCCAACTCCCCAAAAGATTAGGAATATCCAAGACATCACTGAAATCTAGGGAGACACATCCCCACAAAACACTGGTCACAATTTATATGATAACAAATCCCCAAGCAATATTCATTAGTTGTATGAGCAATAAGAACTAATTACTATGGACTGACAAAGTCTCTTAGAGATAATATCCACTGACATGAGTGAATGATATCCCCTGCCGTGAGTGGATAATTGAACCGGAGGCATTCCCTATTGTGGGAGAGCTAGACAGAAAGTGTCAAGCCTTTCCGACAAGACTTTCCCAGCAACACCTGTAGCTTTTCCAGTAACAGATACTCCACAGATTATATGTTGGGTGGGCAGCATGTATTAATGTTGCATTTATAGTCAAATCTACTTCTCACACAGCAACCTATTCCATACCTATTCTAGCCATGGCCGCCCTGCAGAAAATAGATAGAATCCGATGCATCAAATATTGCCCTCAAAACAGACACTTTGATATTGGTCACTTTACAAACCCATTTTCAGTATAGCACTATTAGGTTATCAGGGTGGTATTTGGCAACAGACAAAGCAGAGACGGTGTTATCCCACACTCCTAAACTGAATGTCTGTTTCCCGTCCGGCAAATCACAGAATGAATGGCAAGGCAGAATCAGGAGAGAACATCCGCAGCTATCTTCCAGTTGCAGTATGTTTTCCGTACACTCACCACATCACCCAAAGGGAGAGGTGCAAAGGGGATGCCTTTCTGTGCTTTTTGGGAATGCAGGCAGAAATACACCGAGGCCAGTATTCTCACTGCCGTTTATGATTATCATAAAAACAAAGAGATACACGTGCTCAAAAATCCTCCTTGTTTGTGACATAAACTTCCTCTTCCATGTATTGCTTGTCAGTCGTCTCTCAAGCACATCCTCAGAATTCTTCTCATGGCCACATGGTTTGATTTTAATGCCTTAAATCTTTGCACTTCACAAAGGCATAAGGTTTTGCAATTTGCCTTACGAATTAATAGATTTAAATTTAAAATATCTTTCACAAAAGATTTAATTTTTATTTTATTTTTTAATTAAGGTAAATTAAGATCAAATCTGTTGGATATACAACCATTAGACATAATTAAGAACTATAAAATCTTCCATAAAAATACATATATAAGAATTAGACTTTAGTTCAGAAAATTATGAGAAGGCAGTATTTTCTTTTCTTTTCCAAAATTTGACTTGAATAGGTTTTGAAAAATGAAACTTTTGTGATGTATTTAGACCTTGGGTAGTTTCCAACCACCTTTTGACTGGAGAAAATCTAAGAGACAAAATTGGTCACTTAATAGTACTAGTGTGTATTTCAAACAAACAGTTTTATTTTAGTTTAGCTGTCTATATCATATATTTGTGTTTGGTAACCACCGAATTTTGAACATAGTCACATGAGTTAAGATTGTAACTTCGTAAATTTTTGAAAGTGCTTGATCGTCTCGGTTCTCCATCTATTATTACCTAACAAAGTTTTTGGAGATTGAAACAGTAAACATTGATTAAAGTTGTAAGGGGTCAGATGTTTTTTTGTTGGCCTTCCAAAATGCTACTAGCCTAGACTGTTTCGGTACGGGTATGGGTACAGGTATGGTACACTGAAACAAAAAATTTAATTTAAAAACTCGGGTACAGTACACTGGGTACTTTATATATATAAAGAAGCATTTGCATACTTATTGAAATTTAATACTCATACAATCATTCATGGAACATGAAAACAGATTTCAAATATTTTGAGAACTGAGACTTGAGTTTGTGTTGATTCATAAAGTTCAAAACATAATAGTAAATAGATTAATACATTCAAGTTCTCAACTTGCTTCACTTTCAGTTTCCTAGGGTTAAATGCCTAGAACATATCGCATACATGATCCTTCAAGCTCTCTCTCTCTCCTTCAAGCTCAGAATTAGCAAAATGCCAAAATATGAGTGTGTGAATTAACAAGAGGGGCTGGGTGTATAAATAGGTTTTTGGGGGTGTCTTTTAGGGTGAAATTAGGGTTAGGTTATGTTCTTTTTAAGTTAGAGGCTTTTTTAATGATTTTAAGTTGAAAATGGCAGAACTTTGGGTTTGGGTACACTGCAGATACATACCTGCAGGCCCCAGGTATGTCACGCGTATGGATTTTTGTACCCAAGACATACCCAGGGCCTGCAGGTATGTACCTGCAGCATACCCAAACCATACCCATACCCGTACCAGGTACATATCAGGCCTGGTACGGGAGGGGTACCATGTGTTTCCGGGCAGTCTAGCTACTAACTATTTGCACATTAATGATTGTTACTGATTATTATGAACTGTTGGAAGGTTGAAATATGCTTGTGAATTTGGTAGAGGCATTGAATGTACAGTTAGGTGTTTAGGCTTCTGCTCATATTATTATTAAAACACATAATAATATAAACACTTATATGTAAAATTAATGTTTTTTAAAATAATATCGATGTATTCTTTATCCTGCACAAAAAGATGATGCCGCTATGTTAGGTGTTTCATGTCACCTACTACATGATAGAGCAAATTCATAGTTGCATTGCATTTGCATCCCTTCCGGCGTTTCTTGCACCTCAAGTGCAATTGCTAGTGAACCACGCTATCTACACAGCACCAGGCCTCAAATTTCAGTAATAATATCTCAGTGTATGACATTAACGCATGATTATTTAGGCTTTACATTGCCAGGAAACTGGTACAGGAACAGTTCCAAATCACAGAAACACCAATTTCCAAAAAAACTTGGGTACCAAATAGCACAGAAACACCTGTACTGTGTGTGTGTGTGTATAATACTCATTTTCAATTTGTAAATGAGAAAACACTTAAAATATTCGAAATGAAATATTTTTGGAAAATCAATCTCCAGCTCCTAATTTGCAAAAACTGAAAATCTGAAAGTGTGTTTTGAAATGGAGCAAAGATGTGTTTATATAGCTTTTGGATAGTGTCTTTAAGAAGTTGGGGTAGGTAGATTAGGGATAGGTTTTGTTTGCTCAAGTATATTTTTTTGGCATTTAAAAATTACCACTGAAACAGTACAGAAACATCCCAGGTAGCCATACCAGGGACTATGCTGCATTTTGGGCACATTTTGCTTGCCTGTAATTCAGTACCCGCACACACTTCCGGTATGTCCAGATGCACATACAGTGCCCTAAATGGCATTCCCAGGTATTCCAGATTTTAGCCTAGATAGCTAGAAAAGAATTGTGATAGACAGTCAATTTTCATAAAACAAAGAAACATGAGAATTTTAAAAATGGTGAGACAGCAGCTGTGAAATGTATAATAATAACAAAAGAATATGGTAGATTAAATGTTTCGCCAAGAGTTAACCAAATGAGAGTTTAGAGGAAACTTGAAAGTGGCCTTACAGCCAAGAAACATATCTCAATAACATAACCCTTGTATTTTTTGTAGTGTAAATGGATAAACACTGAGATTAGAAATTTTCAAAATTCTGGGTCACATCAATTTACGCTTGTGATGAAAATATATTCTATTCCAGGAATATTTTATTATATTACAACTTCCCTATTTACACAAGCACATTGCAAGGACTACTACTAATAGCAAAAATAAGAAAAGGAATTATGAGTACTCTAGTTGCCTTGAATAACACGGTAAATTAATTCCTACAATTAAAGATAACCAAATTCACATTCAATAAAGGAGGGTGGTTTTTAAGTCTGGAGGATCTCTGAACAGCTACAAGGGGCAATGTGACACTCCAAAACATAAATACAACTAATTTCTAAACTCGGAGGGAAAAACAAGCTTACATCTTATAATAATAAAATTAAAATAAAAAGAACAATATTAGTCTATGGATTCAGCTTGTAATACTCATACAAGAGCATAACCCACGTTCAAACTACCTTAACAGTAAATTACAAGCTCAGATTAACAATCACGGGAAACATAAGAACCATAAACATAACTCAATACGGGGCCTACACCAGGAGATGAAACACAATTATAGAATTATTGAGTTACAAGAGTACAGTCAGATCTCAAGGTTATAGCATAACATTTAATGAAGTCGCTCAAGTAAACTAATGAGCTGTGTTATGATGCAATTATGTGGTCCATAACTCTAGAATTGAAGTCAAAAAGCCAAGCACTCTGGTGACTTATGGCATAACAATTATTAGGTATATTCCAGTATACAATTCAGGTTTAGAACTCTTGAGAAAGTAAACTAGATATAGGGTCTAGACTAAGGAGATGAGATGCAATACAATGACGTAACCCACAACTCCTAGTACTCTTGAATCACAACTCCAGCACTTAAATGGCTAGATAACAATTATTACGCACATTCGAGTTAATAGCCCGGGTTTAGAAATCATACCAGAGCAAACACAACATTGGATCTAGCAAAGGGAGTTACAAAGTGCATATTGTGACCAATAACTCCAGTACTCGTGTGGCAAATTTATGGCACAGTAATCTATGTGTCCATTCAACATTCATTACGCCAGAAAAAACGAAAAACCTAAATATTGGCTGTGTATAGGCCTACCTTGAGTTCCTCGAGCGAAAACCCCTCCCTGCGCGGACTTTCATGTTGTATCTTTGCGTCTGGCCATGTACTATTGGCCGAAGAGGGCCAGCAGTGGGACGAGGAAAGATCTTCACCGCCTTCTTTTGACGGGCTGCAAATCACAATAATAAGCAATCAGTTACAACGCATAGTGAAAAAATCTGAGTTTATTAGTTAGATAATTATAATTAAAACCCTTGTTTAAAACATACGAAATAAGCAAACAAATGCCTTGAATGAAATTACCAGTGCGTCTCCTGGTCTTGCGGGCAGGTTGGTTGAACCAGGTCTTAACATAGCGCTGCCAGTGCTTCTTGAAATGCCCATTGGGCACAACATTGTTGTGTTTCACCATGGCTTACCTGCAACAAAACACATATTCGTAATGCAAATTCATTCACTATAAGTTGAAACAAATCCCATTATTTTTTTGCAAACGCGCACTAATCAGAAAGTAAATAACCTATATATACAGCGTAAACGTGACACGCTCGCAAGATTAATAAGAAATCATTCGCAGATTCCCGCAAAACCCTAAATATCGAAGAACAAAAACAAACAAAAATACTCGAAGCCCATAGACATTACAAAAATGCACGCTTTCAGATCCAGAGACAATTATACATAAGCCCGTACCTTAACTAGCCTCGTGCTCCCGCGTCTCCTTGTGCTCCTGTGTTGCCGCCTCCTCTTCACTGAAGCTAATGCTAAGAGAAGAACCCTTCAAACTCTAGCTCGTACTTCTTGAAAAAAAAAAAAAACCTAACCCTAAAATAATATACTTTTAAATTTTACACGTTATAATATCCCATTATCTTGTCTTTTCTTTTCAATTAAGATTATATGTAATTTGGTGCACCGGTTAATTCTTGCATTTTAATTTTCTTGTGCCTCGTGAGGTTATTGGTTTTTTCCTTATGAAGTGTAATGACCATTATATTTTGATTTTTTTGGAATTGACTTTGTTGAGATTTTGAATCGACATTTGGGATCATCTCCTATGATCCATGATTATATTTTGATGTTTTTTTGTTTGAACTAAATTTATGGATGAATTAGTTATATTATTTTTGATAACTCAAATTAGATTAAGGTTTATCTAAAGTTACGAAGCGTTAACACAAGGTGAGTTCCCGTATAATTTTTGGATGGAGTACATTGGGCCCTTCATCACCCCCATGGGTAAGTGGGATGCATTGGTTATATTGATAATTGTGTTGTTAGGTGTTGCTTTAGTTGTTTATATGTATGTTGAAAACTTGACACATACAAATACTATTTTTTAAATTGATAAACAATGTTCTTTATTTTGCTTTAGCTCTATATGTCCGTTTGTGATTTTAGAACAACTACTAATAAACATATAGATGGAGTGGTTTTTCATAATAACTATTGTGAGAAAGATGTAGTTTACTAGTACATGTATCTTAAATATTTAAACATTAAATATTGTAGATGTTTAAAAATGGCTCTTAGGCATTAAATGTTACAATTTTAATATGTTTTTCTATTTTTCAATAATTGGTTCAAATTAGGCATTACTAGTATATTTTTTTATTTTCAATGGTCCTCGATCTTTTCTCAACACTTTCTAAATTCTTCTTTCTCTTTCTTCCACTCTTCCCTCATCTTGAGCTTTATGTCCAGATATACCTTGAAACTCTCGTATTTGTCTTAAGTATTGGGAAGTTCCCAAGCTCGTAAATGGTCCCTTCAAACACTATCCCTTATGACCTTTGTTATGTCTTTTTCATTTTTTTGTTGTGATCCGTGAGTATCCTCACTCTAAATTGGTCAAATGGTTTGCACAAGTTACAAAACTACCTACACGCTAAGAGTTCGCTGAGAGCTTTTCAACGCCCTTTTCAACAGACAAAACGGACATCATGCATAAAGATACACCATTGAAGTTTTTCTCCAACTAGCAAAAATAAGAGTAGGTTACAAAGAGATGAGGTGGCATGATGAAAGTGTGACAAGTGGACGAAAAAATGTGTCAACAAGTGGTAGAATGTGTTCGTGCAAAAACATGGTTTATTCTAGCAATAATCGATGTGGGGCCCACATTATGTGCTCTTAAGGCCCCATGCATCAATGGGGTCCACTATTTTTCAAGAGGGGGACCCTACCACCTATCTTCACATTGCATAGTGAGGGTGTTTTACCATAAACCCAATTGAAGACCAACTTGAATTTCATGTAGGACTAAACCACGTAATTTTGTAAAGACCAACATATCCAACTCAGCGAACTAGAGGATGAGCTACACACCTTGCGAGTCACACAATCCCTACCGAGATCATGGCCATGTCACCAACTAGCTTTGCAGATCTACATTGTTATCTATGATAACTTATCACAACAAACAATGCTAAGTTCTAACCACCGCCAAGTTCCTTGCAACTAGGTGACGAGCCAAGTATTAAGCCCAACGGGCTCACCAACAAAAACAAACTCAAACATGATCAAAGCCATGAGTTAAACTAACTTCACAAGGCTTTAAAAAACCCATCCTCATTTACAGTGTAGTCAATGTGGGATTAACCCACCCAATAACAAAATGCGGTCTAAAGTAAAAGGAGGACGTGGAGAGTGGGGGTTAAACCCACGACCCCACTCACAATAAACTTATAACCTCGTTGTTAGGCTATGTGACCTATTTGCCAAGTTTAGCCCTGGATATTTGTCTTATCCCTTACTTTTGGGATAAATGGGCCCAAAATAATGCGACTAGAGGGGATTCAAACCATGGATCCTTTTAACAAAAGGATAAGTCTTTCACCATTATACCACGAGGTCAAAAATGTTATAAAAGGGCCAAATTTGTATTTGAAGAGTTAACTCATGAAATGCCGACAACCCCTTTGGGAGAGTTTTGAGCAAGATTTGAGAGTTTATTTGTAGGATTCCTTTGGAGGCAGTTTAGAGAGATTCTTAGAGTGTGTGCAAAGATTTTTAGCAGACTCAAGGAAGCATTTTGGTGTATTTTTTATTGTACAGTGAATTTTTACATCATAAGAGATCGGTTCAGAGCTTTTACGAGCCCTGAGATGTGTCCCACGTCGAGTGAACTCGTTATCATGTGGTTTGCTTTGTGTTCTCGCATTTTTCATCATGTTACTTGTTGATTTATCAATTTAATTACGTTTTAAAAGTTTTAATAATTTATGGGAAAATTTAAGATCATTTTTAAGTATCCAAAAATAATAAATTGGTTAAGTGAGTCACTTAATAACCTTTTTTGGATCAGGGCTTGGTATCAAAGTACCCGATTAAGGCTATTTTAACATTGATTTTGGAATATGCAAATTTCAATTTCGAATGCTTACTGTGTCTAAGTCAAAGTGTGGTAAAGGAACACTTGAGGAGTATAATCCTAAGATCAACTCAAAATGTTCAAGTTCAAGTTCGGCTTATAGACTCACCTAAAGGATATCCTAAAGAGATAATGGACTCAAAACGGCCTTCCGTCGAGCTTTTATGAAAATGAAGAGTATGGCAAATGAGTTATACGAGAACGAAAGCTAAGAAACAAAGGTAAACCGGAAGAAGGAAATAATGGTAGGGATAAAGGTAATTTTGGCAAAATTATCGGTGCTCTTAATGGGATTTGTGACAGGGACTAACCACCTTCCATAGATTCATTAACTCTAGTGATTGTATTGAAATCGACGGTCGACATTTTGGTTTAGCGGTAATCGCTTCCAACAATTAGTATCAGAGTGAAAGGTCGCGGGTTTAAATCCCCGTGGGTAACGTTGGGGGAGTGTGTTGGCAAAATTTTCAACGCTCCCATGGGATTTGTGACATGGAATAACCGCCTCCCGTGGATTCATTAACTCTAACACTTGTATCAAAATTGACGGGTCAACCTTTTGGTTTAACAACAATCACTTCCAACATCTGGTTAAGGAAAAGAATGTTTTTTCATTCTTCCCAGATTTTAGAGTATTCTACTTTGATCTCAGAATTATTCCTTCTTCATTTAGAAGTTTTTCATGATGTATGATCTTTGTATGTAGACACAAAATCACACACTTAGGTACATTTTTAGGTCCTAAAAGCATGATAGCATTTACATGATTCCTAAGCAAGAAAACTAGTGGTTGACAACTATCTCTGGCCTCTATTATTTGTCTCTTGCTTTATATTTGGTCTTACATAGCCTACGGCCCAATCGAACTTAACATATTTATATTTTATGGCTTCAACATCGCCGCCACCAGACAACAAAGCTGCCTAAGCACTTTTTCCCTCTTGGGCACCCCCCGACCCTTTCTTACCTTACTTACTCTTTTTGGGTCTTTTTCATCTTTTGGGCATCTTTTCACTTATGGTTCGGCTTTTCAGTTGTCAATTACAAAATTCAAACAAGGGAATCATATAAATGCATAGTTATGTTTTTGAAATGAGGGACCAAGCACTAAGCATTACTATCATAACCTAAGCTTGCATCCAAAGGCATCCATTCAAAGGAGAAGGGTTGCATATATTGCATAGGAAGGGGAAATATATTATATTCTATCCACACATACTATTACATTGCTACATTCTTGATCCAGCAAAGAATTCTAGTGGCGCAACTTCCAGAGACCATAACTTTTGCACCGTAGCTCGATCGACTCGCTCAAAAGGCAACGGAAAGCTTGGAATGTGTAGAATGTGATGAGAAGGTGCTGAACTCTGTTCGGCAACGTTTGACCCCCGAAATCCGCATTTAAGGGGCCCAAATTGTGATTTTTGTACTGCTGTCTAAAAATAGTAAATTCTAAAAATAGTATGTTTCGCAAAATTAGTGCACATGTAAGTCTTGGAAGATGAAACACCTCGTCTCCCTCGAGACTGGTGACCTTCCACATCTTTCTAGGTGTCCTTTCGTATTTATAAAGTATTATAAATACATATGTAACCTAAGAAGAGATAGACATCTCTCGGAGATAATTGATGTATTTCGAATTCTTTGAGTAATTTACATCTCTTTTCGTAGATATTTGTTTTGCAATTCATTCGGCACATTTGTTAACTGTCCTTAAGTCCGAAACCCCTCGGTTTTGGATCAATTCTAGCTATAGCACGCTATCAAGTGTAACTTACACAAGGGCATCCTAGGGCACCATTTCTACACACACACACCGAACTACATGGAGTTTGAGATGTAGTGCAGTGCTCGGTTGTAAGTTCACTCTTCAAGTGACCATCGTGGTCGGTTTGACTCCCCATTTTGTAGTTCCTTTTAGGTTTGATGTGGTTTGTGGGTATGTGTAGGTGAACTTCTTTCTTGTAGGTTATAGGTACCTTCGGTGATCAAGGAGTGAATATCGCGATCAACATAGTCAACAACAAAGCCCTTACAACACAAAAGAAAGCACTTCCTATCTTTTGCACAATCACCAAAGACTTAGTTCCAGCCATCAACGCCTAGGTGCCTCTCGCCTCCCGTGGGTGCTTCTGCTTTGGATTTGTTCCCAAGTCCCATATTTTACAAATGAATATCGACGACCACGTCTACAGGCCTATTCAAGACTTCGCACCTACCTAGATCACTTCTTGTTCATTTTGAAATCAGCTTAAGTCCTCCCACCTCTTCTTCTTTGCTTAGGGTTTCATATTATACATGTTTAGTTGTTTGTGTCATTATTGTATTTTAGCATTTATACATTATTTGTTACAATAGTTACTCCGCAATGTAGATTTAATTCAACTTAAATTAAATCATTCGGTGAACCCATCGCTCGAACCCAACCTTTCTTCTAGGGATTTCCTTTTATGTGTGTCCCCTCAGTAGAGGTCATTTTAGTTCCTTGAGTACATTGAGCTTCCTCCCTTTGTCCGTAAGTTCTTTAAATCAATGGTTGAATCTTCCAACCCTTTACTTAACTCAAACAATGTCCCTCTTGAGAACATGAAAGCTTCTAATAGCGAAGACTTGTATGATGAGGATACCAACATTGATCAAGAACAACTAGAAAAGCTCAAAAAAATTTGTCAAGCGTTGCACACCAACCCTTTACATATTCTACATGTTCTCAATGATTTACTTACTATTAAACATTCTCAAGATGTTGCTTTAATTCCTCTCAGTAGGGTTCTCCTCACCGTCATGGCCTCCACCCAAGCCCTTAACATTCTTTCTTCCATTACTACTATTATCACTCCTTTCATTACTCCGAATACCTCTAATACACAAAGACGACACCTCTTCGTGCACTCATGACTCACTTCATTATACCAGGATCTAAAAATTAAAATCCACAAACTACAAAGAAGCTACTTCATGTTCCTCTCTATCTCTTGATTCCTCGTTACTCCTTCACACCCCTTTTATACCCGCCATATCAACTTACCAATTGCCTCCTAACTTTGTCACCCCTAACTTGCCCACATTCGATGGCCATAAATGATCCTCAAGAGCATCTCTAATCTTTTCATATGGCATGTCTTGCGATGGGCATGATCATACATTGTTATCTAAGTTATTCCCTGAAGTCTACAAGATTACGCCATGTGTTGGTTATATGATCTACCTATTCATTCGTAAATTCTTATACATATTTAGTGATGTTTTCCTTGCTCATTTTTCAATCAATATCGACACCAAGATTGTTGAACCCTGGTCATTGATGTTAACTGGAATTGATGGAAAAGGGAGTGAGTGGTGAAGTGAGGCTTTGTAAGGGACATGAAGGTTGATTGGTAGTGTCTCATTAGTGGTACATCGAGCATTCGTGTTGGTTTTAGGATGGTTTCAGGATGCTACAAGCTTGGTTTGTGAGGTAGGTGTCCACTGAAGGAAGAGTGTAGGTTGGTATGCTTGGCTCATAGGTTTTACAGTCGTAGTACTAGCATGGGCAATAGCTCTTGAGTATGATGTTTCAAGTCATCTCGTGGAAGTCTCAGTTAAAATTGGTTCATCTAGACCTAGTTCTAGAGCATGATGAGGTGTGAAAGTTTTGTACAAGTCATGACAAGACCATGTGATCATGGGAGGAGCCTAAGGATGATTTCTAGGGTATGTATGAGAAACAACAAGGTTTACTTCACTCCTATAAGCAAAACTCACCTTCTGGGACTCATAATGAAGTTTGAGGTAAATGAGAGAGGTATGAGTTTTACAATAAAATATATAGCTAACTAACCTATGGAGTGTGTAGAGGGGTGTCTTGTGGTGCTCCATGCCAAATTTCATCAAGTTTTGAAAAGGTATGTGAAAGTTATGTAAGTTTTTCTAAAATTGGTTCATCGAGAAATGCAAATTGAGCCCTCTGTCTTCTTAGTGCCCAAGAAAAAAATATGAAGGCTTCTTCAGATAAATCATAGAATAAATTTTTGTAGAGGATTCCAATCCTAAAATGTTACAATTTTTTTGAAACAAATTAGTTAAGAATTAAGGAAGTTATGAGTCTTTTTCTACCAGTGTTTTCTCTCTCTCAGGGCTCTTTCTTGAGTTGATAGGATTAACATGATTTTTCTGACTCTAAATCGTTTGTGCAAATTTTTACACTCCTCATAAGTATATAAAACCCCCTCTAAGTCAAAATGGTTAATCCATTGTACCTCAAGGTGGACTGTGTTATATAGGCATGTATTTGCTTTGTAAGACTAGGTATGGGCAACACAGACAAGCACTCCAAACTTGCATTACTTCAGAAAAGATGTCGGGAAAAAATACTTTAGAGTTTATGAGGTGTTTATAGTCCTATACAAGATTAAGACAACTTGTTGGAACCTCCAATTGCAATGGTAAAGGGTAAGACCACTCTAAGTGTGCTAATTCATTCAAAGTCTTGTATGGTGTGTCAAGGGAGCATGCCCAATCAGTTTGAGTACATTTTCCTTCAAAATATTGTATGTAGTGATAAAATCAATGTAAGCATGTTTGAATCCATCGTTTTAAAAGATTCAAGTGCAAAATAGGAGCTAGTTGAATGATAGATTATATGCAAGGAGTTCAAGTTTAAAAATTGGTTCATGGTGGTTCTGAGACAGTCCTAAAATGACTAGTCCTAACAAACCTCGTTCAAATGATGAATGAACATTTCATGACACTTTGGTCGAGAGAGTGGAGCTCCGAAGTAATGGTGTTGTTCTAAAATTTTAAATTACACAAGTGAAGCCTTCTCATATAAACCTTGTCAAGCTATTTAGTCTTTGTGCACTGCTTTTTTAAGTATGGGAGCAATTTAAAGAGGTTCAAACTAGTTAAACACTTGCATAATATTGAAATTACTCCCACATGTCCAAAAGGGGTGAAAATTTCAAATTTCATCTAAAAATGAGAGAGAAATCAAATTTATATGCTTATCTAGCTTCTATAGTGGCAAAAACCTTGATTTTAGGGTTTAAAGATGTAAAATGATCGAAACACAATTTTATACCAAAGAAAATATATGGAATTCTCAAATTGTCTCTAACTTGACCTTGTAAAAGGGATTCTTCAAGAATTTTATAATTCCATTAAGGTTTTGAAGAGTTCTTTATGGCGAGCCTCTCATGAGGAACTTCGCTCAACTATGTGCACGTTAGCAATTTTGTTTTAATGCAAATTTCTCTGTAAAATCAAACTATAAAAACTTATGCAACTCTTGAAAAATCATATACATGGCTTAATCTATAAAGGAATGATTGTGTATCATGTTGAAAGTTCCAAATTATGTGATAATGGCTTCATAGTTAACTCCCAAATATTGTGCAAAACCAAAGTGAACTTCTCCAAATGCAAAATTCGTTATGAAGAGTGACTTGCATCTTCTTGCAAAGCTCTTAAGGACTAAGAAATGTATCAAGTAACATCAAGGAGTTATTGTCTTATCTTGAAATCTAGAAGGGTTGTGCTTAGGTGGAAAAATCAAGCATAGTTTCTATGTTTTTTTATCTCGATTGTTTGTCAAAGTGTGGAATTGCTTCAACAAAGCCTATGAACAATGTTGTATGGTTAGGTTTTGCATCAAGGAAGCTTGTAAAATTGTCTAATTGTTGAAAATGCTCTTCGGTGATCAAGTTGGTATGCATTGTTAGCTCAAAAACATGTAATAAGGCTCTGCTTTGGTCTTCTCAAGAAAATGAAAGGTCTCGAGAAATGAAATTTCTCCTTGTTCAAGAAAGTGAGTCTAGGAGAAGTCAAAGGATCTCGAGATAGTTACTGAGACTTATGTTTTTATCATCTAGCTCGAATGGAAATATGAAGAGTTCTCTTTTGGGTTAAAAACAATGAATGAGTCAAAGGAGTATATGAAAACTATTCAAGAATTTGAAAACCCTGTTTTGTGTGTGAGTGCTCGAGATAAAAGGTGGAAGGACAATGATAGTATGGAATGCAAAATTTGAAAAGGTATAGACAAGTCTTGTTTGTATTGTGGTGCATTAGGATGATATGAAATATATACATTAGAGGTTGGAGTGGGTGAAAAGTAGTGTGCATAAGCAGTATGTGTGAAGGATATTGGAACTAGATTGAGAGTGAACTGAAAACAGAGATAGAATGTTTTTAAGATCTTGAAAACTAAGACTAAGTCTTGAGACATGAGATTGCAGTGTGACGAACAGTGAACAAGATGCAAAGTAAGTGCATGGATTAGTCAAGAGATAATAAAATCCAACGAGTTAAGAAATAGTGCAAGACGGATATGAAGGTGTATTCTTGACTAAGATATAGGTGAAGATAAAGGAGTATCTGACTAAAAGATAAGTGAAGACAGTTATAGAATGTTGAACCATCTTGAAAGTTGATATAATTGCTTATGAAATGGAAGTGATAGTTGCTTGAGATAAAATGAAGGTGATGTGAATTGAAGGTGAGAGGATCATCTTCGTGAAGAATGGAGCTTTATTTAGTGTGCAAGACATTGTTGAAGACCTGATATCAACAAAGATAGCCCAAGGACCATATTGATGTGATAAGAGAGGAGTGAGATAAAACAATGATCACATTAGGTTGATGTGAGAAACTAGGTGAAGAAGGTGGTAAAATATTTCCTGTATGATTCAAAGTCTGAGTTGTAGCTCAACAGTTTAGGAGTGAGCTTCCTAGAAGTAGTTGCTTGCAAAACAATTATCACGTGGGTGTTTGGAATAGATTTAAAGTAGATGCTTCAAAGCAAGTGGGTGTTTGTCAAATTACTCAAGTGGGTGTTTGATGTTATACTAAAGTGGGTGCTTCAGATTTGGAGTGGGTGCTTCAAGGTGAGTGGGTGCTCACCACATGGTAAACCATTATAACTTTACAGGACAATTGTCCAAGCTAGTTCTCTAGTTTTAGTGGGTTTTTGTCCCTTATGGGTTTCCCACATTAAATTTGGTCTTCTCATGTGTTCATGTGTGCTTATATTTCTTTATCTTTCCTAGTTGAATGTGTATGCTCAGGATGGTAAATTGAATAACTGAACTTGTTTGGAAAGTTTTATACAACATCGATTCACCCCCTCTCAGTGTCTAGAATTTCTAACAAAGATATCCTATGCACAACTTGCTCAAATCAAACAAGGATCTAATGAGCGTCTAACAAACTATGTTTTGCGTTATAAGAACAACCTTGCTAAGATGACTAATGTACTCGCTGATTTTGAATTGCAATATTTTTTTTCAAAGTCTCTTACCTCCACTACAAGAGAGTGTTATCTTTGAGACCTCTCCATCATTTGATCAATTGTGTCATACACTTAAAATGTGTGAAGGCAAACTCTTATCTATGGGTAAATTTAAATATTATGACAATTCTTCATCCTCATCCTCTAATCGATTTTAAGATAAATCTACTTTCAAACCATCTCCTAATCCCATCGAATCAAAAGCCACTTTGTTAATGTCGTCTCTCCACCGAAAAGATGCAATTGTTACCTCTAAAGTGCAATTTTACCAAATTTCCCTATGCACCTTGATTTCTTTTGCCACCACAACTTATCGAAAGTAATCTTATTACTCTTCCACCACCACTCAATCTCGATCCTCTCACCCCCTGTGGCCACAACTATGATGAAAATGCATGATGTGACTATCACCAATGCGTTGGGCACTCTACTGATCATTGTTTCAAACTCAAACATATTATTCAAGATCTCATTGACAACAATGCACTCGAGCTCCATGAGCCATCCACTTCTAAGTCGGTCAATGATAATAAAAAGCTAAAAATCTTCAATGACCACCCAAACACGACAAACAAGTTCCTGATTCTTCTACAAATCATACATATTGAGTTGTGCCTCCTCCTTCATTAGAGCCTCTTGATTTCATTGTTGCCTCTACTAATGCATTTCTGCTAGTCATTACGTTAAAGGATCATGATTATCACGCTACATTTGTTGATACACCAATTGTAATGCTCAAAATTACTAGAACTCGGAAAATGAGGATATATATTTTTTAAAACATACATAAAAATAGATTACACAACCGCAATCGATAAATGCATTTATTTAATCAAATTTTTTTCTTTTGATCTATCTGATAACATCCGCGTAAGCCATGTGCAACTGAGAAGGGTGTATCCAGATCTCCATGATCTCCCTTCGCCACTACTTCGAGTGACAATTCTTACTAGCATTTTGGGTCAACCTTTTTCAGGTCATAGGAACCATGTGAAAGTCCTTGGGTATACCACGAAGCTAGTTTTCCAACTTCATATTCTCGGTATCCAACCATTGCCTACCTCATGTTTAGTGTTCAACTTCCCATGATCAAGTTATTGGCAATTTTAATTTAATTGGAGGACTAGGTGATCAGACAATGCACAACCATCAATGCATTACTTTGGGCAAAATTTCCTTGCAGTGCGTGTTACGGCTAAACTCAAGACAGCACACTAATCTTATGAGTTTAAGTCTTCCGCCACCTCACAACTATCCCTTTCACAGTTATCTAGATCTTATAGTTTGTATTTACTTTATTTCCAATTTAACCTATCTTGCAAGAGTTTATATTGAGATAAATGCCAAAGGCCAACTAGGATCATCATGAGATAAGTACATTCGTTACGCTAAAATGTATCTATTTCAACATTTCGCATGTACTTATCCCTTAATATGCCTAATGGATCTTTTCATCTATTTATCTTCCCATTTAGTTTCTCTTTTCCTGATGCTTGGTTTTTTTAACCTTAAATTACTTTTTACAACGATACTCTTCCATTCTCTATACAACATGATTTACAATCTTATCATATTAATACCAAGTTTACCGAAAGGCCGAATTATACACACACACACACACACATGTATATTTAATCATTCCTTCGATTAGCTACACCACTAAATAGCTTATTTAATTTAGAAATTAAAGATAATTGATTGTTACAATAATTACCCAATTATCGACTTCATACATTGACAAATATCAAATAAATAAATTTAACAATTTACGATAAGTAAGATTTCTTACTTCTAGTATTTATCATTTACTCATATTGAGATATTATTACATACAAGGTAATCATCTCTTTATTAAAATCATAAATTACATATGTCGTTAAGGCGAAATATATAACTATTACGGTAACTCTCACATAGTGAGGTTTGAATATTAACAATGGGTCCAAGATCCCAATAAATTTAGTCAAAATTCTAGGATATCATCCTTCTACAAATTGAAATCCAAGTATCTCATTTAGATCCATGCTACGATAAAACTTCACAAGACATGAGTTTCCGCATATCCGAACGTGACGGTTAATTGTCTTGCAAGACTGGAGTAGTGGTATGTTGTCAGTTCAAAATGAATTGGCATGAATATTGCCTCCATTTTCTGATGCAATTATTTAATAAAATATGAAACGATATACATGTTATTTTATCAACAAACGTATGGTAATACAACGGAGGATGTATTATTACATGTTTTTCATCAAGATACAACTATGAATGTACACAAATAGAACAACCAATTTCTATTTCAACAATCATGTTTCACTCTAATCACAAGGATCAAGACATAATCAAACCATAATCATTCAACATCCAAATTCTGATTAAACCACAAGCAAATCATGCTTCACATGGTACAAATTCAACTATTATTTTTCTTACCTTCCAATCAACAAACAACTTAACAAAACTATCTGAAATAATCATTTCCAAATACCAATTAGACATATTCCCTCTAGGTAATGAGCAGCTCTATAAAACGCACAATAACTTTATTTCAAACAATCAAAATACATTTATATATATTTATAGGAACAGTCCAACTAAACAGTGTAAAAACACCTCTATTAAATCATTTTAACATGTTCTTTTAAGTAACCGACAGATCAACAAAACAAATTGACCCACATACCACATGATGATAATTTTGAAGTCTATTTGCATAGAATAACAACAATAAGTTTCTAACACTTCCAGTAACGAAATCCTTTAAGAAAAACTAAGTCATCTTACATAGACTATTAACACTAATTTATTTTTCAATCAGGTAATAAAATTATACCTACAGGCAAATCAACTTGTACATATCCAAATCAGTTTGTTCCAACATTAATTTCTTTTATGTTTAGAAATTATTAGAATCTGAAGCAAATATATCAGGCAAAATGATGAAATACCTAGTAAAAACATTTTTCACACTACCCAGAAATCACTTTGCTCATACAAATAAATTATTGTTTGACTGTAATAAAACCCAAAGGCAAAAATCGATTTGGGTTTCCATAAATCAAATTTAAATAGAAAATAAAATAAAATAAAAATTGATTAGGAACACCCATCTGCGTTTTTTCTAGGTTTAGCTAAAACCACACAAAGGAAACTTAAGAGAATACATAATTCATCAATTTCCTTTTAAATTTCATTTCCAGGCAATTAAATCAGAAGTTGTCCACAAATTCATTTAATTGCCATTTAAAACAGAATGTGTATTTCCTCATTATTTACAAATAATGCTACAGAGAAGGGAGAAGATATTCATGCCTGAAGTAAACCTAGAATCAACAACCTCTTACTCTTCCAACTCCAACAAGTTGAATCCTTCCTTCCTCCCAAAACTCACGCAGGTATCCCAAAAGAGAAGAATGAAAACAGACAAAGGAGAAATAAAAGAAAATATAATGAAGAAACTATACTATAATGGAGAATTTTCGGGCTTCCCAATGTTGCTTCATGCGTCAATGCATGCCACATACTTGGTGTCAGATGAAGGCGTGTCCCTTTCAAAACTCTTAGATTTTAAATATTAAAATATTATTATTATTATTTTAGGATTTAAATATATAATTTCACAAATTAATAATGCATTTTTTTAATTTTAATTTTAATTGATACCTAACTTTAATGGTAAAATTAATCATCATAATATAAGTCCACATATTGGCAACAATATATTATCGTAATAATTATTCGAATTCCCATGTTCCATATAAAACATTCAAACAAAATGAAAATCACTAAGTCCGTAAATAATAATTCGAATATTCTCATAAAGTTGGTTTGATATAGCATCACAATAAAACAGAGCGAAAGATTCATCACGGCCATTGCGAAAGTTGATCAAAACAAAAGACGACCAAACCGATTAAAATAAAGTAACCGGAATACAAATAACCGAAAGATTCACTATCATTTATGAACCGTTTTACCTATGATTAAGGCCTAATCATGTTTTAGGAAGGATCATCAAGGTGGGTGCAGGGTTATTCGTTTCTGCAATGTCATGCCCCGCAGCAGAAGTTGTGGGTCATGATACAACAAACCAAATGAATTTTACACCCAATGATGATCTCGTCTAATCATGTTTAGACTTAACCGTAGTTAATTTAACTTACAAGAAATTTTGGGATGTTACACCAATCATGACATCTAGGCTTCCTATGCCTCTCAAATCTAATGCTACTTCGGCACCTAGCTCTCCTATTCACACATGACCTTGTCATCCTCGTTGGTCTCTTAGTCCACATCGTCACCCTAAGTCCCCTATGCGCAGCTTCCTCTTTACACAGGAGTTCACCACCTCCTACACCACATAGGTATCCTTCACATGCTTACAATTATTCTCCCACACCACCAATCTTAGAGCATCATCACATTCCTCTGTCTCCTCGATTTTGAGTGCAAAGCTCTCACCCTTCACTATCGTCAAATAGCCTTCTATCACTTACACACTTGGGGGAATCACACTTTCTTCCCCCTCCCATCACTATTAATTTTCTCTAATGTCTACTACCACACTTTGCACTCCGTGCATCATAAATTTTACACACTCTCATACCCTTTAATACATGCATTGTATCGTCATTACCCTATGACGCACTCTAGTTCCACGGTTCATACTCAATTGTTGAGGGTCTAATTTTGAAATGAACCTCACATCATCTACACATTTCATGCTTTGTGCTTCACGATACATCTTTCTAGCATCTATTCGCACAACACGCACATTACCCGATGACACACTCTTGTTCTATGGTTCATTCTTGATTGTTGAGGGTCCCTATAAATGAACCTCATCTCATACACATTCCTTGGGGGCACGCTTACTCCTACCATCACCAAATTTTACATATCATACCATCACACTCATACATTACATTTGCATATCTTGGTTGCATTTACTCTTGCTAGCTTATTTTATTTACATGTTACACTTTGTTTTCCATGCTAGATGGATTCTTAGTATGTCATCATATTTCTATATATACACATGCATGTTCACTTGGTCTTTTGAGGTGAATGTAGATCTCTTACAGTTCTTACACGCTGCAATGATGCTTGGCACTATACCTTTTACTAGTCCCACCGAGGCTCCTGGGGGCATCTACTTTCTCTACTATCACATACTACACAGTTCTATTCTACATTTTTCACTACTTCTCATTACAGTTACTTTACCTTTCACCGATTTATACATGCCTTGATATACTACTTATTTTTCAACGGGTGCTTCCTTCAGTAATGTCCCCTTTTCCAACGCCCAAGGCCTAAGGGCTAGGTCGAGTCCAAACTATGGTCATACCCAAGGGGTTGTGGACATTGGGAGCTATTGGGAAGGGGCCACGTGGTTCTAATATCCACGTTTTGCATTTGGGGGTCACTTTTGGACCATGACGACTTAAAAGGGAAAAAGTAACTTTAGTTACTTTTATTTTATTGGCCCCTCCATGGAATGAAATGCGTCTAGGGTTATTGGGGCTCTTTTGTTGTGGAGAAGTATATAAGGAGCTAGGAGAGAAAGGAAAATAACTTTTGGCATACATTTTATTGACCCTTCACGTGCAACTGTTGTTTGCACATCTACAACTTGTGGAGTGAAATCCCACAGGGACCCTAGCTTTGGTGGTGAGAGACCCGTCCCTAGCTAGCAGGGCATTCTTCGGTAGTGAGAGATCTACCCTAGTTTGTCATTTTGGAGCCGCCTTTTGGGTGTGTTACAGAGAAATTATCAGAGGTTTCAGAGGAAGGAATTTGAGGGTTTTGGGGGCATTTGGGGAAGATAATCAGAGGGTTCTAGATCAGATTTATGACAACCATTTGGGCAAGGCTTAACATCACTTTGAAGGCATCAGCAACAATTTCCAACCCTTCTCCAAGCTAGGTGATTTGCAGCCTTTATTTGGAGGGCTTCCAATTGATCCCTTTCGATCTAAAGGTTGAAATGTCATTTTCTCTATTTGTTAATGTTATTTTTGAAGACCCTTAATTTTTGCTCTGGTATTTGGAGAGTTACGAACCTCTAAAGTTTCCCAAATTGCTCAGGGCATGTTGTGCTTTTTTGTAGCATTTTAATTTATTTAAAACTCCAAAAATAGTTTTATTATGTCCTTTATAATAATATTAAGCTCTCTTTAAATTTCCAAGTAATTCAAGTGGATATTTAGGAGACATTAATTTTTTTTAGTTCTGTCCTTGTTGTAAAAATCTGCAAAAATCAATATTCTATGTGGCTGAAAATTTTCAATATTTTTTACATTTTTAAGTGGTATCCCACAAGGGATATTTCAGTGGTATCAGAGTTGTTGTTCCTCCAGCCCGTGCGGGTTAAATATGGTAGTTTGGAAAGATCTCAATATGGGTTTTATGAAGGAAATGTTCCATGGTGAAACAATAGGAAGCCACTAACCTTTATTTGAGTCAGTTCACTCAAAATTTGAATCAAAACAAATCTTGGGACAATAAGGAAAAAGGTAAGAACAATAATAAAGGGCACCCAATAGAGGTGATTGATGAGGATTCTTGTTGGAGGAAATACCAATCTTTGAGCAAGGGTTTCAGAGATAATATGTCATTTTCAGATTATTGCATGATGATGATTGGTAGCAAGCCCAAGTGAGATCATCATATGTTGATACCTAAATTACAAAAGAACTCATTTGAAGAAGAAGAAGCTTCTAGAGAAAAAGGTATGATTTCCATTGAGAAAAATAATTCTATTAGTGAAACTTTGCTTGTTAGAGAAATTATTCCAGCTCAGGAGAAGAAATTTGTATATGTAAGCAAGAAGGATATAATGGAAACTCTAAAACGGTGTGAGGAATGGAATAGCAGAGCTAGAGCTGCTAGATTGATAGCCACTCGAACAAGACAACACCTATAAGATTTCAACAAAAAGATGTGGGCAAATGATGTAAGGAAGTCTACAATCATGAAACAAATCAGATAGAGCAACTTGCACATGAGGAGGAGCCTCACATGGACACTTCTGTGAAATTGCAGCCTTCACTGTAATTTCCAAACCAACAACTTTTGATCAGCTTTTAGATACTTACAACGGCACTCAAGCAACAATGTTGGGGGCAACTCAACACATGTCTATCTTGAACACACAGAGGACATTGATGGCATTGAAAGGTGTGAAGAGCACACTAATGTGTCTTATTTATTGTTGCCTATTCCAATTTATTTCCATCATGAGATGCATGGTATGGTAGATGATGAAGTCTTCATTATGGAGTTTGTTGAACCATTGCTCCAACTATGTGTATACGAGCATCTTGTGGATGATATATGGTGGCAAGTTTTAGCTCACTTAATAGATACAAGGGCTCATGGGCATTATAAGGTATGGGATCCTGGTAATATGTGGCAATCATCCAAAACTATCAATTCTGATTTTAAAAACTTTGTGACTGATTTCATAAGAAAAAGAAGGAATTCAAATGTGTCTTGTGGGATTACAAGTGTTGGAAAGCATGATTTCTTCATTGGAGACTCTGGTGCAAGAAGGGAGAGTACCTCTCAAGGTACTAGCGTTGGTTTTATGATTGCTAAAAAGGGTAAGAGAATATTTTTAATCGTCTTCACTTGTTGGACTGTGTATAACAACAAATCACAATGAGAGGAGAAAATAACAATATGGGACAACAAGGTCAAACAGTGAGAGTGGACATTCGGGCGGTGGCCTCCCCATTCTTCTCACATCGAGCCCTTGGGGCTTCACGAACCTTCTTTCTTGAAGGATCTAGAAGTCTCACATGTATCGCACCCAATAGATATTTTGGACGAGGAGTCTTGTTGGGAAAGGTACCAGGACCTCAAGAGAGGGCTTTCGTAACAACATACCATTCCAGAATATTGCAAAATGAATATTGGTAGTAGACCCAAGAGATATCATCATATACAAGTACCAGAGTTACAAAGGAGATTGGGACAGATTTCCATTCCACACTTCGATGGGTCTAAGAAGTGTATTGCACCGTCTTGGGTTTAGAAGTTGAAGACATACTCTGACTTGAATCCTATGGGTTTAAAATCTTACATCTTGAGGGAGATGCTTGTGATTGGTGGCATCATGGGTTGATTACATAGGGACACATACACATTACTACTTATGCAGAGTTCGTGCAGAGGCTAGTGAGTAGATTTGATAGGAGGGACCCTGACAAGTATTTTAGGGAGTGGACTCATTTGAGACAAACTAGTCCCCTGGATCAGTACATCGCAGATTTTCAGAGATTATCAGTCATGGTACCTGATGTCATGGAGATGAGGTTGATTTCACTGTTCATAGCAGGTTTGATAGATGCTCTCGTTGGGTTTGTGAAGGCATTTGAACCTTCTTCTTTGCATGAGGTTGTTAGGAGAGCTCGGACTTGGAGTTATCCACTCCAAAGTCGAGGGTTCCACCTCGCATTCAGCAAAGGGAACCTCCATCTGGATCAGATGAACTTTAGCAGAGGGGGCCTCCACCGAGGCAGGAGGTGGCTAAGAAGCCAATCATTTCCCGAGAGGACAGAGATGAGTCGAGGTGGAGGGAAGGCCCAATTCATTGAGGTCTTCAGGAGAGTGAGGGTGATAGAGGTGAGGAGTTAGATACTCGTGAGATGGATGATGGAGATGGGGTTACGTTCCATAGTGCGATGCGGGCGGGAGGAGGAGACTTTTCCTCAAGAGATTATAGCCACTTTGTCTAGTACTCTGATGTATAAGGCATGTAGGATTAGAGGAGTTATGCAGGGTCAATGAGTTGGGGTACTCATTGATAGTGGGGCAACCCACAACTGTATTGATGCCTCATTGGTTGAGAGGTGAGGATTACAGACAGAGGATTTGGAGGGCCTCAACGGGGTTGTAGCCAATGGAGAGTCTATGAGGTGCACATGGCGGGTTCCCCAAGTGAGCATCACGATGGGTAACTATATAGTTACCAATGATTTCCACATCGTTGGTATGGGAGTGACCAACATAGTGCTGGGAGTGCAGTGGCTTCACTCTCTTGGTGAGTTTTGAACTAACTTTCAAATGATGGAGCTAAAGTTTAAATCCGAGGGCAGGAATGTGATTTTGAGGGGATTATCTACATGAGCACCTAGGGTGGTTACAACTCAGGGGATGGAGAGAGGATGTTCTAGCATGGTGAGGATTTTTATTATTGCAAATCAAGGCGGAGTATGATGGATGTGGATGTGACCAGTAATGTTGCACGTGAGACGATTCTGAGAGATTGGGGTTACTGAAGCTTAGATCATCTGAGTTTATCATTATGTTGGTTATCTAAGGGGTTGGTAAGCTTGGAGATCTCATTTTCTTGTTGAGTACTCCAAGAACCGACACACTTGTAAGATTCTAGATGGTCACATACAGGATGACACCTACAGATTGGAGGATGAGATGATATTCTATCATGGTAGATTATACCTTGTGTCAGACTCAAGGTTGAGGATGGAGATATTGCGACATGTGCATTGTTCTTTCGTGACCAAACACCTGAGCTTTGATGAGACCTACAGGCTCATATCAGAGAGGTTCAGATGGCATGGGTTGAGGGAGGATATCCCAACTTCATACAGGGATGTATGGTTTGTCGTTATAACAAATCGAGCTTACAAGTTCATCATGTTTTGAGTCAACATGGGATAACACTCCTATGTATTTTACTGCTTCTAGGCATGGTGGGCATTTCACCCATGTGCTAGTCAGTGGAGGGATGGAGTTGACTCAATTACCTAATTATTCAAAGAGGTTATCACTCATCATAGGAGGTGTGAACTATGTGGAGTTGACATTGTCACAATTGACCATGTACTGGAATCTTGGGATTTTCCCCCACAGACATATTGAGATACATTATGAGGAGTTGTACTCTCACACCAATGCGGGTCATGTGGGAGAGTTGGCACACTTTGTGCGTATACAGGTTATTTCATAGGTTGATCTAGGGAATTCTACAGATTCAGACTGGACTTTCGTACCCAGGAGTTGATTAGAGAGATAGTGACGAGTCCCAAGATGTGGGCATCAGAGTGGCAGGGATTAGACAGATTGGCAATCCCGATGTGGGTACCAGTAGAGAGTCGGTTTGGGTATCATTCTACTTCACGGACAACATTGCTCTCGATATAATATGGAGGTCATGATGACTACATGGGGTTTCTGGTTACTTTGGATTACACTGATCCTTGGTTAACGGTAGGGGAGATGGAGAAACTTATGGTGCGGTTTAGCTTCTGCAACATGACAGGATAATGCTTGGTGTTAAACATTTCTCGAGAAGGGAGAATTGTAATGTCCCCTTTTCTAATGCCCAAGGCCTAAGGGCTAGGTCGAGTCCAAATTGTGGTCATACCCAAGGGGCTATAGACACTGGGAGCTATTGGGAAGGGGTCATGTGGTTCTAATATCCACGTTTTGCGTTTGGGGGTCACTTTTGGACCATGGTGACTTAAAAGGGAAAAAGTAACTTTAATTACTTTTATTTTATTGGCCCGTTCATGGAATAAAACACGTCTAGGGTTATTGGGGCTCTTTTGCAGTGGAGAAGTATATAAGGAGCTGGGAGAGAGGAAAAGAAATTTTGGCATACATTTTATTGACCCTTCACGTGTAACTATTGTTTGTGCATCTACAGCTTGTGGAGTGAAATCCCACAGGGACCCTAGCTTCGGTGGTGAGAGACCCATCCCTAGCTAGTAGGGCATTCTTCGAGAGGAATTTGAGGGTTTTGGGGTCATTTAGGGAAGATAATCAGAGGGTTCCAGATCAGATTTATGGTAGCCATTTGGGCAGGGCTTAACATCACTTTGAAGGTGTCTGCAACAATTTCTAACCCTTCTCCAAGCTAGGTGACTTGCAGCCTTTATTTGGAGGGTTTCCAATTGACCCCTTTCAAATCTAAAGGTTGAAATGTCATTTCCTCTATTTACTAATGTTATTTCTGAAGACTCTTAATTTTTGCTCTGGTATTTGGAGAGTTACAAACCTTTGAAGTTTCCCAGCTGTCTAGGGCACGCTGTGCTTTTTCTAGCAGCATTTTAATTTCTGTAAAACTCCAAAACAATTTTATTATGTCCTTTATAATAATATCAAGCTCTCTTTAAATTTCCAAGTAATTCGAGTGGATATTTAGGAGATTAATTTTCTTTAGTTCGTTGTCCTTATTGTAAAAATATGCAAAAATCAGTATTCTAAGTGGCTACAAATTTTCAATATTTTGTGCATTTTTTAAGTGGTATCCCATAAGGGATATTTCAAACTTCATGTGTAGTATTTTCCTTGCAAGACTATATGCAACCATGGTTATCCGATACATATATCTTGACATTCTTTGTTATTGTTTACGAGTTATGCCCTATGCCTTGTTTGGCCATTTTATGATTTTGGCCGCTTCGACCCTTATTATCTTATGACATTGTGAGCAATGTCCCATGTTTGAAACCCACTTTTCGCGGTCTATTTGTATGTACACTTGCTTGTTACATTGTCTTCTTTTGCATGCTATCTACTTTTATTACTAACACTTATTACTAGCCTACTTTGTATGCATGTGCCTTATTTTCTACTAAGCACATCCCCTACCCCCACGCAGTATCCATTTCGAAACAACATCGATCCTGTCCTTTGACCGCATTCTTCTTCTACCGTTGTATGCACACCGAACAAGGGGGCATACATTGGGTGAACAAATCACCCCTATAAGAGTTCGAGCTACGGTTCGAGCTACAATTCAAAACATCACATTAGAGAAAAATCACATGAACATAGTCACATAACAACCCAAAATTTGACTTTGGTCCAAAACACATAAAAAACACCAACACCCGAAACATACACTAGCATTTGGGTGCTCCTGTCCTCCCCTAGGCGGTAATGTCCTAGGGGTAGATACAATCATTTTCTTAGCACAACATGATCTACAACAGTTTATAGAGAAGTTATACATTAACAAACAATGGCCTTCATCATGTTGGTCCGAAAATCATCGCCTGGGACAGATCTATGGATAGGAGCCAACGGTGTGCGGGGGCATAGCCCCTCTTTGAGTCAA
Source organism: Taxus wallichiana var. yunnanensis (assembly GCA_018340775.1). Classification (NCBI taxonomy): domain Eukaryota; kingdom Viridiplantae; phylum Streptophyta; class Pinopsida; order Cupressales; family Taxaceae; genus Taxus; species Taxus wallichiana. Next base: position 902,231,930 of record CM031235.1, on the reverse strand, counting down.
GCAAAGCGAAACGGTTTATTGCTATTCTACCAAAGGGAATCTATGCAAGTCCCACAGTTCGCCTTCGGGGTTTGGGATCTCATCCCAGTGGGGTGTTTCCAACTGTGAAAAGAAAGGAAAGGAAAAGGGGATGAGGAAAGAGCAGGTCCGAAGGAAGAAAAGAAATGAATTCCAAAGCAGAAAGGTCAGAAGATTTATGTTTTGGGATTGGTAGTAAACAGAGCCAAACCTACTTACATAAACAAACAAAGCAATACTGATGAGCAAATGACAAAAAGGTAGATATGAATCTAACAGAATAAACACATACAGATCTAACATAAGAAAGCTCTGATGTATAACACAAGTATTCAGTACAAAGCCTCAATATTTGTATTGTTGTTTTTCTTCTGTTACAAGAAAGCTCAAAGTCTTTCTCTCCTCACTTCTATTTTCATCTAAAAAATGTCCACCTTTTTTTTTTTTTTTTTTTTTTGAATACAACAAGTATTCCAATATATATAGAAGAGGAGAAGGAAAGAAGGCAAAAAGGAGCCAACAACTATTTACAAAGATATTTACAAAATATCTAAAAGTCATGTTGACTTTTGACAACTTGATGGATGACATCATCCCATGACGCAACATGGATGATGTCATCATTTGTGCCAACATACTTTAGACATTCCAACAAGAAAGTCGGAGAAGAGAGAGAAGAAGAAGAAGAAGAAGGAGCAGCTACTTGTCGTCATCATCCTGCGGCCGAAAGGGGGTAGCCTGCTTTTGATGTTGCTCAGGTGATGAGATATGGAACTGAGCGCGGTATTCCAAAAACTTGTTAATTATTGGCCCAAGTTGATCCTGAGAAGGATCCTTGTGCCTATCGCTTATTGCCTCACAAGTCTCCCCGCTCGTTTATGAGCTTCTCTAGGAGTTTGGAAAATCCTTCTCCGCCTCAATGAGGAACCCGACGAAGTCCCTACAGCCACGAGGTTGTTGATAGATTCAAGTGTCAAATGTGACCTCTGGCCCCGTTCCTGGAGCGATCTCCTCAAGATCCGGATGGTTTCATCAATCCCGACCTTAAGGTAAAGGAAGGAGTGAGCAACCCTGGAGACATGTTGAGAACAATTCGCTCCATTTGATGCATCGTATCCAGGGCCTCTTCCTTTACTTTGTCAATCTTTTCTAGAATAAATTCTAGCTGATCCACCCGATAGTCCAGAGTGGACATGATTTTGTTGAGGGCCCTTGGATGGCCGAAGACGCCGAACTTGACCAGATCTTCGACTGAACAGTCAAACATTTGTTGGAAGGCCTCGTGCTGCAGTCTGGCATGTTCCAACTCTTCTGATATGGGCCCTGCTAACGCTTGGAGTTCTTTATTCGCCTTACTGATATTCAGGTATAAGTCAGAGAACTCGGCGATCACTTTTTCGCTGTCTTTGAGGATTTGGCTCCTCCAAGCGGAAACGGCCATACCCTGCTCACCGATCTTTGCATATTCGTTGATTTTCTCCTGGCTGAGAAGCTCAGAAGTCTCGGCGGTAGTTGTGGGAGGCGCACTACCCATCTTCTGTAAGGCTTGGAGCAGATATTTGTTTTGCTCTTTTAGTAGCCTTTTCTCTTCTTTTGTCTCTTGAAGCTTTTGACAGAGGGCGTCAACCGCGGAAAGAGCTTCCCCCTGGAGACTTTCAGAAGATGTCCCCATTGTGACTTGGGTCACAGTAAAATCTATCGGAGACAGATCCTTTTTCTCTTTGAGGGGATCGGGGTATGCAATTTCCATGATTCTCTCACCTGCAACACTTTTAGAGAAGCGTGTAACAGGCTTCTGCTTCTTCGCCCCTTTGGCTGGGATCACTGAAAAGTCCATCGGAGCGATGGGAACTTTCCTCTTTTCTTTGGCTTAACTGGAGAGATCCAGTGGTCCTATGGAAGAAGGACCAGAGACAGAGGAGGAGGCACACAAGAGAAGAGGGGAAAACGTGGAGACACGCGGCGGCGGCGATTGAGAGAATAGCAGAAGAAGTGTCCACGGGAGGAAGGGAAACTGCAGTGCTGCGAAGACATAGGAAGGGAAGGGAGCCCGAAGATAAGGGAAGAAATGGAGGAGGATAGATCAGCGAGGGAAGAGAAGATAGACGAAGAAGCAGGGGAAAGAGTAGAAGAAGGGACAGAGGACACGACCAAAGGGATGGTCGCTTGAGTCACTCGAGGAGGGGAAGGAAGAGAAGAAGAAGGGATAAAAGGGACCTCTGTTGTGGTAGCAATGCCGACATCCTGAGTGGATGGGCCTATGGGACTATCCTCTGTTGCTTCTTTCTCTGGCGAATCCAGAGTTATTACCTGTTCTGGCGCTGTGGAAGGAGGACTTTCAGGGGCTTCTTCCTGAATGGTGCTGGATTCACCTTCTACACCTTGCCTTTAAGCTGCTTCTTGGATCGTGGAGGTGCGTTGCCCAATGGGGATGTTGTGAAATCAACCCCGAGGTAGATTAGGCCGTTCATCCGGCACCAATGTTCTGTCCTCCGCAAAGTCTCCTTGACCCTCTCCTCAATTGTCTGAGGAGCCTTAGTTCTATCAATGGCCGAAAAGGGCCAATCGTCCCCATCTGTGTCAGTATATACCTTGTCTACTTCATCTTCCGTAGTTTGGAAGCCTTTGGGGACAATGGCTACCCCATATTGGATAATTTCTGCCAATGCTAGGCGAGAATGATCCTTTCTTCTGAGCTCTACCTCATGGAGGACGTCAATATAAATATCCTCGATCTGAGGAACATGGATTGGATCAAGCTTTGCTCTTGGCAGGCAGCCCCTTGGGTCGAAGGTAGGCCTAGCTAGGAAGTCGTGTTTCAAATTAAGTAACTCCAGCTCTACAAACATTTCCTTCGCCTTGTGGTGGGTAGAGCATGTGTATCGGCCCACTGTGAGGGGAAAGGAGTTCCAACCTTCTTCCTTTTCGGGCATTTTTCGTGGTATGTGATTAGCCCTTGATGAGCCCAAAGCAGAATCGCCTTAGGCCTAAGCATACCTTGGTAGCCTGGTTGGCTCTCCCAAAAAGTTGGCAGCCCTTAGATAGGTGAATGTGGGAAATTGGGTGAACAGGGCCCCCCATTTCTCCGTGGCTGCCACTATGTTTTTGGTCGTACGACCATGAGTCATATTCGGCCTCAGCAGGCAGATGATGTGATAGAAAAACACATCGTTAACTTTTGTGAACTGGGAGATGCTATTCTCCAGCCTCAACTCTGGGTAGTACTCGTATATCTTGACCTGAGGCCAAACTCCACTCCGTGTTAGGCCTGGATAATCCCTCTCTGACGCTGCAGCGTAGACCACGTAGGAGTTCATATGGAATACTCCCGTTGTGTTGAATTGTTGTAGCTGCTCGGAGATGGTGCTGCTTATAATTTCCCCCCAGCAAAAGCGCTGATCAGGCAAATTCTTGTTCATTGTTTCCAAGTAGCGCAACATCCATTTATGGAAGTAATGGGCGTCAGAAAGCCCGAAGACCCTACTCAGGAAGGTAATGGTATCGCTGAGCTCTTCTGAGAAGTCACTGCGGTGGATGATTTGGGGCCACCGGGTTACCACCTTCTTATTTTTCAGATATACTTCGTTCATTAGCTGCATACATTGGTCTTCATTGTCTTCCCAGGCCTTGATGCACTCTGCTTGGCTAACGGCCACAAAGTGCCGGTGGTGAGGGATGCCGAGTATGATCTCAAAATGACGGGCAGTGAGGTTAATGACTACCTCGCCCTTGCTGTTTTCGACACATCTTGTGTCTTTGTTGTAACACTGGGCAACCACCATCATAAATTCATTGTTGACGGCGCTGACGGGGATTCCTCCGGTGAAGTGCAGGGCACTGCCGATCAATTTGTCCATCCATGGACTCCTTGTAACTTTCTGAGTTCTGGCCCAGAATTCCTCCATGTCGATATGCCCCAATTCTGAGTCTCTGACGTCCATGCTGCATTCGGCCTGTGACTCGGGCATTCTGACCCTCTGATATTTGTATTTCATTTCTTCCTCCGTAAGCTTAGCCTTTCCTTTCGGTTTGGTGGGTCTCCTGCTGGATGTAGACATATGTTCTTTCGAACTCAGTTGCTGATCTGCATGAAGAAGAAGCGAGACCCAATCCGAAAAGGTTGAATTAGCCATTTGATCTTCCATTGGAATGTCAACAGAAGAAAGAGTTAGTTATTATTAGGCTCAGGGCGCAGGGCGCATGAAAATTGCAGCTTACAGGGCTAAATAGGTAAGGCGCACAGGAAAGGCGTGTTGCAAAGGTTAAACTGGCGCCAAAGGCGCATGGCGCGTGCATACTGCAGATTGCATTTTATAAAAGGCGCATGAAAACATTGTGTTACATAGGGACAGGATGCGCCCTTTGGCGCATAGACTTTTCATGTTGCACTGGGATTTGGTGCGCCCTTTGGCGCATGTAAGGTTTGTGTAACATGAGCTTTTCGTGCGCCAAAGGGAATATGGCGCGGCGCACGAAGGGTTAACGCAACATGATGTTGCTGCAAGGAGGGATGCGCCTGCGCCTTTATAACTTCACACGGCGCAGATAAAGCCGGTGTTGCATAGATGTTGGGTGCGCCATTGGCGCATGGAAATGGGATGCAGCAAGGAAGGTTGGCGCGCCATTGGAGCGCAAGTTTAGCGATTGCAGCAGGCAAGATGGGTGCGCCAAGGGCGCGGGTTTTTATCATGTTGCAAGGGGGACAGATGCGCCATGGGGGCGCAACTGTTTATGATGTTGCAGGACGCACCGATGCGCCCAAGGGAAAAACAGTCCTCTTTTCTCCATTCCTTCTAAGATGTGTTTGGGAAGTAAAACGGTTAAATCCAAAGGGTTTTCAGACCATGTTTTCAAAATAACATCCTCTACCAGCAGATCTGGAAAGAGGGGGGAGGACAATAAGGAAAGACAGCACAGGGGAGGGCTAGCTCAACATTTTGATACCCCAAAACTCCAAACGCAAACTAAAACCAGACCACGAACACACCAAGAACCGAAAACGCAAAACGCACAAGAGGGAGAAGAACCTCTTACCTGGATAAATAGTGAAAATCTTGAAAACGGGTCCACAATGCGTTGAAAACGACGAGGCAGAGGCTGACAGGCTCAGAGAATAAAAATCACGTGATATGCGTCTGATGATAATGACATTTGGGCGCGCAAACACATATATATATAGGTGAGCTGGTCATTAATGCGCCACCCACTTTTTAAAGGGCGCATGAGAGTTGCTGTCGACAGGGAAAAGCGTGCGCCCTTTGGCGCATGAAAACGTTTGCCAGCAAGAAATTAAGCACGCCTTTGGCGCACCAAAAGCTATGTCGACATTAAGTTATGTGCGCCCTTTGGCGCACCAAAACATGGCGCAACAAAAGTTGTGCCAACACAAAGGCGCATGCGCCTTGGCGCACGCAAGGAAGGTCCAACATACTTTGGCGCACCAAAAGGTGTGTTGACACTGAAAATCATGCGCCAAAGGTTTTAAGGGGGCGCACCAAAAGTTGGTGTTACATAGCAGTTTCATGCGCCCAGCCAAAAAAGGCTCAAAAGACTAAGTTCGAAAAACCAGATTTCCCGGGAAGGGATTTTATAACGTTTCGAATGCAAGGGATCCCTAACGAGGGATCGGAACAAAATTTCAGTATGGTTATCGGTAAAATTGCCCTTGTCAATTTTACGGGATAACAAGTCACATAATGCATTTTATCTCTTATAATCGAAACAATTCATAACTAATCAGATCGATTCAGGATAAATGGAACAAATCAGGACGCACCATCTGAAGTCGTGCGTATTAGGTTGAGTCATGGAAGGATAGTAAAACTAGACCTCTATCCCCAACACTTGCACTTTGGCGTGATATCACCCAAAAAATTCACACTTGGCGTGAGATTGCCCAAAAAACTTGCACTTGGAGTGGGATCACCCAAAAACTTGCTCTTAGCGTGATATCACCCAAAAACCTCACCTTCAACATTCAAATCAACAACTTTAAGCAATAGGACACTTTTCTACCTTTTAATCTCTCACATATCACATGCAAACTTTTCTTTTTACACACTTTTACATACTTTATTCAAATTTTTCATATACAAAACTTTGACTACTCTTTTGCTCTTCTTTTGTAGGTCTGTCCTTACAAAAAACAATAAACACAACCTCTGACAACAACACGTTACAAAGAATGTGCTTCACCCCTAGGGTCCACTTCCCTTTCCTAGTCTCCATGCTTCACTTTGCAATCATTCCACGCTTCACTTGTCCACTTGGCATGTTATTCACCACACTCTCTACATGATCATAAGGTACACATCTTCTATCTACTTTATGTTATCAAATATTCACTCAACAACATAAAGTGGGGGCAAATATAGACACCAAACCACACACTTGGGTACATTTCTAGGTCCTAAAAGCATGTTAGCGTTTACACGCTTCTTAAGCAAGAAAACTAGTGGTTGACAACTATCTTTAAACTATTTTTGTCTCTTGATTTCTATTTGGTCTTACACACCCTACACTAGTCAAAACTTAACTTATTTATATTTTATGGCTTCAGACACTAGCACCCATCTAGGACAACAGTGCCCAAATGCTCCTGTCCCTCTTGGGTGCCCCTAACCCTTTCTTACCTTACTCACTCTTTTTAGGTCTCTTTTATCTTTTGGGCATATTTTTCACTTATGGGTTGGCCTTTCAATTGTCAATTACAAAATTCAAACAAGGGAATCATATAAATACATAGTTATGTTTTCAAAATGAGGGACCAAACACTAAGCATTACTATCATCACCTAAGCTTGCATTCAAAGGCGCTAAAGCACTATAAAGGCATCCATTTAGCATCCATATAAGGGGAAAGAGTTATATACTTCTACATAGGAAGGGAAAGTCTATTCTATTCCATCCACATATACTATTACATTATTACATTCTAACTACAACCTCGCTATCAAGTGTAACTTGCACAAGGGCATCCTAGGGTACCATTTCTACACACACACACTAGAACTACACGAGTCTAAGATGTAGTGTAGTGCTTAGTTGTAAGTTCACTCTTCGGGTAGCTATTGTGGTCACTCCGAGTCCCCATTCTACATTTTCCTTTTTAGGTTTGATGCAATTTGTGGGTATGTGCAGGTGAACTTCTTTCTTACATATCAGTAAGTACCTTCGCGATCAAAGAGTGAAAATCAGGTGATCAACAGAGTCAACAACAAAGCCCTTGTGATATAGAAGAAAACACTTCCTAAGCTTTTGCACACTATCACGTTGCCTAGTTCCAGATCGCCATCACTCAAGCGCATTTTCCCTCTTATGGGTGCCCCCGTCCAATTCTATTCCCGAGTTCCAAATTTACAAGTGAGCAAGTAATGACCATGTCTATAGTTTGTTGAACACTCGCACCTACCCGCATCACTTTACTGTCCATTCATAAGTCTTGCTACCTCTTCTTTTTGCTTAGGGTTTCATATTGTACATGCTTACTTGCTTGTGTCATTACTTGTATTTTAGCATTTATACATTATTTGTTACAATAGTTACTCTGTAATATAAATTTAATTCAAATTAAATTATTTCACTATCATCCTCCATGGCTATTCCTTATTGTGCAACTTTTGAAAACTCTTGAACTTAGTCGCTTAACGCTCCCATTATGTCGTGAAGCCTTCCTCTTTGATATGCGACACTCACTATGCTCCACAGCTCAATTTTTTGGAAGGAGGGTAAATTTGAGGGTTTTAAAAGGACCCGCGTCCCTGTACATTATGAGTATTTTTCGAGAGGATCCATAACCTTGTTACAATGAAGGGAACCAACACGAGGAACCTGAATGAAGCAACTTTGTAATAGGAAATGAAGATGCAACATCCGCAATGAGTGAAGAAATCTCTAATGTGAAGCAAACATGAATACAACAACCGCATCAAGTGAAGAATAAGCCTAAGTGAAGCAAGAACCAACATGCTACAAATCAACCGTAGAGAGTGAAGAAACCAATATGTTGTGATCAGTAGTGAGAAGAGATGTCGTATCTAGCGGTGAAACCACCTCAGAGAGGATTGTGCCTCAAGGGGATTTGATCACGGGTGGGTAAGCACACAACCGTGTGACTTGATCACACCACTCACACCCCATCGGCCTCCCCATGCTCAATTCATTTTTGAACTTTTACGGCCTTTACTCCACACTCACAAATCCTTTTCCACATGTTGTAAAGTTCTATCTCTTTTCCTTATAGCTTTCAACCTTAGAGATTATAACCTTTGTTTCATGGAATTGACCACTACTTGTGGAATTTTGTGTTTTCCAAGTCCGTGTAATATTGTATTTTCCATGTCGTGAAACACTAAGTTTACCACTTCTTCGCTCTACATATCTTGTCCTCACCAATTTACTAACTTTTCACGGGCATACAAACCCGCGCTTGACTTTGCCTTCAACCTTTGAGATACTAATTTTAATGTCTGCAGGAGATTGACTTTCTTAATGTTGTGAAGGTCTAATATCTAACTTCAACCTCTGCGAAGCACTAACTCCATCAAAAATCTGCCTAAGTCTTGAGCTCCAACCCTTTGTTCCGCGGGTTAAGAGTGTCGGAGGAATGACGAAGATCTGGAGGGAATGCGTGAGCATCGACACGTTGCACTCAACCGCGGAAATGGCGTAGCTTCAAGATCGAAGCAAGAACTCACTCGAAAAGCAATGTGCATGCATTGAGGGAAAAAAGGCTCAAAAGAGGCCCATGCTCCATGTTCATAGATCAGGAAAGGTGTGTACATATAGGGGAGTAAATGTGTAACTCCCATGTAAGAAAAGATTCCTCCATAATGGAGAAGAGGAGTTACTTTCCCAAATGGGAATGTAACTCCTATGACGCAACTTACACATATGACAGATTCTGTAAGAGAATCAGTCATAACTAAAACGACACCTAGATCCATGTCCACCTAAGTGAGATGACTCACCTGGTGAGGTGGCAATACACCTAATAAAGTGAATAAATATACCACCTACACCAACACCCCCCCTTCATCGTAACTTAGGATGAGGCGGCAAGTCAGAGAGGAGAAGTGGGTCCCACAAGGCTTGATGAGGTACCCACGCACAAGAAAAAGGTCCCAAGCAGTGAAGGAAAACCCAGTGGGAAAAACATCCACCACAAGAGAACAAAACACTCTCTAATCTAAGAAAGATGCCAAATATGGGTCCCGACCATAGACGAGCCTGAAAGGGTACCCATGTACAAAGAGGCAATCTCTCAGAAAGAAGAAGAAGAGAGAAGAAGAGGGAGATGAGAGGAATGCAGAAGATGCCATGGACGGATCTGAACTCTGCAGCTCTAGGAAGTCTCCCAGAAGAATGTCGATGACGAGATCCTCTGCCTCTGGACTGAAGAAGAGCCACCCGCAACGAACTGTGTGCCTGCCCTTAGGAAGGACAGAAATGACGTGCTGGAAGTCCACCCACTCCACAAAGGAAAACGAAGGCAGCAACACGAAGAACTCTGAGTCTGGTGCACTGAAGTGTGACATAGGTCTAGCGAGTGAGTGCCAAGGAACCGAAGGTAATGCCACGTGCATAGAACTGTCAGAGTGAAGAGGAACACCCGTAGAAAGGATGTCCAAGTGATGTGAAGGGAACAGAACATCCTCCACAACAAAAAAGGGATCCACAACTGAGGGTGGATCAATGAAGGTCTCCGGAAAAGTGGAAGTGGTATGATTCCCAGAATGGGCACTCCCAACAACAGAGATAATGAACTCCTCTGAAACACCTGTAGATGGATGAGGGACCTGTAGAGCATCACAAGTGGACTCTGCGAAAAGACGACTAAGGTCAAGCAGATACTCGTCCCAATGAGGGGGCTCAACAAACAGAAGAGCGATGTATGATAGGTATGAGTCATCCAATGAAGGTAGAGGAGTGAAATGGGCCTCGCACACTGGAAGTGGAAAGGAGGCTGGTGTAATGACGGTGTGAGACTGAGTAGAGACTGCTCGATATCTGATGAGATGTGGGGGGTGACAACAATGTCTGGAATAGTGAGAGAAAGAGGAGAAGAGTCCTCTGTAGTACTCTCGACATCAAAACTGGATGCACAATCCTCGTCATCAGAAGTAGAACCAAGCGAGCCTGTGTCAGTGGAACTGTCATCACACGAAGAAGAGGAGACAACTGAATCAGCAGCAGGAACAATGACTGCAGTATGTGAAGGGTCTCCATAGAAGGACTGAAGAATGCTCCAGACACGATGAGGTGGATCTGAGTCTGCCACGTGAAACCAGAGAGAACGAGAGACATGCATCATCATGTGACCAAAGACATGGTCACAAGTGTCGAGGAAGTCCTCTAGATGACGATGATCAGCGGGTGCAGGAACTGGCCCAAGCAAGAAGGGTAAAAGACCCTCGTGGGCGAAGTAACGTTCCATGGAAGCACGCCAAGCTGAATAGGTCTCTCTCCCGGTGAGAAGTGGCGGAGGCTGTAAGGCGATCCTACGGCGCTCACGTCTGGAAAGAGCACTCTCCATGATGAAAAAATGCAAGATGCAAGGTGCAAGACGTCGGACTCGGCCGATAATGCGTCTGCATGTGTAGGCCCAAGAGTACAAGCACCCCCAGAATGTGGCACTTTATAAAAGTAGTGCGTTTACAAAATTGGCAATGCCATCACGTAGAGTGTGGAAAATTATGCAACTTTGACCAAGGAAGCGCTCAGAAACGAGCAGCGAGTCAAAAGTTATGGCATAAATACAATTCCCGCAACTGATGGAAAAATGCACTAGATACTCAAACACATTAAAAAAATGCCTGAAATGGGTGCAAAGGGTATCGTGTGACTACTCGTTGGAAACGGCATCAAATTTTAGCAAGGGTTTGTTTTGGTTGCGAGGGGGGATTAGCCTCCTGCCAACCCCGGACCTCGCCCTCCGTCTTCGTCGCTCGAAGGAAGGGAAGAATACACACAAAATTAGAACCCAGAAATAATTTACAATGCCATGGAAATGTTTTTGCCTTAAAACATTAAAAAAGCGGGATTGTTTTAACCTTAAACAATTCTAAAAGGGAAAATATGGGCCCCACGTTTGTCAAGTCATGAAGTTGCTGCATTGACCGAGCTGGTGGAGTCCACGTGTTCTTCTTTGTGTTACGTGTTGTAGGAGCCAATAGCCGGGCCGTGGCCGAGCCAGGAAGAATGGCCCACGTTGGAGTGTAACTGTTGCATGCAAAGCGCAGGTTTGCAGAGTGCTGGAAACGCCACGTGGAGGTCTGCGCAGTGCCGAGTGGACGCGTGAGACCGGAGGCTAAAGTTTTTTTTTTTCAAAAACGCCAAATGCCATGAAGGGGCCTCAAGATTCCAACCACGTGCCACTGAACAGAGATACAGGCCGGTTGTAACGTGCTGGTAAAGTGGTTTGAACAATCGAGCGGAGTTGAACGTTGGCGAAGGGCGATGAAACGGCTGGGCGGAGGTGAAAAACGTGCAGAGGAGCCGAGAACACCAAAAACGCCAAGGCAACAGAGTGGAGGGCAATGAACGCAGCAGAGGTAGTGACGGTTGAAAACACGAGCCACAAAATGCTAAAAACGTCCACAAAGTGCAGAAAACACCATGTCCACACCAAAACGTGCAAGATGAAGGAGCTGAGCACTAGAACACACATGCACGAGCATGAGGAGTTTAGAACGGCCAATCCTAAGAGCCAGAACTTCGAACCAGGTCTTAACGCAAGTAAACAACCCGAAGCAACAAACATGCACACCAGCTCGAGCCAAAAACCAAATGCATGGTTTGGTGTAGTGATGCAGACAAAACACAAGCTGAAAAACTCAAACTGGCTGTCTAAACGGATGCAACAACGAGCTAAACCCGAGCTGTGGAGGCTGAAATGTGCAGCAGCAGGGTAGTGCAAGAGCCCAATACATGAGTTGATAGAGCAATGCAATGTCGAGTCAATGTTGTGTTGAAAAACGAGCCAACCGATGCACTAAACTCGAAAAAACACCAGAAACTCAAACACGACCACCTCAAATGCACGAACACCCCAAAACCGAGTATAAACACCGAATCAATGCAAGAAGAGCACAAAGCAAGTTGAGATCTTGCACATGAAGCTACGAGGCGGTGAGTAGTAAGCAACCAAGGTGAGCAACACGATTCCGATCCCCATGCTCTGATACCATGTCGAGGAATGACAAAGATCTGGAGGGAATGCGTGAGCATCGACACGTTGCACTCAACCGCGGAAATGGCGTAGCTTCAAGATCGAAGCAAGAACTCACTCGAAAAGCAATGTGCATGCATTGAGGGAAAAAGGCTCAAAAGAGGCCCATGCTCCATGTTCATAGATCAGGAAAGGTGTGTACATATAGGGGAGTAAATGTGTAACTCCCATGTAAGAAAAGATTCCTCCATAATGGAGAAGAGGAGTTACTTTCCCAAATGGGAATGTAACTCCTATGACGCAACTTACACATATGACAGATTCTGTAAGAGAATCTGTCATAACTAAGACGACACCTAGATCCATGTCCACCTAAGTGAGATGACTCACCTGGTGAGGTGGCAATACACCTAATAAAGTGAATAAATATACCACCTACACCAACAAAGAGAACTCACGAAACACTGCATTCACACATTTCACGAAAGACTAACTTAGTGTTCTACGACTTCTAAGTCCCGACTTAGATGAGTTGTTCAAAATTACATGGGGTGTAATTTTGGACAACAATTTAGTGACTTTCAGGGGACATCTTCTTGCTAGATGATGAGGACTGTAGCATTGAAGTATCCTTAGGCACAAATTCAAGCCCAAAACTTTAATTTGATCCTTAAAACATTAATAATTGTCCTGGATTTACATGAATTTAACATTGATTTGAAGATGCCCTTTGAAATTTATTTTGGATCTCTAAATAAAGCTTGAAAAGTGCCCCAAAATCTTATGATTTCCCATTAATGAAAGAACTAGGTATGCATAACCACAAAAGGCCCATAAGACTATGTACAAAAGAGGAAATCATACATGTTCAAAGTGGAAACATGTAGAGTGTGCATAAGCACTTATTTTGCAATATGCAAATCTAAACTACTCCTACTCTAACTAAAAGGAAAAGAAACTAAATGAAAGATGATACATGCTATGAAAACTAGCTTCATTTTCTTATAAAATATGGACATGTGATCAATTTTGTAACTAAACCATATGATGGAAGTGAAAACATGGCCCGCACTTCGTTGTTTCTTAAAGTATCAACCGAAAAAAATAAAATGCACCTAATTTGATTGCTCTACATTTGGTATGGATTGGTGTATGGGTTGACATTTGATGCTTTTAATCTCTTTCTCATGCTTTAAAGTGAACATGACTAAGGAAAACTTTTTTTTGGCTCTATACTATCTAAATGTCCAATAGGGCATACAATTTTATGATTGGATGGACCGATCTTTTGAATTTTCCCATTTTCCTTGCATTCAACCCCATAAATGGAGCTACTAAAGACACTATTCTCTTGAATTGACCAAAATGAAGGTGAGCGTTAGCTAATTAGCGGAAATCACTTTTTATAATGAAATGATGAGAAAAAGGATAATTAGTGAAATTTTAGTATTAAATGTTAGGGATATTGTATAGTGTGAACATTAGATATGATGAATATAATATTATCATGGATAATATTATTATAATGTGAATGTAATATTACATATAGTAAATAGTATTTACTATATGGTAATTAGTAAATTAGTAAGTTAGTAAGTTAGATAATAAAACAATGAGATATTGTTTTATTATCAATGTTATTATTAATGGTTGAAACCATTCGGGTAGATTGGTTTCATATGCAACCAAAGATTGTTGAGAAGGTTGTAGGTAAAGACAAAGACATTGTTATGAGAGTTGTTACTATGCAACTCCTATATAATGGAGTGCATAGCTATGGGCAATTAAGCAGAGTTAATAGAAAAGAATTAAAGCTAAATCTATGCTCCTAAACTTGTATTTCTTTACATTAAAATTGTGTAGCCAAAATTATGTGTCTACATTTGCCCCTCTTTGATGTGGTGTAGCTTAAACAATGTCACTTCAAAGATAGTAGACAATTACAAAAAAATGGAAGGAGTAGAAGAAAAATTAGTAGGATGGATGATTCCCCTCGAGTGTTGATGGGGTGATATAAGAGGTCAATCGGTGCTTGAAAAGAAGAGAAGAATGATCATGCTAAAAACAATATGATCTCGCCAACAAGAGATGTTGTTCTTAACAAGTCTTATGGAAGAAAAACTCACAAAGTGATGAAGTGATTCAAACTAGGCCTTTGACCATTGTTAGAATTGATAAAAAGAGTAGGATCTCATGCCTCAAGTGGAAGAAGCAAGGGAGGGGGAAGAATTAGAAAATGATAGGTAGAAAGTTAGTTAGAATGGAAATGGGAAGATAGATGGAGAATGGGAAGATCATGATGTAGTTGACATACCATCTGGCTCGGAAGTAACTATTTATTTGATATAAGCATACAACAAAAGTGTAAAATGACATGAAGAGCCATAATACTATTTTTTCATTGTTAAAAGACCAACTCAATGCAAAATACATAAGCAATGCAATATGAAAAAGTAAACAAGCGAGACTAACGAACAAACAAGCATAAACAAAACATACTCAAACACAACGTTCAAGAAAGTTGGACCAAATTTTTGTTATCCAACTTCAGTTCTTAGATGTTCGAGTTATACGACAAGGATTAAAACGATGCCCCAAACAAGGATACATGGGAATAGACAGAGGACATAAAAGTCCCATGAAAAAGCAATGTGCACTATGAAAGTGCCCCAAACAACGATATATGCAAGGGAAGACAGACATAACAAACAAACAAACTTTGTTAATGAAGGAAGATCAAGATAATCTGCATGTCAAACGGTAGAATAAACAAGCAATAAAATAGGATAGTTTTTAATTTTTAGGATTTTGTGTTTTGTTAATGTTTAGGATTTTGATTTTTACCGATGTTTTAGATTTTTTACGTTTTACCAATGTTTTTGGATTTTGAAGATTTTACCAATGTTTTTAGATTTTTGAAGATTTTACAAATGTTTTTGGATTTTCTAGGGTTTTGTGGATTTTTAGGGTTTTTTGAAAGTTTTCCAAAGCTATGCATAGGAAAATGAAGATGTAAAATGCCCCAACAATAAATGGGAATATACAAGGGTGAATCTTGTGCATATATACAAGAAAAGAAATCAACCGAATCAAGGCCACAAAGGATAGGTTCAACATGATGATGAACTCAAACCAATGAAGTGATAGGAAGGAGAGAACATGCCCCTAGTACAAGATGGCCAAGAAACATATGATAAAAAGAAGTAGAAGATTTTTATTGAAAGAAGGGACAAAGTTTCCCTAAAACATGGTAAAAGGACATTTTATACGCATGGATGTTACAAAAACAAAATAACAATGTGAATGCTATGGGAAATATAGCTATAAGATAAGTGATGAAAAAGCGGTGAGTCAAAGGCACAAATCGTGAGACAAGACATATACTAAATCAAGAGTTTGAACTAGGTCCAAACAATACCTAGTAACATACTAGTCTTGTTTTCTCGTCGAGATCCAGTGTTGCATGTGGAAATTAATTACCTCTTGAAGTGATGATTTGATAGGTAACAAGTGAGAACAAACTAGCCAATGTGTAGGAATGATTTATTTTGAAAGTTGGTTTTTAAATGGAGGGTGGAAGGAGAGTCATACATTGCTCTGTTGCTAACCAGGCATCCATAGCCCCAACGGAGATGTATTTGATTCTAGTCCCATCATTTCTCTCACATCGGCCAGTGTCCATAACACGATAGAGATACTGGAAATACCCCAAGCGAGAGCTATATATTGCTTTGCTTTTGAGTTTTGATTGATTTTTTTTTACTTTTCTCGAAAACTTATTTTAGATATCTTGATTATTACGATAAGGGTTAAGAACCACCGATGGCTTGATAAAAGGATATGGAAGTGATTGTGATCATGACATTTTCTAGTGTTAACAAATGCACCCAAAGTTCTTCACAACAATTTTATTAGATGAAGATAGTGATAGGATCTCTAAGAGGTTAATCGTTTTTGATTTACCAAGGTGATGAAAGACTAGGGTCAAATTGATACCGTAGAGATAAATGTCACGCATGATGAGCATGCATAGACTCACCAAAAGATCATCGAAGGGATAAACATTGTGGGATACTTGAAGAGGAATATGAAGAAAGGAAGGAAAAAACATCCATGTGTATGAAATACCCGATTCATGTTTTTAATGAAAAATATCTTATATTATATTAAATAAAACATGATACAAGATTTTTCCAACAAAAAGGTGGGTTGTATGAGAGCACACCCCAAAACCAAAAACACACTAGGCCACACCTAAGAAAGTATGAAAACACATTAAGCAATGCCTAAGAATACATCAAAACAAGACATTTGAAGTCAAGTTGCCAAAAAAATATACTAGGATACCAAGAGAGAGGGGGTCATGATCATCAAGCCATCTAGGACCAGGGGAAGTCCTTGCACCGTCCGGTAAATTCTAACCGAGTTGGATGGGTTCTCTTCTTCATTATTAGCCGCCACCTATATAGGGGAGACGACAAGAGGAATCTGGGGAACTTTTTCGAGGCGGAGACTGTAAGTTCCAACCATCATGGGTGCACGACTCGGAGCTACTTGCGAAGCCTTAATCGAGTTAATGAGCAACGGGAGCCCCATCCCCGATGGTGAGTTGGTAGAGATAAACTCCTTCATGGTTGACTATGTGAAGAATGACGAACACAACTAAAAGACCTCCATGGGAGTGACCAATGCGGGGTGGAGAATGCTGAAAAGGTGAAGGTGGCTCTCAAGTGACATTACAAGGGGCATCACTCTAATGTTGCAGAAGATTCTATAGATGTTCCACCTCTAGGGTAACCTTTTTTTTAAAGTTGAATTTGCAGAAGCATATTGGAGATAACCATCGATTTATTATACATTGAAAATTGTTGATCAACTTCAATATTAGCAAAGAAAAAAGCATTCCATTCTTTCCATAACCAAAACAAAATTTCCCCTCTGAAAGCATGCCAAATTTGGGAGAACATGTGAGGTAATTTGGGGTTATCTCCTAAAAGAATATGATGTTAGGTGAAACATTCTAGCCGGAGGGGGAAGAAAAAGAATGAATCCAATTCCAAGCTAGTTAGGATTTAGAGCAAAACAAGTATAAGTACATTAAGGTTTTTGAGTGGCCATAAAAAGGAAATTTAGAGGTTGGAACACCAATTTGAACCGGTTGGGATCTTATCGTAAGACCTTGATGTAAAATACACCACAAAAATGCACAATTTTAGGCTCCACACTAGCAGACCATATAATGTCAAATCTCCTTCTCTAACAAGAAGGAGAAGAATGAATCCCCACCTAGTGTTGAGTTTTTCAACCATGGGAAAATGTGGTGAGAGCCAATGATAACCCTTACTGGCCGAGTAATTCGAAATGGGGTGTCTACGAACCACTTCTAGTCCATCCACCAAGGATGGGAGGGACACAATTTTTATGTAGAATAAGATCGGGGACCGAATTAATTATTTCGATGACACTAACATGATCCTAGGTGGGGATTTTATATCTAGCTTTGAACTCAGTCCAAGAATAATAGGATTGTGTGCGCTTGCAATACGATTCTTGTATGGAATGAATTCCACATTTGAAAAGCTTGAGCACAGAATTTCAGGGACTTCTGCAAGACATAAATCCTAGATTTCAATGACAGGTGACCACCACAAGGATTGCTTGATTGATGGAGAGGCCATTACGGAAACTGTTGCCTTTCCATGGAAGCCACAACTTGATGTGTTCGGATGCTTTCCAAATACTTTTAAGCACGAAGGTGCCAACAAATTTGATAGGAACAAGAGTAATGAGAAGATTGGAAAACCCCAAACCTTTCCAAGCTGGGTGGCCATAAGGGCCCTCCTCAATGCCATGGCGTAGAAGCACTTTCCATGCTTCTTGACTTTCAATGCATCAAATTATCCATTTCGCACAAATTTCCTCTCCTTGTTGCAATATATCAATGAGACCCATCCCCCTAAATTTATGGGGAAGGCGGTGGTCTCCCATGCAACTTTGTGAAACCCTTTTCCAGAGGAGGCATTGGCCCAAATAAAGTCTTTGAGAAGCTTCTCCAATTTCTAAATTGAAGCTTTGGAAGGCACCCAACAAGAAGAGTAGTAGACATGGGTGGCTTCGAGGACTTTGGAGCAAATTTGGAATTTCCCCACTAACAACAAGGGCTTGGTAATCCAATATTCCAAATTTTTGGCCACCTGTTGAACCACATACTGCCAAAGCTCCATAGGAAACACATGGAAGGCAAAGGCAATATCAAGAAATTTAAACATATCATCATGGCAAAGCATTTTCCAATCAAATGAGTCTAGCCAAGCAAACGCAGGGAGGAAATATTTCTTATAGCATTGTGTTTTTTGCCTTTGAATGGAAGAACCAAAAGCTAAACAGAAAATATCCAAACAATGTATGACATTACAAACATTGTTCTCTTCCTCAACGAGGGTAAGAAAAGAATCATTAGCAAAGTGACCATTAAGAAGTTGAGATCTATTCACAGAAGGCAACGTAATTCCCCTGACGAGCCCTTGAGATTTGGGTGAGCAACGATATACCCAAAACCCTTTTTGAGAACATAAAGAGCAGTACTAATGAGCATTCTTGGCGAATAGAGAGGAATAGGTTGTTAGGTTGTGGAGCTTGTTTTCATGTGTGAAAGTGTTGAAGACTGTACACTAAGAGTACTGTACACTTTTCATGTAAATTTTTTGGGCCTTAAAACGTGCTCGATATATCGGGAAATATGATTTTCTCATATGGCGGGATTTTGACCCATAGGTTTATGGGACGATTTTGCCCATGGCTTTTGATACCCACGGTTTTGTAAAACTACTTAAGCAATTGTCTATTTATATGGTTTTATGCATATGATAGAAGTAGAAAAAAACATTGCGAGATGTGCTTTGAATTCAGTGTGAATTACAGTGAGTTTGTTGAGCATAGCTCCAAACAGATCTGGCTATTGTATTAAGAGAGTGGTGACTTGTAATAAAATCCGAGCAAGTGATTCTTGGTGGGCGCAGCCCAAATTGGGTGAACCATGTTAAATACTTGTCTCTTTGTGTTATGTTATTTTATTACGCACTTTTATTTGAGATCTGTAATATTTTTGCATATTAATTTCTCATTTGCGATTCTCTCGAGGGATTATTCCACATATTTTATCCCTTATTTCTTGACATAGGTCGAAAGGCTTTGGGTTGTGGCCATTAATGGTGATCTAGGTAGCGACATTGACAAAAAGCATTCAAACTGATTGAATAAATATGGGGCCAAAGCCCAATGCTTAAAGCAAGGAAAGAATAAACGACCATTCAATTCTGTCATAAGCTTTTTCGAGTCAATTTTAATGAACATAGTAGATTGGTTGGATCTGTGAGCCCATTCCATGCCTTCCCAAACAACAATGATGTTGTCAAGAATGTAGTGCCCCTAAATGAAACCAGTTTGCTCTGGTGGATGACAACAAGAAGGATATGATGCAACCGAATTATCGGGGCCTTGCTTGCAATAATGTTGTATGAGACAATAAACAAGGTGATGGGTCATCACCGTGGTAATTTTGTCGGGGTCTCCTAGTTTAGGGAGGAATTTGATATTCCCCATGTTGATGCTCATGCCCAACAACTGGTTCTAAAAACCTTCAAGATAAACGTGATGGAGGTCTAGGCCAACAAGTATCCCAAAGCGACTTATAAAACTCAAGGAAACCATCGCAACCGAGAGCCTTGTCATTAGCCATTTGCATGACCACTTCACAAAGGTCGTCAATGGTGAGTAGACGATCACAAAGCCACCTTATGAGCTAGAGAGAGTTTGCAAGGCTAAATAGCCAAACATTGCTCTAGAGCCATTTGTCTCTCATCAAAGGGAGCTTGAGCTTGAAACACCAGCTTATAATGCTTGAAAAAATCCTGAAGCGTAAGATAGGGATCTATAACCTGAGTTATGCCATCAATAATGGCAAGAATTTGCTAAAAAGGATGTTTAACTTTGAGGGGAAAGAAAGAATTATTTTGACACTTGATCCCCAACTTTAAGCCGGTGTGTACGGGTATGACTTTGAGCTCCCCGAGCGTTGTAGTTATCCACAATTTTGATTTTCTGGTGAAGTTCTACCAATTGAATCTATAAATCCTCCGAGAAAGGATTTCCTTGAGCACCACAACCACTCGGCTAAGAGTGGAGGTGGTAGCGAATATGAGTGGCACCTAATTTTAGCCAACTGTCGACCATAGATTCTGAGGAATCTGGTTGTCCTAGTCATAACATCCTCCCACCATTGGGTATAGCTAGCATATGTCGGTGGATGAAAGCACCGATGATGATTTGGCTAAGGGGACATGTTGCACACCCACTTGATGTGGTTAAGAGTGGGCCGTGTTCCATAAGGTGGTATTGAGAAAAAGCGGCCTTTATGATGAAAAGGGCGCCTATCTTGCCAAGTGATATGAAAACGAATGAGGGAATGGTCTGAAAGGACAAAATCAGGCATGACCTCCACATACAGAGAATAAATGTTGTCAAACTCAAAAAAAAACTTGAGTTGACAACATAACATTATCAAGTTGTTTAAGAACCCAATCCGATCCTCCTCAAAGATTGGACTAAGTGAACCATGTTTTAAAGGTGGGATCACAAGAGGCGTTAGGGTCATAAAACCTGAATTTATTGCACATGAAAACCATGCCTCCCTTTTTCCAGTTGTCCATCACATAGGCAAGTGCCCGCACTTATCGGTGGGCAACTCAACCATATTAAAATCACCACTTATAACCCAATACGCATCAAGAATTTCATAGGCTATCCACTGCCAAAGATCTTTGTAACTTTTATTTTTTTGTAATTTTTTAATGTTTTCTTATTTGTTTGATTTTATTTTTATTTTTAAAATATTTTTTACCGTTTGGTGAAGGGAAAGCCGTGAAGGGAGAATACGATAAAGATGAATGGTTGGGAAGTTGGGACAAGCAATGTCACTCCACATCATAGGATCTAACAACGATGTTTGTGATTTATTTGATAAGGGAGACTAGAAGTTTTTGTTTATCAAGAGTGATATTATCTATAATCTTGATGATCATGGTGAAATCGTACTCGATAAGTGATTGTGACTTATCTTGAAACATGGATTTTGTATGTGGGAGCTTGAGTTCCGTATCCATAGATTTTACACTTTGTGCCACACTTGGCATTGGTATTGGTGTGTATTTTTGAATCACATTTGCATATTGGATTTGTGGTTATTTGATTTGTTGGGAGATTTGGAGCTCTTTGGATTTTTTATTTTGGCTTGATTAAGAATCTGTTTGTTCTTCACACAAGCTAATATGTGATGTTGTTGATCCTTGGAAGTGGGATAAGAAAAATGATGTTTAGGATTGACGAGAAGAGTGGTAGAGGTGATGGTAGGCTTACCAAAGTTGTTGATAGAGGGATGATATGATGGAAGAGGATGATATGGTCCACAGATTGAAGGAAATAGGCGATAGAAGGTGGCCCAATAATAAAGGTAACGGGCTAGGAGGTGGACCAAGGATGGAAGATGAAGGGATACTAGGATGTGGCCCCAATATAGAAGATAATGGGCTACCGAGAGGTGACCCAAATATAGAAGATAATGGAATACTAGGATGTGGCCCAAGAATAGAAGATGAGGGCTACTCGGAGGTGACCCGCAAATAGAAGATGAAGGGCTACCTAGAGGCGACCCAATGAG
Organism: Taxus wallichiana var. yunnanensis; assembly: GCA_018340775.1. Classification (NCBI taxonomy): domain Eukaryota; kingdom Viridiplantae; phylum Streptophyta; class Pinopsida; order Cupressales; family Taxaceae; genus Taxus; species Taxus wallichiana. Next base: position 902,210,029 of record CM031235.1, on the reverse strand, counting down.
AGATTTTGATCGAGGAGTTGTGATAGATAAGGAATGGTTGGGTGATGATAAGATAAGAGGGGAATCAAGGATAGACCCCATAATTTCACCATGTAATGGGAAATGTGAAGATGGAAGAACCCGAGGAGGTTCTAGTTGGAAAATTTTAGGATCTTTCTTTCTTTTTTTAAAAAAGGACTCAACCTCTTCCCCACAATATGCGAAAGCATCAAGGTCAAAAGAGAATATCTTTAAAGGAGGAATTTTGAGTTGCACATATCTTTAAAGGAGGAATATGTTGTTGAGGCAATTGATAAAGGGGTCCTGTGGGAAAAGAAAGGACCATAAATGAGGAGTCAAATTAGATGAATGAGGGGGAGAATTTGTGGTAACAAAAATCCTTAGAGGAAAACATCGTTGAGTCAACCGATTATTCCTTCAAAAAAGTCGATTGGATGAGGCTCAGGAGATTGAGGGAATCGAAGAATAACATGGATTAGAATAATCAAGAGAATAGGGATGATGAAAAGGATTAGAAGGATATGAATGATTAGGAAAATTATAAGGATACCACGAACTAGAAGCATCATAATCATACCACTAACTACGATATGAAGGTGGGGAAAGGGGTAACCAAGCGAGTTCCATAGTGTCGAGAACCAATCAAGGTTTAGTCATGATGGGCATCTTTTGATGTGAATGCCAAAACCTAGGTTCCTTATTGTCGTAAGTGTGAGGAACCATGTGATAGTTAGTCATGGTTGGCATTGTTGGGACCAAATGCCTAGACCTAGATTATATGATTGAACTCCTTCAAATGGAAGGAAGTTTCATGTCGATTCGGACAATGTAATGGTGACCAACTAGACATTTTGAAAATATGGGGATGCTCGTGTGATTTTGAAGGAATATAAGGAAAACAAACATCGTAATGACACAATTTTGAGAATAAAAAAGGTTTGGAAAACAAGTTACAAGTGTGAAAGTCAAAATGGTTGATTAAAATTTAGCAACATAACAATTACTTAAGAAAAGAAATTGTTCCCTAAGTTCAAACTGCCTCAAACATTGTTTGATAATGTAACAACACAATTTCAATATTTAAATCGAGTTTTGAACAAACAATATTTAAGTATTAAAAAGGGGTTGAAGTGATTTTAACAACGTAACAATGCAAATTTCACACTTAAATCAAGTTTAATACAAACAAGCTTTAAGTCCTCGAAAATGACCGATACAAATGTGAACAATATTAGGAATAATATATGTTAGTGCTCACATTAGTATGGGTTAGTATATTAATATTGTGTATATTATTAATAATGAGCTAATATAACTCGTATTAATAATATAATGTGTGAGTTTAAATAATGTAAGGAGTTATTTGGTTGATAAACCAACTCGGGTAGATAAGTTTGTGAGGATATTATGGGATGGAGTGTTGAGAGATTCTAGGAGAAGTTGAGGATTCTATGGGATTCAAGATTAAGGTTGACTCCTTGTTTTAAGGAGCTGCTCAACCTATATAATTGTATACTCTCCCATTGTAAATCATCCCGAATGAATTAAATTGCAATATTTTTATATTCGTTGTTTTATTAGTGTGTTATATTTTATTGTTTCTACATTTGAATCTGAACCAAAAATAATATTTGGTATCAGAGCAGGTATGCAAACCTGACAATGGATTTTCTATGATTGAGCAAGAGCATTTTTAAGAAAATCCATCTGAAGAATAGATTGTAGTTTTTGTTCTAGGATCTGGGTTTCTCTGAAACTTATTGGGTTTCACGAAATATGGGTAATACAACTACAGAAAAATTTCAGCTAGAACCTAGATAATATTTTTGGAGAAAAACGCATTTCACCGAGCCTGCATTATAGGAGTTTCTGTAAATGTTTCTTTTGCCACACGGTATTCAGTTCGTGGTCAGTTTGTGGGAGATTGCAGACCTGCCATGCCACATGGATCACATGTACCTTCCTTCCAGTCATGTAGTCATTTGGTCATTATTTTTTAGTCTCTGATTTATTTTACTATCCACGTGTTGTTTTGGTTTTTGTTTATTTTTAAGAAGAAAAAGAAACATGGTATTTTCTCTCTCAATTAATTCATTAGGGAACAAGTCTTATTTATTGTTTAGTTACGTAAGTCTAAGTTGTAATTTATTTTTAAAAGTTGTTATTATATATTTTTATTTTGATTGTTTTGTTTATTTCATTTTTAGATTATGTTTATTTGTTAATTTTATTTGTATCATTACAAACATCATAAAGTCGTCTTAAGTTAAATTGTTTTGTTGTATTGTCTTGTTCATCGTCTTTTGTCTAAATTCAAGTCAAAATTTTAAAGTCATTTTTGTGTCATTTAGGTGATTATTAGGAAAACTATAAAAAAATTACTTTCATATTTCTCTGGTCACATTTTTGCTTGTACGCGATGACCAAGTTCAAATTGAGGGGGGAATTTCATATTGAGCTTAAAAGCTACATTTGCTAACTAAGTAGCATCACATATGGAGGATGGAGGTAACGGAGGAAGGAGGTCAATCAATGACCTCTCGCTGCCCATGCAAGTGATGGGGCCGCGCAATGAAGTTGTGGCATTTTTTCAGTTGTGTGTTTGATTTCTGCTATGTGAAAATAAGAATAGATGGATCATACATGTTCAAAATTCTAATGTGTGAGCAATTTCTTTTATTTTCCCCTAGATGTAAGAAGGTGATGAGAGCTAAAATATTACTTTGTTATATCTAGGTTGTTGGTTGACCTTATAAAACCATCGTTTGTTATGGTTGTTGGTTAACCACATGTAAAACCATCATTTGTTTGTAGGTTGTTGGTAAACCGAGTGTAAAACCATCTTGTTTGTTTGTAGGTTGTTGGTAAACCGAGTGTAAAACCATCATGGGTATTTGTAGGTTGGTGGTTAGCCCAGTGTAAAACCATCATTGGATTTGGGTAGTAGTATAAGATATTGTTTTTCCCATGTTCGTGCTTTGGGGGGAATGCTTAGAAATAATATATGTTAGTGCTCACATTAGTATGGGTTAGTATATTAATATTGTGTATATTATTAATAATATAATGTGTGAGTTTAAATAATGTAAGTGAGTTATTTGGTTGGTAAACCAACTCGAGTTAGATAAGTTTGTGAGGATATTGTGGGATGGGGTCTTGAGATTCTCAGGAGAAGTTGAGGATTCTATGGGATTCAAGATTAAAGCTGACTCCTTGTTTTAAGGAGCTGCTCAACCTATATAATTATATACTCTCCCATTGTAAATCATCCCGAATGAATTAAATTGCAATATTTTTATATTCGGTGTTTTATTAGTGTGTTATATTTTATTGTTTCTACATTTGAATCGAACCAAAATAATCAACAACATAACAATACAATCTCAATATTTAAATCAAGTTTAAGACAACAAGATGTAAGTATTAAAAGGGACCGACACAAGGTGAGCAACGTAACAACACACTTTCAACACTCAAATCAAGTTTGAAGAAAACAAGGTTTAAGTATAAAAAATGGTCGATATAATGTGAGCAACATAACAATACAATTTCGACACTTAAATCAAATTTTAACAAAAAATATTTTAGTATCAAAATGGATTGATACAATGTGGGCATCGTAACAACTACAAAGTGAGATCAAGGTTAGATATTTCATATAAGTAAGACGTCTAAATGTTGGTTTCAAGATAACTACCAAATGTGAAAAGTGTACCAACACTCTTTCAACACTTAAATAAGGTTTTCAAGAAGAAATAAATTTAAGTGGGTGCCAAAGAGGTCGACACAATTTTGGTAGCAATTCAAGTTGCTTTGTTTTGACCAATAATGCCAAAAAAAACAAGATAAATTATGATTGGTGATAAACAATACGCGACTCAACTTTGGAAAAGTTTCACCTTGTTCGATAACAAGGTAGAAACTAGGACAAAGTTTTACTTTATAAGATTCGTGATGAAAGATACGTGGTAAAACTTCAATAGACTCTCACCTTGTTCAAAAACAAGGTTTTGAATATGAGGAAGTCTTGCTTTGTAATGGCTCTTTGAAACTCGAATTGGATAATGGTAAAGTTGGCCCCAATGCCAAATGACTCCCTAGGCTTTTGTTCTCAACACTTGCCAATATCTTGTCTAAGAGAGGTACACTTTTTAAGAATAAATTCTAAACAAAAGACCATTACCCCATAATCAAATTAATGAACGAGGCATCGTACAGATAATGGTTTGTACTTCCCATAGGTTTTTCTAGTCAAGTAGGTGATGATGGGGCACTTCCCGTTTCATCAACCAGTTCCCTCAATGTGTTGACTACTTTAGGGTTCCTGTGGTAATCCTCGTAATGTGTTTTATGGCTTATGCCAAGATACTTAGCACTATTTAAAGCAGATGGGTTTTAACCCTTATCCGAACCTACAAATACAATGTGAATGAATGGTGTGTTTTTATCTTGATTAAAAATGTGGTTTTGCACACCTTTGGCAACCTGCACACAATGTATTAGTAAATGTTTCGATTTTATTCTTTGACAAATGAAAAGGTCATGTACTCAAAAGATTAGTAGTTTTCCATGCAAACCACAATGTTTAGAAAGAGGATCAAGGTTGTTTTTGATTCTCAAGATCACTTGAAAGCGCAAGAGAAGAGCATACACAACATTTGATCCAACTAAGTAGAAATGGAAAAACTTAAATCAATGACCATTAAGTGCTTTTGAAAGATGAATTTTTGAACAACTTAAATGATGAATTTTTCCAAGTAACACACAATGTTAGAATGAAAATCAAGGTCACTTTTGATTCTCAAGATCGCTCAAAAGCGCAAGAGAAGAGCATACATGACGTTTGATCCAACTTAAGCAAATGAAAAAACAAATGTAATCAAAGCATTTAAGTATGTAATAAAAATCTGGTTTTAAATGACAACTAAAATGATTAGTTTTTCCATGAAAACTATCACAATATTAAGTGTTATCCATATTTTCAAATGACAACCAAAATGTTAGAAAAGCATCCAAAATCGTTTCCATTTTTGATTTTCAAGATCACTCGAAAGCGCAAGAGAAGAACATACACAATCTCGATGAATTTATAACAAAAAGGAGATTTCCAACAAATATTTAAAATGCTAACACAATTTCTAAACAAATTATAACCATAATGTTAGAAAAATATCTATAATCATATCCATTTCGAATCTCAAGGTTGCTTGAAAGCGCAAGAGAAGAGCATACGTGGTGTTGATCAAATTAAAATGAATCTAACATGCAAAGAAAATGACCAATTTTATAATAAAGGAAACATTACATTTTCTGTAAGTTTAAATCCCAAATTTATGTGTTCATTGCATAGTTCACTTCAAGACCTTTTTGTTGCAAAAAAAGGAGTCGTTTTGAGTTCATGAGAAAAAGTTATGGCCTCCGAAAGATAGGTTACACATATGCTCTTATACTCATGGGTATGCACTTAACCTGTACTTGAAAATGTAAAAAAATGTCCAAAAATCTGCAAAAGGTTAAATTTTTCCCACCAAGATTCAATTTTGACAACAACCCATCTCCTTGATATCTCCAAAGAAGACTCAATGCTATCAAACACTGACATACATGCTCTAAAACTTAACATTTTCAACAAATTGACAAAACTAACATTCAAAATGAAGCTTTTAAAATGAAAATATGAATAAACCTTAAAATTTTCACATCAAGATCCATTTTTGACAGCACTTCGCCTCCTTTATACCTACAAGGAAGACTCAACACATGCAAACTCAACAAAACATGTTTAGAAACACAAGTTATGTCAATATATTCAAAAGTCTTAACATGCAAATGAGAAAATGAAACTTAACAAAAATAGAATGTGCATAAGACAAAGGAGTGTCCCATTGGCGTGCCATATGTATGCATGTGATTGAATTAATCTAAGCTAATGAAAGGAAACTAACACCAAATAGATTCCTAACTTAGTTAATCAACAACATAAACATCATGATAAAGCTAAAAAGGAAAAGCTTAAACTAGTGCATAAAACATTAAGAACATTAAATGTAAAACCAATCCTTTGATATTTGGATGTGCTTTGTAATTATAGGTACTCCTTTAGTGATCTGAATGTTGCTACGTGCGATCAAAGGAAATTATCCATGGAAGAGGAAGATATCTCACCAATATGGCTTAATTGCCATGTTTGGTTCTTCTCTTACTACTCTTTGCCAAGTAGAAGATGGAAAAGGTTGCTTGATCAATAAGCCTTCTAATATTGAAACACTCTTATCATATTCAGATGTCTTACAAGGACATGCTATAAATTTGGACAAGGTGTACTAGGTTCTCTATATAGCTTTCCAATTTGGGAGAATCTTGCAACGTAGTGAATGTGGGATAAAGGGAAAATAGAATTAGAAAGGGATAAATATGATTAGAAGAGATTAATTAGATATTAGCAACTCATGGGAGTTGAGGGTGATTTAATTAATCAACTAGGATTAATTAATAGGCGAAATTAAACTTATAAAAGCCATTTGGAGATGATTTAAAGGGAAATTAGTATAATTTGAAGGATCATTTGAAAGGGGGATTTAACTAATAAGAAGGTTTTTTAGTTAAATACAATATTGAAAGACTTAATTAATTAATAATGGTTAATTAATTAATTAAAAGAGGATTATAACTAATGAAGTGTCATTAATTGGCATCTAGGATGAAGTATGGAGCTAGTTAATTAACAAAGTGTTATTAATTGACCGAAATGAAGGTGAATGTTAGGTAATTAGCGTGAAATCACTAATTATAATGAAATGATGAGAAAGAGGATAATTAATGCAATTTTAGTATTAAAACTACGTATTGATTTAGGTATCTACTGAAAGGAAAGTTTGCACCTAATGTATAAGAGTGTAAAATATAGAGAATTTGTCCTAATTTGTTGAATTTGTTGCTGATGGTGAGTTTTTTGGGCGATCTTACGCCATGGGAGAAGAGTGTTGGGGAGAGAGGCCTAGTTTTTCTCTCTTTCCATAACTACTTCTTGAATGAGCACCACTATAAATGGTACGTCCCGATTAGTTTCGTGTTGTTTCGTATGTTCCGTGTTGTGGCGATTGTATGAGATATACATTTTTTAATGGGAGGCAAATTTGTGTTACTTTAGAACCACTATGTGAACTACTATAGATTATGTTGAATTGAGAATTTAATTGTTTTACTGCACCTAGGAAAATAGCACCTAGGGGAGGACACAAGAGCCAAGAACTACTATCAGATATTGAGCGCTAGTGTGTGCTCTATGTGTGAGGTCCAAGTTTGATTCCGGACCGTTATGTGATTGCATTCCTATACGATTATATATTGTGTTGATTTTTATTGTAGCTCCCAATTGTTTTAGAGGTTAATTGTTCACCCAATAGATGCCCCCTCGTTTGGGGTGCATGCGATGATTGTAGGAGAATGTGGTCCAAATGAGAGGACCCTGATATGATATGCATATCTGAAGTGGATACTGCAAGGGGTAGGGGATGTGCATGGTAGAAACTAAGGCACATGCAAACAAGATGGACTAGTAATAAGTGTTAGTATAAAATATAACATGCAATAAAAGACAATGTAACAAGCAACTAGGAAGACAATATGGACCACGAAAAGTGGGTTTCATACATGAGACATCACTCACAATATCACAAGACAATTAGAACCGAAGTGACCAAAATCATATAATGAATAAGCAAGACATATGGCATAGCCTATAAACAATATAAAATAGTAGTAAGCGAAGTGACAAATAATCATGGTTGTATAGATCCCGCAGGCCAATGCTACACACGAGGCACCCATTAACATGTTAGAAAGATAAGTAGTATGTCAAAGCATGTATATAAAAACAAAAACTAAAGTGAGAGTAGTAAGGAGTGAAGAATGTAACAATAGAACTTTGTGTAGTATATGATAATAGTAAAAGTAGAAGCCCCAAGAGCCTCGGTGGGACTGGTAAAGAGTTGTGTCGAGCATCATGCATCATGTATGAATATGCACTCACCATAAGATACCAAGTGAATGTGCATGTGCATATAGAAAAGATAATGACATACTAAGAATCTGGATAGCATAGTAAGTAAAGTGTAACATGTAAGTAGTAGAAGCTAACAAGAAACAATGGAACCAAGATATGCAAATGTTGTGTGAGTGTGATGGTGTGATATGTAAGATGTGTAGATGGTAGAAGAAGTGTTTCCCGGTGGATGTGTATGAGATGAGGTTCATTTATAAATCCCCCTTAACAGTCAAGAATTAACCATAAAACAAGAGTGTGTCATCGGGAATTGTGTGTATTGCATGAGAGTAGATCTTTAGAAAGATATATCGTGAAACACGAAATGTGAAGTGTAGAGGATGTGAGGTTCATAGATGAAGTGTGTTATCAACGAGTCAAGTGTGAATCGTAGCACTAGAGTGCGTCATCAGGAAATAAGTGTATTATGTGAGAGTAGATGCTAAAAAAATATGTATCGTGAAATGCGAGCATAAAGTGTGCCCTCAAGTTGAACTGTATCACTAGAGTGCGTTGTCGGGTAATGACGGTACAATGTTTTTGCCAATAAAGTGAGTATGCTTAGAAGATGTAGACATGGAGCGCAAAGCATGAAGTGTAAGAGTAGACACTAAAGACAATTGAAAGTGCTAGAAAGGGAGGGGGGAAGAGTGATGCCCCCCAAGTGTGCCAATTGATGGTGCAAATTAACTTGCAACAATTAATATATTGTTCACTAATCTACAATCATTTAATCATCAAACCAAGGGACATAAAATTTCAATAATGCCAGTGTTGTATGCACAACTACGGGGATTTAGGAGGTAAGGAAATAAATTGATGTCACTACAATGCTTGGAAACAAACTAAACTCAGACTAAAAGTAAATAGCTACCACATACTATAACTAAGACAAAGTTTGTAAATTCATAATATAGATAAGGGAATGAGTTGCTTGCTAGTCTATCCATGCAATAAAATAAAGTAACAAAACTATGGAGGGGTTTAATAGACCACAATTGGGCCCTACCTTGGGTATTAATCCCTCCTAAGGATTGTACCTAGAAGTTACTGAACAAAACTCAGACTTTTATTAAATTGGCATGAACATCATATATGTATACAAAGCAACCTTTGTATTCTGTGTATCCGCTACTCTCTAATCTCTATCTAGATCTACATATCGATTAGATTTTTAACATTAATCATTTCCTTTTATACTTTCTCATTACAATCAAACAATGGGGAAGAATAGTTCAACTAAAAGTTCTAACAGACTAGGTAAAAGATCTCAAACAGATCATCTAGAGATTCGATGCATGCAACATAATTAATCAACAAGTGTTTAGATTTCAAACACATAACTTAAGTAACTGATCAGTTAAATCAATTAGTTCTCAAATCATGAATTTAAACAATCAGTTCTTTATTTAGTTGCAACGAATAATCAGATATAGAGTTGAGTTATCTTCAGTTCTCATGTTTCAGTTTGTGACTGCCTCTTCCACGACACATGCAGACTTGGAGTGTCATCCTTTACGTTCCAAGAGATATTTACAATCATGGATCATTTGTTGTAGGTGATCTTATTTGGCTACGAGATGGATCGTTGCAGACAAGTCATTTGGTTGTAGGTGACTCCCTTTAGGCGTGTGGATGAGTTGTTACTGAGATAGGTCCTTTCTTCATACATGAAGCTGCAAATAACAAGTTGTTTAAAAACAAGAGTGGCATCACAAGATATAATCATCCATACAACTTATTACAATCAATAGAATAAGTGCATACTAAAAAATTATGCCATAAGTTCAGGTTATGATGATAATGTTCAACAATATAGAAGGAAAATACAAGTACAAGGCTTTAAATGGTTCAAAAAATACAAAAGACGAGTTTTTAGATAGGGAATTTAACTAACTCATCACATCCCCAAGCTTAATTTCCTAAATGTCCTCATTCATGTTCCTTAGGTTATGCCTGAATGGTGTTACATAGTCGTCTAAAATGCACTAGAGTAGTTGTCCCTTCTGGCTCGGTGAAGAAGTAACCTCCATTTATCCTAAACCTGTTTATGACTTTGTCTTGTATTATTTCATTTAATGGTTGATCACTAGACCAATGTGGTATAGGAAAGTGGAAGATTGGTGGGTGATTGATCAGGGGATCATTTCTGAAAGTTCCCTAAACATCTCTAAATGGTGTCAGTGCAGAAGATCATCTCGAGAGCTTTCCAACGACTATGAGAACGCGACAAACGGACATCGGGAGCTCTAGATATGTTCGGTCAAAGTTTGGTCAACGGGAAAGTCAACTATGGTCAACTGGTCAATATTGGACCGAATCGCACTGTGACACGTGGCTTGCCAACACTCGTCGAATTCACTCGATTTGCCTATCGGGAGACGACAAGTGGACTACAGGATTATTTCTATTCCACCATTGTATGGGTCGAAATAATATTATATTGGTAAGTTCACGTTCCAAATGGCGCCATATATACAAAAGCCACATGTATATATTTATGTGTATACATTAGTATTAAATCTAATGTTTATACATAAGTATTAAACTCACCGCCAAATTTCTACGTGGAGGAGGAGTGAAGCGGTGGTGGGGAGCAAGTTTAATGGCATTAAGCCATGCGTGGACTGTTCCACGTGGAAGAAGGAGGATTGAAGCGGTTGTTGGGGCGGTTTTAAACCCAACGTGGTCTTTGACCACTATGCGCATGGAAAGGCTTAAATAAAGCCTAAGGCATTATCTCCCACCGCTCCACTTGGGATTTAATCCCATGTCAATCCAATGCCGCGCCTTTTAGGGGATTTTAACCCTTTTTAATATGCATGCCGCGCCAAATGGGGATTTTTATCCTATTCAAAATCCAAATGCGGCTAAAATGGGTATTAATCCCATTAAAAATGCAAATTCCGCTCCTTATGGATTTTAATCCATTTAAAATTGTATCCGCCCACATAGGGATTTAATCCCATTTTATATGTACGGGTGAGGCTAATATTAGCCTAAGGATTATATGGAGTGCATTATTTTTGGGCCCTAATTTTGTATAAATAGGGAACCCATTCTATTGTAAAGACACACAACACGAGCTTATTATTTGTTAAGCTTGTTGTGGACACACTGGTGACATTACACATTTACACACCGGTGCAACGGAGACACCGATCCCGAGCTTATTATTTGTTAAGCTTATTTGCGGGATGTGTCGACAAGTATTGTCTATTGGCCTATTATTTTAGGCAATATTAGATGGAATATTTGTGATTGGGAGTAAAATGTAAACTACCCAATAGGCCCATTGAGCCACACCAACTACTTGTAAATCCTGGATTGTCGACCAGAGTGCTAGCTTCGCATTGTTTGCGTCGGGAAGGCCGATCACAGCCGAAGGAGATTGTGTACCAGGAAGGTGGAAGTCGGGTGCTATTTTTCACCCTTGTCATCCGAAGAACTGGTGTACTAATAGGCAAGTAAAATTCCATTAGGTTTTCTTGTGAAAGTACTATTGTAACTTACAAGTTTTGACTAGTGGAACGGTTCGATCACGAACCCGGAGACGTAGGCAATTGCCGAACTCCGTAATCAATCTGTGTGCAATTGTCATTTTTGTCTTGCATTATTTTAAATTGATTACTTAAAAGGAGTAAATTATCGGCAAATATTTAAAGCCTATAAGGGTCCGAGATCAGGTCGTAATAATCTGATTATTTTCGGATCGGTGATAGCCAATTGAAAACCAAGTATTTACACATGCAATAGAAAGATCAATGTGTGCATTCATGATATTATGATAAGACAACATTTATTTCTTTTGCATCTCAGGAGACATCTCATTCCAGCCCATCCCGCATGCATTTAATACCTTTCTTACATTGTTTTTAATCATGTCCCTAACTTCTCCATGAGTTTTTTCCTCATTTTCCATACCCTCTTTTTGATTTCCTTATTTTCCATATACTTTTCATATTGATCCACAATTTCTTTGGTGTTATTAGCTTCAACTCTACCCATGAGTGGTTGTACTTTCTCCATATGCTTGTAGTCCTCCATTTTCCTTTCTCGATCCAAATCATTCTGAAAATAGGATTGAAGTGATTTAACTGGATCAACTCCAACATATAGGACTGAAATCCAAGCCCTATCATATTTAAGAGCATAATTATACATGTAGAGTTCACAAAGTAGAATTTAAGTTTCATGAGGGCTATTCAGACACAACATAAAGAAGTTCCTTGTTCCACTGATATCAAATGGCATATCAGAGTTGATACAAGTAAGTTTGACCTTAAATATCTTTTCTTTCAAGAAATTGGCATAAAATTTGGAAGGATGTCTGTATCTGAATATTTCATGGGCCACTTTAAGTGTCTCTTCTTGCTTTTTCTTTAGCCTTTCAATTTCTTTATCTTTTGCCTCAATTTCTTACTTGTGCTGGAAGATGAGTTCTTATTTTTCTCTTTCATACTTTCCTTTTAACCTATTAATATAGGTTTCAAATTGATTCACCCAATAGTCAATCAGTGTTGTTTATGTTGACATTTCTCTACAAACCGGTTTGACAGCTCTCTCCAAACTTCTAGAATAATAATTTGTGGTTGCAATGGGGTGACATTTACCTGCTGCATGCTAACATGTGGTAAAAATAGTGGTGTGCTCTATTACATCATCTTGAACTACGGACAGACAATGTTCCTACACTTGTTTAACTCCCAAAAACATATGCTCCTCCTCAATTCCATATACAAGGTGCTATATAACTTCTTCAACATCCTGGGGCATATCTTCACCAATTTCTTTTTCATGAACTATCTGGTATGTTTCCTCTTCCATCATCTTGTCACGACCTTTGGTAGTAGGAACCATCTCTTTAGTTTCCTTGTCAACTACCTCTCCTTCATGCTCTTTATGACTTAAATCAACATGAATTTCCTTTGCATGTTCCTCCATGTACTCTTCAGGGCATTCTTGTATAGTTTCTTCTCCACCTTCTTCTCCCTTTTCCTCTTCCAGACTATCCATGGGCTCTTTAGGGCCTTGTTTCTCATGAAATGCAACATCAACACCTCCCTACTATGTTTCCATTGGTGTGGCATTAATGGTCTCCATTGCAACTTCCATATCATTGTTAAGTGATATGGTCTGGAGTTTTGTTGGCTGGGAGGTTTTTGGCCTTTTAGTTTTTAGCATGTGACAATGCCTTGATGGTGTGGGAGTGGTCTTGGAGGATTTTATTTTATTCTTAGAGGTAGGTGAATTAGGGGTAGAGGTATTTAGGAGGGTTTTGGCAATAAATATTCTTTCAAGGGAGATTGGTTCAAGGTTTGGTTCAGAAGATGGTAAATTCGAGAAACAAGGGTTTTTTTAAGCTGGCAAGTTGATGTTGTGGATTTAGCTACATGTGTGGAAGAACTTCTAGTACTTCTTCTCCTCTTCCTTCTATTTCCCAACAATTCATCAATGTGCTTAGCTCTTGCAAAATCCTCCCAATTCAGTTCAGGATGTTCCCTCTATAGGGTATGTTTGATTATCAAAGTGATGAGGTAGTGATGTGATAGTGTAGACCTTCCTCTCTGTGCCTCCCTACTCATCTTTTTCAAAATTTCATTCAAGAAATTGGGCACATTGACATGTTTGTTGTTCTTTAGATGATTGAGAAATTTAAAATGAACTGTGTTTAACCTAGAGTATCTCCTCGTAGGTAAAATACTTGATAATGTAATTTGCAATTTCAGCCCAAAGAGGTTTAAGAGAAGTCATGTGTGTACCTTGTCGGTCATTGACAAATACATCATCTTCATCAACAAATTCATATCTGGCTGCTTCGGATTTGATTTTTACGGAAAGGGGTCACCCTATGAAGGAAGTCACATCACCTCAGCCAAGATGTCATCATTAACTCTCACCGATAAACCCCTTACCTTTGCTTCACCATCTATGAATGTAGTAGCAAACTCTTCAACCATCAACTCATTGAAACCATACAATGTGTTTATATAATCAAGCCACCCATTGTCTTGAAAATATTGTAAAATTTACTTTGGCTAGGATGAGAGTGCTTTGTGGGCTCATGGCGTATCAAGTCTCCTCCCATTTTGAATATGCAACTTGTTCGGCTCTCTCAATGCAATCACACAATGTTGTTTGAAGAAATGATACAAAATTGAATTGTGTGAGATTGTTTTGAGTACTTTGTTTTTGAACTTCAAGACCAAAGCACACGTAGCACAATTAAGAGAGAAGTTATTAATTGATGCGACTACATAAAACATGCGAGGTAAAGTGATATGACAGTATGGGTCGATGTGTAGTGACACCTCGTAGCATGAAGGAGATGGTTTATAAATGCAAATAAATACATGATATCGTGGCATAATTACTAATTAATAATAATCATTCTAATCATACTTTAATAAAGTGGTAATGGAGTGCACTTATCTCGATGCATGTTTAGAATGATGATTGTATGTGCTTTATTGAATTTGTGCCCTTAATGCATGCTAGCTTGCTATTATGTTGCAGACGTTACTATGATGTTGCATGCGTGTGTTGAATTTATATTGGATGCTCCTTACTAAAATCGAGATAGCTCCCGAGAGAGGGAATGCTTGATCTGTTGGGGTGTTAATTGTCTCTTCTGTCATCTTTCATACATGTAGATGTCTTTGATCTTCTTCATGAAATCATGATCTCTATCAAACATGAAAAAAATAGGGGTTTGCTACATGCTGCTGCAAGTGGACCTTCAATCATTGCATGCTCTCCTTGTGATGGAGATTATGCCCTCTTGCAACTATCTAACATCAAATCGTGCAAAATAGAAATTCTAAGAAAATAACATGTTAGTAGACTGTTGTTTATCACCTAGAGGGTTGATCAAAACACTTTTATTTGTCCTTGGAGTATCTAGCAAACTAAATATACCAAGAGCACTTGAAATATGTCAATCCTTTGAAATCTCATAAGATGAACCAACAGGCTCAACTTCTGATTTTGTCTCTGATGTCCTTATTTCCATCTTATTTTTTCCTCCTCTGAACTACTACATGAAGGTACTTTTGTCAGTTGGATTCTTGTACAACCTCAACCTATGGCCATTTACCAATAGCTTGAACCTTACAAGGTCTATGGTGGTGAGTTTTACATCTCCATTGGGAAATATTTTCTCAATCTCATATGGACCTAGCCACCTTTTCCCAATTTTTTGCATATGGTCCTTGTACTTTGAGTCAAATAAGAGTGTTCAATCACCTTCTTGAAACTATCTTGTTTTTATGTACCTATCATGCCATTTGATCCTTTGCTTTTGCACTACCTTTGTATTATGCACATCCTATCTTCTCATTTCATCTAACTCATTAAGTTGGAGAATCCTTTGCCTCTGTGCTTTAGATAAATCTATGCCTAGCTCAAGTGCAGTCCTCAGTGTTTTGTGCTCAAATTCAATTGGAAAAATAAGAGTCTTACCATATAAGAGTTCAAACAGTGTGAAACTAGTTATTGTCTTCCACGTTATGTTCAATGCCCATACTGCCTCACGGAAGTTTGTCTGCTCTATCTTTTTGTGAAGTGTAATGGTCTTTGTCAAGATAGTCTCTTTCTCTCTATTTTTCACCTCTACCTATCCATTGTATTGGGGATGGTATGGTGTAGACTTCATATTCCTGATTTCATACACTTTAGCTAGATCAGAAATTACTTTAGCAATAAAGTGTGTACCTTGATCAATGACAATAACTATTAGAACTTTATATCTGGTGAAGATATGATCATAGAGAAACTTGATTACTTTCTCACTTTCTAACTTGGTAGTGCCTTCACCTTTGTCCACTTAGATAATTTGTGCATACCAAGATGTATTCCTTTTGCTGAGATTTAGGATCTATGAGGCCAATGAAGTCCAAGCCCCATTTTTCAAAAGGTTTCAAAACCAACCGAGGCTACAATGACATTTCATCAGATATGGTGGGCTTGCCCATCCTTTGACACTTATCACATCTCCTGGTGTATAGTGGTGCATCTTTATGCAGCATTGACCAACAAAAACTAGTTGTTAAGACTTTCTTGTTGTTCTTTTTGCAGCAAAAATGTCCTCTACAGGTTCGCTTATGCCATGCTCTAAGGACATCATACATTTATTCATCATCTATATATCTCCTCATGATATGATTTTGTCTTTTATGAAATAGAAATCCAGCTATCCAAGAAAAATGCACACTCTTTTCAACTATGTATTTCTTCTTAGAGTATAAGTAGTGTGGAGGTGTTTTACTTGAAACTAGATAGTTGGTTATGTTTGCATACCAAGGTGTTTTTGTAGAGATAACAAATAAATGCTCATAAGGAAAAGAGTCATCAACTACATGTTCTTCATCATTAGTCTCCATTCTTGAAAGGAAATCTGCTACCACATTTTCCTTGTCAGGTTTGTCCAATATGGTGACATCAAACTCTTGTAGAAGGAGCAACCATCTGATAATTTTGCTACTCACAACTAGTTTGTTGATCAAATATTTAATTGCTACATGATCGAGTGAATGAACACTGGATAACCTATGATGTAGTGTCTAAATTTATTGATAGCATACACAACTGCCAAGAAATCCTTTTACATTCTTGTGTAGTTGAGTTCAACATGTTGCAGTTCTTGCTAACATAATAAATTACATAATTCGAACTCCATCTTTCTATCTTAATACAACTCCAATGGCATGGTCGATGCATCGGTATGGCTATGAAATGACAAATTGCAACAAGGTCCTCTTAATCTTTGGAGCGGTAGTCAACATTTGCTTGATGTTTGGAACGCAGTTTCACATTTTCGATCCACTCAAATGTAGCGTCCTTTCCTAGCAATGAAAAGAGTGGTGATGCCACCTTGCTAAAATATTATATGACTCTAATACCCGACATGGCCTAGAAAAATATTGACATCCTTTTGTTTCTTTAGTGTTGGCGGATCTATTATGATAGATACCTTTCTAGATCAAATTGAATTCCATCGGAAGAAAGATAGTGTCCCAAAACTATACTTTCGAGACATCATCATGTAGCATTTTTCATTACTTTAGGATCGATTGTGCTCCTTGCATCTCTTCAAAACTTTGTCCAGATTCTACATAGATTCTTCAAAACTGCTGCCATGTACATAGATTCTAAATGTTCCCCATGAACTTTAATAAAAATATTTCTTACAAGCCAAAGTGCCAAGTACCTGATCAATGAAAGGTAGTGGAAAATGATCTTTCTTTGTTTATGCATTCAACTCCTTATAATCTACAGATATCCTCCATTTTCCATTCTTCTTTGACACAATGACAAGGTTGACACCCATTGATTGTCTAAAATTGGACATATATATCCAACATCCAGTAACTTCTTCAATTCTCCTTTTACAATCTCCCTCACTACTAAATTCATTCTTCTTTACATTGCTGATTGGTGTACAAGACTTATTCAACATCATGAGTTATTACACGAGTTCTAATCATTATCATTTTTCTACCCAAATTTTCTTATCTTCATCATTCAAAGGTTGGGCGGGAGGATAGAGTATAGGCTTTTTAGTACCACTTCCATTAGAAATAATCATGTTGTCAAACATGTAACCTATGAATGCATCAGTAGTTGCTAACCATGGCCTTCCTAGGATGATAGGATTCATCTTAAACTTGCTTTTAGTTGAAGGACAATAAAGTCATCGGGGTATTCCCAAGAGTATGCCACCACAACTATGTCCTAAAGTATGAATTCTGGTCTCACTTTGTTGATCTATCTACAAGCTATAAGACTCAGTGTGATTAGCCTTAGTCTTTCCATTTTTAGATCATCCATAATCTGCTTTCTCATGAGCGTTAATGATTGTGCCTAAGTCAATTAGAGTGTTCTTTATTGTTGTGCGAATTGATTGTAACATTTACCGGAGGACTCTTGTGCGGTGGATGGATCCTTTCTTTTTAAATGCGGTTTTTAATGCATAGATCTTTAACCAACTTGTTGTATATGGGCACATCCTTGATGGCTTGAATAAGTGGAATTTTGACACAAATATCTCTCAGTTGATTGAAAAAATTAGAATCAAATTCTAATTTGAGGTCAATATTTTTTTCTTGTAATCTCTCGAAATGGTGGTTCATTAGTTTGTACTTTACCTTTCTTTGGAACTCTATTTAGGTTCTTGAGTATCAACTTGCGGTGTGTTTTCACTTTATTACGGACTAGTCTGCAGCAACTGTGGTTCATCTACAATCTCTATAATGGTGGGTCCACTTGGTGGAGGAAGTGCTCTTCCTGAGTGGAGATGAATGTTATTAACATCAATGAAATAGGTAGGGTATTGAGTTGGTTCAGTGGAATAGGTTGGTTGAGTAGCTTTATTGTTGGGGTTAGGCATTGGTTGAGCTAGTAGTTGAGTTGCTTTTGGTGAGAGCCAAGTTAGGGGTTTGGCATTAGAGCTTGTTGCTGTGGATAAGGAGGTTACTGGTAAGATTGTTGGTAATTAAGAGGTGGGTTATTCCATTGCTTCCCTCCTCTCTAAGAATGTTTCCATGATTGAGGGGGTTGTTGTAATTGTTGTTGGCATGCAAATTAAAGTTGTCATTATTACTAGTATTGGCTAGGGTATGGAGCCCAACCTTGTTGCGAATTAACTTAAGGTGGGGATTGTACAAATTGATTGCCGGCCCAATTATGAAATGATGACATAGGGTCTTGTGACATACCTCCTTGTCTTTGTGGCCACAGTTTTCTTTGAGCAACATAGAAGAATTTCCCATCCTCTGTCTCCAACATATTGAATTCAGGTGAAGCTTCCCTTTCTTGTGAAATGCTGGCCAATCCTCTGCATCTGTAGTCAAATTTCTTCCTTTTGTATGCATGGAAAAACTATGTAAGTGATGCCTCTGCATCTTCTCTTTTCTTCTGGCATGCAGAGCATCTAGTTGAGTGGCCATGTCATTGACAATATCTTGCTTCATGTTTTTGAACATGTTGACAATCTCTGACTTGGATATGTCCCCAATTGTTTTGGTAGCTGATCCACCTCTTGATATTACATTTCTTATTCTCTTCATGGTGGCTCTAGAGTAATTCTTGCAAGCTTCACAAATATCCTCAAATGTAGCTTTTGAAATGTCTCCATCTCCTATCAGATCTAGAGAATCCATGTCCTCCTCACCGAGTCCCTTCAAAATAGTAATTTGAAAGATTCAGGAGGTAGTCTTATGTGCCTTGTCTTCTGAACACAGAACATGAATCTTTCTAGATAGTCTTCTAATGGTTCATCCTCCTTCTATGCCATCTTGTAGATTTCATCACCTCCTCTACTACTCGATCTGCAATAGTCTTGGTACTTAGTGAGAAACTTCTCCTTCATCTGTGCCCAGGTGGTAACGACATCTCTTCCTAAACCCATGAACCATCTCAAGGTTGCATCCTTGAGTGTAGTAGGAAATAGCTTCAATTTATGTGCATCAGTGGTATAATCATAGCTCCTATATAGAACGTCAAACTTGAACAAAAAGGTGTTTGGGTCTTTAGTCATGGATCCATGAAAGTTAGGCAAGGAAGAGGGAGAAATATTCTTCATAGCAACAACCTCATCATTATTGGAAATGGGAAAATCAAAGGTAGTTGCCCTATCTTCAAAGTTTTGGTTCACCTCTTGACCATGTTTGGTGATTAGGAGCAACTTGAAACTTTTACCTAGAAAGGGACCTTCTAACAACAAACCTTATACAGAGGAAAGTATGTCTTCTTCAGAATCCTCATAATTATATGAAGAGATTTGTGCTACTTATGGATTGGGTAAAAATCTACCATGGGAATCTCTTGGATGGTACATGCATCAACTAGCTCAACTCAATCAATGGAAATTAGTGGGGGTTGGTTGGAGGTGAATTTCCTAAAACCTAAACTGATTTAAAAATGAAAAACCTCTCAAAAACCTTATAACTTGGCAGTATCCCTGACAATGATGCCAAAAATGATGGTGTAAATTAACTTGTAGCAATTAATATGTTGTTCACTAATCTACAATAATTTAATCATCAAACCAAGGGACGTAAAATTTCAATAAACTCGGTGTTAGATTACATGGATTTAGGAGGTAAGGAAATAAATTGTTGTCACTACAATTCTTGAAATAAAAATTCTTGGAAACAAAATAAACTCAAACCAAAAGTAAATAACTACCACATACTATAACTAAGACATAGTTTGTAAATTCATAATACAAATAAGGGAATGAATTGCTTGCTATTCTATCCATATAAGAAAACAAAGTAACAAAATTGTGGCTCGGGGTTTAGCAGACCACAATTGGGCATGCCTTGGGTATTAATCCCTCCTAAGGATTGTACCTAGAAGTTACTAAACAAAACTTAGACTTTTGTTAAATTTACATGAACATTATATATGTATACAAAGCAACCTTTGCATTTTGTGTATCCGCTACTCTCTAATCTCTATCTAGATCTACACATCGATTAACTCTTTAGCATTAATCCTTTCCTTTTATACTTTCTCATTATAATCAAAGTGTGGGAAGAAGAGTTCAACTAGAAGTTCTAACAAACTAGGTAAAATATCTCAAACAAATCATCTGGAGATTGATGCATGCAACAAAATTAATCAGCAAGTGTTTAGATGTCAAACACATAACTTAAATAACTGACCAGTTAAATCAATCAGTTCTCAAATCATGAATTTAAATAATCAGTTCTTCATTTATTTGCAACAAATAATCAGATCTAGAGTTAAGTTATCTTCAGTTCTCATGTTTCAGTTTATGACTGTCTCTTCCATGACACGTCTGAAACTTCACTATCATCCTTTACATTCCAAGAGATCTTTACAATCACAACTCCTTTGTTGTAGGTGATCTTATTTGGCTACTGAGCGAGTCCTTTGGGTGTAGTGTTAGAAAAATAGCTTCTAATGATCACATTATTTTTACTATGGTAAATGGTTAGTTGGTTGGTTGATTAAATATAGTGTTGTTATATTTAAGCAATGGTTGAGTGGTTATATTTTACACCCGTAAAACTATTCATAGGTGAATCATTATTCTCCTCCCTATTTTGTAGGAGGTTTAGTTTTGCTTTTATGGATATATAATAGCCTATGTAATAGCCTTGATATAATTGAGATGGTGTATGTATGAATATTATTCGCATACATTTGGCTTCAAATATCTTTGCATGTGTTAAATCTGAGTATAAGATCTTGAAATACCAAACATTGGTATCACAAAGAACTATTCCTATGATGGAAGAATTTCACTTTTATTTTTTTGTTGGGGCAAGTTAGATATGAATTTTCCCTGAGTAATGAAATTCATTGATACGAGAAAGGTTCTAATTTAATTTTTGAGATTTGTATAGAGTAGCATGCCTCTATCAAATTATATCAGATACATATGCTAGTTTGGATCAGTTTTTTGTATTGGCAGATTCTGTTTCTATATCCATGTTACACGCACATTTTTTGATTGGAATTTAGATCTATCTATGATTAATCTTTGATTAAAAATTTCTACACCAAGAAGTTCTACCACTTACATTACACGGCACAGTGTCAAAAAAAAAAAAAAAAAAATTAGCACACTCGTAAGGTTCATTGGAGTGGCCAACCCAGAGAACCGATATGAGCTTCTTAGGTTCGGATATAGAATTTACGATTAAATTTTTCTAAGGAGACACAGTAGTATCTCAAGTATTTGATGGTTTTAGAAGCGATAGTCAAGCATTTAATGTAAACTGCGGTGGTATTTTCCAAGGCACCATTCGGCACCCAATCAACCATCCTTGATAGAATTATATGTAACTTTTCCCAACACGTTTGGTTAATGGTTTGTCATCTTCATAGTGTGATTTTTTTAATATTTCTTCATGGTATTCTATCTTCCTCGGTTGGGTTCAAATCTCTCGGTGATAAAGAGTCTCTATTGTACATGGGTTGATACTTTCATATATATCTGCATATTGGTATTTGAATGTTGAGTTATATGTAGTTGTCATTGTAGGTTCAAGTTGTGTATTTTAGTCATATATTGCTCAAAAGACAAAAGTATTTGTTAATAATCGTGTCCTTAGTTAGTTGTTTCCATGGTTGTATTTGTGTCCATAAAGTCTCATATTAAGAGCCATTGTTGTTTCTAAAAATAATTTTTGTGTTGTCTATTATAGTTATATGGTCAAGGTTGTGTCTTTTAAAACTAGTGAGTGTAAGTCTTGTACATTGTTTTGTGTTATTCAAAATTTCATCTTAGAATGGTCTTATAAGTAACGGGTCAAGTATTGTTTATAAAAGAATTAAAATCATTTGCGAAGTTTATTATAGATGTTGATAGTCATTTTTTGAGTCAAAGTCAAGTGTTGTCCTGTCAAATTTGATTCATTATCTCCTTGTCCTAGAGTCAAAAATAGAAGTCATCATTTTGAGTTATTATGACATCGAGTCTAAGTTTTGAGTCATATTAAAATTAATCATGTAGAAAGTCATAGTTCATGTCCTTGAGAGTAAAAAAATTGAGTCATTATAAAAGTCCAGGTCTTTTTAGGTCCATTGTCAAAAAGTTAAATGTTGTAAAAAAAAATTACCTCACAAACACATTTTCGGTGTAACCCGACGTCCAATAAAATAATGTTTCGCATTACATGAGGGAAGAAAAGAATAAGCTAAATGTGGAAACAAATGTGCTTCTTGATCACATCTTGTTGAGTTAGCAACACGTACACTAGAGGACTAGAAGCTATGGTGATAGTGTGTGTGTGTGTGTCTTTTTTATTTTTAGAGTTGTAGTTTTTTGTGTGCAGTATGATTTCAGAGTTCCTGTTTTGTGTTGAATAAGTGAAAATTTCACATTGAGGGGGAAAATGGTCTCAATGTTTCATTTTAATTTTTTCCTCTTTTCAGTTTGTATTATGTGAGCAATTTTTCCTACATAATTCCTTGAAGGAAAAACATAGTGGACAGATGAAAGCACAAGGAAAAGAAACATCATGATATTGAGGTTGTTGGTTGTCATATAAAACCATCCTTGTTGAGGTTGTTGGTTGTCCTATAAAACCATCCTTGTTGAGGTTTTTGGTTGTCCTATAAAACCATCCTTGTTGAGGTTGTTGGTTGTCCTGTAAAACCATCCAGATCATGAGCATGCACGGGAAAAAAGCTGCGAAGGAAGTGTGATTGTTTTTCTCCCATGTTCACACTAAGGGGGGAATGTTAGGAAAATAGCTTCTAGTGCTCACATTAATTTTACTATGGTAAATGGTTAGTTGGTTGGTTGATTAAATATATTGTTATATTTAATCAATAGTTGAGTAGTTATATTGTTACACCCATAAAACTATTCACGGGTGAATCATTATTCTCCTCCCTATTTTGTAGGAGGTTTAGTTTTGTTTTTATGGCTATATAATAGCCTATGTAATAGCCTTGATATAATTGAGATGGTGTACATATGAATATTATTCTACATACATTTGGCTTCAAATATCTTTGCATGTGTTAAATCTGCATATAAGATCTTCAAATACCAAACATGTAGGTGACAGGAGCACTAGGAGGACAAGAGCGCGACACTTGGTGTCCCAACCGGGCGCTACTGTTTGAGGCCATAGAAAGATAAAATAGTTAAATGTCGGCAACGGTTCAAGATGTATAAATCTAATAAAAGTGCATAACAAAAAGCAAAAGTATGAAGGAGTTGTCATTACTATTTGTCTTGCTTAGGAATCATGTAAACGCTAGAATGCTTTTTGGACCTAGAAATGTATTCAAGTGCATAGATTTTGTGTCTACATATTCTAATAAATTACATTCTCAAACAAAGATGATTTGGGCTCAAAATTCTGACCTAACCATTTAAAATGTCCAAATGATCCTCTAAAGCATGTTTTGATCCTTGCGAGTTCGTCCTTTCAATGAAAGTAGCAAAAATGTTTCTCTACCAACATTGTAGAATAACTTGGTTTATTGGATGTTGGATAGAGGATTGGGACAAAATTTGAAATACCACAATTCCTCAAAGCTTGATGATAAGACTTTGGAGAGTGGGTAATGTTATGGGTGGATATGGGAGGGAATTATACAGAGCATAGGAAATGTTTTGGGCATGATGATCTTCTTAAGAAACAAATAGAGGGTTAGGAAACACAAGGATTTCTTTGGAGTTGACGTGGGACAATAGGATTTTATTTGATTGCATGAGGGGTTTGGAGAACTTGACAAGGTGAGGGAATAATGGGAATGATGGGGAAGGGTCTCCTTTATCCATCCTGAATGAGACACTTCTCGGCTTGTATAACAACCAAAAGCTTGAGGAAGTGAGTTGCCTCCCATTTTTAGATCAATACAACCAAATTAGAATCAACACCCTTAAATAGTATAAGAAATCAAAAACTGGTTTATGCCCGAATTCTTGAAGAAATTTATGCTACGTCTTTGTGAATCGATGTTGAAGTCTAAGATATACTCCATTTAAGCTTGATATATTGTGTTAAAATGTTCCATGAGGGATATGATATCTACATCCTCCTTGAACCGATTACCCAACTATTCTCCAAGTTGATCTTAGGTGGAAATAGATTGTGGAGCCAAACTGAGGTACCAATTTTGTGTTTTTCCTCTAAAAGATAAGATAAGAAGTATGAGACAAAAACTTTAATTCCATATAATTAGATGCAAAAATACCTCTTTTTGTTTTGTTAAATTTAAGTTTTATTTTAATATATGGTCATTTAATTCATTTGACGATAATCGCTTTTTGTCAAAGTCACATTTTGGCCGACCCTCATCACTAATCTTGGGTCTCTCTCAATGCATGATCATTCTCATTTTTCTAGGTTTTCTTCTTCTATTTTTGGGTATTGTAATGCATTCTCTTCATTCCCACATAATATCTTTTTGTGTCTTAGTTCACCAACACTCCATTGATCTTGATGCATTTCTCAAACTCTCGAAGGTCCCTAGTGATTTTGACCCGATTGTTTTGGGAATTTGTTCTCGGTGAATTAATTTGTCAAATCAATTCTAGTCATGTTCCCCTTAAGGCATCCAATTCTATTAATCTAGCAACTATATAGCATCTTACATATACACATAATAGACATTCTTCTCCCGATTACCATTGTGATGATGATCCTAATAAAAATTATAATAATAAGGGACATGATGATTATTTTCTCGGACCTAATCATGTGATGCCACTTAGTAAAGATTCTTTATTTACTCATGACATGACATGTGATATACTTTGTATAGTCACCTGCTGATACACATGAACTTCCTTTTAATATGGATATTGTTACACTTTGAATATGTCAATCATCTTTGAAACTATTTGTGATGTTTCCCATACATATGCTCATGAGGACACTACTTACACTAAACATCCTTCTCATTTATTGGGATAGACCACATTACTACTGATTTACATGATGCACTTTCTTATACATGATCATCTTGATGACTTGTATCTTTCTCCTACAAATGGTGCTAGATCCCTAGTGCATAATGATATACCTTCACCTATATGTAGTGTTTTTCCTCCTCTAAATGTTATTATATCTACAACATTTATGGTGTTGGGGGCAAATCATACTCCCTTCATGATGTTACGATCTCCATGGATTTCAAATCTATTTCTTAGAACACCTCTAGATACACTTCTATTGATCTTACTACTAGTTATTTCAATTTCATATCACCTGCTCTGATTACTCCACAACAATTGGGTGCCCCATATGTTGATTTGACAATGATACATAAGACTATTTATTTACTTACTTCTCAACCTTCTATGAGCGACTCATACGTTATGGTTACACCTAGTCTTGTTATATCCATGGGGGTACCCAATTCCCCTCTTTCTGCTACTAGTATGTCTATGTATTATGTTGAATTCACATGTACTCATACATACCATTCTAATGCTTCCAATAACTATCTATTGTAACTAATTTTTTTGGTAAGTCTTGAGTCTCCCTCTCCATTGCTTGAGGTTAATACATACAAGCCTCATAGCACTACATATTTTGCACATCCCTTAATCCACACATTGTTACTTATACTTGTACATGATGCACATGTTTTGTCACTATTGACAACAATTCATATATTTATGTTCCTCTAGTTACCCATAGTCGACATACTCTTATCGTGACAACCATTGCACTTAATCCTCAAACAATTGATCTTTTGGATTTGATAGGGTTTCCCCTCATTATCCTTCACACATTACTCATGAGCCTACTCTACCTGGATTCTCCTCTAAAGTCATCTTTGGCATGCATCACCACTATGATGTCGGTTACATTTGAGTCACATCGTTTAGCACAATTGAGGCCCGAGCCTTTGTCTTTATCGATAGTTACTTCACCTCTTTATGAGGTTCTCGTTGGGTAGCTCTTGTTCCTCATATATTTGTACACATAGTTATACATTAAAAAAACATTAACATAATCTCAAAATGCATAAACATTCACATGTTTGAAAAAATACAAAATTAGGACTTGTACAATTCGCTTGAGTTGTTAGCACTTTACATTATACATGTTATTTGTCACCTAGTTTGACAGATAACATGCTTCTTTAATATTTACACATGTGTTCACAAGGTATTTTGAGAATTGATGTAGGATGATGAGCAATGTTGATACTCACACTTTAATCATTCAATATTCTTCAATACCAATGCGGTGTCCAAGGCTATTAAAGAACAAAGAATGGTTTGAAATGTATTGAGCATGCAACTTAATCATTTGAGAAATAAACAATTGTTATCACTAAGAATCTATCCTAACTTATTAAAACTAATAAAAGAAAAACAAAGGAAAAATACTTCTAACTCTATAATTATGAGGAACTGAAACATGCAAAAGTAAAATTACAGTTTAAATGATTAAAACATAGTAATGCTTGAAAAAAAAACAAACTAAAATAGATGAATAAGAAATAAACAACACTTCCCTTCACATTGGGGAGGAGTGTCCCTTGCTCCTTCCCTCTAATTTGGTTACAACGTCTTACTCACGAAAACATAGTTGATTCCAGAATCATGCCCTTTATTTATCACTGATTTTACAATGCACTTTCTTTATTTCTAAGAAAAATACCACATTTATTCTATAATGGTAATGCCTTATATATTAGGTGAAGTTCATTTCTTCTTCCAAGAGAACTTATTATTGTGAATTACATGCAAGAGTTACATGCAGGAGTTAACTAAACATATTTATATCGAACAACAATATAACTGGTAATTATTAAGTTGATGTGTAATCATGCATGTAGATTGTTGGTCGAACTCATCTTATGGATGGAAGTGGAGTTCTTGTAAACAACACTTAATTGAATCTAGAGATCTTTGGAGTTTAGACAAACTCAAGTAATCACACTCCTCACAAAGTGGAGGATTTAATGGAACAAGGACTAGTTACTACCAGTTAGACTTTTAATGCAAAGACTAAACCATGTCAACTTGAATGATCTTTATGTCTAAAGAGGTGGTTGCCACCTAAGCAGACCAAGTTCCATGATGGAATTGATGCTGACTAGGCGGTTCCACGAGTTGTGCAAATCTTGTGTTGATTGGGTGAATCTTGTGCTCACTTATGTGAGTCATGCACTCCAGTTGTGTGAATCACGCACTCAATGTGTGAGTCATGCACTAGGATTATGTGAGTCCTACGCTCGACTATGAAAGTTCTTCCATTCACATTTGTTAGCACCAAAATCAACTTATATCAATCAATTCAAGAAAACATATGAAAGATAAAAGATAATAAAGATTCATGCACAAAACACCTCTTTAAGTAGATGAAAGTATTATTTACAATAAAAACTAATATCGACCAATACAAGGTAAGACATGTATAGTGGAAAAAATGGGGCTTGGAATGAGAATTCTAAAGGCTTGTCACTCCCCCAAACTTATGGATTAGCAAGTCCTCCTGTTATAGATTCAACCATTATTATTTAAGGATTCCACAATCATATTACAATTATACTCATTGGAAAAATTATCCCATGTTCTTAATTTTGGGTCGTGGTATCCATTGAACTCAATCACTGCCTTTCTCCATTTGTTATAGCTCTTAGCTAGCTAGTCTTGATCATTAGTCCACCGAGGAACTGGTGCTAATATGAGTGGTGGTATAAACCGCATGCCAACCCAATCTTGTTCCATGTCTGACATAATTCTTCCTATTTCCTTGGCCCTTCTCAATGACCACCAAAGATTGTTAGGAGAAATAACTTCTTTTTCTTGTAGTTTTCAATGATCAAGTCCCACCTTTATCGGTAGAAAAATAATGCCATATTAAATTTTGGAAAAACATATACCATAAAGTCTACCACACATATGGAAATGTTTTCTTTATACCTATCCACTAGCTAAAGAGAGTAAAGTCATGCCTTGTCAGACCGCCATAAGAATCTTTCAGTACTGGAAAGTCATGTCTCATGAGAAGACTTGAATTAGTCTCCTCCCTTGTATAATTCTCTCTTTGTTCTCTCCAAATTATTTGATGTCATGGTGTGGAGACAAATGACCTTAATTGAACCTCTCCTACATACAGATTTATTGGAATCTGTGTTTCTTTAGGCAATAAAAATTTATGGACATAAAATTCACAAAAAAATTCCTTCCAGGTTGTATCGAGAGGCTACATATATAGCCATGAACTACCTATCAAGTTTCAAATTCCATGGATTCATTGGAGTAAACCCTAGAAATCTGCCATTTATAAAATTGTTCCTTCAAAAACAAAGCATAGAAGGTTATTGGTGACCTACAGGAAAGAGTTTTCTCATATAATTGGCATATTAATGCCGATTATTTGCCAAGACTTTCTTCTCTTCCTTTAAGATTTTATTTTCTTATTCTACCTTTCTTATCTCATAGAAACAACTCATCCATGTTGTCATTCCTTTCAAAACCAAAATTTGGGGAAAAACAAAATCATTTTGAGATATTTGATCTATGGTGCTTATGAATTTCTCT
Organism: Taxus wallichiana var. yunnanensis; assembly: GCA_018340775.1. Taxonomy (NCBI): domain Eukaryota; kingdom Viridiplantae; phylum Streptophyta; class Pinopsida; order Cupressales; family Taxaceae; genus Taxus; species Taxus wallichiana. The sequence goes on along the minus strand of CM031235.1, from coordinate 902,180,984 downwards.
TCCTTCTTTTTAGATTTTAGAGTTGTAAGTTTTACGCTTAAATTTTCAATAGTTTGTTAGATCTCATGAAGGATTTGATCTTTGCTTTGTATATATCCTTTTGGAGTTGTTGACATATCAAGTCTTTTTTTTTGTTTTTAATTGGGAAAGGTATTCATCTTTCCCTTGGAGGACAAGTTGTAACTTTTGCAACATATCTTTTGTTTGTTGCAACTCAAATTCAACTTTGGAGAGGGATAACACTTGAGGAGTAAGGGATTCCTCATCACGTGGCTAGTTATGATTTCCTTCAAACATAAACATTTTCCCTTTATCCGCAATGTGGAATCCTCAAGCGGCCGGTGTTGGCTCAAAATGTGTTCTTCAAAAACAGAGGTTAGAGTAGATGGAGATGTTGATAGGGAAGCTTGAGGTGTGGATTTAATTTCACTAATTGTGGTTGTTGCTTCGTGATCTTTACTATAGGGGATGTCCTCTACTTGATTCTTGGTACTTGTCCTCGAGGACCTTAATTTCTTCTTGGGCTTTGTTTCTGTTAAAGACCCTGTTTCAAGGGTTTTGTGTTTAGGTTGACTTTCATTCTCTAGAGCATATTTCTTTTGGAACTGAATCCATTTCTTCATCCCATTCTATTTTTGAATAGAGTGATGTTTGCAAATTAAATTAAACAACCCTTGAAATTTTAAATATTGAGCTCCCCAAAGAAATTTCTCTATGGTAGAAGAAATAGAGGTATCCACAAAGTGGGAAGGTCAATTTTGTTTTGTTCCTTGGCCTCTCGATAACACAAGTGTATGAGGATTATCACAACAGGGCCAATAATGATTTCGTATTGACCCTCACAAGTGAAATATTTTATGACCCACTTTGCAACAAAGCCCCGTGGTTATGTGAAATTGGATCTTTTTATACCTCTTGCCTTGCCAATATTGTCAAAGACAATTTACATTGGGGTTAATCACACCAGTTGTATAAATATATATCAAATCTAAGCATACAAGCAATAAATACGAAATAAACTAGAAGAAACAATACACAAGATATAATGTGGTTCACCCAGCGTGGGCTACGTCCACAAAGAAACAACCAATATATTATTCAAAGCTTCACAAGGATATACAATGAATATTTGTAATCTTCCACACCTCTCCCGAATGTACAATGCTTTCTTCCTCACAAGTTTCTCTTTTTCTCACTCAAAGAATTCCTTCTTACAATTCTTCTAAATCTTGCTTCTAACCCTAGCTTTCTACCTTATATATGCATATACAAACTCAAGACACTTTATCTATGCATATACAAACTTAGGGCACTTTAGATATGCATATACAACCATTAGATCACTTTTATATCAAAGGTTATATCTAATTCCCATGACTTAAATAAAATTAATCATGCACAGGTGACCGATGTCGGTTACCCTAACCGATACCAAATCCTACTTTCTTTGATTGATGTCGGTCCCAGGTGACCGACGACTGTTACCCAACCGACACCAGCTACTATGTATTCTAGCAAGTTAATAAATCATGCTATTTGTGAAGCAATTGAGTTCCACAACTCAACAATCTCCCACTTGGAGATAAATTAATAAACTGCACCATACAACTCCATTCTTAGATCCTTTCCTTGGCCTATTTCTTCCTCTTCAAGTATCAAACTCGAAGACCAACAAAGTAGAGTGTAGCTCTAACTTATCCTTTGCCAATGACTTTGTTAGCATATCCGCAAGGTTCTTATTTGTATGAATTTTCTCCAGTTTCAACTACCCATCCTCCAATACCTGCCGTATGAAGTGATATCTCAATTGAATATGTTTCGTTCTTGAATGAAACACTAAGTTCTTTGCCAGATGAATCACACTTTGATTGTCAATGTATAATCTGCAATCCTCTTGCTCCTTTCCTAACTCTTCCATGAACCTGCTCATCCATATCATCTCTTTCCAACCCTTTATAGCTACAACATACTTGGCCTCTCGTAGTAAACAAGCCCACAACCTTCTGGAATCTTGAAATCCAACTAACTGTCATCCCACGTACTATGAATATATATCCAGTGGTTCTTCTCCTACCATCCAAATCTCTAGCCACATCTGAATCAACATAACCACATAAAGAAATATCTAACCCTCCAAAGCATAACCGCATCTTTGGATGTCCCTCTCAAATACCCGAGAATCTGCTAGATCGCTTTCCAATGCTCTTTACCCGGATTGGCCATAAATCGCTCACAACTCCCACTACCTATGTAATGTCCGGTTGGGTACAAACCATAACACACATAAGGCTTCCAATTGCTAAAGCATATAGAACTCGTCTTTGTGTACTTGACCTCCTCGTGTGATATAGGACACTGATCTTTGCTCAATTTAAAGTGTCCAGCCATAGGTGTACTTATAGGTTTTGAATTCTACATATTAAACCTTTCCAACACCTTATTAATATAATGTTCCTGAGACAAATACAATTTCATGTTCTTCTTGTCTCTAAGAATTTGCATGCCAAGGATTTTCTTTACAGCTCCCAAATCCTTAATTGTAAATGTATGAGCTAACTTTTCTCTAAGCTCACCAATGTCTTGCATACTAGATCCTGCAATAAGCATATCATCCACATATAGTAACAAAATAATATAACTTCCATTTTCAAGCTTCTTGAAATAAACACAATGGTTAGATTCACATCTCATATAACCATGCTCTTGCATTAAACTATCAAACCTCATATATCATTGCCTTGGGGCTTGTTTGATCCCATACAAGCTCTTTTTTAACTTGTACATATGTTTCTCCTTACCCTTGACTTCGTAACCAAGCGGGTGTTGTATAAAAATTTCTTCCTCCAAATCACCATGAAGGAAATTCATCTTGACATCAAGTTTCTCTAAATGCAAATATTCTATTGCCACTAAACTTAATACAATACATATGGAATTCATTTCTACTACGGGAGAAAATATCTCACCAAAACCAATACCTAATTTATGTGCAAATACTTTTAGCACAAGTCTCGCCTTGTATCTTTTTTGACCACCCTCTTCTTCATTGATCTTATAAACCCATTTCTTCTAAAATGTTCTCTTACTTTCTCACAATTTAACCAAATCCCATGTCTGGTTCTGTTCCAAGGATTTCATCTCCCCATCCATGTCATGTTGCCACTTCTTGTGGGTTTCATCCTACATTGTTTCTTCAAAACTTTTTGGTTCACCACTATCAGTTAATAATAAATAAGATAAGGAAGGTGTAAATCTTTTTGGAGGTCTACTTACCCTTTGTGACCTTCTCACTAAGATTTGGGGTGTCAAAGGCTCAATATGTATGTCTTGTACATTAGTATCCACCTCTAATAGTGACTCGACGCCGGTCACCTCTTATCGACTTCGGTTCACTAACCAACGCGTCGGTCATGATCTTCTATAGCCGAGGTTGGTCCTGTGACCCAGACACGGTTCTATTCAACTGGTATTAGTTCAGGCTGACCAAAACTGGTACCTATATATGTCTTTTCTGAATCTGAGAATGAGTTTTCTTCCAAAAAATTCCAACCGGTTCATCTTTGGGTACCAAAACTTGATCCTTGTACATTCTCTTTTCATTCCATTCAATGTCACAACTCCTAACAATCTTAGAATCTTCTAAATCCCAAAAATGAAATCTGAAATCACCAGAGCCATAACCAATAAAAGTACATCTCTTGGATTTAGCATCCAACTTCTTTCTATTTTCTTTATCAACATGCACAAAAGTTTCAAACCAAATACTCTAAGAAAAGAAAGATCTACCTCTTTTCCAGTCCAAACTTCTTCTGGTATTCCACCATCCAATGCACTTGAAGGCCCATGGTTAATTAAATAAATTGTTGTGTCTCATACATATGCCCAAAACTGCAAGGGTAATCCAACATGTATCTTCATGTTTTTTGCATATTCCATGATTTTCATGTTCATTCTTTAAGCAACACCATTCTCCTATGGTGTTTGAGGAACAGTTCTTTCTCTGCGTATTCCATTCACTGAACAATAATCATTGAAAGCCTTACTTGTAGTACTCACCACCATTGTTAGATCTAAGGCATTTTAACTTTGAATTTGATTCATTTTCCATAAGAGATTTCCATATTTTAAAAATCTCAAAAACATTAGATTTATGTTTAATACAATAAACACATACCTTTCTTATGGCATCATCAATGAAAGTCACATAATATTGGGATCCTCCATGAGAAGCTACCTAGGTTGGTCCCCACACATCTGAGTGTACAAGCTCCAATTTTTGCTCCTTCTTTGTTGCCCCAACTTTGAGAAATCTCACTCTCTTTTTCTTTCCAAATATATAATTCTCACAGAAATCAAGATCTACATCTTTCAAATCTGATAACTTACCCTTAGCCTTTAATATCTACATTCCTTTTTGACTCATATGGCCTAGCCGATTATGCCACATGTTTACATTTGAATTTGAAGTAGATAACACAAAAAGGAATCAGTAATATAGGTAGATAAATACAATGTTCCTACCTTCTTGCCTCTTACTACAACAAGATATCCCTTGGTAACCTTCCAAGTTCGGTTGTGAATGTTACCATACAACCAGATTCACCTAGTTGTCCTAGCAAAAATTAGATTTCTCCTGAGGCTTGGCACATGCCTCACATTTTTCAATATCCATGTATTTTTATTCTATAATTTATATGAACTTCTCCTTTACCAATAATATTGCGTGGTCCATTATCTCCTAAATAAACATGCCCAAAATTACCCCGACATAATTTGTGAAATAACTCTTATTAAGGGTAACATGGAAAGAAGCTCGTGAATCTAAAACACATGATTCAATTTTATTATCCAAGGAGAGAATAAGGGCATCTTACATTACCTCGAAGATGCAAAATTTGTCTCTTTACATTTCTCGATACATTATCTTTGTTTTCCTTGAACCATCAATCCTTCTTTGCATGTCCTTTATTTCTACAATTCCAGAGATTATTCCTTTACCTCTAGATTTAGATCTGCCATTCTTAGAATTTGTTTTCCTATTATTTTTATCTTAGATCTCTCCTTTTTCCTTTCTCTACTTTCTACATTCAAAGCATTACCGGATGATAATTCTTCTACTTTTCTTTCATATTTCTTCATTCAGATTATACTAACCACATCATCAAACTTTAAAATATTAATAACAAACAATGTATTACTAACAATCATTACCAAGTTATCCCAACTATCTGGAAAAGAGCATAAAAATAAAAGTGCTTTCACTTCATCATCAAACAAAATATTAACCGATTTTAATTGATTTACAATAAACGAAAATCATTCAAATGACTTGATGCAGATTCACCTTCTTGCATATTTGAATTAAATAATTTCTTCATCAAATAAACTTTATTTGAAGCACTAAGTTTTTCATATAAATTAGCTAAAGATTTTATCAACTCTACCGTGGTTGCTACTTTGGTAATATTTGAAGCCACGATGTTGTCAGGCTCAATCTTATAGATCCCATAGTCTTTCTGTCAAGAATTTTCCATTCTTCATTAGTCATATTTGTAGGTCTTGCCTTCTCATCCAACGGTAAGTATAGATCTTTCTGATACATATAATCTTCCACCTGCATCTTCCATAATTGATAATTACGGTCGTCAAATTTCTCAACTTTGTATTTTCCATTTTTGCCATTGTTATAGTTCCCACTCAATTAGAAATCCCTCTGTGAGTAAATTTATCAACACACAAAACCCTCAAACAAAAAATCTTTGATACTAATTGTTGGGGTTAATCACACCAATTGTATAAATATATATCATATCTAAGCATACAAGCAATAAATACAGAAATAAACCAGAAGAAATAATACATAAGATATAACATGGCTCACCCAGAGTGTGCTATGTCCACCAAGAAACAACCAATATATTATTCAAATCTTCACAGGGATTTACAATGAAGATCTGCAATCTTCCACACCTCTCCGGATGTACGGTAGTTTCTTCCTCACAAGCTTCTCTTTTCTCACTCCAAGAATTTCTTCTTACAAGTCTTATAAATCTTCCTTCTAACCCTAGCTTTCTAGCTTATATATATACATATACAAACTTATGGTACTTTAGCTACGCAATTACAACCATTAAATCACCTTTATATCAAAGGTTAGATCTAATTCTCATGACTTAAATAAAAGTAATCGCGCATGAGTAACCTATATCGCTTCCTACTTACTTTGGCCGATGTCGGTCCCAGTGATGGATGGCGATTACCAAACCGTAATGTCCCCTTTTCTACGACAAAGGCCTAAGGTCAAGTCGAGTCCAAGCCGAGTCATCATACCCAGGGGTCGTGGGATGTTGGGGGCTATGGTGAAGGGGCTGCATGGTACTAATATCCACATTTTGCACTTGGGGATCACTTTTGGACCATGGCAACTTAAAAGGGAAAAAGTAACTTTAGTTACTTTCATTTTATCCCCTCCATGGAATGAAATGCGCCTAGGGTTATTGGGGCTTATTTGTTGAGGAGAAGTATTATTTATTGTCACCTATTCCAATTTACTTCCATCATGAGATGCATGGTATGGTAGATGACGAAGTCTTCATCATGGAGTTTGTTGGACCATTGCTCCAACTATGTGTATATGAGCATCTGGTGGATGATATATGGTGGCAAGTTTTAGCTCACTTAATAGATACAAGGGCTTAGGGGCATTATAAGCTATGGGATCTTGGTAATATGTGGTAGTTATCCAAAACTATCAATTCTGATGTTGAAAACTTTGTGACTGATTTCATAAGCCAAAGAAGGAATTCAAATGTGTCTTTTGGGATTACAAGTGTTGGCAAACATGATTTCTTCATTGGAGACTCCGAGTGTAATAAGGGAGAGTACCTCTCAAGATACTAGCATTGGTTTTCTGATTGCAAAAAGGGGTAGGAGAATATTTTTTAATCATCTTCAGTGTTGGACTGTGTATAACAAAAATCATAATGAGAGGAGAAAATAGCAATATGGGACAACACGGGCAAAGAGGTGAGAGTGGACATTTGGCGTAGCGGTCTCCCCATTCTTCTGCCAGGCCTTTGGGGCTTCATGAACCATTTTTCTTGAAGGATCCGGAAGTTAGACAGGCACAACAACCCATAGATATGTTGACGAGGAATCTTGTTAGGAGAGGTACCAAACCTCGAGTGAAGGCCTTAGTAACAACATGCCATTCTAGGAATATTGCAAAATGAAGGTTGACAGTAGATCCAAGAGAGATCAGCAGAAACATGTACTACGATTACAAAGGAGATTGTGACAGATCTCCATTCCACACTTCAACGGTTCTAAGAAGTGTACTACACTGTCTTAGGTCTAGAAGTCGAAGACATACTCCGACTCGAATCCTATGCGCGAGGAAGATGCAATTAAGTTTGCAAGCTCACATCTTGAGGGAGACGCTCATGATTGGTGGCATCATGGGTTGATTACACAAGGACACATACACATTATGACTCATGCAAAGTTCATGCAGAGGCTGGTGAGTAGATTTGATAGGAGGGACCCTGACAGGTATTTTAGGGAGTGGACTCATTTGAGACAAACCGGTCCCCTAGATCAGTACATCACAAATTTTTAGAGATTACTAGTCATGGTACCTGATGTCACAGAGAGGAGGTTGATTTCACTATTCATAGCAGGTTTGACTGATGCTTTCGCTAGATTTGTGAAGGCATTTGAACCTTATTCTTTGCATGGGGCTATTAGGAAAGCTCGGACTTGGAGTTATCCACTCCAAAGCCGAGGGCTCCACCTCGCATTCAAAAAAGGGAACCTCCATTTGGATCAAACAAATGTTAGCAGAGGGAGCCTCCACCGAGGTAGGAGGTGGTTAAAAAGCCAATCATTTCCCGAGAACACAGAGATGAGTTGAGGCAAAAGAAACTATGTTTCGATTGCCACACACCTTGGATCCCAGGACATGATTGCAGAGGTAGAGGGAAGGCTCAATTCATTGAAGTCTTCGAGGAGAGCAAGGGTGATAGAGGTGAGGAGTTAGAGACTCATGAGATGGATGATGGAGATGGGGTTGCATTGGATAGTGTTGATGCGGGGTAGGAGGAGAAGAATTTTCCTTAGGAGATTATAGCCACATTACCTAGTACTCTGATGTACAAGGCATTTAGGATTAGAGGAGTTATGCAGGGTCAACGTGTTGGGGTACTCATTGATAGTGGGGCAACCCACAACTATATTGATGCCTCATTGGTTGAGAGGTGAGGACTACAGACAGAGGATTTTGAGGGCCTCAACGGGTTGTAGCCAATGGAGAGTCTTTGAGGTGCACATGGTGGGTTCCCCAAGTGAGCATCACGATGGGTAACTATACAGTTACCAATGATTTCCACATTGTTGGAATGGGAGTGACCAACATAGCACTGGGAGTGCAGTGGCTTCACTCTCTTGGTGAGTTTCAGACTAACTTTTAGATGATAGAGTTGAAGTTTAAGTCCGAGGGCAGGAATGTGATTTTGAGGGGAGTATCTACAGGAGCACCAAGGATGGTTACAACTGAGGGGATGGAGAGGACGATCTGGCATGGTGAGGAGTTTTATTATTGCATATCGATGTGGAGTATGATGGATGTAGGTGTGGCCAACAATGTTACACATGAGACTATTACTGAGATTGGGATTACATGTTCAGATCATCCGAGCTTATCATTATGCTGGTTATTTGAAGTTTTGGTAGACTGGAGACCTCATTTGTTTGTTGAGTACTCCAAGAACCAACACACTGGTGAGATTCTAGATGGTCACATATAAGATGACAACTACAGATTTGAGGATGAGATGATCTTCAATCAGGGAAGATTGAGCATTGTGTTAGATTCATGGTTGAGGATGGAGATATTGCGACATGTGCATTGTCCTTCTGTGACTAGGCATTTGAGTTGTGATGAGACCTACAGGTTCATGTCAGAGAGGTTCATATGGCACAGGTTGAGGGAGGATATCCCCAACTTTATACATGCATATACGGTTTGTCACTGTGATAAGTCAAAGCTTCGTAAGTTCATCGGTTTTTAAATCAACATTGGATAACACTCTATGTATTTTACTTGCTTCTATGCCCGGTGAGCACCTCACCCACGTGTTAGTCAGTGGAGAGACGAAATTGACTCATGGTTATTCAATAGGTTCACATTCATGTAGGAGGCGGACTATGTGGATCCGATATTGCCGGTTGACTGTCTACTGAAGTCTTGGGACTTTTCCTCCACGTGACACATTGAGATACATTATGAGGAGCCTTGCTCTCACACGAGTGTAGGTCATGTGGGAGAGTTAGCACCATTTGTGCATATACAGGTTGTTTCACAGGTGGATTCAGGGGACTCTACGGGATCCAGAGTGAAATTTCATACCCAGGAGTCGATTGGAGAGGCAGTGAGTGATCACATGATGATAGCGTTGCATCGGCAAGGATTAGACAAATTGGCACTTTCGGCATGGGTACCAAGGGAGAGTCGGTGTGGGCATCATACTACTTTAGGAGCAACATTGTTCTCCACATGGCATGGAGAGCATGATCACTACATGGGGTGTCTTGGTTACTTCGCATCACACCGATCATCAGTTGATTGCAGGGCGAGGTGGAGAAACTTGTGGCGTGGTATTCAGCCTTCAGAAGACAACATGATAATGCTTGGGGTCAAGCATTTCTCGAGAAGGGAGGACTATAATGTCCCCTTTTCTACGCCAAAGGCCTAAGGGTCAAGTCAAGTCCAAGTTGAGTCATACCCAAGGGGCTGTGGATGTTGGGGGCTATGGTGAAGGGGTCGCATGGTACTAATATCCATGTTTTGCGCTTGGAGGTCACTTTTGGACCATGACGACTTAAAAGGGAAAAATTAACTTTAGTTACTTTCATTTTATTGGCCCCTCCATAGAATGAAATGCACCTAGGGTTATTGGTGCTCCTTTCTGAGAGAATTATATAAGGAGTGGGGAGAGTAAGGAAAGGCACTTTGGATATACATTTAATTGACCCCTTCTCATGTAGCTGCTATTGTTGTGCATTTACAACTCATGGAGTGAAATCCCACAGGGACCCTAGCTTCGGTGGTGAGAGACCCGTCCCTAACTAGCAGGGCATTCTTTGGTAGTGAGAGATCTACCCTAGTATGTCATTTGGAGCCACTTTCGGGTGTGTGGGCGAGACATTAACAGAAGGTTCGGAGGAAGGATCTTGAGGGTTTTGGGGGCATTTGAGGAAGACAATCAGAGGGGCTCTATATCGATTCACGGCAGCTAATTGGGCAAGGCGTGACAACACGTTGAAGGTGCCTCCATCATTTCCCAACCCTATTCCAAGCGGGCGACTTACTGCAACCTTTATTTGAGGTTTTTCCAAATCGGTCATTTTCAGATCCGAAGGTGGAACTATTACTACCTATATTTGTTAATGTTATTTCCAAAGACCCTTATTATTGCTCTTGTATTTAGAGGGTTACGAACCTCTAAATTTTTCTAGCCGCCTAGGCATTACGTAATTTTTAGGTAGTAATATATTATTCCAAAAAAATGTTTTCATAGTGTTTATTATTATCGTTGCAAGCTTCCCTCAAAATTTCATGCACTATGGGCAAATATTTTGTGTGATATCAATTTATTACCATTCGTTGTCCTAGCTGGACATTTTCAAAAAATTAGTATTTTACTTTGCTGCAATTTTCTATATTTTGTGCATTTTTAAGTGGTATCCCACAAGGGATATTTCACCAACCGACGTCAATTACTATGTATTCCAAAGAAGTTAATAAAACATGTTATTTGTGAAGCAATTGAGCTCCACAACTCAACACATTCTAATTTCTCCTTGTTTCCCACAATTTGTTTTTATTACCTTAGATTATGGTGCTCTAAAATTTACTAATTAACTTGTTTTAGGGGTGCTTGAAATTTCAGTAATAATTGAAGCAATGAATAAATTTCTTGTACCTTTTATTCATGAATATTTGTTGACAGTGGTTTCTAGAAAATTCCTTTGTCATTACTAGATTGTATTCTTCATACATGAGCATGAAGTCTAACCACCCTGCCTTTTCAAAGATGGCTATAGACTTGGAATCTACTAATAAATCCATGGGGCCAGTTGGCTCATGGTGGAATTTGATACTCATGTTGTCACAGGAATAAAAGTGGTAATGACGTAGGAATAGAAGTGGTAATGGCATAGGAATAAAAATGGTAATGGCGTAGGAATAACTTGTGGAGATTTGTAACGCCCACAAATTTTCGCACACCTTTTAACCCGGCCAAGCAAATATTATAATAGAAAAATTATGGAATAATTTTTTTTTGTTAAAAGACATATGAAACGTTAAGCTAATCCCTAGGTTAATAAATGATCATCACAAAATTAATTAAATCATAATGTTAGATAAGAGCATTGATTAAATCTCTAGTTGAGTTTAAAAATATTTCATTCCATTAATCCTAAATAAATTAGATGTATAGGTTCCTAAGGTCATGTAGAAGTAAATAATTAAAGTCCAAGTCCAAAATAATTCTTTAATTTATACTAATAAAATAAATTAATTCTCTATTGCAAAAGTAAACTAAACTAATAAGGGTAGAGTTTATTTAATTTACTTCAAGGATAAAAGACAATAAAATTATTTACTTTCAACACACACTAATGGCCCCTTTCAAAAAGGAGACCCATGTGATCAAATGATCACCCCACCTACCCCACCTAACTATTGTAGGGAAATCTTGGCCCTTGGATGAAAACAATATGGACCATAGGATGGGAAATTCAAACTAAACCTAAAAATCCTTAAGGGAGTCTTTTATTCTTCTTTTTTTTGTTCATTTCATTCATTCTTTGTTTTTGTTTTGCAGGTTAAAGGATGAAGGAAGAGGAGGAAGCCATGGATGAAGGAGGATCTTGCTAGCTCGGGGATGGATATACACATCCCCAAACCCATGTTATTTTATTTCTCAAAGACTATTCTACCTTTCAAGGGTTTTATTGTAATTTTTAATATTCCTTTAATGAGAGTAATATTTGATCCATTTTGTTTAAAGTTACATTCCTTTTATTATTGTGATTTGTTGCATTTTAAACACACACACACACACACACACACACACACACACACACACACACACACACACACACACACACACACACACACACACACACACACACACACACACACACACACACACATAGACATATATACATACACACACACACACACACACATACACACACACACACACACACATATATATATACACACATGTATATATGTATATGTATATGTATATACATATGTATATATATATACATACATATACCTATACATACACACACACACACACACACACACACACACACACACACACACACACATGTATGTATAAATAAATTTATGTAATAAAAAAATATAACCCGAAAAATATATATATAAAGAAAAAACGTAGCAAAAGGCATGGCGGTGGCTTAAAACTCGGTCCGCATTGAAGAATCATAGCCGCGGTTTGGGCTCAAGGCGTAGAGGGTTTGGTGGGGCTCGGCCCCACCCCCACCCTAACCCTAACCCATATTAACTACCCCACCCACAATTCCAATGAACCAAGCACATGCCGAGCGGCCACACTAAATTTTTTTCTTTCTTTTTGATTTTGTGCGCCCAAACCTAAACAATAAAACATATACTTTTTTTTACATGTTAATAAACCCTATTACTAACAATGCTAATTATTATTATTATTATTTATTGATAATAATTAATAATATTAATAATAATCATAATAAATATATAGAAGCATATATTTATTACCAATAATATATTAAATCTATCCTTAACATTGATTTATTATAATATCATTATATTAATAATATCAAGATAACACAATTTTTTTTTAATTTTTGGTTAAAATAAATCAACATTAATCTTATAAGTATAAGGAAGATTGCAAGATATGCCTATAAAACTAACTTAACTAAAATTTCATTTAAGTGTAAGTGTAAGTATAAGCACCCCATTTTTTTGTGTTCATTCCATCTAATGTTAAGTTAAGATGTTTACAAGTTTCTCTCACACAACTCATGATTCAAAGTGATAACAAAGGAAAGGTTTTCATCCAATCTCATAGTCTTAACTAACATTTCCTTCACTAGATAAGAAAATACATTTATAATTAAAAGGCTTCAACTTACATTATTTTAAAGAACACCAAACAACCATTGTCTCTTCACAAGTAAGTGCAACTAAAAGAATACTTGTTTCTTTCAAAATAGAGTCTAACACATTACAATATTTTGGGATATAAAAGTATATCAACTACTTTGGAAATGAGAGTACATCAACCTACAACATTACAATATTTTGGAGATGAAAGTATTTTGGAAATTAAGAAGGGTATATCCATTCCATACTCATTCAAAAAACTCTTTAAAAAATAATAAAAATCTTGATAATCTTCTTCCACAACACTACACATATGAGATTTTATTTTCTAATCCACGTACTCTAAAAGAAGTTTACAAGATAGAAAGGCTCCCAAAGAATACAACAACTTTCTCACAATTTACAATTTTACAATGCATCCCCTCAAAATGGGAAGTATGAATTTGAAAATAAATTACAACAAGGCTATCCACAACAACTTTCAAGTCTTCAAAATCTATGTCTTCTCCACAAAGTAGCTCCAACTTAGGCATTCTTCAACTTCACAATAGGATCACAAACAAGGAAGGGGGAGTAGGCAACACTCTCCACCCAACCTTAAATCCATTAAGGGAAGAAGTCATTCCCTTAATGGCCCCCGAGCCCCAACCAAGGAACCATGAAGGGCATTGAACAACATTGACAACTATCACAAAGAGGCTTCTCAACAAAACACACATACAAGACAAGCAACACCACCAAGTTCACATAACCAACAAGTTTACACATACACATCAAAACAAAGGTTTGAGGATCAAACCAAGTAGAGCAAGGGATATGGGAGACCACCTCCTTATGCCTCCCAAGTGAAGTGGGAGTCTTGCCCTAAGCCTCCAAGTGCACAAGAATAATCACACAATTCCTTATCTCTCCCTTGCAACAAGCAACAAATCCATGAATCCCTTTTCTCTCCCCATAGGTAAGACTCCCATTCACACTCCCACCAATTTGCATGCCTCACATAAACTCCCTTTTCCCTCCCCAATGGTCCCATAATCCCTTCTCAACACACCCAACTAAGGCCAACTACTCAACCAACCCACACAACACCATCACAAGATAAAAATACTTTTAACAAACACAACATTGCTTACAACAAACAAAGTAACATAATAATAAAAGTGTGGAGAGCCTACCTCTCCATCAAGATCCAAGAAGAACCTTCACAAGCCTCTTCAAATCCAAGCCAAGCACTCCAAAAGCTCCCAAATCCAAAAGTGCACAAGAAGCAAAATGAGCAAGTAACCCCCATTCCAACCAAAAGTCACAAATAAATAGAATTGGGAAGTGAGGATGATGAGGTGGCTCCATGTAGGATGTCACTTCATCATCCCCATCCTCACACTCAAGTCAAAACATCAAAACCAAGAAACATCATACCTGCACAAAGAACTGACAATGACCCACCCACATGGCACAAAACTTACACACCATGCTTTCAAGGGACAAAATAAATTTGGGAAGAGAGAAGTGCAACTATTTTCCTTCTCCTACACTCAAATATGGACAAATAATTCAAAATTGAGCTTCCCAACCCATAGGTAAGGTTGTTGGGCCAAATTAAGAGGCATGGGACAAGCCTTGCTTGTCCCACAAGTCTCCAAAAGTTCCCCAAGTCAAAATCCGAATTTTGAACTTGGGGTGGAGTAAAATACTCCCAAATCAACATAAATTCATCTTACACAAGGACTACAAGATCACATCATTACTATAAATCACATCTCTACTTTGGTTAAACTAAACAAGAGGGATTAAGTCTAATAAACACACAATTACACATGCTAATAAAGTGACAAATTCTCCAAATTTTAAATACACAAAACATAAATAAGCACATGCAAAAATTAAAGAAAGGAACACAATTCACCCCATGGCCACATATGTGAAATCACCCCCCATGGGAGACTTCCAAACAAGACATGCAAAACACGCACTAAACAACATTACACAAGTTGTCAATTTTGGCCTCGTTGCTCAATGCTCGACATCCTTCCATGGTTGGTCCCCTATCCCCTTCGATGTTTGTGATAAAAGTCATGCATACGCAAACACCTCTCTAGTCTTTCGGCCATATCGACAACATTGAGAAATTGTGTGTGTGTGTGTGTGTGTGTGTGTGTGTGTGTGTGTGTGTGTGTGTGTGTGTGTGTGTGTGTGTGTGTGTGTGTGTGTGTGTTTGTGTGTTTGTGTTTGTGTGTGTGTGCATGTGTATACTCCATATTCATCATTCAACATTTAACAATTATATTATCCGTCAATATGCCAAAATCTAACCCTAACATCTGTATGCAATGGAAAGGTTTGCAGAAGCTATGGGATGAGGTTAAAGAACCTCAAGCTTGACTAAACTCAACCATGCACCATATGGTTAGAGCTAAACAAGAAACTATCTATGTGTATATAAATTTGAAACTAACATTCAAACCCTAGCATATATACTACTCTCTACTCCGTGAAAGCTTAATGAAAGTGAAACCTAGTTAGATTCTAAGCAATCAAATTATGTATAGTTTACTCTCAAGCATAGTGAAGAGATCTCTCTAAGTTGGCTACATGGCCAAGCTTTAGATCTTCCCTTACTAACTATATTTGGAATGGATGGATGTAAGATGGGGGAGCTCTTAACAATGGAGTATGGCCAAGATCCAAATGTTTTATAGCTTAAAGCTATCACAAATGATTTCTAATGCCAAGATATCCAAATATGAGAGAGATTTTGTTATGTAAACAAGGTGTGTGTTTGAGAGGGAGGGGTGACCCTTCTATTTATAGTTTTCCAAATGGAAGAGTTTGGAATTTAGGTACACGCGGGACTTAAGATTTTAGATTAGATTAGGATAAACATGCTTTAGGCTTAGTTAAGCTTGGTTTAGGCCAATTAACTACGGTTTAGGCTAGTTAAATTTTTATTAGCAAGTGATTAGAGACTCATTGAGAGTTGGGAGGGTCCTGGATAACCAATTGTGGTGATAGATAGCCTACGAAGCCAATCGAAGTGGTCTAGAGAGAACTAGGAAGTTACGAATGGTCAAAGGAGGAATGTTTAGCTAATAAGAGAGATATTAGCTAAATAAGCTGATTATAAGAGGAATATGACTGAAAGAGTGTCGTGAATGGGCATTCGAGAATGGATCGAAGAATGGAGAATTAACGAAGTGTCGTTAATCGGTTGAATTGGAAGAAATGCTAAGTGTAAGCATATTTAGGTGTCTACATTTGGCCCTCTTTGGGGTGACGTAAGTGACATCACTTCAAATAAAGTAGACAAGCATAAACAAGTAGAAAATTTTAAAGGGGTAGAAGAAAAATTAGTAGAATAGAGGATGCCCCCTCAATTGTCAATGGGGTGATGAAAGAGGTCGATTGATGATAGAAAAGATGATAAAAATATAACGAAAGAAAGAATAGTGTGAAGAAGAAGAAAAGAAAGGGGATATAGATGAAAAGGAGAATGAGGAAGGGAGATTGAGCCAACATCCATCCAATGCCTTTTAAACAACTTTATTTTCATCATATTGCTAATGATATTCATCATCGGTCCTTACTAAAAAGAATGAACAAAGGTGTAGTAGGACATGAAAAACCATATACGAAGAAATGTCCATTGCTAAAAACACCAACTCCATGCAACATACAAAATGCAATGCAATACAAGAAAGTAAAAGATGCCTAACTCTATGTAACATACAAAATGCAATGCAATACGAGAAAGTAAACAAGCCAAACCTAACAAAGAAACAAGTACCATGTTTTTGTTATCAAGCTTCAGTTCTAACCTATTCAAATTAACGACAAGGGTTAACGATGGTTCCCCAAGCAAGGATACATGCAAGGGGAATAACGGAGGACACTTGGGTCCGATGAAAAAGCAATGTGCACTACTGAAACAAGCGATTAGGAAACTCGTTGTGCCCCAGTGAGGCAGAAGTAAGTAGCCTAGATTTTGTTGATGGAGGTAGATCAAGATGATCCGTGAGTCACACACATGAACAAGTGAGAACCAAAGAGTGACATTTTGTAGGATGATTTATATTGTTTTTGATGTTTCTTGAAACATATTTGAATGTTTTTATTTTTCTAACATATTTGAATGTTTTTGTGATTTTTCTAACATATTTGAATGTTTTTGTGATTTTGAAAGTTTTCTGAAACTATGTGCAGGAAGACAAGGAAGCATGGATGCCCCAGCGCTAGATGGGATGTCTGAGGAAAAAGACCACATGCGTACGAGAAAGGTGAAGATGTAAAAATGCCCCAACGAATTAGGTGGGAGTGTTCAAAGGAAAACTCTTCACGTGTAGAAGCGGGACCCAAGGCCATTATGGATAGGTTCAACATGATGATGAACGTAAACCAATGAAGTGTTGGGAAGAAGCAAGGATGCCCCCAACGTAAGTTGGCCTAAAAGCACATGATAGAAAGGAAGGAGAAGGTTGTTTTGTGAAAGGGGACAAAGGTGTCCGAAAACATGGCAAAAAGTACTTTTATACACATGAATGTTCGAACAAAGTAGAAGAACAATGTGAATGATATGAATGTATCCTAAAAGCCTCACAATGAAGAATTGATTTCCCAAAGGCACAAATCATGAGACAAGATATAGACTCGAGTAAGAGTCTGAACAAGGTCCAAAAAAAGACACTTGGTAACATACTAATCTGTTTACTCATAGAGATCCAATGTATGGAAGTTGAAATTAATTACCTCTTGAAGTGAAAATTTAATGGACAACAAGTGAAGACACCCTAGCCAATGTGAGGGGATGATTTATTTTGAAAGGTGATTACGTGAATGGATGGTGGAAGGATAGTTGTACATTGCTCCGCTTTTGCCAAGCGTCCAAGCGTCCATAGCCTCGACGGAGATGCATTTGATTCTAATCACAACATTGCTCTCTTTTGCCCGGTCGGTGTTCACACCCCTGATAGAGATTATTCAAATACCCCAAGAGAGTTATATATCAATTTGCTTTTGCTTTTAGCTTTTAGCTTTTGACTTTTGATTGATTTTGATTCTTTTGCTTTCTAAGAACTTATTTCAGCTCTCTTGTTTGACAAGGGGTTAAGAACCACTAATTTCTTGATGGAAGGATAAGAAAGTGATTGTGATGACAACATTGGCTAGTGTCAACAAATATGTCCAAAATTTATTTGCAACAAGTTTATTAGATGTTGATTGTGATAGGATCTCTAAGAGGTCAGTTGTTCTTTAATTTACCAAGGTGATAAAAGACCGAGGTCAAACATATACCATAAATATAAATGTCATGAAATGCGTGTGAACAAAGTAACCAAAATATCATCGAAGGGATGAAAATGTAAAGAAGATTTGTAGAATTAAGAGTAAGAAATGGAAGAAATAACATCCATGTGTACGCAATACCGATTGCATGTTTTATCTTTATACCTTTGATTTTTCTTGTGTTTTCTCAATATTTTTATATTTTTAAATTGTTTTTAATTTTTAGCTTTTTGATAGTTTTTGGAAAGTTGGGACCAAAAATGTCACTCCATGTGATAGGATCCAACAACGATGTTTGTGACTTCCTTGATAAGGGAGACTAGGTGCATTTGTTTATCAAGAGTTATGTTATCCCCAATCTCGATGATCGTGGTGAGCTCGTACTCAACAAATAACGAGATTTATCTTGAAACATGGATTTCATATGTGGGATCTTGAGTTCCCTATCTAGAGGTTTATGTAATTTGCACCATACTTGATGGTTACGTTGATGTGCATTCTTGAATCGTGCTTGATTTACAATTTTGAGATTGTTCGAGTTGTTGGGGGCTTTCAAGCTCTTGGAAGTTTTGACCTGAGCTTGATTAAGAAACTGTTTGGGTTTCTTATAAGTTGATGCGTGACTTTTTTGATCCCGAGAAGGAGAAGAAAGTGAACGTGGATGTTTAGAACTGATGTGAGAAATGACTGCGGCTTGCCACAACCATTGATAGAAGAAAGATGTGATGGATGAAAAGGATACGGTCCAAGAATTGAAGAGGATGGGCTACTAGGAGGTGAGCCACTGATAGAAGATGACGAAGGGCTTCTATAATATGGCCCTAAGATGGAAGAAAATGGGATATGAGGACATGTATCAAGAATAGAAGAAGATGACGAAGGGTTGCTAGGGTGTGGCCCAAGTATAGATGAGGAGGGGCTACTCTAGATAGAAGAGGATGAAGGGCTACTTGGGACGTGGCCCAAGAATAGAAGGAATGGGCTACCAAGAGGTGACCCAAAAGAAGAAAATGGGGGCTACTTGGATGTGGCCCTAGGATAGAAGAAGACGATGGGATACTCAACGGTGACCCACAAGTGGAAAATGGACTACCCGGGGTGGCTCCGAATAGAAGAAGACAACTGGGTACTCGGTGGTGACCCAAGGTGAGATTTTGATTGAGGAATGATGATAGATAATGAATTGTTTGGTAATGAGAAGATAGGTCGTGGCTCAATGCTAGACCACTGGTATATCATCATGCTCGGAAGAAGGTAAAGATGGAATAGAAGAAGAATCAAGTTCCATGACCTTAAGCTTTTCCTCTATTTTCGATAAAAGGAATCAAATTATTTTCCCAATAAATGAGTGCATCGAGTTCCGAAAAGAATCCTTGTTTACAATCCTCTAAAGGGATATATTCATGTGGTCTGGTTGTTTCTTCATTATGAGAGAAATCAATCGGTAGAGATCGTTGTTCTTTGGCCATAAAAGGTTAAATAGAAGAAACAGGTCCGATAAGCGGGAAGATTGATTGGCAATGAAAGATGACTTAAGAGAGGAAGTAGGATTGGTGGTAGGCATCTTATGAATGGATGATTTGGATCCGGACTTAGATTGCTTTTCTAGAAGACGATGCAATGTAGAAGAGAAAATAGGATCACATAGCCATCCGTTAAGTTGCGATGTAGGAGTCGAATTAGATGATTGACTAGAGGGAATCCAAGTCATGGAACTCTTCGATAGAGGAAGGGGTCATTGAGACGACTGATAAAGGAGGTCCTACAAAGAAAGGGAGGACCATGACTCAAGAACCGAATTAGATGTTTGATCGATGGAACTTGGAGTCACACGAGTCTTCAAAGGAGGAAGACGTCGTTGAGGTGAGTTGGAATAAAGGACTGCGAAGAAAGGGAGGACCGTGACTTAGGATTTGATCTAGGGGTATCCGAACAATAGTTGGGATATGAATCTTCAAAAGAAGCATGGGAATCTGAATGGTAGTTTGGATCTAAATCAGAAGAAGAAGAGTGGGGGAACTGAATAATAATTTGGATTAGAAGCATCCAAACCATACCACCGACTATGAGCTGAAGGTGGGGAACATGGTACCCAGATTGGGCCCTCTAGCATGAAGAACCAAATGAGGTTTAGTTGTAATGGGAATATTTTGATTTGAATTGCTAAACCTAGGTTCCGTATTGTAGTAAGTGTGAGAAACCACGTGATAGTCAGTCATTGTTGGTGTTGTTTAGGTGCGAATGCCTAGACCTAGATAGTGTGATGGAACTCTTTTAAAGGGAAGGAAGTGACATGTCGATTTGGGTAGCATAAGGAAACCAACTAGACATTTGGTAAGTATGGAGATGCGTGCATGATTTTCCAAAGAAGGTCTAAGGAAAATAGACATTGTGATGACGTAATCTCGATGAGATCGAAAATGATTGTCCTATAAAATAATTTTTCCAGATGAATAATCACAAGGAACAATCATGCAAGTGTGAAACACAAAGCCAATCAACAAGGAAATACACCCTATGCAAATGCGTGTGCAAAGTGATAGTTTGATGTAAAGATGATCAACACAATGTCAATACTTACATCAAGCTTGAAATGAACAAGGCATAAATATTAACAAAGGGTAGACGTGACTCCCAATCAAAGGATACCATGATAAGTTCAACAACCAACAAGGTCTAAATGTTAAAGGGCGAGGATTACAAATGTAAGCCACGTAACCACACCAATTGGACACATTAATCAAGCTTCACGAAGAAGTGAGATATTAGTGCCAACGTGGTATCGAAATGACACAAACAAAGTAAGCGACACTCTTCAATATTTTGGACAATGTTTGAAGAAAAACTAAGTCAAAGTATACTAAGGATGTGCTAAAATGTGTGCAGCGTAACACCACAATGTGGATACTTAGATCACGTTTATGAAAAACATGACATAAGTATCTTAATTGTGTTGAGACAATGCAAACAAGGTAACACGTCAAAGGGAGATCAAATGATGAATCAATCCTAACTATGATGATGATCTTGAAATCAAGATCAAGTGGCCATCAAAGATATAAGGACGCATCCACGCACTTTAGACATTTAACAACTCAGCCGTAAACATGGATGAGCATAAACAGACAAAAAAGTGGTGAACACTATCTATGACAACACTCCCGAAAGATGCCTTATGTTGCCCCAAATGGGAAACAAGAATGCAAAGGTATAGATCAAAAGATGAAAAATAAACTAAGCGCCACTTGGGTAGAGCTTTGCCTCGTCTGAAGACGAGAAAGAAGCTAAGCTAAGTGAAACGTCATCTAATTTCCATGATGAAAGGAACTTAGATCCAACTTAAGTGGATTCTTTTCCTTGTTCGAAAAACAAGGTTCTGAATCCAAAAATTTATCATTTGTGATGGCCAAGATGCGACAATGGACTAGAAAAAGTGGGCCCCAAGATAGAATGGCCTCCTTAATAAGCTCTCTCAACTAGGTGTTACAAAGTTGTCTTAAGCGAGTGTGATTTACCCAAATAGTCACCATGACTATCTTGGGAGTATCTCAGCTTTACTTTACCCCCTTCAAGCACAATGGGCAATAAATGCATCCACGTGTACTCTCACTGGGGTTCGCCATACGAGACAATTGGTAACTCTAACTCACAAGGCGTACTAGTTAAGTGGGTAAGCGGAGCACTTCCTATTTCATCCACGAGGTTACTCAGTGGTGGATTACTTTAGGGTTCTTGGAACCACCCCCATTGTTGTAGCTTAAGGCGTTATGCAAAAGGGGTTATGTTCCAGTTGAGCCGATAGGGACGTGCCCTTTTAAAACTCACATACGGTGTTTTGAATATGGTGTGTTTTTTATCTTTTTAATTTAAATGTGGTTTTAAGTGGCACACCATTTGGCAACCTGCAAGAAACACGTGTATTAGAGGGTTTTGTGTTTTGTTTTTGATGTCTTCTTTCTTTAACAAGCGATTTTGGTCCTACATACCAAGGTTAGTAATTTTCCAAAACATCATATAAAGGAGATAAGATGTTGTTTTGATTTCCCAGATCATCCTAAGACGCAAGGAAAGAGCATACACAACAAGGTATCTCACTCAAATTTGTAATAAATGGAAAATTCCTAAGTACAATGTGAAAATAAGTTCCTTTTAACCAACTTTTGAAAGCTAATTAAACCATTTTGCAAGTATGAAGAAAGTGGTGAAACGTTTGATTCCCAAGATCACCTAGAAAGGCGCGAGGGAAGAGCATACGCGTTCACAAATAAAGATGCAAATATTTTTTATTTAGTATAAAAAAACTTAATGCAAAGGAAACCTATAAACCACTGTTAGAACCCTGCAAGAGTTAGAAAACCAAGAAAATTGAAAAATTCTAGAAATCCAATTTTTGCACTTTTTTACAGTTTTTAGTAATTTACATTTTTGGAGGTCTCAGGGCGCTCTGGGAGTTTTGTGATAGAAGTTATTATACCAGAGGTATCTAACTTTTAGAAGTTCCCTCGCAAAGTACGCTTCGTTATATTTCTGATGCCTATTTAAACTCTGAAAATGGGTTGATGAATCAAATGATATGATCAAAACAAGGAGCACTAAAAATAAAATGAATGAATCCAGACTACACAAAGACACCTGCGCGTCTAGAATGATGCCTACGCTTCCCATCCAATGGAGGAGTGCCCTAACCAATGCAGATGTGTGCAAGGTAAAAATGCAAAGGGAGGATAACACCACGGGCTTTTATGACATATGCGCTAGGGTTCCGATGCGGACGTTCCTAACTCAACGAATACACCTGCAAAACAAAATTAGTAAAATCCACAGTATACCAAAAACACACACGCATCCAGAAAGACAAAGACGCTTGCAACTTGACATGGACACTTAGGTTTCAACGGAGATGCATCCAAGCATAAAATAAAAAGTTTCAAATTTTTACATAGTGAGGTGATTTACACAGATGCGTCCAGAGAGACAGAGACGCCGACCCACCGACGGAGATGCGTGCGCGTCCTTGCAGAGAGAAAACTTGCTAATGATGAGGACAACTAGACAGGTGCACACCTGTTCCGACGGGGACGCTGGGGTTTTGACATGGACGCGCCCCTTTACGACACCTACGCGTACCCTGTGAAAAACCTGCAAAACTCATGGATTTTCAAATTTTCAAAAGCAAACAGGTTAGTTGTTAGTCAAAGTGTCCTATTTCTATATCAAACCCATAAAATACATGTAAATGAAGGTCATTTATCTAGTGTTAGAAACAGAAATGAGGAAATAATAAGTGATTTGACCCAAAAAACTTGAAAATGAACTTTGAAGAACTCAAAAGACCTCCATTAATGGAGGATGGACATAAGTGTCCCACCGGGCATGCCAAATGTATGCAATGGAAAGGTTTACAAAGCTATGGGATGAGGTTAAAGAACCTCAAGCTTGACTAAACTCAACCATGCACCATAAGATTAGAGCTAAACAAGAAACTATCTATGCATATATAAATTTGAAACTAACATTCAAACCCTAGCATATATACTACTCTCTACTCCATGAAAGCTTAATGAAAGTGAACCTATTTAGATTCTAAGCAATCAAATTATGTATTGTTTTCTCTCAAACATAGTGAAGAAATCTCTCCAAGTTGGTTATGTGGCCAAGCTTTAGATCTTCCTTACTAACTATATTTGGAATGGATGGATGCAAGATGGGGGAGCTCTTAACAATGGAGTATGGCCAAGATCCAAATGTTTTATAGCTTAAAGCTATCACAAATGATTTCTAATGCCAAGATATCCAAATACAAGAGATATTTTGTTATGTAAACAAGGTGTGTGTTTGAGAGGAGGGGTGACCCTTCTATTTATAGTTTTCCAAATGGAAGAGTTTGGAATTTAGGTACACGTGGGACTTAAGATTTTAGATTAGATTAGGATAAACATGCTTTAGGCTTAGTTAAGCTTGGTTTAGGCCGATTAACTACGGTTTAGGCTAGTTAAATTTTTATTAGCAAGTGATTAGAGACTCATTGAGAGTTGGGAGGTCTGGATAACCAATTGTGGACTGATAGATAGCCTACGAAGCCAATCGAAGTGGTCTAGAGAGAACTAGGGAGGTTCGAATGGTCAAAGGAGGAATGTTTAGCTAATAAGAGAGATATTAGCTAAATAAGTTGATTATAAGAGGAATACGATTGAAAGAGTGTCGTGAATGGGCATTCGAGAATGGATCGAAGAATGGAGAGTTAACGAAGTGTCGTTAATCGGTTGAATTGGAAGAAATGCTAAGTGTAAGCATATTTCAGGTGTCTACAACATCCATGAGATTACAATTATATTCCAACATCTCAAAAACATAACATGTCAGTATAAAATCTACATCCTGAAAATCAACATGCATCTAACTGTCTAACATCACTATCTAGTGCATCATGATAAAACATAAACATCATAGTGTCCATAATCCACATATCAGTATAATCTAGCATCTACTAATCAATGTATCATAATCAAATGTTTGAACATCAATCCAATAGCATAAATATCAAGATAAACTAAAGTGTCGAAGAGGAGTGGGCACTACAAGATTAGTATTGTAATGGGTTAAAATGGCGGGGCAAGTACTTATGCCTATGAAGTTAAGTCGGTAGAATTAAATATGGAGGTGAAAAACCTACTATAAATATGAAAATAATGCAAGAATTATGGGAAAAGTGTCGGAGGTGATGGGAAGTGTGTGAGATATCATGGGGAGGAAGGATTATACCTTGAATCCGACTAATGATCGCATACTATCATTACTAAACCTTTTATAACTTAAAATGAAGTGTTAAATATACCTTGTTATTTCATATCTTGTCACACATTCCCTCAATGTTGGATAACTAGTTATTATTCTCGCTACTAATTATGCATGACATGGTTCTGGAATGAGGTGATCGCCATAACTAATTTTTAGTCACCTTTTTATTATAATTTTTTTCTTTTCTTTTATTGGAAGGAATGGTCACCATCTCTAGTTTTCAACCATCCCTTTATAGAAATATGGTCACCATCTCTTGTTTTCAACCATCTCCCTTTTATTGACATTTTGTGAAAACAATTTAGCTTGACAAGGAAACCTCCTCCAAGAAATTCAAAGATGAATTGGCTTACAACAACATGTTAAATTCTTCGCGGGACACTTGTTTGTGGTCATAAACTACATTTATACCAACATTACCCTTCTTTCACCTTCAATTGGAAAAATTTATACAATACCATTGTTATAGACTTCTTCTATTTGGTATGGGCCCATCCACCGGTGCTATGAACATCCCTTTGAAATCCTTATACTTTGAGTCAAATAGAAGATCCTAATCTCCGTTTTGAAACTTCCTTTGTTTGATGTGCCATTCATGCCACAACTACCTCTAATGTTGGACTTGATTAGTTTGATGCAATGTTTCTAATCTCATATCATCTAACTAGTTCATCTAGATAATTATTGACTTTTGTGCTTCTGACAATTCAACGCATACTTCTGTAGCTATTTTCAACATTTGTATCTCAAATTCTATAGGGAAAATTGGTTTCTTCCCATAAACCAATTCATATGGAGAAAATCATGTAGTTTTTTTCCATGTTGTGTTATATGCCCATACTTGCCTCTGGAAACTTTTGCACCCAAATTTTCCTTGAAACATAGTTTTGGTCAAGATGTTTTCTAATTCCCTATTGGTCACCTCAACTTGACTGTTAGACTAAGGATGGTAAGGGGATGAATTCTTGTGTCTTATTTGATAGGTTTTCACAAAATAACTAATCACATTTGACATAAAATTGATGCCCTTGATCTAAAACAATTGACCTTGGGGCTCTAAATCTCTAGAAAAATATGTTTGTACAAGAATTCTGCCACCTTTTCATCCCTAACATACTGAAGAGATTTCACTTTAGCCCATTTTGTCACATAGTTTGTGCACACCAATATGTATTCCTTTCCTTGAGAAGGTGGATTGATTGGTCCAATGAAATCCAATCCCCACTTCTCAAATGGTTCTAGAACTATTTGAGGTTGAAGAGGCATTTCATTTGACAATGTTGGTTTCCCATACGTTGGCACTTATCACATTGCCATACATATTTCTTGACATCTTTGTGCATTGAAGGCCAATAATACCCAACTCCTAAAACTTTATGAATTATTCTTTTGACTGAATAATGTCCTCCTGATGGTTCATCATGGCAAGCTCTAAGTATGTCAAAGATTTCATCTTCAGTTACACACCTACATAAGACATAATTAAGTCCACATTTAAAAAGCATTCCATCAAACCATTTATACATTACACTTTGTTTGATTAATTGTTTCCTTTTTTATGTGTAAGAAAATTTAGAAACTTCCTTGTGGCCAAATAATTAGCCATATCAACAAACCAAGGAGAACTGGTGGAAACAAAAAATAATTGTTCATCTGGGAAATTATCATTTACTTATTCATTTGTACCTGAAACAATGATTCTTGAAAGAAAAGCAACTACCACATTTGCTTTTCTAGGTTTGTCAACAATTTTAACATTGAACTCTTGCAATAATAACAACCATCTAACAATTCTACCTTAAACCAAAGGTTTGTTCATTAAATATTTATGTTATAACATGTGTATGAATATTCACCCCGTAACCTATGATGTAGTGGCAAAATTTGTTTCTTCCATAAAAAGTTGTGAGAAATTCTTTTTGTGGTGGTATAATTCCTTTCAGTTGGAGAGAGATTTTTATTGATGTGATAAATTTTATGCATTATTTCTCGTTCTTATTGATCCAAAACATCCCCAACCGCCTCGTTGGAAGAATATGTTAGAATATGAAAGTGAAGATTCCAATTTGGTCCCCTAAGAAATGGAGTATTAGTTACTTTCTATTTTATGATGTCAAAAGCTTTTTGACGGGCTTCTGTCCACTAAAACTTAGAATCCTTAGTTAAAAGTGAAAATGGTGGAGAGGCTATTTTTTAAAAATCATATACAAATCTCCTATAATAATTTGTATGTCCTAAGAAACTACATATCTCAATCTGATTCTTAGGTGATGGGAGTTTTACAATGATCTTAACCTTATCTGGATCCACTTTGATTCCTTCCATTGAAATATGATGTCCCAAAACTATCCCTTGAAAAGGCACTTCTCATGATTGAGAGATAATTTATGTTTTTCACATATGGAGAGTACTTTATCCAAGTTATTCATTGCCTCTTGAAACATAGTTCCATAGATTGTAAATTCATCCATATAGATTTCCACACAGTCATGAGTAAGATTGACAAAAATTCTAACATTGCTCTTTGGAAGGTGGCAGGAGCATTACATAGACCAAAAGGAAAAACCCTATAAGCAAATGTCCCCCATGGGTAGGTGAATGTGGTTTTTTCTTGGTCTTATGGTGCCACCATTATTTAATTGTATCCACTAAAGCCATTCAAATAAGAAAATATATTTTCTCTGTTAAATTTTCTAGAACTTAGTCGATGAAAGTCAAAGGAAGTAGTCCTTATGAGTGGCTTTGTTCAATTCTCTATAGTTAACATAGAGCCTCAATTTACCATTTTTCTTGGGTATTTTGACCAATGGATATACCTAATAACTATCTCGAGATTGGATAAATAAATCCTACCTAAAGCAATTTCTCAATTTCATTCTTCACAATATCTCTCAAGGTAGGGTTTGTCCTCCTCCGGGGTTGTTTAGTTGGCCCAGAGTCGGTGGTGTAAATGTGATGTCTGTAAATGTTATGATGAATGCCTTTCATATCACTATATTCTCAAGAAAAAGATTGAGGATGGGGGCATACGAGTTTAAACAAGGTATTATCCTATGAATTGGTGAGCCAACTATTTATTGTCAAAGCCATCCCCAAAACATAGGTAATTCTTTAATATTTGGGTGGAGGAATTGACCATTGGAAATTATCTTAAAAAATAATTTAAGGGACATTTATGAGGTAGAAACTTGTGGATTTAAAAATGTTAAGAAAAAAGACTCAATCAAATCAATGTTTCTTGTAAAAGGGCATATTAATGGTTACATGTTTTCATCTAGGATCTCTTCTTCCTTTGTCTCTAACTCTTGTGAATGAAGTTTAGAGGAATGACAGTCTTAAACTTTCTTTAATAGTTCTTGCATTATTACAACATCCAATGAGGACATAATGTCCTTAGTATCCTTTGGGTCATTAATGCACCATTGATTGCATGAAATGGAAAAAGGTTTTGTTGTTGGGTACAAACATTGATGTCATATCTCATGCCTTGTAGTCAATAAGTGTTGCAACAATAGCTAGCCACGGAAGTCCCCCAAGCTTAAGGGATATCCATTTTTTTGTTCTTGGTCTTAATAACCATGAAGTCTACAGAGTAATCCCATGATTCAATTGTGATTTTTAAATCTTCTATGACTCATTTTGGCTTAGCTACAAATTGATTTGCCATTAACAAGACCGCAGGAGTTGCCCATAAATCAAGAAGAGATAGTATTGACAAGGTATCTGTAGTCATAACATTAATTGAAACAGTCAAGTCAATCAAAACATTTGGGATTTTCACATTGGCAATACAAACTGTGACTATAGGACTTCCAGGATCACCATATTTGGGGGAATCATCTTTCCTTTCAATACACTGGCCAATTTTTCATCGACCTGTATAGTCTTGGGTTGGTTCCTCTTCCTTCCTAGAGTTTTGACACACAATTCTTTGATTGCTTTGTTTAATTCTGGAATATCTTTGAGAGCTTGCAAAAGGGGAATCCCAATATTTCATTTCTTCAATCCCTGAATTAAATCTCAATCAGGACCCTCCTGGTTTGGGGTATTGTCTTTACTTAAGATTCTAGATGGGAATGGTGTTCTTAGAAGTGATTTAGATGACTTCCCAAAACTAGGTTTAGGTTGTGTCTCATCTTGTTCTCCATTTTGTACTAAAACTTCTTCTATGATTGGGGAAGAGGGTTTGGAAGTGTAGACATCTAAAATGTCAACATGCTTAATTATGATCAATTTGTCTCGTAAATATCCCAACATCATCCATATAATAATTAATCACAAGATAAACACGGAGGCATTAAGATCAAACAATATGGAGCTCCTCGGGAACTCCAAACCACCTTAAACCTCATACCCATCAGTCAAACCCAAAATCAAGATGAGTTTAATTGGGTTTCTTCATTTGATGGTAACTACACTGTGAGATCAGGCTATCAGTTGTTTGCCAACGAACCCATCAACAACTTCCCTTGGGAAAAGATTTGGTTCAAAGAGCTTACCCCAAAAATCAATCAGTTCCTATGGTTCGTGCTCAACAAAGGGATACTCACCATAGAAAACCTCATCAAAAGAGGATCAACCATGCCGAACATATGTTATCATTGTAAGATGGACAATGAAACAATCCAACATTTGTTCCTCCACTGTCCAACTGTTAATTCTCTTTGGAAACTCATCTTCAAAAGATTTGATGTTAAGTGGTCTTTCCCTGAAGATATCACACAGGCTTGGCTGCAGTGGAAGCCTCCATTTAAACATGATTTTCTTTACAGGCTATGGAAAATCATATTCCCTCACACCATCTGGAGAATATGGAAAGCCAAAAACTCAATCATTTTCAAAGATACTAGCAAGAGCATAAAAACATCCTCAATGAAATCATGGTGGTTACGAAGGAAAACATCTTGAATTTTAAACCGCCAAAAAAGCCACATATCCCCAGGAGGAGGTCAGATTTCTTAAGGCATGGAATATTGATCTTAATCAGTGCACCACCCCCATCCAAAGCATTGACAAGTCTACTGTGTAATGGATTCCCCCCTCTGAAGGCTGGTTTAAGCTGAATTTTTATGGTGCCTCTAAAGGCAACCCTGGTCCAACTAGAGGAGGTGGTTTGATCAAAAATCACAAGGGTCATCTTATTATAGCATATGTTGGTCCCATGGGCAAGCAAACTAATCACTTCTTTGAGGCTCTAGCTGCACTCTGGGGAATTATACTTGCTAAGAAACTTAGCATGGGAAACATCATCATCGAAGGTGACTCTATGAATATCATCAACATTCTCAATAATTCCTTAACTCCTAGTTGGACCATCAAGGATTTTATTAATGAATCTCACAACTTATGCAATGGTCTAAATATTATTTTCAAGCACATGTATAGAGAGGGAAACAAATCTGCATATTTGCTTGCTAATATGGGAGTTAGTAGCAATGATTACATAGAGTGGCATGATATCAATGACACTCCTACCGAAGTCCAAAACATCATTTCAAATGAAGCGAGCTCACCCATTAGTACACCCCACTCAATGGTGCAAACATGTGTGCAATCCCAAGGCTAGATTGCATTGGCATTTCGGGCATGCCCAAATTTACTCTTCCAGGCCCTCGAAAATTGGTCACACTAAGTCTTTCGGGGAAAGAAGCGGATTTTATCTCTGCCTCACACAGAATTACAGGCTATTGAAGGGCTATTGGGAAACTTACCGTTCAATATTCTCAGTTTAATACGGAAAATTCTCAAGGGGTTTTTAGAATGGGTGGTGCCCCTTGCCGTGTGGAACCTAAATTTGATCCCCAATGGTAAGAACAAGTTGAGTTGTGGGAGACCATCAATATGGAGGGCTTCACCGATTTTATCCAACACATAAAAGGGCATGACCAATATATCTCCATATAGTTTGTGCAAATTGGAAAGACCATAATGTCTCCTTTAGAGATAAGAGCTTTCAAATTACTGAGGAATTCATTTATTTTATTACCAGTCTTAGCATGGAAGGGAATAATTTTTTTAGGAATAAAATGGACAAGGAAGCAGAAGAAAAGTTGTTCTTGGATGATGGAGAAATGCTCGACATCAAGAAGGAGGGCATCCTAGTTTCCTCTATCCCGCATTGATCGTATGATGAGGTGACAAGGATGATGGTACACTATGTCACTCTAGAAGGGAGGTTCTCCACCATTCCATAGTACCATCTTGTTCGCTCAACCACTTTAGACGTGAGGTGAAGGTAAGCCTCTCATATTACATTCTGAAATCAATGGAAAAGTCAATCCTAGAAGTTTAGGGCCATAAGAGGACTATCCCCCTCCACCAAGGTGTCATATATCTCATTAGTCAATACTTGTCTAGTGTTGTTGGAAATGACCCATGCCCTGCTATGATTTCTCCCCTCCCCAAGCAAACTTGTATCCATTCTAAAAATCCTATGTATAGAGACCTTGTCTCTGAACCACCCCCTAAACGGGTTCTCCGTAGCAGCAACAAAGGTAAGGAAGTGGTGGGATCTAGTTCAAAGGGTGAAGAAATTATGGTTGATGATAGCCCCCTCTGCTTTCCCTGATATTGTTGTTGGCACCAGTTTAGAGAATAAATTTAACATGCAGGCTAGTGTGGTTAAAACCCTCGAAGAAAATGTGGATTTTCTGCTCAAATCTACTATCAAAGAGACAACCTCGAGATCCTAATGCAGGCCTCAAAGATGAAATTTCTACCTTGGAAACCAAGTTTAAGGCTCTGGAGGACAAATACAACAACTGTTTAGCTATGCAAAGTCTAGAATGGACCTTATGCAGGT
Organism: Taxus wallichiana var. yunnanensis; assembly: GCA_018340775.1. Taxonomy (NCBI): domain Eukaryota; kingdom Viridiplantae; phylum Streptophyta; class Pinopsida; order Cupressales; family Taxaceae; genus Taxus; species Taxus wallichiana. Next base: position 902,148,918 of record CM031235.1, on the reverse strand, counting down.
AGACATCCAACAAATATGCGACTCTAGTGGCATCCTAGACATGGCTTGGAAGAACGAAAAGATCACAAGGAAGTTCAAAGCTTCTAACTGGGACCCCACCATCGTCATGGAATTAAAACTCTATCAAGAATTCTGGGTGGCTGTTAAAGTTTTTAGCAAGTCTATTGGATAATGTTATTGGTTCCCTGTTTTTGGTGTCGTAGTTTTTTATGTTGTTGTATAAATGTCATTTTGTTGTCAATATACATTCTATCGGGATCTTTGTAGGCAGTTGGCCCCTGCCTTTACTTTCTACTACTTTTTTCTCTTATGGTTAGGGTGTGGACCCCACAGATCAAAAAACCACAATATTTCTATTTGTTTATTTTGGTTGTTGAGCCTTTTTCTATAAACTTGGGTAAGGTCCCACCAAAACCTTTTACCATTAATAAAAAAATTAATCACAAGATTAATTAATATTATTTAATCCATTTTATCATATTTACCATTTATCATTTTATCATCAATTATCATTTATCTCATCATTCCATTATTAATCCTTTAAATCCATTATTATATCCCATTTTATCATTAATCACTTTTATTTCATTATTATATCCTATTATCCTATTTTAATCCTTCATTAACATTTTCTAGGAATTTAATATTCCTACATCTCACCTACCACCTACCCTACACATCCCTACACCTAGTCTTTCTATGTAACATCGCTCCTAATCATATTTTTTTAACCTAATCTAATCTTATCCTAATCACATGCTCCACCTCTAAATCTAGAGGCTTCTATTTCTAGAAGCCTCTCTAACCTTCCTTCTATTGAATTTTTAATTCAATGGAAACTTCTTCCCTCCATGAAATTTGAATTCAAATTCTAGAATCCTATAATCCTCACATGCATTCTCCACCCTTGATCCAAATCCAACATGGCTTCATCCTAGCCATTGAATCCTCCACCCACAAGCTATAAATTGAGCTCTCCTCCTCCATGAGAGCTAACTTGGAAATCCATAACCAATCTCTGCCATTTTTATCACTTAATCAATTTTTCATTCATCTACAATCTATCATCACACAATCTATCTATCTTCAACAATCAAGAAATCCATGCACAAGAAATGGGAAAGTGACTCCACCAAAATATGAAGCAATCCAAGAGCAACCAATCAAGCAATCTAAGAGAAAATCCAACACATCAAATGAGGATTTGTGTAATCTTATAGGTAAGTGCAGGTATAAACTCTCTTCCCCTTTCAATCCATTGCTTTATCTAGTGTATTGTTGAAGAGATTAGATTATGGAAACACATTTGTTTGCTTTCACACATTCTACATACTAATCTTTTTAACATATACAAGAAGCAATATTTTATGAGAGTAATAGTATGTTATCACAGTCAATGGAATTTACTGCGGGGATCTTCACAATTTCAACAGTATATGTTTGATTTCCTTGCCTAACATTCTTTGGATTAGTAATAATATGTGGGGATTTTAGTCGGGACTAGTTGTTCAACCGGGGGTGGAAGTGGTTGGTCTAGTTAACAAGGCTTATTGTTGTCCCTATGTCCTCCTCTAATTGTAAAATGGTTGACCAACACCTTGAGGAACATTCCATTGTTGTTGATATTGAGGGTTAAACTGTTGGAATTGTGGTGAAATTTGTTGGTTTTGAGTCCATGGTTGTTGATAAAATGTTGGTTGCATATTCCATGGTTGTGGACTCCATTCTTGTGGAACTTGTTGATTCCAAGATTGAGGATGGGACCATGGAGTGTTCCATTGATTAGGAAACCATTGGGTCCTTGGAGCATATTGTTAGTTTTGATTTGAAGCAAATTTACCTCCTTGACTTGGTGTTACATAGTTAGATTCTAGCTCACTCTATGTATTTTGTTTAAAATGGATCTTAAGGAAACTTTAGTGAAATTCCATATTTTTCAAATCATTTGGTGAACACCTCTCTTAGAACTCTTTTCCCTAGGATCCACAAAACCCTCGTGGCTAAAAAAATCCTCTCCCAGAAAGTTATGCATTGTGATAGTGTGAATCCTATCTTTGATGATGCTATTTGAGGTTGAGCTTAATGCCCTTTATCACATTGCTCGATTTGATGACGAAGTTCGAAAATAACTTCTTGCCTGCGAAAAAAAATATTCCTACTAGTTTTTACAACTCTCTGCGAGCATCATTTCACCTGCCAAAACTTCATTAAATGCTCTCATTGTTATCCTATAGGAACTTGTGGTACTTCACCTTGTTATCAACCTATTATATCACTAGATAGCACTATTATAGATTCTATGCTTGGTCTTGCATGTGACAATGTAGATAAAAATGATGTTACTTCCAATGTTGAAAATGTACATGTGCATGATGATGTTTCTCATACTAGTCAAGATGAATGTAAAGTTGTATCTCATGTTTCTTCTACTTCTAAAAATATTTCCAAAGATATATCTTATGATAGTTCTTCTCCTACTTCTCTATATGTTGATGAATCTCTTGATGAAATACTTGCATGTGAATCTTTGTCTGATAGTGATGTTGATTATATTTCTAATCATGAACATATTAGTGAGGATGTTACTTCTCTTAAGACTGGTGAATGTGAATTTTCCTCTCCGCTTTCTACTACTTCTGAGGTTGTTTCCAATAACATTCATGATGATTCTACCACTCATACTAATTCATCTCTTATCATTTCTTCTGATTCTACTTCTAGCATTTTTGTCAATATTCCATGTTCCTCTCCTCCTCTTCCACCTCTTTCTTCTTCTTCTCTAGATGTTATTCATGTTGATTCTCCCATTCCTACTAGTACACCTCTTCTTATTTCTTTTACATCTACATCTAGCATTCCCATAACATCTTCATCTTTTGCTTCTTCTTCTCACATCCCCATGATCACTCACAATGGAAAAATTCAACCTCTTCATGTGCCTCTCACTTCTTTTATGATTCATTCACATTATATTTTATCACGTATGCATGTTGTTGGCCATTCAAATCTCAATTTCAATATCTTACTCTTGAAAGCAAAGCCTACTTTGCTTCCATTGAAAATAACTCTCTTCATGGCAGTTCTATTCCAAATAAAATTCACAATTCAAAATTTTCTAAGGATTTTATCATGCCTACCTTTTCATGTTTTAATAGCATTGGCAATCCATATTTGCACCTTAAGCATTATTGTTTAGATATGGATTCTTATTCCAAGGATCGATTGTTACTAAAAAGCGTTTTACCGTAGTCTTGTTAATCATCTCGTTCAATGGTATACTCATTTACCTTATGGATCTATTAGTACATATTGTGAAATGGAAGATGATTTTCTTAGATGCTTTATGTTTAACAATGGTCCTAGAGTTACACATGATCGCTTACCTAGCTTACATTAAGGAAAGAAAGAACCTATTCTAGATTACATTTTACGCTTCAATTCTTGCATGCATCAGTTAGTATTTCAGCCTATTGATCTAGAGAAGAAATTTATATTTTGTCGTGGCTTGATTCTTGCATTGAAAGAAAAATTACAATATGATACATGTGAATCGTTTACACTTTTATGTTATAAGGTCATTGATCTAGAACAAGATTTAATTGTTGCACATGTTATAAATCCCCCTTCTATTCCTTCTAATATTTCATCGCCTTCTACTTCTTCTCCTCTACCATCTATTATGCATCCTCCAAGGTCTTCATCTCCTCTACCTTGCAAGAAAAGTTCTTCCCCCCATCACTTAAGTGTCCTCCATCTCCTCCATCATGCGCTGAGTCTCCACCTAAGTCTTCTCCATCTCCTACTCGGGAACCATTACATTTCTCACATGCTTTGTTAAGCCTCGTGATGTCTTGAGTGTTTTTCTGATAAGCACTTAATTAAACACCCTCTAATCATTATCATCCTCCTCATTGCTTGCATCGCCAATGTGATCGCCCTTTTGCAATTTCCACCACATGCAATAATGATTGTTGTGCCCTTTTATGAAAATGTGCAACAATTAAAAGATAAGGGTGTCATTTCCTTTGCTCTCACTCTCACGAGTAATCTCTTTCTCCCATTCTCGCATAAACGTGCCTCCACCGTTGTTCACTTGTCATCTCCGCCTCGCTTAAGGTTATCATTCTTACATCTCCTAAAATCATTATCCATCTGTGTCCTCCACCTAGCACATCTATCACCGCATCATCTCATCCACCTCACAAAGTGCTACTACATCTCATTGGTTGCCTAATTCGCCGGCATTTGTGCTTCCTACCAATACAAATCCCATTATTGGCATCATTTCATCTCGACATTCAGTTTGGCTCTTATACTCATGGTCTACCACCTCACATGCTTCCATCATTCCTCGCACGCCTCTCTATCTTTGGTAGGTGATTTCTATATGATCACATCATTACCCTATGATTCACTCTTGTGCTAAAGTTCACATTTTACCGTTGTGGGCACACTACATCCACGAACCTCACATCATACACATGACACATTTCACACTCTCGCATATTCATGACACATCTTTCTAGCATCACATTCTCGCACATCACACTACCTTATGATGAACTCTAGTTCCATGGTTCATACTCAACTACTGAGGGTCTAAATCTGAAATGAACCTCATATCACTCATATTTTACACTCTACACTTCATGATCTATCTATTTAGTGCACACTATCAAACTATTTCCCGATGACACACTCTTGTTCAATGGTTGATTCTCGATTGCCGAGGGACATTTTATAAATAAACCTCATCTCATACGCATTCACATTCGCTTGGGGGTATTTTTCTTCTATCACATTCACATTGCATATCATCCCATCTCATTCATCCATAGCATACTACGTATCTTGGCTTTGCATTTACTCTTGTTTACTTATGCTCACATGTTACACTTTGTTTTACTATGTTAGACAGATATACTCGTATGTCATTATCTTTATATATATACACATGTGCATTCACTTGGTATTTAGTTGTGAATGTAGATTTTCTACAGATATTTACACGCAACAATGATGTTTGGCATTGTACCTCTTACCAGTCCCACCGAGGCTCCTGGGGTCATCTACTTTTGTACACACTACAAGTGTTATTGTTTCATTTTATGTACTACTTCATATTCTTACTAACACACTACTCTATATCGACACATACATGCTTTGAAATAATTTGTATCTTTCTAACATGCTAACAGGTGCTTCATGTGCAATGTTTGTCTTGCAGAACTATTTTCCACCATGGTTGTTTGATACTTTGCTTACTATTGTTTGTCATTATTTTCCATTATATGCCATTGTTTACGGGATATGCCCTATGTCTTGCTTGTTCATTGCTTGTATGATTTTGGCCGCTTCGCCCCTGATTGTCTTGTGACATTATGAGTGATGTCCCATGTTTGAAACCCACTTTTCACAGGTCTACATTGTCTTCTTTGCTTGCTAGATTACACATTGTCTTTTATATGTGTATTTTTCTTTATTGCACTAACACATGTCTCTAGCCACTTTGTTTGCATGTGCCTTGGTTTCCACCATGCATATTCCCTCCCTCTGCAGGGTATCGGTTTCAGCTCGCTTTTCGGTCCTCTCCTTTGGGCCGCATCCTCCTAGCGATGTCACACACACCCCAAATGGGGGCATACATTGGTTGAATAAGTCACCTAAGTCACAGGTCGAGCTTCAATATAGGCCTCAGTATAAGACATGAACATAACAAATTTATGGACACAAAGCAACCCATATTCTTACTTGGGTCTTTTGTTTAGCACAAACACCATCGCCCGAGATAGATACATGAGTGTTTGGGTTATCTCGACCTTTCCTGGGTGCCTATGACTAGGGCGATTACAATTACTTTCTCAGTTGGACAGTTCTCAACAAGTTTACATAGCATTTTTCGCACACAAATGCAATCCTCCAATAAACAAAATACATTCTACATTCATTTTCTACTTGGATCAAACTAGATCAAACATGAACAAAGTAGGATCACACCATCTGTAGTGGTGTATAATTTGGGAAGTAGTCAGGGATGGAGAATAACACTAGACCTTTCTCCCCAACACTCTTCTTTCATGGCGTGAGATCGCCCAAAAACTCACTCTTGGCATGAGATCACCCAAAAATTCACTCTTGGCATGAGATTTCCCAAAAATTGCTCTTTTATAGCATTTGGGACACTTTCTATCCTTTTCACTCGACACGATTAGGTGCACATGTTCCTTTTACTACTTTTTCACATTTTACATACTTTAAAATGTTTTTCACAGAGTTTTCATATACACAAATTTGACTACTCTTTTGCTCTTCTTTAGCATGTCCGTCCTTAATACACAATAAAAAGCAACCCTTCATCAAGTGATAACGACGATAGGTACAAACACAACACAACACATATGCTTCACCCCTAGGGTCGCTTCCTTTCCTTAGATTTCATGCTTCATTTTTATCACTCCATGTTTTTTCTTGTCTCCTCTGCATGCTTTCACCATTGATCTACGTGGTTATCAGGTATGAATCTCTTATATACTTTATTTTATCGAGTATTCACTCAACAACATAAAGTGGGGGCAAATGTAGACACTAAATCACGCACTTGGGTACATTTCTAGGTCATAATCACATACTATTATTCATATGATTCCTAAGCGAGAAAACTAGTAATTGACATCTTTGGCCTCTTTTATGTCTTTCTTGTTTCCTCTTTGGTATTACACACCCCACAACCCAGTCTAATCTTCATTACTTTATCTTTATTGATTCTAGACACTAGCACTCAACTAGGACACCAACAACCATGCACCCTCATCCCCTATGGGCGCCTTGACCTCTTTGTATCTTACTTGCCTCTTTTGGGCCTCTTTTATCTTTTGGGCATCTTGTTTTCTTATGGGTTAGCCTTTTAGTTGTTAATTACAAAATTTAAACAAGGGAATCATATAAATATAAAGCTATGTGACCATAATAAAGGACCAAGCTCTAAGCATCTACTATCATCACCTAAGGTTACATCCAAAGGCATTTTAAGAGCATCAAAGCATTCATCTAGCACTCACTCAAGGGGCAATGGACTAAATATTCTACATACATGTATAGGATGGGAAGTTCATTTTTACATAAACATGTCTATTTACATTGCTACATCTAGCTATCATTCGTTATCAAGTGCATCTTACACAATAGCTTCCTAGGGCATGATTTCACACACACTTCACAAGAACTACATATATTTGGAGATGTAGTGCAACACTTAGTTGTAAGTTCACTCTTTCGGGTGATCGTAAGGGTCATTTGACTCCCCATTTGCATCTTTTTATTTTTAGGATTTGATGTGTTTTGGGGTTTTACATGTTATCTCTTTTTTTTTTCAGTTATAGGAAAACTTGGCGATCAACCGACGACACATAGGTGAACAACAACGAAGGTTATCAACCACCTTGCAACACAAGAAAAATCAGTTTATGAGGTCTTTCGTAGTCACGGGAGCCTAGAAGGCGGCCTCCATCGCCTAGGTGCCTCGACCCAATTCAAACGCCTTGATCACGGGCAAATCCGATAGCTCTAGAATTTACCAAGCACAGTTGTGATAGTTTCTTCCTATTATTTATCAATTTTATAGTTCGGCACACATTGGGATCTATTGTGAAATCAGCTAAGTCTTCTATTCCCTCTCTTGCACTTGTGCTTTCATTTTTATCCAACTTATTGCTTCAGTTAGATATGTACTTTAGCATTCTATTTATCATATGTGACTTTGAAATATCTAGTGTTTTACAAATTCCATATTTATCAAATCGAAAACCCACTTTTAAGGAAGAATGGAATGAAGATTATTACATGGACAAAATGGCTAAATGATGGGCTCGTCAACATCTTTCCAGAATCATTTGTAATCAACTAGGTGCGCTCACTCCTTTGTGTTTTCAAGTTCATATCTTATCGAACATATCAATTACAAGTACACAAGTGTTATTTTTATTTCGGTAATTAATGTTGGAAGTCAATTAATCAAAATAATCACTTGTTGCTAACCCTTACATCCTTTAGTTTAACAATTCACTAAAATCTATTAGGTTTCATGTTAAATCTATTTAGGGTGTATACACCTTATAAGTTCTCCGAAGCTCGGGAGTTTCCTATGACAAACCAATATCTCTCAAATGATATCAAAGAGGAAAATATGCAAATGGACTTCGATAAAGTCCTTAGCATTGATGGTTTTCCTTGTGAGTCTTTTAAGTCATGCGAGGACATTGTTGGACCGACTCTACATAAAGTTTATTCCAAAGCTATGATTTATAATTCCTTGGGAGAGATCATCAATCAAGGGAACATTAAATCCATCCCTAAAGTTGGAGACCATGAGTATATTTCCATTTAGATACACATTACCCTCCTCAATGTCTCTTATAAAATCATTGTCAAATCCCGACAAACAAGCTCATACATCTACTTCCTCTCGTGGTAAGAAGTGAGTGAATAAATTTCATGTAACACATGTATATTCTTTAAAATGTTATTATTACATGGGAAGGCTTAGAATGGGCAAGGGTATTTGATCAACGAGATTTTTTTGTTAAATTTGATTTTGAAAAATTCTATGACTAGATTGAATGATCTTTCATCATTATTATGCTCCAAGCTCTTGGGTTTGGACCTCACTTTGTCCATGTTGCCAATATTTCATTTCATAATGTTGAATCTTATATCTCAATCAATAATGCTCAATCTTCCAGGGTTATGTATTTTTAGATCAATCGATAAGGTTGCCCCTTAACCCCTCTCTCTATGTTCTTATTGTTAAAGGATTTAATTATCTACTTGCTATATTCTCTTCTCAAGGCTTGGTAAAAGGCATCGCTCTCCTCCACTCGGATCAACAACTCATAAATGAGAATTTTGTTGATGACTCTTTCCTCACTTTTCTTGAGGAGGAAAAAGTACTCAAAAATGCCATGAAACACCCTAATATTTTATGCCTTACTTCTATATCTTCTATTTAATGGAAAAAGACACACTCCTTGTTATAGGCAATATATCTCCCCAGCACCTCCTTAGCTAGAGGGATGTCAATGATAATGGATTCATCCGGATGTGCACTTCAAATTTCTTGGCATTTCATTTACTTTTTGGGCCTCACCATCCGAGCTTGGTCTTATGTTGTCTGAAAGGATTGAGAAGAAAATTACATATTGGATCACAAAGCTATTTTATTTCGTAGGGTAATTTCAAATATGCTCTAAACTGCTAGAAGTCACTCATTTTATTACTCCTCTTGTTAGGATCCCTCTAAGGTTACCTATGGTAGACTGAAAAAAATCAAAGATTTCCTACAGGGACAATTCTAAGGGACACAAAGCTTTCCACCGAGTGGCCTAGGAAGTCTATTATTGACCTAAAGAGGTAGGAGCGATTTGATTCTTGGACTCTCACACTTTGTCAAATGATAATTCAAAGTTTAGAAGGCTTTTGAGGCATGGAAAATTTTGCTTCGCCATTGCTTAACTTAGGGAACACCAATGAGATGACAAGCATGTATATTCTTGGGGTTTCAAAGTCTTCTTCTATCGCCCATGCCCGTAAGGATTAGTGGCATTTTTACTACTAAAATCATTTTCAAATCTTAATAAATTCTCAAACCCAACCTTGTTTGGATATGGGATGGTTTTAGATTGAGGATTTCTATAAAGTCACTCTCCATGGGTGGTCCCCTATCCTTAATTTCCATAATGTATCATTTTCTATGGTCCCTTGGATTAAAAGCTTGAGGCTCTTTAAAAAGGGAATCACAGTTATTGGCGACTTATTTTGTAAATTTTCTCGTATGTAGTTGTCATGGGATTTCCTCAAAGCTAATTTTCAACTCAAGAATGATGATACAAAGTCCATTTCTTAAATAAAACATTACGGACATGATGATTGCTTGCATAAAATTAGAATCTCCTATGGGGTGCCTTGGTGGAGAGATTGATAATGGCCGACAACCACCCCTTTTTTTGCCTCAAACCACATACTGGTTGCCATCTCCTTGCCCCACAACACATTTTGGGCGATGCTCTAAACTATTGCTAGAACATTAAATCCTGAAATGTGGTCTATTCCAAAAGGTTTGCTAATCTTTGGTGTGCTCGCATTGAGCCTAAAAGGACAATTTTCTTTGGTGTCTCATTTATTAGGGTTTCCCTATTGAAGAAAGGCCTAAACACACACGGGTTTTGAATCCTACTTGCCTTACTTGCCAACATTTTGAATATGTTAAACACCTTTTCTAGTTTTTCCCTCATGCTTAGTATGCATGGAAATGGATCAAATACCATTTTCCAACCCTTCATTCCATAGTTTTTTTAATTGGAAAATGGATTTGTGAGGTGATTTGGCCATGCTTCCTACAAAATACAATTATTATTGGTAAATTTTTCGTGTTGATATTCTTTTCATATATGGAAATAAAGTAACTTTGCTATTTTTAGCAACATATCTATGAATAAAGACTTATTTGTGGCTAAGAAAGTTACTGTGATCTCCAACGTGTTGCTTTAGATCAAATTCCAAGGAGAGAAAGTTCACCTAAAGGTGGAGCATTTGTAATTTGTACTCGTGCATTGGGGTAATGCCCTTTGTATTTTCAATTAGGTGCTTCTAGACTCACGATGTGGCCACTCTCTTTCACGAGGCCATGGCCAAGGGTTTTGTAGATGCCATTACAATAGTTGATAGAGCTTCTCTCCCCATCACCATCACTCTTTGCTTAGATTCCAATACCCTTTTCCTACTCGTAATGGAGGTGTTTTTGACTGCCTTAAAAGTGGTTGGCCTATGTCCTCATATAGGGAAATTTTGTGGTTGACGCTTGTGATTTCACCTTTTTATGAGAATGTCACATATTTTAATTTAAGAAAGTTTCAATTAACATACATAAAAATGATTAATAATGTTACAAGTGGATATTCTGATTTAATTAACTTCCAACATTAATTACAAAAATTAGACTAACACTTTTAAAAGTGACTATTAACTTAACAACTATCAAAACAAAAGAAAAATAATGCACTTAGTTGATTTTGTGTGGATATGGAAGAGTTTAAGTGGTCTGAGTGTTGGAATAAGAAGATCTGGGACCGGTAATGCTTCGTTAATGAAATCAGTAACTGAAAATGAGTCTCGGTCAAATCTGTATACACTTGAATCTATAGTGTGCATGCAGTTTGACCCTTATGTATGGTCTTAGAACTGCTTGGAATCTGCTCTACAACTTCTTGATTGCTTCGCCCGCCTATAAATATGTGTTGTTATGTGTCGGTCTTCTTCGCTCACCTTCATAATGGCTCAATAAACTCTACTTAAACCCTCAAACCCTTATAGTGAAAGAAAGAGTTTATGCAAAACAAAATTAGGTGGGTTGTGGGCACCCCTCTGCACCAATGACATTATCAATACTCAAGAGAGTTCAAACCACACGTCATTCTAATAACATGTGATATCTATTATAATCCAATCAAAACTTGACAATTGTGCTTTGAAAATACTTCACTTGATTTTCACACTTGCTCAAATGCTTTGGAAGGGTCAATTTTATTGCTTGTAATATGATAATTGAGACTCATGACATGGGAGGAGACTTCATACCAAGAGAGGATGTTGCTTGTTATGGACATGTATGAGTTAATTTGCACTTTAGGGAGATTTGAGTGCCTTTAGTGTTAGCTTTTTCATGAGGAGTTCATAAAGTGCCATGTCCCGAAATGAGGTATGTGTAGACACCTATAATTACGCCCAAGCAATTTAAATACTTAAATTGCGCTAATTATCCCCTTTCTCGAAAATCAACGACATATCGTCAAAAGCACTCATTTTCCTCATATTATCATTAATTAATTACACTAAGCTAATTAATTAAGTTTTCTATCCAACAAATACCCTAATTAACGACCTTCCATTAATAAATCACCTCTTCTATCTAGATTAATTAATTATTATTAATTAATTAATTTTCCTTCCATTTAACCAATAAATCAATATTTAATTGATTTAATCCCTAATAATAGCCTAAATCACACTAATATTCTTCTAATTGGCTTTTATAAGCTTCATCTACCTATTAGTTAATCACCTTTGATTAATTAAAACACCCCCAACTCCCATGACTTGCTAAACATGTATTAAACCCTTCTAAAGTAAGTTTACCTTTAATAAAGCAACCTTATCCATTCCTAATCATGTTTTACCTTTATCCCATATTCATGAGAATGTGTTGAATCCTTTATCCTTTGGGCTATATAAAGAGCCCTCCACCTACCTTTTACTTACACCTAAACTCCTTAGAGAGCAAATGCAAAGCATATAGCAAAGAGACTAAGAGCTTGTACCTTGCCCTTTTGAGAGTTAATCATCTTGAAGAGTTAAGCCTCTTTCTTAAAGTGCTTGGGTCATATGGGAGGTGTCAAAAGGGTCTTCAGTAGCCCAAATTTGATTAGCCCCATTCCTAGGTTCTTGGAACATTAAGGACAACTATTTTGATAGCCATGGAGCTTACTTAGGTCCATTCATTTATTTGTTGTTAGAGAATAGAGGAGTTTAGATATTTAGCATTGTTAGTTTCAAAGTTTATATTGATGAATGTTAGCATCTAACCCTTGTTTAATTCTTATCATGATGGTGTTTATGCTTTGTTTTAGCTAAATTGTAGAACTATTTTAGGTGGTAGTTCTTGTTTCATTTGATTTAGTATCAAGCAAAGTATACATGCACACATTTGGCACGCACTGGTGGGACTTAATCCATTGTCCTTTGCACTTAATTTCAATTTTTGTAGTTAACTTTTATTTTTGGTTACTAACCCTCTTTTATACATGTTGATCTAACTTGTTTTTTTAACTTGTTTTGTTGAGTTTGCATGTGTTGGGTCTTCCTTGTACGTATAAAGGAGGTGAAGTGCTGTCAAAATTGGAATTGATGGGAAAATTTCAAGATTTCTCCATGTTTTCATTTTTAGAACTTACTTTTTCAACATTTTACATGCTAGTTTTTTCAATGTCTTGAAAATTTTCAATTCTTGAGCATGTAGGTTAGTGTTTGATAGTGTTGAGTCTTATATTTACATATTAATGTGGTGGGTTGCTATCAAAATTTAATCTTGGTGAGAAAATTTAAAGATTTCATCATGTTTTCATTTTTAGAGCTTACTTTTTCATCATTCTACATGCTAGTTTTGTCAATTTCTTGAAAATCTTAAATTCTTGAGCATGTATGTTAATGTTTGATAGCGTTGAGTCTTCTATTCATATATTAATGTGATGGGTTGTTGTCAAAATTGAATCTTGGTTGGAAAAATTTACCCATTTTGCAGGTTAAGGGACGTTTTTTTGACATTTTTGAGTGCATGTCAAGTGCATACCCATGAGCATAAGAGCATATGTGTAACCCATCTTCCGAAGGCCATAACTTTTGCTCCCGAACTCGAAATGACTCCATTTTTTTGTGTTGGAAAGGTATTGAAGTTAACTATGCAATGAAAACATAAATTTGGGATTTATACTTACAAAAATTGTAGGTTTTTCTATTATTTTAAAACTGGTCATTTTCTAACATGTCTAATGTTTTGATGAATGTTGTATTTCCATGCTTACTCGATTTAGACCAAAGCATGTGTATGCTCTTCTCTTACACATTTTGGTGATCTTGAGAATCAAAAACAACTTTGATCTCTATCTTGTTAACATTGGGATTAAACTTGGAAACTTGATTATTCATTTTGCTTAAGGGAATGAACCTTTTACAAAGCATTTTTCAATGGTCCTTTGATTTGAAGTTTTCCATTTCTATATAGTTGGGATAAAGTTTGTGTATGCTCTTCTCTTGCACTTTAGGGTGATCTTGAGAATCAAAAGCAACTTTAGTCTTCATTTTATAACATTTGGTAAATTAGAAACTTCATCTTTCACTTTTGGTTTAGGGAATGAACATTTATCAAGAATTTTGTATGGTTCATTGATTGAAAAGATTTTCTTTACTTTTTAGTTGGATTATTTGTTGTGTATGCTCTTCTCTTGCATCCTTGGATGATCTTGAGAATCAAAATCAACTCTTAATCCTCTTTTAAATAATGTGATTTTCTTGGAGAACTACTAACGCTTGAGTGCAGGACCTAAAAACGCTTGTCAAAGAAAGGAAGAACCAAAACAAAATAAAAACTACTAATACGGTTGTTATACGAGGTTGCCAAAAGGTGTTCAAGCAAACCACACCTAATTAAACAAGATAAAAGAACAACATATTCAAAACACAGTATTGCAGGTTTCGGAAAAGGGTACGCCCTCTCCGCTCAATCGGAACATAACCCCTTTGGCATAACACCTTAAGCTACAACAATGGGGATGGTTCCAGAACCCAAAGTAGTCCACGCAAGAGGGAACCTTGTGGATGAAACGGGAAGTGCTCCGCACTACCTACTTGACTAGTGATTCCTTTATGAGATAGAGTTACAGTTGTCCGTTGTGCGACCCCGGTGATAGTACACGAGACGCACTAGTTGCCTCACCGTTCTTGAAGGGGGTAAAGTAAAGCCGAGATACTCCCAAACTAGTTAGTGTGACTTTTTGGGTAAATTGTGCTCGCTCGTGGCAACTTTGTAACACCTAGGGCGAGAGAACCACCTAGGAGAATATACTTTGGCCAGGAGCCCACTTTGACCATTTGAAAACAATGTTGAGTTGTGAACCTTCTTTTTGAGAAACGTGTGACGTATTATTTTCGCCTAGTTTTTACTTGCCTTAGGGCGAGGTGAAACTCTGCCAAGTGAGGCTAGCATTTTTGTCTTTTTTCTTGATTTATTTCTTCATATTCTTTTGACACTTTGTTGATCAAAAGAGGTGTGATTACCTTTGTGTTGCCATTCGACCGCTTTCTCTCACTTTTATGTCCGTTTACGCCCATCCATGTTTGCGGTTGGGTTAGTTAAACGCCTAAAGTGAGTGGAGTCATTTTCACGTCATTTGGTAGCCATTGTGATCTTGATACCCACATTAAGATCGTCATTATAGTTAGGCGTGCTTCATCATCATGCGGACTTCCATAGAGGAGTTAGGTTGTTTGTCTCGTATCATTACAATTTTGATATTTACGTCTTGTTTCTTGTAAACTCGACATAAATACCTATATTGTACTGATTACGCTTACTGCACACATTCTTAACTATTCCTAGCTATACTTTGAGTTTTTTTGTTCGGTTTTATTATTACCTCGATTTCAAAAGGTGCTTGTGCACTACCATTTGTGCATGTTATATCAATAACACCTCGATATCAATACTTCACTTTCGCAAAGTGGGTTAACATATCTTGCTGGCGATATTGTTGTGTCATTCACAAATTGTAATTGCACTTTTTGAGATATAGGTCTTAATCGACTTGAGCTTGCTCATCGTATATCTTGATTGGGAGATCGCATTTAACTTCGTGTATTTACTTACGCCTTGTTCATTCCTTTGAACTTGGCATAAGTGGAGACATCTTGTTAATCATCCTGGCCGCAAATTAATTTGAAACGTAGTCTAGGAGGTACTTCATTTGATTAAGTTTTGGTACCAAACGATTGTTTCATTGGTGACTTTATCACTCTATCACATTGGTATTCTCACATTGTTAATTTACTCTTAACACGTACATCTTTTGTTTCGCTTAGGTGTAGTCATTGAATTTTGAACAAATCTACAACTTACCTTAGTGAAACTTATCACGAAAACATGGCTCCCAAGGCGTCTAGGTTTAAAGAAACAAACATATGAGGAACAAAAGGCACAAGCTTGGGAAACCTCTAATGCATAAGGGTCAAACCCATTTATCGGACACGATCTAGGACCACTATTTTCTGCATAAAAGGAAACAAAGAAATGGTTGATCATAGTGGAAATGAATTAGAATCACCACACGTAGACTTTGATTTTGAACCCACTCTACTAGATGAGTTTCTCCTTAGAAACAAAGATAGAGTGTTGGCACGGTCGTGGAATTAGGGGCCAAATTGCCCACCGAGAATGAACCAATATTACTCTACAAATGACACTACTATGGAAGAATGCCCCTTATCAATATGGAAGATATTTTAATAAAGGGCATGCTTCCACTTCTTGTGCGTAAAATGATAAAGTGGTAGGGCATAGAATACCCCTCATCAAAGTGCCACGAAGAAACAAGATAGAACATGAGAGAAGGGAAGAACCTCCACAATAAGAAGAGGAAGAACCTTTAGAGAAGAAGACACAAACCAAGTCACAATCCAACAACAACTCAAGAACCTAAGCCGACAACTAGCTTTGCTTACTTTCCAGGTACAGAAAGAAACAAACAAGAATGTTCAAAAGTCGAGGCCTAAGTTTAGGATCCACGAAATCCATCGATAAAACCAAGGAGAAGAAGACACGGGGTATCATTGTGTACACATACCCGCTTCTCCCACTAGAGAACAATTGCTCACACAAGAAGTGCAATCTATGAAAGCAACGCTTGCATGAGCATACAAGAGAGCAATATAGGGAGTATTAGGAAATACCAATACGAAGAGCTATGCCCCTATCCTTTTGATAAGATAATGACCCTTCAACCCTTTCCAAAGAAATTTGATATGCCAAAGTTTGACAAATACAAAGGAAAGGGAGACCCAAGGATCATGTTAAAGATTTCTACATGGCATGTCAAGAGGTGTCTTATAGTGATAATTACCTTATTAGACTTTTCCTAAGAGTATTGGAGGTCAAGCATTGGAATGTTTTACGCGCTTACCACGAGGATCAATTTACACTGCCGAATGGGTGGAAAGATTCGTGCATCATTTCTCGTATAACATAGAGAGAGACATCACCATGGCAGACTTGTGCGGCACAAAACAACGCCCAAATGAGACCTTCGCCAGCCTTCCTCCAACGATGGAGAGGGATAGCTAGTCGCTTCCCTTGCGCTTTCCCCGAGAAGCGGCTTGGTCGATTTTCGTCCCCTAATCTCAACCTGGATATAGCTTTCCACCTCCAAATGCATTGTGTCCGCACCTTTGAGGAGGTTATCGAGAAAGGGATTCAAATAGAAAGGCTCTCATTGCCAAAGGCACCCTCAAAACCCAATCTAAAGAAAACTAAACTCACAAACCCACCGAAAAGCCAAAGATCTTTAACAAAAACAAAAACGTGGTGGGAGACGGAATCACCGATTCCAAACGTGCTCAAATGGTCCAAACCAACAACCTTTTAAACTATCCAAGGGCCCAATTCAGCCACCACCCAAAGCGACGAACATTCACCTCCCTCAATGAACCATTGTCCCTCATACTAAAACAGCTTGGATGCGGCCAACATGATGACCTATCCTACAACACAACCATTTGATGACAACACTCCTAAACCTTCATGGTATAAGGAGCATGAATATTACGAAATGCATCGCGTTAAAGGTCATAAAATGCAGATAAATGTTTGCGACTTCGGCATTATATTCAATACCTCATTGACAACGGGGAGATAGAGGTGGATAACCCCGCCACATCTGCAAACACCTAAAAGGAAAATGGGGATTTATAAGGAACCATTCCCCAAGCATGATAAGTGGAAAAGACAAAGCCGGATTGGGAGAGTCATCCCAAACCTATAAAGCCACAAATTACTTATATACAAAAAGAGATAACAATCATTACGATTCGCTTATCGGATGTATTCACTCCCCTACCGATCCGTGTCAATACCATCCTGATCAAGGAAAGGATCTGGCTGCGGTAACAAGGTGTTCCCGCCTCGTGATTCCTAACCCTCTCTGTTGACCACTTCGTAAACCGATAAATATAACCTTTTAGAACAACTTGAGAGGACACTCCGCTAAGACCTCTATCTTAGATCTTCTCAAGATATCCAATGTGCATAAGGACATTTTGTATCAAACTCTTCAGGGGTTGGGAGTGCCTTTAGAATTTGATCCTACGTACCTTCAAGCCACGGTGGCAAATATTGCATCAAGTGAGCATCTTACTTTCAACCATAGGGAGATCCCTGCCACGAATCCTACACATAATCTTCCTTAGACATCGAGGTAGTTGTCACCCGCAGGAAAATCAAACGGGTGCTTGTGGACAATGGATCGGGATTGAACATCTGCATGCTTAAGTTGGTCAAACAATTGGGACATACGGAGGAAGATCTTGAGTCCCATATTATTACTATCACCGCATACGACAACGCGAAAGAGAGTCAGCAGGCACCATTACGCTACCCATGGAGGTGGGCCCCACTTGCCATCGAAACAAAGTTTCACGTCCTAGACTTGGAACTTCCATATAATATGCTTCTAGGCCACCATGGATTCATACCATGCAGCCGTGCCATCAACATTTCATCAATGCATCAAGTTCAAGCATGAGGGACATACGATTCTGATACCAGAGATTCAGCCCTTTGCTCATCAGAGCTCTTAATAGCTTTGCACGAAAGGGTACATATGCATGTCCCTCCACATATATAGTTGTCCCTCTTCATTATGAGGCCATGGAATCTCGAGTAGATTCAAATTCTCTTAATTCTTACGCTCATGGGGCGTCCACTTCCACATCGCCATTTGATTCATGGGAGATGAAAATTCTGGAATATGGCTGTGGGGAGTATAATGTACAACAAGCACTCTTGGTTTCTAACCTCTCCTTGTCGCCCAAGACTAGAGGTCGACCTAACTACCACTTCAGGAGACCTAGAGAGGAACACACTATTGGGTCATTCCTACCTGGAGGCTTGTTAGCTAAGGAAAAATTACTTGATCCACCTACTACATGGGTCCCTGAGGACACTCAACCATCTTGTTATCGAACCCCAGAATATGAAAAATCTAGCAGAATGATGTACTCCATGGGCTACAAAGGCCTAGGATGTGGGAGGAATGAACAAGGACAGAGAGAACCAGGTCCCTCTTCCACATTTCAAAATGTAGAAAGATATGGCATTGGGATTCGCCCTTATGGAGCACAACCCAACGATCAAGATGCAACTTGTTATGAGCATGAGGATAGCTTCGAGTACCTAGACAACGATACGGATTCCCATTGTAGCCTATATGAGGATCTGGCCTCCACGAACCTTTTCATGAACAATGTTGTCCTGACCATAACCCCCACCGAACCGACCCTTGACCTTGTGTACCCTTCCCTTGTTGAATGGGACCAACAACGTCACATGCCACTAGATTTATTCGAGAACGACGAGGCTATTGTAGAGTTCATGGGCATAAGGGATAAAATTCCCATTAGAGATCACAAGAAGGGTTTCTTTATCAACTTAGACACCTGTGCCTACTTCGGTGAGGAGGCTGAACTTCGTGGTCAGCAAAATTTAAAGAAAAGCGAGGGCAAGAGTTTTAAAGAAAAGCCTCGGCAAAAATCAAAGTCCAAGTCACATAGTGAAAACCTCTTTGAGGCACTGGCTGACAAACAAATAAGAAAATCAAAGGACAAACAAAGTGACCACACCAAGGATGAAAATCTCGTAGAGACATCCTTGGATGAAGATCTCAACCTACCTCCCGATCCTACGCGTATGGAGGATTTATCAAAATTGTTAGTTGAAGAAACCATTGATGTCAATATTGGTACCAAAGAAGATCCCAAGATAGTAAAATTGGGAGCATCACTCTCGGCCAGAGAACAAAAGACGTTCACTATGCTACTGCGAGAGTTTATTGATGTGTTCGCATGGTCTTACAAAGACATGCCCGGCTTAGATCCAACTTTAGTCGTGCACAACCTAGTTGTGCACACAGACACTAAGCCTATCAAACAGAAGCTCAAAAGATGCACCCAAGAGTGGCCTTGTTAGTTAAAGAAGAGTTGGAAAGGTTACTTGCAGCAGGATTCATCAGGCCAATTGATTATTCTGAATGGATATCGAACATTGTTCCTGTCTAGAAGAAACCTATCGGTATCTGAATCTGCATAGATTTTAGGGACATCAATAAAGCTTGCCCTAAAGATGACTTTCCATTGCCCAACATTGACATGATTATTGACTCAACCGCAGGGTACGAAATGCTATCACTCATGGATGGCTTTTTAGGTTATAATCAAATTAAGATCGTTGAGGAAGACCAACACAAAACAACTTTCACAACTCCTTGGGGCACCTTCTGTTATCAGGTGATGCCATTTGGCCTTAAGAATGCGGGAGCAACTTATCAGCGGGCCATGATAGTAATCTTTCATGATATGATTCATGACATCATGGAAGACTACGTAGACGACATCCTGGGAAAGTCCAAAACAAGAGAGGATCATCCTATCATTTTGCGGCGTATCTTTGAACGCCTGCGTGAATACAAAGTTAGATTGAATCCAAAGAAATGTGTCTTCGGTGTGTTATCCTGGGAAACTATTGGGCTTCATTGTGTTGAGACGAGGTATTGAGGTAGATCCCGCTAAAGTGTCTGCCATCACTGAAATGCCTCCACCTGAGAATATCAAGCAACTGCGTAGCTTACAAGGGAAAATTCAAGCCATTCGCCGCTTTATCTCCCAGCTTGCAGATAAATGTCACTCATTCACCCATTTGCTTAAAAAGGACGTCGCTTTCCTTTGGGGACCCGAGCAACAGCAAGCCTTTGCTTTGCTTAAACAATACCTGGCTAATCCACCTATCCTCATGCCTCCTACTCCAGGAGAACCACTTTTGCTCTATATTTCCGCTACGCAATACGCTATTGGTGCGTGCGCTCGCCCAATATGACCTTAGCCATAAAGAGAAAGCGGTGTACTATCTGAGTCGCACCCTCATCACCTATGAACTTAATTATCCTTAGATTGAAAAGGCTTGCTTGGCCGTCATTTTTACCTTTCAGAAACTTTTCCATTACCTGCTAAATACTAAGACCAAGCTCATATCCAAGGTCGACCCACTCAAGTATTTGTTGTCCAAACCCGCCCTCACAGGTAGAATGGCTAATTGGATCATTCTACTCAGTGAGTTTGATATAGAATTTGTCCATCAAAAATCAGTTAAAGGACAAGTACTTGCCAACCAAATTAATGCGGAAGCACCTTTCGCAAAGCACAAACCTTTGAGTCTGGATCTCGCCGATAAATCTTTGCTCTACATTGAAGAATCATGTCATTATGGCGTATACATTTTGATGGATCTTTTACGTTTCATGGTTCAAGTGCAGGAGTGGTCCTTATTACTCCTTAGGTGATCCTATACCACAAGCTTTCCGCTTGGCCTTCCCTTGCACGAACAACATTATGGAATATGAAGCACTCATTGCAGGGATGAAGCTAGCCATCAAGTGGAATATTCAACATGTTAAGGTTGTAGGTGATTCACAGCTAATCATCAAATAGGTTAATGATGAGTATAAAGTTAAGGATGATAAGCTCATACCTTACAAAAAGTTAGTGGAAACTCTAAAGGAGTATTTTGTGCGCATCACCTTTGAGCAGATTCCAAGAGCACAGAACAGATCGGCGGATGCCATGGCAATGGTGGGATCTATGCTTCATATTCCGCTAGGGAACAATGATATGCCATTCTTCGTAGAAAATCTACGCCAGCCCGCGTATGACATGCCGGAATCTTGCCTGGCTTGTGAGGTTGTTGGTCCCCATTCCCCATGGTATGAACCCATCTTCACCTATCTTAAGGACAATACTTTCCCTCCCAATATCTCCCATTCTGAAAAGCAAAGCCCGATTCGCGCGATAGCTCATTTGTTACACCCTTTCGTGAGGTACACTTTATCGTCGCGTGGCTACGATGGGAATCACATTATGTTGTCCGGATGTGACGGAATCAATCCAAGTAATTAAAGAAGTACATGAAGGAGTATGCGAAGCACATACAAACGGAATGGTCCTGCTAAGAAACTGTTAAGAGTACGTTATTATTGCCTACCATGGAAACCGATTGTTGTAATTATGTTAGAAAATGTGTGCTTTTCCAAAAGTAGGAAATTTCATCCATGCTCCATCGTAACCATTGCAACCAATCACTACCCCGTGGCCATTCTCTAAATGGGGACTTGATCTAATAGGAAGCTTACTCCTACCTCATCCGATGGTCATACACATATCATCACAAATTCTGTAATACTTTACAAAATGGGTGGAGGTCCCTTTAACCTATGTCATAGAGCACGATTTCTAAATTCATCATGAATCATATTATTTGCCGATATGGTATCCCCGCACCATTGTCACAAATAATGGGAAGTCATTTAAGAACAAACTGTGAAAGGCCTTTGCCAACGGTTCCAAATTAGATTAAAATGGTCCACGCCATATTACCCTCAGTGGTAATGGACAAGCTGAGGCAACAAATAAGACTTTGGTAAGGATAATGGAGAAAATGGTTAGCAAAAACCCGAAACTGCACCTACAAATCCACCCAAATTTTGGGCCTACCGAACATAATTTCACACTCCTACGGGTGCGATGCCATATTCCCTAATGTTCGGGATAGAATCTATCATCCCTTTAGGGATTGAACTCCCATCCTCCGAATTTCTCTTCTGGATTATTTGGATAAGGATGAAGATTATCACGTGGCAAGATTGGCCGAGTTAGAGCTCCTAGATGAGAGGCGCATTCGCGCTCTTAATCACCAAGGTATATCAACACGAATCTCCCACAACTACAACAAGAGAATCATCCTCGCCGCTTTGAGGTGGGTGATTTAGTTATGAAGGAGAACCAGCTTCAACACCGAGCAGAGCGAGAAAAGAAAGGGAAGTTCGAACCACACTGGTTAGGACCCTAAGTCATAGTTTCCAAGTATGGCACAGGGGGCATACAAGTTGGCTCACCCCAATGGTGATGAGCTCCGGAGCCCATGAATGCCATGCATCTTAAGAGGTTTTATGCCTAAACATGCCACAAGAAAGTCATAAAAATCACAAAAAAATCAAAACTACAAAAAACAAAAACAAAAAAATAATAATTTAAAAAATCGAAAAAGAAAAAGAGAAAACAGTCATCCACTAGTGAAAACCACGCAATTGTGGCACTTTGGACAAGTCCTTGGGTGAAAATCGGTTTCCGGCGCCTCGGGAGGATTCGTTGTTCACAAGCATTATGTATTAGAAGGGTAGTTGTCTTTGTCCCGAACTCGTTCGCCTTCGAGTTTCCTTGTGCACACCATCTAGTCCAGGCCTTGATCCGCTTTGCCTTCTTCTTCTATTCGTTTGTAAGGGACGTGGTATTTCATTATTTCCCATCTTACGCTAGGGGCAACTCAACGACTTCACCTTCTTGTTCATAAGTGCGTGGCTTCTACCCTTGTATATTCTCCACCTAACGCTGGGGGCATCCATGCTTTCTTGGTTACTCGCACATAGCTTTGGAAAATCATAAAACCACAAAAACAATATAAAATTGTTTCAAGAAAAACACAAAAATAATATAAAATTGTTTCGAGAAAAACACAAAAACAATAGAAAATTGTTTCGAGAAAAACACAAAAATAATATAAAATTGTTTCGAGAAAAACACAAAAACAATAGAAAATTGTTTCGAGAAAAACACAAAAACAATAGAACATTGTTTCGAGAAAACACAAAAACAATAGAACATTGTTTTGAGAAAACACAAAAACAATAGAAAATTGTTTCACAAAACACCAAAACAATATAAAATTATTTCACAAAAACCTAAACAATAGAAAATCAGTTTATGAAAACATATCTTACAAAAACATTTACTTGCATTGTCTTGTTTTCTTGCTTTGCTTGTTGCTTGTATAGTGTTTTGTGTGCTCGCTTTTGAGTTGTTTGTTGCTTGGGTGTACTTTGTCATAGTTTATCTTTTCTTCCTTAGAATAGATTCATTCTTGCTTGTGCATATTGTAGTGGATTTCGACATGCTAGTGTGTTAATTATTTCTTTCTTTCTTAATGCATTTGGTTGTGTTTTGTTACTTGTTAATAAGGCATGGTGATTCATGGTGTATTGCATTGATTCCTCGGTGTTCTTTGTAGCAGTTGTTGGTGTGTTTCTTGCATGTGCTCTGCTTTTGTTATCATTCACATCACATTACCATCACTATAATCACATCTAGCATCATCTATACATCATATAAAAACAAAAATGCTAAGTTTTACATCATGCATGTATACTAAGCTAATCATCACGTATCATATCATCAATGGGGGTAAGAGGGGTTGCGCATAATCAAAAATCTATCCCCCCTGCACCAATATCATCGTATCATCCCGTCCATAGACATCAAAATAACACTTGAAAATAACATTTGATATTGTCTATAGATCTATCATCTACAATCTACAACACGCCTCAAATGATCACGTGCGATCACCATCTCTCCTGAGTGTCAGAGCCTCACGGTAAGTTTTCTAAACTAAGTGGTTAAAATGAACTGATTGTGATGTCTTTACCCCCCCTGGGGGGTATATTATCCTATTATTCACTGATCGGACGGCCAGGACACCCGTTTCGCTCACCGTTTTCTCCTCTGTTCTCTGTGGAATAATTATTTTTAATTAAATAATTATTTTTATCTTATTTTTCATCAGATTGGGCCATTTTTTGTCTAATACCCTTTCTTATCCTCGGACAATTTTATTGCTCCTGGTGATTTTTATTCTTCTTCACACTGCTCGTAAATAATTATTTTTCAAATAATTATTTTTTCTTCATTTTTCCACTAAACAAGGACATTATTTGTCATTTGTTTCTCTTTTCTTCCACCGAGGGCACTTTCTGCCCTTAGGCCCTTCACTTTTTCTTCTACTTTATTCTATTGTTCACCATAGTTTGAAAGCAAAAACAACAAAACAATATATATATATATATATATATATATATATATATATATATATATATATATATATATATATATCAAAAATCCAAAACAAGGCAAAATTTTTCAAAAATTCCTAAAAAGTAAAACACCATACAAAATGGTAACTTGCTTCTTACTGGTGAAACTTGTGTCTTGCGCGTATGGTATTTTCTCCATATCCTGTTGGTTTGTCTCACATCTTCCCCGATTAATACGACTCGCGGATCACGGATTCACACCATTCACAACAAATGTAGCCGCTTTGCTTTGTCTCTACACTGGGGGCACTTTTGGTTACTGGTGCTATTTCGTTGCACACAAACAAACTTTTCATGGACCCCGTGTCCATTTTCATTTCCCCTCGCATGTATCCTTGCTTGGGGCATCATTTTTAACCCTTGTTATCAATCACGAACTTGTGGATCTCTTCGCATTGATAACAAAACATTTGTCATAAATGCTCTTGCCTGACCGTTGTTGGGTTGATATGTGCGTTCGTTTTGTTTTCCCTGTTATATGAGCTTGTTTCCTTCTCGTATTGCCCGCATTATTATATGTTGCGTGGAGTTGGTACTTTCAACAATGGACAATTGTTCGTAGTATGGCTTTTCATGTCATTCTACCTTTGTCGTATGCTTATATTTTTCATAAGGACCGATGATGTAGTTTCTATGGCAATATGATGACATCAAATTGTTCCAAACAACTAAGTGGCTAGAGGTTAAGCTCTTCTCTCCTCTCATCCATATTTCTTCTACACCACTTCCCTTTCACCCCTAATTCTCCCTCTCCTCGGGGCATCCTACCTCGTCCCCATTCTTTTGCCTACTTCTCATCTTTTTCGATCGTCGATCGGCTTCCTTCATCACCCCATCGACACTCGAGGGGGCATCTCTCCCTCCTACTAATTTTTCTTCTATCCCTTCAAAATCTCTTCTGTCTACTATCTTTGAAGTGGCATCACTTACACCACCCCAAAGAGGGGCAAATGTAGACACCTATAATTACGCCCAAGCAATTTAAATACTTAAATTGCGCTAATTATCCCCTTTCTCGCAAATCAACGACATATCGTCAAAAGCACTCATTTTCCCTCATATCATCATTAATTAATTACACTAAGCTAATTAATTAAGTTTTCTATCCAACAAATACCCTAATTAACGACCTTCCATTAATAAATCACCTCTTCTATCTAGATTAATTAATTATTATTAATTAATTAATTTTCCCTTCCATTTAACCAATAAATCAATATTTAATTGATTTAATCCCCTAGTAATAGCCTAAATCACACTAATATTCTTCTAATTGGCTTTTATAAGCTTGCATCTACCTATTAGTTAATCACCTTTGATTAATTAAAACACCCCCCAACTCCCATGACTTGCTAAACATGTATTAAACCCTTCTAAAGTAAGTTTACCTTTAATAAAGCAACCTTATCCATTCCTAATCATGTTTTACCTTTATCCCACATTCATGAGAATGTGTTGAATCCTTTATCCTTTGGGCTATATAAAGAGCCCTCCACCTACCTTTTTACTTACACCTAAACTCCTTAGAGAGCAAATGCAAAGCATATAGCAAAGAGACTAAGAGCTTGTACCTTGCCCTTTTGAGAGTTCATCATCTTGAAGAGTTAAGCCTCTTTCTTAAAGTGCTTGGGTCATATGGGAGGTGTCAAAAGGGTCTTATAGCCAGACTTTGATTAGCCCCATTCCTAGGTTCTTGGAACATTAAGGACAACTATTTTGATAGCCATGGAGCTTACTTAGGTCCATTCATTTATTTGTTGTTAGAGAATAGAGGAGTTTAGATATTTAGCATTGTTAGTTTTAAAGTTTGTATTGATGAATGCTAGCATCTAACCCTTGTTTAATTCTTATCATGATGGTGTTTATGCTTTGTTTTAGCTAAATTGTAGAACTATTTTAGGTGGTAGTTCTTGTTTCATTTGATTTAGCATTAAGCAAAGTATATATGCACACAAGTATGATTTACTTGCTTATCTTGGTATAATAGGCTTGTCACATATAAAACATTGATTTGATATTCTATTCAACATACAAATTCCATTTGGTCGTAATACATATATATAGGGAATGTCTCCCTTGTAAATAGGTTACAACTTATCCCTACAATATCTCAACAAATATCTTTCAAATCACATCCGACAATATTATTGTTATTCAATACACTAATATGGCTACTAACTAAACAATAACCATGCGCACTAATTAATTCCTAACATTCCGCCCCTTAGTGCGAACATGGGGAAAAACACCATCTTCAACCAAGCAGCATGCCACTCCGTAGCTTGCACATGGTCTCGATCCTCAACACTGGTTGTGGGAACTACATCACCCATGAATAGGGACCAATCAACCTATCCAGGTGAATATCATTCAACCAATTCACATTAACCATCAAGTGACTATGATCGAGAACACTTCCTGCTATAGTACCAATGGTACAAATCTCCACATTATCATCATTAGAGGGGAAGCACAAACATTACAGTACACATAGGAACATGGATGCTCATCTATTCTTATTTATCACACAAATCAAAAGGTGTCAATAAAGCAATATACGGCCTATGAGGTAGTGACAAACTCGAGGACGTTGATTGTCCTCTTACCTTCGTTGCCTCCATCCTCCAATGTTCGTGCTGCTAACTCAGTGAAATGAAAACATGAATCACATTTGTTTCCACATTGGGTTTTTTTTTTCTCCTCCCCAAATGTGAAATAGTTTTATTTTCGGATGTCGTGTAACACCGAAATTTTTTCCACAAGGCAATTTTTTTAAAAATCAGACTTTTACAATTTTACACAATGACTCCACAAGACAACTATATTTAAACAATGACGAGACACTAACTTTATTTACATTTTTAGAATTTTCACAAAGACAAAATGATAAGACAGTAACAAGACAATAACAAAATCCTAAAATCACCTATTTAGCAAGAACAATTTCAAGAGCATAAAAAAATGACTCTACTAGTGACTATTGACACAAAGGATCAATACAATTAAACTTTTCACGGTTTAATAAAAGACACATGCTTAAAAATAATTGACTATAATAGAAATAAGTTACTCTTAGTATAAAACTACTTAGTACAAAAGATATTTGACTAATCATAAAAATGTAAACAATAACATGACACTAAATGACTATATACTTGACATGAGAGGACAAACAATACAATGGCTCCAGGCACGAGATAAATATATGGGGAGCAACAGCATGTTATGTAAAAGGAGAAATAATGACATACAAGTGTATAGATGAAGATAATGTATGATGGCTTTAATTACACGTAGAGGAAAATAGGTCGCTCCGATACCAAATCTTGGTACAACAAAGCTTGTCACACAAAAACATTCATTTGATATTTTATTCAACATACAAATTTCATTCGGTCGTAATACATATATATAGGGAATGTCTCCTTGTAAATAGGTTACAACTTATCCTCTACAATATCTCAATAAATATCCTTCAAATCACATTTCACAATATTATTGTTATTCATAACACTAATATGGCTACTAACTAAACAATAACCATGAGCACTATTTAATTCCTAACAACTTATATATTCTTTCAAAGGTTATTATGTCATGAACGACAATGACCAAGGGGTATATTTATTCGTAAGAATGTGATTGAACTAAAAGAATTAGTTTACAACATGTTGCTCCAAAATTGTATAATAAGGTTAGTATGTAATTCTACATCCCGACCGAAACCGACATTTTTTGATAGAAAGGAAAAAAGTATATTTTGACTTCATGGGCCTAAGCATGGATGTTTCTAGATTATTTTTTATGCAATTAAAATTCGATATCGACAACAAAGATGTGTGCAAATATAGGAAAATGCATGAAGTGCTATAAAGGTGTGTTGAACAAGAGTGAGGAGAGTGCATTTGTTTATACAAGTGTGCAATGTTAAGATCAATAATGTCAAATGATAGATTGCCAAATTTGAGTGTCTACATTTCTCCCCTTTAAGTATGAAATTGAAAATTACATGCTTAAAATGAAAGTATACCTAAGTGTGTAGATACACTTTGTCTTTGCTTGCAATAACTTTATTTTTCAATATCCCATTGTGTTGGTGTTGACATGCTCCAAAATGAAACCTACAACACAGAGTGTAGTCAATGCCCAAGATATGAAATTGAACTATAACTCAAATGTAATGAAAGTAATGTAAAGAAATGTGCAACAAGAAATGTCAAAAGATATGCAAAACATGGAAGGAATACACCTATTTATTTTACAAAGGGAATGTGCTCCCATTTTTGTGCCTTGAGATTTTGGATTTTTTGAATTCTGATGGAGAACTGGAGGTGATCAATCTCTAATTTCATAGAGGATAGGGTCGATTCATTAGGCGTACCAACCCAACACATGAATACCAAAGAGAATAACCAAAAGGATGAGGAGTCGAAGCACCCCGTAAAGGAAGAATACAATGTATCAAAGTTATTCAATAACCATGATATATTACCCTTTGTTGGAAGAAAAATGGACTGAGAGGGGGTTCAATCAGTCCTTTCAAATTTTATTCAGATTTTAGATTACTTAATCAAACCACAAAACCACTTATCCAATCATTAATGTGTGCACAACATCAAATATCATATATGCAATAAACCATGAACAAGATAATCCACACAAAGACATAATATATAAGTGGGAAACCCTCAAGGGGAAGAAAAACCAATGAAGCAAAATCCTTATATTGATATGATTAAAATTAAGTGAGGCACCAACCCCATAAGGAGCACCAACCCATAGTTTAGTAGAGTTACAAACCCGACAATAAGCACCAACCCCTAATTTTGTGAAGCACCAACTCCACAAGGAGGCTACAACCCCCAAGATGGGCACCCACTCAACCACCTTATTAATGAGAACATATAATGTATGTTTCTTCCACAACTGATTTGAGATCACAAGTTCAGCTCACACTCCTTCAAACCCTTGTTCAAGCCCTAGGTCTTCAATTTAGCGCACTTCTTCACTTTCTTCACTCTTCAAAGCATCAAACCCTTGCACACATGATTGTTGTCATTATTCAACATGTCACACACTTGATAATTTCTCAAATAATTCTCACACGTGTGCAAATAAATCACACGTAGGTCGCACTTCTTGCACACACATAACTAGTTCACAAAAGCACCGGAAACCATGCTTTTAAAAACTCTCCTTCATTCAAATTCAAAAAGGTCAGTTTCCCTTATTTAGTTTGACCATATCATCTTAAAAACAGTCCATAAAATTTATCACAACAATCACAAGTGTCCCAAGTAGGTCGGCCTAGCCAAAAACCACTCACCATGCACCAATAATCCTCAAATCCCCATAATTAGAATGAGAAAAAACCACTTACACTAAAACCATGTTTATTCAAGCACCCTAATTAACCATACATTAATAAAATAAAATTTAAACATCATCCATGCTATCAATTACCTTAATCAATCAAAATATTTCATTTAATGGGCCCACTAGCTCATTACCTTCACAAAACAATTGTTTCCAACAACATGAATTTGTCTTTGGGCCTCAAGTCTCCTCAATATGAACTCAACCATGTCATGTGACTACTCAATGAAATTAACAAAATGTGTAGAACACATATAGTCAAGTTATAACTCACGAAGCATACACTAGTTCAAATCACATCAACTTTTGCCTTCACCAAATCAAGTTGCCCAAAAATCAGTTTTACAAATGCAACTGGTTTGCACCCTTAGTAAAACTTTCAAGACCTCCAAATGGATTCATTAGATGAAAAATTAATATTTCTTCACATTACAGGTGATATCAAGCTTCAAATCATCCATATCATGCTCCAATAAACTCATTCTTTCAACAAAAACAATTTTGTCCTAAAAAGAAAAAAAACCTTCTTTCTCACAAAATTACTTGGAAATCACATCAAATCAACTCATCATGAAACCATACTCATACCATTATAAATATATCTAAATTAAATTTCTAGAAAATATTGGAAATCCTTCCAAATCCAAGTGGAAGGCATTCAACCCAAATGATCTCTACAAACCGCCTTTGAAATCGCCTCTAAAATCGCTCTTTGACTCCAACATAAATGAAGCATACTCGACCATTTAACTACATCACCATGACATAAAACCATTGTGGATATCAATAAAAACTCACATACATCACATAATGATCATTTAGTTTACAACTCCTTTAGACAACCTTGTCTTAAATTAAAATTCTTTAGAAACTGACTTGTTTTAGTGGGGTCTAATCAGTAATCTCTACCACACCTTTATGGAAACATGAAGGAGTCATCTACATCATCAAATCATCATCCATGGAATAGAAAGTAATTTTGGCCACTTAGGATCAATTTCTTTCCTACCACTTTTGAGCTAGGTTTTAAACACATAAAGAGTTGTTTAACATTCGTTCATAAAAACATGATGATGAATTGACCACATTATTTTTTGAAACCTTCTAAACTAAATTTAGAAACATCCCTAAAATCCACAAGCTCCCATGTAAAACACACAATTCTGGGTGACCATCAGAAGGTGCAATTTGAGCTAGAAATGCCATTCTCGCTTGACCATCTTTCACCAAAACTAATATAACATGAAAAATACTCATTATAGAAACCTAAAATTTCTCCCATAGCACCATGACACACTCTACATACATATCCAATCATTTCCATGTCACAAACAACACTCCATCTCTCCGACCACTGAGACTTGCATAGCTAGCCCTTAGCATTTTACATAATAAAGGTTAGGGTTAGTTGAAAAAACCTCATAACACGTCATAAAAGTTCTCCAAAAGGTCATAACATACCTGATACATCATGAATCAACTTCCTACATGCATCCATGAGCTCATATGACTCCACAACTCAATCTCATACCTCCTAAGTAGTCATACCTAGTCCAGATGAGCACTTGAAACATGGTCACCAACTTGTATATGCACCCTGATACTCATGTGAGTGCCCAAGCACTCCAAAACATGATCTCCATCATGCTAGCATGCTTCTCAAGTCACCAAGAAGCTCATACCACCATGCATTGTCACATAGGCTAGCTAGGTCACCTGATTAGGCTTGCAAAAATAAGGAATCCTCATTGAAACTTCGTATATCACCATGAACACATCTAAATCATCATGTCATCATCATTCTCGCATGCTCGACCTACTCCATCATAAAATTTGTCATTAATGGGGTTTTGCATCAATGACAACACCTAAAGCACAACATGCCAACACCCTTAAATGCAAAAGGATAAAATATTCTACCTACGAAGAACTTAGCCGCTTAAATACCTTCCACAACCCCAAGGACCATACCACGGTAGACAAATATAATCCCGATTGTGTGAATTAGGACACACGAGAAAAAGAGTATAAGTGGCCCCAAAATCTTCCCATATACCACACAACCGAGTAGAAACCGAGTAGAACTTACGCATGTTAATATTTGATCAAAGAAAGGAGACCCATGCCCTAAATGTGTCCAAAACTGGTAGTAAAACTTAGTGTCATGGACAAAGAGAGAATGAAATACTTCATGCCCCCTAAATCTATGCCAAATTGATTCAATCTAAGTATTAAATCATATGAAAATGTTGTAACAATGATGAAAACCCTAAAATCATGTTTAAAGATCTGGGTAAAATGCCCCTCGAAAAAATCATATAATAGGATTAGAACCGCTGCATGACGGTCCTAACTGATGTACGTTCTAACTATGTGTATATTTTGTTGAAATTTTGTGTCTAAATCCAATTTTGAGGTATTTTTGTTTGCCTCTGCTTATGTCTATGCCCAAAAAAATGTTTGTGTCTATTGGAAATGTAGAATAAAACCCATATGTTTGCCCCCTCTTTTAATGCATGTGCGGTGAATAATGTGAGCACGCAGCTAAAAAAAAGATGTATATCCATGTTTGAAAATTTGAAAACCTGTGTATAACCTTTGAAAAACTAATGCGGTGGCCACCAAGAAGAAATTATATCTGCAAGGGGATGCACGTAGTAGAAAATAGGACGTAAAACAAGAACAAGAAGAATAAGAAGCATAATATCCATAACAATTTCAATGCATGAAAACAATAATAATCAACACTAATAAACCATGTGTTAGTCGAAAATAAGTGCATATAATGTAGAAATAAGTGTAAACCTAGAAAACAGTGTCACACAAAAGGTGAAATTATTGCAAACATTGGACACCCACCATGGTGTTGCAAGACAATTAAGGCCCTCGAGCACCAAATAAGATATACACGACCACTCACAAGGCATGATGCCACAAATATGGGAAACCCATGGTGTTGCAAGACAAACGAGGCCCTTAAGCCACAATTAGAGTAATAAACAAGCACGTGCACACAAAACTAGCAAACATGTATGAAAACAAGCGTAGCAAAAGGTGATGAAAATCACATAACATAGGATATAAAAGAGCTAGCAATAATTCTAAACGCTACATAAAACACAAATGTTAGTCCAAAAGATAGCAAATACACAATATATATGTAACCAAACGTAACGACGAAAAAAAAAGGAACTATAATGGAAAAATAAAACCGGATATAGTATGCAAAAGTAGGCCAACACCTATCATCATGTATCACTTTATGTATGTCCCACATAATGCTCGATATACCATGTGAGCATATGCGTGTAAAGAAGAAATACTATCTATTCTTGAAAACACACCAGGTTTTACACAGAGCATCAACAAAATAAACAATAGTAACCTCAATATATTCACACACTCAATACACGGCTAATATATAGCCATTTACATAGCTAAACAACCTCCTAGAAAATCGGGAGGTGTTATAACAATTAACCCAAAATATTATTCATGGGTATAACAATCCAACTAACAACATAACACAAAGACTAACATGTGCAACACTAAATAAAAGAATTCCTAACATTCCCCCCTTAGTGCGAACATGGGGAAAATTTGCCTTGACCTTTATGCAACGTGTCGCTCGTGCTTTGCTCATGATTTAGATGGTTTCAGGACAATACCAACAACCTCTGGATGGTTTTCTAAGTGGTTAACCAACAACCACACAACAGATGGTTTTTTAGGACACTGCCAACAACCTCTGGATAGTTTTTACAAAGTGGATAACTAACAACCATAATATCATGATGTTGTGAAAGTATCATCGACTCTCGTCACTATCTCACTACGAGGAATAACATAGGAAAATTTGATGAATTATGTTGCTCACTTTGAATACAAATCAGAAAATGAAGAAAAAGAAATGGAACTTTAGATCATGTTCCCCCTCAATGTGAAATTTCCACTTATTGAAAACAAGAACACTTCAAATTGAAGAAAACACACAACTAAAAAAAATGCCACCAAATCATCTATACGGCCCGTCATTGGTGATTGACAGGTGTCATTGATTGACCTCCAACCTCTTATGCCTTCGTCCTTTATTTTCATGTTCTAGTTCACTTGGATGTGATCATGGGGCTCAATGGTTGTTAAGACGTCGAGTAACACCGAAAATGTGTCCATAAGATATATATATGTGTGTGTGTATATGTATATGTATATGTATATGTATATGTGACTCTTTGATGACAACTCACAATTGACACTTTTACAATAGTACCAAGACACAAGACTATTTTAACTTTGACACTACGATCAATGACTTTATTTTACGAAAATAAACTCAACATGATTTATATTAACTCAAAGACAACCTATTTACCAAAACACTTAGTAGAACCACTATTGATTACAAAAATAAACCACTTCGAGACCTTTCAATACTATTGAAAATATATCGACTCCAAACTAAGACTAAAAAAAGACTCTTATGCCAAGAGACAAAATGCTTTCAAATAGTAACTATGTACTAATCAAATATATTTTCCTATTACTTCCTAAGACATACCCGTGTACATTGTAAAAGAAGAGTTTATAACAATATTGACAAAATAACAAAATAACAACAAACACAATAAAAAAATAATACTTGATCACCTTTTAAAGATTTTTGACACTTTAGACTTAAAAAAACAAACCAAATACCACGAAATTAAATATAAAACAAACCTTTATAAAAGCAAAAACAACCAAGCATGTGAAAACCACCAATGAGAGGATTCACATATAACAGAAGATGTTTTGCTCATATCTTGAGAACCAGAGCTCTGATTTGTAAACCGTTTGATGCATCGGAAAGCTTGTTCCGAGAGCTTCGAAATGATACTGAAATTAGAAGATATTGTTAGACCATATAAAATTTGTTTATGACTGATATCACAGCTTCAACATCGCTATTATCAAGCCGTGACTTAGCATGAATACAAATCTTCACAATTGATTTGCACAACAATCAGAATGGTCAAAGCCCAATGTTGAACCAAATCACCTCCGTTTGGTTGGTTCTATTTCCACCGAACTATTCAGTCAAACTGCTATCGTGACATTTGTCGTTGACAGCGAATCATACCGTGAAGTGATGCGAATGCAATCGCGAAAGGCGTCAATGCACGGGTTGTCGCCGAGAGAGGAGAAAATCGGAGCCTTCCAACGAATGCAAACGTGTCCAAGGAAAATGATCCACGAGCTGTGTAGAGAAGTCTATAATTATTGTCAACTACTGTTGTTGATGTATACTTACGACCGATCCAATATAAATACTACTAGCAATTGCAAATGAGTTGCAAGTTACGCCGGAGAGGGCTTCAATTTTATGTGTATAATATTGCATTTCACTATCATAGATCTGAAAACCAGTTCCCCTCCAAAGGGCATTGCGCATTTACAATTACGAGGGTCTATTTCCATATGCTCCTCACATTTGATGTCTTTGCCACAATCTTGCATCGGTGTTGCGTAAGGGAGGATGTTGTTTTCTTCCAATTCAGTGCGGCATTCTTTGTCGTCTGAGATGTTACTTCCGTTATCACAGGCAGGATTGCCAGTAAGTTTGCTGTCAATCCACAAAACAAAAATGGTTGGGCCTCTGATCAGCGTATCAGTCTATTAACATTGGTGTTAGGACAAGGTAATTATCACCACCAGACAGTGCTTGTGATTCAAATCCATCACATGACAAAACTTCTTACATTTTGATAGCGGTTTTGGGGAGGAAAGCGCTTCTGATGTTATTGTACTCGAAATCTATGTCTTGCAGCGTTTGGCTTTCAATAATGCTGAAATCCAGAGTTCCAGAGATGGAATTTCTGGCTAGTCTCCTACTCATACAAAATCACAATTAACCGTGTTAATTGACTCCACAAAATATTGGCAATGGTCACTAAAAAATAGACATAGGACTTAAACAGAATACTCACACGGTTTCAAGTTGCGGCAAGTTAAAAACATTAGAAGGAAACGATCCATTCAACTTTCCGTTTTCTATCATGCTGTGAAACAATTCAAACACAAACGAAGAAAAGGGTATCAATATTAGTTAAGTTTCTTTTGTAATCTATTTAGAGCAGCGCTTAGATTACATTGGACTTACATTGTGGTTAACAAGTCTAAGGAAGAAAACCACAGGGGAACTTGGGATACATCGAATGAATTGTTGTTGAGGTCCCTGCGAATACCACACCCAAACATTATTATTAGACTTCACAACATAAATGGGGGATCTTTGGAGGTAGACTAGCTTGCAGGTCTATATTACTCACAAGTATTGCAGGTTGCTCATCCCGGATAAGTCAGGTATAGTACCATTCAATTTATTGTTTGAAATATGCCTGAAAGTACAAATTGATCCCAACAGTTACCACGCTAATCTCAAATGTTTTCATATATATATTATCTCTGGGAATAAAACAACAAAGCTTACATTTCACCCAGGTTTTCCAACGAGGCAATGTTCGACGGTAGTGAACCTTCCAAAAAGTTTCTATCAAGCCTCCTGTTAATCAGAGTATTTTTTTTTCAGTAACAGAGTGTGTAATTTTGAAGAATGAGACTTCACAATTTGCAGAGAAAAATATTCAACTCACAAAATCGTAATGGTGTTTACAAGACCGAGTGTTGAGGGGATCTCTCCGGTAAGAAGATTTTGATCGAACAGCCTGCACATAATACTTTGTCTTGGTGACTGGAATCCCATTTTTCTGAACAAAACCATACATTTGTCTAAGAAAATAAGAATGAAGGTGGATTATACTTACACATGCTTCAGGGTCATGTTTTTGTTGAAGATTTCTGGCGGAATGGAGTCACTCAGTCGGTTTTTATTAAAGTGGCTTCAACAATCAATGGAGAGATTATAAATGCATATTCCTAACGAGATGGCTCCAAATAAAACATATTATCCCATAAAACACATTTCGGGGAAAGTTAGGAGAGGAGTTAATTTTTTTTCAGAAAATCATTGTTGGTGGTGCGCATGGCACAGCAACCAAATATAGTCGAAAACGCCAGATTTTCTGAAAATGCTATTTCTAAAATTTGTAAATTATATAATCCTTACAAGTGACCGGCAGCAACAAGCTTCCCGAGCTCTACCGGAAGTTGTCCGCCTATATTATTGTTGGCAATGTCCAGCCAGAAGAGCCTGCTAAGGTTACCCAACGTGGGAGGAATATTTCCGCCAAATTTGTTGGAATTCAAATCCCTGATAGATAATTTATGTGTCAGCATCATAACAGATCTATCCGTTTGCAAACAATTCAACCGGGAAAAGTTGCCAAGCTCTTGTGGTATGCTCCCACTGAAATTACACCCGATCAACACCCTGAACGTGCCACAAATGATTAACATGGACTTCAACTGAAATATTAAAAAAATCCAGTATACACAGTGGGGGTAATTATGCTTACAACTCGAGAAGGCCAGCCAAATTTCCTAAACTGGATGGAATCGGTCCAGTCAAGTCTGGATTGTACGACAGGTCCCTGCAAAGTAATTGTTCCTTAAATCAATGATCTGTACAACCTAATTGAAAGCCTGTAAATTATTGCAGTGTGTTTTCAAACAACTTACAGCCTTTGCAGTCCTGTAAGCCTCCCAATTTCAGTCGGCAGCTCTCCTTTGAGACTCATCGCAGACTAAAGTCTGTAAAAACAGAGGGAGGCCATATAATAATAAGCTACAAAAGTTTCAAAATTTGTAACAAAGGAGAGAGAATTAGAGAGAGTTACACGTCGGTGACTCGAGAACCATCGCAGATAATCCCAACCCAATTTGAAGAGCAAGGATCTGCGCCTGTCCATCGACTCAGCTGGAAAGTAATTTTACTGTAGCAAAAAATCTAAAACTTTATGTGGAAATTAATTTTACTGTAGCAAAATATCTAAAAAAAATCTAAAATCCGGCAACCGGTAAAGTTAAGCCACCGGAATTTGACACTTTCCAGCAATGCCTTCTTCAAAGTAAACGCCTCCGGCGAATTATAACTTCTTATATGGAGCCACCATACAAGTAGACACCAATAGCACGACAACCAGTAAATTTGGAATGAACTCTAAATGTGCAGATATGAAGGCCACAAACACCAACAACCTGTACAAGAAGATAATGACACGGAACACACTCGTGAAAGAGTTATGCGTTAACAAAATTCTTCCAAAATACATATTACTACGCAAATTACTTTACATTATTGTCTCTCTCATAAGACTCCCATCTAGACCTCGCTCTCATACCAAGTCTTGAAAACACACCAATTTTATACGAGTTTCAACAGAATAAACAATAGTAACCTCTATATATTCACACGCTCAATACACGGCTAATATATAGTTATTTACATAGTTGAACAATCTCCTATAAAATCGGGAGGTGTTATAATAATTAACCCGAAATATTATTCACAGGTATAACAATCCAACTAACAACATAACACAAAGACTAACATGTGCAACACTAAATAAAATAATTCCTAACATCTATCAAACCAAAGGAATAAACAACATGTATAATGTAAAGTGCAAATAAAGTATGCCATATAAACAAGTCCTTATTTTGTATTTTTGCAAATATTTGAATGTTTTTTCATTATGAGAATATTTCAATGTTTGATGAAGAGTATGCAATTAAAGATGCAAAGTAAGGTTGCCCCCAAAGTGTGTGTGTGTGCAAAGTGAGGTTCAAGTGTGGAAACGTTCCTTCAATGAATCGCTTAAACTTATAAATAGAGTGTGTCATCAAGAAACGAGGGGGGAATAACATAAAATCTACCAAATATCGTCAAGGATATCATTAACGAAAGGTTTAAATCCAATGGTCCTGGATCCATGATATTAGTAAATTTCTAGAAGCACCTATCAATAAAAATCCTATCTCATGGAAGTGCTTAAGTGTCATAATGTATTCCTCAACAAAGTAAGCGGGACCTTGTCCTCGCATAACATGATTCCAATGTGCCATGTTGATTGATAGCTAGGAAAATAATCATTGTGAATAGTGACCAAGCCAATAGTAAGTGGGAAAGTGATGTTAGTGTTGTGTTTGTTGACAAGACCAAAAACACACTACAACCAAGATCTACCAAAAGCCAATGGGGTAGGTTGGGGGTCAAGAGCAACCCAAACTTTAGTGGCGATAACATGTAACCCAAAGGCTATCATGAGTATAATATATCCTTGAAACTCAACAACTTGCGTGAGAGGAGGTGTAATATCAAATGGGGTGAGTCCTAGACTAGTCAAAGCCTCATAAGTGCAAATGTTCTTGTTTCGATTGGGATCGACGGAAACATGTGGCCAATATT
Source organism: Taxus wallichiana var. yunnanensis (assembly GCA_018340775.1). Taxonomy (NCBI): domain Eukaryota; kingdom Viridiplantae; phylum Streptophyta; class Pinopsida; order Cupressales; family Taxaceae; genus Taxus; species Taxus wallichiana. Next base: position 902,109,354 of record CM031235.1, on the reverse strand, counting down.
ACTCATGGATATACACAATGCTAGTAAAAGCGTATCGAAATGAGCAAATCCCATCGAAGGAGTTGATGTATCACGTAATATAGTAATAGTACCATGACTCTTAACAAGTGTTGATTTTATCAAGTAAATTCGACAATTATTAGTGTCATGACATGTAGTGCGATGGTAATCATATAAAGGATGAGTAGATTGTTTGTTCAAAGAAACTTTTCACAAGAAATAATTTACTCGATATTGTATTCGGCTTCTTCGATTCTTTCATACATTCGTATAACATATATATAGGAGTAAGCTTTCCTATAAATATGGAGGTTGCTCAACAACACTCCTATTCTACGTGAGTTCGCAAAACAAGAATATTGTTATGATTTGTTTATAATAACAAATCTATAACAATCCAACTATATACGGTTTACACATTACATATTTAAATAATCACAAATATATATTTGCTCAAATATGTGAGCACTACTCCATTTTCCTAACATAGTAGTTATCCCGTAAAATTGACAAGGGCAATTTTACCGATAACCATACCGAAAATTTTGTTTTGATCCCTCGTTAGGGATCCCTTGCGTTCGAAACGTTGCAAAATCCCTTTCCGGGAAAATCTGGTTTCCGAACTTAGTCTTTTTGGTCTTTTTTGGCTGGGCGCATGGAATGACTATGTAACACCAACTTTTGGTGCACCCCCTTTAAAGCCTTTGGTGCATATAATCTCATGTCAACACACTTTTCGGTGCGCCTTGTATGTTGAGTCTTCTCTGTGTGCACCAAGGCGCATGCGCCTTCATATTAGCACAACTTTTGTTGCGCCATGTTTTGGTGCGCCAAAGGGCGCACATAATCTCATGTCGACATCCCTTTCGGTGCGCCAAAGGCGCGCTTAATTTCATGCTGGCAAATGCTTTCGTGCGCCAAAGGGCGCATGCTTTTCCATGTCGACAGCAACTTTCATGCGCCCTTTACAAAGTGGGTGGCGCATTTATGACTAGCTCACCTATATATATAAAATTTGCGCGCCCAAATGTCATTATCATCAGACGCATATCACGTGATTTTTATTCTCTGAGCCTGTCAGCCTCTGCCTCGTCGTTTTCAACGCATTGTGGACCCGTTTTCAAGATTTTCACTATTTATCCGGGTAAGTGCTCTTGTCTCTTCCATGTGATTTGCTTTCTGGTTCTTCGTGCTTGCTGGTTGGTTTTTGAAATACATCTTTTGAGCTAGCCCTCCCCCGTGCTATCTTTCCTTATTTTCCTCTTTCCAGATCTGCTGGAGGAGGATGTTATCCTGAAAACAATGGTTTGTAACCCTCCTGGTTTAAACCATTTCATACCCCAAGTAACCTTTCAAAGGAGGAACAGAGGAGAAAAGCAATCTGAACCATGTGAAGACCCCTCTGAGAGTGTTTTAGTTCACTGTTTCCCTCTTTTTCCTTCGGCGCATCTGTCACCCCTGTAACATGATAAAAACCCGCGCCAATGGCGCACCCATCTTGCCTGCTGCATCGTAAACTTCTGCGCCCCCAAGGCGCGCCTCTTTCATATGCTACAAGCGCTAACCTTGCGCCCTCTTTGGCGCGCCAACCTTCCTTGCTGCATCATGTTTCTATGCGCCAATGGCGCACCCAACATCAGTGCAACACAGGCTTTATCCGCGCTAAGTACAAGGCTTTGAAGGCGCAGGCGCATCCCTCCTTACAGCAACATCATGTTGTGTTAACCCTTCGTGCGCTGCGCCATGGCGCACGAAAAGTTCCTGTTACACAAACCTTACATGCGCCAAAGGGCGCACCAAATCCCAGTGCAACATGAAAAGTCTATGCGCCAAAGGGCGCATCCTGTCTCTATGTAACACAATGTTTTCATGCGCCTTTTATAAAATGCACTCTGCAGTATCTATGCGCCATGCGCCTTTGGCCGCTTTAACCTTTCCAACACCCCTTTCCTGTGCGCCTTACCTATTTAGCCCTGTAAGCTGCAATTTTCATGCGCCCTGCGCCCTGAGCCTAATAATAACTAACTCCTTCTTCTGTTGGCACTTCAATGGGAAATCAAATGACTGATACAACCTTTCTACATTGGGTTTCACTTCTTCTTCATGCAGATCAGCAACTAAGTTCAAAAGAACATATGTCTACATCCAGCAAGAGACCCACCAAATCGAAAGGAAAGGCTAAGCTTACAGAGGAAGAAATGAAATATAAATATCAGAGGGTCAGAATGCCCGAGTCCCAGGCCGAGTGCAGCATGGATGTCAGAGACTCAGAATTGGGGCATATCGATATGGAGGAATTCTGGGCCAGAACTCAGAAAGTTACAAGGAGTCCATGGATGGACAAACTAATAGGCAGTGCCCTGCACTTCACCGGAGGAATCCCAGTCAGCGCCGTCAACAATGAATTCTTGATGGTGATTGCCCAGTGTTACAACAAAGACACAAGATGTGTCGAAAACAACAAGGGTGAGGTAGTCATTAACCTCACTGCCCGTCATTTTGAGATAATACTCGGCATCCCTCACCACCGGCACTTTGTGGCCGTCAGCCAAGCGGAGTGCATTAAGGCCTGGGATGACAATGAGGATCAATGTATGCAACTAATGAACGAAGTCTATCTGAAGAACAAGAAGGTAATAACCCAGTGGCCCCAAATCATCCACCGCAGTGACTTCTTAGAAGAGCTCAGCGACACCATTACATTCCTGAGCAGGGTCTTCGGGCTTTCTGATGCCCATTATTTCCATAAATGGATGTTGCGGTACTTAGAGACCATGAACAAGAATATGCCTGATCAGCGCTTTTCTGGGGAGAAATTATAAGCGACGATCTCCGAACAAACAACAATTCAAAGACAACTGGGGGGACATTTCATATGAACTCCTACGTGGTCTACGCCGCAAAGATCGAGAGGGACTATCCAGCCCGACGTGGAGTGGAGTTTGGCCTCGGGTTAAAATATACGAGTATTATCCAGAATTGAGGCTGGAGAATAACATCTCCCAATTCACCAAAATCAACGATGCATTCTTCTACCACATCATCTGCCTGTTGAGGCCGAATATGACTTATGGTCGCACGACCAAAAGCATAGTGGCAGCCACGGAGAAATGGGGAGCCCTGTTCACCCAGTTTCCTACATTCACCTATCTAAGGGCTGCCAACTTTTTGGGAGAGCCAACCAGGCTACCGAGGTATGCTGGACCTAAGCTGATTCTGCTGGAACTGTCAAGGCAGCTAATCACATACCACGAGAAATGCCTTAAAAGAAAGAAGGGTGGAACTCCGTTCCCCTCACAGTAGGCCGATATACATGCTCTACCCACCATAAGGCGAAGGAAATGTTCGCAGAGCTGGAGTTACTCAATTTGAAACATGACTTCCCAGCCAGGCCTACCTTCGACCCAAGGAGCTGTCTACCAAGGGCGAAACTTGATCCAATCCATGTTCCTCAGATCGAGGATATTTATATTGACGTCCTCCATGAGGTGGAGCTCAGAAGGAAGGATCATTCTCACCTAAGCATTGGCGCGTAAATCATCCAATATGGGGTAGCCATTGTCCCCTAAAGGCTTCCAAACTACGGAAGATGAAGTAGACAAGGTATATATTGACACGAGATGGGACGATTGGCCCTTTCCTACCATTGATAGAACTAAGGCTCCTCGGACAATTGAGGAGAGGGTCAAGTAGACTTTGCGTAGAGACGTAACATCGGTGCCGATGAATGGCCTAATCTACCTCGGGGTTGATTTCACAACCTCCCCATTGGGTAACGCACCTCCACGATCCAAAAAGCAGCCTAAAGGTAAAGGCAAAGGCGTAGAGGGTGAGTCCAGCACCACCCAAGAAGAAGTCCCTGAGAGTCCTCCTTCCGCGGCACCCGAGCAGGTAATATCTCTGGTCACGCCAGAGAAAGAAGCAGAGGAAGAAGTTCCAATAGGCCCATCCACTCAGGATGTCGGCATTGCTACAACAACCGAGGTCCCTTCCATCCCTTCTTCTTCTCTTCCTTCCCCTCCTCGAGCGACTCAAGCGACCATCCCTTTGGTCGTGTCCTCTTCCCCTTCTTCTATGCTTCCCCCGCCTCTTCATCTATCTTTTCTTCCCTCGTTGATCTGTCCTCCATTTCTTCCCTCATCTCCGAGCTCCTTCCTCCTATGTCTTCCGCAACCTGCAGCTTCCCTTCCTTCCGTGGGCACTTCTTGGCTATTCTCTCAATGCCGCCGCCACGTGTCTCCACGTTTTTCCCCTCTTCTACCGCACCCGCCCCCTCTGCTTTCCTGGTCCTTCTACCTTAGGTCCACTTGGATCTCTCAAAGAATAAGTCAAGAAAAGAGGAAAGTTCCCATCGCTCCGATGGACTTTTCCGTGATCCCATCTAAGGGGGCAAAGAAGCAGAAGCCTGTCACGCGCTTCTCTCAAAGTGCTGTAGGGGAGAGAGTTATGGAAATCACATACCCCAATCCCCTCAAAGAGAAAAAGGATCTGTCTCCTACAGATTTTACTGTGACCCAAGTCACAATGGGGACATCTTCCGAAAGTCTTCAGGGGGAGGCTCTTTCTGTAGTTGACGCCCTCTGCAAAAAGCTTCAGGAAATCAAGGAAGAGAAAAGGCAACTAAAGGAGCAAAACAAATATCTGCTCCAAGCCTTACAGAAGATGGGTAGTGCGCCTCCCACAACTGCCGCCGAGACTTCTGAGCTTCTCAGCCAGGAGAAAATTAATGAGTATGCCAAAATCGGCGAAAGGTGGGTATGGCTGTTTCCGCTTGGAGGAGCCAAATCCTCAAAGATAGTGAAAAAGTGATCGCCGAGTTCTCCGACTTGTACCTGAACATCAGTAAGGTGAATAAAGAGCTCCAAGCGTTAGCAGGGCCCATATCAGAAGAGTTGGAACATGCCAGACTGCAACACGAGACCTTCCAACAAATGTTCGACTGCTCACCAAGATCCGTCAAGTTCGGCGTCTTCGGCCATCCAAGGGCCCTCAACAAAATCATGTCCACTCTGGACTACCGGGTGGATCAGCTAGAATTTATTCTAGAAAAGATTGACAAAGTCAAGGAAGAAGCCCTGGATGCGATGCACCAAATGGAACGAATTGTTCTTAATATGTCGCCAGGGTTACTTACTCCTTCCTTCACTTTAAGGAAAGCTGATGAAACCACCCGGATCTTCAAGGAGATCGCTTCTCAAGGAACGGGGCCAGAGGTCACATTTGACACAGAATCTATCAACAACCTACTGGCCTGTAGGGACTTCATCGGGTTCCTCATTGAGGCGGAAAAGGACTATTCCAAACTCCCAGAGAAGCTCATAGATGAGCGGGAGACTTGTGAGGCGATAAGTGATAGGCACAAGGATCCTTCCCAGGATCAACTAGGGCCAATAATCAACAAGTTCATGGAATACCGCTCTCAGTTCCATATCTCGTCACCTGAGGAGCAACAAAAGCAGTCCACCCCCTTTCGGCCGCAAGATGATGATGACGAATAGCTGCTTCTTCTTCTTCTTCTTCTTCTTTCTCTTCTCCGTCTTTCTTTTTGGAAATATCTGGAGTATGTTGATACAAATGATGACGCATCCATGTTGCATCATGGGATGATGTCATCCATCAAGTCAGTAAAAGTCAACATGACTTTTAGATATTTTGTAAATATCTTTGTAAATAGTTGTTGGCTCCTTTTTGCCTTCTTTTCTCTTCTTCTTCTATAAATACTCCAATACTTGTAGTATTGTGGGATGGATGGATATCTTTCAGATGAGAAATAGAAGTGAAGAAAAAGACTTTGAGCTTTCTTATGTGAAGAAAACAAGAATAATACAAATATTGAGACTTTGTCTTTGAATAGCCATGTTATGCATTAGACCTTTCTTATGTTAGATCTCGTATGTGTTTATTCTGTTAGATTCATATCTACTTTTTGTCATTTATTCATCATCGATTGCTTTGCTCGTTTATGCAAGTAGGTTTGGATCTGTTTACTACCAATCCCAAAACATAAACCTTCCGACCTTTCTCGCTTTGGAATTCATTTCTTTTCTTCCTTCGACTGCTCTTTCTTCATCCCCTCTTCCTTTCCTTTCTTTTTGCAATGGAAACACCCCTACCGGGATGAGATCCCAAACCCCGAAGGCGTAATCATGTGAGACTTGCATAGATTCCTGCTTGGTAGAATAGCAATAAACCGGCCGCTTTGCTTGACTCGAAGAGGGGCTATGCCCTACACACTGTTGTTGGCTCGTTTATCCATAGATCTGTCCAGCGATGATTTTCGGACCAACACATAGATTGCCTAGAAAGCTTGCAAGTAGAATGATGACACTTAGAAGGCAATGTGATAAAACCTTGGTCAAGTAAAAGAGAGAAATTCATGCGGTGTATTAAGATGACATGGAATTGCAATAGAGGTGACATGAAGTGTAACATTTAGAGTATTGACTATATTAGTCATTAGATCAAGGCATGTATGCATAAAGTCAATATGATCAAAAGGAGGAAAATCACTAACACTAAGGGAAGTGTCCTTAAGACGATAATGTCTTGGTTTAGTGGAGACAAAGAGAGAATGGAACACGATTCATCTCGCATCAATATAATTAAAATTGAACCGACGTAAATTATCATACGCGAGTTTGATTGTATCATCATCACTATCAGTAACATGCTTAGGTGCATCATGATGTTGTTTACCACCATCTAAAAGATTAAGAGCAGCAAGAGGTGGTGTGTTAAGAATAGAAGATGTTGGTGGATTCGTAAGAGAAGTGTCTGCGTGTGACTCAACATTTGGAGGTACATCCAATAAATGCTCGGGACGAGTACTAGTATCACCAACAACATATGTATATAACTTGTCCATTGGAAAAAGTTGTGGTGGAGGAGTGACCGAAGGTGCTTGTGGATTAGACATATCTACCTAGCAATATTGATAAGGATCAGGATCAACATGTACAATATAATTAATGCCATTATGTAGAAATTTGATGCAATGATGGAAAGTAGATGAGGCAAACTTATATCACGAAGCCATAAACGACCCAAAAGTAAATTATATTACAAATCAATGTACATGGCGTGAAATACAATAGATGATGTCTTAGGACCAACAAGTAGGTCAAAAGTAATAGTGCCAAGTGTAGAACATGTGATGTCATCAAAGCCTCACACAATAGTGGGAGAATGATTGATTGCAAGAGGAGAAATACCCATCTATATAAGCAACGATTCGGGACATATGTTGAGACCAGATCCAATATCTATTAACCCCTTTTGATAAAGAATCATTCAACACATGCAATGATGAATAAAGGTGGACGCCTATTCGTATCAACATTAGGTGGGATATTAGATGGAGTAAAAGTAATAGCCTTGTCAAGTGTCTTAAATGTATCCACGAGAGAAGCGAAGACAACTAGATAGTGTCGTCAAATGTGAAGCAACAAAAGTATCTTGTAATATATCTCTGTAAACAAGGTCCTTTTAAAATAATTCAAGTATAGATATCTTGAGAGGGGTATTATTGAGTTGTTCAATTAAGTCATACCCTTTAGACGAAACATTAACTTTAGCGCCAAAAGTAGAGGGTGGGTTAGGCAAATGTGGATTGCCCCCCAATGGGTTGATTATTTCACAATGTGGTTACCGCATTGACCGCAACAAAACGAAACCGAGGTGGATGATCAATAGTAACAGGAGTGATATGAAATTGAATGTCAATGTAAGTATGAGATGTATCAACCATATAACAATTAGGATCGTGACAAGGAACTTCATTTAGAGGCATAGTATGGGCATGTGCATGGTTAAAGGGATAGTAACCCCTACTAACAAGTGAACTTGGAACCTTAGGCCGAGATGAAGATCATAAAATCTAGTGGGAAACGACATGATGAATAAATGATCTAAAAATGGTACTTAATTTTTTTTGAAGTACTTAGAAAATTTCCAGATTTTGAAATTTACAGACTCAACATTGATCTTGAGTTAATTTGATCCAATTTTTAGGTGTCTTGAAACCCAAATCCTCAACTCTTCCAAAAAGACCAATTAATCCGATTTTTCAACTTTAAGTGAATCGCTTGAATCTAATACAAATCCATTTTACTTCACAGTTGATTTTTAATCATACACTCAAACTGACATTTGAATCTAAGATGATAAGTGTATTCAAATCTTGTTGTGGGTTATGGATACTGAAAGTTCCTTCAATCCATTTACTCCAGTTTTATACTTATTTTATCAATTAATAAAATTAATCCAATGATGAATTTCAACTGATAAAAAGCTTTTAAAAACTGAAATGCACAAATCCACAAAACAAGAAATTGATAACGGAGTTCACCCGAAGGCTACATCTCCGGATTCACAAAAAGTGAATCGATCCATTAAACGTCCAATGAAGTACAATATCCCTTCAATCTTGACTTAACAGACCTTTATACCTGCAAATGAGCTGATTCAAACCTCATGGAACTCTGCAATTTACCATAATCATTCCCAAGTTCATCCGTGGCTCCTACAGTATTTCTTCTGTTTGTTCCCTGTGCAAATACGTTCAAAAAACATCTACAACTTGAAATATACAAGACCTATACAAATAAGGTTTACATTTCTGGAAAATTTAGGAAATTATTAAAAACTTCCCTTTTTACTTCATGGTCTGATTCGGATCAGAAGTGGATGCAAAATACAGATCTCTGCTTGCCCCTCGTGCCTGTTCTGTGAAACTGCGATGGAAAAACGCCTACACAGAAAAATCTATAGCACTTCATGCAACAAAAGTTACCTTTCTGGAAATCTCTCATAATTTTGAACAACTTTTATTTTTACACCAAGTCCTAATTCGAACCATAAGTGCCTCGAAAATTGTGATCTCTGCAAACTGGTCCTTGGCTGTCCCCCTTCCAACCTACCAAAAGCTTCCCTTTAAATAGATGTGATCTCCTTCTCTATCACTTGCTACAAAGTGGCGGCTTGGTAAGGCTGATTACTATTTTGGAAAGGGTTCAAATCCCCCTTCCATAGGTTTAGGAGCCCAATTTAGCCATTGACCCCACGTTTGGTGGGAAAGAGATAAGATAAGCCTTAAAATAGCTTTTTTGGCCACAAAATCCTCCTTATACCATGGGATTTGAATTTATTCACATGGAATGGATTAAATAGATTTTTACAATTATTATTTTTAAATATAAATCCACTACAAACCTGCCAAGTGTCACGCCCATAATACGCCATTTGTCCACGTTAGAGTGTGCCACGTCATCATTTGACCGCAACATTGACTATGCATATCTTTCGCATACGAACTCAGATTTGGTCCGTTCAAAATGCGTCGGAAAGCTTGCGATGAGCTCTATACCATGGAACTGATTTTGAAACATTACAGTACCATCCATTTTTCCTTATCACCAACTTCCACGTGTCACCCTGTCATTGGTCCACTGGTTGACCTATTGACCAGAGTTGACCCGTTTGGAGGCCCATCTTTGACCGGCGATAGAATTTGCATACGGACTCTGTTTCTGGAGTTCAGCATACCGTCGGAAAGGTCTCAATAAGCCCTTCAGCATGGTCCAATTTTAGGGAAGTTTAGGGAAAATTTTCATAGTGAAAAATCCTCCGGATCAATAAAAGAGCACAACCAAATAATAAACCCTAAAGACACTAGGGTTTATGCTATGATGTTCGATTAAAGAGGGTCGTTCACCAAATGATTTCACCTTTTAAGGAGAATCTCACCATTTTAAATTTAAGAATGTTTTAATTAACATACATAAAAAAGATGAATAATGTTACAGTGGATATTCTGATTTAATTAACTTCCAACATTAATTGCACAAATCAGAATAACACTTTTCAAAGTGACTATTGATCTAACAATTATAAAAAAAAGAAAAGAGCACACTTAGCTGATTTTATGTGGATCTGGAAAAGTCTAGGTGGTTTGAGTGCTGGAACAAGAAGATATAGAACTAGAAATGCTTCATTAATGAAACAATAACTTGAAACTAACCTGGTCAAAACCATACATTTTAGTCTATAATGTCCATAAAGGCCCTTAACCTTGTGTACGATCTTAGACCTACTTAGAATTTGGGTCAACAAATTCTTGAGTGCTTCACTTGCCTATAAATGTGTGTCGCATTTGTGTGTCGATCTTCTTCACTCATCTTTAGAATAGCTCTGCAAACTTTACTCAAAACCTTAAAACCTTGTAGTGCAAGGAGTTTCGCAAAACAAAGCCGGGTGGGTTGTAGGCACTCTTGTGCATTGTCGACATTGCCACTATTCCGAAGAGGGCTCAAACCACATGTCGTTCTCCTAGCATGTGATATCTACCGTAGTGTAATCAAAATTTGACAACCGTGCTTTGACAATGTTTCACTTGAGTTTCACACTTGCTCAAATGCTTGGGAAGTGTTACTTTGCTTTAGGATGATATTGAGATCGCTAGACCTTGGAGGAGACTTCGACCAAAGAGGGGATGCAACCCTAATGAATGTGCACGAGTTATTTTGCGGTCTTAGGAAGATACGAGTGCCCTTAGTGTTAGCTTTTACACGAGGAGTTCATAAAGTGCCAGGTCCCTAAATGAGGTATGATTTACTTGCTTATATATGCTTTCAAAGGTTATTATGTCATGAAAGACTAACCAAAGGGGTATATTTGTTCGTAAGAATGTGATGGAATTGAAAGAATTAGTTCAAAACATGTCGGTCCAAAACCGTATAATAGGGTTAGTATGTAATTCTACATCCTGACCGAAACCAACATTTTTGGACATGAGGGAGAAAAATATATTTTGACTTCATGGGCCTAAGAATGGATGTTTCTAGATGTATTTTTATGTAATTAAGCTTTAGAGACCGATGCTAAAGAGGTGTGGAAAGATAAATAAGTGCATGAAGTGCTATCAGGGTGTGCTAAGCAAGAGTGAGGAGAGTGCATTTGTCCATACAAGTGTGCAATGTCAAGATCAACAATGTCAAATGATAGATTGCCAAATTTGAGTGTTTAGAGTTGACTATCTCCCCTCATTTGCCAAAATGAAGAAGAAGAAGAACAACAAACCGACGAATGAGAGCCCATCCCAAACACAATCTACCCCTCCGCTACCAAAGGTGGTGGGGGATGACCTTGATAATCCTCTTTGCCTTTGCACGATCGCCATATTTACTACAACTACATAATTTTGTTGTTTTTTATGTTACTTTGGTGCTTTATTTTTCACACCAATTTTTTAATTAACACTTATATTTTGTAAAGCCAACTACGATGTTGCCATGAAGTGAAGTGGCCTTCTTTTAGGCCTTTCCAACTTGATGTACCTTACATTTTAGGGTGTGGCGTTTCCCATCCAACCGTTTTGTACAATTAATATTGTAACATAATTTTTTATATAAATAAAAGTGTGCTTTTCCATTTTAAAAAGGCATACTTTCAATCAAATGAAAAAGAGTTACATTCCGACGTGGCATGCCGATTGTATAAAGAAGCCGAGGTGTCACGCCGACTGTACAAATTCTACAGATATAGTTTAGCGGAGGCGTCCTACGATCGGCCGGGGGTGGCGTGTATAGAATAAGGCCGAAGAGGAGCGTTCTGAGGAAATCGAAGCGAAGATGTTGCAGATACGGTTGAACAAGGGCACCATAAACGCCAGTGGCAGTGGAAGTGGATCGGAGGAGGGAGGAGCCGCTGGAGCACCCAGCAGAGCCCCTGGTTCTGGTTTCGACAACGTGACTGTGTCGTGCCCCGACCATCTGGTGCTGGCAGACCTGTTGGTGGCCAAAGGACTGGGCCTGGGCCTCTCCAATGTCAAGCTCGTTAAGACCGTTGGGCGCAAGCGCAGGAGGCGGCCCGGAGAGAAGGTCCACATCTGTCTTTGCTGCGATTTCCCCATTGCAATCTATGGCCGACTCGTAAGTTATAATTTTGCTGTTTTACCTTTCTCCAGGCGCTCTTTATTTCAATTCACCAATGTTAATCTTTTTGTTTTCGCGATGAAATGATTGCAAAATAAAACACAGAGAATCCTTCTTGAGAAACCCTAATTTTCGTGGTGCCAAAATATTTACTGCATTCGAGGGCCGTGAAATATGGTCGAAGGAATTCCTATAAGTATTTTGGCAAACCTGAATAATAAATAGTGACGCCATTCAAACCCGCTTATTCGTTGAAACGTTTTAGGCCTAGTCTCATGGAGGCGTGGGATACAATAATATATTGTATTACCATTCAAGCCCTAATTGTCTTGGTACTCAAATGCGCTAGTCTCAGTTTCATGTAGATAAGGGATTAAGGATTGGGGACGCCATTTTAAATCAGGGCACGGTGTGTTTGCTTAAGGGTATGGCTATATTACATTTGATTACAGTCACCAGGAGATGTGGGTAAAGGACTCCCATCGTCGAAGTCTATTTTCCCGCTGACTATGGTTTTATGATTTCAGCGATGGTGGAAGACCGAATTTTATTGAACTCTAGGGATCTGGAAATGCCTCGAAAGAGTTTTCTGTATTTTTTTAGGGGGCGGGGGGCCCTGAAAATCCTTTGTTTAGGTTTTTTTTTTTTCTGTTCTTTTGGTGTTTGATACCGAGTTGTACAGAAGATAGAGGGCCAAAGGTATGTAGCTACTTAGACTCCTTTATTTGGCATCACTTGAAGTATTACAAGCCGGGCTGGGCTGTCTTGTAAACATTCTATGCACCGCATCTGAATGCGAATGCCTGACGATTTGTTTTTGTCTGATAGTCAATATCCATCTAGCATTCATGAAATGTGGTTACATTGTTAGATTCCATGATAGGTCTTTTGAACTTTTCTCTTTGGCCTATGCAATGTGTATAGAACTCAGGCAAACTTAAAGATAGTTATTTAGGCCACTGCTGAGGACACTAATTTTGTCATATGATGACTGTTTTAGCATGGTGTGAAAATGGCTGCATGCATGAAAATTGGACCTGACTTCGTGAATGCATTTTTCATGCCCTAATTTGTAGAGACCTATCTCAGTTTGTCTAAATGTGTTGTGAATCATTGCAAAATTGATCTCATTGTTCACCACCCTAATCTATGCACAGTGTTGGGTTCCAATTATTAAAAGAAAAGAAAATTGCAAATTATAGAGTAAAAATGTTAAGTAACAAATATGGGAGCACTTGCTTCCCCAAGGGTGGATTGCACTGTAAGACTATAACAAAAGAGCTCTCACACAATAGCGGCTATTTTTTGCATTAGGTTTTGATATTATAGATAAGACAATACATTATTTAGAGTTCCCCCCCATTTGTATTCAATTGCTAGAAACCTAACTAGCCCATGAACAAGTCATGGCTTAACCATTAACTTAACTCTAGAGTCTAGACATTCAAAATAACATAATACTCACCAAGCACACAAATATATGTTGTGTTTAGGTACACAACATGCCCTCCGCCTTAAAAAGATTTGATTTCAAAATTAGTCAAACTCTAAAAGGTTTCATTATGAGAATAGAACTCAAGCCCCTCTACCTACTACAAGAAAGCTTTGACCATTCTACCAAAGACCACAACTTGAAATAACACATGAACGAATAATTGTTTTTTTCAATTTTAATAAATGGGAATACTTGGTCAGTTTGTAATGGCATTATCTTTTTCTGAGGATGTATTTACTCGAGGGGTGACTCTAACTTTGTTGAGAAGGTGTTAGGACATGGGCATGAGTCTTCATGTGCAAGCTATGTGTTCTAAAAAGAGTATAAAAACATCAATAGTAATTTTTCTTGGGAGGGAAAGAAGTTAGACATTCTATAAATTGTAGCTGAGTGTGACATCTCAAACATAATAAGGTTGAGAGCGTTCTTTGTGAGCCCTTCTACAACCAAATTTGGTCCCACAACAAAAGTGGGAAATTGTGTCAATGGACCTATATCTCAGGCCTTACCAACTTGGAGGGTAAGGATGAAATTTTTGTGGCGGTAGATGGATTAACAAAGTATGCCCATTTCATTCCCATAAGGAAGGCATGTAGTAATGGCCTTAAGGTTAGAAAGTTTTATTTCTAACATGTCTTTAAGCTTCACGGGATCCAAAAACAAATCATCTACGATTGGGATCACATTTTCGAGTCATTTTATTTTTGGTAGGAACCGTTTTGAAATGTAGGTGTTACATTTAACATGAACATTGCATATTAGCCCTAAACAAATGGGCGAACAGAGGTGGCGAACAAGTGCTTGGAAGCGTATATGAGAATGTATGTAGGGGATACATAAAGCAAGTGGGTTGAATGGCTACACTTGGGTGAGTACTCTTGGTACAACACCATGTATGATTCAACCACAAAAATCACACCATTCAAGGTATTATAGGGATATGAGCCACCATAACCATTAAAATGAGTAATTGAGAGGGGGAAGGTCCTAGTAGCAATCAAAACAATTAAGAGATGTAAAACACAAAGTTGCATGGATACAAATACAAATAAGAGATATGGATACAACTAGTTTATAAGGCCCCTAATATGGATACAACATTTAACATATTATAATAATCTAGATCACACATGAAACATATATTAATAATAATTATCAATTTTAAATTATAAACAAATTTAAACATTAGATTAAAATTACATGCAAATTACACACTTCCAACCCACGAGAAAGGTAGGGAGTTGGGTATTCAATGGATTAAAAAAATTGCAAGTTGTGTAGGCCAACGGAAAATAGATGAAATGATTGAAAAGAAGCAAAGTAAACCAAAGGAAACAAATCAAAAGAATTACAAAGTTGAGCACAACCAATGTGAAAGTTTGTTGCTTTATAGGTTATTTATAGTTTTTAGCATTTTTCAACCTTTCAAAGGGTTTTTTTCGTTTTTTTAACTTTTTAATTAGATACAACAATAGTTGGCTTGCATACCGCATCTGCGTATAGTTGATACGACCCAATTATGGGTTTGTATCTTTATACGTTAGGTATGGTATTTGAGCCACATTGTACTTATTTCCATCACACCAATACGTGCGCCCTAGAAGTAGGGGTGTTGTATTTCAACCTTGATAAAACATTCTGCAACTATGTTACCACTTGTAATGTATTTTTCCACACAAGAGGCACAACTACACGAAATATAAAAGTATGGGGGCATCTACACACCCAAATAAGTGAATTGCACTTGCGATTCCAAAAATAATAATGTGGGAAGGCTTCTCATAATGAATATATGATAAACACCTAAGATTGCATTGATATGAAAATATAGTGCTCACATAGAAAGGGTAAACCTCTTATTTATAATAAAGCGATTATCTTCTAATAAACCCTAATCCATAATAGTATTCCACCCATAGTTTCACAAAAATAGTGGTTTTCATCTTCTACCAACTAGAACATCGAAGAGGTAGCTTATGGAAGAAGCTATTAGTTGGAACCTAACACGTCTAGATATATTGAACTTAGATAGCTTGTGGAGCAATTGTTCAAACCTAAATCTATAGAAAATACGGGCTTTATAACAAAATAGCTCATTTACCTTATAAACATAGGGATAGATATGGGTTGTGTTCTAGCATGCAACATGAGCTCCCCCAACTTTGCTTGAGGACAAAATTGAAGCTTGTCCATGCATATTATTCTTTTGCTTCTTCCTTTTCTTTGAGAAGAGAACATTACACCACATGAATGGGTAAATGCTTTGAGAATGGCTTATCTTGATGAAAACATGCACATTACGCTGATGTAGATACTCAAAGTTGTCATGTGGATCAATATAGTCTTCAACCAAAAATATATCAAACATTGCAAACACGTGATCAAAATTATCACCTCCATATATGCTCATTACTTAGTTGTGTTGATGAAAATAAAATTTGTGGAATTTTTTCCATAAGCATCGGAAAACCATGGAAATTATCATATGTTGAATCACAATGCCTATAGTGTAAATAATGAGCTTTGAGATGAAGGGCATAATTTTCTATATTTTTATGACCACTCCCAATAATCACTTCCTTCTTAACATATTTTTCCAATGGATTTCCCTCATTATTAGATTCATTTTTGAGAAGAGTTGATGTGTTAGAGAGAAATAAGAGGATTTTTGCATCATGCTCATTAGTAAAAGCATCATAGAAAGGAGAATTATAGAACACAAAGCTGACAATTATTTTCTTCTTCACATCCGTAGAATCTTCAAAGAGAATCTAGAACATATTATTCTCATCCAACTGAAAGAAATCCTCATATCATTCCATGTATCTATTCTCGAAATATAGCCATTCATATTCTAATGTCACATCTAAATTAATAATACATCTTTCAAAGGCAATATCAAATGCATTTAAAATTTCTTTCACAACTAAATGCCTAGCCTTCCTTGAAATATATTTATCTTTTTAAAACTTTTTTCTAGATTAAGGTTTTGAGCATATAAACATTCAACATTCACAGTTTCTTTCTCATTGAATACTTCATAAACTATCAGGCGAAAACATTCTTTTTAAAGCTTGCTAAGTTTATTTTCAAACCAACCAAGGTGGTACCTCAATTGGATGCCGCAATTGAAAATTATACTCCGTTGAAATCAAGTTATCAGAAATTATAGTTTTTCTGGGTGATGCTAGAATAACCACTTGTGACTGATATTTCTCCCTTAATCCTACACCAAACTTGATGAATTAATACTTGTTGGAAATGGCCGATGGGGTGGGAGTGGTGCGGTCAAGTCACACGGTTGTGTGCTTGCCCACCCGTGTTCAAATCCCCCCGAGGCACGATCCTCTCTGAGGTGGTTTCGCTGCTAGATGCGGCATCTCTTCTCGCTGCAGTTGTAGCATGTTGGTTTCTTCACTCGCTACAGTTGTAGCATGTTGGTTCTTGCTTCACTCAAGCTTCTGTTTCGCTCGCTGTAGTCGCTGCATTCCCATTTGCTTCACTCGCTGCGGATGCTCCATCTTCGTTTCCAATTACTAAGGCTGCTTCATTTGGGTTCCTCGTGTTGGTTCCCTTCATTGTAACTAGGTTGTGGATCCTCTCAAAAATCCTCAAAATGTATAGGATGTGGGTCCTTTCAATACCCTCAAATTTACCCCCTTCCAAAAATACTTGTTGGAAATGCCTTCAAGTCTATTTTCCAACTTGAAAAGTTCGTCTCAATTTGACTCTTGAGTAGAAAGTTATGGCCTTTGCAATAGATGGCCTTTTTCTACCCTGTAATCTGAAACTGGCTTTAATACCACTTGTTGCATTCCAAATATCAACAAAAACAAAACTGCAAAATATAGAGTAAAAGTGCTGAAGAACAGATATAAGAGCACTTGCTTCACCAAGGGTGGATCGCACCTATAATCCAACTATAACGAAAGAGCTCTCACACAATGTGATTATCTCTTACATTATGTTTGATATTGTGATAAGATAATACCTTCGTTAGGGTTACCCTATTTTTGTATTCAAGCACTAGGAATGTTAACTAACACATGGACAACTCATGGCTTAGCCATTCACTACCTCTAGATACCAAAAATAACATAATAAAAATAATATTAACTAAGGACACAAATATATGTTGTGTTTAGGTACACAACACTCAACTCCTTGCAAAACCCACAATAATTAGGGGATGTTAAGGGGACCTATGTTATCCATCCATCATTATCAATCCCCTTGTATTTTGACAAAATCACAAGCAACACGTAATGCAAGTCTGCCAATTAATCCCGTGTCTTAACCCTTATCTTTCAATTTGTGCAACATTTAGTATCAACTAGGATGAATCTTCTAATTGCTTGACCTAGCTAGGCCATTGGTATGGGGATGCTTTAGAAAAATAGAATACTTTTGGTCTTACAGCTTTAATATCACTCTTGCTATTGATTTGTATCACTCATTCATTGTCCTAAATGAACAAGTGCACTTATGTTTTATAGTTTTTTTATAAAGTTTAATTTAGGACCATGTTGGAATGCAAGATGACACACAACAGTGCAAAAGATGATGAAAAAGGGCACAAAACTCAATGAAACTAAGTTTGGGGTCAAAAGGGCACAAAATTCCCAATGACCAATTTCATGAAAGATTGACTATTTTTGCAAGGGCGAAAATTGTTATCAACCCATCAAAATGGCAAAATGACCATAATAGTGGGAAAACAACGTTTTGACTTTCACTAGCTTCAAGAGTCATACAAGGGAAAGTAAAGTTGTTTTTAGTGATAACTCAAGAAAGGAGTCCTAACTTTTTGTATAATAACTTGGCGAATCTTGTCGTAGAAGTTAATTTTCTAAGTGAATTTAGGAATTTAAAAATATATATGTATATACTATAGGGAAAATTTTGGTCACCATATGCAAATAATTTCATTATTGGGCGATTTTTGATATTCAGGGGTCATACAAGGGAAAATACAAATGTTTTTAGGGGTAACTTTAAATTAAGCTTCTAGGACCTTGATTTGCACCTGAAAAGGTTTGACACAAGCAATTCAAGGAAATGCATCAGCTGAGCAACCCAAAAAACCCGATACACCGAGACTCATCGCCGCTTTTGGGGTCGAGAACATGTGACATATAACATGCATTGACCGACATGTTCTCGATGCACGAAGGATCCAAAACTCGACACAAAGGAAGACCATCAGGTTTCGGGGCGGAAAACATGTGACATGGAACTTGCATTTGAGTTGACATGTTTTGATGCATAAGGACCCAAAAACCCGACATAAAGGAAGACCATCAGGTTTCAGGGGTAGAAAACATGTGACATGGAACATGCATTCAGTCGACATGTTCCGATGTATGAAGGACCCGAAAACCCGACAATCACAAAAATGAAAGCTCTAACTCCATAATGAAATTGTAAGTTGTCAAAACCCCGGGGATTTTGGACAATAGTTTGGTGACTCAACGAGGACAACTTCCTACTAGATGGAAAATCGGTGGGTGAAACATCCATCGGGCATAGAGTTAGCCTCGAAAACTTGAAAAACTGATCTAAAACTTGAAATTCTTACCCCTAAATCTACATGAAGCACTACATGGACTTAGCATTGACATGTTCTCGCCTAAACTGTTTGTTTTTGTCATGAGAGTTGTTCTAAATTGAATTTTAATGAGAGTAAAAAATTGTCTTGAAACTGATTTTCCACCACATTTTCCTGAGAATCCATGAATAAAGCTGATAAGCAATGCCTCTCTCAATATCTTAAATGCTTGTAAGCTGGTCTGAACTTTGTTATGCTGCTTCTTGCAACTCATCCTTTTCACTTTCCAATTCTACCTGAAACATATCTTCTTCGGAGTCCTCCATGAACCACTTTGCAATGGCAAATGCCACCCGAAAGCAACAAAAACATTGTGCAAAGCACTTAGGGAAAGAAAACTACACTACCAATAAGACAATGTGTTAAAGAGAACTTGGAGGAATTAAAACTAATCTAATATGTACAAGGTGAAACAAATAACTTAATGGGAATGCTTAAGATAAATCCCATTGACTGGGATTTGCAATGCATTTCCATCAAGGTTGGACAACTCGAAAGAGTTGGCCTCTTTGCAAGCAATGATGATGTATGGCCCACTCCACAGTGCATCAAACTTAGAGTGCTGCCCTGGTTTAGCTCTATTTGCATCCCATTTTAGGACCAAATCTCCTACTTTAAAAGCCCGAGCCGTAGCTTTCTTGTCAAACCATAGCTTGGTTGACCTCTGACGTTCTTTTAATCTGATCATGACAAAATCCCTCAATTCCTCAAGTTCAACCAGATCTTCCATTCTTATTTCTCTTTGATTTGCACCCTCCAATTCCAATTGTTGGGCCAGCTTCTAATAAAGGCAACTCCAAAGACAAGGGAAGCCTAACATCTCTACCATAGACAAGTTTGAAAGGAGAATTGCCAATTGCTTTCTTTGATGTGATTCTATTAGCCTACAGAGCAACTCTCACCTTAGTGTGCCACTGCCTTTGGTTTATCTCCATTGTCCGCTTCATAATTTTGATCAAGTTCTTATTAGTAGACTCGCCAAACCATTACCCTAAGGGTAGTAATTGGAAGAGGTCTTCAAGTAATTCCAAGTCCAAGAGCCCAATTAGAAATTTTAGAGCCTAGAAAGGCTTTTGCATTATTAGAAATGATGGTTTGAGAAACTCTAAACCTTTCCACAATGTCTCAAGAAAATCAAGGATAGCTGATTCAATAGCTTCCTTGAGTGCCACAACTTTTGTCCATCTGGTAAAGTAATCAGTTGTTGTCAAGACCCATTTGTGACTAGCACTTGATGGAGGATTAATCATGTTAATGAAGTCAAGACCCCATTGGGAAAATGGCTGATTTGTTTGGATTGGGTGAAGTGGAAGGACTACCAACTTTTTTACTAGTGAAGAAAGCACATTCTTTACATTTTCTGACCCATTGATGAGCATCTGCAAACAGTGTGGGCCAAAAGTATCTTGCCTTTATAATTTTCATAACAATGGCCTTGATAGAGAAGTGTCCACCAGAGAAACCATCATGGAATCACGTCCAATACCTTGTTAACTCTGATCACCATCAATACATCTTAACAACACTCCATCAAGATTCCTTTTGAAGAGAATCCCACCAATCAATGCATAGGGAATTGATTGTAGCTTTAGATGCCTTCTTTTTCTTTGCTTAGGTTAGGAGGATATGTACCAGGGGTAAGAATGTGGCCATGTCATCAATCCATTGTGGCCATTGAGCAAATCTTTTTTATTTTGCAGAATTGCAACATTGTGTAGAAGTCCCTCATCCATGAAGAAAGAGGTTTCTTGATCATCTTGAGCGTCTAAAACCAACTTCTCACAAAGTGCTCTACCTCTTACCAGTTTTGTGGCCTTGATAGTTACATCATACTCCATTATTTTGGTCACCCATCCAACTCTCTTCTCACTGATTTCTGCTCCCATAATGAAGTCTCTCACACTAGAGTGCGAGACTAGAACTTTAATGTGATTAGTGGCAAGCATACTCTTGAATTTCTTGAGAGCTCTCATGATGGCAAAGACTTGTTTCTCTATGTGGCTGTATTTTAATTCACAATCCTTCAGTGTTTGACTAAAGAATGCTAGTGGTTGCTCTAAACCTTGATCATTTTGTTGTGTTAAAACAACAATACTGGATTCAACTCCATATGCATATAGGATAAAATCCTTGGAGTATCCAGGGTGATAAGTGTGGGAGCTTGAGCAATTTCCTATTTGATCTTGCAAAGCTTTCTTTTCCTTTTGCTATCCATTTAAAAACTGAATCTTTCTTGAGCATTAGGGTGATAGCCTAACCAATCCTACAAAATTAGGAATGAACTTCCTAACAAAGTTGATCTTTCCAAGGAATGATTGCAGAGCCTTCTTGTGAGTTGGCAAGGAGAGAGACAAGATGGCTGAGATTCTCTCTGGATCAATGGCAATACCATCTTTTGAAACAATATGCCCCAAAAGCTTACCCATAGGAACTATAAAGTTACATTTCTTGGGGTTAAGAGACACCCCAAATTCTCTACATCTCTCAAAACATTCTCAAGATGATTGATATGGTCTTTACTCTCCTTTGAGAAAATGGTGATATCATCTAAGTAAATGAGGATGAAATCATTAATATACCCTTTAAAAGCAATGTCCATTTCTCTTTGGAATGTGGCACCTGCATTTGATAAACCAAAGGGCATCTTCTGATATGCATATGTTCCCCACTTGGTTGTAAATGCAGTTTTGAACTGATCCTCGTCTCGGACTTTGATCTGATTGAAACTTGAGTAGCCATCTAGCATGGAAAATTTCTCACTCTCACATGAAGGTAGAGGATAATGATCTTTTAGGGAAAATTTGTTCCATAGAAGGTAGAGGATAATGATCTTTTAGGGAAGATTTGTTCAAATCCCTGAAGTCCACACAAAGTTTGATTTCTCCATTCTTCTTCCTCACCGGAACTAGATTTTCCACCCAAGTAGAGTATTTGATAGGAAATATTATTTTTGCCTCAATTAGCTTGGATAATTCCTTCCTCATGAGGGGCTCTATCTTGGGATTGACAGGCCTTTGCTTTTGTCTAGTTGGCTTGACATTAGGATCAAGATCTATGGTGTGTTAGACAATGTTGGGGTCAAAACCCCTAAGATCTTCATAGTCCCATGAGAAGACATCATTATATTTTTAACATAAGGAGATAAAGCTTGCTTTTCATCTTCATCACATACCTTTCCAAGAAATAACTCCTTGCCTTGTGCAATAGTGACTGTTGGCAATCCTCTTGCCTTGCTGTTATATTCTTTTCTTTTCTTCTCCTTTGAATTCATCATTAGGACTGAAAATGTGTTCAAGGGTGACCAATCCTTTAGGCAACTTGTTTGTCCTTAGTTGAATGATTTGATCACCATAGCTGTCATGCAAATTAGATTGCATTTTGAGGAAAATTCAACTTCATTTTGGATAAACTGAATAATTTGTTCATCACTATCAAATATCTGTCACTGACTTCATTATTTGGAATTAATGGCCTAACAATCATTTTAACATGTTGTTGATTGCCTTAGATGAGGTCCTCAACTGGTGAAAATTGTGATCCAAGGGCTGCCATCTGGTCTGCTTCTTGTTCAATTTTCTTGGCACCACTTGTAAATTAATAGCATCAAAGCTCTCCAAGAGATCCCAAACTCTATGCTTATAAGCTTTTAAAAGCTTATTCTTGGTGGCACATTTTCCTCTCACTTGGTGGATGACCAATTTTGTATCCTCAAAATCTGCAATGCTTTGATTTGTCTCTTCTCTCCGCAATAAGCGCACCACACACCAATGCTTCATATTCTGCTACATTGTTAGAACATGCAAACTGCAACCTATGAGAAAAGAAGAATTTCTCATCCATTGGAGAAATTAATACAACACCTGCCCCAACTCCATTCTGCTCCTAAAACCATCAAAGAACAATTTCCATAATCCAAAAGCATGATATTCTTGTTTAAGTGGTGTGGGGGTAATGAATTCTTCTTCATGAATGCAGTATGTACCCAACCCAGTTTCCACAATTGTGTCATAAGGGTCAAATTCATAATGCTCCTTGGCCCATTCATCTAATAGGAGATCAGAATTAAACGAGGGGTAGGTTGCTCTATTGAAACTGACTCATGCTCTTGGTCTTCATGTATAAGGCAATTAGATTGAGGGGAGTAGGGTCATAAGACTCAACATGATAAGAAAATATTGGCTCAACTTGGATGGTAAATCTAGTACCATATCTAGTTCTTAGAAGCATGTGAGACCAATCTGAGGACAAATAACCACCCACCTTAGTTGTTGACAGTTGAACCATCAAGTTACAAAACACCTTTAGAAACAAGATTGTATTTAAGACCTAGGATATCAACAATTTTCTTAGGGATAAGTACTAGCACTCGAGTCAATCATACAATTATGAACCAAGTGTTTGCCTACAATTAAAGACATATAAAAGGGTGGGGTCTTCTTAACTTTGCTTACTTGTTCTTCCTTTACTTGGCATAGGTTGACTGCAGGATGTGCTTTTTGAATAGTTGGATCAGATTGAGGAAGCTTCTTGAGAGCTTCATGTAGAAGATCCCCGTGAGATAGAATAGTCGTGGTATCCCACATTGTCACATTCATGTTTGTCTTCTTCATCTGCTCAACAATGTTGAAGGGAATGCCAATGGATTTGTGCATTAGAGGTGTGATGTTCTCCTTTCTTGATTATTCTAATGTTGGGATATGTACCTTTGGTTGGGGAACAACCTCTTTTACCGAGCTAGGTCTGCTAGGAACATTAAGCAACCTGTTCTTACTCATATTTGCCCCAAAATCCTTCTCACGATGAAGAGAATTGTCTTGATTAGAAGAAGATGAAGGTTGAGTGTCCAACACTCTTTTCTTAGACCTTGTATTATTATCGACAACATGAGTATGAGGTCTATTGAACTGCCCATAGCTTGATTCATTGCACAAAACTCATCAGCCCCAAAGAACATGAGATTGGTCTTGGGGTTAGCTTCTTGAACTCCTTCCATATTGGAATTCGGTCCCAATTGATGGTTCATGTTGATTGGAAGAATTTTGAACCATAAAGACCTGAGCTTGCAAAATCCATTTACACAATTATTCTGGTTATGTGGTTGATTGCATGGAAAACACCACTCTGTTTCTTGTATCACATTATTTTGCCTAAACAAGTGCTTTAATTAAACTAGCAATAGGAAGTGGCTGGGCAAGATCAACTGTTTAAGAGGAAGATGTGGATTTTTACCTTGCAATCTGTTATTTTGCTGATTTTGCCCGTATCTTTGATTTCGATATTGGTTCTATAGGGCTAATAACCTTGATTGAATCCTTTGGTTTGAAGATTGTCCTTGGTTAGGACCCGGATAATTTCTATAAGATTGGGCTTGTTGTTTCTCCAAGGATATAACTTTATTTGATAAATTTCTAATCAAGGCTTTCATTTCATCATCATCCTTTTGTTTTTAGGAAGAATAGGATGTGGAGGCAACAAATTGGGAGTTTTGCTCAGAATGGGAGCAATAGAAGGTTGTGAAGCTTGAGGTAATTTAGGAAACAAGGGCATAGGTAATCTAGGAGTTTTTTTACAGCTTGTATCAAACAATTTTCAGCCCTAATGGCTATTGGATATGCATTAGGTAATTGGATAGCACCCATAGATTGTATCATTACAACATATCATAATTCGAGCTCTTAAGAAGTAGAGGAAAGCACCTTGAGGAGTTGGTCTCAAGAGAACTAGAATTCTGTCCCATGTCTTCTGAAATCTGAAAATGAAGTCAGCCATTCAACTTGTTTGTACGTTCAACTTGTTTGTACGTTCAACTGCTCTGACAGGATATGTTGTCTGCTTTCTCCTCAAACTATTGACATAGAGTTGTGCCAAGCTCATCCCAATTGTGAATGGAAGCAGGTCTCAAACTTCTATACCATTGAAGTGCTTTACCTTTAAGTGAAGAAACAAGAAGCATGACTGCAACATCGTCTTTAGTAAACTAGATGAACTGAACACACGTTAGCAATCTCTTGAATATGATCAACTGGGGTAGCAAGGTTTTCACTAGTGAAGAAAGGAATACTTTTAAATGCGAAAGCTGGTATATCATGTTGTGCATTTAGAGCCAAGGACTACCACCATTGAAGTTGACAAAAGGTAAATTTCTTTGATGTGCCATGAATGGAATGGGTCTTAAAACCCTAGAGGACAACAAGAAAGGCCTACCAGAGGAGTAGAAAGAGTTCTATTTGGAGGAGATGGTGATCTTTGAACTACTCTGCCTCTTCTTCTTCTCCTTGGTGACAATTGTAAATATTCAAAAGGTTCACTACTTGCTGCACTTTGCCTTGTCTGTATCCTTCTCATGAAAGTGGGCACTGGATTGCTTAATCAGTAGATTTGAACTTGGGAGTCGCCAGATGTGTTGAAAGATGCCTCCAAAGGCAAGAAATCACTAAGTCACACACCAAAACTCAATAATAATAAAGTTAAGCTTATTAAGTGATCCAAAATAAAGGGCCAAAATTTTTACCGGCCTCGAGACCCTATAAGAACTTGTAAATTACTCCACCAATATTATCAACTTTAAAAGGAAATTGCAATGTAAAGATAGTGAACACACAAAGGCAAAACAAGTTGATAACAGCTTTGGCAAATGCCTATGTCTTCGGTTCAAATGTTGAACCGATTCATTACACTTCTGATTTGCAAACAAGTACAAACTTACAACGAAGTGATGAATATGCAACAAGGAACCAAAAGAAGATACTAGTGTGTTCAAACGAATCCAAGTCGATAACCAAAACTCGATCACATACCTAGTTGATTCAAAGTGAATCTGAACCAGATAAAAAGGTGATCAAAGATTCAGTTGATTCCAAGGAATCTGAATCGGAAAATAGAAGACAAGAATCTCTTCCACATTCACCAAGTAGCAATGACCTAGTTCACAATGATTGATGTAGAAGTTCAAGCCTCCAAAAGTCTTTCTTTAGTGAGGTGCACACTTGAAAATGGCTCCAAACGGAATCAAGGCTCTAGAATGACTTCAGTAAGGTAAGACGGCACGACAACACCTCCAAATTGGGAAAACAAATACATCGTCACGAGTGTATCAAAATTCTGAGCATATCTCTAGTTTACACCGAAGGCTAATTCTTCCTCTAAGTGCTCCAAAAATGATGATTTCCACAAGCTGCCCCTTAAGCCTTAAGCTTGTACACAGAGCAATGTTTCAGATCTCTCTTTATAACTTTCAACCGGAAAAGCCAAAATGGAAAAACAAGAGATCCATTAGGAGAATCTCGGAGTTCGACATATTTCTAGTTCACACCAAGTTACAAAAAAGCTCGTAAGTGCCCCAAAAATGGGCTTATACAAAAGTTGCCTATAAAGGCATTAGCACAAGGCAGACTTGTGTGTTACAAATACCCTCGAGCTCATTTATATAAATGTCGAAATGGATGGTGTAACGGTTTGGGTATTTATTTTGAAAGCGGTGGGTCGTGGTTTGAGCCCCCTTGCTCACCGACCCACCGAATACATTTACAAAGGGATTTCAATCCCACATTAGTGGGAGTAATAGTTTGGGTGGTGTTTAAAAGTGGATTGACCGCCCACATACCTTGTGGCATATGCCGCTGCCACACATTACCCCCTTTTGTCGCGTAGGAGGCCCGGGCAAAGTGAACTACGCTATGTAGTGTGGCTGCCGAGCCGTAGAACCCGTCGGTTGTAACGCCGAGTCGGTGGGAGAGTTTGGGACGCCACCTATGTGGCTTGGTCGATGTGCCCGCCGAGTCAGGGTGAATAGTGGGCGGTGGCATTGTGGAATGCCACTTAGTGGCGGTGGGGAATAATATGGATCCGCCAATGCAAAAATGAACTCGCCCAATGTAACAACGAGCTTGCCGAGTTGTATAAATTCGTCCTGTAAGATGATAACTTGCCGAGGGAAACAAAGATCTTGCCCAACTGAGTTGGCTCGGTATAAAATGCACTATTTATTGTGGTGGTAGCCCACGTGGTGGCTTGAGGACCCACCACGTGGCTAAATGATGATGCGTTGGCAAAGGCACCCCTCTGTGAAAAGAGTGCTCAATTTGGCCAAGGGCCCCCAGCCAAAAAAAGCGGGGTCCACTTGTCCGAATATGAGTGTCGAAGATCGGCATCACAAAACCAAAATTTTTGCTCTTTCGCTTGCATTCCACTTCGCCACGTGTTGTTGCTATGTTGGTCACTTGACTCACGTCGAGTCCGAACAATCACCATACTTTGACCAACCATAACTTGAGCATAGGAAGTCCGTTTTCCGCATTCCAGCCTCGTCGAAAAGCTCGCCGAATGCTCTACCACCCCGACATGTTTAGGGAGATTTAGGGAACCCCTGAAGTCCTAAATTGTCGTCCGGATCACACCTCCCCAAAGGGGAAGGTTTTTGTCCACAAAAATCTTGTGAATCCCGAACCTCGGTGTTACTCGAGAAGAGGTCTCTCGTAGTTGACTCAAAAGGTCCCACATTGCTACTCCATGATCATACAACTGATGGCTCGATCCAAGGATCGATGACACCTCTCGTAACCTTCATTCCGTTGCACGACCATTGCCTCTACACGTAATCGAAGTTTGGTGCCATTTGAAGAAGACACTTTTCTTCACCCCGCTACACGACCTTTGCCTCTACATTGTACTAAGAAGTGTCTGATGGTGTGATGGTGACTTTACCCCGCCGCACGTCCTCTCGCCTCTACATGGTACTAAGCCCTCGAATGGCGATGACTAGAGGTACCACTTTGTTGCACGACCACAAATAGCCTTTACACAAAGTGACATTCGACCGGTGTCGATGTCAATCACTAATCAACTACCATACTACCGCATGAACTCAAGCCTCTTAACAAAATGAGCATTCGAGCTGATGCCAAGAGCTCAATAATGATCATGACCCTCCTCCATAACTAACAATCTTGATGATACATCCAATGTACTAAGGATCAAAGCTCCTGTAAAGGTGTCTACACAATTTCTTACAAAAGAAATTTTGATACTCACAACATTATGTGTTAGTACATAATTTTCCCTCAAGGGATCTTATATTTGCAAGTATCATAATTACAGACAATGCCCAAAAATGGGTCTAGAAATGCATGTTATTCAACAATCAAGAGCTATGCAATATATAGTTGAAAAATTGTTGACCAACCCATTTTAACAGACTTTCACTTTCAGGTATTACTTGATCTAGGGTTGAATTTTCAACTAGTGGTGGATTCACAACTTCATTTACCTTTGCCATAGGTCTGTATTCCATCTTTTTCTTACCATTACTCTGATGGTGAGATGGATGAAGTTTCCAACAAGTGTCCACCCAATGCCCATTCACATGACAATGAGCACAAAAATTCCTTGTTACCTTCTTCTAGAGATGAGGAAATTTGATTGCCATTTCTTGCCTCTGAATGACGAGATTGGTGTTTCCGATTTGCCTTGTTCTTGATGAACGACAACAACTTCTTCAACAAAGTCCTTCTCTTCCAACATTTGGCAACAAAATGGTTATGCATCCCAACAAAACATACAAGGAAATGCATGCCACATTTTTTGAATATCAAAGCCAAACTTTTCAAACTGAAAGAGTGGATCAAAAGTTTTACAACATTTCTTCTTAGAATGCAAAGGTGTGTAAGAAAGAGGAGGTGGTATCTCATTACCTCGTCTCTGTAAATTCTTACCAAATTCATCTTGTGATGATGAAACACTTGATTCCTACACCAAATCTACTTGCATGACTAGTGGGGTATTCACTTTGCTTTCGGAAACTTGTCTTCCTTTAGCGTGCTTGAGCATTCTCCAATATCCATTCCCGCACTAGTAAAACCCAATCCTGCAAAACGAGGACGATCCTCGACCTGTATTGGGTTAGCAATGCCTTGGCTATCTTGGCCAAGACCTCTTCTATCATAACTCGTCGTAAATGACAATTTGGATACAATGCCTCGGGTATACTTTTCAAATGAACCAAAGACATCATTACCTGAATCCGAACCGAATGGGAGGAAGAAAAAGATTCACGTGTTGAGAAACTTACAAAGGCACTCTGTCATGGTATCTCGTATCTCGAAGTAGAAGGTAAATCCTTCTTCTGATCACCACACTGCAAAATGATCAAGAGCTCATCCTTTGATGCTAGCTCCTTTTTCAATTGATCAACTTGCTCTTCGAGGGAATAGAGCTTGCATCGTAGGAACACATTTTCTTCCTGGACTTGTCTATTGATGCTCTCAAGCTCTTCCAGTCTTTCCCTCTTTAATGCTTTCCCCATGATTACTTGCAAAACCAATTCGTCTCCCAAAATACCGCAAAATTGC
Organism: Taxus wallichiana var. yunnanensis; assembly: GCA_018340775.1. Classification (NCBI taxonomy): domain Eukaryota; kingdom Viridiplantae; phylum Streptophyta; class Pinopsida; order Cupressales; family Taxaceae; genus Taxus; species Taxus wallichiana. The sequence continues at coordinate 902,079,975 of CM031235.1, read as the reverse complement.
CAAGTAAGAAGATTAAGCCAAATAGTTTGCATTGATGGGATTAGCAAATCACAAACTGGTATCCAAATGCAACTCAAGCAATCATGGAATCAACCATCTTTGTACTCAACTTGATCCAAAATATGGGGCCAAATATGTTTATCGCCTCGACCCCTATAGGCACTTTTAAATTACTCCACAAATATGATCAACTTTAAAAAGAAATGCAATGTAAAGAAAGTGAACACACACCGCAAAACAAGTTGATAACGGAGTTTGGCAAATGCTTACGTCTCCCGGTTCAAATGTTGAACCGATTCATTACACTTCTGATTTGCAAACAAGTACAAACTTACAATGAAGCGATGAATATACAATAAGGAACCAAAAGAGGATACCAAAGGTTCAAACGAATCCGAGTTGATAACCAAAAACGATCACATACCTAGTTGACTCAAAGTGAATCTGAACCAAATAAAATGGTGATCAAAGATTGAGTTGATTCCAAGGAATCCGAACCGGAAAAATAGAAGACAAGAATCTCCTCCACGCTCATTGAGTAACAATGACCCAAATTACAATGACTGAAGTAGAAGATCAAGCCTCCAAAAGTTTTCCGTTAGTGAGGTGCATGTCAAGAAGATGGCTCCAAATGGAATCCAAGCGCTAGAATGACTTCCGCAAGGTAAGACAATGTCACAAAACCTCCAAATCAGTGAAACAAATACACCATTAGGGCGTATTGGAATTCTAAGCATATCTCCGCTTTACTCCAAAGGCTAATTCTTCCTCTAAGTGCTCCAAACATGATGATTTCCACAAGCTGCCCCTTAATCCTTAAGCTTGTACAAAGAGCAGTGTTTTGGATCTCTCTTTATAACTCCCAACTGGAAAGCCAAAATGGAAAAACAAGAGATCCACTAGGAGCATCTCGGAGTTCTGGACATTTTCATAGTTCACATCGAGTTACAAAAAAATTCCTAAGTGCCCCAAAAATGGGCTTATACAAAATCTGCCTATAAAGTCATTAGCACAAGGCAGATCCATGTGTTACAAATACCCCCGAGCTCGTTTATATACATGTCGAGCTGCATTGTGTAACGGTTGGGTATTTTTAGAAAGTGGTGGGTCAAGGGTTCGACCCCCCTTGCCCACCGACCCACCGACTACATTTACAAAGGGATTTAAATCCCACATTGGTGGGAGTAATAGTTTGGGCGGTGTTTAACAAAGTGGACCAACCGCCCACATACGTTGTGGCATATGCCACGCATTACCCATTTTCAAGTGTGCACCTCACTAAAGGAAGACTTTTGGATGCTTGATCTTCTACATCGGTCATTGTAATTTGGGTCATTCCTACTTGGTGAACATGGAGGAGATTTTTGTTTTCTATTTTTCTGTTCGATTCCTTGAAACAACCGGATCTTTGATCATCTTTTTATCTGGTTTAGATTCACTTTGAATCAACTAGGCATGCGATCATTTTTGGTTATCAGCTTGGATTTGTTTGAACCCACTGGTATCCTCTTTTGGTTCCTTGTTGCGTATTCATCGCTTCGTTGTAAGTTTGTACTTGTTTGCGAATTAGAAGCGTAATGAATTAGTTCAACATTTGAACCCGGAGACGTAGGCATTTGCGAACTCCGTTATTAACTTATTTTGCAGTGTGTGTTCACTTTCTTTACATTGCATTTCCTTTTAAAGTTGATAATATTTGTGGAGTAATTTACAAGTGCCTATAGGTGTTTGAGGCCGCTAAAAGCGTGGTCCACCTGTTTGAATACGAGTGTCGAAGACCGGCATTGCAAAACCAAAATTTTGCTCCCGCTTGCACTCGCTTTTGCCACATGTTGCTGCCATGTTGGTAAGTTGACTCTGCCAAATCTGAACTGCGACCAAACTTTGACCAGCCATAACTTGAGCATACGAAGTCCATTTTCCGTGTTCCACGCATCGCCGGAAAGCTCGCTCAATGCTCTACAACTCGCATGCTTTAGGAGATTTAAAGAACCCCAAAGTCCCAAAATGTCCTTCGGATCATCAAGCGTCCCATCGTGCATGCCAAAACCGCTTGGAGCTCAAAATTGTACCCTGGATATGATCATGAAAGATCAAGAATTTTGAGGCAACATGGGATGATCTCTGCAATGTGGGTTTTGCAATTGAGATCAACCTCCAGAGAAGGTTGGTTCCTCTACCTATCCTAATGCTAAAACTACTCCTACAACTGAAAGCAAAACTATCTAAACCTAATCTAAACATCCAAGGGACCAGGACAGAGATGCACAAAAATTAAAATCCTAAGCTAAACAGAGGTGATAGCACTAAGAAAAGGGGGAAAGACACTCTCAATGAGGGAAAATGGGAAGAAAATGAAGGAGGAGAGGGCAAACATCTATGCCATGGACCAAAACAACGTTTGATTTTCCCCTTTTCCACTATGCACAACAAATCTAGAACTTGTAAAGGAGAAAAGGCATGCACAACACACCACATCAGCAATAGAGAGGCAAGATTGCAAATAAAAACAAGCCAAGGTTAGAGAAATAACCACAAAACCAGATTTTATTACTTGAAGTATGCACAAACCATTACAATGGAGTGGAAGAAGGCACAAAACACCTTTTAGAGCCCAAATCGAGGCTTGCAACTCACAAATACTTCTGTAATCACTTTGACATGGTGCACCTATATTCTGAGAGGGTCCAACCTTTACAAATGTGCACAACTTGCCAATATATAGAAAATGGGAGAGAGAGAGAGGAGGGAAAAGAGAGGGAAACTCAGATTTCTAGCTTCAGCCACCACCAACATACATTAAATCTCTTAAAACAGGCATGGGCATCCTTACAAGACCACCCCCACGTCATTGTGCTTACATGAGGAAGTCTAGGCACCATTCACCATTAAATGTTGGTGGTTGAGCTGCCTAAACCATCCTTGTCGGGTCGTCCGACCACCGCCGAACACCTCTCGTGCCCGACACATTGAGTTGGAACTTTGACCCTGATTTGCACCTTGAAAGGGCCGACACAAGCAATTCGGGGAGCTTTCTTCAACTTTCTTCAACCTTTATATTGTCTCCGAGATGTCGAGTCTATGAGATTGCGCCATGTTGCGCAATCTAGGAGTCTTAAGCTGCGGAAGCCTTTCTAACCTTTGAACCAGCCTACAACTTTTCTTCAAATTCGTGAGCTCGAGCTCAGGAGATCTTGCCACATGGCATGATCTAGGAGCCCTTAAAATCCTTCACTTTTACTTAGACACTTTTTTTCATTTCTTCTTGCTTCACAACTTAACGCTTTACTCAAAAGGAAGACTTGTGTACGGAGCTCTTCACTACATATTAATTTGAAAGCACTTCAACATATAAATGCCTCATTTTACCACTATCCCAGCGGATGCGGATAAATCTCCAAGGAAAATGTGGTTACTTCAAATGAGGCTCCAAGCAAAACGAGGTAGCAAAACTAAGCACCTCCATGGCTTCAATCAAAATGATAATACATGTCCATGCCTGCGATTGTTCAAACCCATTTGCAAAGACATGAATGGCTCAAAATTTCAACTCTAAGGCCTCAAAATGCCGTGGGAAATTTTGGGTGCCAACACAGTGGAAGAGTGGAGCAGAAGGCTTTCAAAAATATACACAATGTTTTGTTTCATAAATTATAATTTTATATAATATATTAATGGGCGATCTGTGATTGTGATTTGATTTTGGATTTTATGATTATTGATAACAATTTTTTATTTAAATCATAATAAGATAAACAAAAAAAACATTCCCTAACCTTTTCAGTTTTACATGCTTAAAAGTTGGTATTTGAAATCGGATCCTCGGAAAACTGCAACATGCAATATTCACATATCCACTTCCAGGAAATAGGAGAAATGTATCACACCATGTGGTGTGCAGATTTGTAGAAGGACATGCCATTATGAGAATAATATGTATTATGGAGTCACATATTCACAGACTGCAGGTATTGAAGTTTTCGGTCACTGTCATGTAATGAGTAAAACAATCACAACCAAATTTTCTCTGTTTTATACCCAACAATTTGAGGAAACATTTTAGTGGTGATTTCCCACCAATTGTGTAATGGGAGGGAAAATTTAATGGTGATTCGCCAATAATTATGCAAGGAGTTGGAAAAATTAGTGCCGATCCGAACAATTATGTAATGGGAGGTGCAAAATAAATGGTGATTCCTGATGATAATATAATAAACTTATTAAACATAGGGTGATTGTGACCTAGAAAATAAGTGTTGTAGTTATAGGGGAAAATGATCCACATAGAAATGTGTGAGTTAAAAGGCAAGGCGAAAAGGGACAAACAAAAATGGGGGCTGTTAAAAGCATGATGAATCGGACTCAATCATCTCCTTTGCAATATGAAGATGGGGCAATAATGCTAAAGAATGCGCTTAGAGATGCATGCAAAATTAGCGTGGTTAAAAACAATGTACTTCCAAACACATGGGGAACTGGGTTAAGAACTGTAAATTCATGGCAAAATGGGCCACCTTGATCAATGCGAAAATTGCTAAATTTCAAAATATGATTTTGAACTATTCGCCACTAAATTTTTCAATGGTTGTGTTGTAAGTTTTTGGTTGTTTGTTGATGTTTTCAAGGGCCCTAGATAAGCAAAAAGTAAGGTTTCAGAAATGACCCAAGAGAAGAGGGAAACGAGGTGAAATGTAAGTGGATAGGTTCAAAGAGAGTCGAGAAGTGGAAGACAATGTTACAAGGATCATGCAAAGTATAAAGTGTCAAAAGTCATACACAATGTAAGGGAACATTATGAAAGCTGAATATATAAGGCATATGCACCAACAAGAGCCTAATTTGGAACAATAATGAACGAAACAAAAAATTACTAGCACCATAGCAATTAACTAGCTCCGTGCACCGCTTTAACCGATTTCTAATTAGTTAAATTATATAAAGAGTGTAAATTAAGAAGTTAAAGAATGATACAAGATGATTATTCTAAATAATTAGTAAACAATAGCCATTTACATTCAAAATAAAGCATTAATACTTGCAACTATGCTAAAATGATGTAACAATTGGTTAAAACACACAAAGGGATAAATACTTAGTTGTGCAGTGTGGTATAAAGATGAGCTGGTGTGCAAACTAGGTAAGAGAGTTGTTCTCGGATCTGGAAATGCTTTGCTTCAAATCGAACTGAAATTGCTCGTGTGCAAGACCGCATAACTCTGCCTAGAATGTGGTACCGTCTTGACCGCTTCGTATGGTCTTGACCTATGCACAACGGGGTTTGTAACTTCGCTTACCCATCGCCTTCCTAGAAATGAGTGTTATTGTTTGTCACAAAGGCTCGCATGACTTCAAAACCATATGTAATGATATGCAACTACTGAAAACTTTTGATACCTGCAACAAACTTCATGAAAGCATTAGATATTCAAAGGAGAAAGCAGTATGTGGGTGAGGCTAGACTACCCTTGGTGGTCAACCCCTGCTAAACCAAACCAAGTGCTTTGCACTACAACCCCTCGAGTAGGAGTAAGTCTCATGTAGTTTTCTTAGTGCAGTGCAAGTGTGCATGCATATCTAAGCCAACCCCCTATTGCTGTCCTCGTGTCTCTTGACACAAAGATAGTGGGCTAACTATAGATTAAAAAATGTACTTAGTGTGGTAGTAGTTGGATGTGGTGCGCTTCAAATTTGTAGACTATCCCTTTTGAACCTCAAGACCTTTGACAATGCTTGGAATGACTTGACTATTGCTAAGACATGGCTCTATGACCTTTGAGTGCTTGGAAATGGACAAAGTTAGACTCTTGATATTGGTTTGAGTGCTTTAGACCTATGTGGTGGGTACTCTAACCGATGCGCAAATGTTTTATTAGTATTTAGGATATCCTTGAGTGCTTTAGTGTTGATATTTGCAATAGGAGCTTATGAGAATGCTAGGTGAAGTATGAAGTGTAATTGACTTGCTTATATAGGCTTTCATAGGTTAAACATTCACACTATGGCTGACCTAGGGAAGATGAACCAACTCATATGATATTTATATTGGAAAAAGAGTTGTTAGATGGGAGGGTCTAGGACCCTACAAGTTACTTAGGGCTGTACTCCACTATAGACTTGAGATGTACGGTTTTGAACAGGAACTAGTGATGAAAAGCTAGACTTCGGGAATAATGCTCGAGATAGATTATTGTTTTAGTTAATTAATATTTTTTGGATGAATGACATAACAATGTGTAAAGATGAGCAAGCCAAGAGAGAGATATGCTGATTGAGTTAGAATGTGAGCATTTGTCTTGCATATGAACAAACCTTAACTTCTCATTGCTAAAGGATAACTTGCTAAATTTGAGTGTCTACATTTGCCCCTATTTAAAAGAAAAAACATACCCGATGTGTGCATGCACACTTTGTTTTCAAAGAAAACGCTTTGGATACCGGGAGCGGGGTATCCGTGCAAATGCACACAGAGATTGTTTTCGCAAAAACTATATAAAAATTAAAAATATATAAATCTCAACCTTCTAAATAGTTTAATTATAAACCCTTATGTATATGGATAAAAGACAAGTTATACTTGTTAATTCTTTTGGTGGTGGTTGACACGTCCCATGATGAAATTTACAACACAAAGTGTAGTCATCGTCAATAGTAGAAATTGAATTGTAACTCAAATGTAAACAATGTTTGAATGCATAGAGCTAAAATATACTTTGAAAAATTTAAATTGTACCAAAATGGCAAATTTTTTTCCATACTTGAAAAAATCCAAAAACGAAAAAATTGCCAAAACAAAATATGGAAGGAATACACTTGTTCATTTTGCGGAGGGAGAAGCTCCGTGCGCCCGGCACGGCTCTTATTGTACTTTGGAGATTTGGATTTGTTGAGTTGAGTTGTGTGTTGACACGTCCCATGGATTGAGGGTGATTAGTCCCCAATTGTGTCAAGAAGAAAAATTTAAAGTAGGAGATGGAGTTGAAGGAATACACTTGACCCAATGTCAAAGAGGATTTGTTGTTGAGAGGTAGGGTGATTAGCACCCAATCGTGTCAAGAAGAAACCAAAGAGGAAGAGCAGTGAATCAAAGAGTATTAGCCACCTTGATAACTCCGAGTATTAGCCACCTTGATAACACAAACAAAAAGAGGAAAGGAAGGACAACTTATGAAGAACATAGCTGCTTCAATACTTTCCGACTTGATGGACAACATCGCAGCAGATGGATCTAGGCCCAATGTTGTAAATATAACACAAGGTTCAAAAGGAATGGATGACCCATTCCCCCACCATGTGTTGTACGATTGAGTAATGCAAAGGAGAAGGACCATGCCCGCAAACCCCGTATTAGTGAATGTATTTGAGTTGTGCAATGGAGAAGGAATGAAGTACTCATGCCCCTTGTATTTTGCTCTGAACTATGTTAGTTGTGTCTGAATCTGTACCAAAAGTCAATAATTGGCAGCAAGAATTTGAAACTGTTGGAATTTTTGAAAATTTGCACCTAGGTCGGGAATGTCCAATGTGAGGGTCTATACCATAGTATGGTCTTGACCTGAATTGTATGGTTTTGAACCAATGTGAATTATGCCACTTTTTTATATTTATAACTGTTTATGAGGATCTAGACCTTATATAATTTTGTATTTGAACTCTGTAATTTGTCTGTACCAGCTGTAGATGTAGAATATATCTCGATGAATTGCCCCTCTTTTGAGGTGCATGTGATAGCATTTGAGTGCATAGCTGAAAAGAAATGATGTGTACCCATGTTGGATAAATCTGATAATCTATGTTGGATCACATAAAAAGTTGTAGAAGTGGCCACTATGGGATCTCATTCTTGCGAGAGGGTTGCAAATAGTGGAGACCATAACGCACAAAGAAATCAACACACAACACACAATAAGCAAGAGTAACAATGGCAATCATGTGTTAGGTAATAAAACGAACCCAAAGGCAAAGTGACATGCAATCAAGCTAGCATAAGCAATAGTGTGTAAAAGAGTCACATCAAGGCATAGAGCTGCAATCATGGGACACACGCAAAGGTGACAAGACAATCATAGTGAAGGCGCATGAGCCGCATACAAAGAAGTAAGTCCGTGTAAAAATAGAGGCATAGAGCCACAACCATGGGACACCCATGGTGTCACAAGACAAACAAGGCACTCGGACTACATACAATAAGTAGTAAAGTGACCAAATAAGAAAGCAATCTATTAATCAATTAAAACAAATAGTAGTGAAAAAGCTCATAGAACAAGATAGGTTAGTGCTGCAGATTACACATGTTAGGCGTGTTAGCCCAAAATATAGCATGTATACATTATATAAGTAATTGAGCATAATGAGGAAGTCGAAATAATTGAAATGAACAAAAACACCTGTATAGTGTGGGAGATGCCCTCAAATGATCAACGCCATTGGGAAGGGATCAAGCCGACATCTGTCATGTGTATCCAATCTGTGTTTTCCCTGCATCAAACTCAACATACCTCATGAACACGTGTGTACAAAGTATATATAAAAATATACTATCCATCAAACCAAATGACAAACATATATAAAGAGCTAGCCAATCAAGTCATATGTAGATATTTTTGCAAATATTTGAATGTTTTTGTATTATGCGATTATTTAAATATTTTTGTATTTTTGAAATTAGCTATGAACAAGGAAGGGGGTAGCGCAAGAGCTACCTGATGAGGGCCTCGTTATGAGGCGAGGTGGACCCATAAGATAAAGGAGGCTTGGGCCTCAAATGTGTCATAGTAGAAGTAGGATGATCTTGTATAACTTGTGTAGGAGTCGTAGTATGTGTTGTATGAGACCTAGGATGCAAAGACCCACTAGGAATAGAATGTGTGATAGAGGGCCTAGGAGGTAAAGAGCCACTTAGAAGAAGCATGAGTGATAAGACACCTAGTAGGAGGCCTGGGAGGCAAAGAGCCACTAGCAAAGGTATGTGCAATAAGAGACCTAGTAGGAGGCCTAGGAGGTAAAGAGCCACTAGCAAAGGTATGTGCAATAAGAGACCTAACAGGAGGCTTAAGAGGTAAAGAGCCACTAGCAAAGGTGTGTGCATAGGAGATCTAACAGAGGCCTAGGAGGTAAAGAGCCACTAGCAAAGGTATGTGCAATAAGAGACCTAGCAAGAGGCCTAGGAGGGATCGTCTCATTAGAAGAAGCAATGTGCGGAAACAATAGACGTAGAAGTAGCGATTGGGGCCTCATATGGGATACCCTTGACCATAACAACTTGCTGATTGTGATTGAATTTTACACATTGATGCACCATAGACAGTATAGCCTTAGAAGTACGCAGCCAAGGGCAACCTAGATGCATATCACATGAGCCTAGAGAAGCAATAATAAAAATGGGATAGCCATAATAATAAAACCACGTGTAATAGGTATAATAACATGTCCAAGCTGTCTTAGTATCAAAAGTGACTTGTTTTTTAGTATACCCAAGAGAACCAAGCAACTTGAAAGTGCACATATTATATCTAGCACTAACATCAATTAGAACACTGTATAAGATGTTGATCAATAGAAGTGAAATGTATAGTGTATCAAAAACAAGATCTTAAGCCATATTAGCATCATCAAAAATAATGACTGACTAAGAAAGTGACATAGTACCAATCAGAGCGTCGAATGAATGATCATAAGGAGGGGGAGGTACAACATGATGAGCATGGTGTACTTCCGAATTGGATTTAGCAAGTGTTGTGATCGGAAGTGGGTCATTGAAGATTTTCAGCATTGCATTATCATTAGTGGGCTTAGATTGTTCAATGGGCATGTTTCGTTCAATAACATTAGCATCAATAAGATCTTTTATAACATGATGAAGTTTAACACATCAATTAGTGGAATGACCAACACATCTATGATAGCCGCAATCAACATTAACATCAAAATTCTTACTAATGAGGCTTGTTTGCATCGACCTTAAACGAAGGAGGAGAGATACAAGGTTGCACTCAAGCAATTGTTTAAGCACTAGGTGAGATGCACAAGGTAATCATGTGAATTGTCGGCGGGGGCTTGAATCAAGCTTTATAGGTTAAGATACAACATTAACGATATCTTTAGCATCAATTTTATTGTCATTAGATTTGCTTTTGAAATTAGGTTTGAAACTTAGAATTGGATGTGTTGGGAGCATTGGTGACATATTTGAGCTTGTTCATGATGAGGATCTTAGCTTCACACTCTTTTAGTGTATGACATAAATGATCAAATGAGTGGAATTTGTCAAAGATAACTGATTCTTGCAAAGGGGCAAGAAGGCTTTGTGTGAATAAATCTTGGAGCTCACTATTGGCTAGAATATTTTTCATCTTTATAAGCATGGTCTTGTAACGTAGAACATAATCATTGATGTGTTCATTAGAACCTTGTCATATTTTAGACATTTGAGCATAAGAAACCTTGTCGTATTTTAAGCATTTGAGCATAAGAATTTTAAGAATATTGATAGAGAATTGTGCGAGGAATTGATTAGCTAAAGGGGTAAAAGCCCAAATTGAATGAATGGGAAGATCATAGAACCATTGTAATGCAAATTCCTTGAGACTTCTAGGAAAGAGCTTGGTGAATGTGTCCTTATAATCGTAATCCAAGCGAGAAGCATGGAAAACATGAAGGTACTTTTTAGGATCACCTTTGCCATCAAAAATAGGAAGCTTAGAGCAACAAAACCCATAGGCAAGGGATAAAAGCCACTTCAAGTGCAAGTGGGTTATGAAGCAATTGAGTAGAATCCATGACATGAGAATAAGAAAAGGCACCTTGTTGTAATTGAAAGATTTGAGCTTATAAACTATGAACAAGTGTTTCAAGAGCTTGTGTGCTAGAAGAAGCATGCAAACCACTATGGGTGTATAGAGGAGATGTAGGAATAAAAGTGGACATAAGAATAGACATAGTAATGCTATAAGGTTTGGCACTAGTTACCTCCGAAGATATAGGCACCACGATGAATGAATAGTAGATGTAACCATAGGAGAAGATGCAAGAATAGGCTCAAAAGTTGAGAATACTTGAGGTATGCTTAAGTTGGCCCTGAGTAACATATAAATGAGAATCAATATGATGAGGATTGTCTTTCAAAAAACATGTGAAATGGAGTTCTTTATCTTGAGGAAGACCTTGGGTATGAGTATCAAAGTCACGATGAGAGTCCTGTTGTCACCCGTGGTTGCACCCGATAGAGAATGGTGTGTGTAATCTCTCCCGTTGACAAAATTGGAACACCTCAAGGTTGTGGTAAGCTATGTCCGAGGTCTAGACCGCACCGAAACGCCCCCTTTGTACCAGCCTTGAAACGTTTGTGCACGGGTATGGAAATGTTGTGGTATGTTCTCAGATGCGTATCCACGAGTCCAGTGGTACATGCGTATGCACGGATTTCCTTACCAGGGCTGTACCCATGGCACCGTGGGTACGTACCGCAACATTTCCAAAGGTAAATACATTTTTAATTTTGTTGAAGTCACGAAAATTTAAATGTTCAATTGAATAATAACAATGACCATAGACTGTAGATTCACGTGGTATGGCAAAATTATTTTGAGCCCACACTTGTCTTGAGAAATACCATTTTTTTAATTTTAAATTAAAATAGGGAGCCTTTTGAAAATAAGAGTATTAAGGAAACTTTGAAAACTGCGTGAAAGAAGGTTGTGAAAATATTTATAAACTTTAGCTTAATGGTAATAATGAATTAGTGGAATGGCCAAAATTAATAAAAGATTCGGAAAAGGACCTATCAAGAATATTCTCAAACTTATAAATATAAAACATGTATGGCGATATAGAAAGGCATGTGTTTGAAATGTTTGCAATTAATTTTCTATTTAACAGTAGCATGTCACAATTATATAAAACACAAAAATTACTTTTTATTTATAGCAGGATTTCATGTACACATGAGGGAGGTGGACGATTATAAGACGGAGGTCGTCTTGTTCTGCACACCTCTGCAACCCTTGCCTTTTAATATATATATATATATATATATATATATATATATATATATATATATAAACAGTCAAACTGTTGAAAATAAGAGAGAACGTAATAATTAGAGTATGCAAATGCTTCTTTAAATTTATAATTTTACACACACACACAAATATATATATATATATATATATATATATATATATGTATGTATGTATGTATGTATGTATGTATAAAACGTACCCAAAAGCGTAGTGTACCCAAAGTTTTTAAAATTTGCCGTATCAACGTACTGCCTCCCGTACCCATACTGAAACAGTCTAGTTTGAGGTGAACCTCCGAGAGAGGCTGGTTTCCTTGTGAATCACCTAAATACCGAAAACTTTGACAAGGAAAAGGAGAAGGAATGCGGAAATGGAAAATAAGGGTGATACACCCAAAGCTTAACACATACATGTAACTCTGCACACAGAGAAATCAGAGATCCACACAACACAAATCTAAGCTATTTTGCATGATAAATTCAAGGGTTTAGGAGAAAGGACAGCGGTAGAGGGAGTAAATTCCACACTAGAGCAACACAATATACCGATCAAACACAATGAAAAATCAGGAAACAACAGTATGAGAGGGCAAAAAAGGAGCTTTTTATTCAGAGGTGCAACTACAAGGCTAGAATTGTCGAGCAAATTAGCCTAAGTGTGTCTAATCTTAATTTTTACAATAGAAATCAACCTATATGGACTGCTCCATCCCAAAATAGACTGCTACAACTTTCAAGAATAGACTGTTGTAGCTTTATTTTATTTTATTTATTTCTCCTTGCTACTTGCACCAAACTCTAACTGCAGTCATCTATTTTTATATTTATTTATTCCCATTCAATCTGACACTAGAGATAGGAACAGAATTGCTGCTGTTTTTAACTAATTGCATATTCAAGGCTTAGCGTCAACTATCAAGTAGACTGCAGCTATTTTTAGACTGATTTATTTTTATCTATCCTTCTCTTTTTGGCGCAACCATCCAAACAGTCTCTTGTATGCTTTTATTAATTTATTTTATTCATGCCTTATCCCTTGTTGGTGCCAATACTCAAAATAGTCTGCTGCATGCTTTTATTAATTTATTTTCCTCCTGCTGCTGGCAAACTCTAGCTAGAACAACTCTTTTTATATATTTAATTCCGATTTCTGTCTTTCGCTGGTGTATGGGACAAAAGTTGACTTTATTTTATTTGTTTTATTCTATTTTGTCTCATCCATGCTTGTCTTCATGCTTGGCGCCAAATTTTAGAACTAAAGTTCTATTTTTAATTATTTTCCCCTGGACTATTCATGCACATGGGACATAAACTGTTTTGTTTTATTCATTTATTCACTTCTCCATGCTTTGGCGCCAGTCTTAAAATTGGAACAGCAGTCTCCTTTTTTATTTTAATTCTATCCAAACATGCTTGTCTTCCTTTTCCTGGCGCCAGTTTGGACTGAACAACAGTTCATTTGTTTTAATCTATTTCCCTCTTCCTATCCATGGTGCCAATTTGAACTGGAGCTGCAGTTTCTTTCCTTTGCATATATTCTATTCATGCACCCTCCTTATCTCTCCTTGGCGTGGAAAATATGGTAACAAGCCCTCACCTTGAGGATGCTCAGTAATGATCTAAGTTGCCGCATTCGAATTTGTCTTGAATTCGCCGATCATTAAATTCGTGAAAAATTTGTTGGTAAAAATTCGTGATTAAATTCGACTATGAGAAATATACATTTTAATTAAAAATATAAAAACAAAAGATAAATTCACATTTCAAAAGAGAGATAATATCACATTTTATAAGTAGCTATTTCAATAATGTGATTGAAATCAAAAACTTCAAAAAACATGTGCTTGCAGCTGATTACTAATATAACATTAAATAATATTAAATAACTTTAAACACTTTCCATTATTAATATTAAATAATATAACATTCAATATATGTTATAATGTTTAATATTAATAATGAATTTTATATTATTTAAAAATTAGAACTTTAAAACTTTAAAATATTTAAACGCAACTTCAAAATATTAAAATGTAAAAAAATTAAACATAAAAACTTTAAACATAAACACTTTTCATGTTATTTAAAAGTTAATACTTTAAAATATTAAAACGTAACTTATAAATTGAAAAATATTAAAATATAAAAACTTTAAACATTAAAACTTTAACATATTAAAATTTAAAAATATTAAATCTTTAGAATATTAAAACCTAAAATGTTAACCCTAAAATTTTGTAGACAAATATAAAGTTAAACCGAGGCTTTAACAAAATGCCTCTGGCTCTGCCGTCGACGCTGAATCATTGAGGCTCTGAAGGCTGAAACAAGCTTGCACTCCCAAATGGTGGACGCGATTTGCAGGTTAACAACTTAACAACCTCGATTTGCTCCTTACACAGTCACGATTTGCTCAGAATACTCACGCAGAACAGTCTCGCTTTGCTCAGAATACTCACGCTGCCAAATCGAACCACACAGACTTACAAATCTTCAAGCTTACAGGCTTCAAGCTTCGAGTGAAGAGAGTGTGAGAAGATTAGTGCGAGTAGAAGAGATTTTATACACAAACGACAACGATTAAGGCGGAAACCCTAAAATAAAATAAACTAAAAACCCTAACACGATTTACAACGTTTTTGCAAGAATTTCAACCACGATTTACAACGATTTGGATAAAAATTTGATGTCCGGATTTAATACGAATAAAATCATGAATTTAAACGAATTTTTTTGCTGCCTTTTCAAATGTGGCGAATTTCGAATTACTATCTTTTGATTCAGTGAATGCGGCAACTTAGGTAATGATAATTGAGATAGTGTGAGCAAAAATATTAGCGAAGAAAAATATGTTGTTACAAGTATCGAAGTTATAGTATCGTGATTTGTATCCAAGCCCTTAATATAAGTAGGATCTGCTTGAAATTGGGCCATAAGGCAAGTAGAATCGAAAGGAGTCCCCTCCTCACACTATGAGCATGGTGGTAGCCCATACTAGGTCAAAGGCGGGAACCGTTAGACTTAAGGCAAAAACTATAAAAGAGTTGAGGATTTACGAGGACACATAGAAAAATAAAGCCTAACACTAAGTGATGGATCATGCATCGACAAAGAATGATAAACCCTAGGGTAGCTAGGGTTTGAGTGATAGATTTGAACAAGGGTTGGGTTCACCAAATGTTTTAACCGATTCGTAATGAGTTGAATTATATAAAGAGTGTAAATTAGGATGAAGTAAAATACCATTACAGGATGATTATTTTGAATTAGTTAATAAACATTAACCATGCACATTAAATTAAAGCATTAATACTTGCAACTATACTAAAATGATATAACAATTGCTTTAAATAGAAAGGGATAAGCACTTAGTGTGTGCATAATGGTTCAAAGATGATTTGGGTATGCAAAGGGGTAAAGAGTTGTTTTGGATCTAGAAATGCTTGGCCTTTGAAACTAGAACCAAAAATTACTCATGTGTAGGACTCGTATGACTCTATCTAGAACATGCTCTTGGACCTATGCATAGTGGGGTGCTGTAACTTCGCTTTCCCTTCGCTTTCCTAGAAATGAGTGTTGTTGTTTGTCACTAGGCCTTGCATAATCTCGAACCACATGTAATGATCTCAGCAACATATAGAAACCCTATATACCTGCAACAAACTTCATGAAAGTATTATATAATCAAAGAAAAAAATCGGTGTGTGGGTAAGGTTGGACTACCCTTGTGGTCAACCCTTGCTAAACCAATCCAAGTGTTGCACTACATCCCCTTAAGAGGAGCAAGCCTCATGTAGTTCTCCTAGTGTAGGTGTAAGTGTGCATGCATATCTAAGCCAACCCCTTATTGTGCCCTTATGTCTCTTGACACAAATATAATGGGCTAACTATAGAGTAGAAAATATACCCAACGTGGTAGTAGTGTAATGTTATGTGCTTTAGATGTGTAGACTATCCCTTTTGTACCTTAACAACTTTTGGGAATGCTTGGAATGACTTGCTCTTGCTAAGACATGGCTCTAGGACCTTTGAGTGCTTGGAAATGGAGGAAGCTAGACTCTTGAACCTGGTTTGAGTGCTTTAGATCTGTGTGGTGGCTGCTCTAATTGATGTGCAATTGCTTTAGGAAGATTTAGGAGAGCTTTGAGTGCTTTAGTGTTGATATTTGCAATGAGAGCTTATGAGAATGCCAAATGAGTTATGAAGTGCAATTGACTTGCTTATATAGGCTTCTAAAGGTTAAACATTCACATTATGGCCGACCTAGGGAGATGAACCACCTCATGTAATGTTTTCAAATTGGAAAAATGGTCGTTGGATGGGAAGGTCTAGGACTGTATAGGTCGGCCAAGCCATGCTCCATATAGGCCTGAGGTGTATGGTTTGAACAAGCAACTAGTGATGAAAAGGCCTGAGTTTGGGAATGATGTTTGGAGATGGATTACTACTTTAGTTAATTAATATATCCTATATGAACAACATAGCGGTATGCAAAAATGAGCAAGCCAAGAGAGGGAGAGAAATATATTGATTGAACTTGCAATGTGAGCATTTGTTTTAGCATAGGAAGAAAGCCTAACTTGTCATTTCGAAAGGATAAGTTGCCAAATTTGAGTGTTTACAGTACCAAAATTAGGTGTCTACACTCTAAAGTAGTTTGTCTGCTGCCCCCAATCTATGAAGGAGGCGGGTTGCATCTCATATGATATTTGTTCATGTGTTAAATTCAAAACCAAAATTGTACCAAAGCGAGACATTCAATATGAAAGCATATGTAACCCATACAATTAGTACCTGAATTAAAATTAACCCATACAATAAGCAATCTTAGTCAAGGAAATGAATTTAGGTCTAAAATATTTTATTAATGCAAACAATGACTTGTGGTAAAGTGTATGACCGAACTGCATAGTTTCTCAGAACGTACAAAACATATATTGCTTCAGACTTTATCGTATTTCGTCTTGAATAAGCTCCTTTGTCCAAAACTCCAAACAGTAGAATAGTTCCATTTGACTGCCTGATTTCTCTTTATTTCAGTTTCTTCAAGCAAAACGGGCTGCTATGTAAAGGTTGTCAGTGGTGGAGCTTTGGAAGCAGTTGTTGATTACGCAGCCCCTAGGGATTTTATTCAAGTTCCTTTGGTGCTTGTTCTCAAGGGAGAATTTAAATCCTTGGATTACCAATATTTGGAGTTGTCTGCTGATTATCGGACTACTTTACCTGAGCTTACTAAATATGGCAGTTCATAATATATCATGTCCTCCAACAATCTGGAAGCCACTTTTGAAATGTTATTGAAAAGGATTTACTTTTTAAATATTAATTCTAACAACTTTATATGCTCTTTTATACTTGTGAGTGGGGCTCCTCAAGTTACCACTCCATTTATTGTGAGTGTGATATTTGTGATATGATATCATTCTTATAGGCTGGGTTTTTTGAGATATACTAGTATTGAACGCATTTGATATCTATAGCATGTTTGATTACTACATCGTTTTTGAAAATCTTCTTAGGTTTAGGATATACAATTTTTCATCCCTGGCACCAAAATGTTATGTGCAAATTACCCACATAAATTTGAATACAATTACTTGAATTCACACATTAAAGGTCATATGTTATAAATTATTATATTGTACCAAAAATATACTTGAATCACAAAACAAACATTTTTTCATTGAAGGGTTTGAATATATATCTGATTTCTTTCTTGAAATGGCCCTACTCTCCATTTTGATTAGAAGTATAGTTCTTTAAGCTACGGCCACAAGGAGGAATATCAAATTTCATATACTGCTTTCCCCAGCCAAGACCATCCAAGGTATAGCCTCTTTTCGTACTTGACATGCCTTGCATGCCCCTTCTCTTGCCCACTACCTACCTTGCTCTTTCACAGAGGAGATTCCGAATGTCCTAATTTCCAAAGAGTATAATACATTATATAGTTTCCCAAGGTATTTGTACAACCAACATACCCGCTTCACAATGAAAATCCATTTCATCAATTAGTTTTTAATACAAGCATTTATTACACCCCTTTCAATTTTATTATGATAATGATTTTACACTTCGGTTTCTCATTTTTCTAACACTTTCTTTTACAACTTGATTTTTACCCACTTTCATATGTACTAAGGAATATTAATTCTTTATATCTTTTGACGCGTGAAAAGTTTCATAACATAAACTGGAAAGATTCTCCTAACAACAAGTACTAATCCCCTTGCAACCAAGTTAGCCAAGGTAGCTGGCACATTAATATGCGATTCAATCTCCTTTCCAATTTGGGTAATGACCATTTTGAAACTCAAGACATGGTTTTATTAGTATAATAAATAAGATTTTAAAAATGTTTAAAAGTTTGGATCTTTTCCGATGTGTGGGAAGCCAATAGAAACTCTCACAAGGTTGTTGAATCTACATTGGAGCATGTTATGTTTTGGGAAGCCATTGCTATTTTTGGGAATGCTAACATTAACTCTGATCTAAATTAATGCCAACCGTACTCGATACAATTTTGTAAGGATTTTGGACTTACTACATTCAAATAGAGAGTAGTCCCATCTTAAATGTTGCATTTGTTAGATATAATCATGATAATCTTAGAAGAATGGTTGAATATTTTTAAGCAGCAATTTAGTGGATGAATAAATTTAGATGTCAGTTTCTTCCCTTAAAGTTTAATTATAATTGCACGTAATCATGTTGGTAAATCTCAACACACACGGTAAAATTAATGTATGTAGTGCTCTGTTAAAGACTTTATTTTACATACCGCTTTACTAAGCACAAGTTTTTGAAAGTCTTGTGTGAGTGTATCATGATGCTGGGAAAGGGTGATCCATGCACAACCTGTCTTGCAAGTGCTCGCAACTGTTCGAACCTTCTCACCTGTCTTGATGACTTCTGAGTTTAGCATGCACATGGACTTGTGATATCTTGTAATATTGGCTCAGTGCTACGCAACCTACCTCGTAGCTTCACAATATCTCGTAGCTTGCCCAACACTTTGCACCATGCATAAAGCTCTGCGGCACCTTGGGGCATTGCTCCTTGCAGTCCCACACACTTCACAACCCCGCTTCACAGTTCTCGTAGCCTCTATCATTTTGTGTAGCATATAACAACACTCACTACTTTTGTAGGCTTGCACAACTCACCTTGCAGCATTCGCAGCTTCTCGCAATGCTGCACACTACCTCACAACATTGATAACTTCTTGCAATGCTGCACGTTGCCTTGTGGGTTCGCAGCGTCTTACAGCATTGCGCAACACGCTTGCAAGTTGCTTCTCAACACGCTGTGCATCTCCATAGTTCTGCACAGGGCCTCTGTGATTCATGTCCACATGTCAACATTCCACTGCCATACTGTGTCAGAGCATCTTTCTAAACGCTATGTGTCAGATTGCAACTGTCACTTGGCCAGGGAAGATGAACCATTTTGCAATCGTCATCAGTTGTATCTGCCTCCTTTGTAATCATATGTGTATAAATATGTATATCCTACATTTGACTCACAGCAGTGATGCTTGAGAGAGAACACACTCACAGACCAGTATTTCTGCATTCAAACACATCAGTAGTTCTGCATTCTTACATTCAGTCTAGACAAATCGGAAAGGAAGCAATACCCTTTTGATCATAGGAACTAGCATTCCTAGTCATAATCATTGTACACATCCGTACTTTTCTTTATTTCACATATTGAATTAAAGTTGCATCTACTACAAGAAGTCTTCTGCTTATTCAAACGTGTTTAGAAGATTAATGTGTTCAGTCTATCCTATGCATTTTGTAATCCACAACTTATCCGTGCAGCTCATCTCTAAGCACAAATTTGTCCCTGTGCACATAGTCCTGGGCCTCGTGGTGTGGATCAAAAGGTGTTTGCAACATGCATACAATTATATGTTAGTAAATGGATTCTTTCATATTCTTGGTTCAGGTGCTGTGCAAAACTAATTTAACCTATTATATTATATATGTATCCAAGTAAAAATGTCTAGCTAAATATTTTGAATATTGAGTGATCGACTTTTCTTTTCCTTAACTTCTTGAAACATTCTCCTAGGGGCTGTGCTGTGTACATGGACGTACTTTGTCTAATATTCTAGGTTTGAGGAATCCATCTAATTTGCCAAAAATTGCAAGGGACTTGTTCATAGCCCCATCTTGTTAGTGTGAGGCTTGAAACTCCATCTTCCCCACCATTGAACCAAGGTCCCTGTTGCCAAAGCAGGAAATTTGACACTACTCAAGCTGATATCTGACTTATTTTCATTTGAGTCTTTATAAATTAGTTTCCATCTCATAGAAATGTACTTCAATATAGTATTCAACTTTTCTATGCTCAGATGTACTTTTTAGTTAATGAAAAGAAGCAGATAAATTGATTTCTGCAGTTTATTTTGTACTGATATGTTTATTCTTTTGTTTATGTACTACCTTTGTTTATTGTTGACTAAAGTCAACGGGCCAAATTTGAGTGACTAATTTACAAAATTTTCGAGAGCAAAAGAAGAATACAGCTTTGCTGTTATGTGTTTCTAGTTTGTGATCTATAAACTCATTCAAATAATATAGGGTTTTGACATTCATAGACTTATTTAGATAATATTTGGTTTCGACATTCATAAACTCATTCAGATAATATTTGGTTTTGACATCAGATAATGTTTAGTTTCATATAGATGTTAACAATTTTGTTTTATTGATTCAAGGACTTACGACTATGTTGTGCTTGCCAGAGTCCCTGTGAGCATGCCTTTTGCTTAACATGTGCAAGGAGCGAGCCTACCTGTTACCTGTAAGTGTAAGACCATACATCTTATTCATAGTAACAATACGTTGGTCTTTCTCTTATGTCTGAATCTTGTTTCTTGTTGAAGTATAGCCTTTTTCTTACTGTACAATAAAATACAGATTAAGAACTCTCAAAATAAAGGTTTGAGTGCAGAGTGCCTGAAATGAACCATTGCTCTCAATGAGAGATGTTATAAACCAATTACTCACATCACACAAAGATTTGAAGCCCTAAATGTCTTGTTGTTTTTATTAGATTTTACATATTTTCGTTTCATTTATTATTTGGAATCTTTCTTATTCTGCCAAGCTCACACATCAACTTTTTTAATTGACCTCCCAATTATACTAATATCGCTACAATTTCTAACACCTATATGGTAAAGATGGATAAATAAGCCTTTCAGGTTTCCTTTTTCCATAGATAGCAATCTCTTTTTGAGAAAAAACACCATCTTGTACAAAGGGAAACCAATTCAGTGTAGTGATTTGGATCCCATAGAACAGCTCAAAGCTGCGAGGGAACTGATTTTAAATGGAAGACCCAAGAAATAGTCTCAAGCCCTAAGGGAATAAGAGAGAGGGGAAACGTACTCTGGACACCGGGAACTTTAGTCTTGATTTTAAATGGAAGACCCAAGAAATAGTCTCAAGCCCTAAAGGGAACGAGAGAGAGGGAAAATGTACTTGGACTCAGGGAACTTTAGTTTTTCTTTTCCCTCTTAATACAAGGAAAATATAATGAGGATCTAAAGGCAAAAGTGGGATTGAATATCTTAAGTCAACAACGGCCCATCAAATGTCCACATATCTTATACATTCAAGCATAATACTTGCAGGTTAACTTAGGGATTTGACCAGAGTATCTGCTAAATCAAAATTCAAACCGAGGCGAAAAACAAATTTGAAATTTAGAAGATGAGACGGGTCCCTCTGACAATGTTGAATGGTCAGCTCTGTCAAAAGGAGGATTCTAGTTTGTGCAGAAACTCCCAGTAAATCTACATTACTGGTTACTTGTACCCAGGTGGACCGGTCCCGGTACAGTACGTTTCAGGTACTAGTACCTGTCTGGTCTGCCTGTGGGTACAGCCTGGGTACATCCCATCAGAACTAGGTATGCCCATCAAAACTGGGTATGGCCAGGTTTGGCCTAGGACGAACTTGGGTGAACTCGATTCTGCTGGGCACTACGGGCCACACCCAGTAGGTACCCCCAAGTAGAAATGTTTAATTTGTATTTTTGTTTATAAAAGTCAAAGTTGGACTCAAAAACAAAAACATTACAAACTCTAAAATACATTCACACTCTTTTTAAACAACATATTTATCTTACTTTGCATACATACCTATCGTCACGACTCACACATATCCTCACCTTCATATTTTGAATTGCTTAGGGCTGAAACTCCATTCTTTTGCTAATCCTATGCCACTACAACTGCCCATTTGGTGCCAAGGAGTTTAAGAGTTTGGAACAAAGAGGATTGTTGATTTAATGAACCACACAATGAAAGTTGAAGCTCTCGATGAAGACATCGAGAGCAATATGATTATGAATATAATGAATATGCTGATCTATCTTGTTTTTTGTGCATACATTGTATTTTTTTGCACAATGTACTTGTTCTAAGTTCGACCGCCAACTATCATAACATTTGTTATTGAATTATGAATATGTTTTGTGGTTATATAATTTATTTTGTTTACTGTATGCTAATTATATTGTTAATTTTGTTTATTTGGCAATGTTTTTTAATATTTAATATATTTTTTGTATGGCTGTACCCAGGTCGAAAAAATTGATCCAAACCTCGTACTCTACCAGTACTAGGATTGGCTCTAGAGTGTCAAATGATCTTCATATATTGAAATTTGGGGCCTCTAACCTTGTTAAATTCTTTGAAATGGCATATTCCCTGTCCCAAGGACATGTGTTAACCTTGCAATATTAGGTACCTGCAATAGCCAAAGCCAAGGGACTTGAAATTGGATGAAAGGAGCATATAGCATCATATGGATTAACCTCTTGCTATCTAAGTGGTATCGAACTAATATGAGTAAAGTCCTATCAAAGATGGGAGAAATTGTAGTTTCCACAGAAGGGTGTATGGGTAGTTAAAGGAAAAGGCCCAAATGCAAGGAGCAGGCAGTAGCAAGGAAAGCTTTAAGGAGTGGAAACCTTACTATAAAGATGTTTGGGAAATCTTTTTATTCAGAAAAACATATTAACTGTTATATGGTTATGTTTAAGAAAAAACATATGATTTACCGTGTAGAAGTTTGGAAGATTTTGTAAATTGAGGTAAATCTTTTAAAAACATTTGACTAATGTTTTTGGGAACTTCTATGGTAATAACTTTTGCAAAATAAATATACATATATGTCAAGGACTTAAACCCGTAAAACATGAACCTTCAGGTCTCAAATCTTAGCCATTTAGCAAACAATTGCCCATAAAACATGAACCTTCAGGACTCAAACCTGTAGAGGCAAGGAGTCCTTCAAGAATGATGAAAAGTGTGGGCAAAAGGGCCTGTATCTCCTTTCCTAGGTAGCTCCTTAAAAATCAGGAAGAATGAATTTCTTTGAGAAAAAGAGTGGGTGAAAGGGTGACGAGGGACTCGGACTATCCCATCCTTTATGCCTTTCTTGGGTAGCCCTCTAAGCAATCAATAGGCAGTGAAACTGCTCCCAACATGATAGATAGTTCCCTTAGCTTCCTACAGAACTGATTTTGCTGAAGTGAACCCATAATAGAAATGCACTATATTTTTCATATGCATGTTTCATAATATTATATCAATCATCCATTCAAAGTAGCACTCGTAAAAAAATTAAATTCTTATGAGGTTAAAGAAGTCTGCCTTAGTCTAATGAACACAATTTATCCTGTTACCTTAGATTATGGAAAGGTGGAGCAGTCGTCCAATATGAAGCAAATTTTCTCAAATACGTTTATGATACATTTGGAGGATTTCCACTTGTAAGTTTGCTCTTGATCATGAGTAAAATGCCAAGGATTCATGGGTGTGAGTGTATGCAAACACTAGATGCTGATCCCCAAATCTCGGGTACATTTTAGCCTTGAAACATCAAACTTGAAAATTTAAGTAGAATATCATCATGTTATATTTAGTATCATGTTATATAAATCCAACAGGCCAATTTATATCAGCTGCAAGTCTAGAACATTTGCAAGCTGCAAAACCTTATGAAATCATCGACTAAAGTGCAAATTGAGCGTCTGATGCAATTGAATGTCGGTTGATAGAGGTAATTATGGAGCGAATATAGGTTAATATCATGTGAGGGATTTTTTCTATGTTACTGGGTATGATGGTAAGGTACAAAATGTGCCATGTATGGGTATGACTATAGGTTTGCAGGGGAAACACACAGGGTACGGCAGAACATAGCTGGATGTACCCGGGAAAGTGATAATTAAACACACGAAATTGACAAATGACCAATGTGCGGTAATATAATTGGTAATGTATTATTAAATCACAAAGAATATATAGGTTACAAAGTTGGTACAATGCTCCTAATGGGAGTTACCATTAACTATTAAAACCCCTAATAGTATAACCTATCCAACCACCCAATAGTAAATAGGTAGCCAATATCATTTTTACTTGGGATTAGATTAATGTTCCTAACCCACCCCCTGTATTCCCAAGTCCACTGAGCTACTAGTCTCTGCAACTACTGCAATGTAGATGGTACGCTTAAACATTGAAAACTGCAAATCATGAAGAAATCATTACATGTGATCCATCTCTACTGCTAAAAGGAATCACACCCACTCATAATATGTTCCGATAAACCATGTGCCAAAAGAGAGCAAAAACTGGATAATTCAAGATAACGCTTATGAAGTTATGACTAACCCAAAACCACAGAAGTGTGCTGCAGCTACACTATAAAGCCTGACTACCTCAATATCTGTTAAGCTGAAAATGTGAACTAACATCTGTTCACAAAACTCTCAAAAACTAAAAAATAAAGGCACACGTTGACACAAAAACTACCCCTGGTGGAAAAACTGCACTGAAACTCATAATAGGTGATGAACCAGCACTATGCAGTCATAAGAAATCCTGTACTTAACTCTCTCATATCTATACTGTCAAACTCCAGAATCTGCAATCTTTGAAATCGATGTGTCAGCTGCTGGGAACATCAATCACTCAAAAATTGGATATTAAAATCTTGGGACTTGTCGCATGTCCTCCTCAATGCTACAATAATCAGGACCAAACTTTCTGCAATGCTATAATAAGCTGCAATGCTGCAATCTGCTATACTCTGCAATGACCAATCCTCAGTACCCAATATGAGTAGTCTCTAGGTAACCATAGTTCCACATTGTTTTGGAATGAGGAGACAAGGTGACGGGGGGACCAAGGGCCTAGGTTTGGGGACGGCAATGCGCATATATATATATATTGTACTTGAAAAATTAGTTACATTTTTTTATAAGGAATAATAAATCAAATATTTTGAAATACTAAACACATTGCATTAATAATGAAAATACCGAATATCAATATATTAAAATTTTATATTCAAAATGATGATTACATTCAAAATTCAAATATAATTGGCCAATGGCCCAATGCCTCTGGCTCTAATCATCCCCAAAGTCCGCATCAAACTCCTCATCACTCGAACTGTTGGACTCCTTGAGGTCAAGCTCCTCCAAATCAATACCAACCAACCTTGCCTATGTTGCATCATCATCAACCTGTGTTGGCTCCTCTGGCTCTACATCCCATCGGGCTATTGGACTCTCCTTGTACGTAAGTGTGTTACAATCAATGAGACATTAGGTGCTATGTATATCTACAAGCTTCTCCGTGTTCCTAGAGGTAAGCCTGTTCCTCTTGATAGCGGATGAAGCTATACAAAAATCTATCACTAATTCATTGATTTCAGATTTAGCAATTTAGGAATGAACAATTTATGTTGTAAAAATTTAAAATAAAAATGCAAATCTCAAAAAGATGAAGGGCCATGGCCTACCTTGAACGCTTCATGAATGTGTTGAAACTTGAACAGTTGATCAATGAAGGCTTGGCATCTTCTCTTCCTCTTGCTATTACTCTAGCTTCTGTCGATGTGCTTACTGTTGCAACTTTGCTTCCTCTCTCTTGTTATGCAACTGGTGCACTTGCAGCGTTGCTCAATGTTCTCAAGTTGTGATAGTGATTTTGAGTTTTGAGGTTTATTTATAGTTTTTATGATTGCTTATTGTGTGGGTGGTGCCCACAAACTATTAGGTCAGGGTTAGGGGCATAAACATCAAAACAATGCTTGATTTTATAATTTTTTTTTGGGCAAGTGTTTAACGTAGGGAATGGACTGGTGTTATTGGTACAGTCGAGAGACTTTAGAAAGTCTCTTCGAAGTCTTGAGTATGTCTGAAAGTCCCCCAATGTCCCCAACAAGAGGGGATGCCTTGGAAATGTCCCCTCTTTGAGCGAGATGTCATGTTGATATCTCCTACCTGGTGGCGACGACAGGGGTATGGTGGAGGGAGGTTTCCTTGGAGTCCTCACGCCTTAGGGACGTCCTTGATTCTAAAAACGACATCTTTTATGGGGGAATGCGTCCCTTTGGAACATTGTATGTAAAACACCCGGGACAACTCTTGCCAATATGAACTCACCTCAATAAACAATATGTTAAGATATATCTAGGCACATCATTTGAAATATTTGAAACACCATACATAATCAATCTGATATACATCCACAATCACTGCAAGTATTGTGCAAAATACACAACCAAAAGTCGGTATATATGTTGATCACAAGTATCCAATGATCTAGTCATATTGAGAACCATCAAATCTCAAGCAACAATATACACAAATTGGTGCTCTTATCCTCAATAAACAAATACTCTGGAAACTGCAAATCTCCATCAGGTGCACAAGTAAACAAATAAGCATCTGGTGACTCAACCAAACATCAAAAACTATCTGCATCTATTTCATAAAATAAGGTACTACTTAAAATCCAAAATGAACAAAAGTGTCCACAATTTAATATGTTCAGATGCATCTCTGAAATATCGCCATAATCTGTTCAACTCGCAATATCACTGAAATATCCACAATCTCATGATACACAATGTCAAACTTTGCAATTAGAAACTCAAAATTTGACGCATGTTCCCCTTGTCAAATGAGAGTGGAGGACTATTGCATATAACCCTCCTGAAAGGAAAGTATGCTGAATGAACAACACACATCATCCTGGTACCCTATATATAGACACACAACTCAATGATGCCCTTTGGGGTTTTCATCACGAGTCTCCATTAAGCCACCCTTTCGAGTTTTCAACTTAAAGGTAAGAGTTTGTAAGCTGGCCTTATAGGTTTTCAACTTACAACTCAAGTGCATAATCAATCAGAGGCAGTATCAAATAATTATAACACACCAATAAGGACCTTCAACACCCTCATGAACTGAAAACCAACCACTTTGCTCAATAAAGCTTTGACAAATTCACTGCTCAACAAACACTTCGCAACTCTCCTAAAGAAGATCATCATCATCATTATCCCAATCAAAATGGTATATCTCTCAAACTGGATCAATATCAACATGAAACTTCGAAAAAATAGGAGCATCAACAAGAAGACTAGAATTTTGACTAGTACTAGTATAAGCAGGCTTAACAAGATCTACAAGGCTGAGCTCATCATCATCAAGATTAACATCAACATCAACAAAATCAACATCCTTGTCATGACTAGACGAGTTATCATCCTGACGTGAGTGGAGTGGACTCTTCTATAGGATTTGACAATAGATGAACCTCGTATCGCTATCCGAAATGATCTACCTAGCCAAAATACTCATAGAATTTGTAGGTGGATCTTGAAGGTAATAGCGTTTAACAAAATGAGTATGCTGGCCCCATGATATACAAGGGTGTAGGTCAAAGCAATTACTAGAGGTATGATCTTGACGTCCACAATGACAACATGTTTTGACTTTACAGGGTTTAGTGCAAGAACAAATGAAGACTCAAATTTTGTTTAGAATACCTCCAAATACAAAACCAATGGTTTTGGAATACTTTGGTGTATGAAATTCCGCATCACCCTTAAAATCTATAGGGACATGTGTATTAGGTCTTATTATCTCTTAGACACACACAACATGTGCAGACTTGACAATGGGAGCATGAACATGTGTATGACTCATAATTTGTCTAGATGAATTTTGAACAATTTTTGGTTTACCTACAACAAACTCAACGTCATTGTTTACAACAAGAATTTGTACACTAGTAGATGGTTTACTTGTTTTGACCAAATATTTGACATGTTTGAAAACCGGTTTGACAATGTAATGTCCCCTTTTCCCAATCGAAGACCTTTGGCCCATTTCGTCAACCCGACGGCCAAAGGAAAAATATAAGGGTGACTTAAGTCACAATGAGTTATTACAAAGTGCAAAAAAATATTAATAAAGCACTTGTATTAATTTATTTGACTTAATAATAAATTTGTAATCTCTAAATAGGTGCATTGGGTCTAATATTATGTTGTATCCTTTCTAGGGAAAATAGAAAAGAGGCCCATGCTTTGTGTTTGTCATCCCTAGGCAAAAAATGCGACCTGGACAAAGGAAGGAAAGTGAAGTTTAGAAAAGATAAAAATTATTGCTCTTCCCAAGGAAAGTGCGACTTGGCATGAAGGGCCATTAGTTAATGTTTATTTGTCCTAGGAGGAAGTGCGACTTGGTTTGGGCCTATTTTTAGGGTATTTTGGCACTCTTCTCTCATTGGAAGATGAAAAGGTCATTTTGTAATATTTTTCCTATAAAAAGGAGAGGGGCGGCTTGGGCAGAGCACCATTGTAATCATTTATCATTTTTGAATCTGATCTTAAGCCAGGTGCTTTTGTATAAAATATTCTAAGGACGAAACCCTTAGTATATTGCCTCTAGAGGACGAAAACCCTCTTGGAGATTAGGAGGAATTTCTACACTGGATCTTCCATAGAGCTTATAAGAATTTCAGTATTTTCCAGCAGCAGTTAAGGAGTTTTTGGCAATAAAGGATTGAAGAATTCATCGCAGCAGTGTCATTGTATTTTCTGTGTATGAAGCGACCCACTATGTGGCTGGTTTTCAATGTCTTGGACGCATCTCAGGTCTGAATTTCATTAGCATCAATTGTACTGATTTCTGGAAGTCCAAATAACTATTTTTCAGTGATTTTAGAAGGTTTTATAGTGCTGTACACAGTCACGTAAATCTGCAGATTTCTGTGTTAAATTCCAGCCTGTTTTATATTCATAAACATCAGATTTTGCTTTATAATAAACTGTTACAGTTCTGAGCTTTGTTAGGGCAAGGATTGATAGGGCTGATAGTGATTCTATGTGGACTTTCCATCATCAAAACTAGTCGCCCTTGCTAGAATACAGCTGAAACTGCTAAATTTATGGCTGCACAGTCTTCAAAACAGTTCTGGTTCAGTTTTAGGCTAAGTTTCTATGCAAACCCCTAGTCGCACTTCTCTCATAAATTCAGATCTGTATTAGTGTGAATGCTTTAAAAAGTCATAAATCAGCTTTTAGTGTCTTAATTGATCTAAATTGCATTGGAGAACAAGATAGATCCATTTGGGGATCTTTCAGACAACATGCTTCTTGACAATGCTAGCATGATGAACAATAGGATGTGACTCTTGAGAATTGATCTGATTCTGTAAATGAACTATTTCCTGTCCCAACAAATTGTACTGATTATACAATTGCATGAACATGGGCTGAATGTTAGGACCCCTTCGTCCTAACCCGCTTCTTGATATTAATTGTTGTAACAAAATCTGTGGACGCATATATCCTTTGTAATATGCCCCTTTAGCTATTTGTGATTATCCCACATGTATGGGGGAGTGGTAGTTATCTTGAGTAGAGTAGTTCAAATAGAGAGGTTGTGTAAGAGAAAAGAACATCTATTGAATATTTGTATTGAGCTTGATGAAAGGAGGTTGCCCCCTTGAAGGGGCCTGCAATAGTGTAATATGATCATGATCTTTGAATGCAATAAAAGTTATCACCATTTTCTTTCACAACAGATTTTCTCACCCTTAATGTTTACACCCTTATGTCTCCATAAGATTGCAATACAATTTTATTTCTCCATTATGCAATCAACTTGTTAACTTATACTCAAAATATGTGTAAAATCCAAAAGTCAGTTCTACAAGAACCAAAATCAAGAATTTCTCGTGTTATCACATTTTAAAGCTTCTTTCCTCTCAAAACAAGTGGTCATATTACAATTTTGTCCATCGGATGCATAAGTTGTGTTGAAATTTATCTCTAGTTTCAGGCTAGACAGACCCTTTGCCAATGCAAATTCAGAAAATCTGTCCTGATTTACGGGATCAAAAAGTATTAGGTTGACAACCTTGTATCCCACCATGTTTGGACTCATTGGAATTCTAGCAGAGCCTAGTTTCTAGGAAAGTCTGAAGTTTACATGAAAATACTATTGGATGCAGAAGATATGATGGTAAACATAACATGAGGTTTTGCTTTATCTTGTTTTGTAAAATAACTGCGATTGGCTAACGAGTCAAAAACAGAATTTTGGCATTTTGTAGAGTGGAACTCATGACCTGAAGGCTCAAAGTCTTAGAAACAACTTCCTTTGACAAACTCCTCTAGGCAACCACTTGAGATGTCATGTATCAGACTTACGTATAACTCGACTATGTGCAAATATGAATAGACAGTGAGGTTTAAAAATGTGACCTTAGACTGTTAATGCCTTCACTTACTAACAAAGCCGACTAATCTATTCACATTTGTGTGATTCAAAGCCAATGACTTAAAAATAATGCACTCTTCAAAGTAACCCGAAATATTAAAATAAACACTGTTTTAATATTATGTAGCAATAATAATCAGCAGCAATAATAGTGGGATCCACACCTTGATTGAAGAGTATTGCAGCACACAAAAATGTTTTCTTTTAGCAAAATATATATCCTTCAGCTATAGGCACCCTTTCCAAGCAAGCTTTACACTTTATATGCAGCAGTTCAACAATTTTGTCAAGGAAAAGCAATGCTTTTACAACCCATGCTTTGTCAGAGGCTCTTCCAATGCCCTTTGCTCTGGTTTTCACAGGTTTTTGACATCAACAAATTTATTCCATTTCTGCTATTGTTTCATTTATTTATTTATTTTTAAATGGTAGTCCTTTATATCCCGTCAAACTCTGAGTTGCAACTTGCAGACTTCAATGCCTTTGTTATTTGCAAAGGATTCCAACACTCCTGGTTGAATAAATCATCACTTTGCACTGCCCTTTCTGTGCTTTTCCATAGTCTTTTGCTGCGTCAGGCTCTTTCTGTGAATGCACTGCATCCCAGGTCTACTTATGCTATAGCCAGTGACCCAAAAACAGATTTGGCAAACAACAATTAGGTTTTGAGGCAATCAACAACCTCCTCTATCAAATCTTGTCAAGAATTTTGCTCTAAATTTTCTCTGAGCAAATTTGCTCCCAGTACATTATCCAGGCAGAAGTCTAATGTCGCAGAGAGAAATTTCAATGTTATTTCTGTACTTTCCCAGACAGTCATATGTGCAAAGCAGAATAGTTCAGCAAAAAGTTGTATAATTTCTCTTCTTCTTTCTCACAACAAATAAACTAAATATATGAAATGCAAACATTTTTACGGTGAAATAGTATACTAACAATAAAGTTCATACACTCCTCATTGGATGGCATTCTATGACATTGATCTTCAACAAATGGCCTCCTTCCTTAGCAGATCCCAACTACTGCAATAACCATCTTCTCCTCACTTCCCCTCTATCTCTTTAACCAAGGCGATGATACCACTGATAATTAATTAGATTAAATAGATAGATGACCAATGTACAGTAATATCATTGGTAATGTATTATTAAATCTCAAAGAATATATAGGTTACAAAGCTGGTACAACTCCTTAACGGGAGTAGCCACTAACTATTCAGCTGGCCGACGGTAAACCTTTTCAATCACGTGATAGTGAATAGGTGGCTGTACCCTGTGTTTTTCTGCAGCAAATCCGTAGTAAAAATGGATTATTTTTTGGGTTAAAAAAGTTAAAACAAATTTTAAAAATATTAAAAACAAACTAAACCCTAAAAGACTCCCAAACTCTGTTTAAACAACACCACATTTACCTCTCATAGTATATGTACCTCACATTGCACATTTACTCTCTCACCTTCATATTTGCAATTGCTCAGGGATGATCTCATGCCACTACACGTGCCAAGTAGTTTAAGGAGATTGCAACAAGTGCCAAGGAGTTTAAGAAGCTTACAGCAAAGAGGCTTGGTGATTTAGACCTAGAAACTCTGAACTTGTAAGCATCCATTGCTTGCCTTTCATTAGCAGAATCAGAGCTAGAGGGTACTTCTCACAACCTGCATGATGGAGCTAGCGAGAGTGGCACTGCTACTGCTTGTAGTTCTACTGAACTACATGATGGTGTTGATGCTCTTGATGAAGACATTGGAGAGCAATATGTTTATGATAATGAATATGCTGATTTATCTGATTTTTGTGTATCCATGGTGACATTTACAAAACATACTTGTTCTAAGTTTGGCCAATGAATATCATGAAATTCAGCGTTGAACTTTCAATATGTTTCTGTGGTTATTTAATTTATTTTGTTTACCGTATGCATAGTATATGGTTAATTTTGCTTATTTGGCTATATTTTTCAATATATTTTATATTTTTAAATATTTTTTTATGGTCGTACCAGAGCCATACCCCAATTCCCCCAATTTTTTTCTGTACCGGTGTACTGGATCCCTATATGCATATCCACACCCCTATCCGTACTAGCTACCTAGCTTTTATCACTAAATGATTATATTTGACTCTTCCTCTGATGTTTTTGTTTTTTGATTTTTATAAATATATTAATGGGGTCTGTTTGAAATTAGGGTTATGCGGTGGGTTGGCAATTTGTGCTTGGGGTGCAGTATTACGTGTGTTTTGTTGCAGCCAATGTAGTCAAGCATACACACCTTGAGAACAATGAAAAACACATTCTGGTCGCTTGGACAGGAAAGAGATCTATTCTCCAAACATTTCAGAAAGGGCACATTGTAAAAATGCCAATTAATGTAATTTTAAGACTAATGTTGACTCCCGAGTACCTTCATAGTAATCATTAGGTTCAGTTATACCTGGCGTTGGCCAAACCCAATTTTTAGTGTTAGGTGGAACAGTTTGGTCCAAACTTTGGACATGCAAAAGCCACAACTTGAAGAAACTTACTACTGATGAAGAAACTTACTACTTGAAGTTTTGAACAGTGCAATCTCCATAGCTTTGTCTTCTGAGTCAACCACTTGTTGAGCCTGGGCAAACACACAATCTATTGTTTCCGCTATCTTTCGCTATCCCAAGATTGTCATCCGCAGATTTATAACTTTCCCTGGAATTTGCATCTGCATCTCGTTTATCAAGACTTTTTTGGAACCCAGCTTCCCATTCCCTATCTGCACAACATCTACTTCCATGTTCAAAGGCATGTCATAGAGCCTTCTAAGTGCAACTGTAACAACAAGCCTTATGTTCCTAGTAATTTATAACATGTCATAGAGCCTTCTAAGTGCAACTGTAACAACAACAGGCCTTATGCTCCTAATAATGTATGGATTCTTATACTCTAGCTTCTGTTCTAACCTAACTGTGATTGTTGTCTCAGACAAATGGAGAGGCAATGTTGCATCCAATCAGTATATACTGGGACGTTGATGATTGCACCCAACCTATAGTTTCTCAGTTGTGCAAATTCCAAACTTTGGACATGCAAAAGCCACAACTTGAAGAATCTTTTTTTTTGGATTGATAAGGTGGGTTGAAGGGACCCGTTCCCTATTCCTTAAGATGAGGCCAACTCCTCAGGAAAACAAAAGGGCTACAAAAGCCAAAACAACAGCTGCCTACCAGCTTAACAAAGATAAAATTATCCTAAAATTACTTCCCACCCTGGGATGGAAAATAATCATCAATGCTGCCCGTGTGTCCTTTTTTATTTTTCCGCTTCTTTACCTCTTGCCATTTGCCTAGATCAGATGAAATAACCAGCGCAAGGTCACTGGGATTTGCCGAAGCCATCAAATTTTCTGGCACTGAATCCTGCTTTGATTCGAACTTTCAGAAGTATGTCCCCTTTTCAAACCACCTATAACCAGGTGATTTTCTTGAAATCCCATCTCTGTATCATTCTTCTCTATAACAATTTTACTGTCGGAGGTAAAATTATTTGGATTATCTTTAAAATTTGATGCAGATACCAAATCAGGGTTTACAGAACCCCATCCACTCGAAGATGTCGATCCAGTTTTTTTTTCAGATTTCTGATTCTTATTGAAGGGACATGAAGCTTGCAAATGGCCTGCATTTCTGCATAATCTACACCAAAATGCAGTATTCTCATAGTCTAAGACCTGGGTATGCTGAAAATCACCAAATTTAAGGTTGATTCGATCAGGTATTCCTTTGCTTAAATCAATTTCAACGCAAATTCGGGCAAACGAACACAGACCCGAATGTGTTCTGTCCAGGTCCTCTTTTATAAATTTGCCCAAAACGTTCCCAATATCATCCAGGGCATACCACAGATGTAAGGGGAGGTTAGGAAGCCTGACCCAAACCGGTGTTTTGGCCATCAAATCTGGGAACCATGGAGTGATAAATAAACCCGCATGTCCCCAGAACCAAGGACCATCTGTCAAACAACACTGGTAATCTTCAGATTCCCTAAAATGGACAACGAAAAGCCTTTGGAACAGAGAGATATTTCACATTTATTGGTCCAATTTTTGAAAACCCACTGATACAGAGTTGAGGAGGAAGGCCAAAACCATTAAACCTGCCAACAACCACATCCCGTGATAAGGTTTTGAAATATTCTTCAACTTCTGGATTTTCTATGGTGAGCGAAGGAATCTCCTCGGCCAGGTCGACCAGATAGGCTTGGTTATTTGATGTATTCTTTCCCGAGGATCGGCCGCCCTTGTTTTCAAGTGCATCTTTGAAGGAGGTAGCCTTCTGGGTATGCACCGAGCCACGATTGTCTGAATCTCCAGCCCCTTATTCCTACTACCGTCCCTGCCCAGACCACCTGCTCCAGATGGATACACAGTCGTTTTGGAGCCCTAGGGTTAGGGCACAACTCCGCCTCCTTATCTCGGCTGGCTTGGTCTAGCACTCCACCATCCAATGACCCCCCCAAAACGTGGCCGAAGCCCTTCGCTGTTCTCTTCTTGACCTGCGTAGTATTCTGTTTCCTGCAATCGACCTCCTTCTCAGCTGCTGGGTTCGCACCCTTTCTCTCCATCGCCCCAACTTGAAGAATCTTACTACTGATGAAGACAAATTATTTCCTCTTACTTTGAAGTTTTGAACAGTGCAATCTCCATAACTTTGTCTTCCGAGTCAACCACTTCTTGACCCTGGGCAAACACACAATCTATTGTTTGCGCTATTTTTCGCTATCCCAAGATTGTCATCCGCAGATTTATAACTTTCCTGGAATTTGCATCTGCATCTCGTTTATCAAGAATTTTTTGGAACCCGGCTTCCCATTCCCTATCTGCACAACATCTACTTCCATGTTCAAAGGCATGTCATAGAGCCTTCTAAGTGCAATTGTAACAACAACAGGCCTTATGCTCCTAATAATGTATGGATTCTTATACTCTAGCTTCTGTTCTAACCTAACTGTGATTGTTGTCTCAGACAAATGGAGAGGCAATGTTGCATCCGATCAGTATATACTGGGACGTTGATGATTGCACCCAACCTATATTTTCTCAGTTGTGCAAATTCCATCTGGAAAGTTATATCCCTGCATTTTTGAGGCTCATTTTTTTCGCTCTTCCAAATAAAGTTGGTACTCCAAGAAGTACTTTTAGTTATCATGATCTGTTTTATTTAGGAAATGTTTTCACATGAGGTAAGGACTCCACTGGTTAATTACATGAATTATGGTCAAATTTTCTTTTTCTTGTGGATTTGGGTGCATACCTTCCTGTCAGTTGTATCTCAAATGCTAGTGGTTGACTATTTTGCATTAAAACAGCCTGAACATCATTATCAGAAGCAATACATGCTTCCATGGAACTCTTGCTGAAGTCAGGTGTAGCAAGAACAAGAGTAGTACACATGGCCTGCTCTAGGTTCTCAAATGTTTGAGTTTCCTCAATAATTCACACACAAGGCCATCATTTTTGAGGAGCACTGTAAGGGAATATGCAATCCGGTCATAATTCTTCACAAACTTGTGGTAATGTTGTATAATACCAAAGAAGCCACTAGTAATAGAATATGTCTAATATTCTTTGGTAGTGTCCAGTTCACCATTGCTTTCATCTTGTTAGTGTTCACCATGACACCCTCAAAGAAGACAATATACCCCACACATTCCACTTCCTTACTTCAAAGAAACATTTAGAGGGCTTGGCGTAGATTTGATGTTAGAGAGCTTGAGAGGTGCTAGTCGACTGAAGAATGATTAATACTTCCTTCTATCATATTGCATCGCTAATGCCTTAGGGAATATGTTCCAATTAAGAAATTAGTATTATTTGTGTTGAGAATTTTCCATGTGCAAGGTAGCTAGTGGCACCCTTTGGGAAAATGGAATTTGGTGAAGTGTGAAAAATCGCTCCATTTGACAAATCGAAGATAAAGAGTCTGTATCATCCATCTTACTGATATACAACGTTGACAGGATATCCAACTTTGACAGAAATTGAGTTCTCGATCCTAGATTGAAATCCGTCCATTGAGCATCAACTTGGAAAATAGTCGTTTCTATCATGGGAAGATAAAAGTGGGTATTTTGTCCCCCTTGAATCATCTTGAAAGGCTGGAGCTGTCCATCTAGTGGGAGGAGAATTTGTCAAATTTGAAGTTACATTGCTATGCTATTGAGCATAGATTGGACCTTTGCCGCATCCTCTTTACTTGCCATGGTATTCTACAAACAATCTTGAATCCAGCATATGTATCTAGCGGACCCATGGTGGAGTTCACTCTATATCCCAGAGCAGGTGTTTCTGTCTGTCATCAGTATCCTGATTTTCTTTTACGTATTCTGCCTTCTTTCTCTTTCTCTCGAGTAGTGTTTCTTGGGTCTTGGGAGGAGTTTCCAGGATTGAAGATGGGCTATCCAGGTTCCGAGATGGGCTATTCTGGGTTATAGGCCGGGGTTTGTTTTAGCCAGCCTTTCAGAAGGTTTTCATGGAGGTATTAGAAGTACTGAAAAGTAAGCATGAAATAAGAGCCCAAAAATGTAAGCTACAAAAATACAGGGAGCAAAAATATTGGGTTGGAACAAGTAGGGCACAGAAAAATTGTGCTCTATATTTTGTGGGAAGGTAGGGTGTGGAAAAGTATGTTGCAGAAAAGTTTGGTGCGGAAAAGTAGGGGATGCAAAATTAGGCAGTGGAAAACACAAATTTGCTGACCAAATTATTGCTATGATACCACTTGTTAGGATAAATGCAGCAAATGTGCAAAAATAAGCAATAACATTAACCATAGTTGCATGAAATTAAGCAGAGTTGTGTAGACTTGTAGGGCTGTATCCCAAGATTACTGTATTTTGAAATAGAGGCAATGCCCACTTTGAGGGGAAATTTCCCAAATGCGTACATAGTGCAAATATGAAACCACACCAATGGTGATGTCCAAATGAATATGTAACCCCTATTTACGGCTCAATTAGGTTGGGATTGATCGATGACATATTTCAGTCTTATCTTGGTAAATTTGTTGTGTTGTACTTGGATGACATTCTTGCTTATAGCCAAACCTGGGATGTGCACATGAGGCATGTACAGTCAGCAGTAGATTTGCTTTGCTATCATAGATTTGATTTGCTTTGCTTTACATTGACTTTGTTATTGATGAATAAAGTGTTATTTGGCTTTGTTTACCATTAGGCACACATAGCTTGTTCCCTACATCAGCTCACAAATAAAAGTACTCTTACATGGGGCTCAGAGCCTAAAACAATTTTTCAAAAACTCCAATATGCTACTTAATCAGTACCTGTGCTCACACTCCCCAATCTTCAACAGCCTCCTCAGATCGAGATGGATGCCTCCCAGCATGCTGTATGCCTTGTTCTCAAGTAGGGAATGCATCAAGTAGCTCATTATTTTAAAACAGTTTTATAGTACGGATGAGAGTTCTAAGCAGCAGTCAAAGTACTTAAGTAATGGTGCCATTGTTTACTTGGCAATAAGACAGTTATGGCTACTGATCACCCAGCTTTGCAGTGCTTGAGCTCATAATCCAAGATTCAAGAACACAAACATTTGAAATGGGTGTCACTTCTCCAGCAATGTTATCTAATGATTAAATATAAGAAAGAATCTATGGATAAAGTAGCTACAAATAAATAGCCAACTTTTACAGCTGTTTCCCTGTAAAAGTTCTTGGCATTTTGGACGCCTTTTCTGCCACATGAGGAATTGGAAGCTGTTCTATTGGCACTGTTTTATCTAGGTAGCCGGTACGTGGGTACGGTTCGGGTACGGGTACGGGGATCCGGTACATCGGTACGGCAATTTTTTTGGAGGCCCGGGTACGGCACTTGGGTACGGCAGTACAAAAACTATATAAAAATTAAAAAATATATAAATCTCAACCTTCTAAATAGGAATTTAATTATAAACCACATATTATGTATATGAAAAACAAGATAAAAGACAAGTTATACTATTAACTATAAATTTATAATAATGTACAATATATACAAAACAAATAAAATTAAATTCAGAAGATTGCAAGAAGTTGCTTGGTCCAAAAAGGTGCAAAAATGGATTTTATGAAAATAAGAAAAATATTGCCATCAATGCGTAGAGCTCGAGAAAATATACACTTTTAGAGAAAACGACACCTGAAACGGAGCCACAGAATGAAAGTTATGGCTCATCCAAGTTTTTGCTGCTACATCTTCCCGGACCCTTTCCAAAAATGGCAAATTTTTTTCCATACTTGCGTTTTTTTCACCGAAAATCCAAAAACGGAAAAAATTGCCAAAAAAGGAAAAAAACTAAATCGCAGGCCTGCAGGGAGAACACTGCCCGTACCCGCGCCGAACCGGACCCAAACCTTCTGAATTTAAAAACGCGTTTGACCTTTGTTTGACCAAAAAACAAAAAAAAAATTAAAAACGCGTCAAAAAAGGGTCCGGTTCGGCCAGGGTTCGGCCAGGGTTCTCCCTGCAGGCCCCGGCAATACGGCCGGTACGTCCACAAAAAAAAAAAAAAGCGCGTCAAAAAGGGTCCGGTTCGGCCAGGTTCGGCCAGGGTTCTCCTGCAGGCCCAGAATACGGCGGGTGCGTCCACGACGTGCCGGCCGTGCCGGCCTGCAGGGAGAACCCTGGCCGAACCCACGCCGAACCGGACCCGGACCCCGTACCCGCGCCGAACCGGACCCGAACCTGCCGCCCTTAGGGGCCGTACCGGCTACCTAGTGTTTTATCAAGCAGCGATTCCAAAACAACCGGCACAATAAACAAACCTATCCACAGTGGTCCACAAGATGTTACACAGGCAGTTGGTACTAATGACTTCCATCTACAGGGAAAATTAGGAGCAATTTCATTCAAGCAGGGAGGAAATGATGAGAATTTATAGTCAAGTTGAGCCTTGTTTGACTTTGTGCATATGTATGTTATTATTATCTTATCTTATAATTCTCATTAGCATGTGCATGGCTGTTTTACTCGAGTCACTAATCTTGCATGCATCAGTTAAATAACTGCTCACTTGTATTTGTGGAATCAGCACAATCTTGACTCATTCTAGCGTGCTTCATTTTTGGCACTTTGTACTCTATTTAACAAGGCTAGGGAGGATTGTAAAGTGTGTTTGGAGTTCCTTTTGCATTTACTGATTTTTCTCTACCACTGCTCTTATCGTAAGGCTACATGGCTACCTAGGTTCTAGTCCAAGATCAAGTATTTTATTTTAAATATGGATGTTTGCCACTCTAGTGATTTATTGATTTACGTCCGCTCATAATTTTTCTCTTGAATAAGAGTAAACATACGTTCTTGCTGGTAGGAAAGAAGAGACATCTGTAAAAGTGACAATTAATTAGTATTTGGCCGGGCCTGGTGCAAGTACAGGCCCAACCTGAGATTTTTTGTTTGGCCTTAACATTTAAGGCCAATTTTCAATCCCCCAATAAGAAAATGAAACATTGTGGTATTGAAGAGTCCTAGCCAGTGATGCTTTATTTAGATTATAAAAGCAGATTTTGATTTTGCAGATGCTTGGACCATGGAAGGTTAGTTTCTCTTCAAAATTGGATCATTTTTAAAAATGATATGAATTAGGAAAAATTATAGATCTCCTATCTTATCTTTAAATGATATGAATTATGAACAATGTAGGATTTCTTATTTAGGATACGAACCTTAGCTTGAGCTTGTAGGTGGATTGGCAAGGCCCAGTTTACTACCAAGGTTTGGTCATTGAGGTCAAAACCTAATGGGTACGAAATTTGAAAAACACAAAGTGTAAAGTTTTCCTGTTTCCACAGTGTTTTCCATACTATGTACACGTGCTAGTTAGTCTGGGACCTAATAAGTTAACCTATATAATTTGATTCTGTGATGATTCTCCGTAAGTAAATTCTTATGGTTTTAACTTTCCTTACTTTCCAATTCTTTCAAACTTAATCAGAAATCACAAACACGTGCCAAAGTCACCTCTTCTTGAATCTACCCAACTGTGTGGATCTGGTAACTGTGCCAATCATGTTTTATTTAATATCTTCTTCACTTCGGGGTTATATCATGCCTCCTTTTGCAGATAAGTTATTTGGATAGTTGGATAGAGAAATACGGAATATCCTATTAGAATATAATAATCAACATTGATCTTGAACTTTTGTGGTTTGGGTTGCGGCTTTTGAACTTATCCATTAGTGCACACAGAGGAAAGTTGCATGGAGTTTTGATTCCTTTTTAAATTTTCTGCAAATGTGATTGGCTCTCTTGTCTTGTTTCAGGTGTGATGAGAGGATTCAGAAGATACAGACAATAAAAATGCTTGATGGAGTATTTATCTGTGGAGCCCCACACTGTTGGCTGTCATTCCTAAAGAGATATGATTTTGAACAACACTTAAAAGAAGCACATTTTGACTTACTGCAACCAATGGCTGAAAAAGAAGAGGTGTATCACAAGGAATCTAAACCAAGTATACCAGACACACAGATTAATCAACCACATGCAGATTCTCAAGTACTTTGTCGCTCAGTATCAGCCCCGTCACTTCAAGCTTCTCAACAAGCCCGTCTGCAATTGGATTCTCCAGTTTTGCTGTCTCATCTAAAGAGTTTGCCAATATCCCCAGCAACATCTCCACCGGAAAAGCATCTGCAACAGATTCAGTCTACAGGAATTCCGGTGTCACCGTTAACATCCCTGCCTGAAAAGCTGCCTCAAGTCATTCAGTCTAAAAGGTTGCCACTGTCCCCGCAATATCACCACCTGTAAATCAGCCTCAGCAGAATCAATTTAGGGGTCCAATTTCGGGAGGAAAGCGCCAAGATCAACAACAATCAGAGGAAAGGCAGTCAAGTTACCAGCAGCATTGTGATAATCAAGTAAATACTAGTGCTGGCTCACTGCAGCAGGGTCAGCTGAAGAATCAAGTTTCTGAAAAGCAACCCAATCGGTCTTCTCGAGATTACTATCATATGCAACCCCATGGTGAAATACAAGATATGCATTCCGAAATGCACCAAGTTCCTCATTCCGGAAAGCAGTTTTCTCAACAGCAAGAAAAGCAACAGACTGATGGATTTCATCAGTACAATCTACCATACCAGACATTACTGCAGAGACTTCCGCCACCTCCACCGGTAAACCCGCCCTTTCCAAATTACCCATTTTCACATTCCTATCCCATGCCGCCAGAAGGACAAGCTCAACAGTTGAATCCTCACTTTGATCCCAGATTTGGATTTGCTATGGATGAAGTGACAAATCAAGTTAACATACAGGAAAACAACCAAAGATTTTCTGTGCAAATTCCAATTATCCCTGAGATACAAGATAATTACCACATGGCACATACTGCAGGACTTTCTGTCTTGGCTCATGAGGGCACATCAACAATTACAGGACCAAAGGAAGGATATATACATCAAGACATATCAGGCCCCTTTTCTCATATACAGAATAATTTGGGGCAGGTTCCAGCAGGTATGCCATTGCAACTGCCATCACAAGGCACAGGCATGGGTTTTAATCAGCCTTTGCACTACCAAGATAATAGTAATGTTCCAGAAATGTCTCCATTACCAAAGCATAGGAAGTATCAGAACAACCCTCTGCAAGGAGAGGCTGCAGAAAACTATGAATCGAATGGTGGGAGAACGAATCATGGAGAACATGGCTATAGAAACTGGTCAGGTCCTCAAGGCTATCCATAAAAGTAAACTATACATGTTTCATTTTGGTACCACTCACGTATACTACTCTTAATATCTTTGGAGTCTAATGAAGTGCTATTGTTCCTGATTTTTGGGTCAAATGTCGTACTGATGCTCTGATTCCCTTCTGTCCTTAATTATGCTTTTATGTGTGGTTGCATAGAAAAAATTAATGCCGAGTTGCATGTATGGACATGGATGCAGTGTCCAATACGGATATGGCGAGATTTAAGAAAATGTTGGATACAGTCGAAGCTGAGACACAATGTTTCCAAAATCTGTATCTTTGTCTCTGTATACATATATGCATAAACATATATGTAAAAGAAATTATGAAAAAACTTAAAAAGGCCAAGAAAATATGATAAAACTTAAGAAGGCCAAAATACCCTTCTTCAATTTTGACATTACTCAAAAGAGAGAATTTCTTTAGTGAAGAATGAGCTCTAGAATCCCTCCCAAGTGCACCAAAAATGATTGCAGCACGATGCGGTTTAAACACCTTCAAATATGTTGAAGGGTGGAATATTGAAAAAGGGGTGCTATTTTACTTCTTTTTGATGGGCACATGTTTGTTCTTTTCATTTTGAGTTCCTTTTTTCTTGTAATTTTGGTAGGAATTTCATACCGGCTGTAACAAATGCACCTCCAACCTTACCTGGCCCGTATCTGAATACAGATACGCGACAGATACATATGGGCTGTATTCAAGCCATATATGATCCAAATATATATTGGATTTGCAGAAATCTTGTATCAAAGATTTCTACAATATATGGAACCGTTGCTACATGTTAACAAACTGAGATCTATCTTCATTCTTTCATCCAACAACACAAGTTTAGAAGAATTCACAGAGAATATCTAGAGTTGTGTCAAATGGTACTGTTATAAATAATTAAGATATCCAGTGTTGTGTCAAATGGTAAAGTACAATTTACTGACAATACCCATTGTTAGCATTTTGTTTTGCATTGCAGCTCTACTTAGAAACATCTATTTTTTGACTGACTGATAGCCCATAATACTCTTGGGCCTGAGTCAAGATTGCATTTGTCCAAATTTTGCACTTTTAGGTGGAGCACAACGTTACTTTTGCAGTTGAGTGCGGTAATGTTATTTTTCAAACAAGACAAGTCTTTTCAGCCATTCGGTTTTCTTAATTGGCGAGATATCTCACCTCCAATTTCTTGGAGGTTACTTTTGTAGTTGAGCACATCGCTTTTATTTCCAAACAGGCAAGTCTTTCCAGCTACTCAACCTTCTTAATTGGCAAGATATATGACGTCCAATTTCGTGGAGGCAGTTGGACGTAATAAGGGTGAAGGCATCATGGAAGCTGTGCGCAGATATCCACAACCTGGGTTCACTCTATAAAGCTGATTTCTTCTGGTCTTTGATTAGCAATGGATACTAAGGCTTCCTTGTATGTTACAGCTATGTTTTGGGTGAAACCTGTCTTGTTATATTCTCACTATTGTTTCTTTTCTTCAGACATGCGGTTGTAAGAGCATTACTTGCCATGTTTTGCTGTCTACATGGTTGAATGATGTTTTCTGGATCTAAAGAATAAAATAGGAGAATGAACACTCTGCCTTGAGAAACTGTGATGATTTCTAGATGTTGAAAAAAATGGTTCTATCTTTTTAATAATTACAGTGGCTTCTATTATGGGCCCTATTCCTAGAAGCAGTGGAACATTTTCCAGGCACTATGTGAAATAGGGTTTGAATTTTCTTTGGACCCACTTGGATGGGAAAATTTATGCTATGTAAGGCTTTATTTTTCTGTTCAATCATAGCCCTTAATTGTTTTTGAAAATGCAATTCTTTCTTTATGCTAATAGGTGCATGGCACACATTTGAGCATCATAGGACAGTTTCAAACTTTAATTCGACATCCATTTGATCGTTATATGGGAGCTTTTCTTCTTGCTTAGAGAAAGCAGTAGAAAAATTGTGACATCCTCGGCATCTGTTTTTTTAGAAAAGTTATTTGAAGTCTGAGGTAGTGGTACAACTAGATTGTTGTCATCTACCGCTAGTGTGGAAATTTACAAAGAAGTTAATGGAGCTATCAGTGTGTGACCTTTTTGACATTTTGTCATATATATAAATATACCAGCTGCCTTGTATGGAAGTCTTAGATTAATAAAGGGCCATTGTACAAGCTATCTTTAGGAATTTCACTTACATCAAATACAATCTGAAGTGAAGCTCGAGTATTCTAATTGATTCAAACGTCTAAACAAGGCTATCAATTTGATGAATTT
Source organism: Taxus wallichiana var. yunnanensis (assembly GCA_018340775.1). Classification (NCBI taxonomy): domain Eukaryota; kingdom Viridiplantae; phylum Streptophyta; class Pinopsida; order Cupressales; family Taxaceae; genus Taxus; species Taxus wallichiana. The sequence continues at coordinate 902,035,346 of CM031235.1, read as the reverse complement.
CATAATCGGATGCCACTTTGTTATAGCTTTTGTTTTTCACATCAATCACATTCACATTTGAAATGCGGCTTTATCCATTGTTTTGAATAGGATTTGTAAAAATAAAATAAAATGTTGATTTGGAGGAGCTAGTGATCAATTTACATAATTTTTGAAGTATTTGTGAAAAAAGGTAAAATTTTGATTTCTAGGAGCTAGTGATCAATCTACATCATTTGTCACACTATTTACTCCTAATTGAATTTGATTGCACTTCATGAGACTTTGGATCTCATGCTTCAATACCATGCACCTATTTTTTTAATTTTTATTGCACTCTATGATACTCACAAAATACATTTAGATAAAAATATTTGGCGAACTCCTTGAAGGATTTGGTTGTTTTAATTGAGGTAGATTGATTATGTTATTCTCAAATGATTTCTTCAATAAATGCGGAGTTTCTTTGAACCTTGTCAATTGTCTCGTTTCTCTTTGTTAGATAAATAATTTTTGAGATTATTGTTTTATGGCATTTTTAAAACTCTTAGTCAATGTTAGTTGGAAATCCACCATCATTGCTCCTACACTTTAATTTTGACTTGTCTTGAAATTTTGAAGAGTTGGAAGGAGGAACATTAGAACTATATACTAAAGAACATTTGAATCCAAAAACTTAATTTTAAATTTTATACTAACATTGTAATTCTCTTCGAAAGAAGGATAATAATTGAAATATTCTCCCAAATAATTAGAAACAAGCTATCAACAAAGACTTTGGAATCCTTTACTTGGTGGGTCGAGGCTCATTTTAACTATGAAGTTACATCAATACATAATTACCAATATTTTCATGGGTGCCTTCTATTTTTAGTAAAACCATGGAGTTGGATTAAGAACATAATTGCCAATATTTTCATTGGTGCCTTGTCTAATTTGACTTGATTTGAGCTAATTTAGCAAACATATCTTTCATGCAAATGGAAATTTGAAAGTGAGCCAATAAATCATCTACAAGTGTGTTGAAACATCAAACAATGGATAAAGTCACATTTTAAATGTTAATGTGATTGATGTGAAAAACAAAAGGTATAACAAATACGCGTTTATAAATTAAATCATTCACTCCCATTTAATCCTACAATATTCTATGATTGATTAATTAGTTAGTCATATCCTCACCTAATCGATTCCCACACCAACTATTCACAAAATTAATTTAACAATCCACCCCACCCTACACCTAAAATCCCAATACCTCATCCACCACATTCGCCATCTCAAATTTCACTTTCTCTTCCATTTTCAAAGATTTTCCATTAAAATTTTTAAAATTTTCACCCATCTTCGTGACCAAATAAAATAATCCATTCAAGTCCCCTATTTTCAAAAAAATGGTTATAAAAAAAAACTTCGCCCACCTCCATGACCAAATAAAATAATCTATTCCAATCCCCATTTTCAAAAGATCTTCCACTAAATCTTCCAAAGTTTTTAACCACTTCCATTACCAAATAAAACAATACATTCAAATCCTTCAATTTTAAGTAACTTACATTAACTTCTCAAAAAATTCACCCACTAAATCTTCCACTATCTCCATTAAATTAATTTAATATTTCACCACCAAACCCACTAATTCATCCCCAAAAAAATCTATAAATAGCTCCCTTCATAGTTCAAATCCAACAAGGAATTCAATATAACATTATGATGCAGGGCCATAATTGGAAACATATAACCAAACAAACATCTAAAACCTCTTTGTAATGACAAGCACCAAATATTATCTTACACAGGGGTGTAAGATTTTATTTATATATGTTTTCCTATTTTATGTTAACTTTGCTTGTGTACATTATGGTATGCTCGGCACGATACTCCTTCCCTTGAGATTTCATTTTTTATTATTTTGTATGAAACTAAATTTGTGTATATCAAATTTCTAGAAACTACAATATTTCTTTGACTATCAAATATTTTTATCGAAATATTCACTATTTTTTTTTAGCTTCGTAGATTTTTCCCTATGAATTTTTGAAGTTCCAAGTTTGGGACAAATATGGAATAACACAAGGCAATCATGTTTTTTATTTTTTTGTAGAATCATGATTTAATCATACATCATCAAAACCAACTCGCCAATAGCTTTCCAATGCCTATTCATTTTCTCAAAACGAGCACCGAGGCACCTGTGGTGAGAGTTTGAAGGTGAAAGGTAATTTGGAAGGTTTCATTTCGTGAAGATGTTATTGTTTCACATTATTTTCTGATCTGCAACAACTTAACTATGCTTTTAATCATTTTAAATCCTCCTAACTACTATCTTTTGAAGCTACCAAGCGTGTGTCTAAGACCAAAATGTCAAACTACTAATCTTTTGTGTGAAGGTCCGTTGCTTAAAGATTGCTTAAAAATCAAACAAACAGACTAGTTAATTTACATTTGGTTGATTTCATTTTGCTTAAGTGTTTGTCATTTTCGCATTATATTTTATACTCGCTTATAAGCCAAACACTACACATGTGATTCCATTGTGCACTCATGTGATCTTGGGATTCAAAAGTAACTAAGGTCTTTCTTTTATTTTACTTGTGCACATCATGAAGCTTACACTTCATCGTTGATTAACTAGGTTGTGATTATTTTACTTGTTCGATTGTCTTATTTTACTAATAATCGCATGTGTACAATGCAATGTGAACGTCGAACGATATATGCTATTTGATTTAGAGTAGTTAATTTTTATAGTTGAAGTTGATATATTTTGTATGTAAGAATATAGATGAAGCATTACATTTAAAGGTTCCATCTCTACATTTCAAACTTGTTACAAATTTGTACATATACATTTGCAAATCTTATATCATGAGTGGTAGTGTTTTGTAGAGTAGTTTCTTTAAACTAAACATGAATACATGAAGACAAGTGGGGTGTTCTGTTGGAGTGGATGGGGATTGCAAGGTGGAAAGCAAGTTAGAAGGAGAGGAGGAACTAGTGTACATGTACGAGGAACCGAAACAAGGTTGGTATGTGAGAGTGTTGCAGATTTCAGAAAATGGAAAGCAGAGTGTTGCAAAATTTTAGGATTTGCTAGAGAAATTGTTATGAAACATGAAAACATTTCCATTATTTCAAACATAACCTATATTCTTATGGTGCTTGTTGGTGTTTGACAAAATGCCTCGGTGAATTGTGTTTCATGGACTGTAATAATTCATAGCTTGTTCATGAGCATTTTTATGCAATAAGTTGGTGTAAAGAGAGAAGCCTTTCCTAATATGATCCTAGTTGGTGCCAAATTTGAAGCCTTGCTAAAAGAACAAAAAAGGAGTAAAAAATAGGGCTTATTGTTCTGTGTATATTTGAGCAGTTTTGAGTGCATGTAATTGCACTTCCGTTCGAGTATTAACAAATTTACAAAATTGGTTACAAATTTCACTTCAATCCCATACACACGATGCTCTCCGTCTAATGTAGCAAAAATTATATCAATACGAGCTTACTTGATGTTAATTCAAGATAGTTGGACAACATGTGAACATAGATTCTATCAAAAGCAGACAACAACGCAGTCTTGGGATTGTAAGAAAAATCTTCCTAGTTGGCCTTTCTTTGCACCAAGAAACGACCCTCTGATCGATCCACCATGCATGAAGTTGCTAGAGTTCTAAAGTCAATGTTGCCAATGCTTGCTCCAAAGCAAGTTCCTAGTATCCAAACAAACCAAATGACCCCTAGTAATAATTACAGGAGGTATTTGGATGAATATGCAGATGGTAAGCACAAAGATGTTACAGGGATATGCAGATGGTAAGCACAAAGATGTTACAGGGAGCACAAACAACACTTCTGATGGGCATTTGTTTGTGTGACTTGGTGAGGTGATTTCACAAAACACTATTCGACTGGAATGAGATTGGGACGGTGTTGTGATTTAATTTTGGCACAATACATGATTGGGATTGAAAAGGATTTTAACTTCTTAAACGTTCAATTTAAATGTCGATTCCTTATTCGTTATGATGCATTGCAAACCCTTTCCTTCTTTGTAGAGCCATTGTTCCTTCTCTGACATCTCTGCAAATGAAAGATACATATGAGAATGCATATAATTTTCCATCTGAGGGGGACGATTGAGCCCCTGTTTAGGCCGTATAAATATCAAAATATGTAAAAAAATTGAGTGTTGAGTGTGTGAGTGTTGAGTGTTGTATATTCTCACACACACATTTTCTATCTAAGAAGCATTCAAAAGTTTCATTTTCCGTATCCCAAAGATAGTGAACCGATCAGAACATGAATAGCAAAAAATAAACTTGAAAGCATCAAAAATTTATTTCTTACTTCAACCAATCTACTTTGAGTTTTAGTTCTAAACCGTTTTGCAGGAAATGAACAAATGTTCCCAAATTCTTCGAGAGTGCATGCATTGGCCCATCTTAAAGTGAATAAAGTTGTAAATGCAAGTTGTTTATTTATAATAGTATTGCATTAGTTTTCATTTCCTCTGGACAAGAATAGATTCAAATTCATTTCAACAAATAAAGAACTATCATATAATCAAATTTATTTGTAGGCTTCAAGCAGCCAGGTAACCAACCAACAAATGTCCTTACAATCTTTTACCTACCTACCCGACACCATGCAATCCAACCCAAACTGCTAGAATTAGCTTACAATGTTAAAAGGAAGAAACAAATATTTGATCTTCAAATCAAATTACCAGTCCTTCCTGATCTCAAAGGTGTAATTGATTTCAACATGGCATCTCTCATCGTCATCTACAAACTGAAACACAAAAAAAAAACATTGCAGCCATTAAGCATTTATATCCCACCGAAAAATACACATCACAGAATAATGATGCCCACAAATGACCAAAATAGGTTAATGGAATTCACAACACAACTACTGAAGAGCAACAAACAAAAAATGATTCCAAAGCAAAGAATGATGATTATGAAGAATACCAGTGGGCTAAGAGGCATGCGCGAGGAGGAGGAGGAGATTCAACTGATGCAAAGCACAACAACATTGGACCAGGAATGGCAACACCGCTTCCTCTTTTAATGGTGCTCAACAAGGTCCAACTGTAGTGGCATCAAAGGAATCATCAAAGGATTTGCCTATCCCCATAGCTTTTTCGAGTTCTCTGCAGACAAAAAGGTATCTACAGTTTTTACCACCAATGTAGTTGAAAATAAGGCAGATAATATTGCCAGATCTCGTGAGGTTATTGGGAAAAAACAACATATGGGAATGCTTCAATGACTGGAAAAGGTGGAATTTTGTCACTTGATGCTTTAGCCAAGGCAAAGAAGGCATTACAAATACAGAAAGAGCTTTCAAAAAATTGAAGAAACGCCTTAGTTGAATAAATCTGCGGTACAAGTTCTATTGCAACATCATCTTCAACAACTACTCTGACAGTTGGGGCAATGTCTCTGAAGTCTCCAACATCAGCATCCAACTCTGTGCCTGTAACAATGACAAATTCGGCTACAGTTCAATCTAAAGCATTTTGTTAGTCTAGTATGCCAACATCTATGCCAGTATTTGTAGGAAATATGAATTTTGCACCTGGAATGACTGGAGTAGGAGGTCATGCAAATATTTCTAATTATGAAGCAATAAAAAGAGCACAAAACTTGCAGCAAGAATGGGGTTCCACCAAGATACTGAATCGATGTCATTTTTTATTATGTTTCTGGACAAATGTCTGATGAATTTGGTACTATTGGCCAACAAAAACCTGCCAAGGCTCCTGTACTCCATCTTGATGCACATGGTCGTGAAATAGATGAGAATGGGAATGTCATCAACAAACCAAAGATCACAAACTTAAGCACCATAGTTTTAATCCCTTACTCTCAAAAATTCCTGACAATAAGGGCAACAACATTGTGAGTTCTAGCTTTAATTTCCCTATTTTGTAATGTATAAATCATATACAGACAAGTTTTACCTCTTCAAACTTAATTTGGGAAGTTTGTTCCATATTGGTTGCCGATTATAACAAGATAGGACTCTAAGAATAGAAAAAATGAGTGTGTGTTTGAGGGCGCTTTTGAAAACTTCCTTATTACCTAGTAAAAAAATCTAGATAAATATGGAAAATATTTGTTTTCCTACCTCATTGAGTCGACTCTCTAAGTCTGCACTTGTTATGAGAAGCTCATAAGCAGTCTTCAGCCGAGGCTTGCCTTGATATATATAGGGATTTTCTCTAATCTATACCCAAAAAAATATTACCAACGCTCATTGAAAAAATCAAAATTAAAATGAGCATGCAACCACATGGCGGAGGAATATCTTAAAATTCCAGAACAATTCTACATTTTAATTTTTAAAAACTATTATATTGTATAATATACCTCTTGCCTGGTTGAAGTCTCCTTGAATGCATTGTCAATAATGTTGATTGTGGGGACTATTTTCCATGTGGGTATTATTCGAGTCAGGTGACTCAAAAAGTTGATCATCAATGGATGAGGTTTGACCTTTTCTCCAATCTGTTAGATATAATATTAGCTTATAACGACTTCCTTGGAAGATGGTGATCATGTCGAACAAACTAACAGAATCTTAAAAATACCTTTTTGCAGTGCTATTATTAGACAAAATAAGTTACCTTGCACATTGGTGCAACTAGAACTGCTCTGTTCCAAATAAGTGGGTAGTTTTCTGTGAACCAAAAGTGCCACTACTCCTCCCATGGATTCACCATACATGAATCTTGCCTTGTTCTTGAATTCCTCCATAGCTAGGTTATTATAAAAATAGAAAAATTACTGAAATCTAAAATCCAGAAAACCTAATCAAATAAATTAAATCTACGGACATAGATCCATTTAACAAAGAATGATAATCTGAAATATAACTTACCAACAATACTTTTGAAGAAAGATGCAGTCATTAACAATGTCTTGGAATCTTTATATGTAACACCGTTTTCCTACAGATTTGCCACGTCCTTCATAGTCTATTCCATAAACAACATATCCAACTTTTGCAAGCTTGACTCCAACACCTATGAAAAAATACAACTTAAATAAAATCAATGGCACAACTAACTTCAACTCCGAACATGGTATATCAAATAATTACAGATAAGGTATTTTTTATTCAGAAAGCTAAAAATCTAGCTGGTCAAGATTATTGTAAATACTTTGCATGAAGATGTTGCACTCCATCCCATAGCCTGTAAATAACCCACAATTATTTTATCATAAGAAATCGATGCAGATCAGAGAAAAACTTGAACTTATTAAACTGATTCAGACTGACCATGACAGAGGCATACGAGAGCCTCTGGGTTGCTGATTTAAGGGAAACCATTTGCAAGTATATAGTTTTAATCCCACACAAGAATATGGAAACACACAAGAATTGAAATAGTCATTTAACTATGTCTATGCAGTTCATAACTCCACCATAAATTTCTTTGTTGGGAACTCTTCTTTTATTTTTCCTTGGGTTTTATTTGGAGAATCTATCTTCCAATAAGTGGAATGTTAGCAGCTCTGCTTCACCACAGACTCACGTTTCAGATTTCCTTACCGACGACACCATATTTGTAGTTGTTTCTTGTGGCATGTGCCTGTGATAGGCAGGTCTGATGATGCAACAAGGAGGAAACAATTATAAAAAGTGAGAGTGCTAAAATATTCACAGAGATCTACATGGTAATTTTGTCCTTGTATCTAAGATTGAATCTTGATTCCAACATGAATATGTGCCTAAATATTACCAATGAAATAGTATATTTTTATACTCATGTTTTTGTGATTGTTTTTCGCCTATTTAGGATTCTGTAAATTCTTGCAGGATTTCGAGAAGCTTTGGACAAGAATGCCAACCCGACCAACAGGCCCTGTAAAGAAAGATTGGGCGCTGGTAGTTTTGTAGAAGCGCCTTCAGAAATTGAACGAAGCCCGTGACCCAAAGGCCGTCAACACAACCATCAGACCACTGCAGAATTGCTAAAAATACCCCGCATTGAGCATGCAAAACCAAAAACAAGAAAATTAAAAATAGAAAAACTAAAAAACTAAATCAAAACCATCATTTAGGCCGTCAAATTTGACACAGTCCCGTGAATGTCCGCAAAGCCTTTTCCCATAGGGGTAACGCCTTTGGCATAATAAAACCAAATAGAACTCAAACAAAAATATAATGGCATCTACACAAAGATGAAATCAGGTTGCCATTATAATTAACTCCTTTTCTTACCATAATGACGATGATGGTTTGATAGACCATAGCGAATCCAATGATGATTGCAAGTTGTTACACACATAACCCAATCAAGGCCAATTTGAACAGTTCTTCTATTGGAATAAAGATGGAGTCCTCCTTAGGATCATAGAAATAGGTACACTCCCTTTAGATTTGAAGTTTGAAAATATGAATAATATGATTAACAGCAAAGATCCCTTTGCCTCCACAAGCAATCCTCCAATACAACCAAACTAAGACATGAGTATTCCCAAGACAATGTAGATCCTAACATTCCCTTGATCAAGACAAATTTAGGTTAAAAAGTTATCCTCGCAACCACAATTGAGTCTTATACGATCAAATCCAACAATTGAGTCACTAACTGGAATATTTAGCTTCCCACATTGATCTCGAAGAATCAAAACCTTAACAGAAAAATCCAAAATCTATCACTTGGCCCACTAAGCTCAAAAAATACGACTCTTATTCATCTTCATCACCAACCAAAGGCACATCATTTTCCCAAGAATGGCAAGCTATAAAGTACAGCCTTTATGGATTACAAGCGAGAATGCCCAATCATAGAAATAAATATCAATTCAAGGAGTTATGCCCTTATCCCCTTGATCAGGAGATGTTACGACCCTAAATTTGAACCACAGAAATTTTACAAATACAAGGGAAATGATGACCCCTCAGAATTTCAAGCCTTTGTCGGTCTCTTATTCCTAAGCCAACAAATCACCTTCAGTCAAAGTGACAATTCCCCACTATACATTGAAGCTTTGTTTCCAGATCCAAAATCAACAAGGTATTTATAGACAATGGTTTCAGTTTAAACTTTACATATATGTAGTTTGAAGCTTATTAAGTGCGTGGGGCATTTTGGTATTTCCTTAGAATCTAATGTTGTAACCATTAAGGCATATGGCAATGTGAAAGACAATCTACGAGAAGAGTCTCTCTCTACTGTTGATAGTTGGGCCTGTCCCCACCAAACATGATGCAAGAGCATCACTGTTATTCACTTGGAAAGCTCAACTTGTGGTTGTAGAGTTGTAAAGATTCTATCAAGATTGTGATAAGCCATATGTGGCATTAGGAGTATGGTTTTAGTCGCTTTGAGTTATTGGGAGGTTTCCTCCAAAACACTAATTTGAAATTGGATATTCGTTATGAAATTTTATGTATATAAACCTTAACGATTGTAATTTGTGGTGACACATGTAAGTTTGTTGAAGATAGAGCACATATATCAGGTGGTTCTATTCCAAAGTTAGGAAGTCAATGTATGTTTGTTATCCTTAAGTAGGCAAAGAGAAATAGTCTCCTACATTCTTGTAAGGGAGTTGAGAGAAAATCTCAACAATCTACTTCGAATAGAAAACATGGAGAACCTCTAGAAGGTTGTGATTATTCTTTCTAACCATGGAATAAACAAATAATAGAAAGGGAGAAGTAGAACATTTAGGGGGATTAGTGTATTTTGTTGTGACAAATGTGTTTCCTAGGTAACTTTGTCCAATCAAGAATAAAATAGAGAACCAATAAAATTGGTTGGATTTCATTCTTTTCATGAGTTCAATTGGTGAGTGTTGATGTCAAACTGATTCAAGAGACTAGGTTTATGATTAGAAGTTCATAATGACCTTGCAATTACTCTGAATCTGTGATGTTCTTGTTAATTACCATGCATTTGCAACTAAAGATTATTGCACAAAGTTAGCGAGCACTCTCGGCGTAGTCTACCAAAGGAAAACTTGCACAAGGCACCCATAAAGCTTATCCAACAATTTTTGTGTTTTGGAAAGGTCTATAAAGAAAGATAAGTTACTTTTCTTCTTTTCGAATCTTGAAAACCTTGTTCTAGGGTTTAAACTAAAATCCTTGTATTTTCTCTATCATAGAGTTTCCAAGACTAAGATTGTTAAGAAATCATCTCAAGGTGTAATATTTAGTTTTTAAAAGATTTTAGAGATTTTGAGCCTTAGAGGAGTTAAATCTAATTGACATTCCTATTAGGACTAAACTTTGAAACTCAATAAACCTAATTGCTTTTCCTCAAGTGTGAACTAGGCAAAAACCATAAAGAAGTAGGTAGCGAAACTTGGTAATTTTCTTAATAATGAGAAAGGGTATTTGTAAATGAAGATAGAATTTCGAGCAAGTGCATTTTAAGAAAATTATATCTAAATTTTCCTAAAACTAGACCTACTAGATTGTGACAGACAAGGTGATAAAGACAAAGAGAAAGATCTTGTGAATTGGACTCCAATTTGTCTTCTATGCTCAAGACTTTGTGATAAAAAGACCATTTAAAGGTAATTAGAATATGATATACATTTCCTATTGATGCGAGAGAAAGATGAAATCACGACTGGATTAGTCAAATAGCTTTGAGTTATTCGAAACCGTCTCCAAGGCTACTAGTGTAAACAAGGAAAATTAATGAGACAAATAGAAGATACAAGAAATAAACAAAGCAATATACCTTGTCTCGAGAGTCTTTTGCAAACCTCCAGAAGAAGATCGTAGAAGCTCTTGGACTTTTATTATCTTGAAGATTTGGATTTGTGGATGCTCTTGATATGACTCTTCAAAGGGATTTGCAAATGCTATGAGCAGATTTCACAAGGATACGGAAGTGAAATCGGCGGTTGGATGCAATTTTCTCAAAGCTCCAAGGATAGATTTATAAAGGAAATGACTTGCTTTTATAGCTGAGGGTAATGCCATGAAAGGTGGATTGAAGTTTGACTAAGCTCCAGGTTAATGGTTGAATCACCCGGGTTAACAAGTAGACTTGGCAATGGTAGTTGCAAATTTACAACTGCAGTAGACATTTGGAATAACATAAGTTACAACTAGAAAATTGGTTACACTTACAACTCTATTGCCCCCTCCTTTCTAAGAATCTAGAAGTGGAGTTAAAGTGGAGTTGACTAAGGAATGTGGAATTAAATAACTAAATTTAATTAGTATTTAATTGTGAGGAGATAATTAACCATTTAAATAAATAAATGTTTAATTATATTAGCTAGAAGGTGTTAGAATTAATTTAATTAATTCCAAGAGCATGGTAGAATTAAATTGATTAATTCTCGAAGGGGAGGAATATGACTTAAGTAACAAAATTAATTTAGTTAATCCTTAAAAGGGTGTATTATATCGGGGTAGAATTAATTTAGTTAATTCTAATTAAACAAAAACATGATAGAAATATGAATGTATTTTTAGGGTGTCTGCAACTAGCCCTCCTAAAACACAATTCTTATTGTTGGGAGAAAACCACAATGAATCTTGAGAAACTAAACCGTGTTCTAGATACACTTTATGGCATTTGTGCTCTCTACAAAATTTTAGAATCTTACTCCCCACAAAATTCATGAATTTGCTAAAGATATTTTGCCAATTAGGCCTCCAATTAGGTCTGTAGGTCCTAGTCATAAAATGTTGCTTATAGAGACCTTGAATTCTTCCAAGACCTTCAAAAATTTATCGGGGGAATGGTCATATGGTTTCTTGTAAATTTCAGACCGATATTCAAAGGTTAAGTCCTCTAAACTTAGGTTTTTCACTAAACCACCTTAGGGTTTTTAAAAACCCGATTAGGAAAAAAATCACTTTTACACGCTTTCTCAAACTTTCAAGCTTTAAAACCTCCCCGTAGACCTATGCTACCCTATTATAGCTCCTTGACCAATTGGAATAAGAGAATATATAAAGTTTGCTTCAAATAATGAAAAACAACTTACCATAATAGGGCACTCCACCATGTATAGTATAGTCAAGAACAATAAAATGGATTGCATGTCTTCCTTGCTCCAAAATTCATCAATAAACTAGGAAACAACAATAATACCCTCTCATGAAGATGTTCACACAAATATAGAATAGTCATTACTAAAAAAATGGACTTTTCATTAAATTTTCATACAAAAACCCTATCTTCCTTGACTATCTTCTCTCCAAAAATAGAGTTTCCTTTCTTTTCCACTTGTAACATGAGTATCTCTCTTGGGATTCGAGTCTATTATGTATGGAAACTATATCCTAACTAACTCCCATCGATCCAATACATTAAGTTTTTGTATTTCTTAGCTTAAGAGAATTTTTAGGCTCAAGAAGACTCAAAATACACCAAGAAGAAAACATGACTTTTGATGAATATTACAATTTTACTCAAGTCCACCTTCTAAGAGTTTGTTCAATACACACTAACTTTACCTACACACCTTAGACAACATCCAAGGCTACCCTAAACCACCAACATTGCTAAAAATGCCCAATTCCTTATTTAAGAAATTCAAATTTAAATTAGGTAGGAAAAATTATTTCAAGCCAAAATTTGAAAATGAGGATATCTAAAGACCTAAAAGCATTCCTATCAACCTATCTAGACCTTCCTAATACGTTTAAACACAAAATTTGATGAAATTCACATGTTTTAATTGATGCTCTTACATCATGCTCCCTAGGAACAAGAAATTTAACTCATGAACTCCTGTTCATGAGACCTTCCATAGTACTACCAAGCTTGATGATTTCATTTTCTATCATCCAAGTGGCATCCTCTACAAGATGATGTTTCCACTTCACCAAGTATTGATAATATTCTTTGCCTCTGGTTCTTTTGGTTACCTTCTTGTCTAGGATTGACTCTGGTTCTTCTTTTGTTGCTTGAGGTAACTATTTTGCCCACTCTTGGATTGTTGTTTCTTCTTCTACAGATGTATGATCACTCTCCTCTCCCTCCTTGAATGGATACATGTTTGCAACATTGAAAATAGGAGAGATTCCAACATTGTCTAGCAACTCTAGTTCATATGCATTATTGGAGAATTTCCTAATGATCTTGCAAGGACCAATTTTCTTCATTTTTAGCTTGTTATATTGTCCTTTTAGAAACATTTTCTTCTTGAGATGAGCCAATACCATGTCTCCCACTTGAAAACCGAATTATGTTCTTCTTAAATCTACATATTGCTTATACTTGGTCACATTCTTTTCCAATTATTTCTTCACTTGCTCATGGATTTCTTGCATAACAATAACAAACTCTTTTCCATCACCACTTATCTTCTCCATTTTACCTAAATCTCTCAACTCAAAAATCCCTCTTGGATGCATTCCATAAACTATTTGAAATGGACTCATTCATGTGCTCCTGTTAGGTGAATTGCTATAGGCAAATTCAGCTTGGGAAAGAACTGAATCCCATTGTTTAGGACTGTCATTTGTCAAACACCTCAACAAATTGCCTAGATTTATATTAATCACCTCATTTTTTCCATCTGTTTGAGGATGGTAGGATGAAGCGAAATTCAGGTTTGTTCCTAGTTTCTTCCACAAAATTCTTCAAAATTCCCTATGAATTTTGCATCTTTGCTTGAAACAATACTTTTTGGAATTCCATAAAGCCTAACTACCTCCTTGAAAAACAAATTAGCCACATGAGTAACATCATTAGTTGTTTTACATGGTATGAAATGAGCCATCTTTAAAAATATGTCCACTACCACAAAAATTGAATCATGTCCACCTTCAGCTCTTGGTAGGCCTAAACCACCCAACACATACGGAGTGGTGAGCACTAGTGTCACACCTAGGTGGTTTTGTCTTAGGGACAAAAATAAGAACATTACATGATCAATAGGTTTCCAGTGACAATACTTTTAATTTCCAACAACACATACTCAGTTTCAAGTTACTATCAGGAACAACATGAACAAAATTAGTGGCAAGTTACATACTTTGGGCAAGGGAACTAATTAATTTACTTTCTCGGTGACTAGTTTCTATTGGTTTTGTGACCATTTGCAATGGAATTTATCCATGGGGAAGTGTTAATGGTTAGAGGGAAAAACCTATGACTCTCCTAATACTCTTCCCTTGGTGATAAGACGCCTAAATCCTCAGTTTAACAACAAGATGCTCAAATCCTCAGTTTGGCAACATGATGCCTAAATCCTCAGTTTAGCGACAAGACGCTCAAATCCTTAGTTTGGCGATAGGATGCCTAAATCCTCAACACCATTCCAACCATCTCCAAGGCAACAAACATACAAGAACAATTCTATCTCTTTTCTCACGGCACACATGTGTACTTTATCCTTGACTCACTTTTTTTCAATAAGCATTCCTCTTTTTGTATTGACTAAGTCAAATATTAAATTCATTTATCTTGAGCATTAACTACACTTATCTTGTTTTGCAGGTCAAGCCTTACTCCGCCAAAAAAGTAACAAGTAAATGGAATAAGGAAAATCTTAAAGACACTCTTAAAAGGCAATATTCAAGAAACAAACGAAAACATCATTTCTAGTACGACGTAAGGTCACCCTAGGATCCTAATCCCCTTCTAGATTCCATGACACTCATCATATAATCTCCATTCAACACAATATCAAGCACACATCCTCATTTGGCACGCTATTAGTTACAACTCCCTTCGACTCTTCACAAGGTATGCTCTTCTTATCTACTTTATGCTACTAACTATTCATTCACCAACATAAAGTGGGGGAAAATGTTTTCACAAAATCATGCACTTACTACTTACATCATGCACCTAAGTATGTCATTATATGCATGATTATTAAGTAAGAAAACTAGACATTAACAACACTTGTTTTGCTTTTATATTGTTTTATTCCCTTTTGATACTCTTGACATTTGCTTTCTCAAATGATCAATTTACTCTTGGACATTGGAAAACACACGAACGAGCTTTATATTTTCTATTATATCCTCCAAGTATCCTGGACACTAGCACACGTTAGGGACATGAGTGCCCAGGCACTACTTTCGCTTTTGGGCGTTTACTGTCCTTTTCCGCCTCTCTTTCAAATATGGATTGCCACATCTTTTGGTATCTTTTCTAAAGTATCTTTTATCACTTTGGGTCAGCCTTTTTTGTTGTTAATGAAGAAATTCAAACAACATAATCATATATATATATATACACATGAATTACTACTATTAGGGACTTGAAAACTTGGGTTAATACTTACTATCTACTACTTGGGCAAATAACAACATTCAAGGATCACATTTGGATTGTATTATTCAATGCATAGGAGATGTTATTTCTGAATTCCATCTCAAGCATTTATCATGGCGAAAAAATAGTTATAGCTCTCTATCTTGGTGTGGTAGCCGACGCAAGGGTAACCTAGCTTCGAGAGGACATAATTCAGTCACACATACACTAGAACTACATAAAGTCTGAAATGTAGTGCAACACTCAATGACAATCAAATTGTGGTGACTTCCAAGGTCAGTTTGACTCAAGCATATGCATTATTTATTCCATTTAATTTTTTCTTGAGCTTTGTGTAGGTATTTATGGTTTGTTTTGTAGGTGCATGGCAACACAAAAACTGACAACAAAGTGGATGCAATAAACAATGAAAGGAAGAAGCTAAGTTTAGACTCTAAAAAAACCATAAGTAGAGCACTTTCTAGGACACCAAAGCACCCAATTCGGACACCAACGACCAATCTTGTCCACATCCGGGTGCTCTCGTTTGAAGAGGTTCCATCCTAGTTCTTCATGAAAAGATTTCATAGATTATATCCAATATTTCCAACCTATTTCTAGCTTAGAATTAGTCCAAATCTACCGATACAAGCTAACTCATTCTTATCTCCTATTGTACACACTTGTTTGTACTTTGTATGCAGATGCCGATCTTGTATATTATTGTTATATATGTTTGATTGTAGTCCTTTGATTAAGATTTAAATTTCCTTAAATCAATTTTACATCAAATATGTTGCTTGTCACTATGGTTTGATGGATAACATATATTTTTTACTCTTTTGTACACATGCGTTCATGAGGTATATGGAACTTGATGTAGGACAAACATATTGTTACATGATAATAGGAACTACCTTAGTTCCATTCATTCTTCTCTTGGGTGCATCACTCCACAATGTACATGTGTTATTATTTCATTATAGTTCCTTTCTACTTCATCATTATGTTTTATAACATATAATGTGTATATGCTATTTTTAACTAATAGGACTAAAACGTGTCTTGTGCAACATTAACATATCTTGCTTTATGTGTCCCGTTACTAATTCCATTTATTTTTTCACTATTTTACATTACTATTTATTACACATGTTTACTAGTTACTTGTGTTATTACTTGCCTACCTCCTTGTACACAACATGATTGCTTTTTCTTATCTTGTGACAACGTGGTTATCCCATGTTTGTATATCTATGCCTTGTTTGTGACATTTCTTCTCTTGTATACATTATAAGTTTCTTGATTCTCTTGTGACCCAGTGGGTGTCCCATGTTTGTGGTTTAATTCGTTGATGTGACTCTTCTTTGCATTATCTTACTTCTATTTTCTCATTTAATTGATGATTTGTCTTTATACAAGCTCGTTTAAATTTGCATTGTTGCTTATTATTGTTGGTCTTATTACTATCACTAATATTGTTTCTCTTATTTCTATGGTTGTTTTTCTGTGTGTCACGGTTACCACCACACGTAACTTCTTTTCTAGCTATAAGTTTGATAAGATAACAACCTCTTCAACATTCCAAACACTCTTATAGTTTCTCATACATATTGTGCATGGGAACACATTTTTCTTTGGGTAGCATGCTCAAATGGTTTTTCACACATGCCTCAAAAGAGGGGCATTCATTGAGATATATTCTAACTTTATAGGTATAATCATAGGGCGAAACATATATTTTCATAGGAAAAATACTTAGAAACAAATGCATGAATCATATTTTTATAGAAAAAACATAAAGTTAAAACCATGCATAAGGGTTAGGACCATACAAATGTTCCCGCCCATACCATACATTTTTTCCATGGAGGTAGAAAAAGGAAAGTGAATCTCCTCCCTTCACAAAACAAATAGGTGGACTCTTTCCATGTTTTATATCTATTCATTTCAGATTATGCAAGTTCAAATTTTATATTTACAATTGAGCTATAGTTTAAGTTCTTCTATAGAAATTCAATACACTTTGTGTTACATGTTTCATCATGGAGCATGCCAGACAAACACATCTAGACAAAAATGTAAGTGAAAAAAAGTGTGTCTACACACTCAAGTATATTCCTTTAAGCATGTAATTTTCATTTCATACTTAAAGGGGGAAAATGCAAGCACTCAAATTTAGAAATTACCCTTAAACACCGCTAATTATAATTGCGTTTCTCGGCTAAGACAAACACCCACATCCTATCCTCACTTAGTGTGTGTTTCTATCTCTTTCCTAAATTTCTCATTTGCATGCGCCTATATATTGATTTTTTTTTAATGTTAATATATAAGACAAGTGCTCAAACTCTACTTTCCATTTATTATGATCTTGGTGTGTGGATTCACTAACAACTTGAGGTTTATGTATAATGATTGGTTAAATTTGGTATTAAAGTGACCACTTGTGTTTGAATCCCACTCGGTTGGTTACGTCATGTAGTTGCAGCCCGTGGGGTGCCTAAACATGGGTGAAGCGGGTCTCGTATGTATGGGACTGCGAGCGCAGACCCAACCCGAGGTTGAGATCTTTAGAAGTGTGGTGGGATGTTATGATTGTGGTGTGTGGATTTATTAATGCCTCAAGATTTTGGTGTAATGGTTCGTTACACCATTATGCAACTTTCAGATTTTTCTTACCTCTTTCCAGTCCAAAACCGTATGATTTGGTCGGGTTGTATAATTGAGTCTTGGATGACTTGTATGGTCCTACAACAACATATATTCCAGCTTTTATTTCAATGCAATATCATTTGTTGGGTATTTTAATATTCCTATGTTGGCCTTATGATAACAATTTACCTTTGGAACCCTATTTAAGCAAGTTAATATTACCTCATTTACTCAAATTGAAATAACCTATAAGTATATTGGAACACTAAAAATGCACTTAATACTCCCTAAATCTTCACTGAATTTGATACATATCCATTAGGGCATCCACTATTGTAGTTTTGAAACACTCAACTAGGTCAAGGAGTCTATTTTCCCTCATTTCTAATCATACTAAGTTAGTCACTCCAAAGTATTAACACATGACAATCCTATCAAACATGATTAAATCGAGTTAGAGTTTCCAAATAGCTACATTCATATAGGTGTTACATGCTTTAGGTAGAGAACTAAGTGTGGTTTATCCTCTTCAAAGTAATGCCACCATAGGAGGTACACAAATTACACTTCAACCCAAACACTAAGCTTATTTTAGGGTCTTCTACATGGTTATGGTATTGGTATGATTATTTTGATTACGAGATGGTTTTGGGAGTATGCTGAACACTATAGTTTGGCATCGAGTACATTTCCAGGGGCACCAAAGGAACCAAAAATGACATAACTCTATTCCAAAGGCGTCCGAGACCATGTAGAAGGGGAATGAACATATTATATATCTCGGTAGAGCTATATGGTCCTACATTAGGGAAAAGTTAGGTCATAGTATAAGAAGTGAAACATCTATAGTTTTTGCACTCCCATATTCTCTGGCCCGTGGACCCAAATCTCTCATTTATCACTATGTATAACTATGTTTATCTTCCTTTTGTGTATTTAAGCTTGTATTTCACTAGTTACAGTATTAATTGATTTAAAGAAAATCTTAACTCTTAATTAGAGGACTAAGATCAAATAGAGACAACACAAGATCTAGCATGCAAAGTATAAGAAAGTGTGCAAAATAGGAGATAATAATGAATTAGCTTGTATCAGGATATCTAGATTGATTTTGGGATTGGAAATAAGCTGAGAAGGCTGGACCCGGTTGTCATGATCTCTATTTGAGAAACTAGGATATGAGAAATCTTTGAATAGGACCACCCAAATGAGGACACGACTTCCTTAGGTGTTAGTGTTTGATCACGGTATTTAGCTAGTGTCTGAGAAATGCTCTACTTCTATTCTTGTAAAGGTCTAATAATATATTCTTTCTTTCAATTTGCTTGTCACATCAACTTCGTTATAAGGTTCTTGTGTCACACTTGAACTTGTAAAAATAAACCTAGTTACTCAGTGCACAACTCAAGAAAACGTTAAATGAAATGAATAATTCATATGTTTAAGTTAGATTGACCTCAACGGTCCTCCCATTGTGATTGTCCAACTTGAATGTTGCACTACATTTTGGAATCTACATAGTTTGGTTGTGTGTGTGATTGAATTTTTTTCCTTGCGGCCGAGTTTCCCTTATGACATCTAGATCGTACAGATATCGGACTACAACTATGTTGGCTAGATTTTCTGCATAGCATAAAACCTAGGCAATCATGAGATAAATCTCCCTCATTTACCGGTGAGGCTCCCATGTCAGATTTGTCAATTAAAATATGCTAGTATCTATATGGGGTTTTACTTTAACTATTCAGCTCATGAACCATAGTTGTATAGTTCTGTAGCAAGTAAGCAGCTGTTTAAGAAAGGAAATATTTATAGAGGAAGAAAATAGTAAAACACAGGGAAGAAATGGGGAAGATGTGCATCCCAATCAATAGATAACAAAGTTGATTGCATGCACATAGAAGAAACCAATAGATATCAACGCACATAATTATAAGCAAAGACACTTCAGATCTAGATCTAAAATAACACAAAGTCTATTAGAAGATCTAAGATAGAAAGCTAGAAACAAATTGCACCGTGACACAAAGTTCTCTGAAACCTGCTCCTTTATATCCTTTGCTTCAAGTGGCTATCAGGGGTTTTAGCACAAAGTCTGGAACACAAGAATGTTGCTTACAAATTTTGATATTTAACCCGAAGGTTCTTTCTCTACTTATAGAATGTAGAGGGGCAATTACAAGTCGAAGCTTTTAGTTGAACTGGCACATGTGGAAGTGGGAAAGGAAACAACTGGCAATCTCCCTCCTAGAATTCCTCTTTGCATGACATGCATGATTTGCAACTGAAGATAAAACCTTCTATTTTACACGTCTGCCACCTATCTCCAAGTAGTTGACTTCTTCAAGTAATGACTTTTAAACCAATCACTTAAGTTGTATAATTTAATTGATCGCTTAATAACTTTGTCGGAGGAAATAAGAAGAAAGAGGAAAGTGCATTGAGTCTTGTTCTTTTCATATTCTCGCATGCGGTGATTCTTTTGCCGTTGATTCTCACCAAACTGGACCTCGGAGCAGTTGGATCTAGAAGCAATATGGATCTAGAAACAAGCTGGATCTGGAAACAAGCTGGATTTGGAAGCGGTTGGATCTGGAATTTTGCTTCTGGGTGTTGCCTTCACCTTGTCTTCCCTTTTATCCTTGAAGCTTTTGCAGTTCTTCTCCAGTACATGCATCAATGCAATGTTTCAATTCTAGAAAGCAGTCCCGGTGAATGCAAATTCAAGGAAGGCTTCAACTGGAAGATTGGGAGCACATGCACAAGATCTTGGAAGGAATTTTCCACGCACTGACTTTTTCATGGGTTGCGTTCGAAACAAGAGGATGAAGCCTTTGTGTCGGAAGCTTTTGCAATTATGAGATTTGGATCTGGATCTAAGCCTATTGACTTCAGCAAATCTAGAAGCCACGCATGATTCCGCTGAGCTTTCTCTTTCATCCTGCTTTGCCATGGCTGGAGCAATCTTTGTCTGAATAATTCTTTTCCTCTTTATTCGGCCGGAATTCTTCACAACCGGTGTAGATATGGAGATTTCTTCATATTCAGAGGATATATTCAATGTATTGGACATTGATTTAAGATCCCTTTATCTTATAAAAGCACTGCGATGAATTCATGTAATTAATTCGAGACAAAGATGGCAACTGAACATGAACAGTGGATTTTAATTGTAAAAACTACATATATCTAGATTTGCTGCCCCAAATTTGATGTTTTATTTGCATGCAAAGCAAGCATGAATTTTACCAACTTCACCTGAGCACCTGTATCACTTATGCAAACAATTATCTAGACACAAATCAACCTCCTTCAACCTGTGCGCCAATTCTGGAAGCTTTTAGCATTAATTACACCTTTTGAGCAAAAATCCTCTCCAAATGGGGCGCACTTTTTGTCTGGGCTGCACTTCTCTGCTTTGGAATTAATTAATTCATTCTTATGGCAGCCTCTGCTTATATAATCCTCATGATTCTATAATTAATTAATGCCTTTCCTATTCCTGGCAATTAATTAATTAATTAATAAGCTTTACTCTTCAAATGGGGTGCCTATTTTGTGCATGCTCATGGCTGCCATTAAATAAATTAAATTTATTTAATTTTAGACTTTTGCTTCCAGTTAACTCAAGCCTCATAGTATGCTTTGACCTTAGCCACTGAAAATATGAATTAATTAAATCATTTAATACTTAAAAAAATATTATTTCTCTCCCAAATGGGGTGCACTTTTTGACATGAAGGGCTGCATTAAATAAATAATATTTATTTAATTTTAGAACTGTCTATTTCCAACTTCCTTTTGTCCACTTCCCTTTGTTGACTTTTCCACAAGCCTGGGCGCCAAAATTGGGTGAATAAATATTAACAAATATTTATTTAATGCATTATTATTCACCCAAGGTGGGTCGCACTTTTTGGAATAAGGAATTTCTATTTTTAAAGTTAGGTGACAATGGGATTATTTACCTGCAAGGCAGCCTTGAAAATCCCATGATTCACTTAAGTTGTTTGACTTTCATAATGTAATTATTTACTCTATCAATCGAGCAATAAAATCCCATTCATGCCTTAAGTGATTTTTCGTTTATTTCATAATGGAAATTTTTACCCTGCAAGGCAGGTAAGAAATTCTCGCCTGCCTGTTGCCTCTAATTTTCCCATTGTGACTTAAGTGACGTTGCCTCCATGGGAAAAAGTACCTGTTAGGCGGTGTAAAATTCTCACCCCCTACCGCTTCCAATAATCCCATGATTCACTTCAAACCTTCTTTTTCCAAAAATGTGGCCAGCCCGAAAGGATCTTTTTGGTGCACGAATTCGTCTTTTCCAAGAGAACCGGGCGTCCGATGATCTCTAGATACTCCGGCCAAGAATCGAGCCAAACCAACAAAGGAATTGATCCAGAGAAATTTCATAGAAAACGAAATAGGAAAACACAAAAACACAAAAAGTTTCTGAAGTCACAAATAAAGCCCGGGATTCATTCTGGTAAAAACCCTAGTAGTATATGGGAATAACGATATGTACGATCACAAAGAGTTAAACTGGAGCTTAAATTGCCTCAAACGAGGCTCAAAATAATTAAATATAAATTTCCATGCAGTAAACCCAAGTGATAGAATAAAACAATTTTGGGCATCCGGGTATTTGGTGAAAATGACTAATATGGCTCCTTGGGAATATTTTGACACATTACAGGAATTTTCTCGCAATAAAAACACAAAACGCGACCCATTATTTTAAAAGTACAAAAAAATTCGGATAAGGTAGTCTTAGATTTCAGGATGAAATTTGGGGACACCAGTCGGCTCTGTCTGTGGACATCTTTTTCTCTGTCAGAATGACAAGGGAAAATATGAGATCCCAGTATCTTTGGTTTCGCATCTTGTCTTTTGGGCACGGGGTCAAACAAACAAAAACAACACAACACAAAAACAAAACAAGGGAAAAAACAAACAAAGTTTTATTTATATACATATAGGTTTTACCTGCTTTTTATGTCCGGAAAAGCTTGAATCTTTGCCGTTGAAAGGCGCATGTTAACTCAATTCCATCCTGGTAGGCAAGGAAGAAAGTGTCCATTCCAGCATCTCTTTTGATCACGAAGGGCCATTTCCAGAGTGAATCAAATTTGTCATGCATGCCCTTCGGTTCATGTCTCTTGTCCCACTAGAGTACCCAGTCTCCGATCTCGAACTTCCTTTCTTTGGCCTTCTTTTCAAATACTTTGGGCAAGTCTTCATCAACTTCATCCTGTGGTGGCTCATCCTTTCTTCTCTCTGTGGTGGGTAAGTCTGCATCAACTTCTCTTGTTCCCAGATTCACTGGTTACACTTCAAAGGAAGAACTATCACCATCACCATGTTCTTTGTTCTTATTCAAATACCAATCATGCTTGTTAAAAGTCTCCACTAAGGAAACCAAACCCTTGGGGATTTTGTTACCTTTTGGTTGGATTGCTCCACTATTATCATCATAACATGGATCAACTTTTCCTGTGACTGTTTGTCGTGGTGGTGATTTACTCCCTTCAACATGCAAACATACAAATGTTTGTTCGGGGATTCTCCGGGTAGTAGATCATCTCCACTTTATAGTTTCCTTGTCTGAATATGGACGGTGGTCTATCTGGATTCAATAGTGCAGTTGTGACTACCAAAGAATCTGCCTTGGAGTTCTGATTGGTTGGAATGAAGTTGATAGAGAAGGCTGTAAAATCCAGTGTGGCAGAAAGCACTTTATCTCTGTAATGCTTCAGCTTATCTCTTTTGACTTGATTTTTCCCTCAAACTTGCTTTACTAGAAGTTCAACATCTCCTTGGGCTTTGAGGAGTTTTACTCCTTTCTTTTTAGCTTGCTCCATTCCTAGAAGCAATGCTTCATACTCTGCCGTATGATTGGTGTTCTCGAACATCAGCTTGTGGGAGTATGGAAATATCTCATGATCTGGAGATATTAGTAGAACGCGAATCTTGATCCAAAAGAACAATATGTGCCTTTAAACTCCAGTCCAAACTTTTTCTTCTTCTTTTGTTGGCTCTGGCTCTAGTTGAAGTTCTGGCTCTGGAATGCCTTTATCCATTTCCAAGAAGTATACACCGTGGTCAGACCCTTGAAAAAGAATATGAGATCTAGGATCTTCAAATTTTGTCACCGTGTACTTGGACTTCTTTTCCGGCTCTAGCTTATGGTTAATCCCTTTGATAGGAATATGAGCATAGGACCAATCCATCTTTACTTCTCCTCCCATCTCTTTGCAGAAGTTTCTGCTCAACAACATCCCGTAGGAGACAAGAATATCTGCAACTAAGATTGTCATCTTTAATCTTTTGTTAGGAAAAGCTGCCAGAAAAGCTTGTGCATCTTTGATTTGTCCGATTAAAGGGACTTATCTCTCAATGGAATAACACCTTTTTATAGACGTTGTCAAGGTAAGCCCAAGAGCATCTACAACTTTAGTTGGTATGACATTGTTAGAAGCACCTGAATCTAAAATGCAATTACTTAACTTGAAACCATTAAGCAATAAGGAGACATAGAAAGGTTCTACTCTTTCAGAAGATGGTGAGGATTTAACAACTGCAGTGTTATTCTGGGGAGGAGTATCTTTGGGTTTAGGAAAAAGGCCTTTTGATGTATTGGATTGTCCTGGTGATTGTACATATTTGACTAGCCTATTTAACTGCTCAGGAAAAGCTCTCAGGTATTCGGCTTCTGACATTTGAACTTTAGTTTTCTTGGCATGATCAATAATGTCAAAAGAAGAAATAGATTCAGATACCTGAGCCACTTTTTGTGGTTGAGATGAAGAACTCGCATGCTTACTTCCAGGAGCTAAGGAAGAAGGCAAAGGGATGCCCCTTCTTTGCTCATCTGCTAATGCTTCAGCTTGGTGAGTTTGTGATCTTGTAAGTACTGCATATGTATGACCATGATCATCTTCATGAAGTTTCTCATCGTCATGTTCAAATTTGTAGTTCAGGTAATTAATGTTGGAGTCACCAGTAGGTCCTATAAAATCATCATCCTCGAGCTGATCAGCGTCAACTTCCTGGTCTTCTTCATTCATCTCCATGTTGTTTCTGGGAGTAGCTTCAATTGCTAATCTTTGGGAACCAACAATGCGGTTCCGGTTGTTGTTGTTGTTGTTGTAATTCTGAGCAGGGGAATTATTGTTGCCCTGAGCCATTTGTTTCTTCATCTGCATCATCTCATTTGCTAACTTTTACAATAGTGAATCGGAAGGAGTAATGAAAGATGAACTTTCAGCTCTAGAAGTGTTGCTCTTTATTCTTCATCTGCATTCTCTATTGATTACAATGATCCTTTTCAGATTTATATCAAAATAACTCAAAATGTAAAAACAATCAAAAAATTAATCCAATTGGTTACTTCAAGTATGCTGACCTTTCCCGTAAAACTATAGGAGAAAGATAGATACGGGTCGAGGTTCATATGAACCGACATGAGTCCTACTCTTAATCTATGTTGTGATTATAATGAAATAATAGAACAAGAGATTGATTAAGAACTCATCCTCTTAATTTCCATAGTTAATATAATAAAATCTACCTAATATCATATCATAATGAGACTTCATAGTTATATAAAACATTATGTCCACTATTACTTGTTTCTGACAACCAACCTAATAAGACTTGGACATTTAAACATGTTATCCCGTAAAATTGATAAGGGCAATTTTACCGATAACCATACCGAAAATTTTGTTTCGATCCCTCGTTAGGGATCCTTCGAGTTCGAAAGATTGTAAAATCCCTTCCCGGGAAATCTAGTTTTCGAACTTAGTCTTTTTTGAGCCTTTTTGGCTGGGCGCATGAAATTGCTTTGCAACACTAGCTTTTGACGCGCCTCCTTAAAAGCCTTTGGCGCATGGTTTTCCATGTTATCACGTCTTTCGGTGCGCCAAAGGATGTTGAGTCTCTTTGCGTGCGCCAAGGCGCATGCGCCTTATTGTTGACATTGCTTTTGTTGCTCCACTTTTCGGTGCGCCAAAGGGCGCACATAATCTCGATGCAACACAAAGTTTTGGTGCGCCAAAGGGCGCACGCTTTCTCCTGTCGACAGCAACTTTCATGCGCCATTTCAAAAAGTGGTTGGCGCATTGATGACAAGTTTTTCTATATATATCAGTGCGCGCCCAATGTCATTTTCATTCTTTTTGTCGAGCACGTGATCACTCTGGACTTGTCAGCCTCTGCTTCGTCGTTTTCGTCGCCCTGTGGACCCGCTCTCAATTTTGCTATATATCTAAGGTAAGAGGTTCTCCCTCTTCTCCATTTTCGTGCTTTCGGTTCTTTGCGTGTTCTTGGTCTGTGTTGTGGTTTGCTAGCCGGTGTTAAAATAGGATTGGTTTGAGCTAGTTTCCCTCGTGCTGTCCTGTCTTCCTTTCTTCTTTTTCTCCTCCTTTCCCTCCCTCTTTCCGGATCTGCTGGAAGGGAGCTGTTTTAAAAGGACTTGGTCTGCCAAAACTTTTTATATGAAACCTTATATGTCCATGCTATCTTTGAAATGGAAGAAAGAATGAAAATGATTGAGCAATGAGTTTAGTTCTATGGCGCACTGGCGCGTCTTGTCACACTTAAAACAGTTGCGCCCCTTTGGCGCATCTACCCGCCATGTTACATGATTAAAACCCGCGCCAATGGCGCAGCCTTTTGTCCTGCTACATCTAGAACTCATGCGCCTTCAAAGCGCGCCCTTTTTGCATGCTACAAGTGTAAATCCCGCACCTCCTTAAAAACCTTTGGCGCATCATTTATCCATGTTACATCCCGTTTCCATGCGCAAAGGCGCACCTAGCTTCCATGCAACACAAGCCTTCTGCGCGCAAGTATAAAGCTATCAAGGCGCGGGCGCACCCTCCATTGCAGTAACATGATGTTGTGTAAACCCTTCATGCGCCGCGCCAAAGCCTTTGGCGCACCATTTGTTAATGTTACATAATCCATCCATGCGCCAAAGGGCGCACCGAACCTTCATGTAACATACTCTTTCCATGCGCCCTGCTATAAAATGCAACCTGCTTCATCCATGCGCCATGCGCCTTTGGCGCCAGTATAACCTCTGCAACATTCCTTTTCTGTGCGCCTTATCTATTTGGCCTGCCAGTTGCATTTTTCCTGCGCCCTGAGCCTTAAAATCTCTAACTCTTTCTTCTGCTAGCTTTCCAATGGAAGATCAAATGACTAATTCAACCTTTTTGGATTGGGTCTCACTTCTTCTTCATGCGAGATCAAAGAATCGAGTTCGAAAGAACATATGTCTACGCTCAAGCAAGAAGCCCACCAAACCAAGAGGAAAGGCTAAGTTGACGAAGAAGAGATGAAATACAAATATCAGAGGGTCAGGATGCCCGAATCACAGTGAGTGCGGTATGGATGTCGAGACTCGAGGGTGGGTCACATTGACATGGAGGAATTCAGGGTTAGGACTCGAGAAGTTACAAGAAGTCCATGGATGGACAAGTTAATAGCGAAAGTGCCTCGCACTTCACGGAGGAATCCCCGTCAGCGCTGTCAACAACGAATTGATGATGATGAGTAGCTTCTTCTTCTTCTTCTTCTTCTTCTCTCTATTCTCCGACTTTCTTTTTGAAATGTCTAAAATGTGTTGATACAAATGATGACATCATCCATGTTGCATCATGGGATGATGTCATCCACCAAGTTGTCAAAGTCAACAAGACTTTTAGATATTTTGTAAATATCTTTGTAAATAAGTGGTTGGCTCCATTTTGCCTTCTCTCTCCCTCATCCTCTATAAATACTGGAATACTTGTTGTATTCAGTGTGAACATTTTTTAGATAGAAATAGAAGTGAGGAGAGCAAGACTTTGAGCTTTCTTATGAATGTAAAAAACAAGAATACAATTATTCGGACTTTGTGCTCAATAGTTGTGTTATACATTAGATCTTTCTTACGTTAGATCCGTATGTGTTTAATCTGTTGGATTCATATCTACTTTTCCGACATTTGTTTATCAAGGTATTGCTTTGTTTATTTATGCAAGTAGGTTTGGCTCACATTACTACCAAACTAAAAACATAAATCTTCCGACCTTTACGCTTTGGAATTCATTTCTTTTCTCCCTTCGGATCTGTTCTTTCTCTTCTCCCTCTTTCATTCCTTTCTTTTCGCACACAAAACACTCTACTTGGGATGAGATCCCAACCCCGAGAAGGCGTAAATCATGAGACTTGCATAGGTTCTGCTAGTAGAAATAGCAATAAACCGGTTTAACTTTCTTTGTCTCAAAGAGGGGCTAAGCCCCGCACACTGTTGGCTCGTCTATCCATAGATCTGTCCGGCGATGATTTTCGGACCAACAAAACAATAATGGACCATTTATTGCATCTCAAACATTAATTACAAATGTAACAAATCACAATTATTTTGAAACTTCCCGTTATTAATAACATCAAGAATGTTCCTAATGCAAACGGTCAATAATGACAACTAAATAACTCTTAATCAACAAAGTTAAACTTCATAAAGTTACAAAAATCATTCAAGATCAACTAAAACCTTGATTAAATGCAAACTAATGAAGTAATTTTTGTTGTAGAGATTCTTTCTAGATGATTATAGATATACTCGTTGTTTACCATAACTTCATTAATTCCATGCGAGGACTCATTTAGTGGAAACAATAGTTAACCACAATGTCTAGTCCCAAGATGAGAGATAGAGTATATTGACAATAAGCAAATAAACATTAAGCTGGATTACGTATCTCAAGAATAAGTAAAAAGGAAGAAAAACCAAATCATTAATGCTTAGCTATCCAAGCATTCAAACCAACATTCAAATATAACAACAACAATAATATTCCAAAAATGTCTCAACTAAACTCATATATATTCGTAATGGTAAAAGTGATTCCTTCTCTATTGTTTACAATCAACGGAATTGTACATTGTTCCTACAATTCCATTTTTCAAACAAGATTAAACAATAATTATCTAAAATGTAAGTTCAATCTACATTTTCTAAAACCTTCATTCTTTTCAAGTTTCCC
Organism: Taxus wallichiana var. yunnanensis; assembly: GCA_018340775.1. Classification (NCBI taxonomy): domain Eukaryota; kingdom Viridiplantae; phylum Streptophyta; class Pinopsida; order Cupressales; family Taxaceae; genus Taxus; species Taxus wallichiana. Next base: position 902,006,465 of record CM031235.1, on the reverse strand, counting down.
ATTAACCTACATAATTACTGCCATATTAGAACTGAATCCATTAACTATTCCCAAATATAAAACAAAGGTACAACCATAACCCATGATTCCTAGCAACCATTTTCCAAGTTTAAAATCCACATAAGAACTAAATCGAATAGCTCAATTTGTCTATGAGGGAGTGGAAATGACAATCATCAATCCATGATTTATAATCAAATTTCCCAAAAATCAAACCTAGTTATAAATATAACCCCAAAACTCATTTAATGCTCACACACAACAGGACATTACATTCACCAGTTATTCATATCAAACTAAGAATGAAAAACTGCAATGCTCTAGAAATAGCTTATATAATAAATAATAATAACAATGCTCATGAAGGAGCTTTAAAAACTAACTCCTTATTCCAATTTCCAAATCATAAAAACCTTAATCCAAAAATGAGTTCGGGAATAATAATAGCAATGGCCCAAAAGGAGTTGTAACTAACTCTCATTCTTTTTCCAGCTTCCACAAAATAAAAAAATAAAACGTAGTCCTTTCGATTTCACATAATAACCAGAAAATAAATGTATTCCTTTCTAAATTTCACAAGTAATCAAAGCCCAAAACATTTTCAGAAAGGTAACAACCATGCTCTAAAAAGAGCTACAAAAGTAAACAAATTTGTTTTAAATGAAACTATGTGTCCTTATTTATATTTGCGAGATCATGCTTAATAATATAAAACACATGACCAAAATGTACCTAATAAAAGAATAACAACAATGCTTTAGAAGAAGGAGCTGAACTAATCAAATCAGTTTTATTACACTCCACCCCTTGTTTACTTTAAAGATCTCATTTATTAAACAAATCCAAAACGTTTACAAATTTAAAATAATAAGCCGGAGCCAAAAACACATTCATATTTCTCATACGCATCCTAGCCAAATTCATATTTAGCTATTTCATTAAAATGACAACAAGAATAACAATAGAAAACTCGTACATGTATTTTGCTTCCAGTCTTCTCGATATTTGTTTCCAAGTTACTTCTAATTCAAAAGCTTCAAAAACACTACCAAATCTTCCAACATATTCATATCGTAAAAAAACCATGTTTAATAGAGATAACGATAGTAAATTTGCCATGCAAAGTCACCAAAAATTGATTTCCCACAAAAATCCATGTACAACCCACAACCAAGCTCTCAAAAACAAAACAAATGCAAATGAGACAATGAGATTAATGCATGCATTAGCTTCTCAAGGAAGCTTTTGCTTTCCAAGGCGTCACATTTAATTCCCACCTACTCCTCCTTAACCGCCCTTTCCATCTTGTGGCTAATCAAACACTTAAACCTTAAACCACAATAATAATTCATTTCAAATTTTCCATGCAATTTAAGTTTTATAAACTTTCCAAAATCCATACCACGATGGATAGACCAACTTGGAAACCAAACCAAGTCGCATCGTGGGCATCACATTGCCACGTAACCAATGCTACAAAATAAACCAATTAACATTGCCAAACAATCTACAAACTCACTTCCCATTCTTATTAAACGGTTCATACACACACACACACACACATATGTATGTATGTATCTAGATACATGTATGTATGTATGTATGTATGTATGTATCACACACACACACACACACACACACACACACACATGCGCATATGTTAAATGGTCTTTGACCGATTTATATGCCAATTAATAACAAACATACACACACACACACACATGTGTGTGTGTGTGTGTGTATTAATTCCCAATGTCATCACTTCAATCATGCGCGCGTGCATGTGTGTGTGTGTGTGTGTGTGTGTACATTTGTATATTATTAATCTATTTAATCATCAACAATTATTTCATAACTTAAAAAATTCTAACACAAACTAGATTAAACAATCATTTGCAAGGGGAAAATTTTTAATGATCTTAATAATTCAAAAATGAATTTAATTAAGTCGAGGATGTTACATACTTCCCCTCTAAAAATAATCATCATCTCGATGATTTAATTATAACCATTGCTAACATATCAATCATAAGCGAATTCAAAAATAACATTGAAGAATACAATTCAACTTTCTCATTATTAGAAAACTTTGAATTTAACCAATCATAGTTCTAAAACTTGGTTGTATCAGCTTTATCCTAACAAGTTAATTCCTAAAAAGTATTTCAATATGACTTAAATTGTAATTTATTTATAATAAGTATCAAATAGTTTTCAATATATCCACCACAAATTATCAAAAACAACAGTTTTGTTTACTTAAACAAGAAAGGTAAAACATTCATCATATCATCTAAATTCTTCCGAGTTGTATTGTTCTCGAATATTGGTCCCATTGGACCTTGCATTGAGCAACTTTTTGATTTCTGAGATGCGATTTGTGAGTTTTCAACACTCTTATTGGTTCGACTACGATGACTCCGGTTCTGAACATGTAATGAGTTCCAATTAATAATATGTGATATATCAGAAATATACTTTTTAAGATATATATATATATATATATATATATATATATATGACAATGCGGGAGGTAAAGCTAATTTGTAAGCCACCGGACTTATAACTTCTAGGACTTCAAAGGGTCCTACATATCTAGAAGATAATTTGGCAACCTTATCGAATGAAATAAATCTCTTTTTGGGTTTTACCCTAAAAAGACCTTGTCTCCTTGCTCAAATTTTCAGTTAATAATTTTCAAATAAGTGTGGCTTTTCTACCTATCAACTGCTTCTTTCAACCTCTCGCAAATGAGCTTAACATGATCTTCCATTTCAGTCAATATATCCGGACCCACCACCTCTTTGTCCTCCATGTTATCCCAACTAATAGGAGTTTTACACTTTCTACCATACAACACTTCAAATGGAGACATTTTCAACATGGAATGAGAAGTGTTATTATAAGAAAATTCAAACAATAGTATATATTTCTCCCATTTGTATTGTTGATCCATGCAATACATCTCGAACATATCTTCCATAATTTAGTTCACTCTCTATGTTTGATTATCTGTTTAGAATGATAAGTTCAATTAAAGTTCAATTTTATTCCCAATGCAAAGTTTAATGTTTGCCAAAATTGAGAGGTCATTCTTGGATCCCTATTTGAAATGATTAGTTCCATAATTCCATGCAAATCGAAAAATCTCATGCACAAACCTTTTTGCAAGTATTGGGGAATCATCCTTAAGATTTCCCAATATGAAATGAGCTACTTTGGTTAATTTATCCACTACTACCAAAATCATATCATGTTTATTTTTGGATAGTGACAATCCTTGCACAAAATCCATGTTGATTACCTATCATTTATATTACGGAATACTATGAGGATATAACAACCTGCGGGATGCAAGTGTTTCACCTTTACACGTTGGCATTCCAAACAATGTGCAACATAATTTATCATATCCTTCTTCATTCCTTTCCAAAAATATTGTTGTTTTACATCAGCCAACAACTTTGTTACTCTTAAATGCCCAAAATATGGTGCATCATGAAATTCTTGCAAGACTTTTACTCTTAGATCATTGCCCAAGGGCACATATACAATATTGTTATATCGTAAAATTCTTTTATTGTCGAACTTTAAACCCTTATATCTTTTATTATTTGGATATGTTTCTAATGCAATTTTTAGTTGTTGGTAGCAAGAATCAACTTGAATTTATTTCTTAACTTCTTCTTTAAGTTTGAGTTCGAGGGTCACAATTACGGAAATATGTTTCATGCGGCTTAATGCATCAACCACTTGATTTTCTTTTCCTTTGATGTAACTAATATCAAAGTCATATTGGGATAGAAATTCCAACCACCTACGTTGTCTTGCATTTAAATTGGGTTGCATAAAAACGTGTTTTAGCCCCAAATGATATGTTTTTCAGTTCAAATGGATTTCCTATCAACTAATTACTTTGGATTTGTAAGGCATGGACTATGGCAATAAGCTCTAAGTCGTGGGAAGCATAGTTTTGCTCATTCGCCTTCAATTTTTACTTTCATATGCAATTACATGGTCATTTTGAAGAAGTATTCCACCCAATCTTGCATCCAAAGTATTAGTAACCACGGTGAAGTTTCCATTAAGATCCAAAACCTTTAATATAGGTGCAATTGTAAGTTTTTCTTTCAACAAGTTAAATGCACTCTCACATTTTTCATTCCATACAAACTTTTTATCCTTTTTCTGCAATGAAGTAATTGGTCCAACCACTCTTAAAAGTCTTTAACAAATTTTATGTAGTACCCAGCCAATCCCATAAAACTTCTTACCTCATGTATATTTTTAGGTGTTGGTTACTCAATAATAGCTTTGATTTTCGATGGGTCAACAAAAATCCCATCCTTGTTTATGATATGGCCAAGATATTGTACTTTATTTTGATAAAATGAACATTTTGAAATATTAGCATATAGTTCCCCTTTTCTCAATACTTCCAACACTATTCTTAAATGTTCATTGTGTTCATCTACATTCTTTGAGTAAATCATAATATCATCAAGAAAATTAGAACAAAATTATCTAAGTATTCTTGAAAAATATTATTCATAAGGTTCATAAATTTTGTTGGTGCATGTATGAGACCAAATGGTAAAACAGTGAACTCATAATGCCCATAACACGTTCTAAATATTATTTTGTGAATGTCCTCATATTTTATTCTTAACTGATGATAACCAAATCATAAATCAATCTTAGAGTAAATATATGCATCTCATTTGATCGAAGAGATCATCAATTCTTGGCAAAGGATATCTATTCTTTATCATTGCTTTGTTAAGCATGCGATAGTCAATGCATAACCTTAACGTTCCATCCTTATTTAAAAAAATGACTGGTGCTCCCAATGAGACACACTAGGTCGATTAAACCTTTTGAAAAATTTCATGTAGTTAATGCTTTTAGTTCACCCAATTATGTTGTTATCATTATATAAGGTGTTTTTGATATTGGTTATGTTCTTGGTTTAATGTCAATTGTAAATTCAAACTCTCTTTTAGGAGGAAGTCCAAGTAATTCTTTCGGAAAGACATCCTTAAAATCACATAAAAGTGGAAAATATTCCAAAGAAGTCTTACCTTCCTCACTAAAATATGATATTTTAATAGTGCACAACATGTAACCTTTATTTTTAGCTTTCTTTAGTTGTATTGCGGAGGATTGTCTAACTTCAATATCTTTCCTAATGCCCTATATGATGGTTGTTTTTTGCATGTCATCAAGACAATTTATATGCTTCTTGTGGCAATCCAATTTTTGCTTTGTGTTTGGACAACTGTTTAATCCTATTATGATGTCATAAGACCCTAAGGGAGTCACATAAAGGTTAATTTCAGTGGTAAAATTGGGTAATTCTAATGTTTCTTCAAACAAACATTGGTCCATCGTATGAATAACATCATTCCCGTATTGGAAAGTCCAATTGTTTTCCATAAATCTAGCTTTCTTAGACAATTTTTTAGCTAACTTACTAGAAATAAAACACTTAGTAGCATTGGTGTCAAACAAAACAGTAATTAGAAAACCATAAATCTTACCTGACACTTCTATTGGGGTAACCTATTTTTCTCGCTTTCTGGTAATTACCCACCGCAACATGAATTCTTTGCTTATGGTTGTTCCCCTAATTCTTTTGCAATTTTTTTAATAATGATCACTTCCACATTTAAAACATCCCCCAACAGGCCATTTTCTTTCAATTTTGTTTTCCAAAAATGACACTATTCTCATTTCGTTCTTTCTTATGTTTACAACAAGTTTAATTACTAATTTTCTGAATTTCATTTTGCTGCCCTTTTTCTTCCATGAAGTTTTCATGGTGTAATTAAGCTAATGCTCTTATTACGTTTTTCTTCCTTATGATTTATGTTCTTGCCTTATAGCTTTTTCAAACACTACTTCTATTGTAGATGGTCTATGAACATCTACTTCACCTTCTATGTTTGGGTTTAGTCCCATGATGAACTTAAAAATCCTAAACTTTTTTTTTCTTTTTGGTATTAGGGTGCGTATTTTAACAGCTTTGTGAAACGTTCCCAATTCTCAACACTTAGTTTTCCTTGAGTTAAGTTCTGAAATTCTAACATTTTATGATCAAAATAGAGTTGAGGAAACCAACATTGATGAAAATTAACCTTGAATCGATCCCAAGTGATGGAGGCATTATCTACTCCCAATTCCATCTTATGGTTATCTCATCATGAAGATGTTTCCTTACAGAGTTGAAAAGCACCCAATTGCTTTAGTTTCCTCGAAAAATCCCTTATTTCAAAGTACTTCTCCATCTCACTTAACTAGTTTTCAGCACCATCCCCCAAGGTAGTTCCATCAAATTTGGGTGGGCTGATCCTTTTTATGTCTCTAGACAGTTCAACAGCCAAGTGAGCTCTTTTATGCCTTGCTCATTTCCATTGTTATGTTGTTCTTCCTCATGTTGTTCGTTTCTTCTTCCTCATGTTCTTCTTTTTCATGCACTACCTTGTTTGCTCCAAGGTAGCTATCCATTCTACAAGTTTCCTAAAGGATTGTTAGAATTTCATCTAACTTCTTAGCCGTTGAACCTTCAACATTAGTTGAACCAATTCCATCTTCATGGTTCACCCTTCTTCTAACCATCATATCTTGTTAATGAAAGGATAAGATGTCTATTAGCATTATGAACCCATTGAGTCCAAGAGTGATAAACCTATAACTCTGATACCAAACTTAACACCCATATTTTGATAATCCAAATTCAGTTTTTTAAACATACCCTTAATGTACAATTAATTCTATTAATGATTAACATTATTATTTAGCTTACTACTAAATAATCTAACATTAATAAAATATTCATAATCCATCTGATAACATATGATAACCATGTGTAGTTGTAAGGGTATATCCAGATCTCCATGATCTCCCTTAAGTCACTCTAACCGAGTGTGTATACTTTGTATATTTAGTTAAACCTTTTATAGGTTATGAGAACTATGTGCATCTCCTAAGTTCCTACCTAGAAAAAAATCATGCAACTTTCATCCGGTATCGACACTAATAAATTAGGGGATTGGTGAACAAACAATGTATTCAGCTAATACATTACTTTAGCCAAAGTTTCAAGCATTGCTTTGCAAGATTAGTTCTGAAACCACACATAATTCTATAAAACTTGTCTTTCATCACCACACAACCATCTCAATACAGTTATATGGATTCTATTTTTGTTATTTAAGAAGGTGATTTAGTTAAGAAGAGGGAGTCCATTACCGAATCTTTTCTATATACGAAGAGAATCTCATCCGTACCATCTTAGGATTCCTATGGGAAAGATAGGGACCACATAATGATTACCCATCATTATGTCCTCACTACCCTTCTCGTAGCCATCCTAAGTTGGCATGAAGCTAAGATTCTAGCGAGATGATGTAGGAACATTTCGCCCGCCCTCCATATACTTAGGTTATCTTAGTTGATTAATATAACTAAGTCTTCCTTAACGACTCATTTTAAAAGTATTATTTTCAAAATACTAATAGGTTTCCCATAAGAGGATCTTAGTAACTCAACGAGTTACTAACTAGTATTAGTTCCTCTTATCATATTTTTTTCAACATAGTAATTGTCGTTAGGTGTAAGTTAACTATTCATTTTCCCATACCGAGTTACTTTACTACATTTTCTCATTATGATTAGTCCATTATAACTATAAAGTACTTTAAACATATTAATTTTGTTTTTATTGATTCCCTATGGTTTATCTTTCGTCATTAATCTTACTTTGATTATTTTGTCTAAATTAATGATATCATAAATAATCACATACTTAAGAATTTATCAACTTACTTGATAAATCAACTTATAAGTAGAATATCTATATTTTCAATTCATACAATAAGATAAGTCATAAACCAGATTTCAAATAAGGACAATTATCCCAATATCCATTAATAATGATATAAAAATCAACAAGTATAATACATTGGGTCTCAATGCCCTTTTTATGATGTGATGATATTTCAATCGCATTATCTATTGATTACAATAATCATTTTTGGATAAATATCTTAATAACTCAAAATATAAAAAAAAAATCAAGAATCTAATTGAATAAGTTACATCAAGTATGTTGTTGGCCTTTCTGTAAAAGTTTAGGAGAGAGATAGATATGGGCCAGTTCATATGAACTGGCATGAGTCCGCATACTCTTAATCTATGTTGTGATTATAATGAAATAATAGAATAAGAGATTGGTTAAGAACTTATCCTCTTAATTCCCATAGTTTATATAATGAAATCTACCTAATATCATATCATAATGAGACTTCATAGTTATATAAAACATTATGTCCACTATTACAATTTACAACCAACATAAATAAGACTCAAAAATTTAAACAATAATGAAACATTTACTACATCTTAAACATCAATTATAAATGTAATAATTTATAATATTTTCCAACATCCTATTATTAATAACATCAAGAATGTTCCTAATGTAGGTGGTCAATAATGACAACTAAACAACTCTTAATCAACAGATTTGAACTTCGTAAAGTTACAACAATCATTTAATATCAACTAGAACCTTAATTAACTAAACTAATGAAGTAATTTTTGCTATAGAGAACCTTTCTAGATGTTTGTAGATATATTCATTATTTACTAGAACTTCACAATTCCATGCAAGGACGCATTCATTCAAAACAATAGTTAACCACAATGTCTAGTCCCAAGATGGGAGAGATAGTATATTGATAATAAGAAAATAAACATCAACTGGATTACTTATCTCAAGAATAAGTAAAAAGGAAGAGACATAAGCCAAATCACCATGCTTAACTATCCCTGAATTCGAACCAACATTCAAATATAACAATAACAATATTCCAACAATGTCTCAACTAAACTCATATATGTTCAGAATAGTAAAAGTGATTCCTTCTTTATTGTTTACAATCAATGGAATTGTACATTCTTCCTACATCCCCTTTTTCAAACAAGATTGAAATAATAACTATCTAAAACATAAGTTCAATCTACATTTTCCAAAACCTTCATTCTTTTCAAGTTTCCTATTAACCCACAAAATTACTTTGCCAAATTATAGTGAATCCATTAATTGTTCCCCAAAGAAATGTACAACCATAACCCATGATTCCTAGAAACCATTTTCCAAGGTTAAAATTTACACAAGAACTAAATCTAATAGCTCAATTTGTCTAAGAGGGAATGGAAAATACAATCATCAATCCATGAATTTAAAACCAAAATTCCCAAAAAATGAACTTGTTTATATATATAACCCCAAAACTCATCTAATGCTTGCACACAACAGAGATTACCTTTACCAGTTATTCATATCAAACTAAGAATGAAAACTGCAATGCTCTAGAACGAGCTATAATAATAAATAATAATAATAATGCTCAAGAAGGAGATTTAAAAACTAACCGCTTATTCCAATTTCTAAATCATAAAAACCTTAATCCAAAACGACTTGAAGAGGAATAATAACAACAATGCTCCAAAAGGAGTTGTAACTAACTCTCATTATTTTTCCATCTTTCAGAAAATAAACAAAACCCAAAACGTAGTCCTTTCAGATTTCACATAATAACCAGAAAATAAAGGTATTCATTTTCAGATTTTGCAAGTAATCAAAGCTCAAAATGTTATCGGAAAAGCAACAATCATGATCTAGAAAGAGCTACAAAAGTAAAAAAAATCATTTTTAACGAAAACTATCTCTCCTTATTTATTTTTGTAGATCATGCATAATAATCCAAAACCTTGACCAAAACGTACCTAGTAAAAGAATAACAATGGTCCTCTAAGAAGGAGCCGAGAGCTAATCAAATCATTTTTATTACACTCTACCCTCATTCACTTTCCAAATCTCATATATTGAACAAACTTGAAACGTCTACAAATTTAAAATAATAACCCGAGCCAAACACACATTCGATTTCTCATACTCATCTTAGCCAAAGTCATATTTAGCTATTTCATTAAAATGACAACAAGAAAAAGAGTAGAAAACTCATGCTTGTATTTTGTTTCCATTCTTCTCTTAAATCTATTTCCAAGTTACAAACTTCTAATTTTAAAACTTCAAAAACACTACCAAATCTTCCAATAACATATTCATATAGTAAAAACATCATGTTTATCGGAGATAACAATAGTAAATTCATCACGCAAAGTCACCAAAAATAGATTTCCTAGAAAACTTCATTCATAGCCCACAACCGAGCTCCCAAAAAACAAAACAAATGCAAATGAAACAATGAGATCAATGCATGCATTAGCTTCTCAAGGAATCTTCCGCTTCCCAAGGCATCACATTTAATTCCCACCTACTCCTTAACTTCCCTTTCCAGCTTATGGCTAATCAAATGCTCAAACCTTAAACCACAATAATCATTCATTTCAAATTTGCCATGCAACTTAAGTTTTATAAACTTTCCAAAAGCCATACCATGGTGGACCAACAAACTTAGAAACCAAACCAACTCGCATGGTGGGCATCACATTGCCATGTAACCAATGCCCCAACATTAACCAACTAACATTGCCAAACAATCTATCAACTCACTTCCCATTCTTATTAAATGGTTCGTATACACACACACACACACACATATATTCCTGTTTGCATACTACTATTCATATGATTCATAAGTATGAAAAATACTAATCAACCTATGTCTTTAGACACCTTTCTTTGCTTTCTGTTGCTTCTTTCAGTCTTGCATCCTTACTTTCTTAGTCTACCTTTTTACATTCCTACTTATGTCATCCTAGACACCAAAGCTTAGTCGGGACGCCAATGCCAGTGTCCTTATACCCTTTGTTCTTTACTCACACTTTTTGGGTCCTTTCTAGCCATTTTAGTATCTTATCTTTTTGGTAGTCGACCTTTTCGGGGTTAATTACGAAATTCAAGCAAGAGAATCATATAAATATAAAGTTATGTGATCATAATAAAGGACCAAGCACCAAACATTAACTATCACAACCTAAGGTTGCATCCATCAAACATCGAAGAGCTCCATTGCATCCATCTAGTGCCATCACAAGAGGACACAAGGGTTGGTTCATCTACATACACTTCATAGGAGGGAAGTTAATCTATTTCATGCACACATCTACTACATTTTCTTACATCTATCTATTTTCTTGCTATCAAGTGTGACAGACACAAGAGACACCTAGGGGACAATTCTGTACACACACACATAGAACTACATTATTTGGAGTCGAGATGTAGTGTAACACTCAGTTGTAAGATCACCATTTTAATAACTAAAAACAATCTGACCTCTCATTTTGCATGTTTATTTCGATGTTTATTTGAGGGGTTTTGTAGGTTCATACTTCATTGAAGGTTTACAACGGCCTTATAGATCTTGGTGTGACCTCGAGGTGACCAAAGGCAACCACCTTACGACACCTAAGAGGAGGTTTTATGAGCTTTTCCGTAGACCTAGGAGCCCAAAAACAGGCCTAGGGTGCCGGTGGGTGTCCTTGTCCCTCTCCAGCACCCCTGTCCGACCAATCTCTTCGGATCTACATTTTTCTAGCTCTCTATGTGACACTTCTCTTTGTTTCATTCACTGGTCATCACTTTGGTACACTCTATATTTAATTGTGAACCATAAGTCATCTTACTCCTTTGCACTTAGGGGTTTGTACTTTCGGCTTAGTTTGTTTGGGTTGATTTCGTATTTAACTCGCATATTAACTTACTGCTATAATAACATTAGATTAGGCTTGCATATTTCATATTTAACTTAATCATATATATATATATATATATTTTTGCATATTATTAATTTATTAAATCATCAACAATCATTTCATCACTTAACAAATTATAACGCAAACCGAGTTAAATAATCATTTGCAGAGTGGAAAAAATTAATGATCTTAATAATTCAACAAATGAATTTAATTAAGTTGAGGATATTACATTACTCGACCAACTTTGAGATGATTTACACTTTATAGGTCATGACTAGACTTAGATTTGCGGTGGCCTATTGATTGACAAGATTTGGTTTAATGAATGATTGTCTCTCATAATATGGGCATCCAAATTACTTCTTTGGAATTTTGTGCAATGTCCCCTTTTTCAAACTAGCACCAATTTGAGACTTCTTGCCATTTCTCTTGGTGGCCAAGAAGGAATTGCCTGAGGAAGTCCTTGGGTTTCATTTTTATTTTCTTTTATTGTTATTAATGTTTTTCTTTGGTATTTTACTCCCTAAGGCAGGTTGGCTAGGATTATAATGTTCCCAACATGAAATTAAAGATAAAGTGAAGCTCATTAATAGGTCAACAAGGTTGGGAAGTATCCAACAAAGAACTAGAAGATAAAATAAGCTTAAGAGGTCAATTTACACCTTGTGGCTCTTGGCCTTGACGCCAACCGAAGGATATACTGAGAGTCTTAGGGGCTCATTTGCACATCATCTTTTGTCATATACACTTTATATTTGGTCTCTAGGGTTGATTGCTCCAAGTCCATTCCATTATTGGGTGATAATCCATTAGTGTGGTATCCACAGAGGATGAAACCCTTCCTTGTGGGAGATTGAATGATGAAAACGCTTCAATTTGGTGGTGTTTACGAATTTCATTGAAGACCATCTTGTTGGTTTTTATCTAGGGCATCAAGAAGAAGACCTACAAAGAGATTTTGCATTATTTTGAGTCCCTCTCCTAGGGAGCGACTAGGGTTAGAGTGTTTTCGGGTGCCTTCTAGGGCACAAAACTTCATTATTATTTGATATTCAAATTTATCATATTTTATAAGGCTGGTATCTTCTATATTTTGTAATTTTTGGGGTTTGGAGACCCGAGTTTTAGCTATTTTTGTGGACAACAATTCTATTATCCTAGAATAATTTGCAGCAGAATGCATAATATTTCAGCGTTGACACATATTTTGGCTTGTTAACGATTACGTTAATTATATATAAATTGGAGAAGTATTGATATATTTAATTTCGAGTTTGTTTGATGCCTTAACATGAAAATTTCTATTCGCTACTAGGATTTCAAGGAATATTGGATCATTTGTTATAAAAATTGTTTTGCATTCGGTTTTGGGGTTTGTGTGAATTCATTGTTTGTGTGTTTTAGCCCTAAAAAGGGACATTACATTTTGTAAGATTAAACACTTATAATTTTAAAGGCTTTCTTTTTCTTGTTTTTGTTGTTTTAGAAATGACCCCCTACATTTTGTCTCATGCCACCAATAAGAGGTAAGGGCTTAACACCAAAGACAAAATGTAGGTGAGTAAGAGCACTTTTCTCCAGTCTCGGCCTCACCTCACACTACTAGTAAGAAGCGCATGTTCATCACCAAAGAATGTGAAGAACGAAAGGTTTAATTATTTGCAATATGTGAATACTTTCTTCCATGTTTGTAGAATTCTAGAACTTAGAGTGTATTAGATAGTGAAGTGGAGATGAGTGGAGGGTGTGTAGATAATTGTTTTTATGTAATTAAATAGCTAATTAAATAGAGAGAGGTATATAATATATAGTGAGTGTCATAGAATTAATTAAATTACTTCTAGAAGTGGGATATGGGTGGATGCATGATTTAGTATTATTTTTGGATGTTATAGAGTGTAATGGGTATTTTTAGGATGTATATAGTATGGATTTCATGTTAGTGGTCTAAGCAAATGTTTTTAAATTGTCAATATCCTCTTCGATGTTGTTCAAGAGTACATATGAGTGTTGGAAATGTTAACATGTAGAAGACTGTAATATAGTAGAAATTGTAAAAGAAAGTAATTTTACTTATAGATATAAAGATAGAGGCATATGTATGTTTTTAATAGTTTTTGCACATCCATATTTATTTGGGAACAATTTCTATAAGTTAAAATTAGGAAAGAGTAATATATTATATTATTCATTATGTTTTATTGGTGTTACATCTAATAGCCCAAACAAAATATAAACAAGTTTTATTTATAATTGTATATTACGTTTCTTACAAACAATGTATTCATATATAGTTCTGATAAAGAGAAGAACGATTTAAATTCAATAGAGTTAGTGTGTCAACTATGATATCTATTCGCAAACATTTATGGGGTCTATAATTTCCATGGTTATAGTTTTAAGAACGTGTTGAGTTTTGTTGTGTTCAATTCATGTAATAATTTAAAGTTTAAATTGTGAAGTACATGGAAATTGAAGTTAAATAATTTTTTGACAATAATTAATTATAGAAAGGTTGTCGAAGCTTGTTTTTGGGCACATACATATTTATTGTTCTTATTCTAACATAATTATAATAATACAAATTGAATCACATGGGTATATGATATTTCTTTCGAATCATTTCTTTTTCCTCATTTTCTTTTACCTAGGAAAAATTGTGTAAGTCACAAGTGCATAAAAACAATATACACCTAATTGTATAACAAAATGCACACTTTTTTTTGAAATCACATTTCCAAAAGTTTAGTTATATATTTTCATATGAATTTTGTCAAATTTGTAAATAACTTGTATATGTTGGGGTTCTTATACACATTGTATGTTATGTATAGTTACAAAAATGACATAGTGATTAAAGTTTAGTAAGGTTGGTTCATTGTGGTAAAAAAACACAAAACGTAAAGGTTTAAGAAACCATGTGCTCCAAAATATGCTTTGTTTGTAAAAATGGGGACATTCAAGATCTAATGAAAATCAAAATACCTAAACAAAACAATCAAACAAATAAATAAGGCGAGCCGAGGCGGTGAGGTAGCGACCACCAATGAAGTAGGAGGTGGCGAAACATGCGCATCTCTGGGGAATTGATACACTATATTCACAATCGCTGAAGCTACCCAAATTAACTAGTAGCATCAACACAAATGCCCAAGCTTAGCGATGCATGTTACATGATAACATGAGCCACTACTAGTAACAAACTTTTCTTAGTCCTTTTTCTTTGTAATATGACAAGAACCCCGCATGCAATAACTTTTTCCTTATGACTACATTAATATATGTTTTTAAAACATAAGCGTTTAATGAAACTTCAAATAAATCTACAAATTTGATAACTTTAAATAATAAAATATGGGTAGGGGCATGTCTTCAAAGATTCGAAGGAAAACATGTGTACCCATATTCACCACCCGCCATCTCACTTGGCGCATTGGAGGGCCTCAAATAGATCTAGGAGGTTGTGAATGGAAAAACAAATAGAAATATCTGCAACAGATTCAAAATGACTTTTAACTATTAACCCAATTGAACACTAGCTCACACCATCTTCGGTGTGAGACCGATAGATGGACAATATTCAAAGAGAAGTGGGATAAAGAATATGCTTATTTTGTAACAAAGACGGGGTGGAGACAAAATGACATTACATCATCGAGTGTTTAACATATAGTGACATCTGTATCAACTATGAAGACACCTCGAGAGTTAACAAATTAATCGACTTCTTTGTGGAGACAAGGCTTGAAAAGATGCCGCTTTTTAATGAAGATTGACACTAAAAGATCCAACATCGAAAAAGGGTTGGAAAGTTTACAAGATAGATAACACAATCCTCGTGTCCAGCATTACTTTGCTAGAATGAGGTTCCTTGTTTCAACTCTTCATCTCATAAATTGTTTGGTCTCATGGATATTATTAAAATCATTCATTCAATCAATTGACAACACTTATAAAAAACTCCAAAATCACCAAGTAATAAGTGACAGCTTCTGAAACTCCAAAGCTCCCTCCCATTAGGGAGAAGGGCCAGTATGCGAACACCCTAAGTTCGCAGGCCCATGGAGCCAAATCCTCGCCACGTAGGATTACCAATTTGACAGCTAGTTATAAATAAACATTTTTTTATCCTAAGCCTTTAATTTTGAAACATATTGAAATATTATTTGCTTACACATGATCGATCAAATAAAATATCTCAAAAAAAACACATTTACTGGTGGAGACCCGAAGTGGTTCACTCAACTTGACAGGTGTTGTGCATTTAATTCGAAATAAAAGAGGGAAACAGTATCTGTCCTCCTCACCTTGACGCGTAATAGATAAGCTTCAATTAAATGCCCAACCACCCTTTACCAGCGGTTGTTTACCTGCCTTCCAAACTGGTTTGCTCAACCCACTGTTCCATGGCGCGTTTTGGAGTCGTTTCTCACTGTTTTGCTCAACCGCCATTTACCATACTCTTCCATGGCGCGTTTTGGAGTCGTTCCACACTGTTTTGCTCAGCCGCGCTACATACTGTCTCCTCCTCTGGACGTGTTACACGCTGTCTCCCTCATTGGACGCGTTACCTACTGTCTCCCTTGTTTACACACTGTTACCTACTGTCTCCGCTTCTCAGTGCCTTGTACAGTGAACAATAGGACCAATCAGGTACGCATTTTTTTCTTTCTTTTTCTCTCTCGTTTTCTCGTTTTCTCTGTAGTTTTCTCGTTTTATCAGTGCCTTATACTCGGTTGCTCGTTTTCTCGTGTTTTTCTCTGTAGTTGCAAATGGTGTTTGTTTGTGAGTGCGCTTACAGCCTGTGCGAGTTTTGCGTGAAGGGTGGCTTCTCAGTGCGTTGCTCGAGGTGTTCATATTGCCCACAACATTATACAGTGAACAATCCGACCCTACAGGTACGCATTTTTTTCTTTCTTTTTCACTGTAGTTTTCTCGTTTTCTCGCTTTCTCTGTAGTTTTCTCGTTTTGTCGGTGCCTTATACTCGTTTTCTCGTTTTTTTGTTTTTTCTCTGTAGTTGCAACTGGTGGTTGTTTGTGAGTGGGCTTACAGCCTGTGCGAGTTTTGCGTGAAGGGTGGCTTCTCAGTGCCTTGCTCGAGGTTGTCATATTGCCCACAACATTATACAGTGAACAATCCGACCCTACAGTGCGCATTTTTTTCTTTCTTTTTCACTGTAGTTTGGAAACTCTTTATCTTATCCAACTCGTTTTCTCCTTTTTTATGAAATAATCCAACTCGTTTTTTTAGCCATTTTTTTCTTTCATTTTCACTGAAACTCTGACTGCATTTTGTTATCCATTTTTTGCATTCATTTTCTCTGAAGCTCTGACTGCATTTTGATAGCTTTGACTGCTTCTTTCATTCTCTGTGTTCAAACAAATTCAGTTTTTTAATAAATGGTTAAACATGCATGTGCAGATTGCATGGAAAACTTTGGAGCGCGCTTTTATGCATCGAGATCGGTTGAAGTAGGGTGGAAACAGTGTGTATTCACACTACTAATACTCAAGGAAAATGTTACCTACAATTCTATGTTTTTAAGCCATATAGAGGTGAGGTTTCTACCTCACCAAGATTCAAATAAATCCTTGTCTTTCAGTTTTTATTTCACGGTGTTCATTTTAAGTTGCAACAATTTAACGTAAACCTTTAACAAAAAAATGTTCTGATTTGGTTTCCACATCTGAAACAACAATTACATCTCGAGCAAAATGTATTAATATAAAATGCATGTCTTTATATTTCTTACATTTGGAACAAAACATATAAACTTATACTGTATGTGTCCATATTCATTACATTCGGAGCAAAACATATAAACTTCTACTGTATGCGTCCATATTCATTACATTCGGAGCAAAATATACCAACTATAAATTATAAACTACATACCAACTATAAACTATTACTATAAGTTTGTTAGTCAATTTCCATGTCACACCTTCAAAAAGGCCCTGAGTTTGGACTATCAGGAACGATTGTATCATTGACAGATGTTGTTGGAGTCATTAAGAGGTTCACTTTGGATGAACCCGGTGGAATAGGAAAACTAGATATGGTATGAAAGGTTGTATGTGAAGTAGGAGGTTGTGGGATAATGGGGTGTGTAGTTGGAGTTGAAGTTATTTGCATTACTTCATTGGTGTCGAGGAAGTAAGGGTGGTAATCTGGGATAGGAACTTTCAACATATCTTGTAACATGGAGTTCTGTATGGGCATGGAATGATGCATGGGAAACAAAACCTACGGATTGTTGAACTTGTTATCTCTTTCTTGTTTCTCTTTCTCCCTTTGATGCCGAGTGGCTTCCTTCTGTTGTAATTCCAATTCCTTTTTTTGGCGAGCTACTTCCCGTTGTTTCTCGCGCTCCTGTCTTTCAACAAGCTTTTGTAGATCCCTTTCTTGCCTCTCTTTAATGCATTGCAATCTCTCTTCCTTTTTTGCTCCTTTGCTGCCAACCTTTCTTGCTTTTTTGCCTCAATATGCTCCTTTTTACGTTGTTTCCCTTCACATATTTCTTGTTTTTTTGTTGTGTATCTTTTAACATCTGAACATAAGCATCAGATGTTAACAATTGTGAAGCACGACTTATCCGGAGTGCAGCATCACTCTTACCTTTGGAAGGATCCCGTACAAATTGTGTTGGTAACCTTAAAAATTTACCCAATTTCTTCTCATTTGCAGCAACACCATCATTTGATATACCACTTTCAACATCATGGCCAGTTGTCTCTTCCTCGTTTTTATCTTTATCAATGACCTCAATTTCCTCTGTGTCAAGATAATAATGAGTAAAGTTTGCTGGTTCAAAGTCTGTTGGCTCAAGGTTGGTTGGCATCGAAGGTAAAGATATACTTTCATCCTCAATGTTTCCAATCTGATCAAGTCCCAACTCTGCATATCCTCTTACGACCCAAGTAGGTTGTTCGGTGCACTTGCAATGAGAGATCGTCCTCTCCAAATCCACGGGCCTCGGTGTTGCAATTTGTATGTGCCTTGGTCACCGGTATTCACAATGTGGTTCACTTCATAATCTTTGGTCCGCATTATACTTTGTCTTTCTCCTGTACACTTGGTTCCTCCGTCTCTCAGACATTAGCAACCATTGTTTGAATGGTTGGATGGAATTCTTTTCTTTGTTGTGATTCTTCTCAACCGATTCCATTAAGTAATTTTCTCCTATTTTGTCACCAACCGGTGGAGCTACATCTCTTGACAAACTTAGTATGTTTTCAAAGCAAAGATCAACATCTATTATGTTTTCGGTACCATCATCAACATTCATAATGTTTTCAGTAGTATCATCATCTGTGACATTTTCAGCAGCTTCTTCGTTGGCATCTTCTTCAATGATATATAGTTTACTACATTCCATGTCATTCTGTAATGCATTTGGATCAAGTGGCCATATACCTGTTCGTCTAAAACCAGCACGAATATTTGCAGGTGTCAAGGCCTTGGCGAGAGCTCTACTACCTATTTCTGCCAAGTCTGAACGTTTGACTTCTTGGTACTTATTATTACACATCCACTGCATCCTCTCAGATCTGAAATATGCTTTAAAAGGACCAAAGACACTAACATCTAGTGGTTGCAACCTGTGTGTAGTATGTGCTGGCAATGTCAATAAATCAATCCCCAATCGCCTGGCCTCTTCTATAGTTGACAATGCCACATGGCTTCCATGACCATCAAATATAAGTAAATGCCTATTTTCAGGGCACACCCCTCCAGGTACAGACTTACTGAAATGATACAACCAGCTTATAAAGAGCTCTCTAGTCATCCAAGCACTTGGATGAGCAGCCATGCAAGCACCTGGTTCACATCCCTTGATGTAATTTTGTGAAACTTTCTGACCTTTAAATAAGTAAAAGTTAGGGATACATTGCCCTGCAACATTTACACAACATAGAATTGTCATCCATTCTCTGCTACGAGGAATGATTTTGGGAACATTCCTGCAACCCTTGGTGGCAAGCACCCTCATGCCACAATTTCTTCTGCGCTGGATTCTGTCTCATCACAATTCCATATTTTTCCCGCACCATAGGAATTGATATAAATGTTAGCTAGTTTTTCATAAAACTTGCTAACCACCTTTGACGTAAACCAATTGCGACCTCTTTCTAGACCTTCAACAAATCAAGGACTATGTCTGGGTGTCTTTTTCTAAATCCTTCACACCAAGATTTTCCAGGTAATCCTTCTCGAAATGGAGTCTCTCTAGTTTCACAAATTTGTGCAACACATGCCCTCAGTTGCATAAATCCCACTCCATGCCCTAAATCTACCATTTGCTTACACCATTCAACTATCTCTTTCTCCTCTCCTTCACTCAAAACAGGTGCAGGCCCCTTCCTTTTTGTATGGGTCAGACCATTCAGCCAATAATGAACAGATGTAGGAGGTAAATTATATTTCAGTGCAGCAGCTCTAATAGAATAATTGTTGAATTCAATATCATCTATGGCCTTTAACATATCTTCTTTTGACCAACTAGACAAAATTCTAACCTTCTTGGTCGAAGTGTTGCCTCTAACAACCACAGTCTCCTGCATTTCATGCCTATTTAGTTCACATCCAGCAAGTTCTGGCTGATGATCATCATTTGTGTTTTTATCTCCTTGATTTGTTGTTGCACCATCCTCTTCACTTATTATTGTAGCATCCTGTTCATCTGCTTTCATGGTTAGATGGTTCAATTTCAAATCAGTACACCTCGTTTTTGGGCATACGTTGTGCTCGATGTAAACTCTTCTTTCTCTTCATCTTCTCTGAATGCTGCATGTCAAACAATATAAAATTAGTAAAATATGTATTAATATATCAATAAGATCATCTACAATGGGAAAATTTTAGCAAGCTTATGATACATGACAGTATGAATTATGAACTTGTAGGTGAACTTGTGATTACCCCATCGGGCGCCATTAACGATGATCGAATACATGTTTTATTAATTTCATATTATTTGATAAAGACAAAATTTATAAGCTGGGTTGTTGATTACATAGGGGAGAAGGGCCAGTATGTGAACACGTCCCAATACTTGAACACTATTTTTCATTTAAAATATCCAATACCTGATGGAATAAAAACCCAAATTTTGATTATTGAAGTTCAAAAATTTGTTTTTTATAAACCACATGTGAATAGGGTCAACATCTCGAGCAAGGCACTGAGAAAGACCCCTTCACGCAAACCTCGCACAGGCTGTGAGCCCACTCACAAACAACCAACATTTGCATTACAACTCGGCATGAGGAAATGCAACGCGTCCAAAGGAAACAATGTGTAACGCGTCCAGAGGAAACAATGTGTAACACGTCCAAAACAAGCCATGGTAAATGGTGGTTGAGCATTTATTTGTGTCTTATCTATCAGGGTTAGGATAAAAAAATGCTTATTTATAAATAGCTGTCAAATTGGCGCTCCTACGTGGCAAGGAATTGGCTCCCTGGACCTGCGAACTTAGGGTGTTCGCATACTGGCCCTATATAAATTTCAATAATCAAAATTTTGGTTTTTTTTTCATCAAGTATTGGATATTTTAAATGCAGAATAGTGTTCAAGTGAAATATCATGTCACGGATGACATGATATTTCAGTGCAGCAGCTCTAATTGAATAATGCGAGTAACTCAATATCATCTATGGCCTTTAACATATCTTCTTTTGACCAACTAGACAAAATTCTAACCTTCTTGGTCGAAGTGTTGCCTCTAACAAGCACAGTCTCCTGTAGTTCATGCCTATTTAGTTCACAACCAGCAGGTTCTCGCTGATGATCATCAGTTGTGTTTGTATCTCCTTGATTTGTTGTTGCACCATCCTCTTCACTTATTATTGTAGCATCCTGTTCATCTGTTTCATGGTTAGATGGTTCAATTTCAAATTGTACACCTCGTTTTTTGGGCATACGTTGTGCTCGATGTAAACTCCTCTTTCTCTTCATCTTCTCTAACGCTGAAGTATGAAACAATATAAAATTAGTAAAATATGTATTAATATATCAATAAGATCATCTATAAACACTTCTAAAGATGAGGTGTTATCAAATAACACTACATTCATCAGCTTGTTTGTAATTGATCAATATTAATTAGAATGTTTCACGCGAACATGCAGTCGCCCCTTTCGACATTGTAATTCATATCGATCAATTGACGCAGGTCTTGTTAATGTAATGTTTTTTGACATCAAATCATCTTCAGAATTGAATGCATGTAAGAATCGTAATTGTAATAGCTTGACTACATATGTTGTTACGGTGGCAGCAAATCTGTTGTACTACTGTAGGTCTTGGTATGGACCACTTCGGATCTCCACCAGTAAATGTGTTTTTTTTTTTGAGATATTTTACCTGATCGATCAGATGGGAGCAAATAATATTAATATATGATTCGAAATTAAAGATATAGGATTAAAAAATGTTTATTTATACCTAGCTGGCATACTGTCACTCCTACGTGGCAAGGATTTGGTGAAGTTGGTGAAGCAGTCGGCGGTCCAAGAAAGGAGATTATACTTAAGAACAATTATTGGAGAATTTTTTTGGGGGAAGCAGCAAGCGGTGTTGCTCAACTGTATTATCTTTTTGATTGAAATACAAAATGTGCTATATAACTGTATTATTTGGACTGATTATTTCATCCATTTTTTCTTTTTCCCACTCCTCTAAGACAAGAGGTTTCATCTTCTTTTAATATGATCTCTGCCAGAGAGATTCAATGCACCATGGCTGTATTTACTACCATTAATACTCCCTGCAACTTATCATCTCATGCTCTCTCCCTCTCTACAAAACAACAGCGGTCTAAAGCATGCCATCAATGGAGGATATTGAAGATGCAAAGGGCCCCTATTAGGCACAGAAAATTAATGACAATGGCTTCCTCATCATCATCATCTACTTTTTCTTCACCCACCACGACTTTATACGATGTACTGTGTGTTTCTCAGAGGGCAGAAATGGATGATCTGAAGAAAGCGTACAGGAAGAAGGCGAGAGTTTATCATCCAGATGTTTGCCCGCCTGGTGAGAGAGAGGAATCTTGCAAGATGTTTCTTTTGGTGCAGGAAGCCTACGAGACTCTCTCCGATCCAATACTGAGGGCAGATTAGGATCTTAACCTTCATTTTAATCCCCATATGATGCTCTTGCGAATGAGAGATGAGAAGGAGATGTTGAAACAGGAATGGGCAGAACAACTTGAAAGTCTTAAACAATTAAACAAATCTGATAACCTACTCTCGAGTTTTGTAAGCTTCGTTATTTTTTTCAGAATTTATTACAAGTCTTTGATATTGTTAATGTTTATTTATACCTAGCTGGCATACTGTCACTCCTACGTGGCAAGGATTTGGTTCACTTAATGTCTGAGCTTAGGGTGTTCGCATACTGGCCCTTCTCCCCTAAACTCTTCTAAATAAATGGCGGTTGAGCAAAACAGTCTGAAACGACTCCAAAACGTGCCATGGAACAGTCTGGTAAATGGTGGTTGAGCAAACCAGTTTGGAAGGCGGGTAAAACAACCGCTGGTAAATGGTGGTTGAGCATTTCATTGTGGCTTATCTATTACGCGCGTCAAGATGAGGAGGACAGATATTGTTTCTCTCTTTTATTTCAAATTAAATGCTCAACACCTGTCCCGTTGTGTGAACCACTTCGGGTCTCCACCAGTAAATGTGTTTTTTTTGAGAGATTCTATTTCATCGATCATATGTAAGCAAATAATATTACATTGGTGATCTCTACGTGGCGGAATTGGCTCCATGGGCTCGCGAACTTAGGGTGTTCGCATACTGGCCCTTCTCCCCTATAAATAAACATTTTTCTTTCCTATATCTTTAATTTCTGGGAGTAGTGCCATTATGTCAACACCCCGAGTTCACGGGTCCATCGGGCCAATTCCTTGTCATGTAGGTTTATCAATTTTACAAATGACTAGCTATAAATAAACATAGCTAGTTATCTTATCCCCGTAGTTTGGAAACTCTTTATCTTATCTCCTTAGTATTGGGCGGTGTTCACATAGAGTTACATAATTCATTTTTTGTATTAAATGGTACAGCATTTTTATATCTTACGAGTTAGCGAGAGATATATAAAGAATGTCTTTGGACATATGTTTGGTGTTGCATTCTTTACCTACACTGTACTACGATTTATATTCACTACCATTAATCCTTGTGGATTTTGATAATGGTTTGAATTTCAGTTTTCAATTTTATAGGATGCGGTGGATGTTGTTTGTGAGAAAATTCAGTTCTCATTATTTGGCGATGTCATGGGTTGTGGACGATACCAATTGATATGTCCAAAGACATTCTCCATATATCTCAGATGACTTATTTTTAGATAACAAGAGACTCCAGCCATATGATCGCAGTTCCATGGAGCCAAATCCTCGCCACGTAGGATTACCAATTTGACAGCTAGTTATAATTAAACATTTTTTTATCCCAAGCCTTTAATTTCGAACCATATTGTAATATTATTTGCTTACATATGAGTGATCAAATAAAATATCTCAAAAAAAAGTCATTTACATTCTGAAGTTACTAATTCTATTGTGAAGTTAATATTATTTGCTTTTAAGGTACTTTATGGAAGAAAACATAAAGCCATTATCTAATAGATGTTCACAAAATTATTTAGCAGGATCTTATGATCAAGAATCACTCAATTCCAATCTTAATATTCTTTTAATGTCCTCTGTTGTAGGGGCCAATTTTTGATAAATTAAATAGAAATCAGTCCATAAACTTGCGGTTACGCTCGTGATCATGTTATGTCTAATTCTAACTTAATTGAATAGATCTTTGGTCAAACAAAAGCGAGATCACAACATGCTTTCGTGAGAAGTGCAAGGTATACGTTAACTTATATCGGAGAAAAGGGCGGTTGAGCTTATATATGAATACATTCCAGTGGAAAAGGGCCTTAAGTAATAAATGTGACTATTTTTTACATATTTAAGTGTCCTCTTGAAGCAGTTGGCATGAAAACTAACCTGCAATTTTTGCTTTGCTGGACCTTTCCTTTCAAAACTTGATAGAAGTAACCTCTTCTTATAAAATCCACTGTAATCAGGCACCCTGCAGAAGTAAGAAAGCAGTAAAGAAGACTAGGAAAGTGAATATATAATACCAACATTGATTTGAGAGTATCCAATCAAAATGTAAGACATGGATCAAGGTGTAGGGTCTTTTTAATCAAAGGTTGAAATTGATTTTGAGATGATCTTGTGGCTGAAATTATTTGATTTGATATTCATATTTATTTTTTACCTTCAAGTGTACAATTTTCTTTGTGTTTTTAATGGATGAATTTGAATCTTGAGAAGAAGGTTCCCTCTTTTTTTGCAGGTATGACTTAATGTCTGGATATGAAAGATCTGGTGATTGAACAACCCAACTTGGAATATGGAAAGACATGAATTGAGAAGACAAATATTCAACCCATTAAATAGATATGATGGGTTTGTCAACTGATATGTTGTTTTTATATTTTGAACAAATGACTCTTTTATTGTAGAAAATGAAAGTACCAATCAGTATTTATTGTGTACTAAGTAATACTGAGATGTTGACCCTATGCACATATGGTTTATAAAAAAACATATTTTTGAACTTCAATAATCAAAATTTTGGTTTTTATTCCATCAAGTATTGGATATTTTAAATGCAAAATACTGTTCAAGTATTGGGACGTGTTCACATACTGGGTCTTCTCCCCTATTGATGTTAAAAGTTCTTCTTCTTCCTCCTATGGCCTAAAAACCAAAAAGCGAGTGGACCCGGAGAAAAACATGACGTGTATGATTCAAATATATTACACATCCTGTTGACATATACCAATTTGTCCAAGGGGGAGCCAATGAAAGATTTTCTACACCAAACGACAACAATTTATAACACTGTAATGGGACCCGGGAGTATCTTTTTGTTGAGGATAGTAACGTTGCAGACAAATCCCACGCTGCCAATTATCATTAATAAACATTCCCACAAAACCTGCGAAGTATGAAAGATTTCCATCTTTCCACGATCAATGAAATTTACCAAGGTAGGGACATTAGTTTGGAAATTCAATTTTCCTTGGTCCCAAGCCAGAGTGAATATTTGTGGGGTAAACTAGAAAGTTAAAGGATGTTCTGGTTGCAACTCTCTATCTTATAACTTTCTGTACGTGGCGGTGTCAATACACAATTGCTGCACAGAGGCGGTGCTTGCATAGGTTTGGATTTGCGCGAGGATCATTTTTATCCGATATTGCACCATGGCAGCGAGCTTTGGAAGAAGCGATTATAAGTTCTTGAAGGAGCTAGGGTTACAGCCCCATAATCTGGGGTGTAACGGAAATGGAGTTTGGAAAGGAAACGGAAATACTGTTACATCGGTAAATCCTGCCAATAACCAGGTGTGATTATTCCACCACTTTCGAAGTATGGGTTTATTTGCATTTTTGGCTGACGCTTTGTTCAAATTATTACACATGTATTTCTTAGCATGAATTATCTACTTTTAAAGTGGAAATGAAACTTAAGGGCACTTAGTCTCGTGTCTTGATTGTTGATGAAAGTGAAAACTTTTAACATCCACGAGGCTAAAAATAGCCTATGAGACAGTAAAACCAGTTTCTTTTATTTTCATCATTTCTGATCTTTTTCTGTTAGTCTTGATGATGAAGTCCCCATTTTAGCTATCAACTCTTCACTGAACATATCCTGTAATGACAATGTTGTGAAATTGATTGCATATCTCAAACAAATGTCATTATAAGCATTGCATTCTATAATAAAGTGTTTTTCTGATTCCACTGCCCCTGTCTGAGCAAAAGACACAAAGTCTCTCTTCCCATTTTTCTTTAGGCCTTTTCCATCTACCTGTTTCGCATCTAAGCCGATGAGAGTTAGTCCTTAGTTGAGCTATGAGAATCTTAGCTCTCCAAGGGATGAGGGCCCCTTAGTAGGCCTTTTGTTGATGATCACAAGTGTAGTTAAATTCTTCGAGGTAGTATCTCTTTTTCTCCCCATTTTTCCCACATAGCTTTGTGGAACTTATCTATTACAAATGCTTTTATTTCTTTATTGTCCTTGGGCCATGCATTCCATTCAATATTCCATCTTTTCATCCACTTGATGTTTTGATTCACCCATGACCTGGATGATAAAGCACTATGAGCTGGATAGGTTGCTCTCCTTAAATCACTCTGATTTGGATAGGTTGCTCCCCTTAATTCTGCTTTTCGCATTTATAGTCCCAATATTTTCTTAGTTGCCCTTCTGTAAAAGGGGTTTTAATTATGATGTTAATTTGAGTTTCAAAATAGGCGTCAGGAAATTTTTTTATTGATTTTTTTCTTGATATGGCCAGAAGGAGTACAAAAGTTGATTCAAAACTTTTGTACACAATTTTTGCTTTTTTAATCATTATAGATTGGGAAGCACCTACGTTGTACCAATTGGTAGTGAATGCAGATAACCAGATATATTGAATGGATATAATTCAAAGGCATTTTTATGTATTTTCGAACAACTGCACCAAGCTAAAAGTTAAAAACATTGTCCTTCTTGATGTATTGATATGGTCTGCATTGGCAAGTTTCCAGGCATAGTTTCCCATTATTCTTCAATCAATTACACACAGGGTCAAGAAGTTATATTAAACTCTTCTTATCGTAACAGCCATGTACTGAATAGATTGTTTGTGAAAGTCTTTTAATGCTATTTACCCAAGTTAAAGTATAACAGGTTTTTGTGCACAACTATGTTTTTTCTTGCTCAATTATTAAAAGTAAAACCATCTTTCGCTGCTTGAGGTACACTGTCATGCTCGTGTGTGCAATCAGTTTGGTGTAGATTATATCGAACTACATAGACCACTACTTCTGATGTGATTTGCTTGTAAATCTAGCTACAGATAAAATCAACAGAAGAAGTAAAATGTTTAAGTTTCAGAGTCAGAAGTTTTTGGTCCTATTCTTAATCTAATTCTATAGATATGTGAAAGATTCTTGAGTGATGAATTTCTGTTATTCATGTATTCAGTTTATATAGAATCTCTAGTCTTATAGTTTGTAAAAGTAATGCTATGTAAACAGGTGGCAAGATTCGAAATCTGTAGTGTTACTGGTATCTTATAATTTCTCATTGCTTGTAAATGCAGCCAATAGCAACAGTGGCTGAAGCTTCTATTGAAGACTATGAAGATAGCATGAGAGCTTCTGAAGAAGCTTGTAAAAATGGATGCAAGTAAGAGATGTTTCTTCTGCGAAATTGCACAGCCTTGCAGTATTTACTGTGTCATCTACTGAGATATACTTAAGACAACTTTATTTATTATTTCTACCTAATAGTTTATTTATTTATAAGTGATTGAAGTAAAGCTCTTTAATTATTTTTGTTGCAGTATTTACTGTTTCATCTACTGAGATATACTTAAGACAACTTTATTTATTATTTCTACCTAATAGTTTATTTATTTATAAGTGATTGAAGTAAAGCTCTTTAATTAGTTTTGTAATAAAAACTTAAAGAGTAGTTCATAGATGGATGAATCTATCGGCTATGAGTGATCTAGAGTTATAACTAGGTCATCATCAAATCCCGAGTAAAGAAGGTTTTCTCCATAATATAAAATTGAAATCATCAAGATCGAAACTTTTGAGGTTAGTTTACATCATAAAATTGTCTTATGGGCAGTCATAAAGGATTTTGTTACCATAATAAAGGATTTTGTTTACATCATAAAGGATTTTGTTGCCAACATGTATTCATGGACTCATAAATTGCACATTCAGTCTCAGTTAAGGCTGAATTATTGATAGGTAAAACTTCCTTAGACTAGGGCATTTTTATTGAGGCGGTTCCAGATAATCTGTACAGAATAGCTTCATTATGAATTGTGCTATGGTAACATTCCAATGATTGACAAGATACAAGTTGTAGACCAGAAACTGGCGTTAAACCTTACTTTGGAGGCATTCTGAGCTTGAATACATTTTGTCATTTTCCTTTATGTGGGGATTTTTCTGTTAATCGGTTCATTTCACTTTGCCATGGAAAATGTTTTGCTTCCATATTTTCCTTCTTCAGATTTCTCTGTCCAAACTAATTGCTTTTGTTATTGATTTTTATGTTACTGCATTTACCTTCTGTTACGGTTCTTTTGATAAATAAAGCTGTTAATTTCACTTTTTGTTCTTCTCTCATTCTCGCTGGAAGAACAGTTTATGCACTCTTTTTAAGTGTGTGTGCAAGTCAACAGAAAGAAATGCCTCTCGCTCACAAGAGACATATATCATCAAATACAAGAGATCTTTCTATAATTATGGGAGCAGATACTGTTAGTGGCAGGCCCAAATGTTCTGCCATGTATCTTACGACTGTAGAGAGTCAATTCTAATTCTCCATAGCTAGTTGAAAAAGCCCAACAATTTCTAGCACTAACCACTAATCATACCAAAACCCATTTGGTGTTCACATGTTTAGCTCCAAGAGTATCCCATAAACCATAAACAAGGCATTGGCATATGCAATGAATCAGTGCCACGTCTGTTTGGATTGAAATCCTTTTCTTGTCTCAAGATAACGTGCATTTGAAAAATAGTGCTAATTCACTTCTATTCTCCACCATATGCTTGTTACATTTATCATCTATATCAAGACAGCCTTCTGGGTTGTCCTTGCAATACTCATGCTAGATAAGTCCTCATAATCTCCCTTACTGATTTCCATGATTGCATGATTTGAACACGCTCACTATTGATGCCCACCATCTTGGACTTTTCCTTTGTTCACACCTATTCTTGAAATACGAGGATATAATTAAAAACAGAAAATTAAAAGCAGAGAAACAGCAATATGTCTTCAGGCAAAATCTACAACATATGGAAAAGTGTCATGTATCTCTAAAATGTCTTCATGTCTTCTCTACAAGTAGAGCAACTTCTACATTCTTGATGCAAGAGCATCTAGGTTCACAAGCAATATTGTATCACCCAAAAATATTTAGAGTTAGTTGGAAAAAGACTTGCACAATCCCGTGTCACTCTTGAGCATGCCGCACAAACCTTAGTGCCCTTCCCATTTTATGCTGAAGTTGCAGATACCTATCCAAGCCACAAAGGCTTAACCTTGCCGCACAAGCCTATACTTAATCTTGCCACATTTCCTATGCCGCGAGATGCTATCAATGTTGTGCATGTATATTAATGCCGCACAAAATCTTGCGACCTTGTCCCATGCAGCGAAAAATTTGTTCTTTGCGTGCGAAAGCCATGAAGTCTCGCGCATACCACCTATGCTTTGTTGATGTTGTGTAACATTCTGGATGTTGTCGAACACTGCTGATGCAGCGAAGCCTTGGAATCCTGCGGGACAACTACCATATGTTGCCATGATTGGATCTGTATCTGACAAAATCTCTTGTCAACATCAATATAGTTAGAAGAAGTTACACATGGACCTTGATCCATTTTCCTGTTTCCATGCGGAAGAACAAACCAAATAATTTGATAGAGTTGGTTTCGATGGTGAAGACTCCATGAGAAGATCAATGACAATTTGAGGCATTCGAGAGGAATCTTTACTTGCAAAGGTATCTTTATTCTCTTGCACGTGTCACTACAAATTCTATAAATAGAAGGGAGTTATGAGCATGTAAGGCATCTATCCATCCATTTAGTGGAATGAGATTTGGGCTCTTAATGTAGAGTTGCCAATTGAGCCATGTAAGGTTTTGTATAAGCTTTATAGAGTTTGTAAGCTTAGATTAGGTTGTAGAATTGAAATTCTTAGAGAATTCTTTTGCAGTCTTGTGATATGAGTCTCATTGGAGTGTAATGCCATTGTACCTGAGTTTGTAATTTCTTCCTCATATTAATAGAAATATCTTTTGATGTTTTCTTTTTATAGCTGTGCCTGAGGTCTTGCTTTGGTTAGATCTAACTTTGACATTGTGGGCTGCATGGTCTAAGGCATCCCTTCATTGGGACCCCTAACCACGACTAAATCAACTGTCTTGTCAAGAATTTCAAAAATGAAAGTATAATTGAGAATTACAACCTTCTTTATTGACCTTGATCACTAGAGTAAATTCATTTGATAGCTTTATAACTATTTCATTAGTGCAAGACAACATAGTGAAGGAATGGCAGAAATAAGGAGAACGCCATGTATGATGACGTTTATCTTGACATAACAGTTAGGGGTTGGTTATAGGTGCATTCAATGTTCATGTAGTTTTAATTTGCACCTTCCTTCAAAGTGCCTAATAGGAATCTTGTTTCAAGATTTACATGCAGCAATAGAATAAAGCGAACGTGTAATAGTGTCCACACCTCTCCCCTCACCATGGTCTTTAGTTTGTTTCCATAGTTGCTTGGGAAAGCTAGGCAGTTTGTTATATATAGGATCAGTATTAGTTTTAATGTAGAAGAGTTCGGTGGTTGTGGTTAAAATAAAACACAAATTGTGGGATCGATGCGGCTCGGACCACAACCTTCCTGGACCTCACCGACCTAACAAATTGCTCGTGCTAGTCTAGCTAAATGCTCGTTGTTTATGAATATTGGCTCCTAGATATTTAACCAACAAAAATATTGTTTTGCTTATAATTTTTTTACACTCTTATTGCAGCGAGCATGGTCTCCAACGTGAATTGATGGGGCACATTTATGGTTGTTAACCCGTGTTGATTCTTTGTTGCTTTGGTCTTTGTGGAATTGGTCGTGGTCCATGCCGTGCTGAGAGACGATGCAAATCGAGTTGGTAGGATTCAAATGTTAGGAATACTTGTGTTAGTGTTCACATTTGTGGCGAGCAATAATATTAGGAATTTTAGTATATTTGTGTTAGTATAGTTATTAGTGAGAATAATATATTATGCTAAGTCATAGGGTTTGCGATTTTGGACATGAATTTCGAATATCGCGAACCTCATTCAACTAGAAAAAAATGCCGACCATTCATTGATATTTGTCATTAAAAAAACTTATATAACACTTCAAAAAAACTCTAGAAGGCCCCAAAAAAATTCTAAAACATTTCGATTCTGCAATGAGTGTCATTTCGGTTGTGAGTTTGTGAGTTGCTTTGACTTCTGTGTTGCAGTGCAAGTGTGAGTTGCTTTGACGATGACCAAGGTGGATTGCAGGAATACAACCATTTGACCTGCGATCCGGTAATACTCCATTTGACCTGCGACCTGGTGGAAATTTGTGACTGGCGGAAATTTGTGACCTAGCGAGACTCGAGTGTCTCATGTTGCTATAAAGTTTAGGTTATAAACTATATTTTTATTTTAAGTTTTATTATTTATTTGTTTATTTTAATTTATTTTAAGTTTTACTTTTACATTTGTTTTAATATTCGAACATTAGCTGTTATGTTTCTATGCACTTTAACTTTAAAATTTAAAATTAACTTAAAGTTAATGAACTTTAATTATATATATTTCTATGAACTTTAATATTTTTATAATGATGAACTTTAGTTGTTATGTTGTTAATACTTTTATTGTAATGAACTTTATAATTTATATCTAATACTTTTTACATTCACTTTTATGTTTAATGTATTTTTTAATTATTAATTTACATTTTATATTATTGATTTATTTTTATGTTTAATGTATTTTTATAATATTTTAATAATAATTTTTTTATTGGTTGAACTTAATGGCGATTTGTTTTTTGAACTTTATCTACTGACGAATTTCAACCAAATTTTATCATCGTCGAACTCGAACCTTGTGACATAGATATTATGTATACTACGAGTTATAAAACAACTCATGTAGAGTTTTTAGGTGAGAGGTTGGTCGGGAGAAAATATAGGTTATTACAACAACCTTCCTAGATTAGTGTTAGTGGTTTGTGGAGTTCTAGGAATTTAAAATAGATCTCCTATATATTTATAATGCTTACATTATGAAATCAAGTGGATGATTGACTAATTGAATTGCCATGTTTAAGCCTTCGACTCTCGCGAATATGGGGCCACTTTTTGGCATTTGATATCGAATAGGTTTTTGATACTTGTTTGATTGTTTGTCTTCCATTCTTCTTGAACTCGACACAATGATAGCTGTGTAGTGCGGACTATGTGCGAATACCATTTGCTTTGCTCATCCATCCCTTCTTGCATTGTGTCATAATTTGTAGTGCAAACCACGTGCAAATTCTTTGACGATTGCCATCCATCTCGCATTCTCTTCTCTCCTTCCATTCTATTCACTATTTCCACGAGTTTTTCACTCCATCATGTTCATAGTTTTCATACCAAAATAAAAAGAAAATCAACAAAAAAATTAGTTTAGTTTCTGGTTTAACCATTTTGGAGCTTTTAGGATCAAATCGGACCTCAAAATCAAATCTAGAAGGATCAAAGATGTTTAAATTGATTGTATACACTCCATATTTTGAGTTACGATCAATTGTGGGTGTTAATCGACATTGCGCAAGTTCTCTAGTTTTGTAGATCTCA
This sequence comes from Taxus wallichiana var. yunnanensis, assembly GCA_018340775.1. Classification (NCBI taxonomy): domain Eukaryota; kingdom Viridiplantae; phylum Streptophyta; class Pinopsida; order Cupressales; family Taxaceae; genus Taxus; species Taxus wallichiana. The sequence goes on along the minus strand of CM031235.1, from coordinate 901,973,235 downwards.
TATTATGGAGTTACAAGATTTGCGAAGAAAATTGGTTTGAAAGGTTTAGTAGAAAATTGTGTTGTAAGATGAGCATTGCATACTTCCCGATTAGGCTTGCAAAGCTCTGGGAGTTAGTTGACCTTTACTCGCAACTCGGTTTGGTGAGTTGAATCCATCGATCTCACCGAGATGCATTGATTTAGGCAAGTCGCATCATAGTCTTCGGCGAGATCTCCAACTCGGTCGTTGTAAAACCCTCATTTATTCTTCGTAGAGCCTTCACCTCGGCAAGTCCCTACCAAGCTCCAACAGTTTGGGCCTGTTTTCGCCCTTGTTTTTTGAGTCGACTCTCCGAGTTATTAACTACTGTTGTCAGCTAATTTTGACTTCGCAAAATCAGTAAGTGTGGAATTTAAAAAAAAAAATTTCAAAAGTGTTATTTTGTGTGATTTCTATTCCTCCTCGTAATCGTCTTATTCCCACAGTCATTTTGGCTTTTATTTCGTCCATTTTGAGTGATCCCTTCTCCCGATACGACACAAACCGTCCTTTAATTATTTAATTAATATTTATCCTGTTATTTAATAAAATTAATATTTATTAAATTTTAGGGTTTTTAATTAATAAATATTAATTTAATACTCATAGAAGTTGTTCGACAAACTTGGAAGAACTTTTTTTTTTATTAATTGCCATAACTGCTGTGAGCAAGTGCCGGGGGCAATTTTTCTTCCACTTCCAATTGTCGTAGACAATTTTGATTTTGCTTCTATCATCCGAGAATTGATGAGGAGACGGTTACAAGAGGTTGCAGAAGCAGAGGAAATTGGGAAGAAGGAGAAATAAAGAAATATTGCAGATATCCAGAGCCAGAAGAAGGAAAACTTATTCTACAGGCGCTACCCGACTTTCACACGGAAACCTGGCATGGGCATTAGCTAGAGCCAGGCGACCTTGAGAGTTCTAGGTAGTTGTCTCCATTGTGGGATCGTGAGTTTAGGAGATTCACGCTTGCAAAGGTGAAGGCAATTTCAGGCACGTGCAAGGATTGATCTGAAATCTCAAACAAATCCCGTATGCAACAAAGAGGAAAAGGTGAAATTCCACGTAGCTGGTAGTTTGTTTTTGTTTGTTGTTGATTTGTGCAATAACTAGAAGCCAGTCGGGGAGATCTATGTCAGAATATCCACGTAGGTAAAGAGGAAGAAAGGAGTTTACACACCATGCAATGGAAAGAAGAATAAGACCAAATGAAGGCCCAACCAAGATCCTCCACGTAATCTGCAGACAGAAGACAAGCTTTCCACGCACAACTAGTCCAAGACAAGAGTAAAATACCAAACAAAGGCCCACGTTTAAGAGATGTTCATTTTCAAGTTTCCACGCAATATTCAGGAAGATTCATGCCAGACAATCCACGCAAGAGGAGTATCCACACAACCAAAACAAAAATCCACGTAGCCTGCATAAAGGACAAACATTTTTTCTACGCAGCATGTGTTTGGAGTCCCAAATCCACGCATCAGTCAAATAATTTCCACGCCATGCTTGGAAGGGGAGATTGAAATTTGTTTTTATTCACGCACCTGAAAAGAGGAGTATCCACGCATCTGTTTAGAGCTTTCCACGTAGCTTGCAGTAAAAAAACATAACGAAATAAAGACAAATCCACACAGCAGCCCAAGCAATTTCTACGCATGCTTTGGGAGGAGGAATAAGTTTAAAAACAACCCAAAATAGAATGCTTACACATGCACAATGTGGTAAAGTTCAGGTTTACTCGTGTTTTCTTTTTATTATTTATTATTTTAAAAAGAAGATATTCATGGTGCTACGCATGTTGAGGAGACGATAACTTTCTCGCGTCAAGGTGGATGGAGATATTCACGCACACAGTGAATATTTTAAAATAATAATAATAAGGAGCTTTGAAGATTCGACGTGTCGCTAGAAGTGTAAAAATGATCTAAAATTGTATTATTTTTCGATGGTGATTTGAGCTTTGCCTCAATATTGTTGTATGGTCATTTTGAATTCAGCATTTGCTAAATCTCTTTATATATATATATATATATATATATATAAATAGAAAGAGTTGTATTATTCTTGCGACAACGGTGGTCCGAGAGACTTAGACCCGACACCTTTCCAGTGTCTTGTTTTTCTTTTCGCTTTCCGGGTAGAGAGAGAGAGAGAGATATGGGTCATGTAGATATGGTGCGGTTCGTGACAGGTAAGACGGGAAGGGAGGACTGTTTTCTCAAAAAGGCTTTATCGTTGCGGCTTACCTCAAGTGGCAACATTTCCAGTTGCCATACAATGCCCCGAAGAGAGAGAGAGAGAGAGAGAGAGAGAGAGAGAGAGAGAGAGATTAGCATATGATAATATTTTGGATACCGATATGGGTCACGTAGATATGGTTCAGTTTTGTGACAGGGTAAGACGGGAAGGGAGGACTGTTTTCTCAAAAAGGCTTTATCGTTGCGGCTTACCTCAAGCGGCAACATTTCTGTTGCCATACAATGCCCCGAATTTGTCCTAGCTTGTGTTGAACATTATGATCCTGAGCGTCGGGAATTTTTAATGACAGAAATGAACCTTTCCTGCTCAATTCTCCAGATCATATGGAAGATTTGTTAAGAGTACCACTTCATGAAGAAAATGCTTGACATCACGCAAGAATCGACACAACAATTTTGGGATGAAAATCCTTTGAGATGGTCGAAGATGGTTAATAAAAACTGGTTGGTCAAACCAAAAACTCACACTTCAAGAATTCCCAAAGAGTTGTTTCGGGTAGAATTTCATGAAGAAATAGGGGATATGATTACTCTCCTCAGTCGGGGTTTTTGGTCTTCCTTCTGCCAAAAATTTTCATCCTTGGATGTACAAGTTCATTTGTATCATTCTTGATGCAAAGATGTTTATTGATTGGGCAAGTATCATTAGCAATACTCTCCATAAGCAATTGATTGAGGTAAGGATGACATGTCATTTTTATATGACCTCTTATTTGATTTATGTTGTAGCAAGGAGGATATTTTCAGGGCTAACAACTAGAGGTACAATGGGTCTTGACAAGAATAGTGTTTTTCACTTTTACCCACAACTGGAGTTCAAGAATGGTTCTCACCATTTCCGAAGGGTAAACGATGCTTTCCTATTCTATATAATCCGGTCACTAAGGAGAAACCCAGAGGAAAGATTTTCAGAAGATGCCAAGGCGGTGATAAAACAATGGGGAACTTGGTTTATCCAGTTTCCCTCTTACTCCTATATATGAGTTGATGGATTTGTGGGAGCTCCTTACAAACTTCCTAAATATGTCAGTGATAAAATAGCATTGATGGAACTTTCACGTCAGCTTTTCAAAATCCATTGCCTACTGGTGGATAAACGTAAAGGAGGTATTCATTTCCCAATTCAGATTGGGAATACAAATGTCCAAATTCCCACAAGTGAGAACATGAGCTTATAGAATTTTTTTTTCTCTCATAACTATACATCCTTTCACAAGCAGGGCTCAATTCGATATTAAAGGATCCATGGAAAAGCCCTAGGAGCAAGATATAAGCACAAGGCAAACATAGAAGACTATTGGGCAGAATGTGCGGATGACAGGGAGGTAAGACAACGACAATTTTCTCGTCTCACACTGGCTCAGATAGAAAATTACGGATTGAGGGATCCTCCCTTGACCCTTGTTGATAATGGGATTGATCTTATGGATCCTGCCTATGATCGATAGTTTTCACTCCACTCCCTGGTATTGATTGGAGTAGAGGAGATGAAACTTCTCTAGATGTCATGAATCAACCTTGTGTTAAAAAGGACTATGATGTGGTATGAGAATCAGATAGCCAATCCTCTCCCATTTCAGGCACATATGTCAAAAATACAGAGGTTGCCAGCGAAAGGAGGATTGACACATAAAAAGGTGGTGTAAACTTCTTCACACCAGTCCCCACCAACATCATCACACGCATCTCAGAGGCAAAGCCGGTGGTTACCCAAACTTGTCTCTAATAAAGAAGAGTTGTCTCAAGGATCGGTAAAAAGTGTGCATCTTCGTGAAGGAAAAGAACGTGTTTTGGTATTTCTACCCCAAACTCATCTATTCACATCACTGAGAGTTCCAATAGGCCTACCAAAGATCCAAATCATCAATGTCATACACCAGAGTCCAAGAAAATCCCAGTGGTACAGATATCTAATTCTTCCGAACATCCAGGTGATAAGGATATTCCACAAGAACATGAGGATAATCAAGAATGTGTTGCAGATGCTACTTCACCAAGGATTGAGGCCACAGAACAACTGCCTACTGGTTTTAGTCATGAGAAAGGCAAAGATGATTTTTCTTCTAGTTCTCGACTTTTTGTGTCGAATTAATGAATGAAACACCGACTTGGGTTGACTCTAAAATAAAAAAGAGAAAGAGATTGGTCAAAGTGGCCAACATTGATTTGGAGTCTCTTTACGCCTCTCTAATAAAGTTGTGCCCAAAAAGCCTAAGGTCTTCTCTAGAGTAGTGATTGATGATAGCGGAGATAAGTTTGCAGAAATTGCAGTTCCTACTACTGAGAAGGATCGTGGGGACATGACAACCACTGACTATGAAGTATCCAAGATAGCCCTTGGTAAGACCACTTTTGAAAGTGATGTTCTTTATGGCAAAGGATTCAATGAATAATGTGCTTAAAAGGTTGGAGAGATACAAATCTCAAATTTCCCAACTCAAGGAAGAAAAGAATCAGTTGATTTCATATGTTCAACATTTGATCAGCCCAATTGAGTCTTCTTTTCCTGTTCCAGAGATGGTGGCTATTCCGGATCAAGAAATTCTCAATCAATCGAAGGATGTGATCACTCTAGGGCACACTCTAAGGTCATGGGTTTCTGAGATAGAAAGTGGTGGGTTGAAAACAATTGCTGAGGTGATAAAAATATTTGAGAATATTTATGCCTACCTTGATCCAGTGTTTCCATTCAAGGAGTGCCTCATTACAAAATTAATCACACTGGATCAGATTTTTCCAAGTCTTCAGGATCTTGCTCGCATGGAATCTACATTCTTAGCCTCAGAGGGGATACTTGAGTTTGATCATCGTATGACACAAATTCTATGGCTAAATCATGCTAAGGCCAGAAAATGATTCTAGAAGACTTGGTAATTCAGTTTGATAGTTTGTACAATGAAGCCTATACCGCACTCTCTTCCATTCAAGTCTTCATCGAAGAGATTCCTTGCACCTTCATCAATGAACACAACCAAAGGAATTCAATACAACATCTGTGCAGTTTACAAAATTGATACATGAAATGTATACTCCTGTTGATGTTTTTTCCACTTCTTCTATGGATCAATGTTTCAGAATCAAACACTTGTGCGAGGAGATCCAATCTAAAGTTGCAGACTTGCATACCATACCAGGTAAGATTCTCAAAATGCAGGTACTTTGTGAGGCTAGTCTTCTCCCGAGTTGTTTTCCGGAAGAAGAAAAGATGCACCAGACATTGCAAAAGCTCAAATCTTTTGAATTGGCAAAGAATCAGGATCCTTGTTTTGCCAACAACATGGTAGGATGATTTCCTATATTTTCTCATGGGTGGGAGAGTCCATTTCTCATACGATTGAGATAGGCGGACCCCACCCCCATGGATAAGGCACTTGGTTTTTGTCGAATATTTTGAAAGTGGTATTTTAAATGATGTTATTGTTAAATTCACTTTTGAGGAAACTTATGAAATTTCTATTTTTAGTTGTTTTTAATAAAGTTGGTTGAAAAAGTCAAAGTCACTTAAGTGCCCTATTTAATGTTCATGTAAACCCTAACTACTTTGTAACCAACTTTTGGGTTATAAAAGAAAGTTAGGGGCTCATTTGTAAAGGGTGACTTTGAGAGAGGAGAAGAAAATACTTGTGTGCAAGCTTTGTTTCAGGAAGAAACTTTGTGTTCTTTTGTGAAAACATTTTGGAGTTAATGAAATACGAACTTTGTGTCTCATTCATTGTCTCTTGTAACATTTGATGTTCTTATGTTCATTAGATGTTAGATGTTTAAATCTTGCATGCAAATATTGTCTTTGATCTTATTGTCAACGTTATTAAGTTGTTGTTCTTGTTCACAATGATCAAGCTCATTATTTACTTGCTCATGTGTGTTCCCTTTTACTCATTCTCGTTTAGCTGATGCAAACTTTGTTTTATTTGTGTTAGTTATTGTTTGTTCTTCTCCATGCAATATTAGGCTCTGTTTTTACCTAACTCTTGCATGTTCCTTCCATTCATTCCTTTCCATTCCTTTCCTTCATTCCATTCCATCTCCCTCATTCACTTTTCTTTCCATTGATGTTCCAAAACACCCCCACATATAATTTTGAATGTATAGGTGTAAATACAGTTTTGGTTTTCAATAAAGGCAACCTCACCTTCATTGAGGAGGGACTTTGTTCCCACACTGTTGCATGTCATTTGCATGCGTGCAAATCCATATGCTAACACTACCCTACTCAACTTACATCACTCACCTCTTGCTTTTAAGACCTTGGCTTGCAGAGTTTCTAACTTAGCACCTAGACTGCTTTTGGTACGGGCACGGGTATGGTATGCTAATACGATTTTTTTGAAAACTTTGGGCACGGTATATTGTTGGGTACGTTGCATATATATTTTTAAAAGTAATATATATATATATATATATATATATATATATATATATATATATATATATATATATATATATAAAAGAAAACAACAAGCTTATAGTCTCAACAACCTATAAAATATTAGAAGCCAACAACAAGCTTATTATGAATCAGAAGCCATCTAAAGCAAGATTTCTTTGACTGAATACAAGAAGACCACAAAACATTAAATCTATGAGTCCATCTACTAATGGGCTCACAAACATTCCACTTATTGTTAAGGCCTAGGGAAAGGTTTGGGGAGAAGGCAATCTTTTCATAGAGTTGTTTGGAGGTAGCCTCTTGGAGAAGGGGCCCTTTGAGCCACCTCATAGTATCCCAAAAGTCATTCTCATCCTCCATAATTAGTCCAATAGAGGGAGCTATGAAAACATTTATGAGCATTGTATACATTCTGAACTGAGATTGAGGAAGCTTATAGAAAGCTTTAAGGTCTGTCCATTCCATCCACTTCCCAAATCTGTACAAGTCATGAAATATTTTAATTCCTTTCTCAAACCAAAGGAGGGCAGAGCAGCCTCTTGTCAAGGCAAGGATCTTGTCATTATATTTCAGATTCGACAAAATCAATTTGTAGGCTTGGCACCTAGTGTCAAAGGAAGAGAAGATAGGCTACCCAACCACCAAGTGCTTCACTTGTTCCCATGCCTTCCAAATTGACTGAAGAATAAAGGACCCATGAGGAGCAACAAGAAAGCACCCAAATAGTAAGTCAACCAAATGAAATCCTTTTCATCTCTCTTGACCCTTTGGAGCCTATTGGCAATATTGAATCTCACACAAACTTTCCAAGGTTCAATTCCAGTCAAAGCCCTCAAGTTTTATTTATTTTTGCACTTAAAAAAAAACCATGTGGGTACGCTGTGGGTATGTACCTACAACATACCCGTACCCGGTACATATCAGGCTTGGTATGGGGCGGGGGTACTTGGCGTTTCCGGGTAGTCTAGCTTGACACGATTAATGAGTTACACCAACGACGAAGTTTTGGAGCTTGAACAACTCTGCATCTCCTTATCTACCCTCTGATTCAAATAACTTCGAACTTGGTTAGACCTCTGCAGTGCACAGATTTGACCAACTCTCAATCTAAATATCCTCTTGCTTGATTCTCAACTCGGCAACGACAAGATATATCCTTAGGCATCCTCTGCTTGGCTCCTCGGCAAGGTCTCAACTTACGTGAACTTCCTAGCTCGCTTCCTCCAATCTCCTCAGGTCCTGCGGATTCAACATGAATCAATGTTGATGTAAGTAATATAAATGCCAAAAATGAATGCGATCACATTTCGTATCATATGTGTTGATATTTGGCTGAATGGAGATTATATGCACATGGATCAATTTCATTGGAGTTTTAAACCCACGACATTGCTAAATACAAATCAAAACGAAGGCTTTCAAACTTTGCTGCCTCCTCAATGCAACTTGGCCAAGCCATTAACCTGGACGTGATCTGTTTGGACTCCAACTGATTCTGTCTTTTCCAGGGATTATGTCTCCAACTCAGATCAGATCTGACATCCCTCCTCGTGTAGACCTTGCTTGGTATCCTTCAACAAGTTTGTGACTCTATTTCCTTGAATCTACTAGCTCGGTGAAGCTCGACCCAACGAGTATTTCAACAATCTTGAACCCATGTCCTATCCAAACCCTGCTCTGCTTACCTGTAACACATCTTGGCTCTTTGGTGGCGGAAGACACCTTGCTTGGCATATCCCTCTCAGCCAGTTCATTTGGTAACTCGACTTGCCCCCTCTCCAACACAAGGCACGTGAGCCCTAAAGCTAAAATGGGGTAAAGGCCTTATATTATTATTTTATTTGAAAGCCATGTTTTAAAACTATAAAACTGAAAACCTCCACTTATATACTTGAAATGGTCAATAGCCCAACCTGTAAGCTGGTTTTGTGAAGACACTAGCTTGAGGTAGGTCTAGGGTCAACCCCCAACCCCTCCTTTGAAGCTAATTTTTTTGAAAATTCCTTTATTGAGAATTCCTTTATTGAGAAATATTTCAAACAAGATTTTTGGGAGAATAATGTGCCGACAATGGATTTATTTTGAGAAAGGGTCATTTTTTCCGCAAATGTGTACAAAAGGGAGTATATTTTCCTAAATAGATTTTTTTTTGTAAAGGGTACATTTTTCGACAAAAAGGGGGAATATGTAATAATTTTTGATAAATTGTGTGGGGTCACTTTTGTTTACAATTAGGCACATTTTTGGTGGAAACCCTCGGTGGAACTAGTGTCCCAATTCGCTCAAGACTGAGGAGGTGCAAATATGAAACAAATGAACCTCAGTAGCAACTTGGAAGACAACGGTAACAACAACGACATGGTGCAGCTCTTGAATACAGTTCCTCACCTCATGTTAGCACTAAGGGGGGGAATGTTAGGAATAATTTTGTTAGTGCCTCACATTTGTGGTGAGCAATAATATTAGGAAGGTTAGTATATTTGTCTTAGTATAGTTATTAGTGAGAATACTAAATTAAGTATATTGTAAGTGAGTTGTAAAACAACTCACGTAGAGTTTTAGGTGAGAGGTTAGCTGGGAGATTAGTGGTAGTGGGTTGTGGAGTTGTTATAGGAGTTAAAATAGATCTCCTAAATATTTGTAATGCGTATATTATGAAATTAAGTTGGATGATTGACTAATTGAATTGTTGTGTTTGAACCTTCAGCTCTCCCCCAATATGGGGCAGCTTTTGAAATCTTGAATGTAGATCAAGGCAAGCTCAGGCTTGCTGTAAAGGTGGATGCAGAAAGATGCAACGTGGCTTGGGCCATGTTGCAGAGGTTATTTGAGGCACGAATGGCCGAGTTGGGGCTTGGGTTGATCGACAAGTGTTTTTGTGGCTAGATGTAGCACAGTCCGGTAGGGGATAGCTTGGTGAGCCCACTGAAGGGGTTATAGCTCGATGTGTGTCGGAAACACGCTGAGCTCGGGCATGGTTAAGGAGTGGAATCACTCAGATTTGGATGGCAAGCTAGGTTTCCGAGCTAGAAAAGCTCGTTGGAGAGATTCGAGGAGCCTAGTTGGCTCTGAGTGTAAGCAATGCATGGGTTGGCTTGCAATAGACTCAGCTTGGGTAGGACTGTGAGTAGCTTGGTGGGCCGAGCTAGAGGGGTTGGAGCTCGTGAAGGAGCTTGGTGAGCTCTGCAAGGGCTGAGCAGAGCTCAAAAAAGTATGTATTTTTAAATTAGTTTTTAAAAATGGACTTGCAGATCTCAGATCTGCTGAATTTTCTAGGTGTAAGGTGAGACAGGGTGTGCAGGGAATAAGGTTAAATAGAGGTTGGCAAGGGTTGCAAGACAATGTGAGCAGGGCTTGGGGTGGGGAGTGCTTTGGGGGCTCCTCCAATGTCCTCCAACAAACTGCAACCACAAAACTCAAATTGCAACCTTCCGGATCAGAGAGCGAGTGCCTTGGGGCTCCTCTCTTGAAACTTTTCAAATCTGCAAACTGCTTCCTCTTCTGTGCCTCTTTCTTCCTGCAATCAGATCAGATGCTTGCATACACAACTGTGATGCCAAACATTGAAAACCAAAATCAGGAATGCAAGACTTAAATCTGTTCATTAAATTAAATGAAATGAGCTGCAATATTTATAGACATTGAACAGTATTGTTACATTGAGTTACTACATCTGATCTGCTGTGATCAAACTCCATGAAAGGAGGATTTAACAAGATAACTGAACTAGCAACTGAATTAGAATTGAACAAATCATAGTAGTGAACTGAACACCTAATAAAATTAGCACAACTGAACTTACAGTAACACCCAGTTACAAACTAGTTACAACAGCACTTGAACAATTTGCTTTATTATCCAAAATATTATCCACTAAATGCTAAATTAATCTACTAAAATACTAATTGTATTCAGGACACTTAGACTTGAAGATCTTGCTCTGGCCACTAGTACCTCAAGTAGGGTTCTAAATCAAGTAACTTGAGCCTAAAATGCGAGTTGAAAGTTCAGCTTGGAGTTGGCCAGTGGCAAAAATATTGTAGCACAAAGCCGTGTTGGAAAGAGATGAAAACATACCTCAGCAGGATGTCTTCCATTTAGTTTTCAAGGTTCTTCCTAGGTGCACATTGATGCCCTCAACCCGCTTTCTTCTTCTGATTTTTGTGCTTAGGAGGGTCCTCATCCTCAGCTTCCAAAGATTAATTTCTTTCCTTCTTTGGGAGGAAAATTTTCTTTTCTATTCCTCCAACATTTGATTCATCCTATTTCTGCCAAGAATTGGTGCCCAAAAACTGGATTTGGTTGAGTCAACTATAGTTGGTTCAATGCCTCAGTGTTTATCACACTGACAGAGCATTTGGAGGTATTGTAGATTATAATCCAGGGCATCATTGAGTTAGCTGATGAGGCTAACATTTTAGTATTTTACACTTGATATGCATAAAGTAGTGCATTATCCTCAATGAGGATACCAGTTTTTTAAAGATTGCAAATCATCTTTTTAGTGTTAAAAGTAAAAACATTTTGATTGAAAACCTATATCAGTCATTTAGAGCTAACCAAACTGTAATTTTTCAGCAGCTACATTCAACTTCTGAATCTTTCATCCATTCTGGTTAATAGTCACTGGTTGTCATGTGAAGAACATTTCCCTTACTTTCTTGTGCAGTCATTGAATAGATTTTAAAAAAGAAATGCAGTTTCCCTAGGCGTTTTTCTTCTTTCTGCTTGGAATCTAATAAAGAATCTTTGAGGGTCTAAACTTTCATTCAAAAGTCGTATCCATAGATTCTATCTCACAAACATATCATTTCATATTAGATGTTACTTTGTTGATGAGTAAATATAAATTTCTTCATTTGGAATCTAATAAAAAATCTTTCAGTGTTTAAAATGTCATTCCCATGTGTAGATCCTACCTCACAAATTTATCATCTAATATTAGATGTCACTCCTTAGATAAGTAAATTTACGTGTCTTCATTTTATTTTTATTAAATGGTAAACATGACGTGCAATTAAGATTTGTCGTTTTCAGGAACATGTAACTAGTTGTTCACAATTATTGAAAGCGATTAACATTTTCAAGCTCTTTCAACTATGCATTTTTCCTTCTACAATGTAAGCACGAAGGGAAGTTGAGCTTTATATATTTCTGAAAAATTTCTTTCAACATATTTTTGTATGCAGACTCCAGCTCCAAAGAGAGGTGAAATTGTAAGGCAGATTGGGGAAGTTTTGCGTGCTCCAAACTGAACCTCCTTGGTAGACTTGTAGCATTGGAGATGGGTAAAATACTTCCAGAGGGCATAGGGGAGGTTCAAGTAAGCTTATCGAATCTTATTTCTGAGTTTTTTTTCCATAATTGATAGCTTTGAGATTTTTGTGTCCATTGTGACACCATTTACCTTTTCCATTTCCTGATACTAGTTTATGCATTTAACATTTTAATCAATATAAATGCGAGATTCAATTTCCCTATGAAGATGATGCAGTGAAAATAGAATACATTCGTAAGTTTAATATCAATTTTTGCTTTTCCTATTTCACAATTAAAGAAAAAATATATAGGAAACTATGGTTTGAATTTGTAAGATCCCCAAGTGGAAATATTTGACTCTTAGTGGTTTCTAGGCAAAACCAACACTCACCGCACACATTAGTAAAGATATCTCAACAATGATTTCTGCAAAGCTGACCTTCAGAAGGGAAAAGCGACTAGGATTGTGAATAGAATCCACTCAAATGGCAATACAATGTTAGCCTTCCTACCCTTAATGTGATAGGAATAATTTATCAAGCCTAAAACTGAACCCAAACTGATTTATGAGACCCTGCCAAATTAATTATAGCTGCTGCAGAAGATTTCCAGCAATGGCGACTAATGGTGTTGGAGAAATCCTTGGAAATCAGTAGCCAATAAACATATTTTCTAGACTAAACCGATCTCATAATTTTAGCAAACCATTAATGGATGAAATCAGATTTTATGGGCATAAATAGACTTGGAAAAATAACTCAGAATGCTGCAGATTAAAGGGGGCTGAAACAATAATATAAATCCATCCAAAATATTGAAAGTGCCTTCTCTTGAGCTATAAAAATTAATACAACAGATAGCAGCAAAGTTCAGACCTTGGAATGACTTCAAAACATAACATGACAGCCAAAGATGGGTCGCTCCATTAGAGAAAGTCAGTACAACACTGCTGCAACACTATTCTTCAACTCTTTATTGCAAAACTCAACATCAACTGCTGGGAATGACTAGAAATCCTTTGCAAGCTCTATGGAAAATCCTATGTAGAAATTCCTCCTAATCTCTAAGAGGGTTTTCGTCCTCTAGAGGCAATATACTAAGGGTTTTCGTCCTTAGAATATTTTTATACAAAAGCACCAGGCTTAAGATCAAATTCAGAATTGATAAAATGATTATAAGATGCCCCTCTTCAAGTCGACCTCTCCCTTATAAAGGGAAAAATGCCCCAAAAGGACCTCCAACTCAACCAATCACAAAAGGTGATTTCTTCTAGACATGTGCCCCAAATTCTCCTTAGACTAGGTCGCATTTTTCTTGGGAAGAGTAATAATTTTTATCCTTTCTAAACTCCACTTTCCCTCCTTTGTCCAAGTTGCATTTTTGCCTAGGGATGACACAAAAATAGCATGGGTCTCTTTTCTACTCTCCCTAGAAAGGATACAACATAATATTAGATCCAATACACCTATCTAGAGATTACAAATTTATTATTAAGTCAAATAAATTAATACAAGTGCTTTATTAATTTTATAAATATTTTTTAGCACTTTGTAATAACTTATTGCGACTTAAGTCACCCTTATATTTTCCCTTTGGCCGTCGGGTTGACAAGTAGGCCAAAGGTCTTCGATTGGGAAAAGGGGACATTACATAATTAATTATTGTTTGTGCATTTTGAATTCTGAACCAAATACCAATATAACTTTCTTATGTTAAAGAGAGTAAATTTAAATCCTAGATGATTGCTTACTTGGTTGCTCCTGTACAATGTTATGCCAGTGGTAAGTGATTTATAGAAAAATAGTTAATTTTAGAACAAACCTTGGCAGACAAAACATTTGATGCAATAAAGCTCCGAACCAATTTGGAGAAACCTTATCAACAAAGACTCTAAAGTAGACAGTGCAGTTTAAAAACATGTGCTCTTAGTGAACTACATCAATTTTGTATCCTACATTGGGATGAGTTCTTGCACATAAAACAATTCTCTATAAAGAGTGTAAGCTAATTCTAGTAGATTCATAAAATTCAATTTCACTAGTTTATTACACTGACGATGTCCTCAATAAAGAAAAAGAAAATATACTCTATTTATAGATTAGCAAGCTTCAATTTTCATGACCTTAACATAGAGACGCTAATTGAAGCCTCTTAAAATAGGCCGTATTATTCATCTCTTTAGATGTAATAGTGTTTAGTTTTAACTATATAATTTCTTGATTATAAATATGCTGAAAAGCTCAGTTCAAACTTCTATGTTGTGTACCTCGTCACCAAAGGGGGATGGGGTCCCAATGCCAAAAACTGTCCAATCTCGATTCAATTTTCATGCTAATATGCTCCTATTGCAAGGACAACACGCCTTCAATAAAGAAAATGCATTCTATTTATAGATTAGCAAGCTTCAATTTTCATTGATGTACAATATGGACACTGTTTGAAGTCTTTAAAAGTAATCATACTGGCAATCTCTAGAGGTCAAGAGCATCTAATTCAAACTGATATTTCTTTAATTTAGGTTGGTGGAAAAGCTTGGTTCTCTTTTGGTCCAAAATCTCCTCTGTTGTGTAGCTCATTGTGTTGGCCGAAATAATAGAAGCAGAAAATGGAGAATGTGTGAGAGTTGGGAACTCATGAGATGATTTTTCCCCAATAATCATTAACTACAGTAAAAATAATTGCAAATGTCTTTTGGTATTCTAATAAGTTGTGGCTGAAACTAAAAGAAGTAGAGCGTGGAGAATATCTAAGAGATGGGAATTCATGAAATGATCTCCTAATTCTCATTAACTTCAATAAAAATAATTACAAATGTCTTTTGCTATTCTAATTCCAACAAAAAGACAAATGACTACTGGTGCTACAGCTCCTACAAAAAGATAGAACGCTCTGTCTTCCTATCTAGCTTAAGCCTTAAACATCCGGAGATAGTATTGTGAGGATTGCTCACTCACACATTTGACTGTACTCCAAAAACTATTTTTCTATTCATCACAAGGCACTTGGAGGAAACCCCATATAACTGTGATTTGGTTTGAGTCTCCACTCTGTATTTTCCTCGTGTAAAGGCTATATTGGGGTGGCTGAATGTTGTGGCATTGGTCAGTGAATTGTATTTGTCCTTGGGTTGACAATGGTAGTGGCTTTGCTTGAGCTTTATGCAGGGGAAACTTGCCTTTTTGGAGCTTGGATCATCCCATTGGGTTTCCCCATTTAGTCTACTCTTAGATTCCTTTTCCGTTTGTCTTCAAGGTGGTCAATCCTCAATCATTACTGCTAGTTACCAGACACTAGATGCTAGGGACATTTATCAATTGTGTGCAGACAAGCATATTCCCCATGAGTGATATGAGAGTTTTATGCTGAGGTCAAGAGCCATTAATACCCCCATAAGGTTTTTTAGAAGATCCACCTGTGGCCTAGGGGTGCTTTGTAAAGCACGAGTCTTGTTGTGGTGTATGATGGGGGTTAACAGACCTAGAGTCCATTGGTTGGAAATTGCATATGGGGCAATGACAACCTGTTTGCAAAGTGGTCTTGATGAACCACTCGAATGGTAAGTGTGCGGAGCATGAAAAGACTGATGGAGGAGGACTCCTAACCTGAGGGATTATATGCCAAAACTTGCCAAGACTTCTGGACTTGGAAATGTGGCTTGGCAGACATTGAGGGTAGGCCAGCCCCATGTTTTGAGAGGGAAACTACTTGCAGACTGTAAAAGAGCAGGATTGGATGTTTCTACATGTACTTAACGTCAAACACTAGACCATTTGCGGACTGTAAAAGAGCAGGATTACATGTTGCTATATGTACTTGATGCCAAACACTAGATGAAAAGCATGTCCAAACTGCCTATGCTATGGGATTTGATAGATTTATATTCACCAAGACCCTAGAATAGGTGTATAACTTCTTATTCCCAGTTATATCCACCATGCAGATACATTCTCCTATCTCACTAGCTAATTGCTTGAAGATATCTTCATCCTGGTATTCAGGGGGCAGTTTTTAAAAACAGAAACAGTAGGGGACTTCTAAGAGAAATTCTGCCCATGGATAAAAAATTACGGTGACCAGGGGTTTAGATGTAGCCTTCCATTTTTGTAGAACCAAGGGCCTTCCAAGTTTATTTTTTATCTTGATCTGCTGTAATTTAAAAAGTAACTTCAAGAAGTCCCTTATCTAGAAACCTAACTTCAGTTATAGTGCAAGATCTCCAGTTCCCCTATCAAATTCTTTAAATCTTTGATCCCCAGCAAATCTCCTAAGAATTTTCCAATTAAGGCTTGATCAAATTTTTTTGTAAGTCTGTCCAAAATCCTGTGCG
Organism: Taxus wallichiana var. yunnanensis; assembly: GCA_018340775.1. Classification (NCBI taxonomy): domain Eukaryota; kingdom Viridiplantae; phylum Streptophyta; class Pinopsida; order Cupressales; family Taxaceae; genus Taxus; species Taxus wallichiana. Next base: position 901,956,977 of record CM031235.1, on the reverse strand, counting down.
AGCCATGGATTTCTGGTATTTTTTTTGCGACTTGGAGGGAGGGATTCCCTACTTGAATTTAGCGCCACACCTTTGCCTTGAAATCCTCTTGGTTTGACAAAATTTTCATAAGTACCCCTCTTCCCTCTAAGTTTGCCATGATCTGTGCCACTTCTTCATCCTTCTTAAGATCCCCTTATTTCAAAGGTTGATTGTCCTACCAAACCAACCTTCCTGACCTAATCTAATCCTATTCTTCTTTTGAACCTTACTATGTCAATTGTGAACCTCGTGCTTGACTTTCTTTTTGATGCTTGCCGTCTCCTCCGTTCTTTCCTTCCGCTACCTGATTACACATTCCTCCTTCCATTGCTAATGCTCTTTTGCATGTAAATAGATTTTGTTGTGGTCCAAAACACAACCCACTTTTGTCATTATGATTTATGATATAAATGGGCCATTTTGTTAGAGAACTCATATTCTATGTAGAATTGGGTTTGAATAAGTATTTTGCTCCACAAGCTACCTAAGTTCATTGTATCTAGGAATGTTAGGTTTTGTCTAGTAGCTTTCTCCATGAGTTGTCTCTTACAATATTCTAGTTCTTGGCAAATGGTGGAAATTGCTCTTTTTGAGAAACTATGGATGAAATACCACTATAGTTTAGGGCATAATTCACATAACTCTGGGAGTACTTGCCAAATAAACTTGCAGGTAAAACCACTGACTTTTGCCTGAAAACTCGCTTGAGTACTTGCCAAAAACCGATGAGTTTCCCCTACGACTTGCTAGACGTGGAAAATCTGTGGGCACACTAAAAACATGAAAAATACACTTAAAAACACTGTTTTTGGCTTATTTAAGCTTCACACTCCCTCACTTGTAATCACACAACAAGGAAGAGGAAAATGTAAATTATCAGTAAGTTGTAACTTGCATAGATATGAATTATGATGATAATTTTACAAGACAATCATCATAAATTCATAAAACTTATCACTAGCTGTTGTATTTGCATGATTATGCAATTTTGTACTCTATTGGTATTCAAATTTAATAGAAGACACTTCCCCAACGCTTTCTGACTCATTGTCATGTCCCTTTTTCAAGATAATTCCGTTTGAAGACCTTGACCCATTTTTCTTCCTCATGGGTCCAAGGGAACAAGCTAGAGGAAGCCAACAATGTCATCATGTGCTTAATTTCATGTTTATTTCTTTAATTGGCATTGTATTTGTTGGTGAGCCTAGCGCCCAACAATAAATTAAAAATAAAAGATATTGGTGAGCATGTAGGCTCCAAAAAGTAAAAAGAAAATAATAATAAAGCAAGTCTAATTGTGGTCGTTATCATTTCATTTGAGAGCCCCAAGACTTGGCGCCACCCTTTTATTATAAATAGAGGTTGTTGGCATTAGTTTGGGATATGCTGATTTATGAATTTTATATCTTAGTGAAGGTTGGCTAGTGTAGCCCCTTTACTATCTCTCTCAAGGATGAAACCCCTTGATTGAGGGCTTGTGTGGAGGACAAAAACCCTCTCACAAGGGTGGTGAGGATGAAAACCCTCTCCCACAATTGTATTTTGCAAAGAGGCATTCAAGGAGTAATATATTTATCATTCTTTGCTGGTATTTCTTTGAGTTTGTTGGTTATCTTCCCTTTTTGAGTGGAGCGACCCACCTTGGAGGGAAAAGTGGTATGTGCTGGTGGTAAATTGGTTAATTTGAGTGTATTATCTTATTCTCCATATTTTTAAGAGCCAAGATCTCAAGTTTCATGAATTTTGGAGTTTCCTAGGTAAAGTTATGAATTTTTAAAGTAACTCTGTAGACAAGGGTTTATAGAAATTCATATCTCCAATTCTAGGGCACTAAAAATCAGTTTTCTTGCATGATATGATTGCTGGTGATATATAATAATTTTAGAGACTTAAGTGGAGCTGATTTGAAGGGTTTTGAAGGCACAAAAGTGGGTTTGAAACCCCAAAAGTGGTCACCGCCTTAGGAAGGATTTAATTTGAAGATGTGCGGGGGTTATATCAGCCATAGTTCACATACTCGTATTTGGCGGACCAAAAAAATTTGACTCGGCAAAAACTCAAAGCAATTTCAACCAATACTTTGGAATACTCGGCAACTTAAAAAATATGCAAATTTCTTTAAAAACATAAATTTTAAGCAACAAAGCTACAAAATGTATCAAATGAGCCCATAAAATGTTGGAGAAGTGTTTTCTATTAGATTTGAATACAAATACAATACAAAATCGCATCATCATGCGAATACAATAGCCGGCTGATAAGTAATATGAATTTATGATGATTGACATTGAAAAATATCATCATAAATTTCATATCTATGCAAGTTACAATATACAATAAGTTAAATTTTCCTCTTCCCCAATCTAGAGAAATATTGGGGAGAGGGTCTAGTGCCTCTACTAGTCCCCACACTCGGCTGTGTCTCCTCGCTCCTCCTAGAAGGTTGTGACTTTGGCTCGAACTTGGAAGTAGATGGTGGTGTTGGTGGCTCCTCTGCTGCATGTTGGAGATCACCTCCAAAGATGTCATCCAATCCAATATCTCCTAGAGCTGCTAGTGCTTCTCCCTCCATAGCTTCCCTCTCAAAAGAAGCAATCTCGTTCTTTGTGAACGCAGGGATTTCCTCTTCTCGCCCAATCCACTCGCTTTATGGATCTATCTCATCCAAATCAATAAGATCCTCTGATGTGGCCTCCTCTTTTCTTGTGCGATGTCGGAGATTGTATTACACAAAAACCAAGTCATTGAACTATTTTTGACTCAACTTTGTCATTGCGCTTCTTCATGTGAATGACCTTAAACAAACTCCGATTGTGTTCACATCCGAAACGCTACAAGGTGAGATATAATTATGAGGGCTAGCTTTTGAAGATGCGGAGTTTCCTCCCAATCCTCCCACCAAGAACCTACAAACAAGATAATAAATTTTTGTAAGTATACTAAAATCAAATCAGAACTAATAAGTAACTTGGTAAACATTCTAATTTTCATTACCTGGTGAGTGTGTGGCTCTCCCTCAAATAGCTAGCACCGAAGAAAAGAGCCTCCCCCTAGCATGTTTGTAACTCTGCAGCTCTAAAACGAGGTCCCTTGTCTCAACATTTGGTATCATCCTCTCAATACATGTTGAAAGGCGCTCTATAACTTCTCCGTTCACTTTTGTGAAGTTGTCGGAGAATAAATACTTGGGTTTGAGGTAGTACCCGTTGTATGAATAGGTTGGTGGAGTTGATTGTTCCACCTCCAATCAATAATCTCCCAAAAGGGACCATATCTGACGATATCCCCCCTATAATAGTTTTGGATAGACTCTTTGGCCCTATCCATGGCCTCATAAATAAACCCCATGGGGTTTTGCTCCCCATCAACCAAACACAAAACCCTCACCAATGGCTCTGACACCTACACACAAATTAAAATGTAAGGTTACAAACTTACAATACAAATAAAGTAAAAAAGTGAAAACAATATATTTATAATTTAACAAATTAAAATAAAGGAATGAAATATAAATCGAAGTTTGAAATTACCTTGATGATCTCTATAGCTCTCTTTGCAAAGATATCATCAAAAACTATCTTTGCAACCCTCTCTTCGTCAACTTTCTTTGAATATTGTGAGTCTAGCCATGCTTGACTCACAAACATTTGTTTCAAAGGTGTCAACAAATTAGAAATACTTTGCAACATCAAGAAGTTAGTTGCAAACCTTGTGACACCGACTTGAACAAGTTCTTTTCCCTTTGTGTGTTCTCTCATCAAGCTCAGAACCCAAGGGTGATTGTATATGTACTTTGTTATGTTTTTGCATCTTCTATAACTAGCCTCACCCAATCAATTTTGCCTATGTCCTCCAAAAGAAGGTCAAGGCAATGAACTGCACAAGGAGTCCAAAAGAGTGATGGATGTCTCTCCTGCAGAACCTCCTACCGCCACATATGCTTTGCATTGCATTGTCATGACAACTTGCACAACATTCTGTACACCAACCTCTAATACAACTGTCTCTAACATAACACTCAAATTCTCTGCATTTTTACTATGTTAGAGGCATCAATAGACTTCAAAAACACCATCTCACCGTTTGAAGCCGCTAAAAAATTAACGAGGGTGCGGTTCCTTCCATCTGTCCACCCATTTGAAAGAATGGTGCATCCGTATTTTTGCCATTGTTTCTTTTGCTCTTCTAGAATGGTAGTGGCATCTCTGAATTGCACCCTCAAGCAATTTCCCACTCAAATCTTTTGGAGAGGGTGCCTTGTACCCTTTCCTTGCAACTGTCAACGCTGTCACCAAGTACTCCCAATATGGGCTCTTTGCCACATTGAATGACAGTTGTTGTAGTACCAGAAATTTGCACAAGCTTTATCCACTTCCTCGTGCATATCTTTGTTCCAGTGTACCTTCCAATGAAGGTTGTGCTCCAGGTGTGTTCCTTGCCACAAAAAAGCTCTGTATGCCTTTGCTCGAACTCGATGAAGATGTGCCTCTTCCGGCTCTTTCGCTTCGTATGCATGGACCACGAGTAGAGCCCACAATTGTTGGCTTTGTGTCATCCTCTAAATCCTCTATCATTGCGGCCCAGTCTAATAGCTTGTGCTATGGTTGCCTGCACCCTTGACCTCTCTAGTTTCTTCTCCTCTAGCTCTGCCAGCTGCTCTCATCTCTCGCTTTGCCTCTTCCGTCACGTTGGGGCAAACCGCAACATCTCAGAAACAATAGATGCAAGGTGATATTTCAAATGATTGATGCCTCTAGACATTTTTCTGCCACAAAAATTGCAAATAACATCATTTTCACCACCTCCACGTACACCATACTTCCATGCTTTGGTACGGGCATTCGCAGGAATGGTCCCTGCTAGTGATGTTGACCCAGATGCGAAACTGATGCTGAGCCTGATGCCATTGTTAAGCTCTAATCTGCAACACAATGCACATTTAAAAAATTAGAAAAACGTAAGCTTAATTAAATTAAAAAAATGTGCCTAAATAACAAATTTGCGTAAAAAAAAACATACCTCTAGTGCAAATGACTATAAAAAAATTACAAGCATTCGATTTTACATTACATGTATTTAGAATTACAAAATGAATCGATTACAATACACATACATAAAATTTAACTAGTTTAGAATGAATTTGCGTAAAAAAAAATACATACCTCTGGCTGCAAATGAGTATAAAAAAATTACAAGCATTCGATTTTACATTACATGTATTTAGAATTACAATATGAATCTATAAAACATAAATAATATACACAAAATTTGAAAAAACTTGAAAGAATTAAAAAAAAAAACCTACCTCCAAATGCAATTCTTCAAATTCGCTCCAAAATCCACTCAACACAAGCAATGCAAGCTCAAATGGTTGTGTGAGTGAAAATGATCAAGTGTAGGGCCTTAAAAAGAGCCAAAACCGTGTTTTTTCAACGTTTTTGACAGTAAATACCGTGTTCTACGTTTAAGCGGTGTATGGCGAGTTATATGCTCAAACTCGCCGAGTTAACTCGGCAAGTACTCACCACAACTCCGTAAGTTTATTTGGCGAGTTTTTATGGCGGTTATTCGTTTAGCCAAACGAGTGGCGAGTACTTGCCGAGTTTTCCAACTATGATATCAGCCATCTAACAACTCTATAATTTGATTTTTAAGTTGCATCTCAGCTTTGGGTCATTTCCTCAACCCCCTAAAATGGGACATTATAGTGGTATCAGAGCATCATCCTCCCAACTTGTGAAGCATGGAGAACAAGTCACAAGGAAGGATAATGGATGCACTGGATAGGCTTACCCTAGCCATCCAAAATATGCAGGGTGGTGGTTCGCTCAAGGAGAAAAGGGTTTCAAGGATTGACAACTTGATAGCAGAATATCGAGCTCTTTTGGAAAAGATGCGTGATGCCCTTTCCTTTGAGGATTTTGTGGAAATAGAAAATCATAGAGTGGGAATTGGCACAAGGCATAATGCTCGAACCTCATCAAAGGATCGTGGCAGAAAGGTCTCAGCCATAGAGGGAAGAAAACCCTCCATTGTGAAGAAGCAATTCAAGAGCATGTGGCGGATCAACTACAAGGTGGAGAAGTCATGATGAAGATCGAAGATACAACTTCCTTTTATAGCCACCCTTCTGAGGTGACAAAAGAGGAAGATATCCACCATGCTAAGGAGGAAGAACCATCACAACAGCTGCTTAGGGTGATGGATCAGCCTTTGGGAGCCCTAGAAGCACCCACCGCCATTGCCAAAGGTGATCCCTTGACTGATTTTCCTTACAGCCCTATGAAAGCACAAGAGGAGGGAGAAATTGCTAAGCAAGAACCAAGAAAAATGGAAGGTAAAGAATTTTTAATTGTTAATAATATTCCCTTGAATTCTAATGGTTGCATGTGGAAAAATACTAAGGGAACTTGGGAGCATGAGCAAAAGGATGAGGGGAAGCTTGAGGAACAAGAGGATGAAGTGAATAGCTCAAGCAATTCTCATATGACAATAGAAGATGGAATCATTGAGAAAGAAGATTCAGTGGTCAAGAGATCTAAGGCCATGGCACTAACACCCATTGTTGTTCTAGAGAGTCAACATTATGAGGTAATTAATGATCATTGTTTGGTTAATACTGATGATATTTTAGCATGTGATGAATCTAGGGTTGAAAAGAAGGGTGATGAGCAAGAAGGGGAAGAGAAAGGGATGGTTGGAACCCATTTCCCAAATAGACATGATGACAGTAAGCTTGCTGGTCTGTTTATAACAGCAGTCAATAAAGAGCAAAATGATGATGGATTAGACCTTGGTAAGAGCTACGAAGACATTCCAAACACATATGAACAAGGTATGGAGGTAGTGCAAAAAGGGAAAGCACCAATTGTAGAAGGAGCAAAGGCAAAAGGAAATGAATATCTTGATGACAGTCCAAGGAACAAACATATCTCAGATTTATTGTTTCCTAGTTCGTCATTACATGGGGCTAATCATCATAAATAGTTTGACACAAATGTGGGTAGAATGGAGAGCACATTGAGTAGTAAGGGGTACTTACACCCTTTCAGGAAACCTCCGAGTTATGCATGCATCAAGACAAAGATCGCTTTATGCACAAGGACTGAAATTAGATTGATAAGAAGTAGCCCTCTTCCCAAGGCCCACGGTATGTGTGCAAAGGTAACTACTTCCTCTTTCTGTTTGGTTTGTAATCCATCTGATATACATGTGTTTGAGGGAAGAATTTGGGGTCACAATGATGGTTGTGTTGATGGCATCTCAACAAGTCCTATGAGGTCAAGAAGATTGGAAGAAGTTCTCCATGAAGGACCAAGGATAACAATTGGTGAGGTTGCTGGACTGTTATCAACAACAGTCAAACATGGGAGAATTACCAACATATTCAGCCATTCAGAACTTCTGAGTTTAAATCAACATTCCTTCTTGACATGATTTCCTTGCTGGATGGGGTGATTTCTTCCTTGCATTCGTTCCCAAGCTGTTGGTGCTTGTCTTGGGTAACTCTTGGCTTCTTGTTTGGGCTGTGATATCCATCAAACAAACTCCCTTTGTCTGCTGTTAGGAACAGTCCAGCCCCTTCATCTTGTTCTTTATGGGGAGTTTCCTTCCATTTCCATGGCCTAAAAAGGCTTGTTGAGGTATTATCAACACAACCCCAAATTAATCTTTCAAACATAAATATATCAAGCGGATGGCCAACCAAACTAAAAGAGGAAATGGTTACCTTAGTATGCAAACCATGGGCCTTGGAAAGAGGGTTACCTTTTGTTACTTCAATCTCAGTCCTTGTGCCTAAAGCGACACTTGTCTTGATACATGCATAACTTGGGGGTTCCGGAAAGGATGTAAGTATCCCTTATCACTCAATGTGCACCTCATTCTGCCCATATTTGTATCAAACTGATTATGATGATGATCAACTCCATATGATGGTGAACTAGGGAGCAATAAATCTGAAATGTATTTGATCCTCGGACTTGCAACAAGACTTTCATCCTCTTTTTCCTTAGCCTCTTCGATACTTGGAGCTTTCTCCCTTTGCACAACCACCGTACCTTGTTCACATGTACTTGGGATATCTTGGTGGCTCTTACCCAAGTTTAGATCTTCATCCTTTGGCTCTTTATTGTCTGCTGTCATAATCAGACCAACAAGCTTGTTGTTCTTATATCCATTTGGACAAAGATTTCTGTTGGAGCTCAAACTTGCACTGTCCCAGATCAAGTTGAACTGGGTCGTTGAGGCAACAATGGGACCGTCTCCAAGTTATGGGACCTTGCGTGCTTGAGACAGACCTCCGGAGAAGGCCAATTCCTCTACCTATTTCTACCGCTAACACTACTCCTAATGCTGGAAATGAAGCTATCTATTGCTACTCTATGATTCCAAGGGACCAGGGTGAGAAGGAGATGCATGAGGGAAATCCTAAGCTAAGGGAAGGCGATAGTGCCAGAAAGAGGGTCGATTGATCTCCATGAGGGTAGGAAAGGGAGAAAGCATGGGAGAGAGGGCGGATAGGTGCGCGCCATAGACAAGAACCACGCATAAAACTTTTTGCACGTCAACAACACATGAAACAGAACTTGCAAGTGGGAAATACGCACAACAAGCCAAAAACGCAAACAGAGAGGTAAAACGCAACAAAAATGAGAAAAGGGCAGACAAAAGTGCCACGAAAGCCAATCTTATTGCTTTGAGGAATGCATAGTCATTTACACTCATGACAGGGGACATGAATACATTACAGAGACTAAGTCCAAGGTTTGAAATTGGTGGGAAGTCGACCACCATTTTGGCATGGTGCTGTTTCAACAAAGAGGGATCCGTTTCAATGAGCAATGCTCTTACATATATAGAAGAATGAAGGAGAGAAGAGGAGGAAAAAGGAGGGGAAAATCAGATTTGAATCTTTAACCACCAACAACCAGAATGAATGCTTGGAAATCCTCCTACAATCTTTGACAGATGCGCCTCCCCATGTCCTGCTTGGCGCGTAGAAGAAGGAAGAAGACCAAATTTGGTGGTTGAGTCGATTAGATGTCTGCATTGACGACCTGAGTGACGTTTCCTTGTTTTCTGCTTGCCAAATCCCGCCAAAATCTGAATTTGAAAAGTCCAATGTGTAGCCCATGTTAGCAACTTTCCAACGAGCCCAGGCGCGTGTGTCAAAACTCTTGTAGCAAACGATATGACGTTTTGAAGTCTACAATACAAGCTGAACACGCAAGCCATGTGGCGCATGTGATTGACTGAAGAAATCGGCTAACTGTTCATAGTTTTGTCGTTTCTGCCATGTGTCGCACACCGATTCGTCAGAAGGATTCGACGCCTTGCGCGCTTTGATAGGTTGTGTGTAGCACACTCAAGTGTGACAGGTGCCACGTGGCACAGTAACCGGCGTGGAAGAAGGCGCAAGGTGTGTGCGAAAGCAAGAGGCGTAAAAGAGGAGAAGATGGGTGCGCAAAAGAGTTGCGCGCATAAGTGGAAGAGAGATGCATATTTGTAAGAGACAAGTATGCAAGTAGGGCACGAGCATTCAACTAAGGAAGGCACGACAACAAGGAAGAAAGCGGCGCATGAGGCAAGCCAATAAGGAAAGAAGTGTGAAGTGCGTAAGCCCAAAGGCATAATGCGCGAAAGAAGAATGTGGGGATTTAGGCTGTTTTGGAAGGCAAGTCGGGGGTGCGCGCAAGAGTGGACAACAAATTGGGAATGAAAGCGGGCACACAGAAGGAAGACACAAAGGGAAAATGGAAGGAGATAGAAGAATACAGAGGGAAGGGGAGGCATGCGAAGCAAGCGTAGAAGCAAAAAGAAAGGGGATGCAAAGGAAGTAGGAAGGATGCGCGAGGGTGCGTGGAAAACTGGAACCAAACAATTTTTTCCAAGGAAACTACCAGAGTGCACGCAACTTGAAATTAGGATCATCAGAGTCAAAATAAAATATAAGTTGTCCAAATAGCGAGGAGAGTTATTTGGGACAACATTTTCCTTCATCTTTTCCCTCTTGCTCAAGCCTGAATTCATCATGTGCTAAAAGAAAATGAGTATTAACCAAACCATGATCGATAATTACTTCATACTTGCTGAATATCCAGAATAGGAATGGGAGTAAAGGCTATACGACTTCATCCTTCCTTGGCTCTTGCTTCAAATGATGTCATCAAACCCTCAGTGTCATAAAGGTGTGGCTAGGAAAACCAACTAAGGGATCAATTATGGCAAGAGAATCGGGGGTTTCTAACCCTCCTAGGGGTTGCTCCTTCTCAATAACCAACAAGTGCAATATACCATTCATTTTCTTGTCCTTAGGGCAATTGGCATGCCCATCATCTCCCAACGAACTTGGGGTTTTGTCCCTTCTTCAACAAGCTTTGTAGCCACACTCCTTGCTTTGCCAACAAGATGGGGCTCTTTCCCACAAGGGTAGGGATATTTTCCCTATGACCCTTGTGCATGCCTCAAGGCTTGGACCGAGTTCCAATGCCCACTCTTTCTGTTTCCAAATTTATGAATTCTGAAAAGGTTAGGGCATCACAGATTTTCTCCTGGAAGAGCTTGATATTCTTCAAAGCTAGTTTCCACCTTGTTGACCTTTGAAACCCTAGGCTCTTCCTTGAATGTCCTTCCTCCTTGTAGGCTTTGCATGGTGGAGGCAAGAGAATCCAAGGTACTTGTTAGCCTTTCTTGCACCTTTATCAATCTGTCCATTGAAACCCTAGGCCTTTGAGAATCCGAGTTTGATACCACTGAAATGTCCCTTTCAAGGGATTAGACCAACAACCAAGGAAATTAGACAAATCACCAATTAACCAAATCTGATTTCTATAACCAATAGTCTGAAATAAAGGACAACGAACTGGTTTATCCAAGCAACAAAGTAAAATCTATGCAAAACGCCAATTTACAATTTAAATATATATTTTAGGCATCTAATAGAACCATAAACAACGAGAAATCTGAATCAACACACTTTGCTGGAAATTAATAAATAACCAACGAAGAGCGGCCACAATTTTTTTTTTTGAATTATGGGTCTATAAACCCTCAAAAATTAAGAGAATGTAGATTTTGGCCTTATTAAATATGACAAATCAGATTATGAATTGAAAATGCAACTTTGTGCCCTCTAGACCATCAAACCCTACACCAAGGTTGGTCGCTCCACATGTAAAAAGCAAATAAAATTTGAAAGTGAATGTCTTCTCCTCAAATCTGCCCTTAACTTCAAAACCAAGCAATGATGAAGGGTTTTCGTCCTTCACCCAAACCACTAGAAGGGTTTTCGTCCTTCTAGGAAGCCACACAAGAGGGTTTTCGTCCTCAAGTGGAAGAACAAGGAGCAACAAGCTCACAATGCCCAATATTAGGAAAATGCGCCAAAACTAGATGCACAAATGAGGTCCCAAGACTCCTTTTATAACCTTCCATTGGCGCCAAAGCTTGGAAAGGTAAGGCCGACCCATAAGAGATGTTTTATTCCTTCATTAAGCTTCCTTTATTTGTCTTTAACCCAACCGACCTGCATTAAGAGGGAAAACACTAAAAGAAAACATAAAATTTAGAAAAAGAAAGCAAATGGAAGCTCAAGATTCTTCTCCAACTCTTCTACTTTGTTGCCACGGAGAAGGATTGACAAGAAGTCCAAATAATGATCCTTAAGTGGGAAAAATGGACATTACAAAGGTGGAGTAGTTGTTCCCAAAGGCATCAAAAGGGCTATTTTTAGCCATTTTACAGCAAAGGAATACCCTTTGGAGGATGATTGAAAGGGTTCAACCCATTTGGGAGTTGTGCAGAGGAGTATTGAAGAGATCCAGGGCGGTTTTAAAGAATTCTGTGGGGACATATGGTGTTAGGAGTCATTCAAGCAAAACAAGGTCATTGCGGGTGCAGGGAATGATAGCTTCAACGGAGAAAGTGGACTTGTTTTGAAGATTCTGGGAGTTCTGGGAGGAGTTGGAAGCTAAACAAATAGGCAATGGAAAGCTCTTGGAATTCTCCACATGGTGGACACATCAATTTTGGTCCAAGTCTTCAAAATCTTCCGTGATAGTCTAGGTCATTGCAGCTGCCCCTTTGTGCCAAAAGGGTGAATGAGCCTAAAAATCAAATTGCAAGAAGAATTGATTCTTGGAAATGGTTGGAATGATCTTAGCAGTGTTTTGGAGTCAAAATCATATAAGGTTTGACCTCCGAACTCCATATCTTGCTCTCGGGGCCGAAAAAACACTCTTTGTGTTCTAATTTCACGTTGGCAAGATGACATCAACATGGTTTGTGAACTTGAGCGTACTTTTCACCCTTAGGCTCTCTTGTCCCTTGGTCCAGGGGGACAAAGTGGGGACACCAAAGTGTGCCCCTATCAAAGATATGAGCTGCGTCATTTAAGACTTACAACTTGCTCGCTAGGTTGTTTCACACATGTGAAACATGACCCCATGGACCCTTGGCGCATTTTTCACCTCTCTCGCTGTCCCTTGTCCCTTGGCGCAAGGGGACATCGAGGACACCAAAGCACATCCCCTTGTTGTGGTATGCTTTTTGTCACTTAAAACTTGTCAAGTTGTGTCGTAGGTAGCTTATTAGCTAGTGTCAACTCACCTTGTCCCCCTCTTCATGACAAGCTGACCCATGGTGCATTTTTGAGCACATGCGAGGGGACAATTGGGACACAAAAATGCGCCCCCTTCATGGTGCTAGCTTCCGGTCATATCTGGAACCTCAGGTTAGCCCCCGAGTGCCTATTTTTCAGCTCTTCAATCTTCCTCACAAGAAACCACATGTTGCCACTTGTCATGATCCTGTGTAAAACACACTTTGGTGTACATGTTGTCCCCTTGCTTCATCTATCCCCTTTTTCTAGGGTGCATCTCCACCTCCAACCCCCGATTGACCTAGGTTAAGCCTAGGTGAGTTAAGGTGTGGAAATGGAGTGGAAAGAATTTATATACAACACTTGACCATTTTTTTGATTTTTGAAAGCTTTATTCTTCCCCCAAAACTCCATTTTCGCATAGACATGTTGAAATTTCTAGGAAACCTCCATGCCTAAAAATGGAAAGTTGCTCATATCTCCAAAACCCCTCATCCGATCTCCATAAGATTTTAACAACATCCTCTTCTCAAAAATGCCTTTGCAATGAGTATAAGCTCATCCCCATTGATGCTCTAAACAATTTGCCGCAGCGGATGAAGATTTCAGCCATTGCACTTGCCTTTTAAGATCTACGGAGTTTTGGCAATTGAAAACCTCTAAACATTGGAGCAAAGCATGCTTATGAAAAACCTAAACTTTTGAGACATTTTTGTTTCATTCCAACATCTAGAGTTCCACCTTCTAACAATAGTAAGTTGTACAACGCCTCTTAGTCTAAAAAAATGGTAAGTTTCAAAAGCAGAATTTTTTTCAAGTATATTCGTCACTTTTTGCAATTAAAAACACTAAAAAGTGACAATTTTGAAAAATTACTAAAAATAGCCATTCGAATAGGACTTGCTAAAAATAGAAAGTGTTAGGATTAGGGTTAAATCATTCATATCCATTCATACCCCGCCTGTTTCACTACTTCCCAACATCATGAAGGTCAAATATTCAGGTCTAGAGCCAATTTCCACATTGAACATTGAATATCCCAATGTGGGTGACAGTGATGTGACACACATGGACCTAGAAGATCTGAAAGTAAGGATGCTAAATGAATCGTGAATCTATCTTCTCGAGCGGGCTATCCGAGTCATCCTTTGTCTTTTCAAAGCACCGAGCTAGTCCTAGCTTGTGCACAACATTATGACCTAGATTCAAGGACAATCTTGACACAGATGACAATTCCATTCTTGTAGTCCTCACACCAAAAGGTATTTCTCAATGCTTGCAAATTCCTACCTGTAATAACATGGTAATCATCACTCGGGAGTTTGCCTCACAAGAATGGGCAAGAACAAACTCATACTTGTAGGGCTTGGTAGTTGGTTCGTGGCTTAAACAGAAAGGAAGATGTCATGTCCCTTTTTGGAGACTAGCAGAATTGAAGACCTTAACCCATTCTTCCTCCCGTGGGTTTAAGGAAAGAAGCAAGGGGAAGACTTGGATGACATTCTCTAAGTAGATATTTTCATTATTATCATGTATTCCTATTGGGAAGCCAAGCGCTCCAATAGAAGAACTTATTTAATTAGAATATAAAGTATTTTGAGCATGTAGGCTCTAAAAAAATAGATAATTAAAAGGTACTTATTATAAGGCCGGGCATAAGTTATGATGTAGCACCCCTTATGTTATAAAAGGAGGATGCTTGGCCATTATGTCATATGTTGAATCTTATTATTTCTTCTGGGTAAAGGTTGTACCTTTCCTTTCTCATCAAGGACAAAAACCCTTGTTTGAGACCACTTCAAGGACAAAAACCCTTGATAGTGGAACTTGTCTTGGGGACGAAAACCCTCAAGCAAGGATATTTGGAACTATTGAATATCTCAAGGAATTTTGAGCTGATATTTTTCTATCTTTCCCTAGGTAACTTGCATCATGAGTATTTTGGATGTGTTTTGATGGATGTATGGTATGATTCTTGCATGGATGGACTTGTACTAATTATTAAAGGTGAAAACAATCATTTCCTTGCATGTTTGAGCCACTAATTCATTATTTCCAAGAGGGGCGAATTGCTTGTAAGTCAGGTTTGGCATGTTTGGGCAAGTTGATTTGATATTTGCATTCTTCATATTTTTAAACCCCAAGATCCCAAGTTTCGTGAATTTTGGAGCTTCCTAGGTAAAGTTATGAATTTTTAAAGTAATTTTGCAGACAAAGGGTTTATAGAAAATTCATATCTTCATTTCTAGGGCACTAAAAATCAGTTTTCCTTCATATTTTGATTGCTGGTAATTAATCAAAAATTTTGAGCTTGATTGGGCACATTTTCAGCGAGTTTAGGGCATCCAAAAGTGAGTGGGAGTTCTCAAAACAGGTTGCTTCCCACAGGCAGGGGAAAATTACGGGTTTTAGTGCGCATTTTCAGTCACATCCAGCCAACAAAAGTCTAATTACAACCATCTACAAATTAATTTCAGTCATCTCTCATTTAGCCCTAGCTATTTTCTGGAAGTCCCTCCAAAAGGGACATTACGAAAGCCTTCTCAGATCCCTAAGACTTGGTCTTAAAGTGAATTTCATGAAGCATACTCGGATGCAATTGTTCTACTAAATAGAGTGATGGGAGAAGAAACCACAAAGGATTTCCAAGATTGGATGGCTCAATTCATTCTGGTGGTCACAAAAGGAGATCAAATGATTGATTGGGGGTAGATCATAAGCAATAACATTCATTTGCAGCTGTTGCAGTTGCCTACCTCCATGAAGTTCACCATGAATTCTTATCTAGTGTATTTCCTCGTATACACTAGGCCTTTTTTTCTCCACTACACCTAATGTGCCATAGAAGTCACCAACCTATGAAAAATACCCACAACTCACATATCGGAAAATAACTCACACTTCTCTAGGGTGAATGATGTATTCACCATGTATGTCATAAGGTTACTTAAAGGCAATCCTGAATGGAGAATCTCATCTTAGGCTCTTTGGGTTGATCGAGAAATATGGAAGTTCATTCAGTTTCCCACCTTCACCTATATCATGATCAAGGGATTTGATCTTGCACCTCGCAGCTACCAAGGTATCCAAGTGACAAGATCATCATAATTGAGTTGTGCAGAAGTTATCCCATGTTCACACCATGTGCAAAAGTGCAAAGAAGAAAGGTGTATCTTTTCCTATTTCCTGGGATCTACACATGCAAAAATATAACATATGCAACAAACAGTGAGTCTTCCTTTGTAGCCTTAAATTTGTATTCCTATGTATCTCAACCAGATTTTGATAGTAGGAAGACCCCGAGATTTAATTTTTGCTAGGTTTGCATCACATTCCACAAATTGAGGACTATTGGGATAATTGCACTAATGACTTCGAGGTCAGGAAACAAGACTACATGAGAATGACAATGGATCAGATGAGGGACTTCAAGTTTGACTGGTTTGTAGAAGGAATGAAGGATGATGGATCAAACCTATTTGATCTTGAATATCAAGTAGTGCAATCTTCTCCTCTTCCACCCACCCCATGGAACATTCGAGAGTCTGGTGACATCAAAGAAAGAACCATAACAGTGATTCATAGGTTAAAAGATTGGTTCAAGTGGAAGAGGGCTTCTTTCATGGAATTTGATGGTTTATCTTGTCTCTATCTAGGTGATTTAATCTAAATGAAATTAAATCTTAATTTTAGAGTAACTTACTGTAACTAATGATATGCAGGAAATAAAGTATAGTAGTGCACAAGCAATAAGCATTCAATGATGTAAAACCTAAGCAAGTGGGAGAGGGAGATGACTTGTTTACGTGCAAGGTGGAAGTGGTCGGGACTATGTATCTGCTTAGAACAAGATGGAAACAATATCAATGAGAACTCGCCGAAGATTTGAGAACTCAAAGCGCATGCGGACATGAAGTGCCCACGGGAGGATAGGACCGCCTTAGCGCTAGTGTGACTCGTCCGGGGTGCTAGTGATCGTGCAAGTGCTCGAGATCTCGATCTTTTTTGGGCTGGAATGCCTTTGCTCCAATGTTCACTTTTGCTCGACTTTGCTATTAGGGTTCCTGGTCACACCTATAACTTGTAAAACAAATGTTTGCACATGTCCACAAACCACATCAAATCTAATAAAAAGATGCAAAATGTGGAGTTAGATCGACCCCCGGTCACCCGAAGAGTGAATTTACAACCGAGCCTTGCACAATATCTCATACTCCATGTAGTTCTCTGTGCTTTTTGTGTGAAATGATGCCCTAGGTTTCCCTTGTGCAAGTTGCATGATGATAACAGGCTAGATGTAGATTGTACCAAGTATGCAAGATGTGTGTGATGGAATAGAATGAACTCCCGCCTATCTTTGTGTATGTAAATTGATGTAGCCCTTGTCCCTTGTATGAGTGTGCTAGATGTATGCTTTGTAGTGCTCTTGTGCCTTTAATGCAAGATTAGGTGATGATAGATAATGCTTATAGTGCTTGGCCCTTATTTGAGAGCAATAACTAAGTATATATATGATTCCCTTGTTTGAATTTTGTAATTGACAATTGAAAGGCCAACCCAAAGTGTTAAAAGGTGACCAAGAAGTGAAAAGGACCCAAAAATGTAAAAAGAACATAAAGAAGGGCATGAGTGCCTGGAGGGATAGGAGCATCTCGAGTGCTTCATCCTAGTTGGGCGCTAGTGTCCGAGGTCATCAAAAGATAAATTAGTGAAGTGCCGACAAACTCTAAGATGTGTAAAACCACTAAAATGCAAGAGATAAAGCAATCAAAGAGAAAAAAGAGTTGTCAACCACTAGTTTTCTTGCTTAGGAATCATGTATATATTAGTACGCTTTAGGACCTAAAAATGTACCCAAGTGCATAGATTTTGTGTTTACACTAGGCAAGTGTCTCTCACTTCTTCCCTCGAGGCACCTAAAAGGGCCATGGGTCTGCAGTCATTCAAAGGAATCTTCCAAAACGAAGTTTGTAGAAATTGAGTGCCTCAAGTTTCTCCCCTAAGAGGCTTCACAAGAAGGCAAAAGTCAGAGAAGATCTTGTGGAGCCACTTGAATTAGGGAAATTTGATCCATCACAATCTCCTAATCATCCATGCATTTCATGTGTTTCCTCCTCAACAGTCGAGTCACCTCATCTGGGGCAAGCCCCTAGTTTCTTATCAAGTGCTTGAGAGTTCTTCTATGTCTGACTTTGTGTCTACACTAGCTGAGACCTTCCCATGGGTACAAGAGTTGCTTGGAGGAGAGTCAAGAATGGTGCAACAAGCCACGACACCTAACTTTGAGGCCATCTCAAAGTACATCAAAACCAAGCATACCAAGAAAGCACAAACAACTTCTCATTTCTTCATTGAGGCTTCTAGATCTTAGTATGTGGAAGTTGCACGTTCGAAATTTGTTAAACCCATGGGAGAAATGACACAGATGATTATGAGCTGACTAGGATTTCCTTGGGACATGCCACTCATGAGGGAGATGTGCACCTATTCAAAGAGTCTGCATCCCAATTGCTTGCAAGAAATAAAGAAAATAAACAAATGTGGAGCAACTGGAAGAGCATGTGAGGACCCTCACTGCCTATGTATAATCATTTCTAGAACCCAATGCAACGCCCCTTCCTCCGGTAGAGCTATCTCTCCCATCAACAATTTTGATCCTCAAGTGATCAAGAGAGCTCAAGGGTACACCATGCAAGGGAGAGCTAATGACAAATGGGTGGATAAGATTCTAGAAAAAGGAAACGATTATTGCCCGAGGTTTTCTCTCTTTTCAAATTTACCCTTCGCTATCGTTTCTAGGCTAAATATGACCAAGGAAGATATTGAAAAGAAAAAGGCCCATTGGGATAGTGTGTTCCCATTGGTGTCCAAGATGAGTTGTCTTGATTCTCACTCCTTAGTGAGCAAGAATGTATTCACATCTATCTCGGATAATTTGTCTCCCGTGTGGTCACACAATAAACACTAGGTGTGATATGATAAATGATGCTATCTCAGAACTTGAGTCTTGCATAGAACATGCATCTGAAATCTTGGAAGATGTCAATAATAGTGTGCAGAAGCTTGGATCACCTCCGCTCAATGAACAATCATCCTTGGAAGAGCTCCTAAAGTATTTCTAAGAATTGGTCCAGAAAGAGGTAGGAGATCCTCTTTCAATGAGGATACTTTGGAATCCCTTGTGGAAATTAGAGGCTCCATCTCTAATACCGCAAGAGATCATCAAGTTTGGTTCACACAATGCAAGACCATTGGTGGTATTCCCAAGACTTGGATCAATGCTTTGGGTTGTTTGCATTCCATATGCAAAGAAAGTGACACTCACAACAGCTCGTTTGATAAGGAAGTCAAAGACAAGAAATTCATTCTAGGAGTATTTCCTTAGAATTCTCCAAGAGTTAGCTCTTCATCATCGGAAGCTTCCTCATCCTCATACTAATCACTCTCTTATTCTCTCTCTTCTTCCCTCTCTCTCTATGTTCTAATTCTTCATTGGGAATGTACTTTTTGACTTTTGTCTTATTCACTTAAGTGACCTTTTAATTTGACATTGTAAAAGTTCCTTTTCATTAATAAGAAAGGGGCTTATTTTTATTCCTATAGGAATATGAAAGGTCACAAGTGGTAGGAATATGAAAAGTCATGTGGGGGAGAGATGAAGAGATATTGTAAAACTATATATTGGGATGGCTTCTCCATTCTAAGGGGTTGATAACTTTTGTTCTCCTACTACAAGAAAGAAGCTATTTCTTCTATTTTCTTGTCTATGTTCTTCTATTTCCTACTTTCAACTTTGCAAGCATTGTAATCTTGAATAACCAAGATTTTTTTGTATCTTTGAGGAATAAATCAATTGAACTTTGTGTCTTTGATTTGTTAATCTTACTATTGCTTACACGGTTGTTTTCTTCCTATTGGATGTGGACCTATTCTGGTTAATGTCAGTGAAGTTTGCAAGTGCCTACTCACTACCTTAACCCTCTCTCCCTATATTCTTATCTCCCCTTCACCTCTCTCCAAGAAAATTCCTCCCTTGTATTCTATACAAGCAATTTGCCATAGGTTTAGTGGAGTATTCTTGTGTGATCCCCGGCCTACCGCCACCACAAAGTTTACTTTTCCCGTATTCAATAAATGAGAGCCTCCCCATTCCCAAGAGAAGAGACCTAGTCCCGGAGCGTTGGTGAAAATCACTAATTTGCCTTTGCGCCATTATTTCGCCAACAAACCCTCAATTGTGTATATCGAGTCAAATATGAATGATAGTACACCATATAGTTACAATTAAAGTGGTTCGTATAACATGTTCTCATGGAAAAACGACGACTTTTCTTACCCATCCATTCTTACCGAACAAGATCTCCAAAACAAACAAGGGATTGATCCAAGGATAGTGCGATGCGGTAGCAATGCTCATAAGTGTTCCATACCACTTATAGGAATGTTATTACAAGGAACTAAGCTGGGATCAGTAGCAAATGTTTGAAAGCAGGAAATCGAGCTAAGCTAAGCTTAGTGCGCATGGGATAAGGAACCTCGTAAGTGTCCCATACCACTTATGGGAAACCTTATCACGAAACAATAGGCATAGTTCAATTAAAAACAACCACACATCCGCAACATCTCCAATGACAAATGTCAATCTTACACTTAACCTCAAACAAGAATGAGCAACACACATCTAGTGTTGAAGCCAAATTTCAAAATCCAACTAGGTTTTGCAAGTGTTTTAAGCTAGAACTAGGTGTGATCTAGAATGGGCTCTTTTTAAGATCCAAACTGATCAAGAGTTCATGAGTACAAAAAGTTCTAAACTAAAACTGATAACCGATAAATTGCTAATTACTATGTAACAGTAACTAACCTAAAAATGCAATTTAAAAGTCAATTAATTTCATTTTAATAAAAATCAAACCATTATGTTCTAGGGTTTAAAAAATGGATTTCTAAGTTTAGATCACATACAAGTTTTCTTGTTGGTTATTGTGTACGGTTAAAAAAGTTTAATGTTTAATAGTTATCACAAGGAGTACAAGGGGATAAGCTAAATCTCTTTTTCATCCAATCCTACTTCCACAGGCTGCCTATATACCTACTCAGCCACTGCTCAGCAGAAATCAGGGTCTAATGTAGTTCTCCGACAATTGATGAGAAAGGTCTGCTATCCTAGATAATACTTTTAGGTTTATAAACAAAACTAAATTTTATTTTTCATGTGTTTATAACCAGATAGATAACTGAAAAAATGTTATAGTTGTCTTTATACAATGCATCTTAAGCTAGATCAATCACAAAAAGGTTTAGTTATTATATAATGCATGTAAAGCTAGATCAATCACAAAAAGGTTTAGTTGTCTTTATACAATGCTACTAAGCTACATCAATCACAATAAATTTAATTATCTTTATACAACATGTCTAAGCTAGATCAATCACAAAAAGGTTTAGTTGTCTTTGTACAACACATCTAATATAGAATCTAAATTTTCAGTCATCCTGCATCCTTACTGCCATTGCGATCAATGGTCTAACACTGCTTATGGGTTTAGTCACAAGGCGCGGACATCATTGGGCTTCCTATTATACATATTGAGCATTTTACAATATATAATCCTATTTCAATTTGACATCTAAAGCTTTATCAATCACAAAATGGTTTAGTTGTCTTTTCACAATGCATCTAAGCTAGATCGATTGCATCAAGGTTTAGCTGTCTTTATACAACACATCTAAGCTATATCAATCACAAAAAGATTTAGTTGTCTTTATACAACACAACTAACCTAGATTCTTACTTTTCAACCAACTATAATCCTTACTTATAATGGGGTCCATGGTCTAAGACGGCTTATAGGCTTAATCACAACTACAAGGCACGGCCTTCACCGGGCTCTGTAGTAAACATATTGCATTTTATACAATATATAATCCTATTTGATACTTATTCTCTTGCAAGTGGGATACATCTCACACTGTTGTTTCAAATTTTGACTTTGCTGAACACACTTATCCCGAAACCTATGCTTTCAACATAACCCTAGCTAGTCTCGATTATATTCACTATCCGATAATCATCTCACAGCCAGAGGCCCTTGTTTATAGTGGACACTTAGTAATTGCCATACTTTTTGATAGTTTTTTTAATAAAAAGACCTACACAGGTCTACCGTCTACCCATGACTAATGTGAGGTGTAGCTATTAAAAGAAAGAAAACTAAAATGCATGCAGACACAACCCAGGGCACAGAACTGAGCATACACACAGTCTGTTTTTTCTTAACACAAATTTTACACTACAATACCATTGGGCTGGTCACCACGGTTTCGTACATAACCATGTAAACTGGATTGTTACTACGGCTTCAACATTCTCCTCACAAAGTGAACCAACGTATATTGACTGTTGAAAACATAAAAGTAAATCAATAACATTGCAATCTAGCGAGACACTCTCATGCATAAAATCACATGGAATATAAAAGAAAAGTTGGCAATATTTTATCCTAAAGAGTTACACAATCTAGGGAGATACCATTATGTATAAAGTTGTAGAATCCAACTCAAGCTTTTCATGAAGCATACAAACTAACATCATATCCAATACACCGAGAGGATCACTCTAGATTGGTATGTGATGCAAGATCATAAACAAATGGATAGAAGGAATTGAAGGAGGCTTTCAAACATAGTTACCTAAGACTTTGGGACGATAGAACGTAGGGTTGGTGTTTTTCGGGACGACAATTTTTTTCCTAAATTTTGTGGACGGCAGAGGATGGCTGATAAAATAATGTATAAAATTTAATTGTAATATAACATAAATAAGCTAAGACTTAAAGCTAAAACTATTAACCCAATTATTCATCACATAAGCCAAAATGTGATATTTATTATTCATATTTTATATTGAGTCATTGATATTATCTTAGATTCAAGGTACATTGATAGTGATACAATGATGCATCAACTATCCGACAATGAAAAACAAAAGACTTCATTAATTAGTGTAGACACCTAAATTTGACTACGCAGTTTTAATACTAAAACTGCACTTGTTATCCTCTTTCCCGTCATTTCATTATAATTAGTGATTTCCTGCTAATTAGCTAACATTTCCCTTTGTTTCGGTCAATTAACGACACTTCGTTAATTAACTAGCTTCATACTTCATCCTGGATGCCAATTAATGACACTTCGTTAGTTATAATCCTCTTTTAATTAATTAATTAACCATTATTAATTAATTAAGCCTTTCAATCTTGTATTTAACTAATAAACCTTCTTATTAGTTAAACCCCCTTCAAACCCTTCAAATTCTACTAATTTCCCTCTAAATCATCTCCAAATAGCTTCTATAAGCTTAATTTGGCATATTAATTAATCCTAGTTGATTAATTAAATCACCTCCAACTCCCATGAGTTGTTAATCACTAATTAATCTCTTCTAATCATACTTATCCCTTTCTAATTCTACATTCTCTTTATCCCACATTCACTAGGTTGTAAGTTTCTCCAAAACTGGAAAGATATATAAAGAACCTAGTACACCTTGTCCAAATTTACACCATGTCCTTGTAAGACATCTGCATATGATAAGAGCATTTCAATCTTGGAAGGCTTATTTTTTTAAAACGAAAACCACCAACTTTATATTATTAGAATATGAAAATCAAGATACAATGCCAAGCAATTATGCTCTTACTAGAGGAGACATCTTTAGAATTCCAAGTACAAATAAAGAGAAAGAAATAGCATATCTGAGAATTATCCATCCTGATCTTTCAAAGAGAGGATTCGCTCAATCTGCTGTCTTTTCTCCTTCGACCAAGTGACAGGAAGAGGGCCAAAGTGGATCAGATTTGAGTGATCTAAAGCCCAATTAGCCAAAGCATCAGCCATCTTGTTCTGCTCCTAGGAACATGAGAATATATAATAGAAAGGAAATTGCTAGCAATAATTTTGATATGCTCCTGAATCCTGGCTATAAGCCAATTATTAGACAGATGTTGATCTGCAGGCCCGAAGGATATTGATAATAACTTTGGAGTCCGATTCCACAATGATATAAGGACATCCCAATTTAGTAGCCTCCAAAAGAGCACATTAAACAACCATAATTTCAGCCATATTATTAGTGTAATGCCCCAACTGATGAGCAAAGAAGAAGAGAGGGGTCCCCAAAGAATCATGAGCAATTCCTCCCATACTAGCAGGACCCGGGTTTCCTCTTGCTGCTCCATCAGTATTTATTTTAACAATTCCAAAAGGAGGGGGTTGCCATGAGAGGAGAGTTGAAGGTGTCCTTAGTTTAGTCTCCCTCTTCAACTGCAAAGTCCTATTACCCATATTCAATTTTTGTAGGAGAACAAGCCATCTCCCAGGCAACGAGAGAAGGAAGAATCAAGTTGTGTGATATAGATTCAACAATATTGCTTTGAGTCATATCCATGATGTACCACCTGTCTCTGCTTTCAAGCTTGAATATGCGTTTGTTTCTTTCTTTCCAAACATTCCACAACATAAGAGAAACAACAAGCCAAATGCCTTTGTAAAAGTGTTGAGTATCCCTAACATCATTTTTCCACCTTCGAAAAGTATCCACAATATTCTCAAGGGAGTGCCAAGTCACCGAAAGGCATTCAGCAAGAGTGTCCCATAAGCCCAAAGTAAAAGAACATTGGAAGAAGATATGAGTTAGGGTCTCCGCTGCATTTCTGCATAAAGGGCACCAAAAGGGGCCAACCAAACCTCTTTTCATCAAGTTTTCCCGTAAGGACTCTATGGTAAATTAGAAGCCAAACAAAGAATCTCACCTTAGGCCACATAACAGGTTGCCATAGATCCACAAATATATCTTTCCAAGGATGAGGAAGAGGGGCAACCAAAACTCTATACCCCTCAGCCACAAAGTACTTCCCATCCGGCCCCGTTCCCCATCCTAAAGTATCAAGCAACTCAGTCGTAAGAAGAATCCTGTTTTGTAAAAGCCTGTGAAAAAAAGGACTTGTTGCTGAGTCAAGTTAACCTGCCACATCGAAGGATGAATCCATTCAGTCCTTGGGTATGCCTATTGTAGATAGTGACATACCTTAATTTTGCCATGAGCATGGAGGGTAACCATAATATTGCTGAAATGGGGAAACTGCATAATCAAAGGAGGATGACCATCCCACGAGTCTGTCCAGAAATTAGCCTGCTCACCATTTCCTATTTTCCAAAACAATTATTTCTTTATGATTTCTTCCCCAATTTTGAGAACCGAAAGAATGGGAGAGCCCTGTGAAGGTAAGGAATATCTTACTGTGTCACGTGGCCTCATACTCTGAGCATATTTTGCATGCAGATTGGTACTCCATAACTGATCGGGATTTTGCAATTGTCTCCAATACAGCTTAACAAGTGCTTTATTATTAGGGTCACTAGCTCTGAATCCTGACCCCTTTCCTTCTTTGGAAGACATAAGGTCTTCCACTTCACAAGGTGCCATTTCTTGGATTCTTTGGTTACCAGACCATAAGAACTTTTGACTAATAGAGTCTAAGTGCTGCAGAATTGTAGTAGGAATGTGCAGAAGGGACGCAAAATACACAGGAATAGCTTGTAGCACAACTTTGATCAATGTGATTCTACCTCCTGAGGATAACCATCTGTTAGTCCAAGTACTAAATTTCTATTTAATCTTGGTAATTAACCAGCCCCAGTCAGAGATTTTGGTGGAACTTAAAGGGATACCCAAATATTGCAGAGGTAAAGTGGCCTTCTGAAAACCAAGTTTTATGAGAATGTCGTGTTCTAGCCTTGGCGAGCAGTGAAAGAATTATGCTTGTTAATATCTTGACCAATTGCCTTTGAGAAAAGATCCAAATTTCTTTGTATCTGAGTGGCTTCTTTCAAAGATGCAGCCCCCATAATAGTAGAATCATCGACAAACTGTAAATGAGAAAGTGGATCCACATGAGTAGCCAATCTTATACCTTGCAATTTTCTCTGGATTCTTGTCATAGAAAAAGCCTGCCAAAGGACTCAGCGACAATGATAAACAAGAATGGCGATAAAGGATCTCCCTGTCTGATACCTCTCAACGCCGGAAAACGTTGGGTAGGGGTACCATTAACAATAAGAGAATAAGAGACAGATGAAATACACACCTGTATCCATTGCACCCATAAAGGGGAAAAACCAAAGCAGATAAGGATATCATAGAGGAAATCCTAGCTGACCTTATCATATGCTTTTGATAAATCCAACCTAACAAACATCGCTGGCTTCTTCTGAATGTCCATAGAGTGAAGAGTTTCCTGAGCCAACACTATATCATCATATATTTGTCTATGAGGAACAAATCCTCCCTGTTCCGGAGAAATAACTTTATCAATGATAGATTTCAGTCTTTCAGCTATCACTTTGGTGACAATTTTATACAAGACATTACAAAGAGCTATGGGCCGGTATTCAGTGATGGTAGAGGCCTCCTGTTTCTTAGGGATCAAAGCAATATAAGTATAGTTAATGGCCCGAAGAACAGTTTTAGCTTGTCTGCACTCTTCCACTACTTGAAGCAAATCAGTTTTAACAATATCCCAAAATTCCTGGTAAAATTCAATCGAAATCCATCAGGTCCTGGTGTTTTCCCTTTTTTCATGGTCCAAACAACAGTTTGAAGTTCCTTTTCGGTTACTGGTTTTAAAAGAAACATATTGTCTTCATCACTAACAACAAAAGGAATAATATTCAACAGCTGTTGTTGGGCATTCCTGTCCACTGTAGAAGCCTTAAATAACTCAAAAAAGTACTGTAAGGCTACATGCTGAATTGCTTCCTGAGTATTTTCCCTGGTACCATCCTCTTTATCCAAGAAAGCTATATGGTTGTGTGAACGGTGAGCTAAAAGAGATTTATGAAAAAAGGAAGTATTTTTATCTCCTTTCAGCCACTTAATTCTGGATTTTTGTTTCCAAAATATTTCTTCTCGTGTCTCCCATTCAGTTAATGATTGTTTGAGGGAAATTTCCTTCTTTTGCAGATCTTGAGTGAAACCATGAAGCCTTATTTGCTGAGATATCCCCTATAAAGCTTCCAATACCTCTCTTTTTTTCCCCTGAATATTACCAAAGTCAAAAACTTTCCTTTTCTTGAGTTGGAATGTAAGGTATTGTAGTTTTTTGACAGAGCAAAACATTTTAGTACCATGTCGAGGCTGGCCTTCTCTCCACCATTTCTCAATCAAAGGATGAAGATGTTCGTCACGAAGCCACATCAGTTGAAATCTAAAAGGTGCTCTAAACGGAAGATTTGCCCAACTCCAACCACCGACCAATGATCGAACCTGAATTGTCCAAGACCATAG
Organism: Taxus wallichiana var. yunnanensis; assembly: GCA_018340775.1. NCBI lineage: Eukaryota > Viridiplantae > Streptophyta > Pinopsida > Cupressales > Taxaceae > Taxus > Taxus wallichiana. Next base: position 901,930,008 of record CM031235.1, on the reverse strand, counting down.
CATTAGGAAGAAAATTACATTCGAACCAATCTTCTAATATAAAAATCTGTCTAATCGTTCTCTTATACACCCATCCCCTACTCTTCTGTTGGACCATGTCATTAGGCCATTATGAGTTTGGATATCAACCAAATGCATCCTGTGTATGGAGTCCAACATATTAGCAGCAGAAGCATCCAAAGTAGATTTCCCCCTTGTTTTTCATGAGAGAAGAGAACTGTGTTGAAGTCACCTCCTATAATGATTGGTAGATCAGAATGAGCAGCCACAATATTTTCAATAATCTTCCACTGATCTCTTTTTGCCTCTACCTGAAGAGGGGCATATATGTTCAGAATCAACATGATCTGATTTTGAGAAACATAATGCACAATCATATAGATAATTCCCTGATTTCCTCCACTGCCAAGAAGAATAATTTGATGGGGATCCCATATACAAGCTAAACCTCCCGAAGCACCCTATGAGCTTAAAGAAAGAACTCTGGATTTTTTTTGAATATGAGGAACCACTGTTGCCATGAATTATATAGAGGCTTTAGTTTCTTGAATAAAAAAGTAAAAACATATGAGGATGATGTTGTTGCATAATACGCTTAATCTCATTTATTTTAGAGGGGCTACCCTTAAGCCCTCGAATATTCCAAGTGATCAACTTTATTTTGGTATTTGTGCTAAGATTGAGGTCAAGTCCCCAACTTTACCATTCCTCGTAAGTTGTTGCCCTTCTTTCTAAAGACGAGTTTGGTTAGATTTCCTTCCTGCTTTTAAAATAGAGTCCATCCGAAGTTTCTTTTGCTGTTCTTATTGAATCCCAGATGGGTTATTATCCTAAGGGTATGAGCAAGGGAGGAGGAGGTAATAACAAAACATTATTTTGAGATTTTCCCTCTTCCTCCTTCCAGTGCTCTTCTGCCAATTTATGTTTTCTTTGGTACCATTTGAGTTCTCCCCCATTGCCTTGGTGCACTACAAGAGCTATAGAATTTGCTTGCATGTCTTTGTTATCCCGATCTTGTTGCTGAAATTTATATTCTAGAATTTGGGTCTCCATCTCATCTTGTGCTTCTTTCGATCAAGGGATGCAAATCTATTATTATTATTAATCAACGCTTCCTAATTCTTGTCTTTGATAATCTTCTTTTTGACGGGGTAATAAATTCCTCGATGTATGGTTATCCTTAATTGGTTCCTTAATCTGCATTGACAATCTTTAACTGCATGGCCATATTCATGGCAATGTCTACACCGAAACGATATATTTTCATAGTCAATCTGTTGCTCCCATCTCTCCTCCCCAACTTCCGTAAGAATTTTAGCAGCAATGGTTGATCCATATCCATGTAGTCACATATGCGAGCATAGACCATTTGTTCCATCTACATGGTAGAATCTGTTGCCCTCACAAATTTACCAAGTGAATTCCTATATCTTGAAGAACCATAGGGTTCCAAAACTCAAAGAAGAAAACCGAAAAGACAAATCCACACTGGAACAACAAGGCGGTTCCTCTTACGCTTTAAATAAAGGTTGCCATGGTTTCATGAATAGGCTTGCACTTCCATAGAACCATTGTCCCCTTGAAATATATATTCCTTTTCAACAATGTTAGCGAACACAACTAGAAAATAGCTACTTGGATATATCAAAATTGTATGCTCACCTAGGGTGTTCCATGTTTTCTAGGCCCCACTTTGAACGTAGGCAAAGATGGCTTGAACCCTAGAAATCGAACAAGAAGAGCTCTATCTTGCAAGTTCGAATCCTAGCTCGAATATGAGACACTACAATTTTGAGAACAAGAATCCCATCAGAGGCTTTCATGCACCTAGCAAGAGTCTTTCGTGGATCTTCTTTGACGGCCTGATGAGGATCGATTAGCATTGGAATTAAAAAACAAACTGCTCGTGTGTTCCATGAGTGGCATCCCTAAACGACAGTCTAGAGGAATCCCCTCGCTTAAACATTCGCACTTTTCCGCTCTCCATAATCACCGAAGCAATCAGTGAGCAAAAAAACAAAAAAACGTAACCCTTTCCCGACCCCAAAGGGTCGAGATCAGGTTCATATCCTCCTTTTAACCAGTGTTGCAAAGTCCCAAGTGTTGATATGCCCCCACTCGAAGCTGTTAATAAAATAGCGATGACAAAAAAAACCCCCCTTGTAGATTCACAATGGTAAAATCTCTATTCGTCACAAGGTGTTATATCGGTTGTAGAAACCTCACGAGCTACGATTTCAACGATTTTCACGAGCTACGATTTCAGCGAATAGTATTGCAAAGCCACAAATCGCTAGCCACTATTCGCGAGTTTAGCAGAGCCATGATTCACGAGTTTCTCACAACTTGACTATGTTTCCAAGCAACATTCCTGTTACCTCCACCAATCTTGGAAGGCTTATTGATCAAGCAACCTTTTCCCTATTCTACTTGGCTAAGAGTAGTAAGAGAAGAACCAAAAATGACAATTAAACCATATTGGTGAGATCTCTTCCTCTTCCTTGAGGAATCCTTTGATTGCACGTAGTTACGTTCGGCTCACTAAAGGAAGTATCTACAATTACAAAGCACATCTAAATATCAAAGGATAGGTTTGCATTTAATGTTTTAATGTTTGATGCACATTAGTTAAGCTTTTCCTTTCATGTTTTATCTTGATGTTTATGTTTTTGATTAACTAAGTTAGGAATCTACTTGGTGTTAGTTTCCTTTCATTAACTTAGATTAATTCAATCACAATTAGCACGAGAAGAGTACATAACAACATATTTCATAACCCAAATGCTATAAACTAAAGTCGAAAACCTGCAGGTCATAGGGGACCCCAAGATGACCATCGACCATCCCGTGGACGCATGGTGACCCCCTTTTTGCAAAGCACCAAACATCTCGGGGCATTCCCCAAACTTAGGGAACATCCCTAGGATGTTCCCTCCTTTTTTTCATTTCTCCGGAATGTCGGGGACGTTTTGTCCCCGTCCCCAAGCACGTGAAATGTCTCAGATGTTTGGGACGGCTTGGAGACTCCCGGGTAACACTTGTTTCAAGTCAGAATTTAAAGATCTAAGTAGTCATGGAACATTTGCAGAATTGTGTAATAGGAGACAACTCAAACAGTTATTGAGAGCATATCAAAGGAGATTGAGGGTTGTTAGGAGTGCTAAAAAAATAGTATTGGAAAGGGAATGCAATTTTGTTGTTTTGTGAAAGAGAAAATGAGACTTATTCCACCAAATACCCATCAAGATGCATTGCCCTGTGCTTTGAATCTAGAAATGGACCAGAAAATAGCAAATGCTTATAAGAATCAATATCACTAATATCAAAGGGAAAGCAATTGTGGTGGTATGTGAAAGACAAAATGAGATCGATTCCACCAAATACCCATCAAGATGCACTGCCCTGTGGTTTGAATCTAGAAATAGACCAGAAATAGCAAATGCAAGTAAGAATCAATATTACTAATTTCCTTTTGAAGAGAGTGAAGGAATGATAGAAACCTGTGTAAAATAGGAAAGGGTGAAACTGTGTTACGGTTCAATAGGAAAACCAATGGAAGAACATGATACGGTGCATGGAATGTTCAATTGAAAGGCACTTTAAAGATGAAATCTGCAGCAGATTCCCAGATTTGTAACAATGTTTCATGATATAGCAAAATGGCTCTTTAATAGAGGGAACAAGCATGTCACCAACCAAGACGTTACAAAGCAAAAGCAAGTTTATGCAATGCAGTCACATCAATCAACTAACAATGACTGTGTAACCAACAAAAAGTTGATATAGGATAGTAGAAGCAAGATGGCTTGTGTCAATGCAATATGATATAAGAGGCCAATCTATGATTCAATTTAGGTGATGGAATATGTAGGAACACTTTATGAGAGAATTTTTGATACATAATTCTTAAAACCCATGTAAACTATTGGAAGTGTGTGATTGTGACAAAGGTGATTTCCAAATAGACCAAGTTAACATGGATGAAACTTCTTGCAATTCAAATACTGGTAGTTATTACGGCACTGAGAAGAAATCAGTAGATTATGGATGTTCCAAACATGAAAATCAAGAAACAGAAATAAAAGAGGCATTGGAATTAATATGGATTGAATAAAAATCAATAAACGGACATTAATACCAAGGATTTAGAGGTGAAAATTTTGTGATGTCTGGTATTAGAAATGTATAAAATGAGGGTCAGTCTAACTCAACAGAGATTAAAATGCTGCGCTGATTGCCATAAGAGAATGGCTTACAGTAATTGCCATAAATACAAGTGACAATGTGGAACAAGAAAGTGTTAATGCACCAACATGTGCTGATTGACAGAAAAGATGAATATGTTGATTGCTACATGAGAATGATCTTTGTTAATGTGCATGTAAAATTTGACTTGTGTCCCTTGAGTTGTGGGGCCTGTATCATCTTAGGAATGAATAAACTTTATGTTTTCCCTCAGTCAACGTACATATTGAGTCGGGAGTAATAATAGATGCATATTTGAAGGGAGTCAAATTTCCCAAATTGTAACATTGTCAAAATTAAATTAATCTCTCGATTCAATATTATCCATCATAAGAGAGATACATTTAGGTTTTCACACTAACTTTTTTCTCCTTCAATCTCTCGCTTCTCTTCTCTCTCTCAACTAAGTCTTATTCTAGTGAGTCATTACTAACAACTCAGTACATACAAACTCACGCTAATTAATAATATTAGAATATCATCACTATGTGATGTACTAACAAACCATTTCCAACATTCAAATCAAGAATGAAAAGTCTTTGTTTGTAAAGTCTGTGCCAAACAATATTTCCTCTCTTAGGACAACCTACCGAAATCAGGTGCTGTTTTTGCTTTCCTCATCCTCCTCTTCCATAGATACTACATATTGAATGAGTTTTTGAATGTTTTCTGTTATAATAAGAAAACTCCAGAAAAAGAAATTACTTATGCCAACTTGCTTGCTTACTTGACTCGCCCTTTCTTCTAATTATCTGCTTTCTGATATTCTCCATAAACTCAAGTAGCCATCGCGCTAAGGTGTATAGCTGTTTCTTGCAAAGATTCCTGTGAACTTTTAGTCCCTATCATTCAATCTATTCATTGGAATTCTAAAATTGAAGTGCCTGGGCCTTCACTATAAGGATCTTTGCTATATCTTAACTACTCTGTCACCCACTAAAGAATTACTGTAAACTTTGAGCGCCTGTTATGCTGCATCTGGCATAGTGAGGAAATTCTTGGATATTACTCTTCCGCTTATTTTTTGAGTGCTTGTGGCGGTGTAAGTAATCTTGTTAGCAATTTTCTTTTCAATTTCAACCTAGCAAAGTTTACAAGCATTCACATAACTCTCTATATTATTTTTCATGTTTTTCCTGTAAGTCGTAAGCGTACTTTGTAGCTTCAGAGATACCTATCAAGAAATGGAAAAACATATTATATTTTCAACATTGAAATTGCAGTATTTACCTTTTAAAACAGGTGAAATTTTATGCCAAGCTTTATTGACAAAATTAAAATGATAATCTAGCAATCTTTTAAGTCATTATAATCTGCTAACTGGAGTCACTCAGGGTTGGAAGGCGACTTTGTTAAAAATTGGTGATTGGGCAGATATTCTGGATCAATAATGACATTGCATTGTTTCCTCGTGATATTTGAATATCCTTATCTATTTAAGCTTGCAATATTGAATTCCTTATTTTTTAAATGCCAATCAAAATGTTAGGCAACACCAATTAAACATCAGGAAAAATAACCAGTCTGAAGGTGGAGATACAGAAAAACCGATTGGTGGTATTTAAATCTTAGTAGAAGATATACAAATACGGACACATGTGCATGTTCAAAATGGCTATTAGAAATCTTTCACCATAACCATCAAGCACCCTTAAAACTTAAAAGTCAAGCATTTCAGCCCTTTGCCATTCACTCAATTACTTGAATGCAGTATGGACTAAATTAATATACAGAACTTTATACATTCTTTTCTTGAATCAGCTTTTTTAGTTAGTGAGGTCCAGAACATACGTGTTAGTTTTCATATCATTGCATGGTACATTTAAAGATAACTTATGTCTAGAGAAATATCAAACCCAAAATATGTTTGTAGGTTAAAGTTTTCCTTTTTAATCTTTCTTTCCCTACTTTGAGTTGTGCAGGAAATCATAGACATGTGCGATTATGCAGTTGGCTTAAGTCGGCAGCTAAATGGCTCTATTATACCTTCAGAACGTGAGCTTTTTATGTTAAATTATTGCAATAATTTGAACTCTGTTTCAATGATCTATTTAGAACTGATAATATAGAAATTTATCAACACATTGTTATACATATATTGTATGTTATGATGGTTTAAATTAGTGAGCAGATATGTTTTTGGTCATGCGGATACAAGTGGTTACATTGCTTTTTTATTTGGGTTGTAGACAGCATTAGGGGTGCTTGGATGCATTCATTATATAGTTGAGCACCGATTACATATGTGTGATCACTGTTAAATTATTCTAATAAAATTTAGGTTACTATTTTGAAAAGGCGTCATCAAAGGTTTCATCTTTGATGATAATGTTATGCTCATATATAGGTGAACTCATTTCAAGGTAAGAAATCATCAAGCTAGATCATTCCTATGCTACGCATTGCTGCATAATATTTTATAATTTGAAACCCTAAAAGTGAACTAGAATGAATAAAACAAAAGCAAAACACAAAAACAAAACATAAAAGCAAAGCAACTTACCTCTCATTCCCTCATTGCATACTTGCCTCTCTAAGCTCTCATTTTGCTCATTTAGGTTTGATACTTCATCAACAAGCATTGCAATCATTTTCCTAAGCTAGTATGAGTGCCCATTCGTTGCCAAGGTCACTGAGGAGCTTGAAAGGAAGAGGATTTGTGGATTATTCATTAAAGGTAAGGTTTTAACTTTCAAGTTTGATTTTAATTTTTATTTTCATTTTGTTTTCAATCTTTCACACACTTCATGCTTCTTTTTATGTTTTATTATTTTCATTTTAAAATTTTAAATTGTTTTTTCATTTAAATACATGTTGTACCTTAGGCCCCGGGGTTTAACTATTGTTTTCTTTGCTCATGCTATTGATTTTTGAACTTGTAGGTAGTAGTACAATGGCAACAAGTTCCACCTCCTCTAGGCAATCCTTGTTCAAAGAATTTGATTTGAATTCACTGTTATGGAGGCATGTCACAATACTAGAGCAACTTCTAGGTGGTGGGTGTTTTGTTTGGAGATGCCACGATTGTGAAACTATATTCAAAGGCTCATATAGTCAGGTGAAAGCCCACTTGTGTGCAATATCGGGTCATGGTATAAGAATTTGCAAGGGGAAGAACAACGTAGGGGTGCCAACAACAAAGGTTTTGGAATATATCAAGGAACAAGAAGATGCAAAAGCAACCTTTGCCTTGAAAACGGGTCATCTCGTTGTCAAAAAGGGAAGTTCATCTTGATTAATGAGGCCACTTGTTGCCCCATCTAGTATTGGCTCCCTAGTTGTGACCTTGCCACATCCATTTGTGATGGCTACCTCCATGTAGGATGAGGATTCATCTATTTCATGAAAGAGGACAAAAGGACCACTGACAAAGTCCTTTCAAAATGAGAACAGAGATATCATGGATGAGCACATTGCAAGATGTGTGTATGCAAATGGATTGTCATTCAATGTTATTAGGTCACCATATTGGTAAGAGATGGTGAAAGTGATCAACGAGATCCCAAAAGGGCACGTGGGGCTAGGGTATGAGAAGCTCCGCACCACTGTATTGGCAAGGGAAAAAATGTGGACACCTCATTGCAGCCAATTGGAGACTCGTAGGCCAAAATGGGTATCCATCGTTTTTGTTGTATAGAAAGATGTAAGAAACTCGCTTTGATCAATGTGGTTGTAGTACACCCTAAATGGGCAATGTTTTTGAAAGTAGTTGATTGTGAGGGACATGGGAATGATGCCCAATTCATTAACACCGTCTTTAAAGCCATTGAGGCAATGCTTCCTCAAAATGTTCTCTAAGTCATGACGAACAATGCCAAGAATTGCAAATCTCTTGTGATGTTACTTAAGGTGAGGAACGAGTATATTTTTGGATACCATGTGTTTTCTATTCACTCAATTTAATGCTAGAAAAGTAGGCCAAGAAAATAGAGTGGATAAAGCATGTGTATGTCTTTGAAGGTGAAGAGACCCGGAATGTTTGTGACCAATCATCACCAAATTGCAGACATCTTTAGTTTCTTCTCGCATTTGGAGTTGTTGAAGGTAAGGGAAGCTATCTTTCTTTTATTTATAATGTAATTTTTTTAATTTTTAAAATATAGTACTCGAAAGTTTTAATTTTTAAAATTCTTTTGTTTCTCATTTCTTATTAGGTTATTGAGACTCGATTCGCATCACACATGATCATCTTGAGATGACTTGTGAAGGTGCAAGAGACACTTAGCAAAATGGTAACTCCCACCTATGGGTTGTATGGAGCCCGTCAAACATTGAACGAGCCCAAATAATTATTGCATTTCTCTTAGATGATACCTCGTGGGATCAAGTAGATTATTTGTTGAGTTTTACCGAGCCCACTATGAGCACGATCCACTTTATTGACATGGATCAACCATGTTTAGAAGAGATATATGATATCAACTCAATGATTGAGAAGATAAAGTCCATCATAAATGCAAAAGAGCAAGATCTCAAAGAGAAATTTTTCAAAGAAGTACAATCAATCCTCATTGAGTGGTGGAACAAAATGACCACCCCGCTACATCTACTTGCCTTTACATGGACTCTTAGGTTCTCAGGACAAAGATCTTTTATTTGGCGGGAGGATGACACTATACAAAAATGTGGAAGTTAGTGAGGGATATATGTTGGCATTGTCTAGGCTCTTCCCGATCTTGAGGCCAAGGACATGATTATGACAAAGTTTGTCAATTTCATAACGGAGATAGGACATAACCTTTGTGCTCTTCATTCCAAATACAAGATTGATGCTCATATGTGGTGGTACCTCCATAGTCAAGCATTTTTGTATCGACAACCTCTTGTAATCAAGGTCTTAACACGAGTAAGTTTTTAATTTTTTAATTATCTTTCCTTTTTTGTTTTAATTTTTTTAATTAAAGTTTTAGTGTTTTATTTTAATTTTGAATTGACTTTTCCTCAATAGGTTGCAAGTTAATCTTCCATTAAGCGCAACTAGAATACATATACCTTCATCCACTCATAGAAGCGCAACAAGTTGAGGGCTATACAAGATGAAGATTTGGTGTATCTACATTTCAACTTGCGCCTTCTATCCCACAAGCAACCAGTACAAGGGCCAACAAAACATTTGGATATTGATCCGTTCCAGAGAGAGTTGATTTTGGATGTTTCTATTTCCCACTTGTCATTAGATGATGAGGGATTGGAGACTTCTTTGGCATCTGCGAGACCTACATGCACAAGGGGGTGCTAGTAGTAGTGGCCCTAGTGGGAGTGGTTTGAGTCCATGTGGTTCTAATGAACCACATCATGATGTTGATGTTGATGCTCTTGATGAAGAGGAATATGATGACTATTGAATACTAGTTTGAACTTTGATCATTAGTGTAATAAATTGAATTTAATATATCATGATAGTGTGCTTAATTTAAGCCTTTGACAAATTATGAGTTGTTATTTTGTGGTTATTTAGCTTATTTTGTCTTTCATATGCATAATGATAATATGTGGTTGATTACTATTTATTAGGCTGGAATTATATATATATATATATATATTATAATTTTCATCGTGTCCGTGTATTGGATACTTCGTACCCGTACTTGTATATGAAACGTATTGGCAACTTAGGGCCCCCATTTTGTTCATGGCTGCTCTGTTTACAAGCCCATCCCTGCTTATGCTCCAAGCAAACCCTGGTACTTTTGTATAACTCACATATCTTCCTCCACTCAGAATCCCCTATCAACTCCCATGATGCCAAGGTTCTTATTGCCTTTCTGAAAATCTCTGACTGTGAAAAATCTTGGGGAAATTATCGAGCTTAAAGAAATGTATAATCTTGTAATGAAATATGTCCTCTCTACTCTGACTTAGATTACTCTTACATAACATGATAAAAATGTGGCAAAACAAGACAAAATGATGGATGTTATCAACTCTCATGATGCCAATGTTCTTTTGCCTTGCTCAAAATATCTGAGATGGTGAAACAACTTGGGGAAACTATTGAGCTTAAAGGAGTACACAATCCTGTCATGGAAGATGTCCTCTCTACTCTGGCTCAGATCACTCTTCCACAACATGAAAGAGTTGGCAATCTCCAAACCTGTGTGGGACAACTGAGTAAAATTGTGGCAAAATAAGACAAAATGATGGATGCTATCAATGCCATTATGCTCACAAAATGCCAAAAGAAGAATTGGTGCAACAATGTGGAGTCTGCTTATCCCGAACTCCCTCCCAAATACCAAACTTCAGTTGGGGCCTAAAATGAAGATAGTTCCAAGGAAATTGCATACTTCACTTTGCAGGTCTCTTCTTCCTGTCAACCCTGGGCTGCTCATAATCTGGAGGAAAGTTTCTCATTTTCTCATGCTCATGATAACTGAATCTACAATTTAGCACACAGTGATATCTATATTGTTGATTATGTAGTCTTGCACCTAGTGAATCTCCTAGCTGGATATTTTGGCATGGTCCTTAATTGTAATTAAAATCTTATAGTCTGGTCTCTGAGATCAGCTCTGTTGTGTTTTTTATGCTGTAGCTCCTGTTTTATATAAAACAATTGTACCTTGTGTAAAAAAAAAGATACGTTAATTAGTACAAGTTGGGCTGTAACTGTTGACATGATATCTTGATTGAGGAATATGTAGTCTGCATTAAAGTTCCTTTATGTGTAATGCTGCTCCTTTATGGTTCATGACAAGCATGTTTCCAAATTGTTTGAAAAAAACATTTTCCATATACTGGTAGATTGGCATTTGGCTTAGGCCTTGCTAATGCTAGTTTATTTTTCACTGGACTACTTCCTGATAAATTTGTATTTTTGAATGGTTTTGCAGGGCCCAATCATATGATGATGGAGGTATTCCATCACTTCAACCATTGTTTGGCTTTTTGTAATATTGCAATTTCTCAGCACTAATCTTTTTTTGCTTTTGAAGGAAAATTAGAGTGCTATTGGTATATCAATAGAGAATTTACTTGACAGTTCTAGGTCTGAAAATGAATAGTTTATTGTAAAAGTCCTATTTACAGTATATAAAAGATTTGAGAATCATAAGCTGAATAGAAGCTTCAATATATTGTTTGTTTGAAAATTTGAAGGTATGGAATCCTCTGGGCATAGTTGGTGTAATAACTGCTTTCAACTTTCCAGCTGCTGTACTTGGTATGTGCCACTAATCTTTTTGAATGAGATAATGCTGGAGCGTGATTTCAAATTTTTAGTTAAAGTGTTGCTGCCAAAAATGCTAGAAATGAAAGATCAAAATTTAGGATCCATAAAATTTTATGAAGTCCAAAACTAATTTCTAATTTAGAGTTTGAAATATTGTCATGATTCAATAACTGAGCTAGGGTTGGAGAAGCTCTCGAGTCTTAGCAGGCTCAATTTTTAGTGCAGTTATCTTTGCAGATATTTCTGATGTTATTTGAAAGCATGTGGATTTTCCACATTTTAATCAATTTGAGGTCCAGTTATTTTAGATGAATTTGTTGCCTGAGAGTATCATTATGGTATTGAATGAAGAACAAATCATCATGATGTGATTTGTTTCTGAAATCTGGACTGGTTTATCCCTTATTCAGTTATCTAGATCTTTTTATTTCCAAATAACTGTCTTATTTCTATTTGCTGGATAGATTTTCAACCAAAGGTTCACTGTCTTTTTAGCTCCAATTAGAAAAGAGCCTCTAAGATGCAAATCTTAGTACTTTTCTATAGATCTAAATTTGTTTTCTATCTGTTGGTACAGGCTAGATGTTTTTATTGATCCATTTTTCTGAATGTATGTTTTGAGACCCATTCATCTACTTTTGGTCATTTATGGATTTTAATATAATTTTTGTCTTACTTGTTCTTAATTCTTCCTAGTTGTAGTTTTTTTAGTTTCCAACCTGTTGAGATGCACAGTATTAGTCACTTCTTAAATTTTATTTAGTAACTTGAGTTTATCGTAATAATACTTTTAACTTGCAATAAATATCCTTAATTCGAGTATTAGGAGACAACTGCTACCAAATCTATTCTTAATGTAGAATTAGTCACTGACCACCTTACAGTGCTTCAAGAAGGGGTAAGTTCAGCCAAAACAATCGAACAAGCAATGTAGATAACTGAATGTTTGAGATGACAAACATTTATTACCAACTGATTGGAGGAAAGCGGTCGAAATCATAAATTGTGCATTTATTTTATTTCCTTCAAAATTTATATCAGTCACAGCCTTTATTGGCAGACCAATTAACAATCATGTAACTAATTAAACATTGACCATGGATTAAGAGGCAACAATAACACTATCAGTGGCCTCAAATGTTGATTCATTTGAGAAGAGCTGCCAAAATTTTAAAATTGCTAATTTATGGATTACTGCTGTCAATTGTATATACATACTTGTAGGTTGTGGGCATCATTTTTGAAAGTTATGGAACCCATACAGGAAACGATAGCCCTAAACATTATAAGATTCCTAGTTTATTGAGAGTAACTAAAACATTGTTTGACTGAAATCTGGGGCATTTTAAGGTTTTAAATCGCGGTAGGACTAGTGGTGTGCATGACAAGTTGGTGGCTATTTCATTGGCCAATGTTCGTTAATTATGGATTAGCATATTGAACTGTGAAGTGGTATGCTTGGATTTCCCTTTGGATTATATGTTTGATGGCTTAAAATTCCAGTCAATGGGCATGGTATTGTTGTCACGGATGGCAGGTTCATAAGTCTAACTAGAAAACAAACTTGCACTTATTGTGATTAGTGGGTCTGCTATATCCACGGCATGTGGTTACTATTCCCATTTTTAATAGATGATCACATGCAATGGACCATATTACGTTTCTGAATAGTTTCCAGAATATTTGCTGTAATAGTTAATTAGAAATCTTGGACAGGTTCTAGGATTGTTGCAATAACCTTAAGACTATCACCCACAGTTGTATACTTGTATGTGCATACGTATGAAACATAAAAGTAACATAAACAAAGATATGATTAAGGTGGAATAAGTAATAACTACTAGAATATTAAGTACAGATGTGAAAAAGGGCCAATGGCCCTCCTCACAGTATTGAAATGATTTCCTCTAACACTAGCTCTTTATGATTTTATAAAAACAAGTGCAGGCTATTATTAGATTACTTGTAGAACCAATCTTCTTAAATGTAGGCTTTAAAGTGCTTTTCTATTAATAGTTGAAGTCAACTAAGTCAATTACTTAGTTGATACTCCTCTCTATTAATAGGATACAAATTTGCACACACATGAATCTATTTATATTTACAATTAAATAATAAGAGTGCATCTTAAACCATACAATAGTGTACGAGTTATTAGATACACTAACATCCCCCTTAATATGTACTATGTAAAGGAGAGGATAAAGTAAGCTATACTAGTCTAAGTAACCTTAAAAGAAGAAAGCTGTTGTGTATACCGATACCCCTCTTACGAGCAACTTAGAGAGAGTAAGTGAGACAAAACCTCACATATGGGTCCCGACAACTATGTTATATTAGGTACCCATGTACAATAAGTACAAACAACATACTATAATAGACTAATAGTGACTAGAGACAATGCCAAACTGTACAACCACACCACTAAGAAGCAGTATACCTGTGCATTGAAGGGATAACTAGAAGTAGTTCATAACTGCACAATACTATGCAAACTTAGAGGCATAATAGTATTAATGATCAGTATTAAAACTCAAAGGCACAAGGGCATGAAAATGACCACTAGATCACAACTTAGAGGCACAACTACATAGAAATGATCACTGTATCAAATTTCAGAGGCACAAAGGCATGAAAATGACCATTAGATCACAACTCTGAGGCATGTGTGCATAGAAATGATCACTGTATCAAAACTTAGAGGCCCAAAGGCAATGAAAATATCCATTGGATCACAACTCAAAAGCACAACTGCATAGAAATGATCACTGTATCAAAACTCACAGGCACAAAGGCATGAAACTGACCCGTGGATCAAAACAGAGGTAGTATAATCACATACATATCCATAAGCTCCCTGTAATACTGAATTGAGTGAGATAGAATAAGATGCAAGTCTCTGGAAAATAGATGTCCAGAGAACTCAAAATATCTCGAGAACTGTATTGAGTAAGATATTCCAGCAGAAGATAAAAATTCTTAAAAATGATAATCTACCTACCTGCAAAAAATCAGCACGATCCAGATTTTTTAAATTTTTGACACAAATTTTGATGTCGTCAAAAGTACCATGCAGTGGTTGATTCATACTCTGACACAGAAGAAAAGCTTGATGTGCAAACCAAGATCCATTTTTGGTAAAAGTTCTGGTCAAACAGAGCACTTAGACTTTTGCATGAATCCCAAGGTGGGCAAAAAGTACTGTTTATGGGCAGATTCAGCATCTGATGTAGGACAATTTGTTTTGTAGGCTGGGATCTACCTTCTAGTAAAATTTCAGCTCAATTGGAAAACTTTATTTTTTATGATTCTCAAAGTGACCCAACACTCCTTGAATTGCATGTTGTACGAGGCAAAGCTCTAATTGCTTTGGTACCAAGTTAGAAATGTGGAAGGGCCCCGTGATTGAGGTTTTTGCCACGACTATTCTCTCCAAGTTGCTCTTAAGAGGGGGTGTTGGCGGACACATCGCCTTTTGTCACATTATTTTTGTTTTAAACTAGCTCTATGGTTTTATAAAACAAGTAGAGGCTATTATTAGATTACTTGTAGAACAAGTCTTCTTAAAGATAGACTTTAACGTGCTTTTCTAGTAATAGTCTAATTCAACTAAGCCACTTATTTAGTTGATACCCCTCTCTATAAATAAGATATGAATAAGTTTGCACACACATGTGCCTATGTATATTTACAATTAAATAATAAGAGTGCATCTTAAACCATAGATAGTGTATGATGTATTAGATACACTAACATCTCATCGTAATATGTAGTATGTAAAAGAGAGGGCAATGTAGGCTATACTAGCCTAACTAAGTTTAAAAGAAGAATGGTGATATGTGCACTAACAAACCAATGATCGTGTTTAACCAATATTGTATAAAAAGCTAATTAGTATTGGTAAAGTAATTATTGCTAGATAAAATAACCATTAATGGGTCAGTTGGACAAAAGGTAAACAAGAATGGAATAAAATGGACTCCCCCAACCCAAGGAATGTGGAATTAAACTTTGACAGGGCATTTTGAGGCAGCTTGCGATGAGAGCCGAGTCTTTGTTGGAGCTTGTAAACTTTTATTCCAAGGGGCACAAATAATGAAGCCAAGCAATTGCAGTGACAAAAGTGCCATAGAAACGGAGTTGAGGTCGGGATCATAAGTCTAGAAGTCAAATGGAGATCCACAAATAATAATGCAGACACTGAAGGAAAGTGAAGCCCGTTGAAAAAAACTGACTAGTATTTTAGATGAGGCTCGACTCTTGGTTCAAAAGGACTCCATTTCATTCTCCCATTGCTATAGGCAAGCTAATTGTGCAACAAACCTCCTAGCCAACCTTGAGATCAAACAAGCCTCCCCTCCTCTCCCCCTCTCCCCCACCTTCAGGTTGTGTAGTAATGATTGGGCGGGGTTACAAAGATTGGTTTATATTGATTTCCCTAATATCCTTGAGCCTCATCATGTGATAATGGATGAATTTGGACGGGGAAAGGACATAATAACGAATAAGGATAAGGCATTCAAAATGTGATTAGAAATTTATTTCCTAGATTTTCGTCAATTCTCAAGGAAGGATCTTTGACGGTGACCTCAATTGGGTGAAAGGTTGTGAAATGATGACAGGGAGGATTTATCTGTACTCACATATGCAAGTTATCTTACCCTTCTCTCTTCTACCATTCTTCTTGTTTTTGTTTTAGTCTTTTATCTCACAACGGAGGTCTGCAATTATAATCTGAAGATTATGATGAAGTGGGAAAGCTTCTTTTCTAGGGAAATGATTGGTATGTGCCTCAAGCGATTGTTTCATGCTTCGGATCCTGAAATTTTGGCTTTGATATAGTCAGTTTTGGGGTAAAGGACTAGGAAGATATTGACAGGAAGTGCAAGAATTCAATGGTGGTTAGAACGACTGAGAAAATTGGCCTTGCTTATCAGGGATTTTGAAAATTTCCTTTGGGTGGGAGGTTTATTCTCTAACAGAGGAGGTATTGTTTTGTGATAAAGTCTCAGGCAGTGTTGGTAAGATGTCGAGCATTGCAAAAGATAGAGTAGATGGATGATCTGGATGCTTTGGCTGTCCACAAAGCATAAGTGAAATGCTTGTCAGGGTAATTTCAAGTTGGCCTCCAACATTGCAACCAAATGTTAAACTATGTGAGAGACCTTCAGGCAGTGATCGAGGTCAAGGCTTCAGAGGTGTGAAGCTCTCAGGGTCTGCTTATTCTATGGTAGACCCCAACTCTGCAACCCAAAATTAATAAATAAGACTTGGTGGTAGGAAAGCAGGAAGGCCTCAGAAGGAAAATCAAAACGATATGCAAAGATCTCTCTCTCAAATCTTGAAGACCAACACTATCTAGGGAGGAGCTGTTGGATAACTATGAGTTGAAGGAAGATGAGGTGGAGATGATTGTTTGCATACTCTAGGTTCGTTAGAAGTAGAACAATGTGGCTGTAGAGGAAGAGAAGACAAGGCCATCAACATAAGTCCAAGGCAGCAATGTTGAGTTACTTGAACCTACTCTAAGTTCTTGCATTTATCTGGGTTAGTCTAAGTATGGAAAGCTTCTAAAGACTAGTGGAGTTGGGGCCTCAACTCAACTTAATTTTTGATAAACAAAATCCAGAAGAAGGCTTTGGAGTGAAATTCACTAGGTTGATGTGTTAGCTCCCCTCTAGTAGTAACATCGATTAGATGTTCATGTGTTTTAAGGGTTTTCTCTTTAAAAAGCGATAAAGGTCATGATAAAAATGACTACTCATGGAAAGTAGGTCTTTGAAGGATGGTTGTGTATTTTTGAAATAGTATATGCAGTTAAAAATCTCACAAAATGATAAAAAGTTAATGCTTTTCGTAATTTTGTGTGAAGTGAGCCTCCTTGCCTTGTGATTATTACCAAAAATACATGAGAGCAAGTTAAATATAAATATCTTTGTACCCAAACCAGATCTCCTTATGCATCCAGAGTGCTTGATGATTATTCATGCTAATTAGGCTTTGCGAAAGGAGGAGAATGTTAGTGGCTTTTTGATGCAGGAGCATCATTGACAATCAGTTGGAAGACTAAATTCACAGGTTTCAAAGCTTGAAGACGTTTGTCAGGGCTGGAATAAGCCATATATATGGCATAATCAGAGTAGTTGACGTCGATTAGTGTCTTGGGAGGTTTTCCCTCCAAAAGTACAGTTTGAAATTTACTATTGTATTTGAAATTTCTAGTAAATAAGTCAATGTAATGATAAGCCTCCTGAGGAGTCATAGTTAACCGAAGAGTATAGTACGTGGATTAAGTAGTTCCACGTCTTCATGGGGCGAGAAAAAGTCAATATAGTCTATTTTAAGGTTTCATGATCTTCTCTAGATAGGAACATATGTGATATAGCAATTATTAAGGAAGAAACAGTCTAGAAATGTATAGGTTTAACTGTTTTGTATACTGTTTTCTCCTCCATGTATTCAAGACAGTCAAGATTGGAATGAAGAGGAGCATATGCTGAGATGATTTCTGTTTTCATGAGTCTGATTAGCATCATTTGAAATCTGTGAAGTTAAATAAACTTGCCTCAGTGGATAAATTCAAGACAGTTAAGAATAGTCTGTTTCAGGTAAGAAAATCGCCTTTTATAGACCAAAAGCTTATTGTTGTGAATAACTAGAGCATCTACAGGTCATAATTACAAAAGAGGAAAGCTAAAACAGGTCTCCACTCGGCTTTTGTAGTTGATTTTGAACTTTGGAAAGTTCTATGGTGTGAGAAAAGAAGAAATTTCTCTTTCTGGTTATATAAAACCCTGTTCAGGGTTTCACCTCTACAAATCTTCACAACTTTGTTTCCAAGCATCCATCAAAACTCACTGAAGGAAGAATTCATCTCTGAGCTAAGTATTAACAGTCGAATGAGGGTGCAGGTGATTTGCCTTAAAATTAAGGAAAATTTCTTTGACAGTATATGAAAACAGATTCGTGCACAGTAAGGAAGACCTAATTGATAAGTCTGGCTGGTGAACTGGGCAGAATTCTTGAGGTAATCTATGAAACTCTGTAGTCTCCATGTACAGGAAAAATGGTGTTTGAAACCATAAAACTATTATCAAGAAAGTGGATTTTAAGAGAAATAGAACAGAAAAGGTTCAACAACAGACCTACCAGGCTTGGCAGGGCAGGAAAGTAGAAGGTAAAGGAGAGTTTTATGAAATAAATCAAATCCAATCCCATATACTCTGGATATCAGAGAAACAAGTATGAATTAAATAGAATAAGATCTACATAGATCCTTTTGATGGGAAGATTGCATTGGTTGTCTAAGTCAAGAAGAATAAGAACTACTTGGTTACTTCATTGGATAATAATCATTGAATTGTATAACTTGAGTTATTGTGATTAGATACAGGCATCACTTTTTTCTATCTTGTCTTTCTTAGATTTGCTTGTGTGGCCCAACCATTTAGTTGAGGCTTTGTGGACATTTGGATTCCTAGTGCTTGACAACTAGGCTTGGTGCTGGGGTTCTTGGGTGCGTTCAAAGACTCTATGATTCAAGAGATTCTGCAATTAACACAATCACATTTTGCTACATTCTTCATCATGGTGAGAGCCAATATAGCTGTTGCCGAAAGTTGTGCTATCATGGTGTCATGGGTTCGACACACGCATGACATACAACTTACGTGACTATCTTGTCAGTCCTTGTTGATTGCATTGATGTGTTGTTGTGTTTATAGCACATCCTTTCGTGCGATACCTTTGGGGCTCGGGCGATGCCTCGTGGGATAAATTGGAAAATGGGGTGTCCTTGCCCTTAATGTCAATAAGCTAGAGGTTGTCCAAATTGTAATGAAATGCTAGATAGGGATCCTGCTCCGTGACATATGAAAATTCCCTATTTGAGGCCAAAAATCAATGTGACATAATGGCCTTCGTGATGCGGCCGAGGATCGCAACTACCTTGCATACTTGTCGAGAATGCGATAGTCCACAGGGTGCCATGGATGTTGCCAATGAATTGCTCCATGGGTGGCAACAATAGGGTCCTTCCAAATGCGGCAAAGAAGGATCACCCAATGAATGTAGAAATTGCATATGAACACTCAAATTCTTCAATAGGGTCCTTCCAAATGTGGAAAAGAAGGATCGCCCAATGAATGTAGAAATTGCATCCAACACTCAAATTCTTCAATTGTAAGACCGACAAACAAGCAGTGTGTAAAATGGGTAGGGACATAGTCAACGCTAGTTGAAAACTTGCATCGACAGAATTCCTCGTTCAAGATCCATAATTACGCAATGGTTTATCCCCCATCACAATGTAATTTAGCAAGATTTCGCAAACCTTTTGGATTAGGAAGAAAAACACATTGGTTGCAAACAATGTAGTGCGTATGCAGCCCAAAACATCTAGGGGCATCATAGACCTACTATTGCCTCAAATGTCCATGGCCTAAACGACCATAGTCCCTCAAAGAAGCTGGCCACAAAGGGAAACCTCAACACAACTATTTATCAAGGCGAGGTCTCTTTCATTAATGGAATTAACTTGACAAATCGCTCTATCGACTAAGAATGACCATGCACTGCTACCCATCGAGTCAAGAAACAACTCTCAATCATGTCGATCCTTACTATGTTTGGACATGGTAAGTTTCCTCAGTGTCAAGTCAAATTAAGTTGGAAGCTCCGCTCTTGGCGGTGCCCTTCCCTCAATTCCTTTGAAGTTTCAATGTGGCGACCATACCTCCTCGGAACCCAAGCACTCGATTTCTTAGAAGGTGCCAAATGATTAAGCAAATATTGCAATAAATAGATGCCTAATTCTAAATATGTAACATCGTGAATATAAACAATGAAGTACATAATCGACCCAAATAAATAAGCAATTTGAATTTGAAACCCTAGTTGCAAAAATGAAAAAGATAAGAGTACTTAGCTGATTCGAAATGATGCCGAAGGTGTGCGAGCTGGAAAAATGTTGGAACGAGAGGCGAGATGTCACTATCAAACCTAGAAAATTACAGAGTGTTGGAACTTCCGGGACCAGGGTGCCTATGTAGGGTTAGGGGCGCTGCAGACCTTCTCTGGGCACTTGTGGATCGCTCAAAAGGTGCGAAACCCAATTTCACAAGGTTGCGAGATGTTCATTATCCTTCACCGCTCTGTCGCTAGTATGTCGCACTAAGTCTACGATGTCGCTTGTAACTTGCAACGAAGAAATGACCTGTAAAACCCCAAAGCGCATCAAATCCCAAAAAGAAGATAAAGCAAGTGAGGGGTCAGATTGTCCTCAGTTGCCAAACAAGTGAACTTACGACTGAGCGCTGTACTACATCTCAAACCCAATGTAGTTCTTTGTGTGTGTGTCGAAATCGTGCCCTAGGTGGCTCTTGTGCGTGTCACACTTGATAGCGAGCAAGTAGCTAGATGTAAAAGATGTGTGCATGGAAAAATGAACTTCCCCTCCTATGCATGTATGCAGAAGAATGTAGTGCCTTGCCCTTGTGTGGATGCTAGATGTATGCTTGAATGCTCTTGATAATGCCTTTGGATGCAACCTTAGGTGGTGTTAGATAATGTTTAGTGCTTAGTCCTCTATTATGGTCACATAACTTTATATTTATATGATTCCCTTGCTTTAATTTCGTAATTAATCACTAAAAGGCCGACCACCAAGAAAATAAGATGCCCAAACGGCTAGAAAGGACCCAAAAGATGTGAGTAAAGTACAAAGAGGTTGGGGACGCCCGGCGTTGGCGTCCTTTGTTGGGTGTTGGTGTCTAGAGTGAGAAGTACTAAAGTATGAAAAGATAGACTGGGCAAAGAAGCGTAAGACCAAAAGAGGAAATAGAAAACAAGCAAAGATGGCCAAAGACAAAGTGATCAATTAGTACTTTTCTTGCTTAGGAATCATATGAATACCAATATGTGATCAAGACTAGATAAATACCCAAAGTGCGTGATTTAGTGTCTACACTAGTAGAGTCCTTAAAGCAACATTCGCCAATCCCCGATCAACATTATTTATGGTTAAGACGAGGATGCTATCCGATTGTTTTTGAGTCCCCAATTTTCATTCTTGATTAATGAAAACATCCTTGGAAAATGCTTTCGAGTCGTTTGTCCTCCATAAATTCAAGAATTTCACCTCTCGAGAATGAAATACAAATACTCCCGACAATCCCCTATTAATCATTACTTTAGTCTCAAGGGCTTGTGGAAGTGGACGAGTCTCTTATCGTGTTATTCCATGCTAATGTATTTAGAGCATAAGCTTTCTTTGACCACTTTGATTTTTTCAAAGTAATGGTGTCGAGAATCGTGACCCAACCAATTAAGGTTAGGGGCATGTTGCAGGTAGAAGGGACGTGAAGGGATGTTGCAGGTAGGAGTAGGTGGATTGACCATGACGAACTAAGATCCAACTCTGAGATTTTTAACTACAAGAACTTCAATATACATTATTGGAGTTGGAATTACTGTAGGTGTTGACACAAGGCTTGCCCTTAGATGCATCTTCGTTAAGGGATTAAAATTGTACTCATACCAATAGCTAGACTTGACGATCCCAATATTGTTATTTATTGTCATTGCCTCCCTATTTTAGGGTTGGGTAATTCACGCACTTGGTGCCTTTCTTGGATGTGGCAGCCATTTCTTAGGCTTGCTATCTAGAATCAACCCCTAGTTCTCCATCACTTGTCACCATCATGGTAGGCCTCTATCCTAACATCGAAATTTGATTGACAAAAATTTGAGTGAAGTGTCGTAGGCACTAAGGTCATGCAATCCGTCTAGTTGTCATGAATCATTGAAGCAATGGGCATGCTCACACCAATCTTTTATCTAATAAATGCATCTTTTCCAAGAGTTGAGATTTGGTGCACGTTTAAGCTCTAGAATTACTATGCTTATTTGAGTAGCAAGATACCATCAAAGAAACTAAAACTTATTTAATGAGCCATTTGCAGTTTCATAGTTTGAAATAGCTCATACTTAGACATGCATGTCATAATCTTTGAGACAAGCATATTATTTTTAATAGGACTGACCAAGTAGCTTTTGACTAGGGGTGAGTTTTGATGGATAACCTTGCCCATCAACGAGTATTTTTAGGATGGAAAAACATTTCAAGTGATTGTCACTAAATAAACTAAATTAATAAAACTTGTACAAGCTTATAAAAAATTGAAGCATTTATGAATTATGCAGTTTTTAATTTGAACTCAAGTTTATTCAATACAATTTTCTTTAGTAATCATAGTACGGGAAGGTTAATAATGCTGAAAACTACCATATTGATATTCAAGGAATACGAGATGACTAAATTTGATAAACATATGCTAATAGAATTGAAAAGTTTTCTAATTAAACACCTTTCAATGAGTGATGGGTATACATTTATTTATTTATTGATAAAGCGGGTCAAGGGACCTGTTCCTTGTTTAAAAGAAGAGGCTAAATCCTTTGGAAAACAAAAGGGCTATAAAAGCCAAAAAACAATTGCATACTGACTTTACCAAAGATAAAGCAATCCTTAAATTACTTCCCCCCTGGGATGGAAAATAATTGTCAATGCTGCTCATGCATCCTTTTTTATTTTTACGCCTCTTTACTTCTTGCCATTTTCCAAGGTCGGACGAGATAACCAGCGCAAGATCATTGGGGTTCGCCAATGCCATCAAATTACTCGGCACATAATCCTGATGCAATTCCGAACTTTCTGAAGTATGTCCCATTTTTATGCCACCTCCAACTAAGTTTTCTTCCTAAATCCCATCTTTGTATCATTTTTCTCTGTCACCGTTTTACCATCGGAGGAAGGATTATACGGATTATCTTTAAATTTTGACACGAAACCAAATCTGGATTTACAGAACCCCATCCGTTCGAAGATTTTGATCCATTTTCTTTTTCAGATTTTTGATTCTTATTGAAGGGATAGGAGGCTTGCAAATGCCCCGCATTTCTGCACAGTCTACATCGGAATGCGGTATTCTCATAGTCTAAGACCTGGGTGTGCTGAAAATTACCAAACTTAAGGTTGATTCGATCAGGTAATCCTTTGCTTAAATCAAGTTCAACGCAAATTCGGGCGAACGAACACATGCCCGAATGTGTTCTATCCATATCCTCTTTTATAAATTTGCCCAAGATGTTTCCAATATCTTCCAGGGCATACCACAGATGTAAGGGAAGGTTAGGAAGCTTGACCCAAACTGGTGTTTTGGTCACCGAATAAGTATTCGATTAAAATCTGGGAACCATGGAGTGATGAATAGACCTGCATGTCCCTAGAACCAGGGTCCCTCTGTCAAACACCGCTGGTAATCTTCGGTTTCCTAAAATGGACAACGAAAAACCCTTGGAGCAGAGAGAGATTTCACATTTATTGGTCCAATTTTCGAAGACCCACTGGTACAGAGCTGTGGAGGAAGGCCAAAATCCATTAAACCTGCCCACCACCGCATCCCGTGTTAAATTTTTGAAATATTCTTCAACTTCTGGATTTTCTATAGTGAGGGAAGGGATGTCCTTGGCTAAATCGACCAAGTATGCCTGGGTTTTAGCAGTATGTATGCTTGGGTTTTAGCAGTATGTATGCCCGAGGAATTATTGCCCTTGTTTTCCAGTGCCTCCTTGAAGGAAGAAGCCTTTTGATGATGCCCCGAGCCATGGTTGTCTGAATCTCCACCCCCGTTTCCACTCATCATTCCTTCCGCACCCCCAGTGCGTCTGGAAATATTTTCGAATTTGGAACCCTAGGGTTAGGGCGCATACTAGCTTCCACTTTCTCCCATTCGGCTCTATCCCGCACTCCCTTCCCACCCAGGCGCCCCAATACTCGGTGAAACCCTCGTGCAGTGACCTTCGCCCCGGAGATCCTCCCGTACTCGATTGCCCCCTACTCGCATTAGCCGCACGCATTTTCTCCATCGAGCCGGCCTTGAAAAATCGGTGTAGCGCAAAAATCCGTCACTCGCAAATCCCAAATCGATGGGTATACATTATTAAAAACTTAAAATATATCTAAAATAGTCAAAACGTTCAGACAAACATCAAATATCAGCCCAACTTTCAACCATGAATGGGCTGCCAAAGACCTCCAACAGTGCATGACAAATCCCACACAAATTTTAAATAGAAACAAAGCAACCGCTCATTCTCGCAATCGAACATTGAATTAATCACCCCTTGAGCTTGATTGCAGACATACAAAGGTTGAGGACAATTGGACTCGTCATATTTAAAGCCACAAATGGCTAGTTGATAGGAAAGAATGCGAAGGGTCTCAAGTTTTTCCTCGATAAACCACCAACAAGAGCCATGTTTCTTTGATCCCACTTGAACAACTATGTTTTATGGAGGCACATGGATATCATCCTAGGAAAATTTTCTTTGCACAAGGGAAAGGCATACGCAAGTTAGAGGATGACAACAAAGATCTTTGGTTCACTAGAAATTGGGAAGCAAATCCCTTATGAAAGATTTTACCCTACGCCTCAAAGCCAACTTGCTCATGATCGGAAAACCTAGATGAAATGTGTTGTGCTTGCAACCACCTCATTTATAAGGCTGCTCAAGGACATCCTTTCTTAGGAAAGCTCCTACACATATTGAAAGGGCGCACACTACCCCCGACAAGCACATCTTGACCAACATTAATGGTGTCTCTTCAAGGCAATGCAACATCTTGGGGAGAAGATGAAAGGCTAGAGAGAAATAGTTGTGGGGTTTGGTTCACAGCCCTCGCGAATGATATCTCGTATGAAGCCCTACACCCTACATATTAGATCATTCAAACTTGTAAAACCATGCGTAGGGACCACTCCCCAACCATTGGTGAAATTTTTGAGGCTTTCTTACTTTCCGTTTGCTTCAACATTCATATTTTTCTTCCAACATACTTGGACACCGCTAGGCAATGTGAAATCCACTTAAACACGATTTGAAACCTTCATGCCATGGCCCAAACGGATGGGTGACTAAGCTAACAAGAAACTCTTGAAGGACACTAAAATGACTTTAGAAGGACACCACAAGACAAAAACGGAATGCACTTTGCAGACAATTTGAGCATGAAGTAGATGGCGAAAGCCAAACTTTTTGACAAAGCAATCCCTTTTCCTCTAAGACTGTGGCTTGTTTGGAAAGTTTACTTTGATCCAAATTACTGAAGCCACTAGGCAACACATGATCTAGTTAGACAAAATCCTAAATATTCACATGTGGCCTAGATGGATGGATGAGCAAGTCTCGTGGCAACTTGCGAAGGGCATCACAATGCCTTAAAGCGGACAACATAAGATAATAAAGAATGACATTTGCGAAAAACAATGGATGAAGGCACATAAGGACATTGTCTCGGGAAAACCGCACGTTGCATAAGGATAAGGTGAGTGACAATAGAGAGCTTCAGTATTCAAACACTTGTAAAGCATGTTCCGTGCGAAACCATCACCCTATGTCTCAAAGCCAACTTGCTCACAATCGGAAATCCCGAACAAAATGCACCATGCAAGTGAACACCTCAATTATAAGACCACTCAAGAATATCCTTACTCCCACCTCAAGGACATCCTTACTCGGAAAGACCCCTACACACTTTTTAAAGTAACGTCAAGGAAAGGAAACATTATGGGTAATAACATGCAAGGTTAGAGAAAAATTGCTATGGTGTTCGGGCCCGAGGCACCTACATAGAATGTCATGCACAAAAGCATCGCTCCACACTTATTGGAAAACCCCTCTATACTCGGTAAAAATAGAGGCTCATTAACGTTAAGATGGGAAACCCTACCCAACATTTGGAAATAGAACACCTTATATTCCCATAAACTCCACTCCATATTTAGTAAAAGTAAAGGCTGTTTTATAGTGAGATGGGAAACCCCACCGACACTTGGAAACTTAATATACAAGATTTTCGTAATCCCCACTCCATACTTGCACAAACAAAGGCTTAAGAATCGTGAGATGGGAAACCTCACTCTTCGACCAATCACGGGTTATGAATCAGTGGGGGCGATAGAGGGCCAAACCTTAGTGGATCGTGGCAACAAGTTCTCTTTGCTACTTACAATACCATGTCACTTATTTGTGTCATTTGCAAAGGATTCTTCTCGCTGACCACTTAGAATTGCTAAACAAGGTTGCTTCTAGATGTGTTGTTACATTGACTAGAGGTCGCCAGAATACATGCCTGGGGGCACAAGAGCACCCTATTGCATGGTCAAGATGCAACCAGAGAGATGAGTTGCATCTAGCATGGATTTTGAGTTAGAGACATTCGGTCATAATCGACACGAGTAACTTCGCACCACCGACTTTCCAACCGACCAAACCATGTGTGAATCAATTACTAAGTTGAATTTCCATCATGACACAAATCATTAGTAAGATAAAACTAACATGCCTTACGATGGTCTAAACCTTGCTCAAGTTCCTTGTTAGTGGGTAAACAATCCGAGTGTTTGTGGCATTTGTATAATCGAGATGAACGGTCTTGGAGGTGTGAACCCATTGATGAGGTTCTTGAATACTACATCCATTGAAGTGCAATGCATAAACCGCAAGTTGTGAAGATAGGCTTAAGCGGTACTTAGGGGACCATTGTTGGTAGATCCTCCATGATTTGTCATCCCTCCTTGTAAAGCAATAGTCTTGATTGTGTTAAGTTTGCGAACAAAGTGCGGAACCTTGGCTTCTAGTTGACACCTCGTGAACCATTTGGCTTGTTGTGGGAGCTGACCCATTTTGATGACTTTGTACATCGACATAGAACAATTGTTCGTATTATATGGTTTCCAGACTCTATTCTATCTTTATTGGTGGAGGCCATGCATTAGTAGAAGATGAAGTTTTGAATGAGTATGCATAGCAATATGATGCAATCTTCTTGGGAGTTGGCACAACATGTCTTTAGCATGGAACCACTTCAAGAATCTAGTATATCTTGCTGCCCACCGATGCAACTAGATTGTGACGATTGGCGCTGCATACACACTTGTGACAATGTATGTATGAATTCCCAAGGAGCACATCAAAAATATCAATTGGTGTTACATCACAAACTAAATTTTCTTTGAAAGGATAGATAGAGGATGAGAAGCGGCGCTTGAGAGTGATGCATATAGTTTGGTGTTGTAGGAACTGAAACTTTCCATTTGTAAGGTTATGGATGAGGCATGTTTGGAAGATTCATCACTGATGGTTGCTTGAAAGATAAGGTTCTTCATACTAGCACCATTGATCAAAAAGTCCCGGTCTCCCAGATTTCACCCTGAAATTTGGGACTACCCATTTGAAAAAATTTCGTTCTTTTTAAAATAACGGGTCTTTTCGTGTTTTTATTGCCGGAAGATGTCTGTATTACGTTAAGATATTCCCAGTGAATCATATGAGCCAATTTCGACAAATACCCGATCATCAAACTCATTTTATCCCTCCGCCAAGTTTTGTCTCGCAAAAAACTTTTATTTAATTATTTATTAAATAAATAAAGCCTGTTTGAAGTAAATTGTGCTTCGATGGAACCTTGTTGAAGTTTTGCATGCCAGTGTTCACACATCTCAATAGGATTTTCACCGGGAATGAATTCAGAGCATTGTTTGCAACTTCTGGCAACTTTTTTTGCTTTTATTTATTTCTTTTGCGTTTTTCTCCGGTTTTCTCCTCAGCTTGCTGTGAAATTCCTCTGGGTTTGTTCTTTGTTCGTATAGTCTGTTTGATTACCTAGAACATTTGGAAGTCATTTACGGCCTTGCGATGGAAGGAATCAATCTCGGAAGGCAAACTTCGACCAAAAAGATGAATTCAAGTAGAAAAAGCCTCTCTGAGGCAAGTCGCACTTTTTGGAATGAATGGGTTTAAGCTGCAATGAGATTTTTGGTAGTGGTAGGCAGACGAGAATTTCCTATGTGCCTTGCAGGGTACTTTTTCCCATGAAGACAAAGTCACTTAAGTTGTAATGGGAATATTAGAGCAACAGCAGCAGAATTTCTTACACCTTGCAGGGTAAAAATTTCCATTATAAAATAAAGAAAAATCACTTAAAGCACCGATGGGAATTTTCTGCCTGCCTAGCAAGCTAACTTTTCCCACCAAAGAGATTTATTCACCCATGCAAGTTGCACTTTATCAAAGGAGGCTATTTTTAATACAAGTTGCACTTTTTGGGAGATGTTTTAATTTGCCAGTGGGAATTTTGGCAGTGGCAGGCAGGCGGGAATTTCTTACTTGCCTTGCAAGGTAAAAATTCCCATTATGGAAGTCAAATAACTTAAGTTGAAGAAGGGATTTTTGGAGCTGCAGTGCAGGGTAGAAATTCCCATCAAAGTTGACTTCTTATTTTTAGAAATCACCCTTGCCAAAAAGTGCGACCCACCTTGGCATTAAACAATGAATTTAATGATATTTATTTATGGCTTTTTCACCTAATTTTGGCGCCATGAATGGATGAAAAGTCAAAGCAAGAAGTCAAGCCAAAGACAACTGAATGATGCACGCTAAAATAAATAAAATAAATTTGTTTAAAAGCAACCAACAACATGCATAATTGGGCGCCCAATTTGGGTGAATATACATGATTATTTATTAATTTAATTGCCAAGAATAGAAAGGGCAATTATTAAAAATAGTATGTTGAGGGTTATATAAGCATGGGCTGCCATAATAAAGAAGCAATTAATTCTTTTTGCTAAGGATTGCAGCCTAGACAATTTTGGCGCCAAGGAAAGGAGGTTTTGTGCATTAGAAGGTGTTTTTCATTGCCAGGAAGCTTCAAGGTTTGGCGCCCAGGGTTGGAATAGCTTGATTTGTGCTATAATAATTATTTGCATATTGTTATAAGTGCCCGTGTGAACTTAAAAATATTTATGCTTGCTTTGCATGCAAGCAAAACCTCAAATTTTAGGGAAGCAGGCTTTATATTCAGATTTTGGTGATGTAAATCAAGTATTCATGCTCTGACTCCATCTTTGTCTGCGAAATAATTGCGGTATTCATTACGGTGTTCATATAGGTGAAAGGGAGTTAAAATCAATGTCAGGTACATTGAATATATCTTCTGAATATGAAGAAATTGCTAGATCTGCACAAATTGATCCAGTTGCAAAGATAATTATTTGCATATTGTTAGAAGTGCCCAGTGAATTTAAAAATATTTATGCTTGCTTTGCATGCAAGCAAAACCTCAAATTTTAGGGAAGCAGGCTTTATATTCAGATTTTTGGTGACATAAATCAAGTATTCATGCTCTGGACTCCATCTTTGTCTGAAATAATTGCAGGGTATTCATTACGGTGTTCATATAGGTGAAAGGGAGTTCAAATCAATGTCGTACATTGAATATATCTTCGAATATGAAGAAATTGCTAGATCTGCACAAATTGATCCAAACAGAAAGAATTTCGACAGATTAAAAGAAAAAGAACACGAGAAAAGATTGCTCCACCATGATGAAGCATGGTGAAAGAGAAGGATCAACATAACCATGCATAGCTTCCAGATTTGCTGATATCAACGACATGAACATTGGCCCTGAACCCATCTCCGAAATAATTGTCAGATCCAGGGCCGGAAAGACATCTCTCATGCGGGCGCTTAAAAGCAATGGAATTATTCAAGCATCAGTGTTTTCAGTCACAACTCAGTTGCCCAAATTTGTTATGGAGTGTGCAAGGTCATATCATCCTCTTTCCAGAACAATTCGGGATGCTGCGGGAAAGACAATAATCAAGCTGGATGCACAGCTTATTAATTATTGTCTGAAGATTCCAACACGAACGGTGGTGATTGCAATTAGCATGCTGGATGCTGGCAACATATGG
Source organism: Taxus wallichiana var. yunnanensis (assembly GCA_018340775.1). Lineage (NCBI taxonomy): Eukaryota > Viridiplantae > Streptophyta > Pinopsida > Cupressales > Taxaceae > Taxus > Taxus wallichiana. Next base: position 901,899,771 of record CM031235.1, on the reverse strand, counting down.
GAGAAACACAAAGTAGATTGCGTGGGCATAATAAATAGCAAATATATGAAGAAGCCCAGGTCTCCATCAAAGTTTCCGAGGACTCTTCCACGATCCAATTGGTGCGAAGAGGTGGATGATATTACTAAATTGCTTTGCAGGTTAAGTGGAAAAGCCAATACTCACAACTTCCGCTCATGGATGTATGTTTTCGTAAGGACCATTGAGATCAACAGATTTGATTCAATAATCAATTGGGCGGAGATCATCAGTGATAACATCGGTGAGCAACTCCAGAGTGTGAGGTGGATGTACAACTTCAAAATGACTTCATACCTGGTATATGCAGCAACCTCGTAGGGTATATTTTCCAAGCTGGATAGACGGGGTGTACTAGCGAAAGATCTTATTTTTGAGTGCTTCCCACAGTTGATAGTTCCTGAATGCCACAAAGATTACAAGGCGGTCAACAATGGGTTCTTTTATGAATTCATCTGCAAATTAAATATTGATCTGAAGACCAACAGGGTAAGCAAAGAAGCTTGGGAAGCTATATCCTAGCATGGTTGTATTTTCATCGAGTTTGCAGACTTCACCTATCTCAGGGTAACCGGATTTTCGAGAGAACCAGTGAAGTTGCCAAGGTATCCAAGCGACAAGTGGGTCATCATGGAGTTGTGCAAACAACTCATGGAGATGCATGACTTACAATCAAAGTGGCACAAGTCTACGGGTTTCTTTCCAATCACAGTGGGTTATTACAACTGCCAGAGCATCCATAAAGCTAGAGGAGTCAAGCTGAAATGTTTTCTGAGTATGAGCCTGAGTTCTTCCCACCACGGCTGGACTTTAACCCATATGGGGTAGTGAAGAAGACAATCTCCCAAGAATGCTCACATGTACCTTCATTGGAGAACTTCGGATGAAGTGCAAAAACGAGTATGAAGTTAGAATCAAAGACTTAAGGGTTATCGGTGCGCGCAACAAGTGTCGATTGTGGTTTGGCACGGATACCGCAAATCTCGCAGATGATGGGCATGCGATACTTGACTCATATCATCAGATGGGAGGGGATAAAGCTGCTCTTCAGGAAAACATTGGTGGTTGCTAGACGATTGAGGAAAGATCTTCTGCAGTTCTGGTTAACACTTTGAACTGGTTGTTGACAAAGGGGTATTGCCTGGATGAAGCTTTGATGAATCGAAATCATAGGTAAATTTGACAGAGACTCCAGCAAAAGAAAGCACGAAGGTGAAAGTAGCAAAAGGCCGGAAAAGCTTAAAGTTCACAAGAAGTCTCACGCGCAGGAGAAGGCCAAATCTACAGCTATCGTGCTAGTTCTAACTTCTCCAACATCAACTCATAGCACTTCGGCAGCCCCGGAACCCCAGAGAGATCTTGTTGTTCCTCCGTTGAATCCAATGTCATTTGTATTTTCTCCTCAACCACTCAGATCCTCACCTCTCCATGCGGAGAAGTTGAAAGCACAGATGGCGGAGTTTGAAAAAGCATTGTCTTTGGACAATTCAGAGGGTGGCAGTCATAACACGGTGGCAAATTCGGATAGAGCAAAATCAGAGCATGAGATGGTGGTGCACTCAGTGACTTCTCATTCCCGAGAATCAACTTTTCATCATGGTTGGCTTTGCAGACAATCCTAGAAGCTAGAGAGGAGATCTACGGAGGAACACAACTTTCACCTCTCCGAGTTTGGGCGGAAGAGATAGAAAACGTAAAGTTGCCAAAATAACATCTAGGTTGATTATTGAAGAATCGGACGGAGTTCGTTGAGTTGTCGGTTCTAGCGCAAGGAAAGCATAAGGGAGAGCTTACGGCGATTGATATAGCAAGACCAAAGTGTCAATAGGTCAAACTACCACGAAAGATTAAAGTAGGATACACAGCACACTAATGAACACTTTATTCCTTAAGCTTGACAAAGAGAAGGCCGAGAGAGCCACGCTTCAAAAGTAGGTGTCCCAGTATGTGAAATCATTACTAAGGTTGCCAAACCTTCCTCTCGGCCATTCTAGCACATGAGCAGTGAGTAATCATCGATGCGGGAGGTGGAAGATGCAGGGGACCAGTTAAAGCTATTGATCGGTGGAAAGAGCAAATCATTCACCAAGCTTCGAGTAGTTCAAAAGAATACTAGTTGAATAGAGAATATGCACAAGGCGCAAGATCTTAGCTAAGGAACCGGCGATGACACAGATAGAAGATGAGAACATAGTTGCTGAAAATCATTTGGATACTTTAGCTAAGATACACTCGTTGCTAGAGGATGTGCTAATTGCAGAGCAAATTGTACCTGGTGGATTGGTGGAAAAGGGGAAGCAGTTAGAAATTTCAGTTTCCTTCCGCGTAGAGATCCTCAAGCTCATGCTGAAAAGGATGCAGTTGTTGGAAAGTAAGATGGGAGAAGTGCCGGAGAGCATCCCAGATGAATTACCTACTTCCCATGAGGAATTTATTCTGGTTGTGCGGAAAGAAGTTGATGAAGCCACCATGCCTTTCATGATGGATTCAATTGGTAGACTCATAAAGCTTCAGGCAGATGTTGAGGGATATGGGCCTGGTTTAGAGAAGGTAAAGACTAATACTGCTGCTTTGTCTAGAGGGTTGCTGCAGTTCAGAACCGAGAGAGGCTATTGTTAAAAGATGGGAAGATGTTGAATTACATGTTTGACAAGTATATTCAATATCAAAACAAAAAGAAAGTATAGGTGTTACAACTGGCGAGATCTTCTTTCTTCTCTTATTTTCTATGTTCCCGGATGAAAATGTAAGATTAAAGTTATTGGTTTAAAAACCATTACTTTAAGTTATTTGGAAAGATTCTTTAAGATAGGTGACAGATGTGCACAATTTTGGCTTAAACTCTTGATGCATGTCACTAAGAGAGCAATTCTAGGAAGATGATTGCCAAATGTTCCCTTTACAACTTTTTCATGTTCTAGTTCAATTCATAGCTTTCCCATTTATAATTTTCCCTCTGCACACTATAAGTAGAGGAAGAACCTACGGGTGAAAGGATCAAAATTTATAATCAACATTCTTGTGTTCTAGACTTTGAGTGAAACCCTTGATAGCTTTCTAAAAGTGGAGGAAAAGAGAAGAGGCAGATTTCGGAGAACTTTTTGTCAACAAAGTATTCGTTTCTTATTCCTTTTAGACCTCTCGCATAAATTTTGTGTTGTCTTAAATTTAGATTTGAGACTTTCCTTTGCTTCAAATTCTGCATTTTAAGATCTATTTGTTTCGTCTATGTGCATGTGATCAACTCTATCAACTATTGGTTAGGTTGCACATCTCCTTTCCTTTCTTCTCGTATTTAATTATTTCCCTTTCCTACATATATTGCTTACAACTGCTTACTTGCTGCAAAATTGCCTAGTTATGGTCCATGAGCTACGCAATTAAAGTAACACCGATTGATAGATACTAGGAAATATAATTGACACAATCTTACATGGGAGCCTGACCAGTAAATGAGGGAGATTTATCTCATGACTGCCTAGGTTTTCAACTGTGCAGAAAATCTAGCCAACAAGTCTAGTTGCTGTCCTTGTACCCACCTCTATGAATGGAATAGACATTTGCTTCAACGCCTTGTGCTATGGGGTTTGCTTATGCGGTGCTCACCAAGACATTGGGATTTTTGTTGAGATTCCATTTGAGAGCTCAATCCATCATCCTCTCTCTTTGCCTATGTAAGTAAATTCTTTTGAGTATGGCACTTTGCATTGGAATTGCTGCTACTTTTGTGTTTGTCACACTATTTGCATGTCTTGGACGATTGTTTCTTGTTTGAAGCGCTTGTCTTCCTTGCACAAACATGTCCCATTTTCCCTACATTTTGGATTTGTCATTGATTGGCAAATAGCAATAGGATTCTCCCATCGTCTTGACCTTATTTAGCTTCAATTTGAACTGAATGGATGGTTGTAGGCAGCTGCGTTCTTGAGAAATCTTTGCTCTTCTAATTCCTTTGAGCCTAGCTTCACATAAAGATCATGGAAGTCATCAATGTAGGCTCGGATTGACTTGTCATGTCCTTTCCATTGTTGTTGCATTTGAATGTAGCAGTCTTCATAAACATCTTCAAGATAATATTCATCCTTGAAGGCTTCCAGAATGTATCCTAGGTTGGTTTAGACTTTCCTTCTTTCCGGTCTTCCTCTCAAAGTGTATGGGCTTGCCACCACTTCTTGAAGGGTGAAGAGACTTTCGAAGTACAATCTTGATTTTCTCTTCATTAGAAAAGTCATTCATAGAAAAATAAGAATCTAATTGATCTAATTAGTATTCTACTATACCTACATTAATATTTATTTCAAACATAGGAGTTTCTAGATTTACTTGAAACTTGAGGGCAATTGATCACCAAGAGCTTTACTTGATGACAAATTCAATGGAACTATTTGTTCGAGGACTTCTACAAACTAGATTAACAAAAATTCCATTGATCTATGACTTCTTTTGCGATTGCGTTTTTATTATTGTGTGAATCGCGCCTTGTATAGGACTATCCTCGGCCATCAAAATTTTGTTAAAACTAATTGGGAGGTAGTTTGATGGTTCTCATGGTTTGATGTTGAGGCTTAGATACTTTGACCGTGTTTTATGGGACATGCAAAAGGAACCGCTTTGATACCTACTATTCTTGGGCTAGGACGTGATCCGGTGGACAACAACCTAAACGTGGATTTAGATGTGTTATGTGCATGTGTGGAAGCTATTTACAATGCAACGAATAGAGATAATGGAAGCTATTCAAAATGCATCGAATGTATTTATTTGTGTGCTTCCCAGCATGACATCCTCCCGAGTAAGATGTATGGCTATCTATCTTCTACTTTGATTGCCTATCTAAAACTAATTTGTATACATTTATAGATTACAATGCCTCTAAGGCAGGAAGAGCCGTCATGGAATTTGAACCATTTTGGAACTCAATGTGTGATGCTTCACCTTTTTTTACTTGTTATGTGGATTTCTAAAGATGCATGGTATGTAAAAGGAACTTTGGCATACGACAACCTTGTGGGTGCCATGTTGCATGGTGTAGAGTTGGCACTAATGATGTCCCGGTGACTGCAAAGGTTTGATAGGCAACATCTTGGGGTATTGTGCGATGTGAGTTGGCCTCCACAGTTTAGCATGGAGGTATGTGGTGCTTTGCTAAAGGCAATCGTGTGTTTCGTAGAAGGTTTGGTGCATGCTTGGGTGGTGCCATGGTTGATTTGCATAGATCGTGCATCGCTCCATTATAGGAGTGTGCACAACATCTTGCACCGCTGCAAGAGTGTGTGCAATATTTGTTGGAGATGGCTCAATGGTCTTGGAGATACCACAAACATGTGGATGAGGTTCTTGAGTACCGCAGTTAATCGCGCACAGATTGCATTATGTCATCATTGTAGTGTGTGCAACATCTATGTGAGTCGAATGAATGGTGTTGGAGGTACGATGAACTTGTAGATGAGGTTTTGGATTTTTGCATTCCATCAAGTGGAGTAAGATAATTTTATTAATGTCCAACAAATGACCACAAAAGTAGGTCAATGGGACTGCAGAGTACAAAGCCAATGGACCCAACAAGAGGACCCAAACGGGTCGCCCTAAACACAAAGAGAGAAAAGAGAAGAAGAGAAGGAAGCAAAAGGGGCCACAAGTGCCGAGAAACCAGAGAAGAAGAAGAAGAGGATGACGGTGTGGGGGAGCGGAAGAAGGAGCAACACCCCCAACAACATCACCTAACATTCAAGGCTGGCTGGAAGTAACTGGCGATGCGCCGATGTCCAGTAACTAAAACTGTGGAATGTCTGGAAAGCCGATGTCCGGGAGAGAGACGGTGCCTCTGTAGGCTTGGTGGATCTTTGTCTATGTGGGGGGCCTTGAAACGTGCTTGAGGCAGGGAGCCTTTGGTGTAGGAAGTGGAGTTCCGAGTCCTGATAGATCTGAATTGGGGGTCCGTACTCGTGTCAAGATGTCGCTTGGTGCCCCTCTCTCAGGGGAGCACCGAGAAGAATGAGGTGATCCGTCTAGTATCCATCTGTCTGGGAGGAGGGTGAAGGAGCCTGTCCTGAAGCCTGAGGGCCTCCTGCAGATAAAGAGCAAGACATCTCTGATCATAGTATCTGAAGAAAGCTGCAAAGGAAGGACGCTCATGGAATAGGCAATGGAATCTCCCCCTAATCTCGTAGTAAACAGACACCGGAAAATGAAGTGTTCTTCAGTTTCAACCTCCTGGAGAGAGCAAAGCAGGCAAGTCCGCTCCGAGCGGTCTAACTGGTGGTTAGTCTCCACACGAGTCGATGTGAGCCCACTTTGAACTGACCTAAAGAGATACGAAGGACCTGTAACCAGTGCTTGGGAGATGTACATGGGTCTGATAATGAGCCCGTCGCGGATCTCAAGAAAGTGTGCAACGTAGAAGGACATCTTCGGACGTAACCCCCCCGGAGGGTTGGTCCAAGTGTGCTGGATGAACTGTCTGTAGATATCATCTTTGATAATTCTGTGAAGGTCCTGTTGGTTCGGGAGGAGATGGGCAGGGGCATCCAGGGAGTAGCTGAAAGGTGGGAGGCGGTCCATCTGGATGCCAATGGATCCAAGAAGGCGTGAAGCGCAGGCATACCAGCAACGAGATCGACCACTATGATCTGAGAGGGCAATAGCTTCAAGAGCAGTAGGCAAGGTAGATGTACCTGTTCCTATGTCTACGGAAGAATCAGATAAACCTCGGATGCGGTGCAACATCAACACAAGGCTGAAGATAGTCTCCAATCTAAAAGGGTGAGCCCCAAACTCAACAAGAATAATGTTATGAGGAACGGTCTCTTTGCACCTGATGATACGCCTGAGCATGAGGATCTGGACACGCTCAATAGTAGCCCAATCCGAGTCCAAAAGGGAGGGACCCCAAATTTCCGAACCGTACAGAACCGTGGGCCTAACCAGGGAGTCGAGAGAGACATCTTGGAAAGGATGTCCTGAAAGTGATGGCGGAAGCACTGTCTCTCAAGAATCGCCAAAGAACCATACCCCTTATTAACTCGAGGGGTTGGAGAGCAGGACGAGGCTAAAACGTGGTCCAGAGAACAAAATCCCTGGTATGTGTAAGAACAGGTGATCTCAATCTCCTCTCCCCGAAAGAAGTGGAAGTCCGAAGTCTTCAGACAATTGAAAACCATAACTTTGGTTTTCCCAAGGTTCACTGTCAGCTGCCTGTGATCACAAAAGAGCGCTAAGGCATCCAGCTGCCTCTGGAGTCCCTCTGCAGAGGAAGCAAGGAGAACTACATCATCAACAAAAGGAGAATGTAGATCAAAACATGGTGTAGAAGATAACCATCCCCCTCCTGAATGTGATCCCTGAGAAAATCCTCAAGCTCATCGATGTAGATACTAAACAGGGTAGGAGAGAGGGTAACCTGTTTGACTCCAATAGTGCTCCTGATGAAGTCGGACATGCTTGCAGAGGTGCGAAGACACCCAAGACCTCCTCATATAGGCGCATAATGGTAAGAAGAATTTCAGAAATACCTATATCTCTGAGCTTGCGGAAGAGTGCTTCCCGTGGTACCGAATCAAAAGCTTTCTGAAAATCCACAAAACAACAAAAACTCGGAGGAGCGGTGACGGGCCTCCTCGATAATAGCCCGAAGAGTGAGGATGTGATCAATGGTTTGGTAGGTCGGTCGGAAACCCGCCTGTCCCCTAGCTCTGCAATGGTACTGATCAAGGAACTCAGAAAGTTGCATATGAAGAATTGTGGCATAGAGCTTGGAGAACGTGTGGCCAACCATGATAGTCCTGTAGTTGTTGGGGTCGGAAGTAGGCCCCGACTTGTGGATGGGGTGGATAATGTGGTGGGACCAAGACTCTGGGAAACCTGTACAAACCACCTGATTGAAGAGGTCCACAAGGTAACTGAGGAGCGTCTTCCGCCCCTGTTTGAAAAGTTCCGCTTGGAAACCTTCCTCATCCCCTGCTTTGCTGCAACTCATAGCTAGAATGGCATTCCTCACGTTGGTGTAGGTGAAAATATGGCAATATGAGGGTGGGGAAACAACCTGGATCCGAGGCTGGCCAGAGATGTCATAAAGAGTGGAGGTGTGAGTAAACATGGAGTTGGGATCTAAGTCCAGGGGTAAAGGCGAATGACGGGAAGAATGGTGCGCCAAAAATGTTTGGGGGAGTGGATAAGTGACAGACGAAGCTCCCGACGCGTCTATGAGAGATAAAGGTGCATTTCTTATGACGAAGGAGACGACGATAGGTTGACTTCAGGGAAGGGAAGGAGGGGAGGGCATGCAGAAGGCAAAACAGAGTTTCGATGAAAAGCTTTGCATTCCTCATCATACCATTTGTTCATAGGGCAGGTACCACGATGCAGGGTGGAAAGGGTGACGTGGGGAAAGGAGCTCATGGCTGCCTCATGGATAACACAGGAGAGGGTACTAAACATCTGGTTCGAGGTAAGAGAGGTAAAATGGGGAATGGGGGAGACGATGATGAAGGTGAAAGGAGAAAGTGTCAGGATCCCCTTTGTCAAATTTCCAAATGGTACGTGGAGGACCAGGGGAGGGGGTGAGGTCATGGGGGTAACTTGAAGGGAAAAGGAGAGGGTCACATGATCAGCAAGAGGGATGGGGGAAACACATAAGTGGTGGATGTAGGGAATCATGTCGGGAGTAGTCATGACGTAATCAACCACATTGGCCCCACCACAATAAGGTCTACAGGTAAAGTACCGGGAGTCAGGAAAATGAGGAATGCCATTCAGAATCAGCAGTCATGAGATTCCCCCAACTGAGAGAAGATGCTCGACCGTATGATGTCAGGGGCCCCGTCGTGTCCTCTGAATCTCGTTGGAAGCCAACCAACTCTGGATCCACCTCTAAAGTGCAAAGCACATCATCGGTCCTGTCATGCCTCGGAACTGAAGATTCCTGGTACGTGCATTGAAGTCCCCAAAATGATGACCTCTCCAAACCTCGAAAACTAGGAGATACCAAAGATAAAGGTCAAAGAAGGGGTCTCCGTCAGGGCCGCTATGAATAACAAATGAGGAGGAAGCTGGAGGGAAATAACAGACTGCGATGAAGATGTCCTGAGGTGGGAGGAAGTACGTTTGATCCGAATCCATAGAAAACGGGCAAACTCATCCTCAACAACAATAGAAATCTTGCTCCGAAGAGTGTCCCTGACCAAACAAGCCACCCCACCAGACCCTCTAACACCTCCAAACCCCGAGTCTCTTTTGCACTGAAATAGAGAGCTAGTAGTAACCACTGATATTTGGGAGAGGGCGAACCGGGCTCGCATGTGTCTCCGTGACAAAGAGGAGGTCTAGAGAATCCTAAAGCATCATGCAAGAGGCCTAGAGAAGACCAGTAGGACCCATTTCCATTCCAACATGCGATGGAGATGCCCTTCTTTCGAGCCCTCTCCCGCCGGAACCGTCATCTGGAATTGGATCCGGGAGCCCAACCAGGGGGGAAGGATTCCCGAACTACTGGCCTAAGGTTACGAATCACAACCCATTTTCCTGCTTTTCTGGCTGCCATGACAATTTCCCGAGATTTTTGAGTTCGGCGACTTGCTCTCTGGTAAGATCTTCATCAAGGAAGACCTTATTGGGTAGAGAAAATAGCTTCCATTTGGCTTTGAGAGCCTTGAGCCGGTCATCAACTGATTTGAAGCGAGAAAAGAGTAGAGTCCAGTCCGAACCAAGCTCTATCTAACTGCACCTCAGGCAGCCCCAAGTTTCCTGTGAGGAACTCCAAAGCAATGGCCAAGGGATCTGAAGAGGGAGGAGGAGTGGGCAATCCTCTAACTTTAAGATTCAGCTCTTTGGAACGTCTGACTCTTTCTTCCACCAATTTGCCTGAACCACTTCTTCTACTGCTGTTAAGGGAGGATTTTTATCCTTACCCTTCACCACTTGGGCCCAGTATCAATTTGTTTTTGAAGATTTTCCTGCTGAGTTCTTATTTCCTCTTGCTTGTGTTTTAAATCTGATATCTCAGCCTGTAATTGATCATTAACAGCAGTAGGTTTTGTGTATGCATTGGATTCCACAAGCTGTCTTTGCAAAGAAATGTTGTCAGCTTCAACCTTTTCAACCCGAGAAGTTAATTCAAAGACCTCGGTCCGGAGGGTTTTGTTGGAGGATTCCAGAGTCTCTAACCTGCTGAGCAGCTCTGCAATAATGTTGGGAAGGCTGCCTTCCTGTTGTCCCTGTTCGTTCGTCCCAAGGCTGGAAACAACTGCGTTGCAGAGGTGGAGGGAGACATCATGGATGGGTATACTGCTTGGAGAGGTGACAAGATTAGAGGAATGTCGGTAGAGTCTCCAAAACCCCTAGTTGAGTAGATGTTATACTGTGCATGGGTCGAAGCTGGTTTGGTAAGGTGAACCAGGGGCGGTGAGCAAGTGAGCAAGGGCACTACTCAGTAGAGAAAGATAGCAAATGCCTTATGATTGGGAAGGCAAATGAATGAAGCAAAATTGTTTGCAGCAGGTGAAGACTACTTCTGCCTTAGCACTGGAAAACCTCCGTCCTTGCCTTTTCTCTCAAGACTCACGAATTCGTGACTCAAAAATTCGTGACTGTGTAAATCCCCTTCGTGACTGTAAGATGCCCATGATTTTTCTTGTGTAATCTGCGTAGCAAGAAAATAAGAAAAAGAACAACAAAAAGTGAAATCGAGGCCACTAGACCCGCACACAACACAGAGATTTACAGCGATAGAGAGATATGGTAATGTGTGACAAAAGAAAACGATAATGGGTTGAGCAGTTGGAGAGAGGCCAACAGAAGAGACCAACAACACAAAGGAAAATGTCAATCTCTATCCGCGATGGCGAAACCCTTGTCGCGACCTGCATGTTCATGATTGACTTGCGTATTCATGGTCGAGCTATCTAATTAATTTTGTGGATGAATCTTGGGCCACGAAATTAGCGAGCCACTGAATTGTAACCATGAACTGGTGAAGAATCTCGGGCCACGATCAAGAAAGTTCCAGGTTCGTTGGACACCTTAAAAGAGCCATGACTACTCTCGGCATTTACCCGTGCTTGGTTGAATTTTAGAAGATACCTAACATATTTTCGATACAAATATTGAATGTTATTGGGTTGTCATATACGTATCTACGTTGACTTGCACATAGATACCTATCTAGTGGTATCCAAGCCGATTGCATCATTGAGATTGTAGATGTTTGATATGTGGCACCTCGTGGTATTGTGTGGTGCGAGTTGGCCTTTGCGGTTTGGCATGTTGTGTGGGTACCCTACCAAAGCCAATGTTTTGTTTTGCGAAAGGTTTGACGCAAGCTTAAGTGGTGCCATGGCTGATCTACATAGATTCCATGGTGCCATTGTAGGAGTGTACGTGATATCTTGCACCATTGTAGGAGTGTGTGCAATATCTATTGGACATGGCTCAATGGTCTTGATGATACCACAAACTCTGTGGATTAGATTCTAGAGTATTGCAGTCAATCGAGCACAAATTACATGACACCATTGTTGGAGTGTGTGCAATATCTATGTGAGTTGGATGAATGGTCTTGGAGGTATGGTGAACATGTGGATGAGGTTTTGGAGTACTACAGTCCATTGAAGTGGAACCGTATGAACCACAAGTTGTGAAGATAGGCTTGGCGGTACTGTGGGGACCGCAATTGGCAGAACCTCTTGTATCAAATTAGATAGAGAGGCATTTGGCTACCTTAAGAGAGTCATGCCTACTCCCATTGTCTACTCATGCTTGGTTTAATTTTAGAAGATACCTAGCATATATTTGATACAAATTCTGAATGTTCTCGGGTTGTCGTATACATATCTAGGGTGACCTGCACATATATACCTATCTAGTTGTATCCAAGCCGGATTGAACTCCTTTACACATTGGATATGTGGACTATTGGGTTTCATAGGGAGGGGCATATCTATGTATTTAAGTTTTATCCTTGACAAAAGATGTATAAAGTTGAAATGGATGAACAAAGTAAGATTTACTGTATTGCTTCATAATATTGGTTTATATATATTTATAACAAGTATAAATGATTATATTAGTACCACATAATGATGATTGTCATATCTAAATTTTCATATAGCATGTCTACACAATCTCCAAAGCTAGTCTCGCTCGAGGCAAAGAATTTGTCACATAGCATGTGTCTACACAATCACCAAAGGTAGTCTTGCATGAGGCAAAGAATTAGTGCAAGCCGATTTTGATCTTGACTTGCAAGCGCGCTTAAATATTATATCTCCATTTCAAAGTAACCCTACATAGTGGACTTCAATCGTACAAATAATTGCTGTAGCCAATTTTTAATTTAAAAATGCTCATGATTTTGTATCTTATTTAAATTCTGTAAGGAACTACTGTCATTTATCTGTATATTTTTTAATATCAGTCATGCATCCATAATTCTGTATTGATGCATGATCATAAGATAAGGAAATGTGTATTTTGTGTGCTTCGTGCTTGAGTCACGAGAACCATCTTTCAAGCATTCTTGATTTTGACTTTCTTAAGCCATAAAATCTCGATTACTCCATTACAAAAATAAGTGCCTTTTGAGTGGTTCTGTAAGACTTGTTAATCTTATCCATATGTATTGCTCTTGTTCAATAATATAAATCTTCATTTGGATCTCTAACAATTTTGTGACTATGTAAAGGCTATTCGCCACTTGTGCATTATATGCCTTGCCTTTCATTTGATGTAATGCCCCTTTCCGACATGTGTTGAAAGAAAAAGAGAAATATGTAATGTCCCTTTCTAGGGCTTAAACCGAAAATAAGGGTTTGGCCACAAACCCTAAGAATCAGATCTGAAAATACACCAACACCGAACTAAAAATAATTTGATTTTATAACAACAAATCCAACAATATTAGAAACCCTAGCAACGAACTGGAAATTACACTTTTAGGGTATCAAAATCAGCTTAGAACATTAATTAATATCCCTCTAGGGCAGCGAACTGTACCAACACTTAGGAACAATCATTCACATGCAATATGGGCTGAAAATTAACATAGAAATATCCCAAATACTCAATAAATCTAGCAAGATGAAATCTGGAGCAAATATGTATTTTGTAAATTTATTTCAAGTGCAAATACAGTTGAAACTTCAAAAATTCATAACTTCAATACTTGGAGTTTCAACACAAACCAATGCTCAAAATGATCTTGAAGAGACCAACTATCCAATGAAAGTGAAATCACAATTTTCCAACCATGGAAACCCTCTCAAAATTGATCCCGAACTTCCCAGGTGGGTCGCTCCAAAGAAGGAAGGGTGCCAACACCCTAGAAAGTGCCCTAGCTGAAGTAGGAGTGCCCTAAGCACGGATAAACACCTTGTTGTTCCAGAAATCTGCCAATTAAGTCCACTTGTGACTCTGTATGAAGCCACCAATGCAACAAATGAGGGTTTTTGTCCCCAATAGGATCCAATGAGGCTTTTCTTTCTCAAAGTTGAGCCACACCAAAGGTCTTCGTCTTCAGTGGAGAGTAGGGCACACCATGCACAAACCCAAGATATCAATCTTTGAAATAAACATGCATAACCTTTCTTAGGCCATTTGATCCACCTTTATATCCTCTTTGGCGCCAAGGATGAATTAGAAACCCAATGCACTTTTTAATCTTCCCTTAAGAAGATTGACCTCATAAGAGTATTTAAAAATACTTTTTATTTTATAATAATAATATGAAGTTGTCCCAAAATAAGAATTGATTGGGCCCAACTTAAAATATTATTAATTATTTCTAATTTAGAACGGGACATTACAAAATAGCAACAACCCAAATCAAAGAAAACTGAAATTTATAACAAGGTACAACAATTCGAACTCTTATGACAACAAGAGGGAAATCACAATTATTCACCACCAATACCACGTTTACATCATCCAAAGCATGTAGGAAATAACAATAATTATTTTAGAGCAAGTACTAACCGAGAACTTATTTTTGGAATCCTAGTTGAAGTATAATAATTAACTTTACAACGGCAATGAACCCACTTACAAAATGGCATAATAATGATTCTAAGGCCTGAATACAATTCCAGAAAGTACAATCAGCCTCCAAAATATGAAGAATCCAAATACAAGAGGAAAGTGACTTGCCGTGCCCTAGAAACCAATGAACTCCTCCCAAGGAGGGGTCAGCCAGTACCCTAGAAAAGGGTCTGAAATTGGCCAAACAGCTGGTTCAAAACCCTTGCAAGCTCAAACATGTACTTGTGTGGCTGTCCCACACTCAAATTGATGCAAATCTGATTTTTCTTAGCTGCGAATGATGCCTCTAGCACTAATAAATCTGCCTTGAACATTTGTAAATCTGATTGTAGAACAAGTGTGACCTCTATGTAAGATCACCAATGAAGATGTGAGGGTTTCCGTCCTCAAATCTAAGTGTGCTATTAAGGGATTTTGTCCTCAATAGACCTCCATGGAGGGTTTTTGTCCTCAATGGATGAGAGAGAAAGCAAAGCGTGCTCCAACTCTTCAAAGAAAATCAAATCATATGCAAAACTACCTACCTCCACCCCAAGCGACCCCTTTAAATATGTAAGGGTCAAACACCTAAATGGAACCCGAGGAAATCGACCTCCTTTTTGGGATGTCATGATTCACCTTTAACTCCATTACCTTCTTTATTTTAAGTTGGCTTTTGCACTTTTTGACCTCTTTCTTTTCACTTCCTCAAAGCCACTTAAAAATTCAAATTAATAATAGTCCTAAGTGTGTAAAATAACTATTTTTGCACTTAACCAATTATTAATTTGTTATTCTATTCTTTTTATCTTTAAAAGAAAAACTTGAAAAAGGGGACATTACATTTGATTGATATGCATTTTTGGTATATATATGTTTCATACTGTAAAACAAATTCGTTATTTTAGTGATAGGAAATGCATGATATAGCTTTTCTAAAAATTAAATTTATATTTTGATTGAGGAAAAAAACTCTTTTAAAATTTCTTGCCGATATTTTGATCCTTCTTGAGAATGAAATCCTATTTAATATATTAGGTAGTGCCTTTTATTAACTTGTTTTTCCTTATGTTACGTAGAGTAGATGGCAGTAGGGAAAATTTATTAATCATTGGAATGTATTTAGATATTTGTTTCTTTAAATTTCATTGTTAATTCTTGTATCATAACAATCGACTTTTTTTTCCATTTTAATGTTTAGGATGGAATGCATGTATTGCTTTGATGTGTGGTAACTGCGTTGTTTGGTGAGTCTTCTTACTACTTTTCTCCTATTTCCATTATGATTTAGTTCCACTTGATGGTAATTCTGTATGTTATGCAATACATTTATATGTTGATGCTGGCTTAAAAGCAACTGAACATGATGTAAACGGTATGTGTTTTTCTTTTCATGATGCTAGAGCAAAAGCAACTATTTTGACAAGTTATGGGCCCATAGAGTTACCTAGGTGGCGGATTATGTTGTTGTGCACATGTTCACAAAAATGCCAATCACACAAAGCATTAGGACTGAAGTAAAGACCTGATCAAACTGCACAATGTATTCTTCAAGGAACATATTTCAAGCTATGAATTTAATTACATTTGAAATGTATTCGCCATCAAATTACGACTTGTAAGTCACAAAATTCACAACAATACAATTATTTTGAAAATGCTCAAAATACAAGGGTCGAAATTCTCCAAAGTTTAAATGGATTGGATGGGTTACACTGAAGCACCCTAGCTCTGAAATAACTTTGGAAAATACCGTTGTTTTCCCAAGTTATTGGAAAATAATGTATTTACACAATTTGGTCTTTACAAGGCTAGCTAGAATGATAAAGATAGACCCTAGAGATTCAAATCTTGATAGAAATGAGCAAAATAAATGTGAACTACATTCCATGCTTAAGGTACTAAGAAAGTATTTAAAACTTTTTGTTCATCATACAAAATGGTAGATTCTAAACAAACTGATCAACCTGCTGAAAAAGTACTTAAGATCAATCATAAGGCAATTACTATTGTCTTTCTTAAGCTCTCCATCAAATATATTAATTTCCTTTTTGGCTTCATGCCCAAGGTTCTTGGCTTGTGAATGTGTTTTACGATAGCTTCATGCCCAAGGTTCTTAGCTTGTGAAGGTGTTTTACGATCAACTCTACCAAGAAATAGAATCTCCTTTCAACTCGAAGACATTAATCATATTATTTATTAGCGGGTTTTCTGCTAACCAAGGTCAAATTCAACAGTAATTTCCATTTTTCATAATCTACTTACTGTATAGGGGTTCGAAAGAACTAAATGTACCCACATAGATACTTAAACTCATACACATACACATCTATAAGTATCTACATTAAAATCAACTTGCTGTAAACAGTCGATTTCAATTTAAATTGTAAAACAAGATGATTCTATCCTAGAAAACACATCTAGTATTAGGTTTTAAAGTACCTATGCTTGATTTGCCATCTCCTTAAAGGAATTGGAAAAGAGTATGTAGTAAAACTGAATAAAGTCCAAATAATATAACATCTTCAAAGATTGTCCAAAATTTATTCATGAAAAGGTCATCTCAACGAAACCCAAGTATCACATATCGACATTAACCAAGAAATAAAGTTTGGCATCCATTGCACAAACAAGTGCAAGTAAGACAGCCAATCTTTCGACAAATAAAACATAAAACTCTGAGTTGTCTCTATCACATGCATAACATCCTTTGCCCATTCCATTTGAGATGATTACTAAGTTATGTAGGAATTTACAGTCTTCCATTATTTTGGGTCAATTTAGCAATTTTATGACATACCAAAGCTGATAGCTTTAAGTAATCTACAACATTCCATTCATCAAATGCACCTTATTCATGGATGCCTAAAATTAATGTTCTACCACCATTAATGGCCATGTTACCATTAGTATAGTGCATTTTTATTCACTTCCTCTCTCTTGCCAATCATTCCTTAGCAACCACACTTGTTACCTAAGGACGAGTTAGACTAACTGTCTAATTCAGTATAGTTAACCGTAAGCAACTTCACCTTGTTGACTAAAGCCGAGTTTGATTATCCCCATCTAACAAAAGAATCACGAAATGTACAAGGAAAAAACAAGTAAGGTTACACTTTTTTAAGCAAAACATAAGAATAGCCAAATCAGAATATTCCTTTTGCAAGTGGTTGCATGTTGACGTCACTTTGCCGAGCCCGCCAAAAAATTTCCAACTTTCACACACTCTCTCAGAAAACATAATTGCATGATCAATCAGAAAAGGGCGAAATCCGCATACAATTCCATACACTTTAGAAAGGACCTTGAACAAGCATGTTGGAATCTACCAATAAAGTTGCTCTTTAGTGATGATGTCCATCGAAAACTATTGCCATTCTATTATGAACTTCCCTACAACAAGCTTTCACAAATGAGCAATTCCACAATAGATGTTTAATATTTTTGTTACCATATTTCAAGCCAAAGAAGTCTGCGCCAAAGGAAGACTTTGCATGGAGGTGCAGATGAATTAAATAAATAAATATGGAGCTGTTGTTCTATTCTTAGAAGTTGGGGCCAAGGAGAGATAAGGAGGTGGAAATAAATAAAATAAATAAAAGGAACCTCCTATAGTTGGCGCAAGAGGAAGGAAGGTGCATGAAAGAGTAAATAAATAAATAAAAGAGCTGCAGTCCTATAGTTGGCGCCAAGGAGGGATAAGGAAGGAAATAGAATAAATTTATTAATTCCTATTTCAGGCAAAAGGATGAAGATGGAATTAAATAAATAAAAACTATGTTGCTAAAGGAAACGGAAACGAAAGCGAAACGGTAGTACTGCGAAACGCGGAAACGGCAATTTTCAAAAAACCTTGGATACGAAACGTCGACGGAAACGTCCGTACAATATATTATTAAAAATATATATATATATATATATATATATATATATATATATATATATATATATAGTACTCATTTTATAATTGTAGACCATAAGAGATAATTGATAAAGCACTCAAAATATTTTGAATTCATTGAAATTTGAACTTCTAAGTTCTAAAGAGTCATCATCCAACATGGTTACAATTTCAATGATTCACATATACATAATAATAATCTAGATTCTAGAATATATCATCTAGATTTCCTCATAGTCATAATCATCTCCATGAACACCACTAGCACCGACATTTCCACTCCCACTAGCTCCACTCTCCCTCCCTTCTGCAAAAGATCCCGATTCTTCTTCATCAATACCAAGCAGTGAAAGTTGGCTAAGAGTTGCAGCAGAAGCATCAAAGTCGCTAGTCTCAGGATCAATATCCCAAAGTTTGTTGGGACCTCTAACATAGGCTTCACTCTTGTGTGATAGAATGCGCAAATTGGAATGCACATACACTAAATCCTCGGCCTTCTTGGATGCTAACTTGTTCCGTTTGGCTGAGTGGATGAAGGAATATGTACTCCAATTCCGTTCTGCTGAGGAATTGCTAGCCACCTGTTACAAAAAAGAAGTTAGAAATTTTCAATTAGTAATACTATAGTATTAATTTACTAAGTACGAACATACATTTTTAATTAATAAACAAACTTTTGATTTCATTTTAATATTTGATACCTGTGAAAGGATTTTAATGGCAACAGGTCGCAGCCACTTGGCATCATGGCCATGTGCACACCACCACATGCATGGGGTCATCTTGTACCTGTCAAGTGTTGCATCTATTTCACCCATGCTACTATTAGATGAAGAGACAAAGAGCGTCATTTCACAGCGGACCATACTAGTTACATCTGGATCAGGAAAAAGCCTCCGGAATGTTGCCTTAGCTCCACTTGCAACTTCATGGTCATCATATGGTTTTTGCCTACCAGGTAGTGCAAGTATTTCACTGCTATAAAATTTGGGATTCAGGGCATAGGCTAGGAGATGCAATGGGGTGGTCATTTTATTCCACCTTCTCATGATCACGTTCTTAACTTCACCGTAGAATTTTTCTTCAGGATCCTGCTCTTTTTGTTGTATGATGTCTCTAATTTTTTCAAGCATAGAGTCAATGCCATCATAGATCTCCCCTATGCAAGCATTATCCGTGTCTGCATATCTAATCATAGATAAAATAGGCTCAGTAAAACTAAGCAAGTATGCAACCTTTGCCCACCAAATATCATCAAGTATCACTGATTTTATTTTGATGGCTCTTTCTGTGTTTGATTGCCTCCACACGGACCAAACATCATCAATCACCATAAGCCTTAAGGCTTGCTTTACCTTCACAAGTCGTCTCAAGACGAGCGTGTGAGAGGCAAATCTTGTTTCAGCAACCTATTAAAATAAATTAAAGCAAGTTAATTAAAAAAAAAATTTAAAAGGAATTCAATTGATGATTTGATATTTCATAAAAAGTTAGCAAATAAAAATTAGAAACTAGGAAATTGTTTGGTTACCTTCAGCAACTCCAATGTCGAGAATCTCCTAAAGATAGCCTGGGACATATGATGATTTGTGATAAACATTTGGATCTCATTTGCCTCTGTATAAACTTCCTCAATCCATGGTATTTTTCCAATCTTCTGCAGCATCAAATTCAAGGAGTGTACTGCACAAGGTGTCCAAAAAATGTGCTCATATCTCCCCTCAACAATCAGCCCTGCTGCTCTACAATTTTTGGCATTGTCCGTGATGACTTGGACAACGTTTGCAGGGCCCACTGACTCAATAGCCTCAATCAAAATATTAGCAATAAATTGAGCATCTTTCACTTCACCCTCACAATCAACAACCCTTAAGAACATTGCCCCTTTAGGGCACACTGCAACAATGTTGATTAGGGGTCTATTTCGGGCATCTTTCCATCCATCTGAAATGATAGATACCCCTGAGTCCTTCCATGAGTCCCTAATTGGCTGCAAAGAAGTATGTACATGGGCCACTTCTTTCGCCAACAATGTGGTTCTGACCTTCTCATAACTAGGGCTTTTATACCCTTTTGGTGCATCATTAATACCTCTCACCATTTGTTGCCAATAAGGTGAGCGCAACACATTGAAGGGCAGCCCACATGCATAAATGCATCGAGCAACCAACTCATCAGCAACATCCCTTTTCTCATTTGCAAATGCCTGCTCTAATGGGCCTTTGGAAATTCTCTTTCGTGACAAAGTCTCTCCCTCTGTTGGAGTTTCAACTGCAACTTGGATAAAAGGATGGCTTGATGGGTTGGGTGGTTTTTGTGAACCCCTATTTTGCAAAGGAGCTGTTTTAAATCTAGCTCTTGAAGCTTGCATATCAGCGTCCTCTTGCTCTTTCATATATGCCAATATATGTTTATGTTCAACCTTGTTACATTTTCTAATCCCCGTTCCTGATTTCCCCATTAAATGAGCTTTGAGTCGGGTATAAGAGGATTTGTATTGTATATTGCAATGATGGCATACCCAAACTCGAGAGCCACCGCCAACAAGGTTCTCCACAATTTGCACATGTCTCCAAAGAGGAGCTCTAGGATCTACACCCCCACTTTGGCTTTCTTCCCCTTCCCCATGCCCTCCCACTGAAGCTGAACTAGATGCCATTGAATCAAACCTTCATTGAAAAATAAAAACATAAACTTAGATAACAATAAATTATTAAATAGAACCACACCCTACATATCCTATTCTGCTTTTGATCACCAAGTTCACCGTTTAGGCGCGAGGTGAGAGCATACACAGAGTTCGGATTTTTTAATTTAAAAAAACAAAATAAACTTTTTTAAAAAACAAAAAGAATTAAATTAAAAATCCTGCACATCCTATTCTGCTTTTGATCACCAAGGTCACCGTTCAGGCGCGAGGTGAGAGCATACACAGAGTTCGGATTTTTTAATTTAAAAAAACAAAATAAACTTTTTTTAAAAAACAAAAAAGAATTAAATTAAAAATCCCTACACATCCTATTCTGCTTTTGATCACCAAGGTCACCGTTCAGGCGCGAGGTGAGAGCATACACAGAGTTCGGATTTTTTAATTTAAAAAAACAAAATAAACTTTTTTAAAAAAACAAAAAAGAATTAAATTTAAAAACCCTACACATCCTATTCTGTTTTTGATCACCAAGGTCACCGTATAGGTGCGAGGTGAGAGCATACACAGAGTTTGGATGATATTTATAATTTAAAAAAAGAATATATGTTTTTTATTTTAACACGCAAAGAAAATGTTACATTTTTTTATTTTTTTAAGCATAGAGTTTTAAAATTACTAAATTAAATATACATATTGACATCATGATCAATGATCACGAATGATGTGTGCATAATGCACACATCATTCGTGATCATTGATCACATTAACATTTTCTTTAGCCAAATAAAAAAAAACTTGAAAAATACCTGGTTTTTCCTCCGTGAAGTCAATGGTTTTCCTCATTGATCACATTAACATTTTCTTTAGCCAAATAAAAAAAAAACTTGAAAAATACCTGGTTTTTCCTCCTTGAAGTCAATCCCACCTTCCAAATCTGATTCGAAATTCCTCCTTGAAGCTGCTCCTTGATGTCTCTTTGCTCTTAACAATGCTAAACTCCTCCTTCAAGCTGCTCCTTGATGTCTCTTTGCTCTTCACAATGCTAAATGTTAGTTTACTAAAAACTGTATTCAGCAAGAGAAAAATGAGAGTGTGATTTAGAATGGACCCAAGAGGTCATTATATAACTTTTTGGAAGTGTGTTTAGCAAGCTGCAGCCGCGTTAGGGTTTCAAGGCATTTAATGCAAAGTATTTTTACCTTTTTGAACCGTATTTTCGTTTTTTTAAACTGTATTTTCGTTTTAGGCCGAAACGCAGACCCTACCCGCGTTTCCTGGTAACGTAGAATAAAAATAGAAGACCTTGCATGAGTCAAATTATGGTTGGTCAAGTCTTTGAATGATGGATAAAAATAGAAATAGATATAGATAATTGCATTCTTTGTCCCATGCGCCAACCAAGAATAGAAGGAAATTTTTATAAATAAAAAAAAGAATTGCTGTTCCCATGTGCCAAGGATAGAAGGAATAATAATTAAAAGAAAGGAATTGCTGTCCCTATGTTCCAGCAATCTATTCTTTAGCTTTCAGCGATCTTTCTTTTGGGGATCAAATGAATACCAGAAATGCTAGGGAGGGGCCCGTTTCCCCTTAGAAACGTTTCTGAAACGTTTCGAGCAATGGAAATGGGGGGGAAAATGTCAAAAACGTTTCTGGAAACGTTTTTGATGGAAACGGCACAGGCGTTTCCGGAAACGTTTTTGACGTTTCTTCCGCTTTTCACTTAAAAAAACAAAATTACTTTTTAAAAAATAAAAAAACTTTGCATTAAATGAAGTTAAACCCTAATACAACTACCTAACTTGCTAAACACACTTCCTAAAAGCTATATAATGACCTCTTGGGTCCATTCTAAATCACACTCATTTTTCTCTTGCTAAATACAGTTTTCATTAAACTAGCATTTAACATTGTGAAGAGCAAAGAGACATCAAGGAGCAGCTTGAAGGAAGAGTTTAGGACGTGTTGCTAAGAGCTAAAGGCTTCAAGGAGGAATTTCAAATCAGATTTGGAAGGTGGGATTGACTTCAAGGAGGAAAAACCAGGTATTTTTCAAGTTTTTTTTTTTAAAGAAAATGTTAATGTGATCAATGATCACGAATGATGTGTGCATTATGCACACATCATTCGTGATCATTGATCATGATGTCAATATGTAGGTTTAATTTAGTAATTTTAAAACTCTATGCTTAAAAAAATAAAAAATGTAACATTTTCTTTGCGTTTTAAAATAAAAAACATATATTCTTTTTTTTTAAATATAAATATCATCCAAACTCGTGTATGCTCTCATCTCGCACCTATACGGTGACCTTGGTGATCAAAAGCAGAATAGGATGTGTAGGGTTTTTAAATTTAATTCTTTTTTGCTTTTTTA
The DNA here is from genome assembly GCA_018340775.1 of Taxus wallichiana var. yunnanensis. NCBI lineage: Eukaryota > Viridiplantae > Streptophyta > Pinopsida > Cupressales > Taxaceae > Taxus > Taxus wallichiana. The sequence continues at coordinate 901,876,818 of CM031235.1, read as the reverse complement.
AAAAAGTTTATTTTGTTTTTTTAAATTAAAAAATCCGAACTCTGTGTATGCTCTCACCTTGCGCCTGAACGGTGACCTTGAGTAGAATAGGATGTGTAGGGTTTTTAAATTTAATTCTTTTTTGTTTTTTTTTAAAAAGTTTATTTTGTTTTTTAAATTAAAAAATCCAAACTCAGTGTATGCTCTCACCTCGTGCTCGAACTGACGGTGACCTTGGTGATCAAAAGCGAATAGGATGTGTAGGGTTTTAAATTTAATTCTTTTTGTTTTTTAAAAAAGTTTATTTTGTTTTTTTAAATTAAAAATCTGAACTTTGTGTATGCTCTCACCTCGTGCTCGAATGGTGAACTTGGTGATCAAAAGCAATAGGATATGTAGGGTGTGGTTCTATTTAATAATTTATTGTTATCCAAGTTTATGTTTTTATTTTTCAATAAAAGTTTGATTCATGGCATCTAGTTCAAACAAGTGGGAGGGCATGGGGAAGGGAAAACAAGCCAAAGTGGGGGTGTGGATCCTAGAGCTCCTCTTTGGAGATGTGCAAATTGTGGAGAACCTTGCTAGTGGTGGCTCTCGAGTTTGGGTATGCAATCATTACAATATACAATACAAATCCTCTTATACCCGACTCAAAGCTCATTTAATGGGGAAATCAGGAACGAGGATTATAAAATGTGGCAAGGTTGAACATAAACATATATTGGCATATATGAAAGAGCAAGAGGACGCTGATATGGAAGCTTCAAGAGCTAGATTTAAAACTGCTCCTTTGCAAAATAGGGGTTCACAAAAACCACCCAACCTATCAAACCATCCTTTTATCCAAGTTGCAGTTGAAACTCCAACAGAGGGAGAGTGTTTGTCACGAAAGAGAATTTGCAAAGGCCCATTAGAGCAAGCATTTGCAAATGAGAAAAGGGATGTTGTTGATGAGTTGGTTGCTTGATGCATTTATGCATGTGGGCTACCCTTCAATGTGTTGTGCTCACCTTATTGGCAACAAATGGTGAGAGGTATTAATGATGCACCGAAAGGGTATAAAAGCCCTAGTTATGAGAAGGTGAGAACCACATTGTTGGCGAAAGAAGTGGCCCATGTACATACTTCTTTGCAGCCAATTAGGGATTCATGGAAGGACTCTGGGTATCTATCATTTCGGATGGATGGAAAGATGCCCGAAATAGACCCCCTAATCGACATTGTTGCAGGTGTGCCCTAAAGGGGCAATGTTCTTAAAGGCCATTGATTGTGAGGGCGAAGTGAAAGATGCGCAATTTATTGCTAATATTTTGATTAAGGCTATTGAGTCGATGGGCCTGCAAGCGTTGTCCAAGTCATCACGACAATGCCAAAAATTGTAGAGCAAAGGATGATTGTTGAGGGAGAGATGAGCACATTTTTGACACCTCAGGCAAGACACTCCTTGAATTTGATGCTGCGCAAAGATTGGAAAAATACCATCGATTGAGGAAGTTTATACAGAGGCAAATGAGATCCAAATGTTTATCACAAATCATCATATGTCCCAGGCTATCTTTAGGAGGTTCTCGACATTGGAGTTGATGAAGGTAACCAAACAATTTCCTAGTTTCTAATTTTTATTTGCTAACTTTTTATGAAATATCAAATTATCAATTGAATTCCTTTTAAATTTAATTTTTTTTTATTAACTTGCTTTAATTTATTTTAATAGGTTGCTGAAACAAGATTTGCCTCTCACACGCTCGTCTTGAGACGACTTGTGAAGGTAAAGCAAGCCTTAAGGCTTATGGTGATTGATGATGTTTGGTCCGTGTGGAGGCAATCAAACACAGAAAGAGCCATCAAAGTAAAATCAATGATACTTGATGATATTTGGTGGGCAAAGGTTGCATACTTGCTTAGTTTTACCGAGCCTATTTTATCTATGATTAGATATGCGACACGGATAATGCTTGCATAGGGAGAGATCTATGATGGCATTGACTCTATGCTTGAGAAAATTAGAGACATCATACAACAAAAGAGCAGGATCCCAAGAAAAATTCTACAAAGAAGTTAAGAACGTGATCATCGAAGGTGGAATAAAATGACCACCCCATCAGCATCTCCTAGCCTATGCCCCGAATCCCAAATTTTATAAAGCAGTTGAAATACTTGCACTACCCGGTAGGCAAAAACCATATGATGACCATGAAGTTGCAAGTGGAGCTAAGGCAACATTCCGAGGCTTTTTCCTGATCCAGATGTAACTAGTATGGTCCACTGTGAAATGACGCTCTTTGTCTCTTCATCTAATAGTAGCATGGGTGAAATAGATGCAGCACTTGACATGTGTAAGATGACCCCATGTATGTGGTGGTGTGCACATGGCCATGATGCCAAGTGGTCATCCGCACTGCTTGCCATTAAAATCCTTTCACAGGTATCAAATATTAAAATGAAATCAAAAGTTTGTTTATTAATTAAAAATGTATGTTTTTACTTCTTAGTAAATTAATATTATAGTATTACTAATTGAAAATTTCTAACTTCTTTTTTGTAATAGGTGGCTAGCGATTCCTCAGCAGAACGGAATTGGAGTACATATTCCTTCATCCACTCAGCCAAACGGAACAAGTTAGCATCCAAGAAGGCCGAGGATTTAGTGTATGTGCATTCCAATTTGCGCATTCTATCACACAAGAGTGAAGCCTATGTTAGAGGTCCCAACAAACTTTGAGATATTGATCCTAAAACTAGCGACTTTGATGCTTCTGCTGCAACTCTTAGCCAACTTTCACTGCTTGGTATTGATGAAGAAGAATCGAGATCTTTTGCAGAAGGGAGGGAGAGTGGAGCTAGTGGGAGTGGAAATGTCGGTGCTAGTGGTGTTCATGGAGATGATTATGAGGAAATCTAGATGATATATTCTAGAATCTAGATTATTATTATGTATATGTGAATCATTGAAATTGTAACCATGTTGAATGATGACTCTTTAGAACTTAGAAGTTCAAATTTCAATGAATTCAAAATATTTTGAGTGCTTTATCAATTATCTCTTATGGTCTACAATTATAAAATGAGTACTATGCATATATATATATATATATATATTTATATATTTTTAATAATATATTGTACGGACGTTTCCGTCGACGTTTCGTATCCAAGGTTTTTTGAAAATTGCCGTTTCCGCATTTCGTACCCGTTTCCGTTTCCATTTCTGGCAACATAGGGGATCAGTTTATAGAGGTTGATTATGGTTGTAAAAATAATCAGACACTTGGAGCAGCTGATTTGCTTGTGCATCTTCAGCTATTGTACTTGCACCTCTGAATAATAAAGATTCATTTTGCCCTCTCTTATTTCTGATTTCAGATTTTTCATTGTGTTGCATAGGATATTGTGTTTTCCTTAGTGTGGAATTCACTCCCTCTACCACTGTCATTTTTCCTAAACCCTTGAATTTATTATGCAAATAGTCTAGAGTTGTGCAGTGTGTGGATCTTTAAATTCTCTGTGTGCAGAGTTACATGCAAGTATCAAACTTTTGGTGTATCACCCCTATTTCCCATTTCCCGCATTCCTTTTCCCTTTTCCTTGTCAAAGTTTTCGTTTTTAGGTGATTCACAAGGGAACCAACCCCTTCGAGGTTCACCTCGTGCATAAGTTTCCCACACTTTTGAGGTGTTCCAATTTTGTCAACAAGAGAGAGAGAGAGTACACACACCATTCTCTATCAGAGTGCAACTTCCGATTGACAACAATTTCTAATTTAGCACAATAGGGGCACAACCCATTTGTAAAACCACTTTTTGTTAGACGAGTTTTCATAGGCACCCCTAAAATTACAAACCATGCAAAAACCCTTAATTTATACAATACTTTGATTCCCAAACATTATGCAATGTTCGTATCCACAAGGATTCAACATCGAAAGAAATCCATCTAAGATTAAGGATTTTCCAAAAGACATTTATGGACGACAATTGATAAAATCGGTGTGTATATACGATAAATGGGATGGCCAAATATCCATTGCTAGCCTCTCCAAATGGGACCTTTCAATTCCAGTTTAGTTTGAATAAGTCTTCAAGAGGGATAATAATTTGAATATCCCCGACGTCTAATTGCTTTGAAGTGAACAATGCAAATTCTTTAGCTAGTGCCTTCCACCCTTTCGAATCACATGCATTAGCATCCCATGAATCCTTCCAAACAAATATTCCTTTTTTGCTTAGTTTGTGAGCTTGAAAATGGGGGATCAATGGATGTGTCCTAAAGTTTCCAAAACCAGACTAACTTGTTGGCCAAGTCCCATCCCAATTGAGCTCCAACCATCCTCCAAGTGAGTGACCTTGCAACTTTTTTGTAGGAATTCCGATACCACGAAGAAAAAAAAGGATCCATGGATTTGAAAATTGTGAGGATTCACAATAATATCACAAACTCCAAATTTACCGCCGACCTTTCCTAAATGTAGTGATGAGAGTATCCCGTGCCTCATGAGAAGTTCTTGGGAGGAAGATCCTTCTAGACACTGAGTTATCCATTTTGTTGACAAAATGTACCCTTGAGATATAATATGCCTTAACCCCAACTCTCCTTTCTCCTTAGGCATTATGAAAACCGGCCATGGAACTATAGAGAAGCCTCTAGTACCACCATACTTTGCCCAAAGAAAAGTTTGCAGAATTTTTTCAAGTCGTAGGCTGAGTTTTTGAAGGAAGCCAACATGAGACATAATAAATATGTGATGCTTGTAGAATTCGGCTCAAAACAATCAATTTTCCCACAATAGAGAGACTCTTATTTTGTTAGAAGAACAATTTAGCGTGGAATTCTACAAAACCCAATCCCACATACTTACTGGAGTGAAATCCATCCCAAATGTTATGCCTAAATACTTGACATTGACTCCGGGTTGAACGAAATTCCATTGTGATGGGACCCCAAAAGGACAAGTATCCAACCCAATAAGCTAAAATTACGTCCCATGATGACTAACAGTGGCACCAAATGCATTGCTAAAAGTATCCAAATATTCCCTTGCTGTAACAATAGAACTCGATGTTACTTGAATAAAGAGGAGAGAATCATCAACAAAATGACAATTTGACATCTATGAAGCATCATGAAACTATATACGATTTACCCTATTCGATGCACATGCAACTTCCAACAAATAGCCTTGGACCTAGGGCATCAACAATGAGAACATAAAGGTAAGGAGTGAGTGGGCATCCTTGTCTTATTGAACGATGCAGTGTAATCCATGGCAAGAGAACATTGTTGACAATAACAAAGGATGGAGCATGTGAAAATAAAGTGTTTACCATTTTCACAAATTTCCTCTTGAAGCTAAGATTTTAAGCATTTTAGAGATGGGCCAACAAATCCTAGTGTTCACTTTAGTTTCAATGATTTAGGTTTTCATTTTAAATTTTAACTTCTAAATTTTACTATTTATTATTCAACTTCATCTTTAAGTTTAGCCTTCTAACTTTTAAGGTTTAATAGTTAAAAGAAAAACTTTTTTGTATATCCCTTTCCGTGGTTGAAACTGAAAAAGAAGGAAACCACACAAACCCAAGTGAAGTAAAATATGATTTTTATAACAGTAGTTGTAATATTCCTTAAACCCTAGCAACGAATTGTATAGGGACTCAAATATGCCATAAAACCATGCACAATTACTTCTAAATAATTATTTCAATTACGGCAACCAATATCCATCCAATTTGCAATAAAGAAATGGAGAAAATAGTGATGAGACACTGTTATACTTAAATCTGTGACAACAGCAAGGAAGCCACAAACAAGGGCTAAAAACAATACCCAAAATAGCCAAATTATGGACTCTGGCCTTATAAATTATAGAGAATCAAAATATAAAATAATATATTGCCTAGAAGGCACCGAACCAACACCAAACCCTAGTCGCTCCCCTAGGGAAGAGCTCCAAAAATCATGCAAAGCTTTTGTAATCCTTCTTAATGTCCCTGATCCAAATCAGCAAGCAAGTCTTCAAGAGATGTCTTCAATGCACCACCATGGAGAGTTTTTGTTCACCAAGCCACAAGGAAGGTTTCCGTCCTCCTTGGATGCCACACAAGAGGGTTTTCGTCCTCAAGTGGAATGGTATTGAACAACTAGCCCATCGAGCAAATGTAGATGTAAAAGATGGTTTGCAAATGAAGTCACACAATCCCTTTTATACTCCTTGCTTGGCGCCAAAGGCCAATTAGAAGAGGACCGACCTCTTAAGCTTCACTTTATCTTTTAATTGCCTCTTTAATTCCTCCAAACCCAACCAACCTGCCTCCTAAAGGAAAACACTAAAAAAACATTAAATCTAATAAAAGAAAACTGAAACGAAGTGCAATCCCTTACATTGTTCACTTGTTCTTTTCGCCATGGAAAGGGAATGGCGAGAAGTCTTCATTAGGCCTCCATTCAAAAAAGGGGACATTACATTTTTAATGTAGGAGAAGGTTGCTTTTTAGGAGACTCCCATAGGTGACATGGAAGTCTTGAAATGAAGTCTCCAAAACTAAGGAGGCGTCTTTGAGATGCATCCCGCATACCACGAGAAGACATGTCTCCTAATTTCTATGGTAATTAATGTTGTGTTCATTATTGGTATAACAATCACATTAAGCTCCTAATATGAATCTCCCTAACCAAGAAATGGGGACTTATGTTTATCTAGAAAAACTACTTGGGGATGTAAACAAAAAGGAGTATAACATCATTTTGTTTTTTGGATTTTTTTAAACAAAGAATAGTTGTTATTTTATAGAAATTTAAATTTTACTGTGATAGGACATATTCTTAGCAATATATTGAATTTCTTAACTGACCATTTCTTGTATGATGGGCGAGATTAATGTAACTAGCCCAATGCTAATATCTAAGGCCTTAGAGATGATGCAATTTGGGTCCTTTTAGTGAAGTAATGAATATTTTTTATTTGTCTATTTTAGGGATTTCTTATTGAAAAGTTTTCTAATATTTTGATATTGAGTCATTGTTCTCCTACATTGTAGGAAAGGTGCTCCAACTACACCACTAATTACAGTGGCAACGACAAAACTGATTGCCGAGGTGTTTGAGAGAAATGGTTTTCCTAGTGCTATTTTCACCTGTGTTTGTGGTGGGGCAGAAATTGGGCAAGCCATAGCTGAAGATTCAAGAATCCCATTGGTCTCTTTTACTGGAAGCACTAAGGTACCCATTAACACTTGATGTCTTACTCATGAAAATTAAGTGAAGTAAAGTACTCCTAGTAAAATATAATGACTTAGAAGTGCAAGACTATGAACATGCAAATGGCACCTACTCAACTCATAAATCTAGAGTCACCATGTTTCCAAAGTATTTAATACCAAATGCAATTTCTTTTATCAAAGAACATTTCCTAGTTCCTATTAATATTTTGTAACATGTTTGAAATGTAGTTTGTTGCATACCACATTGCTACTTTTGTTTGGTTGGCTTGGCATTTTATTTAAGTGTCATGCATGAACTGTACATGTATTGTAAGCGATTCATTTATTGCATTGATTGAGCATACAAGGAGAGAGAAGTCTTCTGTCACATGGGGATACGTAAATCTGCATAGATCTACATGAGCCTTGATTCCACACCGATATATAGTGCAACACTTCCACTTGGAGGCATTCCAGGCCAAATTTATTGCATTTCCTTTATGCTTTAAATAAATTGCTAGGGTTTGGAGCCGGATCAAAGGAGAAGCCATTTGTAGACTCTTGCACCTCAAAAATGGTTTCCGACAAGCATAGTAATACATAGAATCAAAAACACATATTGCTGGATCTATATATATAACATACAAGTAGTCATGTCTGAGCTTTGACATGAGCAAGCCTCCGAAAAAATCTATTGATGTTCTCCTATGATCTATAGGTACAAGTAGTAGTGTATATAACCCATCTCTCATAGCTTGGTTTGCTTATGCAACATAATTTACATCCTCTAATAATTTTGAGACCTCTTCTTGCATTTTGGGCCTTTGCAAACGAGGGATGATTTTGCCAACACCAAAATGGCCTGAAACTTTTGAAGTATGTTCTTCTCTCATACACACAAACCTTTCCTCCCTTGGCTTGCATGGTTTGTCCATTAAGTAGAGTAGCCTATCTTCGAGGCAGATACCTTCTCTTTTTGTCTTTAAATGCTGGTATGTCTCCCCATAATCTGCATCTTGTGCATGTACTTTCTCATAACCCCTTTTTGTCAAAGGCTCAAGTGGCCTAGATATCATATTGCCACCACTACATTTGCTCTTTCTGTCTTGTACTTATCTCCAAAGGGATTGTTGTAGAAATGTCATCCATTTCTAATGTCTTGTTTTCAAAGTTGAAATTAGAGTTGAATTTGGCGGCCTAGATATTATATCCCTGCCACTGTATTTTCTCTTCCCTTCATATACTTATTACCAAATGAAATTGTTGAAGAAACGTCATCCATTTATAATGTCTTATTTGCTGCAATTTATTTTTTGAGTGCAAACAATGAAGAGGTTATGATTAGCTACGAACATTGTTTTTTCTTTGGCCAACAAATAATGCTTCCATTTGTTAAAGGATTGTAGAAATGCATATATGTATTTGTCATAAACAGGGTATTCTCTTATAGTTTTAGGAAACACTCTAGAATAGTAGAAGATTGGCCTAACTCCTTGCATTAAAACTACTCCCCATAGCATGCTTGCTCGTTTCCACTCAACTCTGAATCGTTGCTGCAAATTAGAAAGAGATAACTTTGGGTCACGGTTGATTTTATACTTATAAGAATTCAAAGCACAAGTATGTACCTTACACCAGTGAAAACGTTTACCACTTGCTGCAACAACATGCAAAGTTGCCACTTTTTTGTAGAATGATGGAATGAGTTTTCTCATATACTGAATTTTCCCAACAAATGCTCCTTTGTTTGTATAGCACTCTTATGTGTGTGTGAATGCAAAATGACGCTATCATGGAGAGTGATGTAATGACTTTCCTCGTATGGTTTCTGCAAGTTAGGGGGATGGTTGATTTTATACTTCAACGAACTAAAAGCACTAGTGTTCCTTACACCAAATAGATTAATGAATTTTCTTATATATTCAATTTTCCCAAAAAAAAAAGGCTTCTTGTTCTGTAGAACTATTGTGTGGGCAAATGCAAAGGTGCTGTCATTGTGGAGAGTGATGGAATGACTTTCCTCATTTTCTGAACTATTCCAACAAAGCTCATTGTTTCTGTAGCACTCATAGATGTGGGCCAATTGGTAATAGATTCAAATTTTGTTGGATCTAAATTTAACTCTCCTCTTCCAACCACATGCCCCAAGTAGATTAATGAATGGTTTGTAAACTCACACTTATTCATTTTGCAAAAAGTCATTTTTCTTCAACATTTGCAAGACTTGCTTCAAATGAGTAATGGCGTTTTCTCCACGCAGCATTCAAAACCAAAATATCATCTAGATATACTAGCAAATGTATTTATGAATGACCTCAACACATCATTCTTCAATCTCATAAATGTAGCAGGTACGTGTAATAAACCAAAAGGAAGTACTAACCATTCAGACATACCTTGTTTTATTTTGAAAGTGTATCTTCCATACGTCCTCCTCCTCCATACAAATATGATGATACCTGAAGGCTGAAATAGAGTTCAAAACACTTGGCATACTGAAGTTAGTTCAACAAGCCATCAATCCTTGAGAATTAATCTGTTCTTTATTCTTGTTCAAGAATCTATAATCTATACACATTACTAAGAGCCATCCTTCTTCTATACCATGACAATGGGTGACCTTGATGGCAAAGTACTTGGGGTACGACCTCTTGCTCCAAAAACTCGTGGGCCTAGATAGCATATACCTGCCCCTACATTTGCTCTTCCTTTTGATCACCAGCTAGAACTGTTCAAGAAATGTCATCCTCTTGGAATGTCTTGTTTGCTGCTATTTTTTTCTTGCAAATAATGAAGAGGTTTATGATTATTATGAACATTTTTTACTTAGCCTAACAAATAATGCTTCCATTTGTTAATGGCTTGTAAAAGTGCAAACATCTCATTTTTATATATGGGTATTTTCTTTTAGTGCCAAGGAAACTTAGAATAGTATCAAATTGGCTTGCCTCCTTGCACTAAAAAAGCTTTTCATTTCATGCTTTCTTGCATTCATTCAACTTTGAATGGTTGCTGCAAATTTGGAAGAGCAAGCTTTGGGGCATGGCTGATTTTATACTTTAAAGAATTAAAAGCACTAGTATGTTCCTTACCCCAATGAAAACTTACACGACTTTTTGCAAATGAAAAGGTGCCACCATTGTGAAGAATGATGGAATGAATTTTCTCATATATTGAATTTCCCCAATAAAAGCTCCTTTTGGTAGCAGTCTTATGTGTAATGCAAAGGTACCGTCATTGCGAAGAGTGATGGAACGACTTTCCTCCTATGCTGAACTACTCCAACAAAGCTCCTTGCTTTTGGAGCACTCTTTAGCGTGGTCCAATTGGCAATAGAATTAAATTTTGTTGGATCTAAATTCAACTCACCTCTTCCAACGGCAAACCCCAAATAGGTTAGCGATTGTTTTGCAAACTCACATTTATTTATGTTCAATAAAAGTTTGCTTCAAATGAGTTAGACATTCTCTCCATGCAACATTGAAAACCAAAGTATCATCTAGATACATTAACGGATGTATCTATCAATGGTCTCAACACATGATTTTTCAATCTCATAAGTAGCAGATACATTTAGCAGAAACCGGAAGGAAGTACTAACACTTCAAACATATTGTAGGAGCTCAAAATTGCACCATGCCTTGAATCAATAAGATCTAGGATTTTGAGGCAACATGGGATTGTCTCCAAGAGTGGGACTTGCGGCTTGAGACAGACTTTCGGAGAAAGCTGGTTTTATGGGACTTGCGGCTTGAGACATACTTTTGAGAAAGCCGACGTCCTTGTCACACGGATTTGGAAAACTCATGTGCAACATAACCTACTTCTAATGCTAAACTATCACATTCTGACTAATCGGGAGAGAGAGGGAGGGAGAGAGAGAGAGAGAGAGAGAGAGAGAGAGAGAGAGAGAGAGAGAGAGAGAGACGCGCCGTCATGAGGGATTCAACCACCGAGGACCAAAAGCCATTGATGTTTGTAGAGAGGTGTGGGCGGTGACATGGCTTTATCGATTGTCATCAAACTTGCATGTCGAAAGGAATGGCACCCATTAATCTTTAATTTTGGTTAGTGGAGTGGTTGAATGTTGCTTCGGTCAACATGCGCGACCCTACGTGCAATTCACTGAGTTTTGATAGTTCATGGTTTCTGTGGCCTCGATGCTCTCACGCGTGATGATGCACGGAATCGCTTTCGACCCCCACAATACATTAAATCATCCTCGCTCAGCTCCTTCATTTCGCGGAGATTAAGTGTTGACATTACTTTTATGTTCTCAGTCTCGACCTCATCCCACACTATTCCATGTTTTGTGGATTTGAATGCTTGTGATACCGCTTATAGCGCCTACCCATGTGGGATCCAAACATAAAGCCAAAAATACCAGGGTACATTTTTTTTTTTGACTTTTATTTACTTGAAACAACTAAGTGACATCACATAGGATCACAAGAGGTTGCCCCACATCACATAAGACGACCACTCCCACATGAAGAACAAACAAACTAAATGATGACACCCGATACACAACAAAGCCACACTAGCATAGCAATAAGCACATAACCACTACCCAACCACAACATGACCATCACGAGTATGCACCTTCCACATTACACACCAAGGGTGTGAGTACAATACATTAGGGGTTATGCAATCACCATATGCCCCTAATTCACAATTAGAATTTATCTCATAATAATACGAGTACATATATATCATGAACATAAGGATTTCACATCATGCCATGCTTTGAAAATTTCCGCACTTAGACGTTGTTCTTACCGCTACACTGCGAAGGTCTTTCTTCCCATTGTGCGGCACTTTATGCACGACTATGTTCCTTCGTTCGTGTTTGGCGGGTTTGGATATTCCCGCCGGGTTGTGTTTGTCACTGTTTCCTCCATAATGCCACAAAATACTTATCCTTCGTTGCGTGGCATCATGGTACCTGTGGCTTTCATTTGCACTCAAAACCCATGACACACTATTGTCTTGTTCTCGTGGCTTCTATCATGCGGCTCTTCAAATTTCTTCCATTCATGAAGAACCAAGCACTCTTCCGTGTGCCTTAGACCACCCACGAACCTCTATACGTGGGAAGTCCGCATAACAAGAGGGACAGTGTTCATGTTCCGCAACTTCTATCCTTAGTCATTTTTAACTTTCTCCTCCTTGCTTAGCGGCACCAAGTGGCTTGTTCTAAGTGCATTGCGGCTTTCCTTGAGTGGTCTCAACCTTTACCTTTTGTTGCGCAATACTATCTTTCCATAAGAATCCGCCTAAGTCTCGATACTCGCTCATTCCTTTGTTCTCGGGTTTTGATAACCTGCGAACACTAAGTTCTTACACCCCGGTAAAATAATTTAGTCTCCCACGAGTTTTCCTGAGCACAAAAATGGTTAAGTCATTTTGACGAGTTGTTCAAAATTACATGGGGTGTAATTTTGGACAACACATACCTCGGTTATTTTGAAGTCTAAATTCCGTACATCCCCTCTTCTAGACAAGCTTAATGGTACCTGAAAATGAGTTCAAACTGTATAAAACACTTGGTATGCTGAAGTTGGTCCAACAAGTCATCAATCCATGGGAATGAATATATGCTCTTTACTCTTGTTCAAGGATCTATAAACACACTTTCAAGTACCATCCTTCTTCCATACCATAACAAGGGGTGACCTACATGGCTAAGTACTTGGGGGTTTGATCCTTTTGCTCCAACAACTCACAGAGTTGCTTCTTCACTTCATTACTGTTCGAAAGAGATTTCCTGAAAGAGATTTCCTTAATGTTTGGAAGAGGAGATTTGGACAATAGAAGAATCTCACACTCTTCCTTCCTCTTTGGTGGCAAACTTTTGAGAGTTTGAAACACATTATGAAATAAGTGCAATAAGTTGTCCAATTTTTTCAACCCATTATTAGCACCCTTAACCTCTAAAATTTTCAGCCCAACCTTTTTCTTATCTTTCACAATAAAACAATTTTTTTTAATTTGTTAGCACTTACCATGGCAAGTCTTGTCTTACTTTGTGTTTCATTACAATATAGCTGACTCTGTTTGTGTTCCGTTTGTATTTGTTTCCGTCCTCATGAAGAGTGTCACTAAGATACAAATAAGGATTTTTAAACACATCAATTGCATCAAGTGGAATCACATCTGCTTCAAACTCATCAACATAATTGAAATTAATAGCAAACTTGACTATACATTTCTTTGTCACTCGAATTAACCAAATGGAAATGAATGTGGATGGTCATAAGTTTGCAAACCAAGTTTTCTTACACCTTCATCCAAAATCAAATTAGTCTTTGAGCTAGAATGAACTAGTGTATTTGCCTTTCCTTCTTGATTTGGAATTAGATTTGAAAAAGATTTCTGATCTCATCTCCTTTTGCCACATTAGTAGAGGTGAAACCAAATTTATCATCTACATCCAAACTGTCCACTAGGTGACCATGCTCTTCTTGGAGTTACCTTTGATACGACTATCTGAGTGCAATTTACTATGTAACTTCCAACACTTTGCGTCTATATACCTTTCTCTTAAAATAGAAAAAGACCTGTAAATATATTTATATTTGATAGTTGCCAGAGTATTTTCCAACCTTGATGTGTCCAAAATCGGCTTACCGAGTTCGGGCAAAGTCCAAGTCGAATGACTACAGTTTGGAGTTGTCCTTTGTACCCTATAAATTGACTTGTTTTGTAGAGATTTAGTTTTTAAAGTTTGGCTGGAGATGATTCCATTGTTGACGTGTCATTTAATTCTCAGTCATCACGTTTAGTCATCTACGGAAATAAATGTAATTCTTTCTTCTGCAAAGGAGCATTTTATCTTTTGCCCATCTGGTCAAACTAGTACAAATAAGTAGGCTGTTTCCATGGTTCAAATAATTTCCTCAAATAGGATTTCTTCTCTCTGTTCTCCAGTTCTCCCCCTTTAAATGGCATTTGCAAATTTTGTCACCAGTATCTTATTTTTCTGACATGGTAATGGTCCATCTACACCCTTACGACAGTTTGCAAAATTGTTTTTTATAAGTTCAATCAAGTTATTAACCCAAGTGAGAAAGATAAAAAACAATGATCTAATTCCTATTAACCTGTTCATTACTCTAATAATTTTGTTTTATTAGTTCTCTAGCTATGCACCAACATATTGCATTATGACTGCAGGATTGGTGAAATGCAGAATTAATATTGTGTCATTTGCTTATGGGCCCTTTTGTGGTTATCTATTTGCATTGTAAAATCATTGCTTTGGAAAGGAAATTGATCTTGAAATCTTAGTGCTGGGTTTCTCATTGCATCGTCAAAAGATTTATCATTGGCTCTAGTGTGAAGTGGTCATTTTGGTCCATTTTTGTCCAATCTTATACATTTTCCACTCACTTTGAATTGTCATAGGTCGGACAAATTGTTCAAAGGACAGTGAATGCTAGATTTGGAAAATGTTTGCTTGAGCTCAGTGGAAACAATGCCATTATAGTGATGGACGATGCAGACTTAGCACTAGCTGTTAGCTCTGTCTTGTTTGCAGCAGTTGGTACTGCAGGACAGCGATGCACAACTTGTCGTCGTCTGGTTAAGTGTTGTTAAGAATGATTTTTTAATGTGCCAAAATGATGTTCAGTTAATAAATTTATATACGACTTACAATATTAGCATGGTGTGTAATGCAGTTGCTGCATGAGAACATATACCGGCCAGTGATCGAGAAGCTGGTTGATGCATACGAGCAAGTCAAAATAGGAGACCCTATGGAAAAAGATACCTTGTTAGGACCATTGCATACTCAAATCTCAAAACTGAACTTTGAGAGAGGGATTAAAGTGATAAAATCTCAGGCATGTAGACTGTTCTCCTCGACTCTAACTAGTTGAACATATCTCATATTGTAAGTTATTTTAGATCTTGTACCTGGCCAGTTTGTTTATAATTATAAGGGAAGGTAAATCTTTGTCTAGGTTTCCCATTTGAATGTCAGCTATTTTTTTTCATCTCATGTGTGCCTGATTTCTGGCTCTTTTAAGTTATAACAGTGATTACTTTCAAATAAAATCACATGCAAGCCGAATCTTGACACACATAAGGAATAGGTAGAAGCTGTTGAAGACTAGTGGTTCTTATTTCTTTCTTTGCATGTTGATATCAACACTAACTGTAAGCTATATTTATCGAGAGTCAAAATTAAATGCAGACTCAATGCTCCTCTATTCAGCCACACGCCAAACTTCATCTCACCCCATCATCAGCAACGATCTACTTTCCAACAGCCATAGGCTGAGTGGAAAATGAAGGGGAGCAACACAAGATCTTAGCAACAAATCCAATCACACAGTTTCACAAGGAGGCAAGTTGCAGAGAAAACAAAAGAAATAATATTCAAGCTTATTTTCTCTCATCCGAGAACACACAATATATAGTGTTTTACAAGACTAATCCTTACCCAAATAATAGGAAGGAAACACTAAACAAAGGAGATTAAATCATCTCCATAAATCAAGGAGTGGAGGTAATAGCTCAACAACTCCAATGAGTTACGGAGACAAACAATATCCCACAAACTAATTAAAAATAATTATAACGTATGCTCTCAAATGAGCTTATTTAAAGTGCAAAATAACTAGTTCACAAAGACAAGTGTGAACGTGTTTACACCAACAGCAAAAACCCACCCCCTTCTTCCAGTCCTCACATCCCCCACTATCAGATCTGCTGTTTCAAATGAAAAACAGGGGCTTGCAGGGATGAAATTTTAAAATACATACATCATTTTGCACAAAAACAATTATTAGCATTATTTTCATACTGAAAAGGAGAATGGTTTCCATCTCAGAA
The DNA here is from genome assembly GCA_018340775.1 of Taxus wallichiana var. yunnanensis. Classification (NCBI taxonomy): domain Eukaryota; kingdom Viridiplantae; phylum Streptophyta; class Pinopsida; order Cupressales; family Taxaceae; genus Taxus; species Taxus wallichiana. Next base: position 901,860,799 of record CM031235.1, on the reverse strand, counting down.
CAGAGAGCCTACCAAAGGTACAATTCTCCATGAATGAAATGGAAGATAAACTGTGGTTACTCAATGAAAAGTAACTCATTTGTTGGTTTATGGGAGCATATCCTCGACCTAAAAACTCTTTAAGGATTTGGGTACAAGAGAATGGAAGGAAGCAATGTCCAAAGGATATTTCATGGATTTTTTTTTCCCATGAAGCAGGCAAAGGATAAATCCTTCCAGGGTGGCTCTTGTTTCTTGAAGAAACAGACCTTTTCATGAGATCGTGGTCCAAGATTGGAACCAAATAGAGGATCTCCCCAACATGGTGCAGGTCTGGGTTAGATTCCTTCTCCTCCTAAACAAATACTAGCAAGAATCCTCTCTGCAAAAAATAGGCAATGCAACAGGAGTATATCATCACAGCATCAGAATTCACCAACCACCCAGGGGCACTAAACTATGCCAGTACATGCATCTATATCAATCTGGAAACACTCATGCCAGATCGAATTCTTATGGAAATTCAAGGACTTGAATGGGAGCTACCCATGGACTACGAAAATACCCTTTTTGATGTTGAATATGCCATGAGCATGGACATCTGGCTAGGGTCTATCCTCAACTATATTAGGACCAGACACCCAAGATAAATCAAGAAAAAAAAACAGTACATGGTGAACGGAGGAGGAAAAGAACAAGGAGATGACAACGCATCACTTTAAAGTGGCCCCAAAAATGAATCCATTCAACAACTTGTTTGAGAGCAGTTGTGTCGGTCTGTGGTCTCACCTTGATTGTCTTAGCCCCTTGTGCAAATCTGCATAGTTTCACACACCATGTGCAGTCTGTGCGGTGGATATTCACTACGCAGCTCAGGAGACAAATTTCTTGATGCCATTCAGCGCAACTCCATGCATTAGCACATTCCATGCAACCTACACAACATTTGTGCCAACCCATGCGATGAGCACAACCTCTGCACAGCATCAGCCATCTGCGAAGAACCCGCAAACATACTGTGCAGCTCAGTCCCTTCCCAGAACATCCAAATTACACATTGGCCACATGCACACTATGCGCCATGCTAGGTGGCACTTCAAGGGCTTGTGTTATGCTAGAGCATTTGTCAACATATGGTGTTCGTCTGTCAAGCCACACAACCGTTGAAGGTCAAGAATCACTTATGGAATCTCAACTGTTTCGATTTCCATAACTGTTATTTAAGCCTTTGCAGCTTTGTAATCTTGTACAAATCTATAGTATTAGATAGCAATCAGATAGTAGAAGATAAGGAATCATACATCTCACTTGAGTGTATGCCATGAACAAATAAATAAAACTTTATGTTCCAGTTATATTATTTTCTCTATTCGAATCTTGTTTCATAATGCTTCCGCATATGCATATAACACATATAATCCACTTTTAGAGCATTGTATCCTGGAACTTTTGGGATCCGAATCACCAATATGGCTCCTCAAGAACACGATAAGTTTCAACCCGCATATGCATGCAAAGAAAAACCTTATAATCAGCAAAAATTCAGATCAGTTTATCAAGCCCTTCTGAGGTACTTTCTCAACAGGAAACAAAAGAGATTGAAGGATTATAGGGCAGGCATGGAAGGTAGCACAACTACATCAAAGCTGTGTCCAGAAAGTCAAAACTTACAGCTGAAACCTTAAGAAAGGAGGATAGACAAAAAAAAAAAGCCCTTGGACGGGTGAAGTTCACATCAATAGCTGATACATAAAAATCAGCAGCGAGGGTAGAAACAACAAAGGATGACTCAAGCTGCAGACAAGCTACAAGCCAAAAGCTCAGATTAAAATTGAAGCTATTAGAGGAATCTGGCAAGCCAGATTTTGACAACAGTCAAGAAAAATACACGGGACATGGGTAACAGATTGGGCCAGGAAAGTTCCTAGATAAGGATCTCGACCAAATCTTATTTATGCCCAATATTACCCAGCCTGTGTCTCTCCTGAAATCTAATAGGCCTAGGTGTGCCTAACAAACGTTACACCCTTTAAGAAAAGATAAATAGAGAAAATTAGATGCAATATTCTGAGGAAACACCCAGAGCAACCTACCAACAACACACAAAGCACATGAGATTTTGGGGCTACAAGCAAACTATTTTCAGCCAGCAAACTAAAAGCTGTGTTACCGGAAACGCGGGTTTTGGGGGCGGGAGCGGGAGCGGGAGCGTCCGGGAGCGGGAGCGCGCGCGGGAGCGGCCAGGGAGCGGCCTGGCACTGTGGAAACGGCCGGGTACGGCCTGCGCCGTACCCGGCCGTTTCCACAGTGCCGGGCCGCTCCCTGGCCGCTCCCGCGTGCAAAAACACGCGTTTTTAATTTTTTTTTTAATTTTTTCCACTTTTTTAAACTCGCAAATCAATAAAAAATAATAAATTCTTCTAATCTAAAACCTAAAAGCTACATCTAAACAATAAAACAAAAGAACAACACACAAACATAACATAAAGCAAACAAACTCACATGGAGCATATGATGATGAGACGAGTTCTGTGGCACCACGAGACCTACATGCACAAGGGGGTGCAACTGGCAGTGGCCCTAGTGCGAGTGGTTCGAGCCCATGTGGTTCTAATGAACCACATAATGATGTAGCTGGTTTTGATCCTCTTGATGAAGAGGAATATGATGAATATTGACAATGAAAGATAGTTTGAGCTTTGAATATTGATCTATGATTGAATTTAATATATCATGAGATTCATGACATTCACATTGTGTTTGATTTAAGTATTTTAAATTTTAATTTAACTTTTAAACTTTTAAGTTTCTAAGTTTTATCGGTATCCTAGCTTGTTTGTTGTGGTTATTCACTTATTTAGCTTATAACTTGTCTTTCATATGCATAATATGTGGTTAATAATTAAATTCCTATTTAGAAGGCTGAAATTTATATATTTTTTAATTTTTATATAGTTTTTGTACTGCCGTATCCTACGCCGTATCCGGGGTCAAAAAAAAATTTGCCGTTTCCGCGTATCGGATACCCCGCTCCCGCTCCCGTATCCAAAACGTTTCGGTAACATAGACTAAAAGCATAATCCAGAGCACATCAATCCTTCCATGGGGATTGGTTTTCATCTGCCATTCACTTGAATTTTAAGATCAATGTTTTTTGCTAAATGTATATAGTTATACGCCCCATGCCAATACCAAATCCCTGGATCTAGACCAGTTGTTTAGCTGGGTAATTGCTAACATCTCACATAAACCAATATTGATTGGAGACTTCAATGCAATCAAGACAGCTCTGCTAGATGCCATAGGGGAAATCATGAAGAAACAAAAAAATGCTAAGAATCATTAATGCCACCAGATTGGTGTTGATTCCAAAATTAGCAAAAGTGTAAGAGATAGACCATTACAGACCCATTGAACAGTGCAATAGGGTTCATAAGATTCTCTCAAAACAAATAGCCAGCAGGGTTATATAATCTTGCTGAAAATAGCGTTGAGTACCATAGTTACCGAAGTCTTTGGGACGGGGTTTCTAGGACAGAAAAATATCAACCAGATTTTGTGGATGACTTGGGTATTATTAAAATAATATATAAAAATTAATATTTAAATATTTAACGTTATTCAATGAAATTTAGAGGTTTACACTTTATTTAATGTTTTTATGAAACTTTCGTGACTAGGGTTCAATGTATTTGGTAAAAATAGCAGCTTTTATTTAGAGGAGGGCGCTATTTTAAAGTAAAAGTGCTAGAAAGTTTCTATAACGTTAAAAAAACTGGGGATGTCCCCTCCAAATCCCGAAGTCCTTGTAATGTCTGGGTCGCTCTCCAAAATCAAGGGGACAGGCCCCCACATAGCACTGGTTACAACTCATTAAAGTCTCAGAATTGTCTGGTACCACTAATCAAACAGAAAATGTTGAAGGCCTTCAACAGATGCAACTGGGAGCTCATAGCCCGAGTTTTTGATTGTTTTGGCTTTAAAAACCGGATTGTTAATTGGATAAAATCTGTGTGACTACAACAATCACGTTATACAAAGCAGTGGGCAACCCTTCGCATTCTTCCGTGGTCTCCAACAGGTAGAGCCTGTCAGCCTCTAACTATTTATTATAATGGGCCAAGTTTTCGTCAGAATGATACCAGATGCAAAAGGCAATGGGAAAATTCAAAATACATGATATACTGGCAACTTCAAGGTTACAAATATACTCCGGTGCTTTCCATTTGCAGATGATACTCTAATTCTACAGGAAATCCAGATCTTTAAACAATTTTTCAAATCTCAGAATTGAAACTCTGTTGCCAGGGTTCGTCCCCCAGCCCCCCGTACCCTGCCTGATACGTATCCAGTATGGATACATCAGGGTACGGTACGGATACGTGATGGGTTTGTCCGGGTTCTTCTCGGTTACACCACGGGTTTGTCAAGACGCACCCGGAAGTACCCGCAGCGAACTGAAGGTTAACTATGCCAAGGTTGTTTTTTGCTAGTCAGGCGAGCTCAATTGCGGAGGACTGAAGACAAGACAAGGGCATTATCATCTCATATCATCCTCAGAATGATGTGGAAAGTTTCAGGGGATTATTTGACAAATAGCAATATAAACAGAAGCTTACAGTTAGTGGTATGATGAATAATTTACGAGTGACAATTGGCCAATTCTTTTATTGACAAGAAATATCTGAGAATGGCTACCAGACCTGCTGACTGTGCTGTACAATATATTAATCGATTCTTTCATTTTTGTTGTGAGCCTGATGACTGCAATGCACATATGTTGTTTATAAGCATTGAATTTACAGTGATCAGGCTCAAAATTCTTTCTTCAATCATGGTGCTGTGGCACTTGGATGTGAATAAAAAGAAATTGACCTGATACAGATGGCTTATGGATTGCCAGCTTCCCTTTTTTTCTGGCACAAAAGGGGGAGAGTATTGAAGCTATGACATTTTATATTTAAGCCCGTGCTAACATTTAGTTTTGTAATGATGCTATTGCTGGATGGCAGAACAGGCATCTACTCGTCTGCATTTTCCATTTCCACTTCAAATGACTCTTCATTATAATATTATATATATATATATATATATATATATATATATATATATATGTATGTATGTATGTATATATGTATATATATATCTATATATACATATATATACATATATATATACATATATATATACATACATATATATATGTATATATATGTATGTACGGACGTATCCAAGACATATTGTACCCAAGGGTTTTTAAAATTGACATATCTGTGCATTGAACCCGTACCTGAATCCATATCCTGGCAACTTAGAATTGAAAGAAGGCGTACTTCTCATGGTCCAGATTTAATTGGAAGTCCGGTGGAGAACACTCCAAATTGCGGAAATCTAGTTTTACCATAGATACACATAGCATACTCTACGAAATCAGACAAGAAGGTATGGTCATGGACAACAAATGTTATGTGCACAGTGGCTTCAACATGCACAACATTAAAAATGCAACCTGTCAGAAGCAAAAACTCTGGATATCGAAAAATTAGTGTAAAATAAAATCTTTCTTATGGCGTACAATGCGTAAGAAAACTCTCCCTATAGGCAATTTATGAAAAAAGGATGGGTTGAAGTCCCCAAATTGCCAACAGGGTTCTGAGATCATAATCCCCCTGTTCCTATAGTGTCCCTACACACAGGAGGTGGAATACAATAGCACGTGATAAATGTCCATGCACCTAAGCTCACCAGCCTGAGAAGAACCTTTCTATACCGGTCAAAGATACATTCGACAATGTAAATGGTCCAAATACTGCACAAGCTTGCCCTTGGTTTCCTTATCTGGAGCAAATGAAATGAAAGGAATCACAAAAGGGTACTAGTTAAATTGAACCGAAGCTGATTGGCATAATAAGGAAAAATTGTAGTGCAACTCTCACGTACAATACATACTCAACAATTAAATTCCATTCCTTGAATATGGAGTATTTGCAGGCATTCTAGAAGTGGAATATTCCTTTTCATTAAAGAAACTGCTACTTCTGGGTTGTTGGAAACTCGATCCTTCTCTTGGAAATGTGAATATCATAAATTCATAACAAGCTCTTGATGAAAGCATTTGGAACCAGGCATGTAAGATAAGAAACAATGGTTTACAAAATCTTATACTTGGAAAATGGCGGTTGACAATGAACTTTTGGTTGCATGTAATTAATATCAACAGAAACATATTGCCACAATTAAAGAACTGCTTATCGAGGATCCTGAAAAGAAAAGGTATGCAGAAGCCATACCAAAGTGTGGAATTCAATTCCCTCCCTCCAAGCAGTGAGCAACACCTTCTGAGATGTCAGGCACAGGCAGTACACATGGGGAAGAATGAGCAGTTCCACTTTATCATCTGCAGGCTTGCCAGGTCACTCATGCTCCTTGGAGAAATAGCTTGGAAGCTGTCCCAAGCCAGAACTATGAGGACCTAACCCCAGATCTCTCTGATCCTCTCCATCCATTGGCGGATGTATTGTTGGAAGCCCAATTTTTACTTTTTGATTGTCCAATGAAGGGAAGTGTTCCAAAATCAAAATGTATTTGGCCGTGTCTGGTCAATGGTCTTGATGGCAATGGCATGTCAAAAATCACGCACATAAATATACCCTTCTAACCGTAGATCTGATAGTAGAAATATCTTAATTGGCTATGTGGCTTTGTTTTTTTGCAATTGTTGTATTTCTTGTAAATGTGTTGGTGACATACAGCTGTAACTGTCATGGTGTAATCACTCTCAGATGCTTAATGTGTGAATCACCTCCATTGGTTCTATCAGCTGGGATCGCAATTTTGCAAATGTTTTCCTTTCCAGAAAAATATAAACCCTAATTTTATTAAAAATACCAAACAGAGACAGTAATATAAATTTGATATGATTTTACATTAACCTTGTTATTGGTTATTTAAGTGGTCCACCAACAAATGCTAGTTAATAGTTGAAACGTTGTCTTTTTTTCTCAAATAAATGTGAGGTCGTGTTGTGACCCGTAACAAATATCTTTTTAATTTGATTTTTTGAAGTTGAGCTGGTGAGGCACAGGGATCAAAGATAATCTAAACGTACTAGGGTGCCTGAGTTCCTAGCTCAGATGGAAAGAAATTTTCCAGATTGGAGTATACATTTTTCACTGAAGGCCAAACGATCTCAGTGGCCCGGGATTACACCTAATTGCAGAGGGAGTTACTCTAGCCCCGTGAATAGCAAAATGCCAATAGACTTATCTTTTTGTATATCTGGCTAGAAGGTTTTCCCTAGGGCTAAACCAGTAGGACTGGAAAAATGCAGTTTGGAGTTATTTAGGTGCAATACCCTACAATTTAAGTTAAAAACTTTAGAAGAATCAGATATATCAATAATTGATCTAACTTTTGAGTAAGGCATCTTACCTATTAATCTGTTGCATGTAAATATATCGTGTTGGTATGACACTGTTACAAGATATGTTTTCAGAAAGAAAAATATAATGCTGTTAGATGAATTGCTTTGAATCCTTTATCTGCAAATGATGTCTGATTTTTGGCATAAACTAGCTTTTAAGAGATGTTAGTAGTCAAAGCTGTACAGAAAATACTTCTAGATTTGAACATTATAACCAGCAAATGAACAGACAATTTTTCTATGTTTGTATGTCTAGTTGTTAAAGCCTGTGATCTTTACAACTGTGTGTATTCTTGCAGGGTGGCAACATTCTTACAGGTGGTTCAGTTATAGAGCGTGAAGGAAACTTTGTGCAACCAACTATTGTGGAAATATCTCAGGATGCACCAGTTGTGAAGGAAGAGCTGTTTGCTCCTGTTCTTTTTGTCTTGAAGTTTCAGGTACTGTAAAACACTAGGAAGAACTTTCATTACTTTGGAAGTCAACAGTGCTGCATATAATGGAACATTTTATAAGAAAAGTTGGCAAAAAAACATCCTCTTGAAGATTACATAGGAGTTGTTTGTCCAGAAGAAATTTGATCTTGGTAGATTGAGATGTAAAATTAAAGGAAATGACTTCAGAGCAATTGAATGGTCAAGACCTAATATTAAAGGAAATGAATACAAAACAAATGAACTGAAAGCTGAATCTGGAATATATGACTGACATGAAATTCGTATGTCTTCAAACTAAGCAGTTCGTGATGCTCGTTTAAATGTCTGTTCAAGGCATTTTTGCATGAAATTATGTTATCTGATAGCTGATCGTTGTGGTCACTTTACAGACTTTGGAGGAAGCCATTGAACTAAACAATTCTGTTTCTCAAGGGCTAAGTAGTTCCATTTTCACTCAGAGCCCAGAAGTTATTTTCAAGTGGATTGGGTAAGTCATTGTTCAGGATATGAAATCTGACACGGCGAATTATGTTTATGCATAGTGATATTATGTATGTATGTTTAATATATGCCTGTTTTGTGTTATAGTTCCCTCCCAATTCTCTTTTTTATTGCCTCACATAAGCAGTATGTTTCAAGTTTCTCTAGTTAGATGCATCTTCTTGGAAAGATAGAGTTTTGTATGAACAATGTGCTGGTGATCTATTGGCAAGCATAACTAGAGAGCAACATCAAGTATCATAGCCAACAAAGTCTCTTTTGACCCACTATATCTTTTGCTTGATTGTATTTTAAATTTTCTCTAATTGCAAATACCCCGCCTCTATGTATAGTTTATTCAATTATTTATATTTACACATATTCATCGTACTCATAAAAATGATGAACACATAGATTGCCCTTTCATATGACCTGCATTTTTTGTTAGTGTCTACCTTTTAGGCCCGCTTCGTAATCAACCATATTTTCCATCAAAAATAAAGAAAAACTTGTTAAACTCAAGTCTAATAACTGTTTGTATTGTGAAGGGTTTCAAGACTTTTAATTCTAGTCCTCCTCTTATTTTATCTGACTTTTAGTTTGAGATAAATATGTTTTATAGTAGGGCTTTAAGTTGCACTTTTGAAAAACAAAAGATTTAGCTTCATAGTTCGAGATATACTTGGATCATACAGGGTACATCCGATGAGAAAGCCATAGGGTATTGCAGCCATAGTTGGAGTTGGAGAGTAGTGTTTAAACCCAGGGGGATAGGTTGGATTTTAGGAGGGCCCTTAAACTAGAATCGACCCCCTAAAACTAAAATAACCTGTTGGCTAGATTTTTTGCACAGTTGAAAACCTAGGTAGTCATGAGATAAATCTCCCTCATTTACCGGTGAGGCTCCCGTGCAAGATTTTGTCAATTATATTTTCTAATATTTACTTGTTGGTTTTACTTTAACCGCGTAGCTCATGCACTAGAGCTAGGCAGTTTTGCAGCAAGTAAGCAACTGTAAGAAATGAATATATGCGAAGATGGAAATGATCGAATGCGGCAGAAAAGAAAGAAAATGTGCAGCCTAACCAATAGTTGTGAGTTAGTCACATGCACATAGACGAAACAAATAGACCTAGAAATGCACGAATTCAAAGCAAAGGAAAATTTCAGATCCAGATTTAAGATAACACAGTTTATGCAAATATCTAAAAAGAAATAAGAAATAAATGCACTTTGCATTGACACAAAGTTCTCTGAAATCTGCCTCCTCTCCATTCCTTAGCTTTCGAAAGATATCAAGGGTTACACTCAAAGTCCTGGAGCAAGAATGCTGATTACAAATTTTGATCCTTTAACCCGTAGACTCTTCCTCTATTTATAGTGTATAGAGGGGAAATTACAAATGGAAACTACAACTGAACTAGAATATGCAGGTAGTTGTAAGGGAACATCTAACAATCTTTCTCCTAGAATTCCTCTCTAAATGACATGCATCTGGAGGTTAAGCCAAAGTTGTGCACATCTGCCACTTATCTTAGAGAACTTTTCCAAATAACTTAAAGTAATGGATTTTAAATCAATAACTTTAATCTTACAATTTCATCCGAAAACATAAAGAATAAGAGAAAAAGAGAAGAAAGAAGATCTCGCGCGGATGTTACACCCTACGCTTTCTTCTTGTTCCGTTATTGAATATACTTGTCGAACATATAATTCAACAATTTCCTATTTGTTTTAAAGAACAACCTCTTTCTCGATCTGAATCTGCAAAGAATCCTTTGGACAAAATGTCTATGCTTATTTCCACTTCCTTTAAACTAGGCCCGAACTCTTTAATATCCGATTGAAGTGTAATCATCTTGTTGATTGAATTCAACATGAAAGTCTTAAGAACTCCATCAATCCTCTTTTGAATCATCGAAGTAGCTCTTCTCTTCTTCAAGAGAAGCAGACACCTTGTTTGGAATAGCTCTTATGTAGGAAGAAACATCCCCAACTACTTCCTCCTCGGTGAAAGCAACTATATTGCCCGACAATGACAATATCCTATCCTTGAGCAACTGCATTCTTTTCAGCATAAGCTTGAGAATCTCCATGCGGAAAGAAATTGCAAACTCAAGCTGCTTACCCTTTTCAATCAGTCCATCAGGCACAAGTTGCTCCGCAATCAAAACCTCCTCCGACAGACTTATTTATTTTAACCAAAATGTCCAGGTTACCTTCAGCCACTGCATTCTCATCCACTATGCCTGTCATCAGTTGCTTCAGCTGCGATAATGCACTTTTCATAACTTCCAGACTAGTTGGTACCTCTTTGAGCTGTTTTGAAGCTTGGTGAATGATCTGGCTTTTCCATTCATTGATAGCCGTGACTTGATTACCTGCATCCTCCACCTCCTCAATCAAATGGTTGCTCACCTGCTCATGTGCTAAAACTGGCTGAGAGGAAGGTTTGGCAACCTTAGCAATGATTTCACACAACTGGGAAACCTACTCTTGAAGTTTGGTTTTCTCTGCCTTCTCTTTGTCCAGCTTGAGGAATAAAGCGTTTATTAGTGTCTATGTATCTTGCTTTAATCCTTCCGTGGTAGTCTGACCTAGTGGCACTTTGGTTACTGAGATATCTCGCCGTGAGTTCTCCCTTCTGCTGGAATTGTCAACTCGACGAACTTCTGCCTGATTCTTCAATAATCAACCTTGAAGTTACCTTGGCAACTTTAGGTCTTCTATCCTTTCCGCCCAAACTCAAGAGTAGCTACAAGTCATGCTCTTCTAGGTTAATCTCTTCTCTGGCTTCTGGAACCGTCTGCAAAGCCAACCATGATGAAAAATTGTTTCTCGAGGAATGAGAAGTCACTGAGTGTACCACCTTCTCATGCTCAGACTCTATTATATCCGAATTTGCCATAGTGTTGTGGCTGCCATCTTTTGAATTGTCCAAAGACAATACTTTTTCGAACTCGCCATCCGAGCTTTTAGCTTCTCTGTAGGGAGAGGTAAAGATCTGAGTGCCTGAGGAAAAAATACAACAACATCTACCTGGGGTTCAAGGGCTGCCGAAGTGCTATGAGTTGACATAGGAGAAGCTTCGTTTGAAAGTGGTACTAGCACGATCGTTGTAGAATTAGCCTTCTCCATTATCTGAGACTTCTTGTATACTTTAAGCTTCTCTGGCCTCCTGCTACTTTCACCTTCGTGCTTTCTTTTGTTGGAGTCTCTTGCAATAAAGTTACCTATGATCTGATTTATCAAAGCTTTGTCCAGGTAATACCCCTTTGTCAACAACCAGTTTGAGGTGTTAACCAGAACCACGGAAGATCTTTACTCGATTGTTTGACAACCACTTACGCTTTCCTGAAGAGCAGCTCTATCTCCTCCCATGTGATGGTATGTGTCAAGTATCACATGTCCATCATCCGCGAGATTTGCAGGTATCCGTGCTAAACCATAATCAGATACTTGTTGCGTTGATAACCTGCTGAAATATTTTTTCTTGACTTCATACTTGCTTTTGCACTTCATCCAAAAGTCTTCCAATGAAGGTACGTGTGGATACTCTTGGGAGATTGTCTTCCTCGCTATCCCATTTGGATCATAGTTTAATCATGTTGGGAAGAACTCATGCTCATATCCGAGAAAACATTTCGGCTTTGATTCCCCTCACCTTATGGATGCTCTGGCAGCTGTAATAACCCACCGTGACCGGAAAGCAACCTGTAGGTTTGTGCCGCTTTGATTGTAAGTCATGCATTTCCATGAGCTGCCTGCACAACTCCATGATGACCCATTTGTCGCTTGGATACCTCGGCAACTTGACTGGTTCTCCTGAAAAGCCACTGACCCTGAGATACATGAAGTCTGCAAACTGGATGAAGATGCAACCATACTGGGATACAACTTCCCAAGCTTCTTTGCTCACTCTATTGGTCTTTAGATCACTATTCAATTTGCAGATGAATTCATAGAAGAACCCATCGTTGACCACCCTGTAATCTTTGTTGCACTCAGAACTATCAACTATGGAAAGCACTCGAAAATAGGATCTTTCGACAAAACTCCTCGTCTATCCAATTTGGAAAATATACCCTACGAGGCTGCTACATATACTAGGTATGAAGTCATTTTGAAGTTGAATGTCCACCTCACACTTTGGAGCTGCTTGCCGATGTTGTCACTGATGATCTCTGCCCAATTGATAATTGAATTAGCTCTGTTGATCTCAATGGTTCTCACGAAAGCATACATCCATGAGCGGAAGTTATGAGTATTAGCTTCTCCATTTAACCTGTAAAGCAATTTAGTAATATCATCAACTTCCTGCACCAAATTGGATCGTGGAAGAGTCCTCGGGAACTTTGATGGAGATTTGGGCTTCTTCATGTATCTACTATTCATTATGCCCACACAATCTGCTTTGTGCTTCTCCCATCTATTGCCAACATCCAGCATACTAATTTCAATCATCACAAGCCGTGTCGGAATCTTTAGACAATAATTAATAAATTGTGCATCCATCCTGATTATTGTCTTTCCCGCATGATCCCGAATTGTTATGGAAAGAGGATGATATGACCTTGCACACTCCATAACAAATTCAGGCAACTGAGCTGTGACTGGAAACGCTGAAGCTTGAATAATTCCGCTGTTTTTAATTGCCCGCATGAGAGAGGTCCTTCTGGCTCTTGATCTATCAATTAAATCGAAGATGGGTTTAGGGCCTATGTATGTATCATTGATGTCAGCAAATGTGGAAGCTATGCATGATTCAGCTGATCCTTCTCTTTCATCATCCTTCATCTGGTATGGAACAATCTTTGACCGGCTCTTTTTCTTTTAATTCGCCAAAATCCCTTGTAATTGGCTCAATTTGTGCAGATCGACAATTTCTTCCGATTCGAAGAGATATTCAATGTATCGACATGATTTGAACTTCCTTTCACTAATATGAGCACTGTGATGAATACCTGTAATTAATTGGACAAAGATGGAGTCCAGGGGCACGAATACTTGATTTTTATCACCAAAATCTGTATATAAAGCCTGCTGCCCTAAAATTTGAGGCTTTGTTTGCATGCAAAGCAAACAGAAGCTTCCCGTGGTGGAAAATAGTTTTTAATGCAAAATCTTCCTTTTGGTGCCAAAACTCATGTCTGGGCTGCAACCTTCATCAAAAATAATTAAATGTTTCTCCCTTATGGTGTCCCATGCTTATATAGCCTTGTGCATGCTATTTTTAATAATTGCCTTCTCTATTTCTGGCAATTTAATTAATTAAAAGTCACATCTATTCATCCAAATTGGGCGCCCAATTATGCATGCTGCTGGTTGCTTTTTATAAATTTATTTTATTTATTTATAGCATGCATCCATGACTTCTCTTTAGCTTATCCTTTTGCATTGATTTTCCTTCCATTCATGGCACCAAAATTAGGTAGAAAGACTATTAATAAATATTATTAAATGCATTGCTTCATGCCAAGGTGGGTTGCACTTTTTGGCAAGTGTGACTGCTAAAAATAGGAAGTCAACTTGATGGGAATTTCCACCTGGCACTGCAGCTCCAAAAATCCCCTCTTCCACTTAAGTGATTTGTCCTTCATCATGGGAATTTTCACCCTACAAGAGCGGTTAAGAAATTTCCGTCTCTCTACTTCTAAAATTCCCACTGGCAGCTTTAATCATCGCCCAAAAAGTGCGACTTGTATGGAAAATAGCCTTCTTTGAAAAAGTGCAACTTGCATGGGTGAATAAACTTCTTTGATGGGAAAAGTTAGCTGCTTAGGCAAACAAGAAATTCCCACCGGTGCTTTAAGTGATTTTTTTTTATAATGGGAATTTTCACCTTGCATTGCAGGTAAGAAATTCTCGCCTACCTGCTACCTCTAAAATTCCCATTGCAGCTTAAGTGATTTTGATTTCATGGGAAAAAGTACCCTACAAGGCGTTAAAAATTCTTGCTGCCTGCCACTGCCAAAATTCCCATTGCAGCTTAGATCCATTCATCTCAAAAAGTGCGACTTGCCTAGGAGAGGCTTTTTCTGCTTCAATTCATCTTTTTTGGTCAGAAGTTTACCTTCCGAGACTAATTCCTTCCATTACTAAGGCCGTAAATGACTTCTAGATGTTCTAGGTAATCAAACAGACTATACAGAACAAAGACCGGATCGAGAGGAATTTAACAGACAAACTGCGGAGAAAACCAAAAACAAATGCAAAAGAAATAAATAAAAACAAAAAATGTTGTCAGAAGTTGTAGACAATGCTTTGAATTCATTCCTGGTGAAAATCCTATTGAGATGTGTGAATACTGGCATGCAAAACTTTAACAGGGTTCAACCAAAGCACAATTTAATTCAAACGGGGCTTTATTTATTTAATAAATAATTAAATACAAATTTCTCACAGAGAAAACTTGGCGGAGGGATAAAATGAGTTTTATCATTTGCATATTTGTCGAAATTGGCTCATGTGATTAATTGATAATATCTTAACGTAATAGAGACATCTTCTTGACAATAAAAACACAAAAAGACCCATTATTTTAAAAAGAACGAAAAATTTTAATTGGGTAGTCCTAGATTTTAGGGTGAAATCTAGGGACACCATAACCTCTTATAATTATGCAAGAGATTTTGTTTAAACCCGGGGGATAGGTGGGATTTGAGGAGGGCGCTTACACTACAATTGAACCCCTGAAAATAAAATAACTTCTTTTAATTATGGAAGAGATTTTGTGCAAGACTTTTGTAGATGAAAAATCAAGTTAGCATGCACAAATAAAATGAATATGAAACCAATTCAAATGCAACATGCAAACTCAACAAATCAACTACCTCAGATCAAGCAAAGATGAAAGGAAGAGGAACAATACCTGCACTTACCGTCTAGCATGCAATTCTCCTTCCTTGATGGTTGGATGTGCTTGAGGATGATTGATTGCTTTAGATTTTTGATGTGGATGCACTTGGACAACACCTCCCCTTGATGATTGCTTGATTGTTGATGAAGATGATGAAGGATTGCTTGGTTGTAGATGGATGATTGATAGAATGGATTGATTGAACAAAAGAGCAGAATTTTGTTATGGATTTAGAAGATGTCTCTCATGGAGGATGAGTGCTTGATTTATAGTTGAGGAGTGGCAAAATGGAGGGTGAGGATCAATCCATGTTGGATTGAATCCAATGGTTGGAATTGCATGAGAGGATTGGAGGATTCTAGAATGGAAAATTCTAGATTTTGTGAGGGATTTCCATTGAATTAAAAATTCAATGGAATAGTGTAGATGCATTTGAATATTTGAAAATGAGAGGGAGAAATGGAGAAGCTTCTAGATTTAGAAGCCTCTAGATTTAGAGGTGAGGATGTGCACATGATTAGGATTAGATTAGGTTGATAAATGATGATTAGGGATGTGATTTGATGGAAAGGCTAGGTGTAGGGATGTGTAGGGTAGGTGGTAGGTGAGATGTAGGAATATTAAATTCCTATAAATGTTAATGAAAGATTAAAAATAGGATAATATGATATAATAATGGATTAATGAATTAAAAGGATGAAATGGGATATAATAATGAAATAAAAGGATTAATGATAAAACGATAGATGATAATATGATAAAATGGATTAATTAATAATAATTAATCTAGTGATTAATTATTATATGGATGATGTTGAATAATATTAATAATGGATAGATTAAAATGGACTGGTAGCGGATAAATGGTGAAGCTAAAATGTGGGACATGATTAATGCTAATTAGTCATGTAGACATTTTAGGTGTCTACAACTTTTACACTCCATATAGCCTCTTTTAATTATGTAAGAGATGCATTAGGAACAACATTGTTGGTATTATTAGAGAATGTACTCGTGAGTCCATTGACCTATTTTGGTAATTTGTGGATGTTGATATAATTCATTTCAATATATGGACAGCTTGGACATGGAGGGTAACTTGAACTAGTTGTCCTACCAGCAATTCCCAGTCTAAAGTAGCCTGTAACAAAATGTCCATTGGCCAAATGCTTCTATCTTTGAACAGTATATACATGTGCACATGAACATGTACAGGCACATGCAACATGTTTTAATAAATACGTTAGAGATACTGAAGTGTTTGACTTGGGAAGTCATACTACCTGAATATCAAGGTTTGTTAAACAGTATGACTGTTAGTGTTTGTGTATAAGCAATGGTATGTAACTATTTATGGTCCTAAATGGGGAAAGAAAGAAAAAATTATCTTTACTTGAAAGCTTTAGGCAACGGGAGAAGATGTGGAACTCAAAACCGCCTACTCATAGTCTACTGGTTACTGAAATTGTTTCCTAGATTCCAGTAAATGTAATTTTTTTGAGAAAAATAAAGTTGGTTCAATTTCAAACATCTATTTTTATATTTCTCATCAAAAGTGTCCACTGAAGAGATATTTTCAGAAAGTATGGACTTTAGACAGGCACCTTGGTTGATTGAAAACAAAGCTTTTGCAAACTATTAACCCATGTAGTGTATAATATAAAATGAATAGTCATTGGAAAAGATGAGGTGATTCATCTTCTAATGGTTACAGCCACATCAAACATTGGAAGCTCTGCAGAAAACTTTGTTTTTATTATATTTGGTACTGACCTTTACCCCACAAGTGTAAAAATACATGCTTTTCCTGGGCCCGATGCACACTGAATGACGATGCTATGTGGTACCTGCTGAGCTCGTCTGCATCAGACCTTGGTGGTTACCTAGAAATCTACATTGCTATAATAACCCCTCAACCCTGCAAGAGGTGCTGCCCCTTGACCTCGCAAGGGTAACAAATTAAATACGGATGCTTTGCCCAATTCCGACGCATGAGTTGGTCTGCCACATGGATCAGTATACTGTTTGCTGACTAGAAGAATATAATTTTGGATTCAGGACTCCAATAAAATAACAGTAATGTATTCTAAACTATCTTACTTAGAGCATAATGGATGCCCCATTCTTAATTTCTCTGCTTACATGTTCAAAAGTTTATATGATATCTAGATGGATAGAAAATTTCTTATGATACCATCTAAGAGTTTGTTCAACCAGGTCAAACAATTATTCAAAAGGACAAATGGTAATGAGTTAGCTTTCATAAAGATGGCTTTAACACAACAACTATAAGAATTTAGAATGGTATCATTAGACATACTGTCTTAAGCCTTGCATATTTCCTCAAAAAGATGAAATAACTTGTACCAATCACCATCCACATCTCCGAGTCTTTGGTTTTACTATAAAATATTATTTTCTTTCTATTCAAGAAGAGTATGTTGTGGGTTCTTAACTGATATTTGCTAATGCTTTGTGTGCACTGCAGACCTTGTGGTAGTGACTGCGGCATTGTAAATGTAAACATACCAACTAATGGAGCAGAGATTGGTGGTGCATTTGGTGGTGAAAAGGCAACAGGTGGGGGTCGTGAAGCAGGAAGTGATTCATGGAAACAGTACATGCGCCGTGCAACATGGTATATTGCACGTTATTCCATTTCTTGCTATAAATAATATTTATGTAATGCCTTCCTACCATTGCATCTTCCCATAATAAGAAGTTAAGAACTGTATTTATTATTTCTCCTCCTCTTCCTCATATTTTGTGCAAGCAGCTGGCGAGGTCCTGGGACTCAATGATACACTTAGAAAGTTATTACCCTTCAATGCCAATATAATGCATAATGAAGGATTTTAAAGTACCAATATAATGCATAATGAAGAACCTATCTATCATTATTGCCGCCACTTATTGTTGCTAAATGAAGTACCCTTCCAGAAATGCCTAAATGTACTTTTTTGCTCTCTTCACAAGTAGTCAAGGTTTTGAACCTCAGTGAGACATGTGTTGGTTTTGAGATAATACACAATGGATATAAACATGTAATGAATTAAACAATCCCATCAAAGCACAAAGAGAAGAATTCTGGCTTCTACTAACCTATTAGAAGACGTAGAGAAAACAAAGTAGATGGTGGCCCTTTGTGAACCTGTGATTTTTCCCATGTACATATTTTATGATGTGTTTTCTCATTTATCTCAATGCTTTCCGTAATCTTCCTCTTTACAGTGGCTTCACTTTTCTTCTCAGTTTTATAATTAGTTTGGCATTCTGAACCATCCAAGTAGTTTAGTTGTTTTCTCCCACATTGATGGAGGCACCACATGCACTAAAAGCTTTGAAAATCTGGATGTGGTTCGGTCCTTTGGAAACTTGTGATTTTTCTTGTACATATTTACTGAGATGTTTTCTCGTTTATCTTGATGCTTTCTGCAATATTCCTCTTTACAGTGGTCTCAATTTCCTCTCAGTTTTAGAATTAATTTGGCAGTTTTGAACCATCCAAGTAATTTAATTTTTCTCTCCCACATTGATAGAGGCACTACATGCACTAAAAACTTAGAAAATCCAGATGCTTTGAGGTTCAAGTCCGTGTTGGTGTGTTAGCATCCTCCTCTCTGATACTAACATTGCTTATAGATGCTTCTGTGTGGGTTGCTTTGCCTTTTGAGTATTGCCAATTTACATATTCTAAAAATTATTCACGTGAATTCTTTTCCAACCTTCCCCAATCCTTCGTCTCCGTCTCCTTTTTCTGTCCCTGTCCTCGTGCTATTTTTCTATTCAAATATCATTAGGATTTTGGCATCCCCTTTTCATGCTCCTGGGTTTCCTTGACTGCCCTAAAAGGCTCTTGATTTCAAATACAGTGGCATATCCCTTGTTGAGGATTTAGTTTCAAATAACTAGTTCCACATTAATAACTATCTATGCTGCTGATAAAGCCTCTAAAACATTACTTAGCTGTGACCTTGAACTGGGACACATTCCGCTGACAACAGTAACCTCTGATGATGTACATTGTATACTTATTGAAATTGTTTTTGTTTCTTGCTCAGATGTTTTCAATCCTTTGTATGAGCATAAATTTATATTATCATTTATTAGACTTGTTTTTCTAAACAAAAATTGCTCTTACAGTACACTCAATTATGGGAGAGAATTGCCGCTAGCCCAGGGGATCAATTTTGGATTTCAATCAAAATGAAACAAGTGAGTTCTCTTTTGTGATATCTAAGTTATAATAGTTATTTTCAAAATTGCAGAGCCTACCTGTTGGAGGAATGATAGGATCTACATCTCATTATTAGTCACAAGAATTAGATTTTCTTGTGATTTTATATATTGTAGCTTTTAGGCATTATGTGCTGCTATAGTCTTAAACAGTTCGAAAATTTTCAACAGGAAAAGGTAGAATTTAAATCCACTTCATCAACTTGAATCTTGATCATGGAGATTACCCGACAGAAATGGGCTTTGCATGTGTTTCCAGTGGGAGGAGGAATACATTTCATGGACGTGTCTAATGGAGAAGGCTATTACATAATTATGCATCGTGTGAACAAAGATGATCCCAAGTTTGTCTACGTGGAAATACATTGTGTTAGATACATCTAATAGACAAGTCATTATGTAAAGACCTATTATTTTCTTGATAATTGTATGCCTTCTCTTATAATCATGTCTAAGAACCAAGTGAACTAGCATTGTGGTATGAAGCAATCTAAATTTCAGACACACTGTCAATGCTATATGTTAATAACAGATGGTTGACCTCTAATTATGCTTCTTCATTAGATCATAATTAGACGATAGTTTTACCAACCTTTACCCTCATGGCCAATATGCTTCCCCTTAGGTAGCAAGCCGAAGATTTCCAAAAGACATTAATATTTGTTCAACCCCTCCTATAATCATGTCTAAGAACCAGACAAAGTAGTATGGTGGTATGAAGCATCTAGATTTCAGACATACTATCAATGCTGTATGTTAGTAATAGATGAATGACCTCTAATAGCACTTCTTCGGTAGATCAAAACTTGGTGATAGTTTTATAACCTTTTCCCTCATGGTCAATATGCCTCCTTTTAGGTAGAAAGGCCAAAGATTTCCAAAAACATTAATATTAGTTCAACCACAGTTTCACTTATATATGTTTTCGAGTCTCATACTTTAAAAAAAAAAGCTGTACTTCCACATACATGTTAAATTTTATTGCTTTATTATTGGTTATTAATTAGAGGCACATCTTTGAAATTTTAAAGCCCTTTGTTTGACTTATTATTGATAAGTGCTCAACATTGCAAAGAAAATCATTGATGGGGATAAAATAAACAAGCTATCAAAGAAAGACATAAGATCTTTGCAAACTGTGGAATAAAACATTTTTGTTAGGCGCACATGAAACGTGATCCTTAGGTAGCTAGGAAATATGTAGATAAGAATATCACACTTATAGTATTAAATTTTAATGAGGGAATGAAGCTTCATTACTAATAACCTGTGACAGGGATTCAGGTTACAAATGTATACTTGCTAGTGTTTCTGGAACAAGACCCATATATAAGTTGCTAAGAAAATCATAGTTGAGTATACACCTATGCCATCTCCTTTACTGAATATTATGAGAGGCACTACTTCTTTGCAAATTTATCTTGTACACTTTTGTCCTCAAAATTTCTATGCATTAACCAAAATTTTCCAAGATTATTAAGACTCACAAATCAACTTTGACATGAGTTGTTTTTTCAGTTGTTGAGCAATGCCTACTCGTGCTTAGCTCTATGTCCCACTTCTCAATCATTTTACCAGTCTGTGTTCTGCATTTTGTTACTAACAAAGACGAAATAAAACTAGTAGCACCTGAATTTATCAAAGCTGAACTTTGATTTTCAAAAGCTTTGACTTGCAACTTTGTAGATTTGTTTTGTAATGCTCTGCAGCTCTGATGCTTTTACCCCCTAGCCTTCTTTGGTTTTAGACAATTGCACTCATAGTGGTCCTGGCCAAAGTTCCAATATCGTCCTACTGGTCCTCTAGCTCTACCTCCACATCTCTATCATTTTACCAGTTTGTATTCCACATTTCTTTTGTACGGAAGCAGAAATAAAACTAGTAGCTCCCGAATTTATCAAAATTGAAATTTTATTTCCAAAAAGTTTAGCTTGCAACTTTACTATAATGGACTGTTGCGCTGCTGATCTGTTATTTACTGCTTTGTAGATCTGATGTTTTTACCCCTGAGCCTTCTTTGGTTTTGTACAATTGAACTCATATTGGTCCTTGTCACTGTTCCAACATCTTCCTACTGATCCTTTTGATGCTAAGGGAGAGGAGCCAGTGGTTGTGCACCTAAGTTGAGGGTTGTACAACACCCATATAAATACCATAAAATTTGAAAAAAAAAAAAAAAAAAACCTTTAATAGATTTTTTTATTTTTAATGTAAATATTTTCTTTTGAGCATTTATATTGTATGGAAAGTGGTTTTTAAAGGTATTTAAATCAAGTAGTTTTTCATACAAAGAAAATTAGGGTGGACCATTTGTTGGGCATTATGTCATGCATTTTTTCCACTTATGTGGCATCATTTGATTGGGTGATTGTTTGATGTGACTCATTTTATTGGCTACTTTTTTTTCAAATTTTAATTGAGAAATGTACATGTACATCTACTCTTACCATTATTGGTCCATGCTCCACTATTGGCTCCTCTCCCTTACACGAAGTCTTTTAGCTCTAGTTGCTTGTGGTTTAGTACCATTTCCATGTTGCAATATTATTTTTTGAATGAATAAAATTGAAATTGAGAATTCAAAGTTGTAAATACATGTTTTGAATCAATAAAATTGATGAAACAAAGACAATTTCAACATAGGAATTGAAACTCATAATATGTAAAAACTTCCAAGAATGGTGGATATGGATAATGAAAAAAACAATTTACTTTTCTTAGATGATGAATAATATGTCAAATAAAAAATTTGAAGTTTTTTTGGTTGAATATAATAGTAAAGCCCTAATTTAACTTTTGAAGTTGGTCGAGGGAAGGACTGAGTTAAGAGCTAATGACACACCGAATGAGATTCAAATTAATCATCGATGTGTAAATAGATTAATAAATCCAATTCTTTTTAATATTGAATATGTCAAAAGGAAAATTACAGCATACAATTATGTTGTATCCAATATGTCCAATTCTACCAAAGCATGGATATGGGTAATGATTTTCTTTTTTTTGTTGAAAATAAATTATAATAATAAGCCTAAAAACGCTAACTAAAAATGCATACAATAATAGTATTTCCATTTAAAACATAATTATTAATTTATGAATAAATAAAAAGGTGTGTGATGATATTTGTTTACACTATCAAGGGAAATACCATTATTATAACAATCTTGATTTAATAACCTATACTTTAAAAGCTCACATGAATTCATTAATTTTTAAATTAAACATAGATAAAATTTTGCTTTGGTATCATTGTTCTATCTCTACGATCCTTTAGGTTCATATGTTCTAATAAAATCACATTCCACAATCATGTTTAAATGCCTTTCTATCCTTGTTTTGTGGGTCATTGTTGGGAGGATTCATCGAGGCAAAAAAATACACTATTTGCGAGGCAATCATCTAATTTTTCCATGTTCACATTCTTCGGCACTTGTGATTGCTTATTCATATTCAATTCTCTCGTAGTTATGTCTTTTTTTTGCCTGTTCTTTGTAACCATCTCAATAAAAATAGTTGTAGACATCCCCTTTGTAGAAACACACTGTGGATATGATGAAAATTATATTGAAGGCTATTGTTTATAAAAACACTCGTTTTGTCCACCTTGTCCATATTATAGAAATTTCTAAACGTTAATTTATAATTTATAATCCATCATTTTGTAAATCTAATCCAAAACTTAATTATAATTTGTTTTGGACAAGTTGCGTAATTCTTGATTATTTAAGACACCTCACATGTATATATAATATAACATATTGTAGGTTTTAATTAAAACAATACATTTCAAATAGAATGATTACCACGTCATATTATTAAATTTTTAGTAAAATTTAACATTATAGTTACTACTCATTTACAAAGTATACTTTCACCACTAGTCTTCTATAGATAAAAATAGGACATCGGGGTTAGGGTTTGGAGAGCAACTACTTGTAGAACAAGTCTCTCTAAAGATATGACTTTCCTATTTTAAACAAAAAAAAATCTTTGACATTGATAAGTATTCTCAAATTTGTCCCTAGTCATAACTACAATTAATATTACAAAATGCATCTTAGAACTATACAAAAGTGTATGCGCTATATAACATGTTGACACCTTGCCTTAAGATGTTCGGTGGAGGGAAGGATTGAAGAACCACATAAGTACCCCCTTGATGACACCCACCTTCACTCCCAAAAGTTGCATGAGTTGATCAAATCATGTCTCAAGCAAGGGCTTTGTGAAGATGGCTATAGTCTAATTTTTGTTCAACAAAATTTGAGGTCAACGAACATATGCTATATGAGTTGTCAAATGTAATGATATGTGTAGCTCAATATATTTGGTATGTTGTTGCTTCATTGGGTTGCAAGAATTGTGGATGACACTTTGATTATTGTACCAAAGTGTTGTGAGTTGAGCCTTAAAAATCCAAACTCAAAAAACATGTGCCGAATCCAAACTAACTCATGTCCAACAACATCATCTCCACAACACTCAACCTTTGTAGTTGACAAGGAAATAGTGGATTGCTTCTTGTAAAACTAAGTCATGGGACTTGACCGAAGATGACAAATATATTCTACTGTCGACTTGCGATCCCAAGGTTCACTCACCCTATCATTGTCAATATACCGTACTACCTTTGTTTTGCCTCATAAGGTGTAACAAGAAATTGTGGCTTGGCCACTTGATAATTACTAAATCTCATAAGTAGTACTATTGAGATACCTACCTCAAGATGTGTTTGGATGCTTGTCTATAGTTCTCATGTGAGTCTCGACACTAGACCAACAACAAAAAAATAGATCACGATGAGTATAGTTAGATAAAGAAGAATTCCCACCAATTTCTTGTAAGGTGTGCTATTATTTGAAGGAGAACACTTGGCGGAAAGCTTTACCCCATATTGAAATGGAGTGTAGGCGGACTTGCAATCTTTTGTATTGAAGCGATACAATATGCTTGCATTGAGTAACACATATCCTTTTCTTAGACTAAGATTTGATGACCAAGGAAAGAATGTAACTAGTCCAAATTGGTCATTTCAAAATCCTTAATTTGGAACTCCTTGTAATAATCAAGTCATCCACATAAAGGACTAGAATTAAACTTTCCTATCTACTTTCTTGGTGTAGACTATGGGTATTAGTGACTCTATGTAAACTAGAATTGATAAGAAGCATGCCAATCTTTTCATACCATGTTCAAGGAGTCTATTTCAAGCTATATATGTTTTTTTTTAAATTTACACACATAACTGGAGTTTTCACTATTGAAGGGCATTGAAGATTGGGACATTTAAATTTCTTTGTGCAAATTTCCTTGCATGTACACACTTTTAACAATCATTTGATGGACTTTCCATCCTTGTGTTATAGCTAAAGGGAGTATAAGCCCGATGGAATTCATCGTGGCAACCAAAGCAATTTTTTTACGACACATGATGAAATAAACTATGTAATAATGGTTTCCTAGTTTATACAATTTGAAAGGTATATTAGAGACGATATTATGTAAAAGTGGATATATGAATCTAAATATATTACTTTAAATAAAATTTGAAGTGGGTCTATGATTGCATCACACACGCATAACATAAATCTTCCCTAAACTATTTTTCTTTATTCATATAAATCTATAATATACGTAACAAGTCTCAAATCCACTTTGTAATATGCCACCACTACATATACTATTTTGCATACATTCTCTATCTCATTACATCCTCACATTCTTGGCCTATGCTCTCTTTATGTATATATAACATCTCTTATATATTCTTCATCTATGCACACAACTCTCACCACTTAGTTTACATTCTTATTTAGCCTTTAAAAGAAAAAAGTTACCTGTTTCACACCTTAGTTACCTTCCATAACTAGTAATTTACATTCTTAACTACCAATTAGAGGACATTTACTCATATGCAACAATATATATGCATTTTCCTTATACAAACTATATTATGTAAGTATATTACCACCTTATCTATCATGGTGAGAACTATAATGCCTTAATACATCGATATACAAAGGGTCATGTCAAAATATCAACCGTCTTTGGTATATCTTTGTGAAGATCTATCTCGGTGCCACACAAGTTTCAGAGTACTTCCCTATTTTTATTTATTTGTCACTATTAAGTTTGTAGTATGTTATTGGATCTCGTGGCACACGTGAATATTTCTACGACCTTGATAATCATTCCTTCATCTAACTATGTGGAATATGTCATAAAACCCTGTCTCGATACTACACCTCCCATAGTAGCATTTCTCTCTTTTGTCTCTACATTTCCATTATTTCATTGAGATATCTTTGGGGCTTTTGTGGTATATGATAATGCTTGTTCTACCTTGATGAATAACCTTACCAACACTATCCTTAGACTTAACTCTTGACTCGTTCTCAAGACAAGTATGATGAATAACCTTGCTTTATACATTCCAAGAAAGTTCAAAAATTGTACATTCTTTCTTTTGTTGTGTTT
This sequence comes from Taxus wallichiana var. yunnanensis, assembly GCA_018340775.1. Taxonomy (NCBI): domain Eukaryota; kingdom Viridiplantae; phylum Streptophyta; class Pinopsida; order Cupressales; family Taxaceae; genus Taxus; species Taxus wallichiana. The sequence goes on along the minus strand of CM031235.1, from coordinate 901,834,905 downwards.
GTTTTCTCGACGACCGACCCCCATAAACGTAGGCATTTGGTATGAGGCATATATGGTACCCCTAATTGAATTTCCTAATTGGAATTATGGGACAATCGCATTGGTCCTTCTAATTCCTTTCATAATTTCACCCTTTGCTTCACAAAGTCACCTCTCCTTTTTTGTTTACCAATTTTTTTACCTCCATGCCATCTATCTTTTCCTCTCTTACTTGATATTTGAATCAATTGTTTGTGTTTTATGTCCCACTTGTTAGGTAAGTGTATTCTTTCTTATTAAGATGCCCCCTCCCCTTCAAGTTTTCACCTTCCTACCTCACCAAATAGGCATGTGCCAAATTTCAATAGGACAACACTCTATTTTATGTTTTTTATTTTTCATTCTAATTTTCATTTTCTTTCTTAACCTTGGCTCTCTCTTTTTATTCTTTTTTTTTTTTTTTTTTTTTTCAGTTTCTTGAATTAAATCAATTTTGCATCTTTTTCTTTTTTTTCAAAGTTGTTTACGCATTTATTTAATTTTTTGAAGGTCACCTTTTCCCAATATTTTTTGGTTTATCTCATATTCTTGTAAACAACAAACAACTCCACCATTTTCCTTGTTTCTTCATCTTTTGTATAGTCCCAATAGTCCATTCCAATACGCCCATCTCTAAGCTTGAATGATCTATGCAAATATTTAATTTTTCTTTTAGGGTCTCTAGTAACTTTCACTCACTTTCTACATTGATATTGTGGTGTCTAAGGTCATCTTGTTCCACAAGCTCCTTCCATTCCTTCTTGGATTTATGCCACTTTGTGGTATATTTTTCAACAGATTTTGACATTCTAATCTTATATGGGGCTATCCTTATCGTTTGTAGTATTTTTTCTTGTTATGCCATAAATTTGTTTTAGCTTCATATTCAACTCTACTTGTTCAACCCGAACAATTTTCTTGTATGACTCTATGGTATCTTCTCTATGGTTGCAATATCTCTTCTCGATGTAGAGAGACTCCTACTTGTCTATAATATATATTCCTTTGAGTATCATATACCACTTTGGACTTCAAGGGCTTACCATTTGACGTTCCCCCTACTCGTCTAAAATTTTTTGAAGGTCACCTTTTCCTTATCTTTTTTTGGTTTATGTCATATTCCCGTAAACAACAAAGATATAACTCCACCATTTTCCTTGTTTCTTCATCTTTTGCATAGTACTAATAGTCCATTCCAATACATCCATCTCTAAGCTTCAATGATCTATGCAAATATTTTATTTTTCTTTTAGGGTCTCTAGTAACTTTCACTCACATTCTTCGACATCGATATTGTGGTGTCTCGGTCATCTTGTTCCACAAGCTCCTTCCCTTCCTTCTTGGATTTATGCCACTTTGTGGTGTATTTTCCAACACTTTTGACAATCTAATCTTATATGGGGCTATCCTTATCATTTGTAGTATTTTTTCTCCTTATGTCATAAATTTATTTTAGCTTCAAATGCAACTCTACTTGTTCACCTTGAAACAATTTGTATGCCTCTATGGTTATAATATCTCTTCTTGATGTAGGGAGCCTCCTACTCATCTATAATATATGTTCCTTTGAGTATCATATACCACTGGACTTCAAGGGCTTACCATGTGATGTCTCCGCTCCCCCTCCCCAAATTTGAATACTAATATTATTTTCCTTTGTAATATTGCATCATCCTTCACAATATTTTTCTCCACATCTTTAAACTTCCATTGTACATGTAGCATCTTCGTTACTCTAATTTTAGGTGTCCCATACTACCATCCTTCTATATATTCGCCTAAATTTGAGTCCCACTCATCTCTCTCCATATTAGTCTTGCCTTCCTCATTTGATTCACGCTCTCTTTTTATATGAGAAATTTTATCAACCAAATTTAGACTATAACCTCATCTTGCTCACTTCTATCTTGTTTACCCCCTTTTACTATGGTCCACATCACAACCATACCCATATCTAACAATAAGTGGGCTCTTATTCCATTCTTGTCCATCCTTATATTTTCATTTTTGTATTCAATATCCCATTACAATTAACAAACCATTCCAAGGATAACAATATTATTTATGGAAAATGGTTCTTTTATATCTCAATGACTTCAAAGTCTACTATCCTTCTTGTATGTAATATATTTTTCTTCTCCTTATGTTGTAAATTTGTTTTAGCTTCATATGCAACTCTACTTGTTCAACTGGAAACAATTGTTTTGTATACCTCTATGATATATTCTTTATGGTTACAATATCTCTTGTTGACATATGGATCCTTCTCCTCATCTATAATATACATTCCTTTGAGTATCCTATATTGCTCCACTTCAGGACTTCCCATGTGATGCTCCCCTCCCCAATTTGAGTACTCACTTTATTTGCCTCTGAAATACTGCATCATCCTTCACAAATTTTTCCTCACATCTCTGAACTTCATTGCATATGTAGTATCTTCCTTACTCTAATTTTAGGTGTCCCATACAACCATCCTTTTATATGTTCTCCTAAATACGAGTCTCAGTCATCACTCTCCATGTTAGTCTTTCTCTCCTCATCTGATTTATACTCTTTTTATCGAGCAATTTTACAAACCAAATTTACACTACAAACCTTATCATATGCACTTCTGTCTAGTTTACCCCCTTCTAGTATGGTCCACATTGCATCCATAACCATTTGTAATGATAAGTGGGCTACTATTACATTTCCTCCCATCCTTATCTCTTCATTTTTGGAGTTCAATATCCCATTACAATCAACAAACCATTCTAAGGCTAACAATACTAGGTTTGAGAAATGATTCTTATACGTCTCCATGATTTCAAAGTCTACTATTTTAGTGATACACATAAAATCAACTTCTACTCCCATTCCATGGTGACAAATACTAGGGTATGACAAATGGTTTTGTATGTCTCTATGTCTTCAAAGTTTACTATACTTCTTATTTGTAATATATATTTCTCCTCCTTATGTTGTAAATTTGTTTTAGCTTCATACGTGACTCTACATGTTCAATCCAAAACATTTACTTATATGCCTCTATAATATATTCTTTATGTTTGTGGCATCTCTTATCTATGTATGGACCCTCCTTGTCTATAATATAAATTCCTTTGAGTAACCTAAACCGTGGAACTTCAAGGGGTTCCTATGTGATCTTCCCCTCCTTTAATTTGAATACTCACCTTTTTCTTTTGCAATACTACATCTTCCTTCACAATATTGTTCTCCACATCTTTGAACTTCCTATGCATATGTAAATTCTTCCTTACTTCGATTTTAGGTCTTCCATACAACCATCCTTCTATATGTTATCCTAAATATGAGTTCCACTCATCACTCTCCATGCTATTCTTTCCCTCCTTATCTGATTCATACACTCTTTTTATATGAGCAATTTTATCAAGTGAATTTACACTACAAACCTCATCTTGGACACTTCCATCTTTTTAAAAATCTTCTCCTATGGTCCTTGTTATATCCATACTCATTTCTAACAATAAGTGGACTACTATTCCATTACCTCCCATCCTTATCTCATCATATTTGGGGTTCAATATCCCAAGACAATCAACAAACCATTTTAAGGTTAACAATACTAGGTATGAAAAATGGTTCTTGTATGTTTCCATGACTTCAAAGTCTACTATTTTAGTGATACACATAAAATCAACTTCTATTCCTTTGAAGACTCCTATTGGTTTATGTGATATTCCATCTTTTTTTATATCATAATCTACCACTTGTAATAGCGACTTTCCCAATGCCTCTCATGTAGCTCATAGTATCATGTTCACCTCGATCCAAAATCCAACAATCCGCATGCGTATTTCCCTTTTTTTTTGTTAAACTTCACATCTAGCAATAATACTAATTTTCTCCCAAATCTAAATGCATTTTTCTTCTTCTTGTAATTCCCATTTCTACCCTATGTATTTTGTATTATTTCTCCCAATTATTCCAATTTATGTAATTTTTATAATAGTCCTCAAGACATCATTAACCACACTTTTTGAGTCCTACTTTTTCCGCATTGACATTTGTGATCTTTTCTTATTCCATTTTTTTTTCTTAATTGGTTTTCTACTCCGATCCAATAAGTGATCATGAAAATTAGCATTTGGGTAATCCTTGTCAATATCTTCCTTCGCTTGTTGATGCGCTAAAATTAGTATGAACCTTAACAAGTCATAACTTGTGCTCCATGTGTCCGATTGGAGTGCTTTTTTTAAACTACTGTTTCAACGAGACGAACGCACCGGTCAACTAGCCTGCCGGTTGGAGCACGTTTTGGCACATTTTCGGGCCCAAATTCCACCATCAGGGGCCGAAAAAATTAGGATTTAATTTGTAATTCATTTTTTTCCTATTTTAGGGAATTAGTTAATGTTAGTCTCTTAGATGTATTGTGAGTTGGAAAGTTGGTAATTCCTCTAATTTAGGCATGTAGAAGACTGTGATGAGTTTTGTGCTCGTATTTAATAAGCATGCGAACTTACTAAGAATAACAAGTTCTAGTAAATTGCTAAAAATAGTAATTTCGCCACCTAGAGTAGATTTAGTCAAAGTTAGTTAGAGTTTTTTGGCAACCCAAGTTGGGAGTTGTTTTCCTATTTAGGAAACATTGTAATCCATGATTGAATAACAAAGAAGGAGATCTATTTTATTTTGAGCTCAATTTATTTTTTGTATATTGAGTGTGTTTAGAATTTGTCTACATTATCTAGTATCGAGCAAGTTCGCATCTTGGGAAAAAAATGGCCGGAAGAGGAAGAAGAAGAGGAGGCAATATTGCCCCGATGAATAGAAACATGCAGGATCTGTAGAGGCAAGTTGATGCACTTGTTGCAATGATAACACAAAAAGGAAATCAAGGTGGAGATGACACTGATGAAGAATAAGTTTGTGAAGACGAGGAAACACAAGCGCCACCCTTAGCTTTTGAAGAAATGGTGCTTTGAGCATTAGAAGAAAATAATGACGGGATACGAGTTGATGTTTCAGAGTATGGAGGTGGTTTAAAACCAGAGGAGATGATAGATTGGTTGACTAGCATGGGAATTTTTTTTTGAGTGGAAGGCTATGTCAGAAGAAAAGAAGGTAAAATTTGCATGCATGAAATTAAAAGGTCATGCTATGTTATGGTGGGATCACCTAAAAAAGAGCGGTCAAGAAAGGGGAAAGAAAGGATTAGGACCTAGAGTAAGATGGAGAAGAAGCTAAAAGACAAATTTCTCCTTGTGGATTATGCACAAACCCTTTTCAAGAGGTTTCAAAATCTCAAGACAAACTTACAAACCGTGCAAGAATACACATATGAGTTTTACAAGTTGTCCATTCGTGTAGAGAATGAAGAAACTAAGGAACAAATGGTTGTAAGGTATGTAAATGGATTAAAATTTTCTATTCAAGATGAAATAAGCATGCACATGATTAAGAGCATGGAGGATGCCTATTAGCTAGCCTTAAAGGCTGAAGAAAAATAAAGTCATGTCAAAGTTTTAGGAGATCACCTGGGATGAATAGGGGAGCCTCATCCTCCTTTCGGGGACGAGCTGGTTTCAGTCAAGGTAGGGGAGAACCACCTCGTGGAGTGGAAAAGCAAGAAGATACAAGACAAGATTCCCCAAATCAACAAAGAGGTAGAGGATTTCCTAGGGGCAGAGGATATGCTGGCGGTAGAGGATGGGAGGCTCCACGAAGACCATTTGTTTGTTACAGATGTGGTGAAGAGGGGCATAGGGATTTTGAATGCCCACATTATTATACACATGACAAGAGACAAACAAACTCTCCAAGGGTAAATCTTGTTGAAGTTGAACAAGACCTAAAAATTCCACTAGATGTGGGAGAAAATATGATGATCAAAAGGACGATGATTGCTCCAAGAAAGGATATCAAGGGGGATGCATGGCTACATACAAATATCTTCATAACAAGATGCACTTTAGGAGGAAAGGTATGTAATGTTATTATTGATGGTGGTAGTTGTGAGAACATGGTTTCAAATGAGATGGTTGAGAAACTAGGTCTGCATTGTGAGAAGAATCCTAACCCTTACCATATTGCATGGTTTAAGAAGGGTAATGAAGTTATTGTTGATAAAATATGTTTAATAAGTTTTTCTATTGGGAAAAGTTATAAGGATGAGATTTGGTGTGATGTTATTCCTATGGATGCATGTCATATGCTGCTAGGAAGACCATGGCAATTTGATAGGAAAGTTATTCACGATGGGGAAAGAGTACTTATACTTTTTGGAAGGATGGTACAAAAATAGTTTTTCTACCTCTTAAGGAAGAGGGGAAGACTGAAAATATGATTTTTGTAAAATAATTTTTGAAGGAGGAAAAGACAACCGGGTTTTGTTATGCACTGATCGCAAATAAGGATGAATCGGAAGTGCTCGAATACCAGTAGAAGCAACAAAATTAATAGAAGAATTTATTGATGTTATTCCTGATGAGCTACCAAATCGATTACCACCCAAATGAGCTACACAACACCATATTGATTTGATCCTAGGGTCTTCACTCCCAAATCAAGCGGCTTATAGGATGAGCCCAACATTGCATGCAAAATTGAATAAGCAAGTGGCAGAGCTCGTGAGAAAGGGGGTAGTAAGGGAGAGCATGAGTACATGTGTAACCCCGAATTTATTAACTCCAAAGAAGGATGAAACATGGAGAATGTGCACGAGATAACGAGCAATCAATAAAATTACAATCAAGTATAGGTTCCCAATACCTCGCCTTGATGATATGATGGATGTGCTTGTTGGATCTAGGTATTTCACAAATATTAATCTTCAAAGTGGTTACCATCAGATTCGAATCAGAGAAGGAGATGAGTGGAAAACAACATTCAAGACAAGGAATGGATTATATGAGTGGATGGTGATGTCATTTGGGTTATCTAATGCACCTAGCACTTTTATGAGGTTGATGAACATTGTGCTGTAGGAGTACAATGGTAAGTTTGTTGTGGTTTATTTTGATGATATCTTGATTTTCAGTAAAACTAAAGAAGAGCATTTGAGGCATCTGAGGGTGATATTTGAAGTGTTAAGGAAAGAGAAGCTCTATGCAAATATGAAGAAGTGCACATTTATGCAAGAGAGTTTGGTATTTTTGGGTTTTATTATTTTAGTAGATGGGGTAAAAATGGACTCCGAGAAGATAAAGACAATTATTGAATGGCCTACTCCATGGAGTATAATAGAGGTAAGAAGCTTTCATGGTTTAGAAACATTTTACAGAAAGTTTATTAAAAATTTTAGTAGTATTGTAGCACCTATAATAGATTGCACAAAAGGAAGGGAGTTTTTGTGGACAAAGGTAGCTGAGGATAGCTTTAAGTTCTTGAAGAAGAAGGTGATAGAAGCACCTATTTTGGCACTACCAGATTTTGATAAAGTGTTTGAGGTTGATTGTGATGCCTCACATGTGGGTATTGGTGTTTTCCTAAGTCAAGGCGAGAAGCCAATAGCTTTCTTTAGTGAGAAATTAAATGAGGTAAGAAATAACTACTCTACTTATGATGTGGAATTTTATGCAATTGTATAAGCATTGAGGCATTAGAGGCATTACTTAGTGCCTAAGGAGTTTGTGTTATTTACAGACCACATAACCCTGAAATATGTGAATACACAAAAGAAGTTGAATAGTAGGCATGAAAAGTGGGTATCATTTTTGCAGGGTTATATTTTTTTCTCTAAAGCACAAATCAGAAAACATAATCAAGTTGCGGATGCATTGAGTAGGTGTGTGACTCTATTTACAACTATGGAAAATGAGGTGGTTGGTTTTGAAGCAATAAAGGATTTGTATTCTTTTGATCTTGATTTCAATAATATTGTTGAAAGCTTAAGTTGTCCATTGTCAGACAATACAGGTGGTGTATAGGATGAGTACCTTTTACATGATGACCATATATTCAAGGGACGCCAACTATGTATTCTAGTTGGGTCTATGAGAGAGAATATAGTGAAAGAGCTGCATAACGAAGAATTGATTGGGCATTTTGGTAAGGATAAGACGATAGCCTTGGTAGTAGAGAAATACTATTGACCAAAGTTGAAAAGAGATGTTGTAATATATGGGGAGATGTGTCAAATTTTCTATGTCTCGAAAGGCCATGCATGAAATACAAGGTTGTATATGTCATTGCTTGTTCCCAAAGGGTCATGGACAAATTTGTGTATGAATTTTTTTGGGGATTACTAAAAACATGAGGTAATGACTCAATTTTTGTGGTTGTTGATAGGTTTTCTAAGATGGTTCATTTTATTGCCTGCAAGAAAACTAGTGATGCGATAAGAGTAGCATATTTGTTTTTCAAAGAAGTTGTTCGTTTGCATGGTGTTCCAAAAACCATTACTTCAGATAGGGACACAAGGTTCTTAAGTCACTTCTAGAGGACTTTATGGAAGAAGTTGGGAACTAAACTATAGTTCAAAAGTTCCTATCATCCTCAAACCGATGGGAAAATAGAGGTGGTAAATAGGAGTTTGGGAAACCTGTTAAGGTGCATAGTTGGGGAAAAGCCAAAACAATGGGACTTAACATTACCACAAGCTGAGTTTGCTTATAATAGCTCCATAAATAGATCCATAGGAAAGTATCCATTTTCTATTGTGTATGGGAGTAATCCAAACGGGGTGTTAGATTTGGTACAACTACCAGTTGATGGCAGAGTCAGTGATGATGCAAAAGCATTTTCCGAACATATACAAAAATTGCAAGAAGAAGAGTGGAAGAAGTTGCGAGAATAGAAATGATAAGTATAAGGAAATAACAGATGTGCACAAAGAAAAAAAGGTATTTACGGTGGGTGAGTTAGTTATGGTATACTGTGGATAGAAAGGTTTCCAAAAGGAACCTATAACAAGTGAAGTACAAGAAGATGCATTGTGAGTTGGAAAGTTGGCAATTCCTCTCATTTAGGCATGTAGAAGGTGCGTGGCAATTTTTGTGCACGTCATTTAATAAGCATGCAAACTTACTAAGAATAGAAAGTTCTAGTAGACTGCTAAAAATAGTAATTTCTACCACCTATGGTAGATTTAGTCAAAGTTATTTAGAGTTTGTATGGCAACTTGAGTTGGGAGTTCTTTTCATATTTAGGAAACATTGTAATTGATGATTCAATAACGAAGAAGGAGATCTATTTTCTTTTGAGTTCAATTTATTTGTAGTATATTAAGTGTGTTTAGAATTTGGCTACATTACGTGCCCAACTATATTTTTCCCTTTTCCATTTTTGGTAGCTACCACAGCTTTGGTTAACTCTTCCTCTAGAACTACATTCTTGCATGTTTCATTTTTCTATACTCCCTATTTATTTTTCAAGCTTTCCTCAATCTTATGTATATGGTATTCATTTAGATTCTCTCCAGTTGGAACATTCTTCTCTTTCTTCTTTAATGTCTTTTATCTTATACATCTCGTGACATCTTTTTCTAGTTCATGATTTTTGTTTACCTTCCTCACATTAAAAAACTCTAGATGGTTCTTCTCTCAACTCCTCAATTTTTGTTATTATGTTTCTTTAGAATTGAGATGTTTTAGGATAGCGAAATGAATTATGTGCTCCTTTCTCATTATGAAATCTACATTGAGTCTATTTCTCTTGTTCACAATTTCAAGCTATGCATCCTTCCTTTCCACATGTGTAACATGTTGCCAATATTCTCTCCCGGTTATATCCTCTAACTCAATATCCTTTGTGGTATGCCCTACAAAACTCACTTCCATAAGTTTTTTCCTCTATAGCTTTCATGATATCCACCACCATTATTTCCTTGAAAGTTTACTTGATTTTTTAAGATCCCCAAACTTGATTATGGAATCCTCCTTGATCAATTTGATACCCACCTCCATTATTTCCTTAGTATCCACCTTGATAATCATTATATTGTAGTGATTTAAAACTTAGGGTCCCACATTATTTTATGTTTTATTCCTCTCTTCAACTCTCTCTTGAAATATATTTTCAAAATATCTAAACCCTCTACATTTCCTTCTCTTCCCTTAGTTTCTTCCTTATGCTTCTTAAAACTATTTCTCAAATTTTCTTCTATGTATATCTCTTATTCATTTGGTGTCTCCTTGAATTTTTAAAACGATACGGGCGATGTCAAGTGGTAAAAGGGGGTTGTATTATCAAATAGTCTCTTTTGATTGGGGTGAGGCATCACTTCGTTCCTTCTCACCATTATCTTCCATAATTTCCTTTTCTTCCTCATCATCTTCACTAACTACCCCTCTTTCTTCAATAATCCTATTCCCTAATTATTTTTTCCGTATAACAAATATCTTTTTTCCGTCATCTTTTCTTCTCTCTTCTTTTATGTCTATCCTTTTTCTCTTTCTATTTCACATGCTACTACTCTTTATATGATTTCTCTAATTCATCAAATTATTCTATGTCACTTTCTTCCTCATCATTATTGCATATTACCTCTTGCATTTCTTCTCCCACATTCTCATTTCTTTCAATAACTTCCCCTTCCTCTACATTGTTATGTACTTCTCCTTTCCATTGAACTTAACCTTCTAACTCCATGATGTTATTCTCCTTGGTGTTCCACTCCCAAGATTCATGGTGCATTCTTCATTGCTAATAGTTTTTATCATTCTCCCGACTCTTCTATGCCTTCCATCCAATATCCTCCTATGTTCCCCATGCGCTATTTCTTCTCTCATCTTCTCTCTTTGTAGGGAGGTTAGATATAGTTGTTTTGTTTTCATATCATTCAATAGTATGTGTAAAAATAATTTTATGTTATATATCGATGCCCCAATATCCCTTTTTCAAGGTCTATAGATCTTGGGTTCCCAATTTCTAGGTGAGGTGGAATGAATCTAGTTGTTGCACCCCATAAATTTTGTTTTCTCTTCCATTTGTACTCTCTACTTCTCCATATTTTCTTCCCATGTTTTTTTAATTCTATAAATCTTTTCTTCTCATCCTGTAATCCCATCTTCGATCTACTTCCTTTCTCCACTTTCTTCTTCTTCTCCACTCCACGCCACATATACTTACTTTTATACTTAGTTACTCTTCTCCTTGATTTCATGTTTACTTAACCTCTACTTCATTAATCTCTTCTTATTTTATTACAAATCCCTACATTTCTCGCTACTATATTTTTCTTAATCCCTCTTTTCACAAATTCCCACTCTTCTTGATTACACTTTTCTTTCTCTTAATCCCTTTTTCTCATCTCGTTAATCACTATTATTCTCCTTTCTAATCTCTTTTTATTTTTCTTATATTTTTGCCTAGTCCCCCTCAATTATACCCTAACCTTCAAACCATATTTTTCTAGAAGTAGCATGCTATTAGAACTCCTATATTTCTACTTGCTACCCATAGGTGTCTTGGCCCATGTAAGAATTATCTACTGATTTTCACCAACCGCTTCTCCATGTTCAGTATGTAGAGAAAAAGAGAACTTTTTAAAAAAATATATCTTGTGCTCCATCCATAAATTCAACATTCTTGGCGTTGAAGCTTGTATAAACTTCTATTGCCCATGTAATTATGAATGGATTCAGTGTTTTTTTCAAACCAATAATCAGCCGCTGTTGTCCACAACTTTGTCTATTGCTTCAAGCTTTTATATTTTTTTATTTCTAACGAATTAGATTCTATATTTTCACTGTAAAAAATTATATTTTATTTGGTTGTCTTAGAATCCACAACCAACGAAGATCCAAAATTGTTGGCAAAAAATCGTCCTCGACTTTAAATAATTCCTCTTCCACTCGTAAGTTTTTACAGTTGTTCTTACTTCGTGTTGAATTTTTTTAGTTTATCTTACCAGCAAATTTCAATCTCTATTATTGTCAGTTTCTAGAATAACAAATGATATCCTTGTCTAGACATCAATTAGCGAAGACCACGGAAATACTACTAAATGTTCACATAAACTATGGAATGGTTTACTAGTTTATGTAGTTTTTGTAAGGAAATTAGAGTAGTGGAACAACTTCCTACGCCAATCTTGAGGAGAGATATTATGCAAAACTTTTAAAAATTAATCAAATAGTTACAAAAATTCCAGCAACACATTCATAACAAGAAAATAAACAATTAACACAAACACCAGATATTCGTGGGGAAAATCCTTTCGGATGAAAAACCCCACACTCCAAAAGCCCACTCAATGTATTTCAAATCTAATAACAAGATTACATACACTTGCAGAGCAAGTTTCTTACAGATTATCACTAGAAACAATTTTGGAAGAATTCAAGCTACATTCCAACATAACAGTACTTGCAAAACTCACCACACAAACTGCTTCTTCAAGCCTTCAATTTATAGACCTCCGGTTATACAAGAAACCATCTGTGGTTTACAAAACCATGTGCAAAACCTCTCATGAGGTGGATTGCATTAAAGAGCAAGATTTTAGTCTAAAATTAGGCTCCCACGTTCACAATATTCTCCCTTATTTTTGACCCTCAAAGATGTCATAAAATTTGTCATAATATCTCTAAAAATAGCCCTTCCATGATATACTATCATATGGGCATATTTTGACAACCTATTTTTAAACACAACTATAAGAAAAACTTAAATGAATACAACAAGGTTGAGACACCTCATTTCCAACAATCTCCCACTTGTCGAATACCTTATAAGGGCCAAGGGAAACATACCATCATGGATCAATTGTTAGGGGCTAAAAGACCCATAGACTTGGAACACCACCTAAATTTCGTTGTGCTCATGGGCTTAGTTAATGCATTTGTAACATTCACAACTGTCTATACCTTTTCCAGCTTCACCCTGCCATCCTCAACCATATCTCTCATGAAGTGATACTGAACATCAATGTGTTTGGTCCTGGCATGAAAATTTAGGTTCCTCACAAGGAATATTACGCTTTGATTGTCATAGTAAATTATAACCGCACCTTGCTTCACTCCAATATCTCGAAAACAAATGCTTCTACCAAATGGCTTCTTTACGGGAATGAGTAGTTGCCATGTACTTTGCCTTAGTAGTGGACAAATTGACCACAACCTATTGCTTGCTCATCCAATTGATTGCACCACCATTATGAGTAAACACACATGGACTGGTAGACCTTATGCTATTGACATCACCACCCAATCTAAATCCACAAAACCATGAATACGCAGGATTGTTGATCTCTGTGCCATGAAAACATATAAAGTACTTTGTTGTACCCCTTGAAATATATGAAGACCCTCTTAATTGCATCCCAATGCACTCTTCCAGGATCAGACATAAAATGAGAAAGAAATCCCACTACTTGGGCAATGTCCGGTCGTGTACAAACCATATCATACATTAAGCTTCCAACCGCACTCTGGTAAGGCATTGTGATCATGTCTTCCATCTTCTATGGGGGTGAAGGACATTGTGAAATAGAGAGCTTCGTTCCCAATGTAACAGGAACACAAAGTGGTTTACAATCTTGCATGTTGAACCTTTACAAAACAGAATAAACATACTTACTCGGCCAAGACATATCTTTCTGTTCTCACGATCTCTCCCGATCTCCATTCCAAGTATGTGTTTTGTTGTACCAAGATATTTCATTTCAAATTTTGCATAGAGCTGAGATGTCAATTCTAAAATCAAACCTTTTACTTTCCCAATAAACAACATGTCATCAACATATAAAGCAATTACCAGGAAACAATCACCATCAGATTTAAAATATACACATTGATCAGATTTAGATTGCACGAATCCCAAAATCAACACATATGTATCAAAATTTTGGTATCACATCCTAGGACTTTGTTTAGGGCCATACATGGATTTATTTAACTTATAAACCAATGTGATTTCACCTTTCACCACGTAGTGCTCTGGCTATGTCATATAGATTTCTTCCTCGAAATCACCATGAAGAAAAGAAATTTTCAGATCCATTTGTTCAACCTCTAGGTTGTAACCAATTGCAATAGATAATAAAAACCGAATGGATGTCATTTTAGCAACAGGAGAAAAGATCTTATCACAATCAATCCCTCAACTTGAGAGTAACCCTTCATAACCAACTGTGCCTTATACTTTTCAACTAAACCAATCTTTTTCTTAAACACCCATTTACATCCAATAGGTTTCCGACCTTCAAGAAATGGTACAAGGTCCCATGTATCATTCCTTTTAATTTTAAGAGCTGTCATCTCTTCATCCATGGCTATTTTCCAAGACTTTGAATCATTCATACCCACAGCCTCTTGTACAGATCTTGGTTCATAAATGTTAGTACTCAAAGAAAATATACACTTCCAATCATCGGTGAATACCCATACCTTTCAGGTGGTTTCCTTTGCCTTGTAGACCTTCGAATAAGATGAGGTGGAGATTCTTCCACTTCTTCCTCCGCTTCTTCCTTTTTGAAGATTCAAAGCTTGATGAGCTCTCCTTAACTTCTTGTCTATTTTGGGGTCTCAATTCAACTTTCTCGGGGTAGAAGGAAGTTGAATCACATCCTTTTTCTCGTTCATTTCTTTATGTTGTTCTAGATGACAAATAACAGGGGAAGATTCAATATCTCTAAAAATAACACTTCTAGAATGAATTACCTTTTGAGCAACAAGGTCCCAAAGCTTATATCCTTCCACACCATAGCTGTAGCCGATGAAGATACATTTGACATCCTTAAAATCCAATTTTTTTCTCTTCTCCTTAGGCACATGTGCATATGCCTCACGAACAAAAACTCTCAGATGTCTAAGTGAAGAATTTTTCCCCGACCACGCCTCCATTGGTGTTTTATCAACAAGCATTGATGTAGGAGATCTATTTATCAAATAACAAGCAGTGGCAACAACTTCAACCCAAAAATTTTTTTCTAGGCCAACTCCACTCAACATGCTCCTAGCCTTCTCCATCAACATTTTGTTCATTATTTCTACAACTCCATTCTTCTACGAGAGAATACGAAGTTGTCTTTTGTCTTTTAATCCCGCAATCTATACAAAATCTATCAAAATATGCAGAACAATACTCACCACCATTTTCATTTCTCAAACATTTAATTTTTTCCAATCTGAGTTTCAACCATAGCCTTGAACTCCTTGAAACGACTGAAAACATCATATTTACTCTTTGTAAAACATACTCATGTTCTCCTACTAAAATCATCAATGAAAGTAACATAATAAATTGATTTAGCAATAGAAGCAACCTTAACAGGACCAAATACATCTAAATGGATCAGATCAAAGATACATGAAGACTTATGAGTAGATGAGTAAAACTAAACACAGTTCTATTTGCCATAAATACAATGATCACGAAAATCAATCTCTATATTACAATCACTAAACCCTTCAACAAGGTTCTTATTTTTCAGGGATTTTAAACCCTTCTCTCTAATGTTGCCAAATATTTGGATCCATAACATGGCTTTCTTTGTAGGCAATTTTGATTCGGTAGACAGAGCACCCTTGGGTAACTAGAAGCCACGACCATCCGCAAGAGGAAACCCTCTCCTTTTTCAAAAAAGTAGTTTCGGCTTAGTTTTATCGTAAGTAAGTACTATTGCACTCAATTGTGCATTCATCAAGTTGGTACAATGTATCCAATCTACTTCCTCTTGCTATCACTATAAGACCTCTCACCATTTTCACTCCTGCTTGAGAAAAATGTACATGCACATTCGCATCTATTAGCTTGCTAACAGATAATAAATTTCTTGTTAGTCCTAGGATATGCAAGACACCATCAAATCTTCTAACTCTACCATCAAAAAATTTCACATGAATACTACCATGACCAACAATGTCAAGGAAAGAATTATCACCCAAATACACCTTACCACCATCATAGTTTTCATACTTACTAAACTAGTTTTTGTTAGGATTCATGTGGAAAGATGCACTTGAGTCTATTAACCATGCATTATCACCTGCACGAGTGGCCAAAGCTGCAATAAAGGCATCTCCATCTTCCTTTTCGTAATCGGAATCATAATTTTTCTTCTCCTTCTTCTTCTTCTTTTCTTCTTTGCATTCCTTCCGAAGTGTCCAGATTTGCCACGGTTCTAGCATATCACCTTGGACTTACCAGGGAGGTTTTGATGTCCCCTTATTCTTGAAACGACCATGCTTCTTCTCATCTTTACCTCGTTCTTTTGGTCTTCCTCGAACACTCAAAGCTTCTTTGACATTCGAGAGACCTCCTTCTCATCTCTTTGGAGAGTAGAGAACCAATAACATCCTCCATCTTCAAAGTGACTGAAGTTCTCCCAATGGCCATGACTAGGCTATCTCATTAGTCTGGAAATGAACACAATAAGGTTTGGCATCTTTCTTCTTCGTCCATATTAACCCAAACTAAGGTCAACTGGGTCACCAACATATTGAATGTTTCCAGATGCTTAGAGATTTTTCCACCTTCCATTCTCAAAGAATACAACAACTTCCTCAAGAAAATCTTATTTATTAGAGATTTAGCTTGGTATATCTCACCCAACTTCTTCCAAAGCTTCTTCGAAGTGGATTTTTCATGAACATTTATTAGGATTGAATTTTAAAGAGACAATCTAATGAGACCTTTAGCTTTTCTATCCATTACATCATATTTTGTAGCCAAAGTTGGATCTGTAGGCCTATGGACATTTTCATCCACCGCATCCCATAGATCCCGATCAATCAACAGATCTTCCATCTTCAGCTTCCACATTTCAAATTTCATGCCGAAAACTTCTCTACCTCAATCCTCCCAGATGTGCTCGCCATTTGAAAAATATCTGCAATAAGATCACAAAGTATCCTCTGCACAAGCTCCCACTCAAACCTTGATTAGCACAAAAACCCAACAACCCACAACTGAAACCAAAGGTGATCAAGCTCTGATACCACTTGTAAGGAAATTAGAGTAGCGAAAAATTCCTACGCCAATCTTGAGGAGAGATATTATGCAAAAATTTTAAAATTAATCAAATAGTTACAGAAATTCCAACGTAACACATTCATAACAAGAAAATAAACAATTAACACAAACACCAAGATATTCAAGGGGAAAATCCTTTCGGATGAAAAACCCCACACTCCAAAAGCCTACTTAATGTATTTCAAATCTAACAACAAGATTACATACACTTGCAGAGAAATTTTCTTACAGAGTATCACTAGAAACAATTCTGCGGAGAATTCAATCTAAATTCCAACATAACAGTACTTGCAAAACTCACCACACAAACTGCTTCTTCAAGCCTTCAATTTATAGACCTCCGGTTATACAAGAAACCATACGTGGTTTACAAAACCATGTGCAAAACCTCTCATGAGGTTGACTATGTTAAAGAGCAATATTTCAGTCTAAAATTAGGCTCCCACGTTCAACATATTCTCCCTTATTTTTGACTCTCGAAGATGTCATAATATCTCTAAAAATAACCCTTCCATGATATACTATCATATGGGCATATTTTGACAGCCTATTTTTAAACACATATGTAAGAAAAACTTAAATGAATACATCAAGGTTGAGACACCTCATTTTTAATCATTGGAAGGGTTTGGGTTAGAGATGATATCATGTAGAGTATATATTAATATAAGATATTTTTGTGCAATTCCCTTGAAATTCCATCGTTGTGTTTATCAAGGTTGTATTACTATATTTTCTTCAAAATAAGATTGATCAAGAGTTTGAGTGGAACAAGGATAAATTAGACACTAGACACAATATGTAGACTACTAATCGTAGAACACCATAAATGGGTATGCAATCTGAATTTATTGTTTAAAACTATACCTCTTTTGATATTGTGTAAGACATATTTGTTAGGTAGATAAGGGAAAAATTTCTTGGGGAATACCAATTTTGGTAAATATGTTGGTAGTGGAAAAGGCCATGGTGTTGATTCCTCCGACATGGAGTAATAAGATATATGGCATGGGGATATATTTGTTGGGAAGTAAATATGAAGGAAAATGAACTACTTTGACTAATCCTCATAAATTCCTACAAAGAATCAAAATAAGGAGGAAAAGAATCTAAGTGAGCTTCAATGAGAGTCATGGAATTGCAAAAAGGAGATGATCAAACTCCATCAAACAAAACCTAATAATTTTATGGGTATGAGTAAGTTAGGAAAAGTGCACAGAGGAGGGAAACAACCACCAATATAGACCAAATTTTAAAAAGTAATAGTAGAACCAAGTTAACTAGGAAAAGTTCAAGAGACTCGCCTAAAAAGGGAGAGAGAATGAGTGATCAAGGAAAAGTAAGAGACCATAGAAGTAGAACAATGTAGTGAGTATTTTATGAAGCAACTAAGTATACAAGGAGTTTGAAATGCAAAGGAAGACGAAATAATTTTGAACCTATATCATAACCTAGATATGTATCCTCCATGTCATTACATGAAGAAATAGTGTTGAACAAATTGAGAAACAAGAATACAAATATATTTGGAATACTATAATGAAGATTGATGAGATCATGTACCAAAGATGGAAATAAAAATTACGATCCCATGAAGATCAATATATCCATATTATATAGTCACCTATATTACCCCCACATGAATCTTGGAACTCGCTATTATTTCCCACACATAAGCTAACTCAAATTCACCTAGAATTGAACTAGTTATAGCAATTTTGATGATAATAGTTATATGAGCCCAAATTATAGAGTTAGCCTACCTATTTTGTTAAGCTCTATTTCTAATATAAAATCCTTATACTCAAATGACTCACCTCCCATTGATTTTTCTATAAACTTTACCTACTCAACTAAATTCAAAACCACCCATACTAGCCTAAACCTTGTGCAAGAAGATACCATAATACCCAACAATCCAACCCCACAAATGAAAAATGTTGCATCACCCAAGCCTACATGTTGCCTTGTAGTCGTATGATGTATCCATGGAAACATAAACATTTTTTTGACTTACAACATGAAGTGGGGAGCGAAAGGGATCATATACAATAAAATTTAATGGTTTGAAATTATAAGAGCTATAAAAAGAGGGCTCTTGAATTCATCTAGACAATGGATTTCACTAAAATCACCATAAAATAATTTAGGGATACTTTATCTTTGGATTTGAAGAAAATTATGTGTGATTCAAAATATTTAAGACCTAAAGGTAATTAATCACGATCCTATAGAGTTGGTGTTGGGGTACACCCTTCAATTTCTAATGTTATAAATAAGATGAATTTCATGTTCGATGATGTAAACAAGGTTTCTTGGTTTGTGGAAGTATTTTCTAGAAAAATTCATGCAATAACATAAATTAAGATCACCAAAAAGTAAAATCCATTAAAGCTACATTCCGTAGCTAACATTGAAGACTATGGGGATACTTTTTCTATAATTGCTAAGACAAATGAAAATTTGGATGCCTTATCGAGAAGGTCTCAAGAATTATAGGAAGGTAAGAAACCTCATCTTGTATTATGGTGCATAAAATACGGAGTGGAGGTCCATCATATGCACAAATACCTTAAATTAATTGGGTACAAGCCCCCAAAATAATAAAAAATTATGATGAATATTTCAAATATTGCAAGGTATTGGGTCACTTGACAAGAAAATACCCTTTTGCCACAACATTATGTGTACCAACCGTAGAGAAAATTTGAAGTTTCTACCAATCAATCGCCCATGAATCCAAATATTTAATGGCCTTGTAAGACTTGCGAGATGATGTGGCATGAAAATTTATATGATCTAATCTTAGGTGCACCTAACCAAAACCTCCTTATTAATATGTAAAGATGATACACCGATGAGGTTTGAACCTTCCTTCACCTTAATAGCAAGGGGGATGGGATCCTCCTCTCTACAACATGTAATAGGTTGGAAACTTTCTCTCGTAGTATTAGATGAATTTATTTCTCCAATTCCCATAGAGAATTTATGGGGGATATCAAAATAAAATGTAGGTTTTAGTTCCTCCTTAAAGATAATGAGGTTATCGAATTGACTACCATTAGTGTAGAGACGTGCTAAGAATATAACACCAACCCATCATCTTATTTTTATGCACAAGGCCAATCACATTGCATGAAATTTTCCATGCTATCCTCAAAGATGGGAGATATAAATCACATACTATACAAAGGTGGTTGTATAGCATAACAAAAAATATTATCCTACCCTAGAGAAGAAGAGAAAACATAAATAATTATGTAATTTCAACATGGTGAATGTAGGGCCAAAAGATAGGAAATCTCCATCCAATGATGAGGTTGTAAATAAAGGAGATATGGATATGACTAATGGAAATTCCTATTGAGTCCTAAATCAATAACACACAAATAGATACCTACCCCGATTTCATGGGGGTGTGTGTTGTTTATGGGAAGAAACCACTATATTCTTGAATTTAAACCAAAATTTGGGATTTTGGCACCCCCATGCTATAGTTATGGAAGCACAAGCCTCTGGATAAGTAATACACATAATAAAACAAGATGGTGTAGTCACTTCCCTAACAAATATACTCAAGATGATGAATGTGTTGGGAAATGAAGACATCTATACTAATGTGGCCAATTTACTCAAAATATAGATAATTCAACAAAGGCTCACATAACATAGACAAGATGGTTTAGTAGGTCAAAACCAAAAAAACTTGAGATTTGGACACATAGATAGATATCATTCTTGTAGGTTATGAGTTATAAAACATAGTATTTGACTTATATAACATTGTAAACATGATACCTTTCTCTACATGGGAAGCTATGAAAATCATATTATATTATATAGCCCCAACACTTTGAGTATTGTGGATTATGTGAAGGTATAAAAATTGGGTGATTTTAGAATGTTTAAATAAAGGTGGAACAACTTGAATTCATCTTGAGAGGATATTTCAAGGAGTGCATATGAAAATAGATGAGACCCACTATCTAGTACTAGCTAGGAAGAAATGGGCCTATGGTGAGGAAATGAAAACTAGTATTGTCACCAATCAAATGGAAGTACACCTTGAAGACTCAATTATAGTAATTCCAATAAAAAAATGGATATTTGACCATATATAACTCCAAAAGAGTAAAATTAACCATGTGTACATGATTATGAGAGAGCTGGTAAAAGGTTGGATACCTTCCAAGAGAAGAAGGGCCAAACATGTTCATTCCCATATCACACCAATGATTATATAAGTGGAATGACTGTAGTGCAAGACCAATAATATTCCAAAAAATCATGGTTTAAGAATCTATTCATAGAGGGATATAAGTACCCTTTGGTAAGGTCACCTACATGGTCTAAAGCAGATAATATTTATGGCCTCTAAAGAACAAACCAAGAATACAATGAGCTAAATGTAGATATTGGATTTCCATGGGGATGAGCCTCATCCATCAATGGAATTTGATGTAAAATAAAACCATTTATTATATAGGGATCATGAGGTACATCATATGAAAATGGTATATGCAAAATATGGGAATATTCCATAGTATTTTGGAAATAGGAGCTTAGATGCCTTTATTATCAAACCTGTAAAATATGTGCCTTAACAAGAAAAGAGAAATAATGCATTAATATGCATTGAAAGGTATTGCAAAAAAATTTGGCCACACATAGAGAGCACATGGTTTGAGTTTGGAAGATGAAATATAAGTTCCCATGCAAGGTTTGAAGCATCTCCTATAATAATAGAGTAATGGCCAAAGTTTGCTATAGGATAGTGCCCTAGAGTTCATGTACACACTTACATAAATATTTTAAAAGAACAAAAGATTTATGGGTAAGTGCACCAAGTTGGGGGGTCAAAAGGGGGTTTGAAGTGAATGCATTTTTCTGAAAAATAAAAAATTCAACTTGTATGATTTTTTTGAAATAGTTAGACTCAAAATTGGAAGATGTTGTGTAAACATGAATCGTAGCATTTTGAGTCTAGTTTCTAAGCTACTAAATTTTATTGAAAATGGATAATTTTAAGTGCGTCAAATAACTCAAATACCAACAAGGGATCCTATTTTTGTTAAAAAACATAACATAGTGACTTTTGTGCCCCCCACCATTTTTTTAGCACCATTTAGTAGTTTTGAAAATCCTTTGGTAGAGAGATAGCTAGGAGCATCGAGTTTGTGGTAGATTTTTTTAGCAAATATTTATTTTTTAATGATTTTTCTAGTACAAAATTTTTATGTTTTGAAAATAACAGCTCCAATCGTGCCCCCCTAACTCGCCTCAAAAACTATAGAAAATTAGGTTTTTTTTTTTAAATACGTATAGAATTAGGCCTAATTTGTGCTAGTATATATTTTTTTCAATTTAGATGACCAAAAAAGATACACGATGAAAGACAGACATATTTAAACTTCAAAAATAGCTATAAAAAGGCATAGTTAGAAAATAAATAATATGGAAACCTTATATTAATCAGAAAATTTGAAAAATTATATTTTTAGAAAGAAGAAACTCGCTTCTACGTCGTGGTATAATTTTTTTAAACAAATAGATTATTTTATGCCGATTTATCATGGAGGAAGTGAAACTCTTACATTTTCAGCAAAAACACGTTGTTTGTTGTGTTTTTTCAGTCCATGACTCGAGCTTGGGGATCCAAACCGGATCCCAAGCCTTGAGGCATGACTTAGAAAAATTGAAAACAAAAATGCATATGCGTTATAACGCATACACACTATATTTTTTTCATTTATTATTATTTATATTTTATTATTTCTTATACTTTAAAATTATTTTGTACTTAAATATAAAAATTAGGGTCACTCGCACCTTATGGAACTAGTCTCACAGCTCCATTAGCCATGGTTTAGAAGATAGTTTTTATAGTATAATCTGTCAATGACATAGTAGTTTTGAGGATCTTAAGACTCAACCTAAATCTTTTAGCATTTAAATTCTACAATCAAAACCCTAAACCCTAAACCCGGGGCCCTAAACCCTAAACCATGATCCCTAAAACCTAAACCATAAACCTTCAACTCTAAATCCTAAGCCCTAAACCATAATCCTTAAATATTCAGCCCTTACCCATGAGCCCTAAATCCTAAACCTTGAGCCTTAAGCCCTAAGTCCTAAGCCCTAAGCCCTAAACCCTAAACCCTAAAAACTAAATCCTAAACCCTAACCCTTAAATCCTAAATCCTAAAGGATAAACACTAAATCCCGAGCCCTAAGCCCTAAATCCTAAACACTAAACCCTAAACCTTGAAATTTGTGACCTAAACCCTTAACCCTCAACCATGAGACCTAAACCCTAAACTATAAACCCTAAACCCTAAAACCAAAATAATAAATCCTAAACCCTAAACACTAAATCCTAAACCCTAAAACCTAAACCCTAAACCCTAAACCCTAAACCCTAGACCATAGACCCTAAACCATGAGCCCTAATCCCTAAGCCTTGAACACTAAATCTAGAGCCTTGATATCTAACCCCTAAACTTTAAACCATTAACTTTGAACTCCAAACATTAAGGCATAAACCATGAACCATGAACCCTAAAACCTAATCCCTAATCCCTAAACCCTAAAAGCTAAACCTTAAGCCTTGATCCCTACACCCTAATCCTTGAGACCTAAACCCTAAACCTTAAACCTGTATCCCTGAGCCCTAAACCCTAAATCTAGAGCCCTAAGCTCTAACCCCTAAACCTTAAACCCATAACACCGAACCTCGAACCTTGAGCTGTAAACCCTAAACCCTGCACCCTAACCCCTAACCCCTAAAACCTGAGCCATGAGCCATAAACCATAAACCTTAAGCCGTAAATGTTAAATCCTAAAGTTCCCAAACCCTAAACCCTGAACCCTGAACCATGAGCCCTAAATGCTAAACCCCTAAACCTCATATATTTCTAGTAGGTCTCATGAGTGAGCTCATATTTTTGAATATCTTAGGACCATATTTCCTAGTCTTGTGCCTAGAACCATAATTAAGTCTGCTTTTACAACTACCTTGTTTATGAGAGGTGGGCATTTCCCTCCTTCAAAATATCAACAGATGAAAGACATCAAATTTTGATGAATCTCTTTGAATTTTGTTCCTACGAAGTCAATGAACCCTTTTCAGTTGAATACTCTCTATCAATACTAATAAGAATGGGTAAGACACAAAACATTACAATGAGTGAAATAGTTCACATGCAATGGGAAGAAGAAGATAACTCTGTATTGGGTAACATTTATTTGTACCAAATTATTCTTAGATATTTGTAATTTCCCTCCTTTAAAATATCAGTAGATGAAAGGCATCAAATTGTGATGACTCCCTTGAATGTTCTGCCTACAAAGTAGATGAACCCTTTTTAGTTGAATACTCTCTATCAATACTTATAAGAATGGGTAAGACATAGAACATTACAATGAGTGAATGGGTGAGCCTAATCTATGAGCCTTAAACCCTAAGCCCTAAGCCATAAGCCCTAAGCCCTAAACCCTAAACCCCGAGCCTTAAAACCTAAACCTTGAACCTTTACCTTTAAACCCTAAACCGTAAACTGTAAACCCTAAACCGTAAACTGTAAACCCTAAACCCTAAATCAGTAAATCGTAAACCCTAAACCCTAAACCGTAAACCGTAAACCTTAAACCCTAAACCCTAAGTGTTAAACCCTAAACCATATACCATATACCCTAAGCCCTAAGCCCTAAACTCTAAGTCCTAAATCCTAAACCCTAAACACTTAACCCTTAACCCTAAAACCTAAATCCCGATCCCTAATCCCTAAACCCTAAACTTTGAGCTCTAAACCCTAAACCCTAAGCCCTGAACCCTAGGCCCTAAGCCCTAAGTGAAAACCCTAAAACCTAAACCCACAAACATAAACACTCAACCCTAAACCCTAAAATCTAAACCCTGAGCCCTAAACCCTCAACCCTAAACTCTCAACCCTAAACCCTAAACCCTAAACCCTGAAACTTGAGCCATAAACTCTAAACTCTTAACCCCGATATCTAAACCCTAAACCATGAAACTTGAGCACTAAACCCTAAAAATAAATCCTAAACCCTTAACCTTGAGCCATAAACCCTAAACCTTGAGCCTTAAACCCAAAACCCTAAAATCAACTATGAGCCTTAAACACAAAACCTTAAACCATAAACTCTAAACCTTAAGTCCTAAGCCCTAAACCCTAAACCCTAAACCCCAAATCATAAACCCTCACCAAAAGGAAAGTCCTAATAAGATCATTTAGCGTGTTTCAATGTGTAGGGAATAGTGTCTAAGGTGATCGATCAAATCATTTAGTTTTGATGAGAGACTACTTCCTCTGAAGGCCTAAAAAGACATTTTTTAGCTATACAGTAGCTAATTGAACACCCTTTAGAACAAGCTAAAATGAGTTAGTCATGTCATCGAGGTATCAAGGACCATCATGTGTGAAGTATTAAGGCATTGTTTGTCTCCATAAGAGACATATGAGCAAAAACATGTATGAGAATCATGAATTTGATTCCATGAAAGGATGTTTTTAGAGCTAGGAAAGGTGAGGGGATGATCTTTATATAGAGCACCATGTTTCTAAGAATGAGAAATCATTTGAGTTCACTTGATGCAATTCACTTGGTACTATTCATAAAAACTCATTCAACACCTAGTAGTGTTATCACACCTTAAGGAGGAGGCACATTACAATCACCTCATTTTGGCAATAGGACAGGAATCCCATTCAGGGAATAATCCTCTATATACAAAGTGAGGATCTCTTTTTAGTAAGAAGTAGAAAAACATCATAGAGTTGATTCATGGTCACTAAAGTGAATTATGGACCAAATTTAAAAATTGGTACCAATTCAAGTAGTGGTACGGCCAAAATCTAATTTAGAAGGTCAAAAAACCTAAAAAATGACTATATGCTTTCCCAAAATAAAGACCAACTACAATATATATGCCCCAAATTTTAGGTCCTTTACTCAAAATCCCGAAAATGAATAAGTACTCGACTGCATTAGATTTTGAAAAACTATCTTGTAGATTATAACTGTTGGAGCAACGAGATCACTTCCATCGTGTAGAGTGACCCTAATTTATTATATTTACTAAAATAAATTTAAAATATAAGAAATAATAAGATTATAAGAAATAATAAAATAAATCTTAAACATTTATTTTTATAGGTATAAGGCACCCAAATACACATACATAGTCCATAACATGCAAAACGCATATGCATTTTAAATTCTCTAAAACGTGTGTTTGGTATTGCAAGATCCAAAACACAACAACAAATTAGTTAAATACAAATCATAACAAATAAACACAGAGATAGTTTTTAATCATACAATAATCTCCACTTCATTGATTTTTTTCATTCGGGTCCATTACAAGATATATAGGAAATGATTCCCTATATTCACAGAGAACTTCTACCCACAATATCTCCTAAAAATACTATTTAGTTGTGATTGTTACTCACGTAACAATACACAACTCAAATCATACGAGTTGTTAAAACAACTCCAACTAATATATTATTGTTTATATAACAATAATATAATTAACTAATTATTATTTACCTTTTGGTAAATATCCCACTATAATGTAAACATTATATCTTCTAACAATGCATACGAATTTTGGCTTCTTTAAAATGCATACACGTTATAGGTTCGGTAATTACCAAACCAAAAAAATTAAAATGCGAGCACGTTTTAGCAAAATGCATACGCATTTCATCTGTTTTCAGGTTTTTATCCACTTTTTGGCCCCCCAACTTCGTGCACTTACCCTTATCCACGATAATTGTTACATGTTTTTCAAGGAACTCTAGCACCCTTACTCAAGGATCGGTACATGCATCAAGGGAGAAGAAGGGAAATGTGCACCTAGTTGCATGCACAACAATATTTCATCAAAAAAATTCTTCTTAGATGAGAATTTTTTTGGTACAAGAAGAATTATAAAAGATTAAAACATATTTTTATGTTATGTAGGAATAGACATTGTGAGTCTCACATAAATGAACCAAATGAAGACAAAGACAAGGCTTATGTGGAGAATATTACAAAATATAGTCGAGCTTGATAAAGTAAGGGATTTTAATTGAGTCATATAATTGAATATGGAGGAATGAAAACAATGAGGTAATCAGTAGGAAGAAAAGAAGGAACAAAGTTTAGAGTCATGTTAGAGTTAGAAATTTTAAAACCTCTAGCAAAAAAAAAATTGTAGAGAATATGCAAGAGTAATTGTTACATAGCTTGAATATTGAACATAAAGATAAAATGTTGAATCTCCAAGATGAAAGGAAAATGGAAAGTGAAAAATATATAATGAGATGGTGTTAAAAAGATGGAAAATTTAGGCACTATAAAAAAACCCTAAGCTGTCATAAGTAGAGTAATACTTGATACAACATGAGGTTTCAAAGATTGTATAATTTTTGTGAGATTAAAAAGATGTGTTCTTGAAAAAGTGTAGTGAAATTTAATGATGTTGATCGCTTCCTCGAGAGAAGCATATAAAACTAAAAGGAGGACGACCCATAAAAATGACCCTATAGATCAATATTAATATGAAATCAAAGGTGAAGAGAGAACTAGATAGAATTTTATAAAGAGTAATATACCTGGTGGAAAAGTAATATTAAATCCAAAAGTATTCCAACCTAAGAATACAAGAGAAATTTGGATTTTTAGGGATTATTGGGCTCTAAATGATGCATGAGTGAATGATCCATTTCCCACCCCTTTCACACATGAGATTTTGGAAGCAGTTGTAATGCATGAATATTCATTCATATATAGGTTCAACAACCATCAAATACTTATTGCATATTACTACGAATACAAAACAACCTTAATAAGAAATTGGACATTATTTGCATAATAGGTGATTCCTTTCAGACTGAAAAATTTATCTAGAAATGTTAGGAATAATGGTGGTTACAACCTTCAAGGATTTCATTCACGATTTCCTAGAAGTATGAAGGAGAAGAGCAAATTTACACAAACAATTTTCGTTATACATTCACCGAACATATTATAATTATATAGGAGTAACATCTCATAGTTTATAGGGAAGCTATAATAGCGGCTATAACAACTCTTCTCTATTACAAATCTATTATTACTCACATAACAACTCAAACTCCAATTAACTTTATTATTTATTATCCAAATGGAGCACTAATAAATAAGTATTCCTGACATTCCCCTCTCAAAGTGCGATCATGATTGAAAAACATACACACTCTCAACTGCAGTATGATCACCCCTGTGAAACATGTCCTACTATGTGACTCATGATCTTGATCAAAAGAAAGGCTCTCTCATTCCATGGTTTTAAACAGCTACTAAAAACCTTGGTGTGAACAAGCCTCATCAATCTGCTCACCTCACGTGTTTTTCTGGATCCTCCCACAAACCCTTTCAAGATCCATGAACTGACTTATTCGGGTGCTTTTGTTCACCACTCTACTTGTACATCAGGGAAGTATATAGGAATCAAAACTCACTTATTACAAAACTACACAATAAAACATATATAGGAAAGAGATTTCACATTACTTCTTATAAGAATCACAATGTTCTTAATTGCAGCCAATGTTGTTAATTGTTGCCACTCAATCTTGAACATCATAATAAAATGCCACCGCCAAAGTGGAAAGATGCCTTTGAATTTATTCATTTTGACATAGAATGGAAATGAAACATTAGTGTCATGTTCCCCACACAATGTGAAATTTCCATTATACATCAAGCTAGGAACACCAAAAATAAAATCACACCGAACTACATACTACTAACCATATATTACTATCTTGGATCTTTTTGCACATGATCACCATTTCCAATGAACGTATTAACTGACCGATCATCTTACAATGAAGTACGGTAGTCATAAGATCACCTCGACATAGGATCTCTGCAATCATTTGATTTCCAATATAATCATTTTTCCAACATCCACATGACACACCGAAAAGCTGAAAGTTGAAATGAAGTACAATTGAAAAAATCACACCACAAAATGTGCCACCACAACTTTCGTGTGGCCTTGTCATTAGTGATTGAAGAGAGTTCGTTGATTGACCTCCAACTTCCGATGCCTTCATCCTCCAATGATGCCGCTAGCTTAGTAGAATTTTATCATGAAGCTCAATTACAACTCGGACGTCGGTTACCCCGAAAATGCGTTTGTAAAGCAAATTTTTATTTATTATTTTTTACAATTTTTGATTTACGACTACAAAATGACCAAGAAAAATTTAACAAGACACCTAGAATAGAACTTACTACGATAATGATAATAAAATTTACATCTACTTTGCAATAATATTAGCATAATGAATTTTATAGCTTATTTAATAAACACTTTTAACAAACTTATATCAAAGTTACATATCTTAGTGACCAAGTTCTTCATGTCATCTCCATATTCTACATACATGTCCAACTCCACCTTGGAAACGTCAAAGGTACCTCCATGCTACCACAATAGAAATACTATCCGAGGTTTGAAATTTGTTGTCCTCTCAAAATTTCCCCTCTTTTGAAAGTTATAATTTTGATTTTTTTGAGTTGGCACCCTTTAGTAATGTTCTAGTGAGGTGAAAGCTCAAGAGATGGTGAAAATTCACGTTATTGGAGTCATTTTCGTGACTTGCAGTCTGTCGGACATTTTTGTCCCTCATGTCCCAAGTACTGCTATGCCTTCTGTTCGCCGATCGGCCGCTTTCCCTGCAAATCCTTGATCGACGGATTTATCGAAATTTTGGCCTGTTTGTCCCAAGTTCACCTGGACTTCCTTTTCCCCAATCGCCCGCATCGGGTTCTTCGTGTACTTTTGTCCCATCTGTCCCAAATGCATCTATGATTTCTATTCATGGATTCCCCGCATTGTGTGCATAAGCCAAATTACATCCTCGTGTCCCTTGAGTCCTTTGGGTCTCTAAGTCCTTGACCGCCTGTTCTCATTCATCCCTCATTCCCCGCATAGCCTACTTCGGCGGATAAGCGTCTTCATGTCCCTCATGTACCAAATGCACCAAAGACTGTCTGGGCCATTTTTTTCTGCTCTTCCTGCTTTTCATCTTTTTGAGTCAGTGCAAGGTGAATTTAATGTGCATTTAATGACCTTCTCTCTCCTCGAATGACTATTTAACGTGACTATCCCTTACGCATTTGTCACATTGCTCACTTGTCATCTCTTGCTTGAATCCTTGCCATTAAAGTTGTTCATTTGTGCCCATGTATCCCTTTGCATTCTCATCACGATTTTGATCTTGGAAGGCTATTCCCCTACGCATTGCAAAAATGAAGATCAAGTTTCAAGGTCAAGAACATGTGTCACCTCTTGAGACCTCTGTACTTGATATCGGAGATAGTGAGGTTCGGCACTTAGATTTTGGAGATTTTTGGGGCAGACTAACATGCTCTAATCCTGCTCCCATGGCACAAATGATCAGTGATAGTGGAATTACATACGTGGTTGGTTTTCCTATCTCTATATAGTGTGTCGACACCGTGCTTGCTTCATGGAGCCCATTTTAACCCAGATACCAAGGAACTTACTAATGTGCATGGGGAATTAATTGCTAAATTGGATGCTGCCACCATTGTTGCTGCCCTACACATTCCAAAGACTGAAGATTCCATAGTTCTCACTCGTGCTCAAGCTCAAACCCTGTTCGATCAAGACAATGAGAAATACAAGGCCCAAATAGCAAAATCATGGTTAAAGAACCCTAAGAAGGGAGCGTCTCGACTCTCCAAGGTATTATTCAGAGTTGATTTTAATGAGGATTTGTCTGATTTTATCATTTTTCTCGCCCGTATCATGGGGTTGCCTTCCACTAATGAATTTCACTTCTGGATGTGCCCCTTTATAAATATCATCTACGAGGGCAAATAGAACATTAATTGGGCTAAAACTATTTGCATGAATTTGACTGAGCAATTGTCTAGTGTCCAGAAGACTAAGAAGTTCTATATTACTTCTTATCTCATGTATGCCTTGGAAACATCCCGGTAGTGGTTCGGTTTCACCTACATGGAGGGCCATTTGAATGAGCCTATTTATGCATATTTCCCTCGCTTTACCCTCAAGCTAGCAATCATAATTTCAGAAGAGTCAATGATGCTTTCACCATGTATATCGTTAGACTCTTAGAGGGTGGCACTGCTAGGAGATTTTCTGATGAAGCTATGAACCTGATAGCCAAGTATGGGGATTTCTTCATTCAATTCAGGAGGTTTTCATACATCAGGTTGGTTGGTTATAAAAATACACCCCTCAAGCTCCCCATGTTTTACAATGATGAAATGACTCTAGTTGAAGTGTGCAGGCAACTTGATAAACTCCATAG
Organism: Taxus wallichiana var. yunnanensis; assembly: GCA_018340775.1. Lineage (NCBI taxonomy): Eukaryota > Viridiplantae > Streptophyta > Pinopsida > Cupressales > Taxaceae > Taxus > Taxus wallichiana. The sequence continues at coordinate 901,803,634 of CM031235.1, read as the reverse complement.
AACCTGTAGGGACAAGAAGATCACTGGCCTGCATTTCCCTATCTCTTTGGGAAACTATACATGTAAAACAGCTTTGGATGCCCAAAATGTAGAAAGGGCTATCGCTCCTCTCACTATCCATTTCTTCAAACCTAGAACTTGTTTTGATCTGAAGAAGTTTATTGATCAGAATCTCAGGATAAACTATCATCACAAGCCAAATACTGAGGATTACTGGCTAGATTGTGCAAATGATTTTGAAGCTAGACGGAGGCACTATGACAGACTCTCTCTACAAAAAATTAGAGATCTCAATCTCTACCAAGTTCTGAAGGATTTAAGGATGATGATGAGGACTTACAGTCCTTTGAATATGAAACAACAATCGACACACTCCTTTAGAAGATCTGGATTGGTACAAAAAAAGAGAGATGATTTGATTGAGATTATTGCCCCTGTTCTTGTAAGAACTAAAGTTTGGGTTGACAGAAGGTTCATGAGCTCAAGAAGAATCAGGGTGGATCCTCTTCCAGAGATACCTCTACACCAGGGAAGGAAGCACATACAACCAGTACCGAGGTACTTGAGAAACCCCTCATTCTTCCTCAATGAAAGAACCTGAGTCATCTACTCCTTCTTCTACTCAAGTATATCAAAAGAAGATCAAAGAGGTTAAACAGGAACCAATTGAGGAAGAATCTCTTCTTGAGCATTTAGAATTACCTTTAAGACCAGAGAACATTATTGTTCTTAGTGAGAGTGATGACGGTGAAGTGCCAAATCTTGCAGGAGCTCCTGAAGTCATTGTTGAAGAAGAAAAGGAAATGTCTAGTACTTGAACCTCCTAATACCATAGACTCCTCTGCAAAGGAAGCTCCTGATGCTCCATCCACTTCTTTTCTAGAGGAAACAGTGGTTAATACTCTAAGTGCCATGAGTTCACTTTCTCTTGGGCACCTTGTTCCTTCCTCTTCTTCTTCTACCTTTGCTTGGGTGCAACCCATGGTTAACAAAGAATAAGAGAAAATCTTCTTCTTGTTTAACAGGGCCAAATTTTGATGTTGTGGCAGCTCAGTTGAGTATTTTCCCTCCCCCTCCAACAAAGAAAGCCAAGATCACTTCAACGTTAGTAACTGATGATTAGGGCCAACAGTTCTTGGAAGTTGCAAAGCCCAAGGTTGATAAGGCAGAGCAGGATCATTTGGTTTCGGATTTATAGCTTTCAAGGATCCCAATGGGAGAATCCACTCCTGAGAGTGAGGTTTATAACCTTCAAGAAACAATAACAAAGGTTATTGAACAAGTGGAAAAGGGAAAGCAGACCATAGAATAGTTGGAAGAACAAAACCAAGTTCTTTCCAACTTTATCAAGTCATTGTTGGCCAAAGATAAGGTTTTGGATCCTGCCCCACTGGCTGCTCTTCCACCCCCATGATTCTCACCAGGATGAAGTTTAGAGCATCAAAGACATACATAAGTATTCTACTTATGGGAAGGCTGTTGAGGCCATGGTGGATGACATGATTATAGTAGGCTTGAATTTCATTGAGGAAGCCTTCAAGGCCAACGAGAAGGTGGCCAACTTGCAGCAGAAACTCTCCTCCTTGATCAAAGCTATGGATAAAGAGCTAAAGCTCTGGAGTAGTCAGACATGCACCTCCGCCTAATGGGCCAAACTGATGAGAAGATTCTGCTGGTCAACAATGTGTTTGATGATGCCAAGAATAACTTGTCAAAGGCATGGATTTTCAGTGTCGAATGGAAGATGAAGGTTCGGAAGAGGCACTGGGAGAATTAAAGAACGTATGGTAGAAGGGAGAGTATTTTAAAACTTATGTTTCATCTGCCTTTAAAGATATCCATTGCCAACTTCAAGATGAAATTTCAGGCATTCCCTTCTCTCTTCAAGAAATCAAAGCTCAGTTCAGAACATTTGTCAAGGATGACTTGTTCAGAGAGGAGTCAATTACCAAAGAGAAGATAAAGGACATTTGCTTCCTTCAATCTGCAATTGCTTGAGGCCAATAAAGAATACATGGAGCATACCGAGTTCAATAAAGATATGGAGAAATGTCTAGGCACTTGGACTCATGCCACTGCCAACACCACAATTCCAAGAGGCATGGAAATAGTAGAAGCATTGAAGAAATTCAGATATCGGATCCTCAAATCGATGGGCCCACCTCAGCCATAATCGGATGTCTCTTCTTCTAACTCCTCTTTCTCTTCTTCTATTTTTAGTGCTAAGCTCCTTGTAAATTGATTAAGGACATTGTTTTGTGCATTTCCTTAATTAATCTTTTAGTTAAAAGAAACGGTTACCAAATGTAACCAATTTGTAAGATATATAATGAGCTCTCCACGCCATTCTAGGGGATGGAACTCTGATTATTTTTGAAAGTGTAAAGAGTCAAAAGCTATCAATACAAGAAGATTTCCCTTTCTGTTTCTATATGTGCTTATTCATTCTTTCCTATCTGATTAAAATTATTGAATCATTAATCTATTTTGCATCAAGAAGCTTTGTATTCTTGTGGATGTCATCTCTAGAACTTTGTGTCTGTGAAATAACATCTTATGGTTTTAACGCAAATGATTTTGTTCTATATGATCCTAGTTCAACATTTATAAGGAATTATTTTGCTATCTATATTTCCCGAGAATGTTATTCTACCTTTTCCCATTCCTTAGTTCTTCTGTCCTTTTGTATTGATAATCGGTCATTTAAAACACTTTCATGATATCAGAGTTCCTCTTTAAAACTAAACGTTGTACATTTGTAAATAGGTTTTTGCCTTTAAATAAGGGAACCTCTCCCATTAAAGAGGAGGGAATTTCTGTCCCCTGACTGTTGCTTTCATTAAAGTCCTTATTTGACAACCAACACAATTATATGGCCGATATAGGGAGAGGGGACAATAGGTGAACATGGTCAAATAATTGACATGAGTCTTGATCACACAATACCCAATATTTTTTATAGTACCACTTCATAGTTGTCATAGTACTATCTAGTAGTTATTTATTTTTGACATAATAATTATGTAGAGTAGCCAATCACATCATGACATGTAAGACCTCTCACCCATGTACAAGCATTAAAAATTCAATGTTCAATCATTATCACCCATATTCAAGTATTGGTTTCCATCATGGTTGTAGTGTAACTCAAATTTACTATTTCAAATCAATTCAAAATATGAATTTTCTTCCAATTAAATATTCCAAAGAAGAAATATAAGTTAAGACAAATCTGAACTACATAATGGTAAAAAAAACACAACCCCGCATGATAAATAATTTATTTTGAGGACCCCTTAACTTAGGGTGTACCACTTCTAGCCCTCTCCCTATAAGAAGCACACGTGTATATTCCATGGGTATATAACTGATAGGAAGGGATTTGTTCATAAACCAGCTAGACAAAAGATTAAAGAAAAAATAAAGATAACTGACTGATCTAAGTGGGTACCATCCAAGTAGTGGTGGTTAACTACAATGATTGAACCTCGTACAAATATCATTTCTTCATCATTGAATTCGATGCATGTAGGAGCTAGTGAAACAATATTGAATGCGAAAGGTGAACAAAACCGCGATTCAAGTGTTTTCCCTACAGATCTAGACTAATAGTAGTCTGAAACCATTGCACCAGTCATGATGAGTTTGAGAACAAAAACAAACGTCTAGCTTCAGCATGCAACAAGCTGATTGATGTATATATAATGATCTTCTAATGCAAATGAGACTGCACGCACAAAGGCCTGATGGTTTGATATTTGGCGAGGATCAAATTGAGATCACCAAGTGTATATGGAGCTTGGAGATACAAATTTAGACCGTATGATGCTATGCAGAGGATAAACAATTGGCAAGATAAAATTTTTATCGGATTTGATGCCGAATGCTACCTGATATGTAACTCTTAGTTAAAACTGCCTTGTATGTTTGTAAATACGAGTGCAACCCACCGTCAAGTCCAAAACAACGCCAACACTCAATGTTTGTAAATACGAGTGCAATGTATTCAAACGCCAAGTCAAATGCAGGTAAATAAAGCCGAAGAACCAATACACTGCAATCCAGGTGCATACAAGCCTAGTATGACACGATCTGATCATTGTAGAAGTCTCAACTAAAATTGGACGCTGAAAATAAAAATATCATCCACAGGGGCAACCAAAATATTGGTATTCCCCTTAGATATCTTGATACCAGCCAAAGGAGAAGAGTAGATTTTCACAAACAATTTTAGTTACAAATTCACCCAACATATTACGATTATATAGGAGTAACATCTCCTAGTTTATAAGGAAGTTATAACGACTCCTATAACAACTCTTCTCTATTATAAGTCTCTTGTTACTCACCTAACAACTCAAATTTTAATTAATTTTATTTGTTACTAAAGTTTGATTGTTTAAATTCATTTTATTTGTTAATTTTTTTTTTTTTTTTTACTTTAATTCTATTGGCTGGAACCTTTATTCTCAAATACCAATCATTACAATGCATGTTCAATAACATTAATAAAAATATATTCCAGGAAAGAAGTTAGAAGATATTATTGATTAATGCTAGAAAATCTTTATTCTACCCTAAAGTTTGACAATTAATTTGATAGAAATGATTAAATTGGATGTGCAAATTTCAATGCTCAAAGCCACAATTAAAAATTACATGCATAGTTAACAATAAATTTGAACTAGATCCGGCAGCCTTCAAATACAGATTCTTGAGGAAGTTTCTTGAAGAGTACAGTTGCAATGTTAGCATTATTTCGAATGAAGTGCCTGAAAATGCATAATCACTTCTGGCTATGTTCTTGCTGGAAACACTCGCTTCCATAGAAGGGCAAAACAGATTGAGAAAACAATTTTAGAGGCTGCTGATATGGCTACAGAAACAACCCATAATGTCACAACATCCATGAATACTTCTAAGGAGGAGTTATAACCTTATGATGAGACTGCTTATGAGAGCATGAATAGGACGCAACTTTGAACATACATATAACAAATTCTATGGTAACAAACATGCAGTGGACATTGGCTTGCGAATACTGTAAGTTTTTTTATTCCTCTCAACTTCAATGATTGTTCTGCACTTAAATTTCTGGTTTGAAAGACATGTTAGCATATTTATTGTATGTTTTGGTAACTTTTTGATTAAAATCACGGGTCTTGAATCTCTTTGTGGTTTTACATCTATATATTTAAAGCTCATGTAATCCTTATCATGTTTGAAATATTTAAATCTCAAGTTGTTTTAACTGATTTGCAAAAATAATTTCTATTGATGCAGTTGTTCTCTTCTTGCATTGGCGACAAACCTGAGGTCTTCGGACGGCTGTAGAGATGCTGGGGAAATCTCAATAACTAGCAAAAAAATTTCCTGCAGACCCCAACAAATGACGAGAAAATACTGCTAAATGATGCTCTGATTTCAAAAGGAACAGATTGTTAGAAGCAATAAGATATATCAATATCTTAGGATGTCTGCAAATAGAAGAAAATTCGATGCAATTAAAATTGTTATCATAATCTTAAGATGGCAACAACCTGTTTGTCATGCACCAATATTAATGATTATTTTTCACAGGCTTAGTAAAATATTGCGGCTGGTAGTATGCCTGCTTCGGGGTTTAGTTAAAACCTATTTTATTAATTTTTTATCTTGATTCAGGTGTCAAGGTTTAAATTCCTCTATTCTGACTAACTACGGTTACTTCTTAAATGTTTAATATCATATATTGATACTTTTCAATTTACATCTCTCTCATCCATTTGTCCTTTTTGATGAAAAAAATAAATCAATGTCAAATGAGGTAAGGTTTATGTGTAAAAAGAATACACAAGTACATAGTGTATGAATACTTATTTTTATAATTTCAAACAATTTTTTATGCTTATATTTATGACTTCAAAAACTCATCTCTTCTCTCATTGTGGTTTTAAACAATCATTATACATAATTATCTATAAGGATTGGAGCATTCATTAAAGTTTTATCTTCCAATACTTTTCAAAAGGGTCTTTAGCTAACAATATTAGTATTGATTTTAATTTTCCTTTCAATTCAATGATAATCTTTTAAATTATTGATTATAGAAATGATTTCCAAAAATGTCTTGTTTTTGGTTTTTATTTTTAGTGATGTTATTTTTCCTTTCTTGGAATCTTCGTAGAGCCAAAATGTCCGTAAGGGGAAAACTAGTGCTCAAACTAAATGTATATTTGATTATGTCACAAGGTTTCCAACAAGTTATTTAAATAGTGGCACTTCAAGATTCTAAAAATTTTACAAAAACATAAAATACAACTCCCTATCAATTCTTTTCTTCGCCTTAAATGCATTTGCTTCGTCAAGATTTATCATTTCATGACCTTATTCTTTACTAACCAAATGAAACACTAATAAATGAATATTCCTAACAAAATATATGTGGATAATTGGATTGTGTTTTTATTTTTCAAAAACACTTGTCCAACTTTCACTTAATGTTGAAATATGTAAATCATTGCACATTGCACTAAATTTGAAAAATGCTTATTTTTTCAACACTTTTTTGGAGTGTTTCTTGTGCATGTTATCTACACTTATGGGATTTTGGTGGACTATGATCTTAAACCGTAGAAAAATTAATTAGAAATGTGCTCTTTCCTAGGACACATTAGACATTATAGGAAGTTCATTCGGGGCAACACAACATTACAACACATATGGAGAAACTATTACAAAAAGAAGTAAAATTTCAATGGACTCTTGGATGTTTGGATGCATTGATTTGTTTTTATATTGGGGCAAGTTTTTTCAAGTATTGGGGTTATAAATTAGAGTTTCACTTGTGCAACCAAAATAAGGATATAAAGACCAACCTATTACCTTATGAGTAACAAGATTTTTAAGTCATAAGTGACTAACACCAAAATGGAGTTAGAAGCATGAGAAAAGGTTTTTGTACTATAGAAAAAGATTTTTGTACTATAGAAATTTCACTATTATCTTTTGAAAAACCTATTTGAGTTATTTGTAGATCACAAGTATTTAAATTACTTAGTGAACAAGCTATTAATTGAAGATCGGATATAAGCAAGACTCATGTTGTTCCATGAATTAGATTCAAAATCAAATTCAATCATGAGAGAGAACATGTTAGGTCATACCATCTCAGTGGGGTATAAAATGGGGATGATCCAAAGGAAATACTTGGAGATTTTATCAATTTGCTCTTGTTTAGAATCGCCACAATACCAAATAATTGATAGAAATCATGAACTTCTTGCAACATGGAACCTTACTCAACCATCACATGGAGAAAGATAAGAAGCAATTGATTATAAGAACATTGTTGTTTACTAATATCAAAGGGTTCTTAAACAAATTGGGTAAGGATTATGTGTTGTGCAACATAACATTGAAACATGAACACACAATTATTTTGAATGAAGAGTGTGAAGGGTTATATGTGTCCATTTCACATGTGGCTTAATTGTACAAAATATTTACTAGTGGTTTATGATGGCCCACTTTGTTCCAACATACTCACCACATAACAAAATATTGTGATGCACGACAAAGAATAGGGAAGAAAAATCAAAGGGATGGAATGCTATCAATCTAGTTCTTGTTGCAAAACACTTTTAACAATGGGGGAATTAATTTTGGAGACTAATAAACACACCATCCAATAAATTTAGTCATAGTGCAAGCTATATCATAATTTCAATAGATTAATTTATAGATTGGGTAGAAGCAATGTGAAACCCAAATTTGTAATTAAATATGCTACCAAATTCCTATATGAAAACATCATCACAAGGTTTGTATTTCAAAAAAAAATTGATAAATGATCGAGGGACATATTTCTTGAATGAAACCATCAAATCAATCAAAAAAGAGTTCATTATTACATATCAAAATATTACTCCATATCACTCACAAGAAAATGGCTAGGCGTCAACATCCAATAATGTGCTAGAGAGGTTGCTCATGAAGATTTCAAAATATGTAAAGGGATGAATGGGAGGATATAATTATAATAGTGTTATGGTTATATATATATATAAAATTAAAATTTAACCACGAGAAAAATACTTTTCCAGCTTACTATATAGAATGGGGAAATTATTCCAATGAAGTAACATATTCATATGATTGTTCATTATGATTGGTGATAGGGAATCCATGTAGAATATCTTATGAGAATTATTCAAGCTAGATGAGACAAGAATGTTGGCCAAATGGAATTAAAAATTAAGAAAGTAAAGTAAAAAAGCATGACATATTAAAAAATTTTGCATGAAAGAGTTCAAAGAGGGACAAATTGTTCTAGTTTATGAAAGAAGATTCAAAACACACTTGGTAAACTTATACATCGGGTGAAATAAACCTATTTCATTTATCACATCACAAGCCAAGGAACAATAATGTTAAGGCATTTAAAGGGAAATGCACAACCAGGAAGGACAATGGGAGAGAGCTAAAATCTATCGACCACTAGTTTCTTAGAGATTTTGTAAAACATAAATGTGAAATGACACAAGGTAAAGTAGATTTTGATTTCAATGTGGCGTGTATAAGTAGGAGTGTAGAAGAAGGAAGTTTTAATAGGGATTAGAAGAACAACAAAGAATTGGAACCAATCAATAGTTCTCAATAAAAATAAATTAAGTGTGAGTTAGATTAGATTGGTGAGAGAGATATGAGAAGGATTGCGAATCAATTAATTTTAGGAAACTATGTAATGTAAAAAGATAGAGTGGTCGTGAAAGAAGTAGAAAAATATGGTGTGAATGGAATGGAAAAATAAAATTAAAATCAAACAACTTGAAGGAACAAAATGAAAAATAGAAAAGGAAGGCAAGAAGAGTCATTTAATCTTAAAACATAGAAAGGTAAATAAGACACTTAACAATAGTTAAGGCAATTCATGAAAAATTAAATTTTCCAAAAAAAGTAGCTTGATCTAAATTGCAGAAATTACGGTGGTAATGGTGAAGAAAAATATAAAAAGATGATGTGTTCACTTGAGATTGCACCCTTTGTTGAAGATAGGCTCAACACCTCAGTGAAACATTGAGTGACCTTCAAAGTGTGGGACAATGAATCCTTCAAGGTCAATCTCCAAAGGAAGGTTAGTTCCTTCTACTCAGTTCACTATAACTAATCTAGCCAACATGAAGAGTTACTACTTGACTAGTTATATTCTAATATTTCTAAGGGACCAAATTTCAGATTGATAAAATATATTAGGTGATGCACCAAACTGAAATAGGTTACTAATCTGTCTTGAAAAGACACATAGATAAACCAACATATGAAGTTTTGAAGAAGGAACACAAGAACTTAGAATGAGATGATCAAAATAAGAGTGAAACCCTACAAGAGGATTGGGATAATCACATTGAAGAACTAGGTATCCAAAGGAAAGAGATCACACTTACAACGAGTATCAAGAACTTACTCATTCGTAATTCCACAATGTAAAAGGTTCCTGAAAACTTCAAAAAAATTTGGTACAAATATATGGAAGCATTATTTTTAGTGATCAAGAGAGAAGAGCTCAAAAACTAGCGTAGAAAATATCCCTTATCATGTGGTCACACAAAAACTTATATAGAATATAAAAGCAAAAGGTGGAAAAGATAAAAATATGTCAAGAATTGAAGAAAACCACCCACTAATCCAACCACCAAAGGACCAATCAAAATTTAGTGTGCAGGCCCAATATGGGTGCCTAGATTTCTTGAATTGTGCAAAATGAGATCATTTATGAATGAGGCTACACAAGACAAATATCCATATTGGTTTTTTGGTTGTTCAAAGAATTCAAAAATTATTTAGGCATTATTTGAAGGAGAAGAGGAGTTTAAAATAACCTTTGAACTCTGTCACAAAGATATTTTCATTTTCTCCACCATTCTTAGTGAATTAGTTCTATTATTAACCCTTGATCAATATATTTACAATGATGTATTGTGTAGGTGAACATGATCTTTGAATCAAAATATATGGGCATATGAAATAAACACGGATTGTATCACAAAACTAAAACTCAAAATGAATATGGGCCCCTTAAGTTGGTTATTTGATAAAAAAAAAAGCTAAAGTGACCCATAACTACTTCCATCATGATCCAATCTATGAGAAAATTCCAACAAGACCAATTTTATGTGATTTGGTGGTTCTGATCAAACAATGTGAAAATTTAAAGATGTTAAGGTTGTTTTGTACATATGATGGCCATGGGGCCATCAAATTTAGTCCCTTGATCACCTTTTGTAACATCTTGATCCCACATTGGTGCTCCTAATCTCAATTCTTTCTCATAACTTGTGTCACTTGTCTCTATTTGATTAGATCATGGTCACCTTGTGTTTTCGGGATTCCGAGCTCTCGAGTCTCATTTTTTTATCATTTTGAGTTTAAAGTGGCTTGTGATTTGTCTATGTGGACCAATCATGAACCTTATATATTCATGGGGCCACCGGTTACCTCATGTTCTCTCTTAGGCTAGGGATTTTTCCTTAAACTATTTTAGGGTTACCTTTATGTGTTGTTGAGATCTCAGGATCCCAAGACCCATCCCTTCGCCACCTCTTCCACTTTACTAAAATCCCTTATCTTCGAGAGATCGATTGGCTAGGAATTGATCCACGATCCTTTGAGTATGACCCATGAGCCAACCTTGAACTATAATCCTTTTTATCCCCACTTTTTTTGGTCTCTGCTTTGGACCAATGAGGAGCTTTCTTAACTCCCGTGTTTGAAATTCATTTGATTCAACACTCAAAGGCATATTTTGTGACCAACCTAACTCACCTTTAAAATTAATCGAGTGACCAACTTGATCAACTTTTCTCGTGACTTAACTTGTGATCTAACTTGGCTCAACTTGAGAAAAGTGTAACATTGGATCCCTCACTCCAATTGAGCTTAGTGACCAACCTATTTATATATGTGACCTGATCCTTTCTCCTAACACATATGGGATTAATCTCAAGTGACAAAAGGTTGAACCAAGTGACTATTGACCGCTAAGTGTCCTTGTGACCCCGATTCAATTTGATGTTCTAGATAGTGAAGGGAATACTTATAAATATAAATCATAACCTTTTTTTAGCCCAAAACATGAGATTTTGATAACATTTTTTACTATTTTGAACTGTGAACACCTTAATCTGATCTATGTAAGTGATTTTGATAACTTTTAAGGTTCCCAGTGCCCAAAATGTATAGTCTTTTTAGCATAAACCTTCCAGATTTGAGATTTACAACATATTTCCCAAAATTAAATGTAAGATCATTTTTGGAAACATTTTGGTGACTTACAGGGGATATATTTATTGTAGATAAAGTATTCAAGTGGTATGGGATACCCATTGGGTATGGAGTCAAGTTTATAACATGAAAAGTTGTTTAAAGACATGAAAACTCACCCCGAATTTTGTTTAAAACTTTACTTGCATACCATTTTTCTTTGAGTTTGATATCTCTTGTTTCACATGTAGGGTAGATCTTAAAATCCTTCTATGTTTTAGCTGAATCAAAATAAACACATATTTTGATCTCTCTTTGTAAGTAAAACATGAAGTTATTGAATATTTTGTGAGTTCAAACAACTTCTCTTCATCTAGTTTTATCTTGACAAGGAAATATTCTCTTGATATCTCAATTTAGCTAGATAAATTGATTAGTATGCAATCTTCAAAGGATAAAAATATGATTTTCTCCATTCTCATCTCCAAATTGATCATCCTTGGGTTCAGAACCTCATTATCTTTGTGTGCATGGCCCATTTGATCAGCGGGGAACCGTAAAAAGTGTCAACAACTTGTGCAACAAGACACTTATTTAAGGAATATCACTTTGCAAAATATTGAGGAGGGGGTGACTCGGTTAATGATCATGAAACAAGGAAAAATAAGGGAACCTCTAAAAATAAACAATAAACAAAAAACAAAAGGTGAAAGAACAACTAAAACTACTATGTACAAGGTGAATCATGATTCTATTAGTAATAATGTTTAAGATAAAACCCATTAATCGGAATTTTGAGTACTTCGCCATTGAGCTTGGATATTTCAAATGAATTATTTTTATTATAAGTTGTAGTAATGTATGGCCCACTCTATAGTGCATCAAATTTATAATGACTTTTTGGTTTGTCTTTGTTTGCATCCCACTTCAAAACAAGATCTCCTTCTCTAAAGGTCTTCTCTTTAGCCTTCCTATCAAACCATCTCTTTGTTAGCTTTTGATGCTCTTCTAACTTGATCATGGACGATCTCCTTAAATATTCCAACTTATCCAACTTTTCCATCCTCACCACCAACTTTTCTTCACCTTATAATTACAACTAATGGTCTTGTTCTAATGAGATAAAATCAATAGATAATGGAATTCCAACGTCTTGAATCTTTGTCATACAAAAGAAAAAAATGAGAGTTACCTATTGCTCTTTTGGGTGTGATTCTATCAACCTAAAGAACATTCTTGATCTTTGTATGCCATTGCCTCTGGTTCATCTCCATTGTCCTTTTCATTATCCTGATCAAGTTCTTGTTGGTTGACTCAACAAGGCCATTACCTTGAGGGTAATAGTTGGAGGAAGTTTTCAAATAGATACCATGTTTAAGAGCCCAATCAAAGATCTTAAATCCTGAAAACTTTGGCATTATTAAAAATTATAGTTTGAGGGAATCCAAACCTTGTAACAACACTTTCCAATAAATATAAGATAACTAATTCAGTTGTCTCTTTGAGTGCCACAACATCCATCCATCTAGCGAAGTAATCAATTCTTTTTAGTACCCACTTATGAGTGACACTTTGGATGTGGTATTCACCATGAAAATGAAGTCAAGAACATTGTAACACAAAATTGGGTCACACTCCCCTTGGTCCCCTTTTGAATAATTAACTTAAACATACTCACCTAACATTAGCCCCCTTTCACCCCATATTAACATTAATTTAATCATCCACAATTAAATCAATACTCACCCTCACTCCATTTATTAATTTAATTACTTTAATTAAATGGATGCACACCTCACCTAGCCACCTCACCTAGACACCTCACCATATACCTATTCATAACATGTTTCCATAACTAACTAAGACTTAGCCATACTTACCTTAATGATATAAGACTTAGTATAACCCTAAAAGAACATGCCTATTCTTCCTCTAACCACATTCTGACGTAACTAAGCACAACATTCCATTTAGACCCATCACCAACTAATAAAGCTGGAAAAAGATAGCCAAGATCTGCTATTTTGGGCAACCTAGGATATCCCACCTTAACTGACACCGGTCCGACCCGAAGCGGTTTGTCACCCTAAACCGTCATTGGTTACCATATGACCATTTTGGTAACCTTGTTTCAGGGGTTGATCACATTCTTGAGTTTTGAGAGCAAAGGAGATCTTCATGCAAGAAAGAACCAGATCTCTTTCGCACATCCATATAGCCATAGCCAACACAACCATTGATCATATTTTTTTTGCATTCACGATAGCATTCCTAAGGCACCGCCGTGGCATTGACCGCCATTTCATCGATCAACCATCACCACCACCTAGCCATTGAACCTGCACAATAGTAAGTGTGTTTCTAACCTACACCATTTCATTTCTATTTAGTTTATAAGGGTTCTTCACCTTTGTTTATCAACCACCATTTATATTTTTATCTCACCACTATTTCCTTCCTGTGAACCTGACCATTCCCATCACTCATAACCATTTTAATCACCTTTGTTCATTCCTGAGTATCTCTGAATATTCCCAACACCTCCATAGACCTAAACCAACTCCTTACCATCTCTGATTCATCCTCAGAAAAATCCCTAAACCATGAACTATTGAGTTATTATCATCCCACCTTAACCATCGTCGGTTCTTACTAAACCATCATCGGTCATACCAGACCAATGTCGGTCTCTGTATTTGGAAATCCTTCTAATAGCAGATCCCAATAACCTTTTCTCAAGTGACCCAAGTGACGTAGAACCTAAGCCTGACCTATTCCAACACCTTGATTATTTACCTTATTTCTAGATCTAATCATAGCCTAGCTTGTTATGTTAGATTTGCTTATTGTATTTGGATGAGATACCTAAATCATATCAACTATAGTAGAACCTTATTTATTTATGTCATTTCTTGTATTAAATTGTATTAAATAGTGGGTTGATTGCCACCAAGGAAGTATCACACTTCTGGATCTAAGCATACGCTAAATGAGGCGGACCATCGACATATATTGTTTAACTCTTTCTTGTGGTCTTGTTTTGTATTTCAAGTAGTTCCTCCTAGCCAAAAGGAATCTCTCACACCAACATTAGATCAATAATTCGAACGTGAGCAACAACCTCCAACTAACCAAGGGTATGGGTCAAGGAGGAATACCTGTTATGACGGTTAGTTGGAGGTTTTTGCTTGCATTCGACTTTTGATCCAATGCTGACTATGAGAGATTCCTTTTGGCTAAGAGGAACTACCTGAAATACAAAACAAGACCACAAGAAAGAGTTAAACAATATATGTCGATGATCTACGCCTAGCATATACTAGATCCGTGAAGTGTGATAATTCCTGGTGACATTCAACCCACTATTTAATATAATTTAATGCAAGAAATGACATAAATAAATAAGGTTCTACTTGTAGTTGATATGATTTAGGTATCTCATCCAAATACAATAAGAAAATCTAACATAACAAGCTAGGCTATGATCAGATCTAGAAATAAGGTAAATAATCAAGGTGTTAGAACAAGTCAGGGTTAGGTTCTGGGTCACTTGGGTCACTTGGGAAAAGGTTATTGGGATTTCTATTAGCAGGATTGTCAAATATAGAGACCGACGTTGGTCTAGTATGACCGATGATGGTTTAGTAAGAACCGATGATGGTTAAGGTGGGTTGATAATAACTCAATAGTTCATGGTTTTGGGGATTTGTCTGAGGCTGAATCAGAGATGGTAAGGAGTTGGTTTAGGTATTTGGAGGTGTTGGGAATATTCAGAGGTACTCAGAATGGACAGAGGTGATTAAAATGGTTATGAGTGATGGGAATGGTTAGGTTCACAGGAAGGCAATAGTGGTGAGATAAAAATATAAATGGTGGTTGATAAACAAAGGTGAAGAACCCTTATAAACTGAATAGAAATGAAATGGTGTAGGTTAGAAACACACTTACTGTTGTGCAGGTTCAATGGCTAGGTGGTGGTGATGGTTGATCGGTGAAATGGCATGGTCAGTGTCATGGAAGTGGCTTCCCAAAATGCTACCGTGAATGCAAATACCTTCTAATCAATGGTTGTGTTGGCTATGGTTGTCTGGATGTGCAAAAGAGCTTTGGTTCTGCTTGCATGTAGATCTCCTTTGCTCCCAAAACTTGAGAATGTGGCCAACCTCTCAAAAAAGGTTACCAAAATGGTTATATGGTAATCGATGATGGTTTAGGTGACCGGCGTCGGTTTTGGGTGATCGACATCGATTAAGGTAGGATATCCTAGGTTGCCTAAAATAGCATATCTTGGCTATCTTTTTCCAGCTTTTGTTAGTTGGTTCTAGGTCTAAATGGAACGTTATACTTAGATACATGGGAATTTGGTTAGAGGAAGAATAGGCATGTATTTTAGGGTTATACTAAGTCTTAGTTCATTAAGGTAAGTAGGGCTAAGTCTTAGTTAGTTATGGAAACATGTTATGAATAGGTCTATGGTGAGGTGTCTAGGTGAGGTGTGCATCCATTTAATTAAAGTAATTAAATTAATAAATGGAGTGAGGGTGAGTATTGATTTAATTATGGATAATTAAATTAATGTTAATATGGGGTGAAAGAAGGGGCTAATGTTAGGTGAGTATGTTTAAGTTAGTTATTCAAAAGGGACCAAGGGGAGTGTGACCCAATTTTGGTGTCTACATTTTGCCCCTTTTTGTTGCATGTAGCTTGTATTGGTAAGCGATGTTGAAAAAAATAGGAAGTGATTGCCCCATGTGTGGGTGAAGGTGATCCCCCTCAAACCAGGCACTGATGAGGTGAAATACGAAATCGGTGAGTGGTTTGATAAATGTGTAGTGGGGAAGGGTGGGGAAGGGTTTGAGTATTGAGGGAAAGGGTGATAATCAACTGGGTAATGGGTAGTAGGTTATGGTCAAAATCAGTCATGGGTAATGGAAATCAAATGCATGCACACATATAGATTGCAACACGGTACCAGGTTGAAGAGCTTGCAAACTCTACATCATCCAAGGTCGATAGGTTTATCCAAACAAGGGTGAAGTGATTCAGGTATCCAAGGTATAGGATATGGTCGAGAAACACAATGTAGGTTAGGTGTAAGAATGTTTAGGTATGCTCCGGTACACCAAAGGTTTGGTCGGGATAAACGGCACGACAATAGGCAAGGTATGGTTGTTAGGCTAAAACAACATAGGTAATAACATCGCAAGGTATAACGAGTACATAAGGTCAATGGTCACACCAAGTAGGTCAAGTTCAGGAAAATAGGTCATGGCACGGTAAGGCCAAGGTATAGGTAAAATAACAACTCCTAAGATGTAACAAAGGAAATGTAGGGGTAGGTTGAGCTTGTAGGTATGTTTCAATGGGTGGCTGGAATGATAACATGTGCATTGGCACTAATGATTACAGGCAAAGGAAGCGTAGCAAGGCTAAATAGTTAGAAGGGTTAACCATGTCAGGTTATAGGGTGACCACGTCGGTTGGCTAGGGCACAAATATGACCGACGTTGGTCATATCAGGTTGGGTTTATAAAACAAAATTTTGTATTTTACGGAATCATTTTTGTTTTGTGACTTTGGAGAAAATGATAGATAGTGTTTGAATTTTTGCTTCTTTTTCGAGAGAGAAGGACAGGGGCATTATACCCGAGGTGAGGTGGATAGATGAGTAGTGAGAGTACAAGGTCGGGAGATAGATGAGACGGGGATGGAGATCATATTTGGGGAGATGACTGAATGTGGTCGTGGCATGGTTAATTTTTATTTTCGTGATATATATAATTGCCTTACGATGTTGTAGATGTGAGGATGTATATGAGAGAGTTTGAATTTTTGGTATATATCATGTTTCATTTAGTGTCATTTAGGCATGGTGAGGTTATATATGATGAGTTTTGGTAGAGATTGCTATTATTTTATATCAATGGTCTTGGATGGATACACATGTACTTTTATGATGAGATCAATGATTTTGGTATGATGTATTTATGGTAGAAAATTTGATTTTTAGTTGTATATGGATGGAAAGATAGTGTTTTAGGCGTGGTGGAGTTATGTCATAGGAATGGTTGAGTTAGGTTGGTTGAGGAATGATGGAGTCAGTCACTAAGGCATGTTTGATTTAGGTCATTTAGGCATGGTGGAGTTAGGTTGGTTAGGTATGGTGGTCAGTTAGGTATAGGCATGATGGAGTCTTGTTTTTAATATTTGATTTAATGTCTAAGTTATTAGTAACATGGGAAATAAATTTTGAGTTATATGTATGTTATGGCATATATTTCCAAGATATTTGATATTATGGATATGTGAAATGATTGATTGGTTGTTTTTATGATGTGAATCATGGTAGATATGTATGTTTGTATTAATTTCCAAGTGTTGTAGAAAATGGAAACTAAGATAGAATATGAATAAGAAAATGGAGGAAAATGGTTAACTAGAAAGAGGTGGCCGAGCTAACCTCCAAGGGCCCATGCCTTAGAGTATGCCTACATAGCCTCGATGAAAAGGGGCCTTAGGCTAATGTAGTTCTCCCATAAGCTAGGGAAGAATATGATGAATTAGGGGAATGGGTTGGTGGATTTTAGGCATGATTGAATGTAGGTCATAGGAATGATTGAGTTAGGTCAGGCATGGTCTAGGTCATAGGCATGGTTGAGTTTAGGTCATAGGCATGGTTGAGTCGTTTAAAATTTAGGCGTCGATGATCTGGTCCTATATAGGATAATCAATAAGTAATGAGGAAGGTGAATGGTAAGAGGTGGTAAAAGATCCACTTAATTGATAAGAACCCTAATGAGTCTACCATACCCAAGAGGGCTTATGAATGTAAGACCCTAAAGGCATTGCATAATGGACTATTCTAAGGGTGAAGAAAGTCACATGATCATGAAATGTCACAGTTGTGGCAAGTCCCTTGAGTAAGAGAGAAAATTAGGGTGAAAAAGGTAATGAGGTGAAAGTGGGTGGTTTAGCGTAACTTAGTGTACGACAACATGTTTACTTAGTAAGAAACCCATGATCAAAAATAGGAAAGTCCATGAACGAAAAATTCATCATTTTCTTCATTTGTTTTTTTTTTTAATAGACTGATCGATGCGGGAAGTCTATATGGGATGAGTATACTTAACCTCTTTGGGTAAAAACTATTATCTCCTTGAGGTCTTCGTGAAGCTGATCGATGCGGAAGCTTCTGAACATTTTATTGTATTTTTGCAATGACTTTATATAGTTGTCCTTCAAGGGAGCAGTCTATTTATAACAACGAGATAGAGAGAAGAGATGTCCCTTTTGAGGGAGTCATCTTTTCAAAAAGTGAAGTTTTGACTCAAGGAGTTTGAATCCCATTTTGTTTTTTGACGTTTTAAGTCATGGACAAGACTATAGAGGAAGATTAGGTTCTTGTTTAGAAGACAAAACCATAACACATAGAGGTTAACTATGAAAGAGGTGGTTTCAAGTGATGAACAACCATGGGATTCCATCTTTAAAAAGATGAAAAGTATCCATGAGAATCATGCTATGTAGTAGAGTCGTGGTACTCATATTAAAGATAAGGTTGAAAGGTGATGGGTAATCACATGATTCTTGTTTAGTCATTGATCCTCAAAAATGGGTAATATGGAAGGTGAATAACACTCAAGGGACGAGTCAATTGATGAAAAAAGTGATATACTTTGATGTCAACAATAAAATGGTCAAAGATGCAAGGCATTGAGAGGGCTTAGGTTTCATTATTTACCTTCGAGTGAAGACAAATGATAAGCACTGATCCATAGGCATGGGTAATATATATAGGTCCAAGCCAATTAGGAGAAAATTTTCCCCATTTACTTTTCTCTTCTTTAGTTACATGTTGATTTTCCTTCAGGATGAGGTCATCGACCTTTGGTTTTCATGGACACATTTTTCATAGGCACGTTTGATATGTTTTTGGTAGATTTGGAGATGGTCAAGAGCATTGAGACGACATTCATCTAATAACTCAAGTTGCGCTAAACGATCTTGGAAAAATCATCGTCGTTGAGCATGTCTTGTAGTGAGATGCGAGAGAGATGGAATCTAGACTTTGAGAGGTAAGATAGCCTCGGTACCATAGACCAAAGAAAAAGGTGTGGCAATAGTTGAAGTGCAAATACTAGTGTGGTAAGCCCACAAGGTGAAAGGAATGTGTGAATGCCAATCCTTCCCAATATCATCAACTACTTTCATAAGAATTTTGTTTAAAGTTTTATTGGTTGATTCTGCTTGGCCATTGGTTTTGGGTAATAAGGTGATGAGAAACTAAGTTGAATGCCAAAAGCATGTACACAAACTTATGTAGGTTTTGTTTTTGAATTGCTTTCCATTATCAATGATGAGACGGTGAGGAACACCAAAGTGACAAATGATGTGATGGTTGATGAATTCACATATTTTCTTGGATTTTGTAGAAATGAGGGGAATGGATTCTACCCATTTAGTGTAATATTCAGTAGTGGTTATAATCCATTGATGGTGTTGTGAAGAATGGGGATTGATCTCTCCAACAAGATCCAAGCCCCATTGAGAGAAAGGCCAAAGGTCTCATGCTGACCTAAGGCATGACTAGGTGTGTGATGAAGATTAGCATGTTGTGGCATTTCACACAACGTTTGACATAGTCACAACAATATTTGGTTTAGGGTTGGCCAATAATAGCCAAGGTGAAGAATGCATTTAGTGACAGCTAAACCACTAAAGTGGCCTCCACAAATTCCATCGTGAACTTCCTTGATGGTGTAGGGAATTTCAGAACTTGTAAGGCATCGTAAGAGAATACCATCAAAGCCATGCTTATAAAGGAGACCACCCATGATGACATAATGAGAGACACTTTTAAGAAAGGCACATTGTCCATTACGAGTGAGATCGGAGGTAGAATGGAAAGGGAAAGATAGTCTCAAACTGCTTATACCAAAGGTCACGTGGGTCAGGTGCAATGGTTCCAATGGAGTAGACCTCACGAGGTAAATAAGAGGGTGATTGTAACCTTTGTATTGTGACAAATATTTTAGAGTCGGTAGGGGTGAAGTGGGTATCTGAGAAGCCAGAAGGCCATGGTATCCACAAATTTATTGGTAGAATGGGGGGTGGTTTGAAGTTCATAATGGTCAAAGGTAGTCAAAAGTATGTCTACATGATGTTTATACTTTTGAAGTATTTCATTACGACACTTGGTATATACCATTGACTTGGTTTACAACCAGCTGAGAATCACCAAAGATATTGATTGACTTAACATCTAAGGCATAAGCAACCTGAGACCCAATACTAGTGCTTCGTATTCAATGATATTGTTTGTACAATCAAAATCTAGTTTGAAAGATAAAGGCATGGGTTCACCACCAAGAGGAATGAGGATAACACCAGCGCCACCCCCACTTGACATTTGGAACCATCAAAGAAGAGGGTCATTTGGTAAGTGGTATCATCTAAGGAGAGGGTAGTAATGGATTCATCAGGGAAATCAAAGTTAGAGGGTTGATTCCCGGAAAGAGGTGCATCTACTAGTTGGTCAGTGATGGTTGGCCTTTGATAGACTTTTGATGGATGAATTTGAGGTCAAGGTCGGCAAGAAGCATGAGCCAACATGTGTAGCATTGATGTTGGTAGGGTTTGGCATACATGTAATGTAAGGGGTCAATATTGGTGACGACAAAGGTTTTGTGGTTGAGCAAGTAATGACGAAGTTTGGTGGCAACAAAAACTAAGGCTAAGTAGAGTTTTTTCGGCATGGGTATATCTAGTTTCGTAGTCCAAAAGGGTATGACTTATGTAATAAACCACTTGCTCTCTATGTTTCTCGTCACGATGAGCGAGCATGGCACCTAGAGAATGGTCAGTGGCGGAAATGTATAGGTAAAAGGGTTGGTCATCCTTAGGAGGAATGAGCACTAGTGGTTGAAGAAGGTATTGTTTTAAGGCGTCAAAGGATTTATGGCATTCATCATCCCATTTGAATGAGACATCCTTCTTGAGGAGATGATGAAATGGTTGACAATGATCGAAAGTTGTGAGATAAAATGATGAATTGATTACAACTTACCTTGCAAGATTCGAAGTTGTCGAGATTAGTAGGTGGAGGGCATTTCTAGAATAGCCTTTACTTTAGTAGGATCAACTTCTATGCCATGCAAAGAAATGATGAAACCAAGGAGTTTTCCTAAAAGTACCACAAAGACACACTTCTTTAGGTTGAAGGTGAACACAATACTTGATGAGGTGGTCAAAGATGACCTTAAGGACTATCAAGTGTTCAGCCCTGATGTTTGGATTTGGCAAGAAGGTCATCTACATAATCTTCCAATATGTGATGCATGATGTCATGGAAGATATAAGTCATGGCTCACTGATATGTAGCACTAACATTTTTAAGGCCAAAAGGCATGACTCGATAGCAGAAGGTCCCCAAGGAGTGATGAAGGAAGTTTTTGTGTTGATCTTCTGAGCGAGTAATATTTGATTATAACCCAAGAAACCATCCATGAGTGATAGCATTTCATGGCCGGTGGTGAGATCAACTAGTTGGTCAATGCCTGGTAGGGGAAAATCATCTTTGGGATAAGCTAGGTTGAGATCACAGAAGTTTGTGCAAATGTAGAGTCCCCTTATTGCTTTTGTGATAGAACGAATGTTAGAAATCCATTGGGATAGTCAATGGGTAGGATGAAGGAAACTGAGAGAAGGTGCTAAAGTTCTTCTTTGACTAGAAGAGCAATGCAAGGATGCATTTTCCGTAGATTTTGTTTTATGGGTTTGGCATTAGGAATGGTTATGATATTGTGGACCATGATTTTTGGGTCAATACTGCAGGCATATCAGGCATAGACCAAGAAAAAGTGTTGCTATGGTCCCATGGAGGAAAGAGGTAAAAGCTTCATGTTCAACAACATCTAAAGACTGACCTATCTTTAGAATGTGTGGGTCATCCTGAGTATTAATGTTGATTTCAATAGTTGATTCATTCAACATGGTTTACGTCTCAGAGGGTAATGACTGGTGAATATAAGAATCTTCTGCACCCATATAGGTGAGGATAGACTCATCATCCTGACATTGAATGATGTTAATAGAAGGTGTATCATCATCGATCATGTCAGGATACATGAAGGGAAGAGAAGAAGGAACCTCACCATCACGTTGATAGGTTAGAGGTCCCAGGGAAATTGTGTTTACAAAAAAAAGTTAGGGAGGGATAGATTCGGATCTATGGACTCCATGGGTGAAGGTGGTGACATTGGTGAATGGGGTGAAGAAGGTTTGTCTTCCTCAATGAGGTCGACGCGGGCCTTCTTGAAGGTGATGTGGAAAATCCAATGCCACTATGATCATTGTGTTTACGGGTGGTACATGAAATGACAGTATGGCGGCCTTGTTCATAAAAATCGAAGCCAAAGCCTTTCCATGCACAATGGTGAAGGAAAGTGTGGGTGAAGTAGCAATTAGTAAGGGATTGTAGAGGTCAGATGAAAATGGTCATGTTTGGGATGGAGGTTCGGGTGAATAAGTGGCAATATCAAGTCCCCATATGTTAGATTAGTGCGAAGGTGGGGAGGACCATAAGGAAAACCTCACCTATGTGGTAGTCATAACTAGGGTGCTAGCGCAGGTTCCCATACTCTTACGGAGTGAGGAATGTGTCGATATTGTATAGGCGGTACTCCCCTAGAGTGAGGCATTGAAAAACACCTTCTAAGGGATCAGTAGTCGATATGTGGGTGGGGATAGATGAATCACTAGATGATTGGGAAGGAGGGGTATCGATTGGTTGGGAAAAGTGGTGGTCAATGCTGTGGAAGCTACAAAGGTAGTAGAATAACAAGAATTAGATGTGGGAGAGGTGGTGGTAGCATTGGTGGATGGGCTTTATGGGTGAAGGAGAAGTGGGGGTAGTGGTAGATGCCTTGACTGGTACAAGTACATCATTGGGTCGGTATAACATGTTACAAGTTTTGAATGGTGACATTCGGTGGGGATGGTGTAGTTATGTCCTTCATGCTCAAATTTTACACAATGGTGTAAAGTTGAAGGGACACAACCCATGATGTGAATCCAGGGTCTTCCAAGCAATAGGTTATACTGAACTCCCTCTAAGACATAGAATAGTTCCGGGATAAAGTGCATTGAGGCCTACGCGAACATGTGAAGGATAATAGTGCCAAGGGTGGAGGTGATGGCATCGTTGAAGGAGCACAACATAACTAGGTTATTATGCATATAATTAGAAGGGATACACATTTGATTGTATGCGTGGGAGGAGATGATGTTAATGCTAGCACCACCATCAATCATGATGCATTCATACACGTATGTTATCGATATAGATGGAAATGAATAGGGCAAGATCAGGGTCATCTTGACTGGAGAGGTACAATCTCCTCATCAGAGAAGCTGAGGGTGGTGACTTGAGGAGTGGTCATGGGGGTAGAAGAAGGAGATGATTTGGTTAGTGAGGCCACATGGTGAGGGGTGATAATCGAGGCCACTAGTGTGGGGTCATTGGGTAGAAACTTCAATGGATTGTAAAACCTCAATAAGGGCTTGTCTGTGGGATTCAAAAGTTTGATGAGATCATACAAAGACATCTTTAGAGGAGACTGATGTAATTGTTTTATCATTGTGATGGGTGACCCCATCAGAGATAGGGTATGTAGGTCCATGATGGTGATTTTGGGAGTGGGTGTAGATGGTATATTGGGTACAGGGTTGGTTGATGGGCTAGTTGCTTTTTCTTTTCCTTTGTCTTTCTGAGCACGTGTAGTAACATGAACCATGTTAATCTGAGGGGAGGTGGATGGAGAGGGTGTGTCATGAAAGGTATAATGACATGAGGGGAAAAATCCTAGTGGTGGATAAGAGCCTTGTGAAATGAGTAGGGTGCACTAACATTTGGGTGGTGGTTTGGCCAACTCTCTAATACGGACCATGTTGATCTCAAATTTTGGAGGTGGGAAAAATGGTTGTGGGGGTGGAGATATTGATCATTGAATGGGTAAAGGATGATGATGTATGGTGATAGGTGAAGGTGGAGCATGGTCCTCATCAAGAAGGTTGTCATCATTGAAAAATTTTGTTTCAGGAGGACAAAGTTGAAGAAGAACGGTCTTTAGAGCCTTACAATTTTCAACATCATGTCCTGACACAATGATAGGCACAAAATCTTGGTTTCATCAAACCCTTTTGGTTTGGGTTTGAGAGGATCGTAAGGTCGAAGTGGTGGTAATGTGATGATGGAAGTCTCTAAGAGATTGGTTAAAATGTTGGCATAGGACCCCACTAACGGATCACAATGGGAAGTGAGTGTGGGTTTGGGTACATGTGTGGATGATTGTGAGGGAAGAGGCTTTATAGGAGGGGGAATGGGTTGGTCTACTAATTTGATGAGTGGTAGGGTCTTATGTTTTGATGGCATCTACTTGGGTAAAGGTGGGGTAGAAGAGCTAGCACTGGAAGGTTTTGTTTGTTTGACTACTTTATTGGAGGGTAGTGGGTTCTTATCTTTGGGTTGCACCTTCTTGGGTAAAGGTGACATGGGGGTATGGGATGTAGAAGGGAAAGCAAGATGGTGGAAGAGGATGGGTTACCCATGGGGGAAACCGAGTTGTGTGGTGGTGGTTGGTAGAGGTTGGGTAGATGGCATTGGTTGAAGTCATATAGGCAAGGTTGGGGTTATAGTAACTGGTGGAGGTATAGGTGGAAAGAAGTGTTGGTGAGGGTGAGGGAGTTTGGTTTTTGGGTGAATGAGGTGTAACAAAGGCTCATGAGGTAGGAGTAGGTTGTTTAGCTTTTGACTGGCCTTGGGTATGAGACTGTTTGATCAAGGTTGATGGATGAGGCCCTAGGATGGACGGAAGGGGGAAGGTGACAAAGGTGTGGTAGGTGAGACTGGTGTATGCAGCCTAGAAGGTTGGGTTTTCCTTTTAGGTGGAGGGATAATGTTGGTGTGGGTTTGAGATGATGCGGTTAAGTCTAATCTGATAGGTGGGTGAGTAAGGCTTGATGTCGACATGACACCCAAAGTAGTGATGGGTTTAGATACGGGTGAGGAGATAGGTGTGGGTAGGCTTTCAGGTTTTGAAATGGTTTTGGTCATGGGTAAAGGTTTGGATGTAGGTAGAGATGATGAAGAAGAATTTGTCAATCGGCATGGTCAATGTTTTTTGGTTTCCAAAAATACCTTTGGGTAGATCGTGGAAGTATCTTCAGAAACATTTGCATTTGGGTCAAAACAGGGAGCCAAAGATGTCCCCAGAGCATGGAATGATCAACGTAATCCAAACAATCAACCAACCATGAAAATGGGACTACTAAAGAAGAGGATGGAATGGGTTGGGTGGAAATCCTATAAAATATGTCTGATGAGACAGGAATTGGCTAGCCTCAGATTCTATAGGTAAAAGAGCCGAGATCATGTCAATAGGGTCCTGGGATGCTAGGGGAAATTGTCCCCAATAGGTAGTGGCATGTGTCTGAAAGAATCTCCCATGGGTAGGAGAGATAATAGGTGGGGTGAGGTAGACTTCTCCTTGGTGGAGGAGAAGGCGATGATGATTCTCCTGTGGATGGGAGAATAAAAGTGTTGACTATTCGGTAGGTTGTGAGGCAGATGATGAAATGACATCGGTAGAAGGTGTGGGTTCCTCCATGAGAGTAGGGGAGATGAGGGGGACTCCTTTGTGGGTGAAGGAGTAGAAGAGGTATGCTCCTCTGTGGGTAGAGGAGCTCATGCCAAAATTTCCTCAATAGATGAAGTAGGTAGGTTTTGAGGAACAATTGGTATGATATCAAAAACTACATGGACTTCACAGACATTGTTGTCACTAGATGAAGGTTCACTATTTTGATTAGATGATGGTTTATGATTAGGGAATGAATTTTTAAAGATGTGCAAATTTTGATTTGTTGGTGTGTTTCGGGTTGTCCATGACAAGGTCTCCATTATCTATCATCTCTTGAACAATGTTTTTAAAATTTATGTAGTTACCATCACTATGTCCTTTAACGATGATAATTATAATAGTCATGTTCTTTATACCATGCAGGCATAGGATGAGTAGGATCAAAACCTGTATGAGGTTTTATGGGAGGAAGTGTAATGGCTCCAAATTTAAGAAGATTTTCCAAGACCGATGAATAGGGCTCTCCAATCAAAGTGTACTTTCATTGTTCCCACCAGAGCTAAAGGCTTGGACATGGAGAAAGATTGGAAGAAGGTTGGGCTTGATTAGAAGGATGAGGTGGTCCTACCTTGAGGACTACCATGTTGGCAGATCCTTTGGGCTTTGAATAGTTATTTTGAGGTTTTGAAGATGAAGAAGAATCATTTGATTTGAATGGGTTTCTTGTTTCGTAATTGGATCTTATTTTCTTCAATGGCACAAATTTCTAGTTTTTAGGCCATGGTGAACACTTCATCAAAGGTTCGGAAGGTTTGGACTTGCAGAGTTGGTGAGATGTGTCTAGCACAAGCTCTAGTGAACAACTCAATAAGTTCAGTCTGAGGTAGTTGGAACATCAATTGGTTAATAAGACTCCACCAGCAGGCAATGAAATCATGATAGATTCATCTTCATACTTGTCAGGTTGAATAGAGATCGGTCATGGTGACTTTCTTGGTAACATTGATTGAAAAATGATCTAAGAAAGCTTGGGCTACTTGATTAAAGGAATAAATGGAATGTCGAGGTAGTCCACTATACCAATCCAATGTTGGTCCTGTCAAGGACATTGGGAAAGTTTGTAGGAGCAAAAGCATCATCATGGGTGATTAGGTAACACCCATGTTTGAATGACCACAAGTGTTGTTGTGGGTCTTCTTTATTGTTGAAGTGATTGAATTTAGGCATTTCCCAATGCACATGGTAAGGATGAATGGGAATAGATGGATGGATAGGCTCATTACATATTTCATCATAAGTTAAAGAATTATGGGAGCCAAAAACATATGCTTCTAAGGTCTACATATTCTCCATCATCATTTTAATGAGGTCGTTAGTAGGTTGGGATGAATGGGTGCCCCCTACAGAAAAAGGGGGTTGATGCTGAATGTATGAGGTGGGTGGTATGCTAGTGTATGGTGGCATTGAGTATGAGAACTACGTGCAGGAGGAATAGATGTAGGTGGCACACATAGCCAAATAAGTGATAGATGAGGTCAGGGGTTATTGGTAGTATGTGTAAGTGGGTGGAGTAGTCGTAATAACTCTAGTGGTGATTGGGGGTAAGGAATGGGGATGGAAAGGATGAGGTTTTGAAAAGGGGTGTAAGTTGTCGACACCGGAGGTGGTTGTGATGCAATGGGTATATGTGAAGTGGCGGGTGCAGATGGGGCTATACTTAAAGTGGTTTTTAGAGGGAAAATTTATGTCACGGGTGTGATGATTTATGATGTAGATGTTGTAGTTATAGTGGATGTGGGATTTAGCTGAGACACCACATATGGTAAAGTGGATGATGGTAGCGCCGAGCTGGTGCTAGCTTAACATGTAGAGTGGGGGCTAGAGCAGAGGGATAGATACAGGCATGTCATATATTAATTTTCCTGAGGAATCTTGGGTGGAAGAATGAGCAAGGTAGTACTTGGAGGGGCAGTGGGATTCTGGTCAAGGAGTCTCACAAACTCCTCGTCCATGATAGCGATGGGGATAAGATGAGTTGGATCCATAGGTGATAGGATGGATGGCGGTGATGGACTAGGTGGGAGTGGTTGATGGCTGGCATGAAATACAGGGTGTTAGTTTGGCTATGAGTCAACACCATGTGAATCAACATATATCAGTGAACTGTACTTTGTAAATGACACAGGAACAACAGAGATGGGACAAAATAGATTTGAGAGGGAAAGTTGGTAAATGTTTTGATTAAAATAAAAATAAAATGACCGACATCGCTGAAATAATCGATGGCGGTTATGGGGATTAATGATGGTTAAGGGTGACCGATGATGGTTATAGAACCGATACCGGTTACTATGAGAAAACAACAATTTCAGCAAATGAGGTAGAAACTGATGACTCACAAAAGAAAGTTGTATTTGATGATTGTTATCAGAGTACAGAGAGTACAATGATACACAGAGACTCTAAACATAAGAGAAGATGAGATAAGTGTTCCTTTGGGTAAACTAACCAAAAGAACAAGGAATCGACACCGGTTAGGTAAACCGATGATGGTCAGATGTAAACCGAAAGGCGATCTCTTGGAGATGATGTCGATTCTTGTGAAATTTGAAGAATGAAGAAAAATGGATTTTTGTGAATTTAGATTAGATGAATAATCAACCCAGAAGTTTGGGGATGATAAGATGAGGTCTTGACACACTCTGAGAAAGTCAGAATACTCCAACTGTGATGGCGGAGTGTGAAAGGAAAAAATAAAAATGAAGAATCATATCCTCACACCTCAAAATGCAAGTCAAGCACAAAGCTAAGAAAAATACATAATCCAACAAGTGAATTTAGTGTGTTTAGCTTATGCTATTTAAAAGACTGACTCATGAATTTAGAGTAGAGTTTTTGGTTGGGAAGGCTTCCTACGAAGAAGGAAATTCTAAAGGTGAGGTTTCAGGTTATGTTATGGTGGGGGCGGGCCAGTCTCTGATGGGGTACTAGACAAAGATAACCAGCTGGGTGCCCATTGTCAATCCTCTGATCATGTGATCATTGAAAACTTCTTCCGGGTGGGATGTTGTTTAAGAAGATGTATAAATTTCAAATTTGTGCAGTTTAGGAAAAGAGAGAGAGAGAAGCAAGTGCTTTCTATGGTTCAATTATGTCAACCATCAGCTGGGCATGACTTCCAGTGTATAGGTTGCCCTCATTTTTAATGTGAGCTATAATGCAACAAATCAAAATGTTATGCAAGTGTTTTAAGCCCAAATCAAAGTGTGATATTCGATGTAACAAGTAATGAATAGGAAGAGGGATGCTCTTTCACTAATGCAATACTAATGAAAGAAAAGAAGTATTCTTTTTATAGCACCAAAAACACAATTGATTTTAGACAATAGAAAGAAGGGAAGATTCCAGAGAAGAAAATTAATGTGGAATCTTTTCAGAAGGGAAACAAACACACAACTTTCACCTAGGAATGAATAAAATGCAAGGAACCCTGGATGGGTCCCACTGGGTGCCAAAATGTTTCACCATTTTCTTTAAGTTTTTAGATGAAACAAATAAGGGTATGGGTTAAGGAGGAATACCTGTTGTGATGGTCGGTTGGAGGTCATTGCGTGCGTTCTGACTTCTTGATCCAATGTTGACTGTGAGAGCTTCCTTTTGGCTAGGAGGAACTACCTGAAATACAAAACAAGACCACAAGAAAGAGTTAAACAATATATGTCAGTGGGTTGCCTAGCATATGCTAGATCCAGAAGTGTGATACTTCCTTGGTGGCAGTCAACCCATTGTTTAATACAATTTAATGCAATAAATGACATAAATAAACAAGGTTCTACTGTAGTTGATATGATTTAGGTATCTCATCCAAATACAATAAGAAAATCTAACATAACAGGCTAGGCTATGATCAGATCTGGAAATAAGGTAAATAATCAAGGTGTTGGAATAGGTTAAGGTAGAGTTTTGGGTCATTTGGGTCACTTGGGAAAATGTTATTGGGATCTTTTATTAGCAGATTGCCAAATACAGAGACCGACGTCGGTCTGGTATGACCGATGATGGTTTAGTAAGAACCGACGACGGTTAAGGCAGAGCTAATAATAACTCAATAGTTCATGGTTTTGGGGATTTTTCTAAGGCTAAATCAAAGATGGTAAGGAGTTGGTTTAGGTCTATGGAGGTGTTGGGAATATTCAAAGGTACTCAGGAATGGACAGAGGTGATTAAAATGGTTATGAGTGATGGGAATGGTCGGGTTCATAGGAAGGAAATAGTGGTGAGATAAAAATATAAATGGTGGTTGATAAACAAAGGTGAAGAACCCTTATAAACTGAATAGAAATGAAATGGTGTAGGATAGAAACAAACTTACTACTGCAGGTTCAATGGTTGGGTGGTGGTGATGGTTGATTGGTGAAATGACAGTCAGTGTTGTGGAAGTGCCTACCGGAATGCTATCGGGAATGTAAATACCTTATGATCAATGGTTGTGCTGGCTATGGCTATCTGGTTGTGTGAAAGATCTCCGGTTCTTTCTTGCATGTAGCTCTTCTTTACTCTCAAAACTTGAGAATGTGACCAACCCCAAACAATGTGTTGGTCTCAAAATCATGTCGCTTGGGCGATCTATGGATCGACGAGCCAAGCAACAGCAGTGCGAGGCATAACCCCTCTTTGAGTCAAAGAAGTGAAACTGGTTTATTGCTATTCTACCAACAGGAATATGTGTAAGTCTCACAATATTCTGCCTTCGGGGGTTTGGGATCTCATCCCAGTAGGGTGTTTCCGACTACGAAAAGAAAGGAATGAAAGAGAGGATGAAGAAAGATCAGATCCGAAGAAAGAAAAGAAATGAATTCCAAAGCAAGAAGGTCAGAGGGTTTATGTTTTGGGATTGGTAGTAAATAGAGCCAAACCTGCTTGCATAAATGAGCAAAGCAATATTGATGAATAAATGACAATAAAACAGAAGTAGATCCAACAGAACAAACACACAGATCTAACGTAAGAAAGATCCAATGCAAATAACACACATATTCAGCACAAAGTCTAAATATTGTATTAATAATTCTTTCTGTTACAAAAAGCTCAAAGTATTTTCTCCTCACTTCTATTTTTCATCTGAAAGATATCCACTCCTTTCCAATACAACAAGTATTGGAGTATTTATAGAAGAAGGAGAGAAAAGAAGGCAAAAAGGAGCCAACCACCTATTTACAAAATATCTACAAAATATCCCAAAGTCATGTTGACTTTTGACCACTTGATGGATGACATCATCCCATGGTGCAACATAGATGATGTCATCATTTGTGTCAACATACTTTAGACATTTACAAAAGGGAAAGAACGCCGAAGGAGAGAGAAGAAGAAAGAGAAGTTATTCATCGTCGTCGTCCTGCGGCCGAAAGGGGGTAGCCTGCTTCTGCTATTGCTCAGGTGATGAGATGTGAAATTGGGCACGGTATTCCATGAACTTGCTGATCATGGGCCCTAGTTGATCCTGGGAAGGATCCTTGTGTTGCTCACTGATCACCTCGCAAGTCTCCCACTCGTCTATGAGCTTCTCTGGGAGTTTGGAATATTCTTTCTCTGCTTCTATGAGGAACTCGATGAAGTCCTCGACAGGCTAGCAGGTTATTGATGGACTCTGCGTCAAAAGTGACCTCTGGCCCCAACCCTTGTGAAACGATCTCCTTGAAGATCTGGATGGTTTCATCAACTTTTCTTAAGGCGAAGGAAGGAGTAAGCAACCCTGGTGACATGTTGAGAACGATTTGTTCCATTTGGTGCATCGCGTCCAGGGCTTCTTCCTTTACCTTATCGATCTTTTCAAGGATGAATTCTAGTTGATCCATCCGGTAATCCAGAGTGGAAATGACTTTATTGAGGGCCCTGGGATGACCGAAAACGCCGAACTTGACCAAATCTTCGACTGAATAGTCGAACATTTGTTGAAAGGTCTCCATGCTACAGCCTAACATGGTCCAGCTCTTCTGATATGGGTCCCGCTAATGCTTGGAGCTCCTTATTTGCCTTGTTGATGTTTAGATATAAATCAGAGAACTTGGCGATCACTCTTTCACTGTCCTTGAGGATTTGGCTCCTCCAAGCTGAAACTGCCATGCCCTGCTCGCCGATCTTTGCATATTCATTAATTTTATCCTGGCTCAGAGGCTCAGGAGTCTCGGCGGTAGTTGTGGGAGGTGCACTACCCATCTTCTGTAAGGCTTGGAGCAGATGTTTATTTTGCTCTTTCAATAGCCTTTTCTCTTCTTTTGTTTCTTGAAGCTTCTTGCAGAGGGCGTCAACTGCAGATAGGGCCTCCCCAAAGGCTTTTTAAGACTTCCCCATTGTGACTTGGGTCATCAGTATAACTGTCGAGAGACAGATCCTTTTTATCCTTCAGAGGATTGGGGTATGCGATCTCCATTACCCTTTCTCCCGAAGCACTCTAAGAGAAGCGTGTGACAGCTTCTGCTTCTTTGCCCCTTTTGATGGGATCATGGAGAAGTCCATCGGTGCGATGGGAACTTTCCTTTCTGCTGACTTAAGTGCTGGGAGATCCAGCCGTACTTATGGGAGAAGGACCAGGGACAGAGAAGAAGGCAAATGCGCAGAGTAGAAGGAAAACGTGGAGACACTTGGAGGCGGCATCGAGAGGGAAGCCGAGGAAGTGTTCACGGGAGGAAGAGATACTGCAGAAGAGGAAGACATAGGAAGGGAAGGGAGCTCAGAGATGAGAGAAGAAATGGAGGGGGACAGGTCCGCGAGAGAAGAGAAGATGGACGAAGAAGCGGGAGGAATGGTAGAAGAAGGGGGAGAGGACACGACCAAAGGAATGGTCGCTTGAGTCGCTCGAGGAGGGGAAGGAGGAGAAGAAGAAGGGACAGAAGGGACTTTGGTTGTTGCAGCAGTGGCGACATCCTGAGTGGATGGGCCTATTGGAACATCTTCTTCCACTTCTTTCTCTGGAGAAGCCAGAGTTACAACTTGTTCAGGTGCAGCGGAAGGAGGACTTGCAGGAGCTTCCTCTTGAGTAGTGCTGGACTCACCCTCCTTACCTTTACCCTTGCCTTTAGGCTGTTGTTTTGATCGAGGAGGTGCGTTACCCAATGGAGAGGTTGTGAAATCAACCCCGAGGTAGATGAGTCCATTCATTCGGCACCAATGCTCTGTTCTACGCAGAGTTTCTTTGACCCTCTCCTCAATTGTCTGAGGTGCTTTAGTCCTATCAATTACTGCAAAAGGCCAATCATCCCCACCTGTGTCAAGATACACTTGATCCACTTCCTCTTCGGTAGTTTGGTAGCCTTTGGGGATGATGGCTACCCCGTATTGGATGATTTCTGCCAAGGCCAAACGAGAATGGTCTTTCCTCCTGAGCTCCACCTCATGATATAGGTCAATGTAGATATCCTCGATCTGAGGGATGTGGATTGGATCGAGCTTAGCCCTTGGCAGACAATTTCTCGGGTTGAAGGTAGGCCTTGCTGGGAAGTCATGTTTCAGATTCAGTAGCTCCAGCTCTGCAAACATGTCTTTTGCCTTGTGGTGAGTGAGACATGTGTATCTACCCACTGTAAGGGGGAAAGGAGTTCCACCCTTCTTTCTCTTGAGGCACTTCTCATGGTAGGTGACTAGCCGTCTCTTGGCTGACTCTAGTAGAATCAACTTGGGCCCAACGATACCTTGGTAGTCTAGTTGGCTCTCCCAAGAAGTTAGCTGCCCTTAGATAAGTGAATGTGGGAATTGAGTGAACAGGGCCCCCCATTTCTCAGTGGCTACCACGATGCTCTTGGTCGTGCGGCCAGTAAGTCATATTTGGCCTCAACAGCAGATGATGAAATAGAAAAATGCATCATTAATCTTTGTAAATTGAGGGATGCTATTCTCCAAATTTCCACTCCTGCTAGTATTCATAGATTCTAACTTGGGGCCAAACCCCACTCCGCATCAAAGCCGGTAGTCCCTTTCTCTGCCGCAGCGTAAACAACATAGGAATTCATGTAGAACCTCCCATTATGGGGAATTGTTGCAGCTGCTCTGATATCGTGTTGCTTATGATTTCTGCCCACTCAAAGCGTTGATCGGGCATATTTTTGTTCATTGTTTCTAAATACCATAGCATCCATTTGTGGAAATAGTGGGCATCAGGAAGCCCAAACACCCTGCTCAGGAACGTGATGGTGTCACTGAGCTCCTATGAAAATCACTCCTGAATGACCCGTGTTCAATGGGTCACCACCTTTTTGTTCTTCAGATATACTTCATTCATCAGTTGCATGCACTGATCTTCATTGTCATCCTAGGCTTTGATACAATCTTCTCGGCTGACGGCCACAAAGTGCCGGTGATGAGGAATGCCGAGTATTATCTCAAAGTGGTGGGCAGTGAGGTTAATTATGACCTCGCCCTTCTCATTTACGACACATCTTGTGTCTTTATTGTAGCACCGGGAAACCACCATCATAAATTCATTATTTACGGCACTGACTAGGATTCCTCCAGCAAAGTGCAGGGCACTGCCCATCAGCTTGTCCATCCATGGACTTCTTGTGACCTTCTGAGTCCTGACCCAGAACTCCTCCATATCAATATGACCCAACTCTGAGTCTCTGATGTCCAGGTCACACTCAGCCTGGGAGTCGGGCATTCTGACCCTCTGATACTTATACTTCATTTCTTCTTCTGTGAGCTTGGCCTTGCCTTTGGATTTGGTAGGTCTCTTGCTTGATGTTGACATATGTTCTTCTGAACTTAGCTGCTGATCTGCAAGAATAAGAAGTGAAACCCAATTGGAGAAAGCCATGTCAGCTGTTTGATTTTCCATTGAAATGCTGACAGAAGAAAGAGTTAGCAATTTTGAGGCCTCAGGGCGCATGGCGCATGGATATTGCAGGCTACAGAGCTAAACAGGCAAGGCACACAGGAAAGGGAGGTTGCAAGGGTTAAATCAGCGCCAAAGGGCGCATGGCGCATAGACACTGTAGGGTGCATTCTTTGTTGCTGTAAGCACAAGCGCGCCTGCGCCATGTGTATTTATTTTATAAAGGGCGCAGATTACTTTCATGTTACACGGGTACAGGATGCGCCAAAGGGCACACGCTTAATGTGTGTAACATCATATGTTCATGCGCCGTAGGGGAACTTGGCACGGCGCATGGAAGGTCTGCATGACACAATGTTGTTGCGATGAGGGACGCGCCTGCGCCGTTTATAGCTTTGCACTTGGCGCATAGAAAAAGACTGCTACATGGATGCTGGGTGCGCTAAGGGTGCATGAATTTGTGATGTTGCACTTAAGTTTGATGCGCCAAGTGGGGGAAGTGCGCCAAAAGGCGGCTGCTCATTGTGTAACAGGATTTGCGAGATGCGCCAAGGCGCAATGTTTCTTGATGTTGCATGGTGTGCCAATGCGCCAAAGGAAAATACAGTTTCCTTTTTTAAGGTTTGATTCTTCAGAGGGGTTTACATATGGTTAAGCTCTTTTTGCAAGGTTCATTTGGGTGATGAAGGGGCTTAAACAAAGGGGGTTCAAACCATCATTATTTTTAGGACAGAGCTTCCTCTACCAGCAGATCCAGAAAGAGGAGGAAATGTGGAAAGACAGCAGGGGAAGAAAATTCATGATTTCATTCTTTTTCAAATCATACCCACAAACAGCCAAAAACCACAAACACAAAACGCACAAAAGAAAGAAGGCCACTTACCCGGATAAATAGCAAAGAACGTGCAAATGGGTCCGCTATGTGATCGAAAGCGACAGGGCAGGTGCGCTGACAGGCTCAGAGAAAACAATATTTTTAAAAGTAATCACGTGATAGCTCTGGTGATAATGACAGCGCAGACGCGCCTATTTATAGGTGAGGTAGCAATAAATGTGCCACCAACCTTTTCAAGTGGCGCACCAAAGGAGCTGTCGACACGAGACACCAAAACGCTTGTCAACACAATGTTATTTGTGCCTATGGCACGCTGAAAGTGGTGTTGATAGAGGAATATGTGTGCCTTTGGTGCACCAAAAAGAGGCGCAACAAATGATCTGTTGACAGGAAGGCGCACGCGCTTGCGCACGCAGGAAAGACTTAACATAGAGAGGTGCACCAAAAAGCCTGCTGACACAAGAAAACCTGCGCCAAAGGATTAAAAGGGGGTGCATGAACATGTGATGTTGCATAGTGATTATATGTGCCCATCCAAAAAGACCAAAAATGGCTAAGTTCGAAAAACTGGATTTCCCGGGAAGGGATTTGCAATGTTCCGAACGCAAGGGATCCCCGACGAGGGATCGGAACAAAATTTCGGTATGGTTATCTAGTAAAATTTCCCTTGCCAATTTTACAGGATAACACAATGTTACCAAAATGGTTATATGGTAACTGATCACGGTTTAGGGTGACCAGTGTCGTTTCGGGTTGATTGGCATCGGTTAAGGCGGGATATCCTAGGTTGCCTAAAATAGCATATCTTGGCTATCTTTTTCCAACTTTTCTAGTTGGTGTCGAGTCTAAATGGAATGTTGCGCTTAGATATGCGGGAATGTGGTTAGAGGAAGAATAGGCATGTGCTTTTAGGGTTATACTAAGTCTTAGTTCATTAAGGTAAGTAGGGCTAAGTCTTAGTTAGTTATGGAAACATGTTATGAATAGGTCTATGGTGAGGTGTGCATCCATTTAATTAAAGTAATTAAATTAATAAATGGAGTGAGGGTGAGTATTGATTTAATTGTGGATAGTTAAATTAATGTTAATATGGGGTGAAAGGGG
Organism: Taxus wallichiana var. yunnanensis; assembly: GCA_018340775.1. NCBI lineage: Eukaryota > Viridiplantae > Streptophyta > Pinopsida > Cupressales > Taxaceae > Taxus > Taxus wallichiana. Next base: position 901,766,985 of record CM031235.1, on the reverse strand, counting down.
GCTAATGTTAGGTGAGTATGTTTAAGTTAGTTATTTGAAAGGGGACCAAGGGGAGTGTGACCCAATTTTGGTGTCTACAAACACATTGAGAGAAGGGTTGTTTTACTTTGATCGATGGAGTGGCAGTGTTTCCAACCTCTTGTTGCCTATAAAAAGCACATTGTTTGCATTTCTTGACAAATTTATGTGAAACTATTAAAAATGTGGGCCAAAAGTACTTAGCCCTCATGATATTCATAGCTATATATTTTTGATAAAATTCACTAATAGAGAAACCATCATAAAATTCAATAAGAACTTTGTCCACTTGTTCCTTTTCAACACTTCTCGGTAGTACTCCATCTAGATTTCTATTGAAAATAATACCATTTATCAAAATATAAGGAATTGATTATAATCTAAAATATATCCTCTTGGATTTTTCCAATCCATGAGGATACTCAACAATAGCTAGGAATGTAGCCAAGTTATGTGTCAAATTGTTTCCATTAGGTGTACTTGTTTGTTCTTCCTCTTCCTAAAAGACATATGATGAATCTTCCTCCTTACCAACATCTATAATGATTTTTTCACACAAACCTTTTCCCCTAATCAGATTATTATTTGGTGATGATATCACATTCTATGATTTTACCACCCATCCAACCCTCTTTTCACTTATCTTATCTCTCATTATGAAATATCTCACACTAGAATGGGATATCGACAACTTAATATGATTTTTTTCAAGCGTATACTTGATTTTTTGAGAGATCTCATGATGAAAAACACATGTTTCTCCATGTGGTTTTAAATTACCTCTAATACTTCAATGTTTTCCTATAGAAATCCACCATTGCTCCAAAACTTCATCATTTTGTTGAGTTAACACAACCGCAACACTTGTTTTGGATCCATAATCATAGAGAACAAAGTCCTTAAGTTTTGGGATGATGAGAGTGTTTGCTTGAGAAATTTTCTCCTTGATCTTATCAAATCTATCCTTACCTTCCTTGGTCCATTTGAAAACAACATATTTCTTAAACATCAAGGTAATATGTTTGACTAGTCCTACAAAGTTAGGAATGAACTTCCTTAAAAATTGATATTTCAAAGAAAATAGAAAAAATACTTCTTATGAGCTAGTAATGAAAGAAAGAGAATGGCTGACATCATTTTCGGATCTATAGAAATACCTTCTTTTGAGACTATATGACCCAAAATCTTACCTTGAGGAACAAAAAAATTCATTTCTTTAGATTGAGTGACACCCTAAACTCTCTACACCTTTCAAACACTTTCTCAAGATGCTCCATGTGATCTTCACCCACCTTTGAGAAAATTGTGATATCATCCAAGTAAATGAGAATAAACTTGTTTATGAAGCCCTTGAAAGCAATATGCATGGCCCTATGAAAAGTAGCCCCAACATTAGGCAAACCAAAATGAGTTATATCTTAGGAGTATGTTCCCCATTTAGTAGTAAATGTTGTATTATACTTGTCATCTTCTCTTACCAAGACTTGATTATAACTGGAATAACCATCCAAAACTAAGAACCTTTCATCCCTTACTACTATTTGCAAAATATGATCCATTGAGGGTAAAGGATAGTGATCCTTTAAGGAGGTTATTTTCAAATCTCTAAAACCAACACATATTCTAATCTCACCATTTTTATTCCTTATAGTTAACAAAACTTCCACCAAAGAGGTGTAATTGATAGGGAAAATAATTCTATCCTATATGATTTTGGAAATATATTTCTTTACTAGGGGTTCTATCTTGGGATTTACAAGTGCTTGTTTTTTTCCCAATATGCTTACGATTGGGATTAAGATCGATAACATGTTGGGAAATATTTGGGTCAAAAACCATAAGGTATTCATATCTCCATGAAAATACATCACTATATTTTTGACATAATGAGATAAAATCTTTTTGTCTCTTGCACAACATATATTTCCTATCATCAGCTCCTTTTCTTCTTCTTATTCCTTTTCTATCATGTTTTTCTTCCCCACTTAACTCACCATCCGAGATGAATATGTCTTCAATTATAACTAGTCATCTATGAAACTTGTTTGTTTTCAACTGAATAATTTGATCACCATAACCTTCTTGCAACCTTGACTATATTTTTGATGATAATTTTGCCTCATTTTGGATGAAATGGACTATTTTCTCATCATTGTCAAAGAATTTCCAACTTATTTTGTTATCAGGAATGGATGGTCTAGCCACCATCTTAATGTGTTTTCCATTTCCATGAATGAGGTCCTTAGGTGGATAAAATTTTGAAGCTACAGCTTCCATCAAATCATATTCACAATTTTTTCTTCTTTTCACAATTTATAGGCTGATAGCATAAAAAAATTCTATGAAATCCCAAATTCTATGCCTAGAGTATTTGAGGAGCTTACTCTTGGTGAAAAACTTCCTTTTAACTTTATGAATCACTAAATTTGTATCTCCAAACACTTGAAACATCTTAATTTTAATTTTCTAAGCTAATAATAATTCATTGATCAATACCTCATATTCTGCAATGTTATTTGTGCAAGAAAACTGTAATCTATGAGAAAATAGGAACTTCTTACCATTTGGAGATATCAACATTACACCTACCCCTACTCCATTTCTACTCCTTGAACCATCAAAGAATATTTTCCACAAGCCATCTGAATCATCTTCTTGCTTGAGTGAAGAAGGTATAAAGGATTTCTCTTCTTGTATGCAATATGTACCCAAACCAGTTTCTTTAACAACATCATAAGGATCAAAACTATAATGTTCTTTAGCCCACTCATCTAAAGCAAGAGATCGGGAACTAAATTGAGTGAAGCAGTTGTATTTATTGGATCTAAATTACTTTCTTTCTTCTCTTGTATTATAAAATTTGAGTTAATAGGGATGAGATCATAAATTTCCACATGATAATATAATATAGGTTAAGATTTGATGGTAAATGGCATGTCATATCTTGTACTTGCATCATATGATACCAATCGAGGACAAGTAACCACCAACCATAACTGTGAAGTTTCTTGACAAGTAAATAGATAAGAAAGGATGTAGATCAATGAATGATATTTATTGAACAATATTCAAGTTAGGGAAAATGTGAAGAGTTAAATTCAACACTTTGATCACTCCTATTGTGTTAACCGTAGCACCCAATTGTAACATGCCTTTGAGACTGGAGTGTACTCAATGCCCAATGTATCTACTATATTTTTGGCATTATTGAAGTTCTAGCACATAATTCTATCATAAAATTGTGTACTTAAAACTTCCCAATAATCAAGGATAGGTATAAAGGAGGCAGATTATCAACCTTACTTTCTTATCCTTAGGTTGGATAATACTAGTTGGAAACTTATGCTTTTGCAATGCTGATTTAGCTAATGGAAAAAAATGTTTCAAGGCATCTTGCAATAGGTCCCTTTGAGATGGGATTGATAATGCATCCCACATAGGAACATTCAGATTTGTCTTTTCATTTGATCCATAATATTAAAGGGAATACTTGTAACCTTGTTCTTTGAAGGATACCATGACTCTTTCTTTGTTTTCTCCATGCTTTGATTGGGTATTCTTGGTCGAGAGAAAGGTTCCTTTATAGGAGTAGGACTACTAGAAAAATCACATTGTTTATCCTTGGATCTACTGCATTCTCTTTCCATTTAGGATTGGGGACATTTTTCACTGAAGAAGATGAAGCGATGACTTCCAACTGCATTTTCTTTGACCTTGTATTTTTTTGCAACATAGGTTATACGCCTAGTCAAGCTTCCCATAGGATGATTGATTGCACAAAAATCATTAGGATTGAAAAACATTAGATTATATTTATGAGTATCTTCCTTAGATACCTTAGTGTTGGGATTTGGAGCCTTCACTGTTGGTTTTGATTTATAAATCCTTACACAATTATAGATTGTATTTATACACCAATTGTACAATTAGACTACTTATGAGGTTGATTACAAGGGAAATACCATTTATCTTCTTGTGATATGTTGTTTTGCACTAGAATAATAGCTTTGTTCATGTTGGTAGTATGACTTTTTATTGTAGGAGGGATAACTTGTAAAGGAAAGTTTGGATTGGCACATTGACACCTATTAGGTTGGTAATCTTGGTTGGAAAAATAGGCTCTTCTCTACTGATGACCTTGATTAAAATTTTGATTTGAAGGTTGTCCCTAATTATAATTTTGGTAAGCAATAGGGGATTGGGCTTGTTTTTTCTCAAGGGAGATTATGTTATTGGACATGATATTCACCAAAGCTATGAGATCATCATTATCATCTTGCTTGTTAGGATACTTAGATATATGAAAAAGCTTTTGGCTCATGAATGGGAACAAGAGAAGGTTGACTAGCTTGGGGTAGGCCTAGAAAAATAAGTACACGAGGTTTAGGGGCTATTCTACCAGCTTGGATTAGGTAATTTTTCAGCCCTAATGGTTGTTGCATATACATGAGGTAACACTAAAACTCCCATAGAATGAATCATTACTGTAATTTCAGAATTAAGAGCTCTTAAACAGTATTAAAATTCACTTTAAGGAGTAGGATTTAGGAGAGTTGGATCCTATCCTAAGTCCTCTAAAATATGAAATTAAATTCTATCATTAGCTCATTAAGAGCTCTCTTGATAGTTTTTAATTACTCCAATAAAGAGACATTTTATTCTTTTTCTTCAAATTACAAGAAAAGTGCTTCTCCAAGATCATCCCATGAGTGAATTGAATAAGGTAACAAACTCATGTACCATTATAGTTCCTTCCCTTTGAGATATGAGACTGCAATCCATACTTTGCTATAATATATTTAATTACAAAATGAGATGAAAACATATTAACAATATCTTGGATGTGTTCTATAGGAGTAGTTGAATTTTGAATTTTCACTAATGAAAAATGGAATGTTCTTTAAGGTAACAACCGGTATGCCATTATAAAAACCAAATCAAAGGGACTCGCCTCCTCAAAATGTCAAAAAGTAATTTCCTTTGGTGAATCAATTCAATGACATTATTGGTATCTCAAATTGAATGATGAACCAAATTAGACAACCTTTTCATCCTTACTTCTAGGCAGGTTTGGTCTCTCAACATTCAAGGAATTTACAGGATCTCTCACTAAACTCTTCTAGATAAGTACAATTTGATATTATCATATTGAATTTGAGAAATTAGCTAATCAAACTAAAGGGTTATCAGATGAATTCTTCAAGAGTTGTTTTATAAGTGGCCTCGAATAACAACTTCAATCAGAGGTGAAAATGTTTTGGCTCAACAACATGATGGACACCTTTGGCGTGGCTAAGTTAGCAGAAGATAAAATCTTAGTGCAATGTCGAACTCCCACTTTCCCACCCGTAAATAACAAAGCAAACCAATGACCAATGACAATCATCTCGGTCAAGCACATAATTGAGGTAGAGATGTGGGCTCGTAAGGAGAAATGATTATGTTATAATTGTGATGAAAAATGAGTTAAGAGTCACAGGCATATCACACAAAAGCTCTACTTTCTAGATGTGGAATCACTTCTAGAAAAGGACAATGATCCCAATCTCCAGAATTCCAAGATGCTAAAGAGGAAAAAATCCTCCTAGAGGACTCAATTCCTCAAGAGATTCAACCCAAGATATCTCTACATGCACTAATAGGTGTTACCACCCCTCAAACCATGAAGGTTAATGGTTTCTTTAAATATATACTTATCACAATCCTCATTGACTTTGCAAACACACAATTTCATCGATCCCTACATTTCTAAATAGAAATATTTCTTTGTATACCCTTTTTCTAGTTTGGAAGCCATGATTGTTATGGGGTAACATTACCATGTAAAGGAAAGTGTCGAATGCACACATTACGATAGATGATTACACAATTCTCTCACAATTTTTTTCCCTACCCTTAGGAGGATGTGATGTGGTTTTAGGTGCTCAATGGCTCCACACATTAGGACCTATTCTATGAGACTTCTCTGAGATTTGGATGTAGTTCACAGATAGTGGCTAGAAGCACACCTTAAAAGGGTTATGCCAAGATCAACTAGCATCATCAGTTCCCATCATATGGAAAATATTTTGAAGAAAGGATCACATGGTATCATTTCCTAGTTGCACTCCATCCAACTCTATCTCCCCAATACCACTAAATACCCTACCGATTTACAACATCCACTTGACAAGCATACATCCATTTTTAAATCCAAAGTGGGTTTTCCCCCTTCATGATTTGGAGATCATCTCATTTTGTTCCTTCCAAAAAAACCTCACCTAACTTTTATCCATACCACTATCCCCACCTATAAAATACCGATATTGAGAAGCTAGTTTGGGAACTCCTCAAGTCCGGAATTATTCTAGATATCACATGCTAAGCAAGAATGACTTGTAGTTTGAGCCCTCTTCGGAGTAGTGGTAACGCCGAGAGGTGCATAAGTGTGCCCATAACCCACCTAATGTTTATTTTTTAGGATTCCCTTACCATTCGAGTTTTTAAGATTGAATCAATTAAAAATTTAGCATCACAAAGTATTAGAGGTCCAAATTCTAGAATGGAGCATAACAGAACTAATGAACATGCACGAGAAATTTTCGTAGGCTAAAATTAAAGATGAACCAAAGTGTATAGAAAGGGCCATAATGGGGTATGTTATGGGCTAGGAAGCTTCTCGTGTCACGGTTTCAATAGTGAGGTTCTATCGATCATTTCCATCCTTTTCCATTCATCGTGCCAGTCATATCAACATACATTTTAGGATATCAACCAATTCCTCTTACCCTCCTCACCATCAAGTGTTTTGTTTCATGATTTATCATGATTTAGATTTTGTAATGATTATTCCTAATATTGTTGTAATTATCCTTGGAAACTAATTGATTAGTAAAATCTACCATCATTTACATATCATGAAATGGAAAAATAACTCGAGGTAAGAAGACAAATATAGAATCCAAAGGGAAAAAGAGAGCCACAATCAACATCATATTAATGTCCCAGAATATACATAGTCCATTTACATACATTTGGAAGGCATTAAATGCATTACACAAGTTCATATTAGAGGTCTACAACTCAAAATTTTAGCCAAAGATTTGGGCATGATAACTTTACATTTAGGAGAGGAATATTGCAATGAATTTTGAGTTGCACTATATAGAGAAAGAAGAGGAGAAATGAATAGAAGATATCCAAAAAATTATAAGATCACCCACTTCTCAACAACCAAAGGGACAATCAACATTAAATGTGCGGACCATTTATGTCACCATTGTTTTCTTGGATGGGCAAATCGATCATCTAGGAATTGAATTTTTACATGAAAAAGTTTAATGTTGGTGGTTGAGGTTGATTTGATCCGACTTGGGCACCATTTGATTGAGGATAAATATTTAAAAGTTCCCAAACTATATAAAAATTTCTCCTTAATATCTCAATTATTATTTGTGAAATCAATCACAAAATGAATCTCTTCTTAGTGTTAGAAATTCTAGGCACTGAGAGTGGGGTGAATCGCTTACTAAAATTTTTGATGCAATTTTAAATGATTCAATCAACCAAACTTAACTATGTTAACCATGAAATACATGAGCATCCAACCATGAAAGAGAAAGATAAGAAAACACACATAAACACATGAGGAGACATGATTTAATGTGGGAAACCCATCAAGGACAAAAACCCACTGGAACTAGAGAACTAGCTTGGAAAATTGTCCTATAAAGTTACAATGGTTTCACCATGTGGTGAACACCCACTCACCTTGAAGCACCCACTCCAATATAAAATCAAGCACCCACTTGAGTAATTTGGCAAGCACCTACTTGCTAGGAAGCACCCACTCCCAAATTGTTGAGCAACAACTCAGACTTGAATCATACAAGAAATTTTTTATCACCTTCTTCACTTGGTTGCTTACATCAACCTGATGTGATCACTATTTCAGCTCACTTTTCTTCTTCTCTCCTCTCTTATTTTTCATGGCTTCAATACACTAATGCTCTTATTATTTCCTCAAAACTAGCACTCATCTCTCCTCACTTTCAACAACATTTTCATGCTAAAAATGAGCTTATATGAACAAACATAACTCTTAAACATGACCCTTGACCTTTCAAATATAATTACACTTCAACTACTTCATTCCTTCATATGTACAAGAGGGAGTACAAAATACATTTACAACGCCGCGAAAAATTAATCATGATATCGATTACATGTCTTATTGATTAGGACTCGTTAAGTTGTATTAGATACATGTACTATGTTGAGGAATCTTCCTAAAATCTTTTAATTTTCTTAAATCTCTAAAACTATTCCTCATATAACCAAACCGACTCGACATCTGCACATTTCAGTTTGTTTGTAAATCAAGTATGACAATTTCTTCTTCTTCTTCTTCCTTTAGCGAGTTCCTTTTGTCCTTCAACAAATTTGAATTGTCATGAGTGTTCAAAGCATGCGAGTATGTTATAACACTTCCTCCTTACCTATATAGCTCATTATCTCTTCTCATACCTTTCCATTTTCTTGCATGTTTCATTAGAAATATTCAATGCTTGAAGTAGTAGTTCCAAAAGCCAAATTTTCTCTTGATTTGGTAAACATCATTACCACCATGTATGATTCCTTGCATTCATATGAGTTGAATATTCAGGGGTTATACATCCTAATAATATATTTGGATAAAATTTTGTAGAGGCTTGAAGATATTATTACAAAACGCCTTCAAGGTTTCTTTCACACAGTCATGGAGAAACTAGAACCAATCAAGATCAGATTGCATGCATCAAAGAGGAGGTATCCAAAACCTTATTAGAGCTTAAAAATTAATTTTTGACCTATATAACACCTTCACTTAATATGAGAAGCCAAAATATTTTCATTCACCTCGTGGAATATTCATTTGAACAAGGTATATTCAGTTTTCATGCACAATATTACATCTACAAATACTTGACCAAGAGGCTATACTTAATCAGATTATCCTTTTGAAACTCACCACACTATATTCCATCACCTACCAAAGAGATATGGTTGTGAGAATCAAGCATTTCTTGAACTATGTACATTGGTTCTTGAGGCATCAAAAAGTAGTCTTGTTTTGGATTCTTATTGCTAACCAAACATCACTCATGTGACTATCCAAGGGCATAAACATGTCATGTGAAAACCTTAATCCATATCCAAATGTTTAAACACATGTATCAGATGGGAGTTTCACTTTTATGACTCATTTCCTCAACCTTCTTAGCTAGGTATCTACAACAAATCAAGTATGAATGAAACTAGGCCTTTAAATTTTATCACCAAAGAAAACTATTTTATTAAACCTGTTGCTCCATTTCTGTAGAGAGTGCCCATATAAATTTTCAATCTCAACTACCATCATTCACACAAGAACACATTCATCTCACCATGACTGATTATAGCATACACAACCTTCCTAACAATAGGAAGGAGAAATGCACCCACATTTCAATTTTTGTTCATACAAATTGCTCAAAGAAACTTGTGAACATATAGAGGACACCATGATATTTCATGAACAATAAGTTTTTCTTCATGAAACACTCAGACCACGCCTATACCTGTAAGTTCCAACAAAACCACTATTTTTTAATTTCGTACATTCACACCTACAAGAGAAAAATACCACCAAAATGTGCTTGGGAGAGTCCTCTACACTTACAAGAAGGTTTCATAGCTTTGTTAGGTAATTTGATGCCCAAAAACTTCATTTCACCTCTATCACTCTAGGATGAAGGTTTGGAGTGTTTCGAACTAGGTTAGAAGAAAGGTTAGAAAATTTCAAATACTTAACCAATTGAACTCAAACCTTGTGCATTACATTTTTATCTAAATTACTTGCAAAAAAATATTCTATGAGTTATCTTCATACTCCTTCATAATTTATAACAAATTCTAAGAAGTTAGGGTGCTTAATTTACATTTTCCAAAAGCCCAATTTCGGAAAAACATCCATAACTTGCACAAAACACCTCCTTCGGTCTTGAAATTTTGACCATACCTTCACAATGCACTCCTCAATCAATTCTAATGACCACGTTGTTATAGTGGGCTCTAAAAATTTCTGTCCCATTTCATTTGTGCAACACTAGTTCTTTAGTTCTGAGCAATAATTCCATTCATACCTGTATGAGTGCCTAATTCACCTTTTTAATCACCTATGAAGCTATTTACACCTCATATGTCATCATATTATGCTCATGCCATGCTTGGTTTGCATCATCATGTCTTTTTATAATAGACTTGTCTTGCATTAAAACTCTTATAATGCTCAATTTCATGCCATTTATGTATAATGCTTGACCGAGAATCCTCCTATGGCTATTATACCAGCTCATATTTCTCCAACCATGTTTTCCCTGCTCTGTCTTGATCAAAATTTCATGTTTTCATGCCAAATTGCTTGGTTTAGGACCAGGATTAAGCCTAGAACCACCTAAATATTCACAAGTTTGACCAAGTTGACATGTTATAGACACATTAGCACCTCACACACATCTTATTGACAATGTTTGACCTTATGGAACCTTCATACTATCTTTTAAGAATACATTCACTTAGTTGGTTTTCTGGACTATGCAGCTTAGACCATGCTTACATACCATGACATCATGATTTGACACTTGAGACTACTTGGGGATACTTGACATCAATGACAACCTTTTGATACAATTCCCAAGAATCTCCCCCTTTTTCATTGATGGTGACCACCTAGAAACATTGATGGAAACCAAATAAGACAAACACCTAAGAGACTCTTTTTTCATGTTTCTTGGTTCACTCTCCCCATTTGAAATCTATGACACAGCAACTTGACCACTTGACATGAACACAATGACAACCAAGAACAACAAATACATGAAAATACTTAGTCATAGGCTCCCCCTAGGACTATGTTCTCTCTTCGTGACCCCGACCAACAACAAAATAAGATTCATGGTTCTATCTTGGGTATTGAGATAACTCCCCTTGAGAGTGTGCTCCTCTTTCACCATCTTGACTCTACAAATTGGATTCACCTTGGTTCTTCATCACCTTCTATACTTTCCCTTTCAAGGCATTATTGACAAATCAACATATTCTTTTCTTCATACTGTATTTTCTCAAAATTTGGCACTCATGCAAGCTTTGAGAAGATATATTGAAGACCATATCAAGCTCCCCCGTACATTACTACCTTTCTTTGAAGACAAAAAAATATGACTTACCATATTTCTTTGCATACCTTCCTCAGTATCTCATCATATTCATCTTGGTCTAAAGCCGATATGAGAATCCTTGTAGCAAAATTTTAATGCATTTTGGTTGAGTTTTGACAACCTCTAGAATCATAATCAATGCATGAAGCATAGTTTTAATGCTTTCCTAGGGTTTCACCATATTTTCCTTCTTGAGAACTCAAAGCTTGAGCTCCAAAAGCATGATAACCACTCTACAAGATTAATTGAAAATTTTATCAAGTCTCGAAAGGTTTTTTGCAGTGTTCTTAGCAATATTTGGCACCAATTCACAAGTATATTCCACTCCAAAATTATACCATTATCTTATCCTTGATAGATGCTAGGTTTTTCAGATTTTACATGTTTTGACCATCAACTCCTTATTTTTCAAGACATTCCACAATGCTAGATGGTTCATCCTCATGCACACAGTTGGCTTCTACTACATTGTTGGTGATAAAATTTGTCAATTGGGAAAATTGGGTGTCTCCACCAATGTTCACGGGGCTACACCCCTCTGCATTGAATGGTGCAGCTCCCATTATTGAATGAAAACTAATCTATTCCTACCTAAGTGTTGTGGTTTGGAAAAATAAGTCGGGATCATAAAGAGACACTCCAATGAACATGTGTAAATTTCTTGTACGGGGTATAGGGGAGGAAATCACAAGATGCGAGGGAAGGAGATAATTTATGAAAGGAAGGTTACTAATGTAAGTGGGCCAATCGCAGATTTCACATCCAATAATTGGAGTAGTTAAAACATTCAATATATAAGAGAGCAATAATGAAGCTAGTGGGACCAATGAATTAAAACACAAAGTTTTCAGATTCATCTATCAAGGAAGAAAATTTCCTCTCCAACACCATACATGATCGTTATGCTTGAAAAGTACATAAAGGAGAGAAGTAGAGGAAACACATAGTTCTTATACCAACTATGATTATAATGTCAACAATGAGAGGAAACCATGCACACAAAGTTGCACACATTCATACATCTTGAAATTCAAACTCCTTCCTTGATTGAAATTTACACAAGTTGTACAATGCAAGGGAAAAGAAGAAAGTGGAAGAAATGTAGCTCTTATTTCTTGTGCATTGATACAAAGTTCAATAACTACAATCCACAATTGCTACATAAAACTAAAAATTTCAGGTTCCTTTGGAATGGAAAAGTCATCCTAATTTATAGAAATTTGAATTGACTCTTCGCCTACCCCTCACATGAATCTTCATGGTCTCATTCAACTCGTGACTTTTCACCTTCCTAGGAAGTGAGAAATAAATTCCCTTTTTTATAAATCAAAGGGACTTTTACAATGTAACTTTATGAAGTAACTTAAGTGAACGAGACAAAATATAATGATTATACCCAAAGAAGAATTAGAAAGGGGAGAGAAATAAGAGGGAGAAATAGAAAATAAGGGAGAGGTTGTCAAATCCAATAAGGAAGCTCCTTTTGATGAAGAACTTGTCGATGACGATCACAATCTCCTCCTTTTACATGATGAGTGGACACCTCAGTTACCAAATGAGTGTTTAGAAACACTGTTGAAAGATCCACCGATGTGAAATTGAGATGAACATGAACCTCACCCATGATGGTACATTCTTGATCTCATAATGAGAGTGAGATTCACCCTCTCATTTCTTAGGCTTTCATAATTTTTCATTACTTGCGTCCCTGTTTTGCACACTATAGTGCAAGATTGCAACCTTGGTGCTTATTACTATGAAATATGAAATCTCTTTCCTATCTCAATGAGCTGGAATCAAATCATTGGGCTCAAATAGACTAGCCCACCGTGAGATGATAATGAATCCACTTGCTGCACCATGCGATGCTTTGCCATGCTTTTGGACACATATGAACTCAAGATGACACTTCCAAGGTGACTATGGAGAGTTTGTTTATCTTTTGAGGTATGAGATCATCTTGTGACTATGTGAATATTTTAGAAAGTGAAAATATGAGTTATGAAGGAGCCATCTACAACTTTCTGCACCCAAAATAGATATTTTCTATTTTTAGCAAGTAGGACCGTGACCTGCTATTTTCGGACATATCATCTCACTTTCCTTCAATATGACCTTTTGAACCTTCTGGCACATTTTGTCTTCTTCCATTGTTGAGGCATTCCTATTTTTAGCATATTTATATTTTTAGTAGGTTACTTTTCTAGGAACTTGCTATTTTTGGAAATTGTTGTTTTTTTCCCTACCTTCCATTTCGTATCTTTCTTGATTGTCCTGGGTGATCAAACTTGTAATTCGGGAGACTTACTATTTTTGGCATGTAGAAGAGCATATGATATGATATTTTTAGTAAGTGGAAAAAATGGACTTGGTTTGTGATGGGAATGATATTTTTGGATTCATCTCTTTGTCATGATCTCATGCTCCAAATTTGACTGTGATTTTCTAACCGGAGAGCTTGAAAATAAAAAACAAAAAATTTACCTGGTGAAGCTTTAGACACAAACCTAGCATGGCAGCCATTAACGGAGTCACCAAGATTTTTGACAGGGTCCTTTTTGCCTATGATTGTAATAAAATAAAATCCATCAGGATAGGTTTTTCTCCTTGGAGTTTGCATTCAAATTTTAACTTCACTCACTATCCTGGATTGATGGGAAATATGAGGAATGAGAGCCATGACACCAAACAGATTTTTTTGTAGTAAATTAATGGGGAAACCTTTGAATATTATGTTTTTAGCTTGAAGGCATTTGGGAGGAAGAGATGTGGCCAAAATTTTAAGGGCATTCGATTTACGACTCATGAGTTATGAAGATTTCTTCGTTTCTTGGTCATGGAAGCTTCGGCAAAAAATGGCCATGGTTCTGGCTGGAAAGCAAGGTTCTAGAGGATATAGAAGTTTTGGAGCAATGGGAATGGATGTTAAATTAAGAAATTAAGAGGTGGAAAAATGGTAATGGAGAATTATTTTTTCCTTCCAATAGCGAAGTTCTCATGCTCACAGGGAAGAAACAGCACAAGAAATGTAAAAACTTGAAATTTCTTCAACTTGGGCATGGGCGCACTTTTTTATCCCAACCATCCCAAACATTTTGATGGTTGGTGTAAAAATTTCCCCTCTCCCATCGGTCCAAGTGTCATTCACTAATTTTCCATTGTGAAATGGGCCAAAATTCACTTAAATCACCTGGGGCAAAATAGGGTCATATGGGTGACCTAGGAAGGGGATGAGCATGGGTGGAGAAAATTGACCCAAACGTCCCAAAATTTGGGACTATTTGGTGAAAATAATCATGCCATTTCCCCATTGGTCCATGTGGCAGAGCATGATATGCTAAGGTGGTGAGATGAGGAGGCTAGAAAAATGGTGCATTGGGGCTTAACTGGGCTATATGGGGCTCAAAGGAGGTCACATCAAGATCTAGGGGGATATCTGGGAGGCTAGGGGAGTTTTGTGTCCCAACCATCCCAATTTTTTTAGACGCTTGGTGAAAAAAAGTGCACCACCACCCAGGATTGACACATGACCACCCCTAAAATAAACTAACTCCTTGATCTTACCTTGGGAAACAACTTGATGGAGGCATAACTTGAGCTCCCACATGACGTTTTCCACACTTATTTATATTAAATTTATCGGAAATGAAATTTTAAATAGAATGGAATGGGTATCATACCTTTATTATTCCTTCAACCTCCTAAAAAATAATATTTTCCTTTGGGCTCATGGGTTGTGCATGCTAAAATCAAGTTGTGGGAAGAATTACTTGAGTCTTGTGAAAAATGTGAGACCACCATCCACTAGATATTTGAATTAAATTTCTGATGAGTATTAATTTTACCTCCAAATATTCATGGACCTCCTAGAATCACTTCTCAAAGCTTAGGGGTTGTTTGTGCACTACTGGTCGCTTCACCCTTCAGGGAGGCACTTTCAGACCTAAATTGTCGAAACCGTCCAAAACCTCTCAAAACTTCTAAGAATCTTCCAAAACTAGTTACAAATTTTTTTCATCTCTCCGATACATTTCCTTAATTGGTTTGGGATTTTTATTCCACTTTGGTGGGTGTGCACTAGCCTCAGGAAGACCATAAAATAACATTTTTTAGCTTTTCAAAGAGCGTGTCTTGATGAATCTTGTCTTGGAAGTGCTTAAATAGACTTGATATCTCTAAATCACATATGGAAATTATGGCACAACATATTGGACCACTCAGAAGTAAAGGATAGGACTAATACAGGGGTTAGTATGATCTAGAGAAGGGCCCAACATGACTTTAAAAAAAAAAATTCATTGTAGGGTATGGTTGTTATGCTTTCAAGTTTGAATTTTTCCCTTCCAAAAACTCATGAAAACATATACATACCCATATTTTTCCAAAGAGATCACTATTTTGTATCCATTTACACCATTTAGACATCATATTCCCTTTTTATGAGTTCCACCAACCTCCAAGCATTCTCAAAACTTTATGGCACTTTGTCAAGCATCTAAATACCTCATCTATATCTCACACCAGCCTTGCATTTATGATTGTAATGTATAGGAGAAGAGAGCACAATTCATTCTCTTTCTTTCTTCATTGGTCAAGAATTATTATACATCTTCCTTAATATGAGCTTCTTGGCAGATGGGAGAGCTATTATACTTTACTCAAGGTCACATGAGGCACCTTCAAATGATTTTCATTATCAAATCATGTTCATTCTTGGTTTATCCTTGACCTACCCTATAGGTCTTCTTAACCCCACATTATCCCATGATTAATGTTGGGAGCTTGTTTTGCATAACCAAGGTCAATTGATACCATTCTTAGATTCACTTTAGGATACTTAATGTGCATACAAAATATCTTGAGATAAAACCTCAAGTTGTTCCTCATACCTTGCTTTTTCTTCCTTGTTAGTCATATTTTCTTGTAGCCCTTTCCCGAGACAAAACAAGTACAATTTCTGATAAAGGATTAAATTTCAAAATGACCACTCGATTTGAATACCCATTTTGTCTTTCCTTTAGTGTTCAAAGTTTCATCACAAATTTCTTTGTCAAGAATGCTCCAAATCTTCAGTTTAAGGTTCCAGATTAGGTCTTCAAAACTTAAATGTAGGGTTTCATATTGACTGTCAAGAGCTGCTCACACGTGGGAGGATTTTGGGGCCTAAAACCAAATAAATATTTGAGGAGGTGCTTCTGAGATGATTTTTTCAATTTTTCATCACCTAATTTCATCATTTAATCCTTCAAAACTCAAACCCTCATCAAACCCTAAAAGGGTTTCACAGTTTTCATGAGAGTAGAAAATACGCAACCGAATCCTTAAAATTTAATCTTACTGTCTCAAACAAGTTTGAAAAGGTCTGTGCTAATCTTATTGACCTTTTGAATCTTTCCAGTAGATAAAATATCCTCTTGAAACACTTTCTTTGATCATAAGATGCTATGTTATGTTGCTTATCCTTGGAGTTCTCAGCCACTGTACATCATATTTATTGTTTTTCATGCTTGTGTCTCATTTTTACAACTTTAAGGACTTTTCAATGGACCTCTCCATCTTTCACACATTATTACTCCATGAATTCATTCAAATCTACTTATTTGACATCATTCCTTGTTCTAGGCCTTACATTCCACTGTTCACTGTACACAATTTTCTTTGACTATTTTATATACTTGATCAAAATCCCTAGATTCCTTTTAATATTCTCTCTCATTAATGAACTTGTCTTTTCAACATGACATTGGCATGAGTTATCCTCCTTTAGAATGAATAATATTCTCATCATATCCTATGGATTTACCCTTTTGAGTTTCAATTTTCATCAACCACATTATCACATTATAGATCTCTCAAAGGTTTTTTGGATCGGGTTTCTTTTTGTCATTTCATCCACCATGCATATCTTGAAGTTGAGAATGATGTTCTAGCTTTCCCAACTATTCATTTAGTTTCCTTTGGGCTTGTAAAGCTGGCTATATTCTATTAACCCTCAAGCTAAACTTTCTTACATGTACCTTATTATTTATGCACATAGTATTGATTCAAATTTTGACACTTCACTTGATAAACCACTCAAGATCCTTACACAAACCTCAAGAGTTTATAGAATTATGAGCTTCAATTTCAAAAACTAAAACCTTATACAATGATTTCACTCATTATTTTACTTGAAAAGTCAGTGACACCTCCAAATATTTTACCCATACACCATGCATGTGTGCTTGACTCATGACACATTTCTTCTTGAGAATGATCAATCCTCTTGTGCATTTATGAGAGTTATATACACACCTTTATGATAATAGATAACACCTCAGACTCAAACCATAGAAAATTTGACAGTATTGACACACATTGACAAACTTTGAACAACCTGTGACATAATTGACACTTTGACATCCTTTGGGTAACCTCATGTGACCCTTCATGTAATTTGTTTATGCATTCTAATAACAAAATGAATCTTTGATGTACATTAAAACTCTATACACATTCTACAGTGAATTCAAAAGAAACTCAATCAACAAGCACCAAATATTGCATACTCAAACTCATAATAAGAGAGGGCTTTGTCTTGAGTTTGTTGAAGTGATGGAGGAGAAGACCTAAGGCATTAAAACCAAACAATTTTTTTCATGACACGTGGTTCTTTTCTTGAGATATTTTGTGCACACTTATGCAAGGTGACTCTATGAATGATCTTGATAATACAATGTGGACCTCAAGGATCTTTGGGAGCATACAACAAGGGATGACCTTTGGCAAGCTTGACTAGAAATGATGATGTGTTTGACATCCAAACTTGTCCCTACTGCACACACTTTATTCACATGAATACTCAAGAAGATATTTTCAACACTTTAATTCTGACTACAAGAGTATTTATAGGATGGGCAAGATAATTTGATGAGCATACCTTGTGACTTTTCACTCAACATCAGGGAGAAGACTTTGCTTGGGGTTTGAAAACTTACAAGATGACCAATATCTTTCACAGGATCATTGGGCTTCCTTCAAAATAAATCATTCTTCTAGAATCCTAGAGAAGGCATTTCGTGATCTCGAGAACACTAGAACATAATTAATTCCTCAAGGGACTCCACCTTCCTTTCCCTTTTGTAGATTTTCTTTATGATTCCCTTGAATGGTTTTCTTGGTATGATGGTCTCTTGAGTTTCACTCTCATTAAGAACATATGTTCCTCCTTATTCATGAACTTGTTCTCAACTAGGGAAAACATACTTCTCATAGTATTTAATGGCTAATTGATCTTTATGGACTTGACCGATCCAACTACCTCCTTCTTATCTTTTTTGTGCATTCTATCACCTCAGTTAAGCTTGGATCTTCATTGGCTAATTTTTATTTTCCTTGGATGTTTTTATAGGAGTAAGCTTTACTTCATCCTTCCTCTTGTAGATGAGCTTCCTCTTGTTATAGTGTCTTACAAAGTGACCTTTTTTATTACACTTAAAACATACAACTCTAGATGTATGCTTTATCAATCATGCTACATAGGCTCTTCAAGGAAGAATTTGGCTATGTGACCCTTCTCATGGAAATTGAGACACATTTTATTCTTTTAATATTTAGTCTTGTTATCTCTCCATGGGTTTTCTTTGTCCACTTTCCTTATACAATCCCTAGCTCTATGTCCAAAGACATGGTATGAAAAAAATTCCATGAAACTTACCGAATAATCTCCTTGCATTTGGTTACTTGATGGTCTTCTTGTGTCCTTGATATGATACATGAATTGGGTCACCCTTCAACTCCGTTTACCTTGATTTCTCTAGTTCCTCTCTTAGTGTCTTCAAATATGCATTTAGTCTATCACATTCTTCATCCTTGTCTTTGATATTTGCTTAACATGTCTCATGAATAAATTCATGCTCCAATTCACACTAAGTTTCTTTAATTTTAGAAACCAGACTTGAGTATGTCATTAGGGAGTCCTTGATTTCTTGAACTTTTCTTGGTTCTTTGATATGTCATTAGTTTATCTTTAACTTGGCCTAGCTCATCCTTTAGGGTCTTCAACTCTTCCTCAAGTTTAGTATAATCATTTTCTTTGACACTTAGATCTTTTTCCATCTTACTAATAATTGAATCCACCTCTTTGAGTTCTTCAAGATGATTTTCTTCCATGAGCTTAATTTCACATTTAATTATTTAATTAGGTCTAATACCTTGAATTGTCAACATAACATTTAAGTCTTTAATCGGGTCTTGAAAATCTTATATTTTTTCTTCAACACTTTGTATCATCTTGAAGAGAGGCCTTAAGGAATCTTAAGCTATTAAAATTGTACCATGATAACTAACTCGATTTTTCGAAAATCTTTGAGGGGTGAATCAATGCTTATTAAATTTTTGATGCAATTTTCAATGATTCAATCAACCAAACTTAACTATCTTAACCATGAAAGACATGAGAATTCAACCATGAAAGAGAAAGAACAACAAACACACATGAACACATGAGGAGATAAAATTTAATGTGGGAAACCCGTCAAGGGACAAAAACCCACTGGAACTAGAGAACTATCTTGGAAATTGTTCTATAAAGTTACAATTATTTCACCATGTGGTGAGCACCACTCACCTTAAAGCACCCACTCCAATTTTGAAGTACCCAATCCATTATAAAATCAAGCACCCACTTGAGTAATTTGGAAAGCACCTACTTGCTAGGATGCACACACTACTGAATTGTTGAGCAACAACTCAAACTTGAAACATACAAGAAATTTTTTATCACCTTATTCACTTGGTTGCTTACATCAACCTGATGTGACCACTGTTTTAGTTCACTTTTCTTCTTCTCTCCTCTCTTAATTTTTCATGGCTTCAATACACTAATACTCTTCTTATTTCCTCAATACTAGCACTCATCTCTCTTCACTTTCAACAAATTTTTCATGCTAACAAATGAGCTTATATGAAAAAACATAACTCCTAAACATGACCCTTGACATTTCAAATAGAATTAAACTTCAACTAATTCATCCCTTCATACGTACAAGAGGGAGTACAAAATACATTTACAAGGTTGCGAAAAATTAATCATGATATCAATTACATGTCTTGTTGATTAGGACTTGTCAAGTTGTATTAGATACCTATATGGTTCTGAGGAATCTTCCTAAAATATTTTCCTCTTTTGAAATATCTAAAAATGTTCCTCTTACAACCTGAAAGTGACTCTGACATCTGCACATTTCACTTTGTAACTGTTATGACTTCTTTGTCTTCTTCTTCCTTTGGTGAGTTCCTTTTTTCCTTTAGTAAATTTGACTTTTCACGAGTTTTCAAAGCATGCTATTACATTATAAAACTTCCTCCTTACTCTATAACTCATTCTCTCTTCTCATACCTCTCCATTTTTTGCAAGTTTCATTAGAACTCTTTAATTCTTGTAATTAGTAGTTCCAAAATCTACTTTTGCTTCTTATTTGTTAAACATCATCAACACCTCGTATCATGTATCATGCATTGCATTCATATGAGTTTAATCTTCAAAGGTTATACATCATCACAATGGATTTGGAGAAATTTTTTCAAGGCTTGAAGATCTTATTGCAACACTTCTTTAAGGTTTCTTTCACATAAGCATGGAAAAACTAGAACCAGTCAAGATCAACTTGCATGTATCAAAGAGGATGTCTCCAACAACCTTCTAGGTACTTGGACATGAATTTTGTGACCTATAGAACACCTTCACTTGATATGAGAAGCCAAAATATTTTCATTCACCTCATGGAATATGCATTTGAACAAGGTATATTCAGTTTTTCATGCACAATATTACATCTACAAAGATTGACCAAGAGACTATACTTAATCATCTTGTCATGAATTCCAAATCAATTTTCTGAGAGGCCCTTATCCTTGTGCAACTCACCACACCATATTCAATCACTTACCCAAGAGATATGGTCATGAGAATCAAGCATTTCTTAAACTATGCAAATTGGTTCTTGAGGCATCAAAAATTAGTCTTGTTTTGGATTCTTCTTAGGGCATAAACATGTTGTGTGAAAACCTTACTCCATCTCCAAATGTATAAACATAGGTATTATGTGGAGATTTTCACTATTATGACTCTTTTCCTCAACCTTCTCAGCTAGGTATCTAGAACAGTCAAGATTGAATGAAAATAGGCCTTTAAAATTCATCATAAAGAAAACTATTTGCTTAAACATGTTGCTCAGTACCTGTAGAGAGTGTCCATAGAAATTTTCCATCTCAACTACCAACATTCACACAAGAACACTTTAATCTCACCATGACTGATTATAGCATACACAACCTTCTAACTGTAGGAAGGAGAAATTCACCCACATTTCAAATTTTTTTCACACAAATTTCTCAGAAAACCTTGTGAACATCTAGAGGACACCATGAGCTTTCAGAACACTAATTTTTTCTTCATGAAACACTCAGACCACACCTGTACCTGCAAGTTCCAACAAAACCACTATTTTTCTATTTTGTACAATCACACTTGCAAGAGAAAAATACCACCAAAATGTGCTTGAGAGATTCCTCTACACTTCTAAGAAGGTTTCATATCTTCCTAGGTAATTTTATGCCCAAAAAATTCATTTTACCTCTATCGCTCTTGGATGAAGGTTTGGAGTGTTTCAAACTAGGTCAAAGAATGGTTAGAACTTTTTAAATACTTAACCAATTGATCTCATAGACATTTTGCATTATATTTATATCCAAATTCCTGTAAAAAAATTCTTCTATGATTTATCTTAACACTACTTCATAATTTACAACAGATGCTAAGAAGTTAGGGTGCTTAATTTACATTTTCCAAAACCCGGTTTTGGAAAAACATCCATAACTTGCACAAAACACCTCCTTAGGTCCTGAAATTTTGACCATACCTTCAAAAATCACTCCTCAATGAATTATAATGACCATTTTGTCATAGTTTATTCTATCTACTAAGGATACATGGTTAAAGATATGCAAGAAAATAAACCTAAGTTAGTGAGGTGATGCACCAAAGGAATGTTAGACGCTCGTTTTGTAGTTTAACACAGACCACAGGAATGCAATACAAACAACATGCCCAGATAACTAAACCGCAATAAGATATCAAAAAGACAATAACGAATACATGAGAGGGTCAAGAATCATCCACAGACATATATTTTATTGCTCAGGAGTCGATACAGTATATTATAGTGGCCAAGAAGAAAAACTTGCATTACAACCCGAAGGAGAGGTTAGAAAAGCTCCACAAATCCTTTTGTGAACAAAAGAAGAAGGGAGGGCGTAAAACAGAAACGTCCCTTTTACAATGAGCCCCGACCCTTCTTTTATAGATTCAACACAAAGGGAAGAAGGAGAGAGAAGTGAGAAAACTAGTTTAAAGCTCAACCACCATCATCAATGTCTCCTACAAATCCACCCCAAATCTGTCATGTCTGCATCGATTACTTGTTCGGCGCCTTGAAGGAGGAGGAACGGTGGATCAGATCAAATCCGATTTGGTTGTTTGGGGAAAATAGATCCTGTATTAATGGCATAAAGATGTTTCTTCATTTTTTCCCCACCTAACCTCTCCAAAATTAAAGTTTTAGATCTCCATGGCATGTAGCGAGCCGATATCTTTCCAACAGTGCTAGATTTGTCAGATTTCAAGCACTGAGTCAAAAGATATGCCCATTTGAAATTTGAATCAGGTCCGTACAAAATGGCGGGAACCAGCTACCAAAACAGGGCCCCTTTTTTTGAATCAACACATGGAGGGATGACGATGTCTGAGGGCAACCTTTGTATTTTGCTTTTAAAGTTATGTCAGGCTGACACGTGGATTCTTCCGCGGCTCGCTCAGTTTCTTCATGTTTTGGCTAATTCTTTTGCTCGGTGGGGTCATATATCTGACCGGGGACACGCGGAGGCTTGGCGCTTGTTTGGAAACCTTCCCCCAATTTTACTCTTGAATTAGCGTCATGCTAACACTTGCACCCTCCGTTGCCTGTCTTTACTTTGACTATTCAACCCCAACACTTCCCCCTTTATGAAACCAGACTCGTGGAGGCTCCGCACTCATTACCCGCTCGGGATTTTAACTTTAAAGGGGCATTGGGTGACACGTGGAAGCTTCCACAGGCTCTTGGAATTTTCAACGGCCTCTGTTACCTATTCGGACCCCGAACACGTGGTGAGTGACACTCATTCTCCATACTTAGTCAATTTTGGGCTCGCTCTGTCCTATTTTTCAATTTGGACTACGTGACGAGCCCGCACTCATTTGGTTCTATGCTATTGGATTTACCTTTGGAGATGCGCTAAGATGATGCGTGGTATCTTCCACTAGCACCTTTATACTTAGTCTTTTTTAGGCCTGTCCCCGTCCAACTTTTTGACTTTTAGCTGTTGGCTCTGGCCCTCTTTGGTCTTGGGACACGTGGGGGTCAAGCGCTTGTTCAAGTATCCCCTTTTGGATTCAATCTTTGGAGGTGCGCTATTTGAAAACTTGGTAGTGTCCGTTGTCTCCTCCATACTTAGTCATTTTTGGGCTCGCTCGATTATTTCGAGCCCGAAGACTTCGAAATTTCACCACTTCTTTTCTTTGAGCCTCTGGCTTCTTTGACACTATCTTCTCCTTCCCCAACCCTATTATTCCATTTTAGAGCCCGCCTGCAATCTATTTGCTAGATTTGAAGCACGGGTTCGCTCGACAGAGCCGTTTCTTAAATTTCTTCTTACACAGGGTCGTTTGATATTTCGCAGGCCCCGTCACTCCATTGTGGAGTCCCTTTGTTGCATGATTTTAGGATTTGAACATGATTTCTCTAGTTTTTTTTGTGTGGGGTCATGGCTGATCTAATTTTACCTAGGGGAAAAATATGGATAACAATTTGGTGACTCGTGGGGTCATCTACCTTCTATATGAAGGGATCAGTAGCCTTGAAGCATTTATTGGGCATCAAGTCAAGAATGATGTAATTATAATGATCCTACTTATGATTCGCTAGCCCGATTGCTTACCGATTGTTTGCACTCAATTTTCATAAGAAATCTTGAAACAAGGCTTCTGAGAGTAGAAAATTGTTTTGACTTGGGGCTTTCATTTTTCCTTGAATGGACTGTTTGAAAATGTTCTTTAGTTTCTCTGCATTTGTTTTATTTTGAAATTTGCAACTATTACAGAAACTATGAGTCTTCTGCCATGAATGGTGAAGGGCTTGGCCTCAGTAGCTCTGGAGTAATATGAACAAAACTTATGTACAAATAAAAAATCATACATGCCTCAAATGAGGCATGCAAAGTGTGCACAAACACTTCTTTTTCAGAAAATAAAACCTACTCCTACCCCTACACTAACCAGAGAGAAAGAAAAGCTTAAACAAAGTATATAACTGGCAGGGAGAAGTAGCTTCCCTTTCTCAAGAGGGGAAGCCATGCAAATTATTTGACACTAAATATGGCTTCCTGTATGAGTGAAAAAATGACTTTAAGCCGATCCTCCACCCATATCAGCAAGGTATCAACATTAATGGAAAATACCTCCTCAAGCTGATTTGCATTGGACTCCTAGAGGTGTTGATGGTGACCCTTGGTGCTTTGATACTCATCCTCATGCCCCGAAGTAGGCATGAATGGTTTTGGCTTCTCCCTTGGCTCCAATGAAGCCAAGTATCTAATTGGGCAAGGTATGGTCCTTTGAATTTTCCCATGGTTCTAAACTTTAACTCCAAGAATGGAGCCTTCTTGCTGACCCGCATGGATGGATGGTGTGGGAGGAACGCTAGCCTTATACTCTTTCTCTTCCTTTACAACAGGTGTGACTTTTGGAAGATAAAATCTTCCAACTTTGATTCAGGAGGCATATTGCAAACTGCAGTTGTGCTTGCACATTCTCTTCCATGGCAACAAGTTCTTGTGATTGAAGAATGAATGATGGGGAAGAAAATATTACAATTTAAACTGGCTCCTTCTTATCAATTTTTTTGAATCTGATAGGAAATCAAACTCTTTACTATCCTGCTATAACAAGGTCTCTCCCTTTTGCATGGTGATCTTAAAATCTTCATTATTTTCACCATATGAAGCCTCATCTTCAAACATGAAGCTAGTGAGTTCAGGCTCTTCCAAAAAATAGACTTTTGGAGAGGTTGAAAGGGAGAGGGGTTTGTACTTTCTTGTGCAACTGCTCATGATTCAGTGCCTCTGAATTTGTCTTGGTCACCTCCATATGCTCCTCTTTAACTGGACTTGGAGCTGGTTGTTCTTCTTCCCTCTTTGGTTGTGCACCTTGGATCGATCAACATCGTTTTAAAAAAAAGTGCCATTAGGGACATTGTATTCAAAGCAAACAGGTTGTTGATCTTCTTCCTTTTGTTTTTGTTCCTTCTCTTTTGCAAACTTAGCCTCAACCACCACTGGCTCTTCAACCTTGACCTCCTCTATTGGCTTAACCATTAAGGATATATTTGTAAACCCAAATTTAGCAGCCCAACTCTTTAGATTGTCTATCATTTCTTCTCTGTTGGGTTCTTCTTCTTGCTTCCCTTGGCTGGTTGTTTGATTTTCATCTCTCCAAAATGGATTTGGGGAAGTAAGAGGAGTGGCATGTTAGGTTTAAACTAGTTTTGCTATTGTTTGTGGTGGAGAGGGAGGTGGAACTTCTTGTTTCTTTGGAGGGAATGACTGCTTGGGAAGGAAAAGAAGAGAAGAATTGGAATGGGTTGGAAGACTAGGAGATGGAGAAATGAAATCAAAACTTGGGGCAGCATGTGAGGGGCTTGAATCTTGATCATGTTGAAATGATAAAGATTGAGAAAGAGAAAATGAAGGACAAGGAGTTGGTGATTGACTTACCCATTGACAAGGTTGTCTTGTGTCTAGCTCATAAGCCTCAATATCTTCAATCCACTGTGTAAGCTGAGGTAGCATTTCAACCATGAAGTCAAGATTCTCCTTAGGGCTATAATGTCTTGGAAAAGGGCCTTCCCATGGAAAAGGTGCCCTGCAACCAATCTTGAATGCCTTCATTTGTGTTGTGGCCCTTGACTGAACCATTTTTGCCTCCATTTTTTGAATCTTCTCCAACAAACCAACGATTCTCCACATAGTTGTCACCATTTTATGCACCCCTTGTTCTTGATAAGCTCTATGGCCAAAATGACTTTGACCCTACTCATATGGGTAAGCATAATGGTCCTGGATCTGATTATAATGCTGATTTGGAGGAGTTGGGAAATGCATTGGAGGTGAACTACATTGCTATCAGTAAGTGTGAGTTCCAAGAAGGAAATGAAGCCATGATTGCACAACTTCATGGAATGGGAGAAAATGAAAGAGATGGAAGAAGAAAATGGATGAAAATGGGTGGAAATGGATGGAAAAGGTCTGCAACTTTAGAGATAGGGTTGTTGACCAGATGGAGTCACTAGATGTGCTTGCATGTGCCTCAAAAGGCTGAATCTCAACAGGAACACACCAACCTGCTAAGATGAAGTGGTAAGGTGCTTCAGACCTGTCCCACCGGCGTGCCAAAACTGTTAGTGCATAATCACAAGCACCCTAAATGTCTGTAACTAGATGGGTTGATACTTTCAGTGTGATTGCACAACATGGAGCATATCTCAAAGTGTGGGACCTTGCGAGTTGAGAGAGCTCTCCGGATTGAGGCCGGTTCCTATTCCTCTATTCAAGTGCATACAAATAAATTGCAGAGGATCTATTCTAAGTCTATTCTATCTACTAAGGAGACAGGGTTAAAGAGATGCAAGAAAATAAACCTAAGCTAATGAGGTGATGCACCAAAGGAATGTTAGATGTTTGTTTTGCAGTTTAACACAGACCACACGAATGTAATACAAACAACATGCACAGATAACCATACCATAATAAGATATCAGAAAGACAATAACGAATACATGAGAGGGTCGAGAATAATCCACAAACATATATTTTATTACTCAGAGTCGATACAAAGATATTCATTGTGGCCAAGAATCAAAACTTGCATTACAACTCGAAGAAGAGGTTAGAAAAGCTCCACAAATCCTTCTGAACAAAAGAAGAAGGGAGGGCATGAAACATAAACGTCCAACCTTTTACAATGAGCCTCGACCCTTCTTTTATAGATTCAACACAAAGGGAAGAAGGAGAGAGAAGCGGGAAAACTAGTTCAAGCTCAACCACCATCATCAATGTCTCCCAAATCCACCCCAAATTTTTCATGTCTACATTGATTACTTGTTCGGCACCTCGAAGGAGGAGGAACGATGGATCAGATCAAATCCGATCTGGTTGTTGGGGGCAAATAGATCCTATATTAATGGCACAAAGATGTTTCTTCATTTTTTCCCCACCTAACCTCTCCAAAATTAAAGTTTCAGATCTCCATGGCATAGATGAGGCCGAGATCTTTCCAATGGTGCCAGATTTGTTGGATTTCAAGCACTAAGTCAAAAGATATGCCCATTTGAAATTTGAATTAGGTCCGTACAAAATGGCGGGAACTAGCTACCAAAACGGGCCCCTTTTTGAAACCGGACACGTGGAGGGATGGCGCATGTCTGAGGGCAGCCTTTGTATTTTTCTTTTGAAGTTGCTCTGGTGACACGTGGCTTCTTCTCGCGGCTCGCTTAGTTTCTTCATGTTTTGGCTAAGTCTTTTGCTCAGCGGGGTCATATATCTGACCGGGGACACGCGGAGGCCTAGTGCTTGTTTGGAAACCTTCCCCAATTTTACTCTTGAATTAGCACCATGCTAACACTTGGCACCCTCCATTGCCTGTCTCTGCTTTGACTATTCAACCCCAACCCTGTCCTTTTATGAAACCAGACATGTGGAGGCTCCGCGCTCATTTAGAAACCCACTTAGGATTTTACCTTTGAAGGCGTCGGGTTGACACGTGGAAGCCTCCGCAGGCTCTTGGACTTTTCAACGGCCTCTCTTACCTTTTCGGACCCTGAACACGTGGCGAGCTGGCGCTCATTCTCCATACTTAGTCGATTTTGGGCCCGCTCTATCCTATTTTTCAACTTGGACTATGTGGCGAGCCCGCACTCATTTGGGTCTCCACTTTTGGATTTACCTTTGGAGATGCGCCAAGTTGACATGTGGCAGCTTCCGCTAGCACCTTTATACTTAGTCTTTTTTAGCCCGCCTGCCTCCTTTTTTTTTTTTTTTAGCTATTGCTCTGCCCTCTTTGGGCTCTGGGACATGTGGGGGCCTGGACGCTTGTTCGAGTCTCCCCTTTTGGATTCAATATTTGGAGGTGCATCATTTGGACACTTGGCAATGTCCACTGTCTCCTCCTTAGTTATTTTTGGGCTCGTTCTAAACTATTTCAAAGCCCAAAGACTTTGAACTTTCGTCATTTCTTTTCTTTGAGCCTTTGGCTTCTTTGACATCTGTCTTCTCCTTCCTCGACCCTGTTATTCCATTTTAGAGCCCGCCTATAATCTGTTTGTTGGATTTGAAGCACGGGTTTACTCAATAGAGTCATTTCTTGAATTTATTCTTGCACGGGGTCATTTGATCTTTCGCAAGCCTCACCACTCCATTGTAGAGTCCCTCTTTTGCCTCGATTATATACATGATTTGAACGTGATTTCTCTGGTTTTTTCGTATGGAGTCGTGGCTGATCCAATTTTACCCGGGGGAAAAATATGGATAGCGAACCTAATTCACCTTTTTAGTCACCTATGAAGCTCTGTACACCTCATATGTCATCATACCATGCTCATTCCATTATTTGTTTGCATCATCATGCCTTGGTTCAACAATCTCATTTGTATACTATATTTGTCTTGCATGAAAACTCTCAGAATGCTCAACTTCATGCCCTATATGCCTGATGCTTGACTTGAGACTCCTCCTATGACTACTATACCAACTCATATTGCTCCAACCATGCTTTCCCTGGTCTTCCTTGACCCAACTTTCATGTTTTCATGCCAAATTGCTTGCTTTAGGACCCGGATTCAGCCTAGAACCACATGACTCTTCATGAGTTTGACCAAGTTGACTTGACCTCACACACATCTTATTGACCATGTTTGACCTTATGGAACCTTCATAAAATCTTGGAAGAACAAATTCACTCAACTGGTTTGCTAGAATATGCACTTAGAGCATTCTTACATACCATGACATCATGATTTGACACCTGAGACTACTTGGGGATACTTGACATCATTGGACACTTGACATCAATGAAAACCTTTTGACACATTTCCCATCACTCAAGACCTTTCGATGATGTATCGTGCGAGTGATCATGATATCTGGATACAAAGATATGAGCATCTAAAACAAACCCAAATCAAGTCATAAAACTTAGAATCAAAATGGTTGTGGTTCCTTTTAACTTGATTTTTTTTATTATGAGAGACACTTGAAGGGACCCACAACCACTCCTACTATGATCTTCTCCTCAATATCTTTCCAAAGAAGACCAATTTTGCATGATTTGGTGCTCTTGATCAAAAGATATGATCATTTAAAATCGCCATGTGTTGTTTGGTACAAATAACAACCACACGGTTGTCGAATTTAGCCTCTAATCACCCTTGCCATGTGTCGAGTCCACGTGATTTTGATCCAATCCTCGTTCACATCTCATGCCACGTGGTGATCTCTAATCTGGTTTGGGCTCTCAAGTTTCACGAGAATCTCGAGCTTGTTTTGCCTTATTAGGATCACCTTTATCATTTTATTTGGAGCGGTCGATGATTAGTCTACGTGGACCAATCACGAATCTTCTCTTTTTGGGGTCATCTTTATATCATCGAGATCTTGGAATCCCAAGACCCAACTTTATTGCCTTCATTGCTTCACATAGAATCCTTGTGAACCAATGATAGGCTCTCATGATCTCACACTTTCAATCCATCTCCCAACAATGACCCATGACATGCAACTTGAACTTTGATCCCTTGATCCCAAGTGTCATTGGTCCACATAGAGCAATGACTGTGGACCAATGACAAGCTTTCATTATTTTCGGGGGTGGAAATTCTTGGTTCCAACACATCGCCATTTTTTGAGTCCTGGGAATTTGAAACCTCTAGAGTGAAATTAAATTTGACAGCTTTGAGATCAAGAGGACACATGGATTTGGACGATACCAACTCGTTTTGAGCCCAAAACAAGTGATTTTGATCAATTTGTGATTGTTTCAAACTATGTGAACCCAAAGTTGATCAATGCAAGAATAATGAACAAGTTTGAAGATATCAAGGTGCTAAAAAATGGATGAATAACTTGATCAAAGCCTTCAAGTTTGAGATTTGCAACAAGTTGCCCAAAAATGAAGTGTGAGATCATTTATGGCAACACAACCCTCCTTTCCTCGAAATCCCCTAGAATTGGAAAACGAACTTACAATGGATAACAAATGCGAAGAAGATTTCAGAAAGACCGGTGAACTTGTCATGAGCCACCTAGGGGAGAGACACCAATAGTTGAGCAGTGTCCAATTGTTGACGTAGTGTCTTAAATACACAACACCTAATAGTTGTCATAAAAGTACCGGGTGATTAGTCATTTTTGATATGACAACACCCAATCCCATCATGCCATGTAAGAATTGTCATTTTTAAATTGTCAATATTCAACCATTATCACCCATGATCAAGTATGGGTCCCAATCAAAATGTAATGTAACTCAAATTTCAAAATATGCCTTTCTCTTCAATTCAATATATATAATTTAAAAAAATATTAAACTATATATTGGTGAAAAAATCAGGATCTCATATTATATTTAAATTGATTTGGTGGACCCCTAATTTAGGGTGCACCACTAGTAGGTCCTCTCCCTATATGACTTTAATTTGATCTTGACCTTGTTTGGTTCATGGTGATTTGAAAAACACTAAAGCCTAATTCAAAGGAAAAAAAATCTATCAAACTTTAATCAAATATCATTAGAGTACACGCAATACACATTAATTGATTACCTAATAGCATTGGAATTATTTTTAGCTTGATACTTAACGTGTTGGCCGTCCTAGTCATTTCTTTAGAAATTGGCGTCCGTCATTATAAAATAAACGAATCAAATTGCCATTAAAAGGCTCAACAACTGCGATGTTGATTAAATTGTTTTTAATTATTATTTCCCTTTTCAAAGGGTTGGCTCTATCTTTCCCGATAAGGATCCAAAGATTATTTTAAATTTTATTAAAGGTTGAAAACAAGCTGCTAAGACTTTTTTATTCAAAGAAATTTAAGACACATTGAACAGCCAAAAATTGGCAGAAAATTATTATTGAATATATATATGTGATGAATAAGATCTTATATTATATTAACAAGTAAAATGATACATGATGATTCACAAAAGAAAGTATGCGGTATGGAAGCACGTCCTAAAATCACAAGTTTAAATTAGGCAAAAACAAAGCTTAAGAATACAATTGATTACAAAATATCAGAGAGCGTAGAAAGTAAGGAAATTAAGTCGTTGGTTCGAATTGTTGTCCTGTAGTGGGGCGGGTCCAAAAACACTTGAGCTTAGTGTGCATGTAGCACAAACAAACCCGGTGGAGCTCGTGCTCTCCACCAATCAGTAAATTAACAAAAAAATAACATTTTTTTATTTTGATTTTTTCATTTGGGTAGAGTGTAGGCCCCACCAAATTTGTGCGGGCTAGTTAAGGTCAGCTATGGAGGAGTGTTGGAGTTGATGGACATGTCCCTTTCCATCCAGCCCTTTGCTGAAAAACCTTTGTAAATATTCTTTCCAAGATGACCCTTTGTACAGAGGAGCTTCGCCTTTGTCTATCAATTCTTTCAGTGGTGAAACGATCACTTCATTCAGCGGTGGAATGCAAAACATGGCCCAAGACATTCTTGCCCTGTCTTTGTGAACTAAACTCCTGTGCTCTATGCTCTTGTATTTTCCATTGCTTATTATCTGAATACCCAACAACAACATTAACAAAAACTATTGTCAGAAACAACGATAAGTTACACATAGTTTTCTTTTAATGCCCAAAAAAATCGATTGACAATGATTTTAATTTTGAGTAAGTGACATTCAGAGACAATACTTGTGCCGATCTATATCAAAACAGAAAAAGAAATTACCCCATGAAGAATAGGTGTACCTCTAGTGCATCAGCAATATTAACAACTAAGGCGCCAGGAACACACTCAACATCTATCCAATCTCCGTCTTTTCGAATTTGCAAGCCTGGGGTTTGATCATGGAGAAGAATCGTAAGAGCGTTGGGATCAGAGTGGGGAGAGAGTCCCAATACCAACTCCGGTTGAGGACATGGCGGGTAATAGTTTATTCTGAAGTGTATCTCCTTCTTCTCTCCTCCCACTCCCTGGTTAAGTGCATTTTCATCCTCCAATCCCAACCCTCTGGAAAGCGCCTGCATCAGCGCTTCCCACAATTTACAAATCTCTCTTCCATATTCATCCATTACCTCCCTGCAAATAACAGTAAAAAAACCCTTAAATAGGCTGCATCCATTGGAAAAAAAAATGAAGTCCTATTAAAGAGAAGGAAATAATTCAGTATATTACGTGAAATCGGAAGGCTTTTTGGGCCATTTGCTCATATTCCTCATCTCAGGAGGCCAAGCAACGTTATAGTAATAATCTCCCCAGTCCAATATGGCGTCTGGGGAATATCCTACTTTGCTGCCATAGCCAATAGGGCTACCTGCTTCTTCGTTTCTACATAGTTCCTTTTCTTGCAGAGGAAGATGGAAAAAGGCGTTGCCCACTGCTTGTACGCGTGCAATAACACAGTCTGGGATCCCATGATTAACGATCTGGAAGAAGCCCCAGTTTTGTGCAGCGCTGGAAATCTCTTCCACGGTCTGTTGTTGAAGAGGATGGACGCCATGCAAGTCAATGACAGGAACCTGTGCATGGCGTGACTGTGGAATATTCAAGGCGGCCTCAACAACGGGTCTCACATACTCCTGAGGCACCGTTTGGATTCCACTCTCTGCTAACGTCTGAACTCTTGTTAAACTCTTAACGATCTGCTTATCCATTACCACTGCAACGCTCAAAAAACTGAGAGACGCCTAATTGAGTCTACTTAGCCAAAAATTGAATTTAGTGTGGGATCAAATGGCTAAATCGAACGGATGAGTATGACACTGGTTGCGGGGAATTGAATTGAAGTGAAGGATTTTAATGAGGAGGCCAAAAAGCCTATGGGACCCCCAAAAAAACGAAAGCAAGCCATTCAAATAAAACACTAAAGAAACCAACTCAAAACTGCTACCTCTGTTCTTTCTCTATTTCTTTGTTAATCTTTGTGATCTTTGAATTCTAAGACTAGTTTGCTGCCCTGTCAAAAAGTAATTTAAACCAGTTTTTGTGTGATAAAATATTAGTGGCCGATCAAATCAAATTGGACAAAGACGTGAGCGGCAGATTTTCTTCACAATGTATAACCCACCAACCATCAAGTGACACGGATGCATGGACGCATGGAGAGAGTGGCTGTCACACATTGATAGTCGAACGTAAAAGTTATTTTAAATGTCGGTGCTCCATATCGTTCTGCTTTGGCGGCTCGTTCCAATGCATCTTCATCGAATTCCCCATGGTTTTTTGGATGATTTGGATTCTGTCGCCATCTCGCGGTCACGAGTTGATTGAGGAATTCCTCCCTTGTGATTGCATTACTTTCACCGCCTCAATTCCACCATTACCCAAGGATAACTAGCTTGCGCTCGTGAGCAAGTGTGATGTGAACGAGCGAAAGTGATGCAATAGAAGAAAGATATGTGGAAAGGAGAAAAGAACTAAGAAACATAGGTGTGTTG
The DNA here is from genome assembly GCA_018340775.1 of Taxus wallichiana var. yunnanensis. NCBI lineage: Eukaryota > Viridiplantae > Streptophyta > Pinopsida > Cupressales > Taxaceae > Taxus > Taxus wallichiana. The sequence goes on along the minus strand of CM031235.1, from coordinate 901,732,961 downwards.
GTTAAGGTAGTTGACTACAACCACATGACATACTTGAAAATCCTATAAAGTGGTAAGGACTAAGGCAATATATTGTGGAGATCTCTGAAAAAATAAAGAGTGGTTGATGAATAATGCTGAAGTGAATAGTTGTTTGCAATTTAAGGTCTTGTGTTTTATGGGTAGTTAGAACACACATATACATGTAAGCGTAATTCACATGCATATCTCATCCCAGGTTAGAGACAAAGAGATATTGACCATGCATGGCGTGCGAGGGTGGTGATTTCGTACACATTTGAGATTAGGGTTTCTCTCTAGCTATAAGGGTAATGAGTAAGAATTCCCTCATCAATAGTCATATTGGTGTCATCTATCAACAGCATCGGAGTCAAGGATTGCAATTGGATGGTGTTCAATCTATTAGATAAGACAAAGACATGAATGAAAAGTTAGAAATAAGGTGGTAATTAAATACCTACATGTCCCACACCTATTCCATGGCTAAAATTGTTCTTACCAAAATAATATTTGTTATCTGTGCTTCACATTATTGTCTTCATGTCACTTGCATCATTCATGTGAGTGCAAGTTGTGCTTAAAGAGTCAAAATAGAAAATGGGAGAAATCTAATAGTTTACTCATTCAAAACCCAACCACAATGCTTGCTTCTTGGTTGCCCCCATTTTAGTTGTAAGGTCGAGTAAATGTAGGAAAACAAGAAATGTGCAAACAACCATCTTTGATTAAAACTTACGATTCTTGTCCCCAAATGACGGGTGAATGTGAAAACATGGTATTGGAATTCCATTTGAAAATGTAAGTTCACATCTATTCATGACTACTAATGGAAATCCCAAATCTGATTTTTGCATGTTCATCCATATAACAATGGCATAACAAAGTTACCAAACTTAAATCTTATGAAAATACAAATTCATGAGTAGTAAAGGGACTGAAAATTGTCGTACATCAGCTGAAAAATTAAGAACAACAAGTCTACAATTGAAAGCAATAGACATGTTGGCCCTTAACTCAAGATCATTGCTTGACTCTATGCATTGAGTGTTATGAGAATATTCCTCCTCCTCCTTCATGGTAACCATACTTGGAACTCCATTCACTCTACCTTGAAGTATTAGGTTCTAATTGTTTGTTCCAAGCTTCCCCACTAAATATTCTTCACAAATTGGTTTGGATTAGAAGATAAGAGTGTGGATGAGTAGGTGTAATAGGCATGTACAAGTCTAAATTTCTTTCCAAACAATGCCAACGATGTTGGGATGTTGGCTTTGTTTGATCTCAATGAGTATACACTCTTGCACATCATATTAAGTGGAAAGAATGTCTCCAAACTTGTCCATCTCTCACTTACCATGGAATATATGCACAACCCCATACATAAATTTGAAAATAACATCCCATCATGGTTGTAGCATAGCATTTCCAACTCAAAAAACTTGGATATTAGTAACATAGGAAAGGTGCAATACCTACAATACTTGAAATCCCTTTCACACATCATGTTAAACCCAAATATCTTCATCATATCTGTAAACCTACAACTGTCCAAGGAGAGTACTATCCATCCAAAATATGAATTCAAAATAAAACATCTTACGATGGCTATAACATTGTATTTTCCCATGCAAAATTGGGATGAGGGTGGTTGGAGACCATCTTGTATCCGATGTAAACACTACATCCTTCACCGTGGGTGAGAAATGCATCTTCCTTGTGGTTACCCATTCTCTTATGGTTGACATTAGAATGTGGGGAAATCGGAATGTAGGTAACTAAAGTCCTCAAGTTTGTGGTAGTACTCTTCAAAATATCTCCCAGGACCCCACTCCTTTATGCATAAGCAATTTAAAATTTGCAAGGAAGAATCTATGACCCCTTTGTCCCTCAACATATTTTTCCTCTTATCAAATTGATCATGTTGTCCTCCATGATACAAATATGGCAGAAGAAACATGTCTAGGGTTGCCAACCAAGAGTTTACTTCCTAAGGCTGAAGTGGAATCCTCTTCCCATTTGGTACCCTTCATTTTCACAAAGTTGTTAGAACATTTCTAATGATGGCCAAAATATTGCAAAGTCATAGGATGAAGGTGATGTAATAAATCCTTGCTAAAAAGATGTTGAAATTTTTTACCATGGGTTGTTGTCATAAAATTTCTAGTGAGCTAAAGATTAACATGAGCATCGAGAGAGGCCCTTATTCCATGGGCATGCCTCCCAACAAGGTCACTCTGAATTTTCACCCCATCAACACCTTGCAATTTTGATTTTTCTCCATTCTTAGCACCATGATGATTACCCATTTATCATGATTTACTATGGAGCATCAAACTTTCCTTGTGGTTGAATCCTTTCCAACAAATTTCCCATGACCATAAATCTTAAATGGGATGGTTGAAAGAAACAAATCTGAATTACCTTCATACCTTCATTTCTTTTCACAATGTTCATCTTTCTTCACCTTATGAGAATTTGTTAAAGCATTCTCATTTTGTTGATACATGTAAGGAACCACGTCACAAAACTTTACAGAATCATGAACATCCCAACTTTGTTTTTCATTTCTTATTGTTTAGAACGTCCTAACACTGCGACTTTGATCATCCTCTTTGTCCTTTGGAAATTAAGATTTAACCTTCAACTTCTCTTCAACACCTTATAAATTTGATTTTTCTTTTTCATTTTTCTGGAACATGTCATCATTATAAATAAATTAATCATCTTTAAATATCAAAGTATTTTTACCTTCCAACCCATGCTTCATGATTTCCTTCCCTTCCCTAGGCTCCTACTTCAATATTTCATCAAACCCTCGGCCCTTCATATTGTTGTTCTGAAAATCAATCAAGGGCTCATCCTTGGTAAGAGTGATGGGTGCTTCTAGGGCTTTAGTGTTATTTTATCTCTTAATGCCCAACAACTTCAATTGTTCTTCTTCATCCTTAATCATGATGGAGGGATTATTTCCCTCTAGGGTTGGAGCATCTTTCCCATTTTCCTTCTATATAACTCAGGGTTTGGACCTTGTTCCGATTCCCACTCCACCATTCTTCAACCCTATGAACTCGGTGAGTGTCATGGCATCATGAATATCAACTAGAAGAGCCCTATAATACTCATATTTTGTAGAAATTATTTTGCTCATTGAACGTCACATTTCAATCTCTAAAATATATTCTTCCCTAAGGAGGAAGGTAGGCTTAAATGGCCTAGAAATTTATCCAAAGCTTGACCCTAAGGGCTACCTCATGTTATGAATTCCTAAAGAAATTCCTTCTTCGTTATGGTGTTTCATGGTCTGGATCAATTGTGTCATCCTACTCACCAATATTTCTTACCCTAGGGAAAACCTCTCATGTGTGTTCCCTATACATGGATAAACACCATTGAAAGTGCCCTAGTTGGAGTAAAAGTTCCCAATGCACGGATAAACACCTTGATGTTCCATAAATATGTCAATAAATTCCACTTGTGACTCCCAAATGAATCCACCAATGAACACAAGAGATTTTCCATCCCCAAGTATGATCATATTGAAGGTTTTTGTCCTCAATAGGTAACCGAGGAAGGGGTTTCATCCCTCAATGGCAAGAAGATAAGTTATACTAGCTCTAAATCTAAGTAAATGTCAAATGATAAATAATATTGACACAATCCTAGTCCTGCTCATTTCAAACCTCCTTAATTGTCCCTCTTTGGTGCCAAGAATGAATTAAAATATCAATTCTCATGACTGACCTCTTAATGAAAGGGAAGTGTACTTTTTAATATTCACTTGGTCCTCCAGAAAAATTTACCTCATGTGGAGAATATATAAGTTACATTTTACTTTTTCATTCATCCATCACCTAATCGAATCACTACAATCCATAATTAGTGTTATCAAATAAACAAGGAAAATACAATCACTTACAATTATGGAAATGTTCACCCCCCTTGTTTTCATTCCTTAAAGCCCGTGGAATGTGGAATGGGCCCAAGGGCTTCATAGTGACTAGCTTGGGAAAGGATACATTACACATAATGATTATTTCTCCAATTCCCCATATATCATATAGGTTTTTGCCCTAACATGCCTCCATGATTATTGCCTCTCATGATGATGTGAGTTTCTATATGCTACAACAATAGTATCCTCAACCTTATGAAACTTTTCCTCAAACTTCTTCTCCTCTTCCACCTTGTTTGCTATTTCTTTTTATCTTCATTCTTATTCCCCTTTTGACCATATTTAAATTCATCCTCATGCTCCATCTTGACATTTCTTTGTCCCTTGCTAAGTGTGATATCTGTAAGGGAACCTTCTTTCTCTTCTACCATATCTTCATGAATTTAATTTTCACATTAATATTAAATTTTTCAATGTATCTAACTAAGGACATCTAAGAACAATATCCATACCATCCATAGCTAAAGCTTAAAAATATGAATGCAAAACATATTTATCCATAAAGAGCTTTAAATATTCAAAACTCGAATCTACTTACCATCCACTTGAGCTTCCTTGATATTATTTTCCGAACATGTAGATGTTGAGCTACATCCATATTGATGAAGTTATACTAGTTGTTAGGGTTTAAGGAAACAATTACCTTTTTCCTTTAGATGCACCCTTTAAATTGAAATAGTGAAGCTTATTTATTTGGAGATGCATTATCTCGAACTCTTAGCTAAGTGGTCCAATATATCTCCTTCTAAATTATGTGTAGCCTCTTCATCATCAACATTTTCTTCCTCTTCTTCATCATCCTCATTATTTACATCTTCTTTTTCTTCATCTTTTTGTCCCATCGATCTAAGAAAACATGTTCCATTTCCTCCCAAGACCAATTTGTACTATCTTGTTTCACTTAATACCACCAAGTTTGTGCTAGACCATAAAGCCAATTTTAAAAATAAAACTATGACATTATAGCTAAATATTAACTTTTCTTAAATTGGATCTACTATTCTCTAGCATCAATCTTACCATCTCTATAAAAAGTTTTCATCTCTATGATCTACAAAAATTAGGGTTTCAAGACATACCTTTTTGATGAATATTTGTCCTACCCTTATCAAGGTGATAATTAAAAAATACATAACACATACCCTAATTCAATTTGTGAGATCTTTTCAAAATGTACATAAATTTGAAAAATGATTAATATTATTGCATGTGGAGCAAATTTTGAAAAAAAATAAAACAATAAATCTCTCAAAATAGATGTAAAATTTCTAAAATAAATTCACCACACCACAAAAAAATCACTAAAAATATCTTCACAATTCAAAATACATAAATGAAACATTAAAATTAGGTTTTCAACCCTATAACTGAAATATCTTTCTCATAACAACTTCCAAAAATCTAAAATTTTGGGGTAGATTCCTTGAATGATTACTCCACTTGACATTAAAAATATCTGAAAATTTTATAGTCAAACACAAGATATAGGTGAATAAATTAATTAGGGTTTCATCCCACAAATTGCCTAGATTGATCCTCTAATACTACTTGATAAGATATTTACATGTAATAAATGAATAATAAGAACAATATGTAGAAAACACAACACAAGAGATATTGGTGGGCCAAGATGCCCAAATACTCAATATATGCAGAAGTATAAGAATACTCTTAAAGTATGGCAACAACATATGATTCTCCTTAAAGAAGGAGTAACTCCAATATCTCCCAATATGGGATTTCCACTTCGAGGGGTCCAAATCTCCAATATACTCCTACTAAGTATTAGTCTCAACTCATACATGACATGACATATCTCATAATGATACTCATCTCCTTTATATAGGCATGACATTACTCTTAATGGATGGGTAAAACATAATCCCACCGTAAATTGACTCATTACGCAATATACCAAATTCCCATGTGAACCCATATATTATAAACATATAACTAAGGAGGATGTGTGCCACATGTTGGAATCTCCATCAACTCATATACATTATAATATTGTATCTTAAGGTAGATAACACATATATAAATAGGGTCCAACCATCTCTATAAATAAACAACCTCATCTATTTACCCATATCATCTATTTTTTCCCGCATCTTCCCTCATACATAGGAAATATATAGGACCATTGATTGAATCAAACTCCTTACTCATATCTTGAAAATTTTAGAGGGTATCGTGAGCATACTATATAATTATCTCATGTTCCTTTCATTTTCAGTGAAGAGAGAGGTATATAGGACCATTAATTGAATTGAACCCTGCACCCATATCCTAAATTTTTTAGATAGTATCATTGGCATCCTATATAAATATATGATGTACCTTTCATTTTTGGCCCCACTCCCACTCTCATTCCCCTTACTCCTTTTCAAATAGATATAGATTTCTCACCCCAACTTCACCTAGTATTTCCTCTAGATATATTGATATGTCTCAAGCTAACACCACTTTCCTTGATCTCCAATTAAAGATAATATTGATACTCATAATTTAAAGAGTGACAAAAAAATATTAATATAATGCAATTATCATCTTTTCAAATTTCTTAGTGTTATGCCTTAAGCATGGGCTTGTACTTTTTAATTATTGATGATTAGTTTAGAGAAAAAAATATCCAAGAGTAAATACTAGCACTTGCACCAAGAGGAGGTGCAATGTTTATGCTGATAACAAAATATGGGGAGATTTTGAGAGTTGTTCAAGTAATTCCAAAATGCATCACAATAAAGAGGTATACTCGGCTTGAGTAATGAGACAACAAACATATGTATCCTATAACCATTTGACCATTATGTTAGTGAGAGAGCCACCTCCAAAGTGTGACTTTTCTCAAAGTTTTCCCTTATTGGCATAAGCATCATAATTTATTACCCGCATACCATTTCAACCAAAAAGATGGGATTGGTTTTTATTGAATGCGAGAACTTTAGAGTTATAAATGTAATTCCAAGATGCATAAAACCCACATCACCAACCATGTTTGTCGCCACCATCATCGAAATTTCCCGAGTTGAAGAGGGACGATTAGGGAGTGTATCTAATCCAACTCTTTCTCTTGTGCACCAACTATGTGTCCCATGGAACATGGAGGAATAATAATATTTTCACATTTGTTTGTTCATAAAATAAATTATTTCTGAACCACATGCAATTACTTTGCAATTCATAAAATAAATAAATATTTTGAAGGCAAATTACTTTGCAATTCATAAAATAAATTGTTTTGATTATTTTATTTGGGAATTATTGTTTTTATAGCCATCTTGTATTAATTTTTACTTTTTTCTCCTTTTTTACCAAGTGCAAAAATGAATTTCCCAAAAGAAAAAAATTTAACCTTTCTCGGTGATTGTAACTTTTTCAGTTAGTATTGGAAGCATTTGGATAAAATGTGTCTAAATGTCACAAGGTAGGATTGAATATAAGGCTTAGTATGCTTTTAGAGCCCGGGAATTAGATTTTTTGGGCGGGAAGAATTATATTTTTTAAGCGAGCAAAACTATATTTTTGTATGACATGCTTGTACAAATTATGTTGAGATCATTCACTTTATTTTTAAGAGTATCATGGTTTTCCAATAACATAGTGGCTATGTTGAAATTAGATTAAGTATTAGGTTGGATGTTGATATTGGCTTCCTTTTCTATAATGAAACGCGTTAGTGTTTCGTAAGAAATTATTAAACACTCTTTCTAAGAAATTTGTTTTATTGTTTTACAACATGAAGCTTGTATTTTGAACTCATGATACATAGTTTGTTTGTGAGGTGCCCACCCACGATCAAAGTAGGCTTCAAGAAAAATTATGGTTAGTTTTTCATTAAAAAATGCTTTTGTTATTGTTCAAAAAAAAATATTTACCACCATTTTTTACATACATTTTAATGAGAGGGTCACTTTTATTGCGACTTCACCCCTATTAGCATAAGGATCATGATATATTAAGATGTATATATTACTACAGACCAAGTCAACAAACCTTGATACAAGACAAAAAATTAACAAAACTAGTATTTTTAGAGTTGTAAGAGCAATTCCAATATGCACTAAAGAAAGAAATTGGACCGACGAGCAACAGAGTAAATTTAAAAGTAATTAAATTTCCAGATATTTGACTAGTAATATTGATACACATAATTTAAAGAGTGACAACAAAATAATATTGATACACCTAATTTAAAGAGTGACAACAAAATATTAATATAATGCAATTATCATCTTTTCAAATTTCTTAGTGTTATGCCTTAAGCATGGGCTTGTACTTTTTAATTATTGATTATTAGTTTAGAAAAAATATCCAAGAGTAAATACTAGCACTTGCACCAAGAGGAGGTGCAATGTTTATGCCGATAACAAAATATGGGGAGATTTTGAGAGTTGTTCAAGTAATTTCAAAATGCATCACAATAAAGAGGTATACTCGGCTTGAGTAGTGAGACAACAAACATATGTATCCCATAACCATTTGACCATTATGTTAGTGAGAGAGCCACCTCCAGTGTGACTTTTCTCAAAGTTTTCCCTTATTGGCATAAGCATCATAATTTATTACCCGCAGACCATTCCAACCAACAAAGTTGGGATTGGTTTTTTATTGAATGCAGAACTTTAGAGTTATAAAAGTAATTCCAAGATGCATAAAACCCACATCACCAACCATGTTTGTCGCCGCCATCATTGAAATTTCCTGAGTTGAAGAGGGACAATTGGGGAGTGTATCTAATCCAACTCTTTCTCTTGTGCACCGACTATGTGTCCACATGGAACATGGAGGAATAATAATATTTTGAGCAATTGCTTTGCAATTCATAAAATAAATTATTTTGAAAGCAATTGCTTTGCAATTCATAAAATAAATTGTTTTGATTATTTTATTTGGGAATTATTGTTTTCATAGCCATCTTGTATTAATTTTTACTTTTTTCTCCTTTTTTACCAAGTGCAAAAATGAATTTCCCAGAAAGAAAAAATTTAACCTTTCTCGGTGACTAGTAGCTTTTTCAGGTTGGCAACTGGAAGCATTTGGGTAAAATGTGTATAAATGTCACAAGGTAGGATTAAATATAAGGCTTAGTATGCTCTCAATGCCCAGGGGAATTAGATTTTTTGAGTGGGAAGAATTATATTTTTTAAGCAAGCAAAATTATATTTTTGTATGACATGCTTGTACAAATTATGTTGAGATCATTCACTTTATTTTTAAGAGTATCATGGTTTTCCAATAACATAGTGGCTATGTTGAAATTAGATTAAGTATTAGGTTGGATGTTGATATTGGCTTCCTTTTCTATAATGAAACGCGTTAGTGTTTCGTAAGAAATTATTAAACACCCTTTCTAAGAAATTTGTTTTATTGTTTTACAACATGAAGCTTGTATTTTGAACTCATGATACATAGTTTGTTTGTGAGGTGCCCACCCACGATCAGTAGGCTTCAAGAAAAATTATGATCAGTTTTTCATTAAAAAAATGCTTTTGTTATTGTTCAAAACAAAATCTATACCACCATTTTTGACATACATTTTAATGAGAGGGTCACTTTTATTGCGACTTCACCCCTATTAGCATAAGGATCATGATATATTAAAATGTATATATTACTACAGACCAAGTCAACGAACCTTGATACAAGATAAAAAAATTGACAGAACTAGTATTTTTAGAGTTGTAAGAACAATTCCAATATGCACTAAAGAAAGAAATTGGACGGACGAGCAACATAGTAAATTTAAAAGTAATTAAATTTCCAGATATTTGACTAATAATATTAAGTGTTGGAATAATTAAACATAATGAAAATAAACTCTTGCAAATTCGAGAGGAACTAGTTGCAAGAATTCCCTTGTTAAAGAGTAATAACAAAGGCTTTATTATAGTTTTCGGACATTATTCATTCATGATGTTGGCCGCGTAAGCCAAATCATTTATTTAGGCATGGTGATGATGAGATTCAGAAGCCACATGAACGAAGACCTGCAATGGTGGTTTCCATGCAGCCGCTTGCATGAGGATCACATCTCTTGATTTCAGAGCAAGAGCAGGGTAGAACTGGTATCTTATGCATCTTGCACTCAGCGCCTGCATCTATTGGGCATGGCTCCTTTCTTATGCATCCCTCTGCTTAAATTAAACCAAACAACATTACATTATTTATTATAATATTAGAATAGAAGAGTTTCAGAGCAACAACTACCTGGATAGTTTCCCTTTCCCTTTCCGCTCGCAGCAGCAGCAGGTTGGACACCCAATAACAATAACGCCACCAATGCCAAAACCAGTACAAATGCAATGCTTTCCTTTCGAGCCATTTTCTGATTCTCTCTTCTCTACTGTCAATGTGTGATTATATTGAATGTATTGTGTGAGGTTGGATGTAAAATAAAGCCACTTCATGAATTTATATAGCTAATGCATTGCACCTGCACCGCCTTTGATACTCATCTTCAATGGAAAATATGTAGTTTCAGTTTGACGGAGCTCCGGATTTGGTTTTTGGTCCTCCAATAATAATCACAAACATACGTGGTGGCGCGTTATCCCATGAGGAATGATATGCTTGCAAAGCCTAAACTACCCACGTATCTTCCTTTGAACAAATCGCCTTCACTCAATTGCCCATATTTTGACTTCACTTTCCTCTTGTTTATCATTTCACCTACTCTCACCTTTTATTTCATTTTAAAGACGTTCAAGTCATGACGTTGCATTCTTTCATATTAAATTTGCAAAAATAAATTATGCGATTTTTCTGTGTTCTTACGTTATTTTAAAATAATTTAATTGGTGGAGTGCATTGTCCCACCAAGTTTGTGCGTGCTAGTTAAGGATCGCTCATTTGAAACATGTTTTATAAAAAAATTGAGCGATGAATAGTTATTTTAATAATATTTACTTTTAGATCATATAATATTTTATCGGTTATTTTTGTACCACTTAAATATGTATTTGTATTAAGGATGGAAGCGCCAATGTACAACGAAATGAGCATATTTAGCCTTGGCCAAAAGAAATTAAAGATGGATTTATGTACAAGGCATAGATGGAAGAAGTGTTAAACATGATCATTTGGCTTGAAGGTTCATAGAAAAGAAGATGCACAAGAATTGGATAAGTATCATGACAAGTGTGCAAGAGTTAAGGGGTTACCCATGTATTTTGTGTGAGCACAAAGACTTTAGTTGACTTCTTAGATTTCAAAGCTCTAGGGAATAACCAAGAAATCTTCCAAAGATACATGTCACAAGGAGAGTGACTGCATGGATACATACTTGTCAAGTTAGAATCAAGAATGTAGCATTCAAGTATTTAAAAGACAATAAATTACAACAAGATATCTAACAAATCAAAGGATCAAGAACATGTAGTAAACAATGTTGGATTTGCATGAAGATGTGTAGTACATGGTGATGGCAATTGATATTGGTGAATTTAAGGTGAAGTAGATATTGACGTTAAAGTTGAGTTTAGTTGAGATTGCAGAGTAGAAAAATGAGAGAGTGAATGCAAATCAAATAAGAGAAAATGATATCAAAGAGATTATATCAAAAGATTGAGAGTGAGAAGAGTGGAGGTTTGAAACTCTTCCATCGTAGAAGACCTTGTTTTTGTGGCTCTATTATATGTGTAAGCTCGTGTAACCAATCTAGAAGTGGTGATATAAGATTGCTCGAAAGGTTTTACCAAAGCAATATAATACAATATGTAGATGGAGAAGATAATGAAAATAGATAAGATAGAATAAAGGTTACTAAAACAATATTTTTACAAGTGATGTTGAAAAGTATGCACAATGTTTAGATGGAAAAGATAATGAAGGTCAATAAGATGCAAAACAATATTTTTGCATGGTATCTCTAGATGTGTCATGGCTCGAACTTGGGTGTAGCATGTTTCTCATGGTCAGTGACTTATCCAAGGAAAGATACGGTTGCAAAGACTAAACTAGTTTAGATAGCTTCGCGCATCTTCCTTTGAATAAATGGGCTTTTTCAAAGCCGCTTCAAATGTGTTCGAGTCAATTACCTACCTTTATTTTGGCTCCACTTTCATCTTGTTTATCATTTCACTTACTCTCACGGTCTCACCCTTTATTTTTTTAGACGTTGAAGTCATGATTTCACACTATAAAATTTATTTATTTATTTATTTTAGTTTTCAGTCCATGAATATGATGTTGCATTTTTAAGATTAAATTATTAAAAAAATGAATTGTGAGATTTTTCTCGTGTACTTTAATTTATTTTAAAATATGTCATTAGTTTTATGATATTTGTTGTTTTTAGCATTTAAGACATGTTTTATAAAAAATTACAATGTATAGTTATTTTAATAATATTTATTTTTAGATCATATAATGTTTTATCGAGTTACTTTTCTACAACTTAGTTATTTATTTATATAAGGATGGAAGCACCAATGTATAAGGAAATGAGCATTCTTAGTAAGCCAAAATAAATTAATCATGGATTTATGTACAAGGCATGGATGGAAGCAAAGTGTTAAACATGATCATTTGGTTTGAATGTTACATAGTAGAGAAGATGTGCAAGAATTGGATAAATATCATTATAAGTGTGTAAGATAAGGGGTTACCCAGGTATTTGAAACTTTACTATCACAATATAATGTTTCCATTTTGTTATCAATTATTTTGATGTGTGTGTGTGTGTGTGTGTGTGTGTGTGTGTGTGTGTGTGTGTGTGTGTGTGTGTGTGTGTGTGTGTGTGTGTGTGTGTGTGTGTGTGAGGCATCCGTTAAATGGTTCCCCTAGCCACAACTGCACCAAGTGATATCTTAACTTAGGTTGCACCTCTACGAGAATGTGAGAGGAAACCATAGTAAAGATGAGACCTCCGTAGGATTGCAATGTAGAATTACAACACTAGGATATGTTGCTGGGAGACAAGATGTTTCCTAGGAGAACTAGAAGAGGAGGTGTTGAAAACACATCCATAGTGGGAGTGTCAAATGAGATTTTGAATGAGTTAATGAATGTGTCAACCAAACTAGAAGCGGTGAAAGAAGACTTCTCGAGAGGCTTTATAGTAAGAGATTATCAAAGTGATGCTAAAAAGTTAATGTAATGGGTAGATGAAGAAGATAGTGAAGATTGAGAAGATGCATTAAAGGTTGGTGAATCAATAATTTTTCATGTTATCTCTAGGGCGGTCACAGTCCCAAGCTAGGTGTACCATGTTTCTCATGAAGGTTGGATCCTAAAGCATTGATGAAATGGACCAAGAACACAGATGCATATTTAAAGTTAGAAGAGATTAGTGACCTGCAGAAGGTGGAGGTTTTGCAAATCAAGGTTAAGTATCATGCACTATGGTGAAAGTAAGTTCAAAACCAATGCGGAAGAGAGGAAATGACAAGATCATCAAGTGGGATAGGATGGTCACAAAAATAAAGACAAGTTCATACCTAGAGATTACCAAATAGATTTGTTTAGGAAGTTGACAAACTTGCATCAAAGATAAGTGCTAAAAAGTATAATGATGATTTATACTACATCAATTTGACATCTATCCATAGTGAGGTTGAATATGAGAAGATCACAATATATCTAAAATGTGTGAGCTTTGGTATCAAATAATAGTTAAGTATGATTCGAGCTAGATGATGGAGGAATCTTATTAACGTGCACTTAAAGATGAAGATAAACTTGAGGATAAGAATCACAGTACTAGTGCATAAGAGGTAGATTTGTGTGTAGCATAGGAGTGAGAAACATTGGAAGAGTCAAATCAATACAAGAAAGTGGCGGTGTGCATAGTGACACACAAGTACTAGAAAATAAATTTTCATGGGGAGGAACCAGTACGTCGGAAAAGTGACAAAGTAGCGTGAGAATCAACAAGTAACTCTTCCGCTTACCCGACCTCCCGAGGTCGTGCCGAGACAGCTGGTGGGGATGGAATATGCAGACAAACTAGTTAGGCAGTCTAATGTCTTCGACACGCACTAGTGGAATTTGTGAATCTAAGGCAAAGAAGGCCCTTCTAACTTGGACTGGTGTGATAGATCGATCAGCGAGGATGACTGCTCGAAGGCTCCAATCAATATCGAGCTCTGGCGTGATTCGATCTATGGGTTGCGGAATACGTGGAAAATGACCTGGGATTGTTTCGTGTATATCTCCCGATAAGGTCATATAGTGGATGATGAATATAATTGACTCTACGGATGATTTTCTGGCCTAGTCCAGAATTCCCTAGCTTCGTTAGCCGCTATATCTAGTAAGGACAGTTGTTCGATGATGATAGGTGGAAGTGGAGTGGACTGAAATACTAGTGTGCGTAGGCCAGTGTCTATATCTAACTGACTTGTGGATTCGTTGGGTTATGGGATCTGTGGGTCACAACCGTAGACTCTTGGTTGTTGCGGTCCTGTTATGGTCATACGCGAGATCAAGTTCTAATCCCTAGTATCCAGTAATCGTATGCTTTCTCAGCTTCTATGTTTAGAACCAATAGTTGTGTGATCTTCTCAGAATACCTTACAGGCGTTCTCGCAACCTGGATTCTTAAGCTGGTATCTATATCTACGAGGGTGTCTCCAGCGTCTGGCTGTGGAACTAGAGGATCGCACCCGAATGTTTGTTCTCTTTCGAGCCCTTCTACAGTCATGTGGATGTTTTCTAGGGTAATCTGTAGTTTGGCTGACTTGACCAAAACGCATGTGCTTGGTCGTCTTCTATGTTTAATCCTCTTAACTGAGAACTGATCAGTTGTAAATCTGTGGTTGTTCGGAATACTTGTATCCTGAGATTTTGGTCTATGTCAACTATCACTGTGACGAGGTTTGGTTGAGGCACGATTGGCTCAAATATATATTCCCTGGGCTCTTGAGGTCCCGTAATTGTCATAAAAGGAAAAACTAACTGTAATGAAGCAAATTCTAACTACGTGAAATAAATCTAACTGCATATAACTTTTATTCTTCTCTGAAATATTTAACAATTTTAAGGAAAGCAAACTATTTTAAGCATATCTAGAAATAATAACTAAACAATAATTAAAAATAGACAAGATAACCGAGTGTGGTTATTTGCCTGTGCGATTTGTAGAATTATTCTAAATGAATAAAATAACCTGTCTAATCTACCTGCAAGATTCTCGATCCTACCTCAGAAGTGAGGAGTGAATCATAGTTTCTCAGAAACTATCAATCCCCACAGCTTCCCTGGCAATATCGAGAATAGAATGAAATGAAATAAAGCGATTAACTACTCTATTTGATATGAGTCTGACTAGAACTTTGAAATTTAAAACCTGGATTCCGCAGAATAGTGGCGAATCCGATGGTGTGTGTATGATCTCGTCCCCTCAGTATGATCTTCTCGTTCTTTCATGTTCACTTGGATCCAGAAAAGCGTGTAATGCTAGCACCGATAGGAGTAGATTTTGGGACAAGGACAGCTCAGAATACAGACCGAGAATGTGAGTAGGAGAGGGATAGCGCAAGAGTACAGAGCTTGGCTTATGCGATTCCTAGTGGGATTTTACTGCGAGTCATGCAACATGAAGCGACCAGAACCTGCAACTATCCTATACGAAGAGAAAAACCTGCAACTTTAATGGCTTCCCAAGCTATTCTATTCCAAAATAAAGACACTGCTTGCACAAGTTGGATATGTGGCTTACCAACAGCTGAATAAAGCTAACCAGGTATATAATGAATTGAACTAAGAACTCCAAGACACAGTAAAAATAAATCTACAGCAAAGAGGAATTCAGGGGCAAGCTTCTAACCTGGATTTGGATGAAACAACAACATCGCCGCACAAGATGGGTCTCATGGCTTACCAACAATTTGAGCAATACTAACCAAGTATGAAATAAACTATGCTATCAATCCTAAGCAAGCTAACCAAAACACTAAAAATCAGAAGACTCTAACAAGGAAAAATGGTGCCCAAAGACTCCAGACAAAATTCTTCACCAAATTCAGACCATTTGCATGTACACAAACCATGCATTTATAGGAATTCCAACTCTCAAAAACCAAAACCAAATTGAACTCCTAAACAATAAACAAAGGAAAAACACTGTTCCAGGGGACCAAAAACATTAATGCATGCTCAAGTCGGCAAAGAAAAGCTGGTGAAACGTGATATTTCACGCGAGTCACGTCAAAAGAGTGTTCTGGAAAACACGCACAGACCGCCGCTCGAGCGGGGGCGGCGGTTACAGACCACCGCCTGCTCGGGGGCGGTCACGAGACCGCCGCCCTTCAGGGCGGCGGTTTCACTGAAGGTCAAGAGGCCAAGGAAAGAGGGAAAAAGGGGAAAATAAAGGGCGCGGGGGCTAAGCGGGGCACGCGGGATGTTAACGCATACTCCGAGGGCTTTTCCGATCCCGAACACCTTGCGAGGAGACCTGTATCATCATCGGGGCACTTGTTACACTGTTCTGGCAGTACAGTACCTTACAATTTTGGGTACGTACATATTTCCCCCTCGGAGAAGCGTTTTAGCCATGAAGAGGCATAAAACGGTGGGTCCGAGTATGGCAGTCCCGAAATGGGGAGTTAGAAGCTATACCTTACTCGTCCGTGTGTTGAGATGACGCCATCGAAATTCCCGCTACCTGCAAAATGAAAAGAGAACTCAAGTGCAGATAGATGCAATAACTTGGAAGATAAACGCTAAAATAATAGGGAAGGAGAACGTACCATTCGTGCGGGGATAGAAACTTACCTCCAACAACGGCCTCAAACTCTGCGAAAAGTCATTTTAAAACGAAATGTAACGATATATATATGAAAGTGGGCCCATTTTCCTATTCATTTCATAGCGAGTTGATTTGATTGATTTTGAGCTCTGGACCCACGGTGACGACGGTTTCTCACGCGAGTAGAGTCAAAACGTTCGCAGCAAGATCGTGATCATGCCTCCACGAGCGGAACACCGACCTCGGCGATCACAAAGTTGGTTTTCTTCCATTTTGTGTTTTTCCTCTTCAAATTTGAAATGGCAAATTCTTTGCAATGGGGGATTATTTTTGAAAATGTTAGGTTCAAAAGGTCCATCTAGGGGGCGCCTCTGGGTAGGCTTTGTTTTTAGTTAAAATGGTCTATTTTTTACGCTTTTGGGCTTAGGGCGCGACCACAACCGGGGCTAACAACCCGCCCGCTGCGGGTTTTGACCACCGACCGCCGCCCTTAAGGCGGCGGTTCTGCCGCCTCCCCTGCTCAGGCGGCGGTTTTGCACAGAATGCAAAAGAGCTTAACTTTTGAGATTGCACTTGTATTTTTATCATTTCTATATGCTTTTATGACTCTCTCGATATTGATTAGATACTAACTTGCCCTATTTTGTGTGTTTTTGGGTGCATGCAGTGAGGGAGGAGTATATCAGATGGAGCCGAGAGAGAGAGTGTGATTGGCTTTCGGGGGTATTGGATGCCCTTTCTCAGGATGAGGAGGATACATTACAGAGGGCCGGTATATTGCGTATATCACGCGTGCCCCATGTCACGCCATCTAGTCACATTCTTTGTGACTTATTCTCATATTGGGATGCAGATCGGAACACTTTCCGATTGCCAGGGGTCCGCGGTGAGTGGACCATCACTTTGGAGGATGTCTACCGTATCCTGGGGGTCCCGATCATCGGGAGGAGACTCACACTGGAGACGGCAGGGTCTCGAGCACAGATTGCACAGTGGGCAGGCTACATGGGGGATGCAGCCATCTCTACGGGGTCGAAGAAGGGAGTGAGAGTTCGATCGATTCCTTCTTTGCCCATCCCCGTATTTCGACAGGCTATCATGGGGATCCTTGCCTCGAGGCTGATCGGGGACAAGGGAGGAGATACTTTACTATACTGCTGGGCCCCCATCATTGCACAGATAGAGGGGCATGGCCGGATATATGCCTGGGGCGCAGATATTCTGGGGACCACCTACCATGACTTATACAGGGTGGTCCATTTGCAGGGACAGTCATTGAGCCACCCGACTCTAGTCATGAGTTGGGTGTACGAGCATTTTATTCCTTATGGCAGAGGGGTAGAGGTGGCAGACCCAGGGGCTGTGAGGGCAGCTAGATGGTCAGATATGTCGGTGCTTAGAGCACCTCACCAGCCAGTTGCCTCCCTTACCACAGCAGATATGGAGGTGACGCCGTACCGGCTTATGGCCGGCATATGGGGCGAGGAGACCCTTACATTGATCTCCTGTTCCACCACAGGGCAGCTTATCGACCATGTGGGATGGGTGGAGGTACACCCTTTTGGCAGAGTTCCTCAGCAGTTCGGCCTTCCATATGCGGGCATGCTTCCCCCAGCGGCACCAGTTTATAGATCAGTCCACGAGGCTAGAGGGGGGCCTAGAGGCCGTGGTTGGACAGTGATCACTCCTGGCACTCCCATTGCAGCCAGGAGGGTAGTTCGGGCTAGAGGGAGAGCCGGTGCGCCCCGGGCACCTTTGCTTCAGATTGCTGCGGGTCCTGCTCACAGCAGCGATGACCCCATAGATATTGACTCTGATTCTAAGGAGTTTACAGAGGGAGGGTCAGAGGAGCAGACAGATGATAGCGATCCTGAGTGGCATGACACTCAGGATATTTTACAGGCAGAGAGGGCCGAGCAGAGTGCGAGAGAGAGACTCTAGCTTCAGAGGAGCCACTCTCGTGGGGCCATGGTGGAGAGGATGAGTCGGCCATGGGGGGCGTCATGTTGCTCCTACTACAGAGCAGCCCTCGCCTCAGCGGCAAAGCGTCTCGGGCGGCGTGCCCCCACACCCATCTTGGAGGCCCGGTGATCCGAGTAAGTTATCCTCTCATCTTTTCAATGTTTGTTTAATTTAGGATTTTTAATTGCTATCTCTCCTTACGTTTTGATATTGTATCTTTTAGTCTCTTGCCTAGCTTCTAATTCATTTTTCTTCTTTGTTTTGCAGAGACTGTTGACGAGTGGCGGGATCTAATCCGTAGGGTATGCACTGATTCTCTGATGATCCCTATGGATAAGACCCGTGCGGAGCTATCTGTAGATGCCGGGGAGCCTTCAGCAGCTGGTAGGCATACTGACGTCTTCGCTCCCGTTTGGCATGTGGCCAGGATGGTGTCGACTCTCCGTACATAGTTGGCGTGCTATAGAGAATAGCCGATCGCTTATGAGGAGTCATTCTCGTGGTGAGACCCGGCTGCTCCTCGAGACCCCGAGCCCTCCGTGCATTCAGAGCGCCGGCGTAGCCGAGTCCTAGCGAGGCGCGCACCCTGAGGGGTCGCGTAGGGGGAGAGGCGACTTGGCCCCGTATGCTTTGTACTTGTAGATTCTTTTGTACATCACGGGCTCTTTGAGCGTTTTGACCATGCCCAGAGCATGATGGCATTGTATATAAACATTGATTATTTATATAAATGCATTCGTTTTGGATCAAAACTTGTCACTCATGTTTTCCTTTCTATTTCCAGCTTCCTTGTGTATACTACGATGTATGTTTTATATGCTTTCTAAAATGTATGCAATGGAGAACAGATGATGCAAATGCTTGCTTTCTTTTTGTGTTTCATGATGCTGATACATGATATTGTAGATATATTGTGATCTTAAATCTTAGCTTCTATGAGCAATTTGGATACCTCATGTTTGTTTCGGCAAAGTGATGAAAATAACCAATATGATGAACATATTAACTTGCCCCACTCCTAACTCCACGCAACTAGTAAGATGCGAGGGCTCATCACCAAGAGCCAAGAAGGGCGCAAGTTATGAAATATGGTGAAATGATAGTGATGAAAGACAGACGAAGCTTTGGTGGAACCAAGTTGAGAACTACAAGCTTACTCTACCTGAATGACTTCATAGTTTTGGGTGTGACTTGCTTTGCGGTTTATCCAGACTTAGACCCGTAGATGGCCACATAGTAGACAAAATCTGGTTTTTAGGATTTTTAACTCTCTTGGAATTTTGAACATCTGATTCATTCGTTTTTGACTCAAAGTTTGAATAGTTTGTTTATGACCTTTTAACGTTTGCATTGTCTAGAGGACCCCCTACACCTTGCCCCATGCTACCTGTAAGAAGCATGGGTTTATCACCGTGGGCAAGGCATAGGCGAGTAAGGGCATTTCCATCCTTTCCCAACCCTACGTCACTAGTAAGAGACGCAAGCTCATCACCGAAGGTTGGTAGGGCAAGGAAATGTGTAAAAATAAAATTTTCTGTTTAATCACTTTTTGACTTGTCTTTTTGAGTAAAATGTCAATATATGCTTGTTTCCAAAGAGATGTGTATATGGGATAGATGTGACACCATGAAGCTTCTAGAATAGACCATAGGCAAGACACCAATCCTAAGAAGAAATCAAAGCGAGAACAAACTTGCAGATCTTGGTATGGTTACCGTTAAGACTTCGTCATGTTTGATTTTATTTGATAAAAGATTCTGAAGTGATTGATGATATCAAAGATGGAGAGGTATGATTAGAAAGTTTTGTGCCAACAACATCATGAGTTTGTAATGAATTACTTTGAGAATAGATTCCTTGATCACAATTTGTGTAAGAACAAGTGGACAAAATGATCTAAATCTATATGAAGATGTAATGTAGATAGTTATATAGGTAGTGCTAGCCGCTTATGCGTAGAAACGCTGAGGTGCAGGGAATTGACTGCTTCACCAAATTCCTCACCTTCTAGCGTGCATAAGAGGTATGCACCATTTCCATAATCCTTCATGACTCGGTATGTGCCCAACCATTTGGGCCGGAATTTCCTTCCTTCGCCGGTCTTCTTATCGATCCGACTATCTAGTCTTAGAACTAGATCACCTTCGTATATATCGCGCTCATAAACCTTCTTGTTATATTGCCAAGCACATTCGGTCAAGATAAGCTCTATGCATTGTTCAAAGATCTAACCTAGTTTCATCTAGGCTTTCTAGTTGGGAAAGACGTGCTTCTCTCGTAAGCGTCTTCATCCGTAATCCCTGTAGTGAAATGCGGAGACTGGTATTTCGACCTCAAGCGGGAGAACTACTTCGCCCCAAATACTAGTGAGAAAGGAGTTGCTCTCGCTGGTGTTCTTATTGAGGTTCGGTGGGCCCACAAGGCCGGATATAACTTCAAATGCCAATCTCGCTTGTTTTCTTTCACCGCTTTTAAGGAGAATGGCTTTCAAGTGTTTTGTTTGTTGCTTCAGCTTCCGCCCATTGGCTTGGGGATAATACAAGGAAGCCGTATGATGGCTTATTTTAAATTTGTTGCATAGTTCACGAACTTCCTCATTCTTGAAAGAAGTTCCATTATCTGAGATAATGATTTTCGGATACCGTACTGCAAATGATTTGATTTAAAATGAACTTAGCGATTACGTAACCAGTGCACAAGAGGTAAGAGGCATGGCCTCCACCCATTTGGTAAAATATTCAAAGGGGCCGTGATTATAAAATTATGGCCATCTCAGGGATGAGGGAGAGAACTTCCCTATCAAGTCCAGCCCCATGTAGAAAAGGGCCATGGAGTTGCGCGATTGGTCAGAGCTTGTGCTGGCATGTGGATCTCGTGGGAGAATTCTTGGCACTTATGACACCTGCGTGCAAACTCTATCGCGTCATGTTCTAGAGTGGGCCAGAAATAGCCCATTCGATGTATTTTTCGAGCAGTGGCATGGCCACCGAAGTGGCCTCCACATATACCGCTGTGGGATTCATGGAGAATCCTCTTGGACTCTTCTGTGTCGACACACCTTAAGAGCATTCCATCGAATGCTTTTCGATAGAGCACCTACTCTATAATGACATATTTGGCTACGATTATGCGTAATCACCTTCTTTGTTGCGGTGTAACTGCATCCGGGTACGTATGGTCCATGATATAATTAATGATATCAGTGTACCAAGGGCACTCAGAGATAGCAGGTCGAGTTTCGATGTAGTATACGCATTCATCTAGAAAATCCAAATCTACTAGATCGCCTCCGTCTAATGGGTTGTCAGCTAACCAATCCGTGATGATTTGTCCTTTAATCGACTTCTGATTTACAAATGTTAATTCGAACTCTCCCATTAAGGTTATAAAACGTCCAAACTTTTTGGATAAGGAACCTTGTGTGAGAAAAGTCCGTAAATGGTCCGTCTTTACCATGACCTTTGTTTCTTGATTCAAAGATGTAATGTCTTAGACGTTAGTAGCAAAGACTATGGCAAGACATTCTCGCTCTGCTTGTGTATAGCGTGTTTCATAGTCGAGCAGTGTTCGCTAATGAAATAAATCACACGTTCTCTCTTGTCATCGTCTTCTTGGGCCAACATACAAGCCAGCGAGACATTGGTAGCTCGCGAATATAGGATTAACGGCGATCCAAATTTAGGTGGCATTAGCGTAGGTGGTGACAAGAAGAAACGCTTAATCGCTGCGTGAAAGCTTCGTCATAGCCTTCTCGGTCCAATCAATGCTATAGTCTTTCTTGAGTAAATTGTTGATTGGATGAATAGCGAAGCTTAAGTCCGGGATGAATCTTCGGATTGCACCTAGCTTTCCGAGAAATGACCTGATTCCAGATTCATCCGAAGGTGGGACCATTTCGAGTACAACCCGAATTTTGGTTGGATCAACATCAATCCCTCGTGATGATATGATGTAACCTAGGAGCTTTCCTCCTGTTACACCAAAGACACATTTCTCTGGGTTTAGTGTGACTCCGTATTCTATTAAACGTGAAAGAATGACGCGGAGTACTTCGGGATGGTCACAACGCTTCTTGGCCTTAGCCAACAAGTCATCTACGTAGGATTCCATGATTTTATGAATTAAATCGTGAAATATATAAGTCATAGCCCGCTGGTATGTAGCACCAGCGTTTTTGAGACCGAAAGGCATGACAACATAGCAATAGGTTCCCCAAGGAGTTATAAACGTGGTTTTAGCTTGATCTTGCTCGATATTCTGATTTGGTTGTATCCCGAGAATCCATCCATGAGAGACAAGAGTTCAAAACCAGCTGTTGCATCAACAATAACGTCTATGGATGGTAATGGGAAATCGTCTTTAGGACACGCTTTGTTGATGTCTCGGAAATCTATGCAAATGCGTATCTTTCCATTCTTCTTGAGAACGGGAACGATATTAGATACCCATTGGGAGTAGTCAACTGGCTTGATGAATCCTACCTGAAGGAGTTTTATTACTTCCTCTTTTACCATGAGAGCTACTTTGGGTTTCATGGGTCTTGATTTTTGTTTAATTGGCTTTGCATCCGATCTAGTGACGAGGTTGTGTACCGCAATGTGGGGTGCGACTCCCGTCATCTCCTTGTAATTAAATGCAAACACCTTCTGATGTTCTTTGAGAACCTGAGTATGTATTTCCACTTCTTCTGGTGTCAACGAAGAACCTAGTTTCAGTATTCTTGGTTCATCTTCTATCCCGATGTTGACATCGATTGTTTCTTCGATTAAAGAGGCGTTACCCTCTTCGAACTCAGGTGGTGCTGGAGGTAAATCTATATCATCCCCGTTTCCTATTGCGTATATGTTAGGTTCCATTTGTGAGGGAAGATCCGTTACGGGATTTCCGAAGTAGGAAGACGAATGTGGAATCAGGGATAAGTCTAGCATATGATAGGAGAGATGTAATGCTGCATAGGCATTTAAGTAATCCAAAGTAGCCGCATCATTTCCAACATGGTCTAGGATGGTAGATTCACTTCCGCTTGAAAGAGGATTTGTCATTGTTTTTATCAATGGTTCATCACGAATGGATACTGTGAAGTGAGTATCTTCTAGCTCATTGCTTGGAGTAAAACGTGATGCTGAGGTTGCTATTGAATCGGCGAGAAGATTTTTCTCTCGGGATCGCTTCAATGGATATGAAGTTAAACGCCTTGCTTAAATCTAATACAACATTTTTGTAGAGTTGTAAATGTTCGGCTTTAGTTTCATATACTTTAGAAACTTGGTTTGTTACTAATTATGAGTCTCCCAAGACTCTGATGTTATTAATACCAATTCTTCTGCTAAGGTGAGGCCAAGGAGGAGGGCTTCGTACTCAGCGCCATTGTTTGTGCATTCAAAGTTTAACTTAAAAGAGAATGGGAGGACCTTCTCCTCGGGCGAAGTAAGAATTATACCTGCCCCCGCTCCATAACGACATTTAGCTCCATCGAAATGGAGAGTCCAATACTTAGCCGGGAGTGTAGATGTTGGGGCATCTGCTGCATTTGCACACTCTACTTCTACCATACAGAGATCCTCTGCTGGTAAGGAACCAACACCTAGGGAAAATCCTATGCCTACTGAATCGAATGGTAAGAACATTGGTGAATCTTGTTCTATCAACTCAACGATTTTCGCAGTAGTCCCTAATGATACTGTTTCTTTAGTTTTACCTTTAGGGGTTGGAATTGTTTTGGCTATGCTGGTAGTTTCAAGATCCGTTGTAGGTATCAACTTTTCCTCTGGCTTTGGGTCAGAGGGTTTATTAAGTTGGTTTGTTGGAAGCTCAAATTCTGAGTGCACCCCTGGTCTTTTCTTTAAATCAGCTAGGTGCAAATCGAAAGGTTTTGGATCACCTTTGGCTACAAATACCTTTCCCAGATGCAAGAATCTTACTTCTTGAAATAGCGTGGAAGGGATTGCCTTCATTCGATGTATCCAAGGTCGGCCGAGGATCATATTATAGTTAGTTTCCCGATCTATAATATAAAACTCATTCAAGATGGTTTTGGGCCCTAAGGTGACCGGCAGTATTATAGTTCCTATCGAAGTGGCTTTAAGGCTATCATAGCCTCTCAAGGTATTTCGTGTAGTGGAACAGTTCGTTTCTCCATATCCAAGTTTTTGGAGGAAAGAGAAAGGGACTATGTTAACTCGCAGCCCCCATCACAACCATTGCCCATTTTACATAGTTATTATAAACCCACACTTGCAAGTGTAAGGTCAATCACCTTGGCGTGTGATCTCAAAGATCTCAGGGCATTTTACTTATTTCAAGATGAATTTGACATCCTTGTCCGGCTGCCCCGGAGGGTGGATATCAAAATCTACGTGATTTACTTGTGTTTCTGGGAGGTGGAGTGATGTTAATTAGATGGCCTAGACCTAATGCTTCTAAAAGAGCAGCTTTGTGAGGGGGAGAGTTCTTTAGTAAGTCCAAAAATGAAATGTGTGAAAAGGTCTTTGTTAGGTCACTAATTAAATCATAGGCACCGATGGGTTTTTCAACTATTTGCTGACTCTTATCTGTCTCTGGCAGATGACTTGGGCTTGGTTGAGAGAAATACTCTCGTGTTCTCATTATAGCTTCGATAGGTAGTTCAATGTCTAATTCTACCAAACTGACTATCTTAGGTCTCGGTTGAGCTCCCAACTATGGCGCGACTGACGGATTTAATGAAGTCGAGGCTTCATGGTCATTGTTTCCCGTCACTGCACCTTTGTTTGTTCCGGTTGGATTCAGCCTATTGCTGTCATGATTTGGGAGTGGATCATTAAAGATCTTGAGGGGAGCATTCTGAGGAGAAACGCCTCGCGAAGAGTATTTGGTGATGATGAGACGGATCGCCAAGAATGTGTCTCGTGAAGAACCGTCTTTGTTCTTCCGCAAACGTTGCATAAATTTATTGTAGTCACGGCACGCGTTCTAGTGTCGTGACCATGAATTTTATGGAAACCACAATAAGAATTGGGATTATAATTCCCGCTTTGTTGGTTTGTGGTGTGTATTGTGGCCTAAAATTCCGATCAAATCATGCCTATTAGGACCAAAGTTTTGGAATTGTTGTTTTTGGTTTTGACTTTGGTTTTGGTAACCAAATGAGTTTTGGCTTGGCCCTTGTATGGGATTTCACCGTTGTTGTTGTTGTTGTTGTGGATGGTTAAAATCCACTGTATTGACCGTTGGGGTAAAGTTGTTGTTTCACTGGTTGTTTGTTTGTGACAGTATTAACGACATTTACCCTCTTGGGCTGGTCGGTTACCCCATCCGTTGTTACCCCACGATTTTTGTTAAGGATTTTGGGTCCTTGATTGACATTTGTGGTAGTTGTAGTATTTTGAGTGGAGGTGATTAACCTCCCATTTGCTCCGTATGTCTTACGACCACTATCTATCGCTGCTTGATCTATTCGCAGAGCGCTCTCAAGTACTTCATCATAAGTCCTTAGTGGGAACTTTTGGACTTCTTCTTTCACTTCTCTGCTGAGAGAATGAAGGAATAAATCACATAGTTCCATCTGATCCATGTTTGGAGCACTTGTTAAGAGTAAAGAACTTGTACGCCACCTCTGGATGAAATGGGCGACAGATTCATTGTGTTCTTGTTTGATGTGTAAGAATTCCCGATTCTGTTTCTTAGCAGTTTGTTCATGTCGAAGGCTTTGATGAACTCTGACACGAGTTGTTTAAATGAATGTATGGAAGCCTCAGGTATTCTATAATACCAATCGAGAGCAATGCCCTCCAGTGTTTTGGGGAATATTTTAGCAACAACCCCATCCCAAGGAGTAATTCTCGTATGGTCAGAGCGTAAGCTTTGATATGTGCGTTGGATCTCCCTCACCCTTGAACTTAGGCAAATCAGGGAGAGGTCTTGGAAGCATGACGCTTCGTATGGTGAAATCTAAGGGTTCCTTTAGGTATTCTCAATAAGTCCCTATCGCATAGCTTTCACCATTGATGGTGTTTGGCGAGGAGTGGTGGTGGGATAGGTTGTTGATACGGTGCAGCGTACGCGTTGGCAGGGGCATAGGGAGGTCCCTGCGTTTGAGAAAACATGCCAGGAGAGGAGAACATATCTCCTTGTGGTGATTTAGAGTATATGTTTAAGTAGGACGGGGTATTGTCGAGGAACGGACTGTTTGACACTAGACCGGAGGAATAGTGTTAGAGATGATAGGCCTTGTTGGCGTTTGCTGTGGATATTGAGGAGGCATGCCTAACGTGCCTACTCCCGTAAGGAGATCTACCTAACCAGAGTGGTATGGAGGATTGGAACTTCCTGTTTGTATGAACGGAGAATTTTGACTTGCTTGAGCCAGTTCTAACCCTCTCACTCTTTCTACTAACGTTGAAATGACTTCATTTGGTGAAGTCATGGTATTTTTCCTGAGCGGTGTTTGTTGTATACCTTGGTGTTGTAAAGGTACGTGATATCCTGTCATAAACTGATCGCTATCTTGCCAAGTTTCTCCCAGAATATTTCCTGTATGCAGTGGCATAGAGGTATTTTCTTGAAAAGAGATTTCGGGTTGTATTTGTAAACCTCCTATAGATGGGTACATTCCCCGGGAGCGTTGTTCACTCCTAGGATAACGTGTTGACTGTCCATCATCTAAGACCAGGTATGGATCTGATTGCCTACTAATTTGTGGTCTGAGTAACATTTGAGGAGATGAACCAGATTCTCCTGTAAACGTCATATTGTTTGAACCTGAAGGCTCTGTTTGTTGGGTTCGAAGGGGTTGATCTAACTCTTCAGTTTGAAAAGACGAACTATATCTGATTCTTGGGGTTTGTGTTGACAACTGATTAGTTGAATAGTTGTCACCCCATACTGAGAGCGAGGGTGATGATTCCCTATTCTGTTGGGCGTAGTATGCCTCAAGACCCAAGAGGGGTCTGCCATATGCATCGAATCCCGACATATTCGGGGGGTATATGAATACCCGCAGAATAATGGGAAGGAGCGAAGGTGGATGAGAGAAGATTTGAAAACTTCTCAAAGAGAAGGTGAAACAATTGTTTGTTTCACGTTGGGTTCACCAATTTTGTACGTCGGAAAAGCGACAGGCGAGCATGAGAATCAACAAGTAACTCTTCCGCGTGCACCGACCTCCCCCGAGGTCGTGCCGAGACAAATGCCGGGGGGATGGAATATGCAGACAAACTAGTTAGGCAGTCTAATGTCTTTGACACGCACTAGTGGAATTTGTGAATCTAAGGCAAAGAAGGCCCTTCTAACTTGGACTGGTGTGATAGATCGATCAGCGAGGATGACTGCTCGAAGGCTCCAATCAATATCGAGCTCTGGCGTGATTCGATCTATGGGTTGTGGAATACATGGAAAATGACTTGGGATTGTTTCGTGTATATCTCCCGATAAGGTCATATAGTGGATGATGAATATAATTGACTCTACGATGATTTTCTGGCCTAGTCCAGAATTCCCTAGCTTCGTTAGCCACTATATCTAGTAAGGACAGTTGTTCGATGATGATAGGTGGAAGTGGGGTGGACTGAAATACTAGTGTGCGTAGGCCAGTGTCTATATCTAACTGACTTGTGGATTCGTTGGGTCGGGATCTGTGGGTCACAACCGTAGACTCTTGGTTGTTGCGGTCCTGTTATGGTCATACGCGAGATCAAGTTCTAATCCCTAGTATCCAGTAATCGTATGCTTTCTCAGCTTCTATGTTTAGAACCAATAGTTGTGCGATCTTCTCAGAATACCTTACAGGCGTTCTCGCAACCTGGATTCTTAAGCTGGTATCTATATCTACGAGGGTGTCTCCAGCATCTGGCTGTGGAACTAGAGGATCGCACCCGAATGTTTGTTCTCTTCGAGCCCTTCTACACCATGTGGATGTTTTCTAGGGTAATCAGTAGTTTGGTGACTTGACCAAAACGCATGTGCTTGGTCATCTTCTATGTTTAATCCTCTTAACTGAGAACTGATCAGTTGTAAATCTGTGGTTGTTCGGAATACTTGTATCCTGAGATTTTGGTCTATGTCAACTATCGCTGTGACGAGGTTTGGTTGAGGCACGATTGGCTCAAATATATATTCCCTGGGCTCTTGAGGTCCCGTAATTGTCATAAAAGGAAAAACTAACTGTAATGAAGCAAATTCTAACTACGTGAAATAAATCTAACTGCATATAACTTTTATTCTTCTCTGAAATATTTAACAATTTTAAGGAAAGCAAACTATTTTAAGCATATCTAGAAATAATAACTAAACAATAATTAAAAATGCATAAGATAACCGAGTGTGGTTATTTGTCATGTGATTTGTAGAATTATTCTAAATGAATAAAATAACCTGTCTAATCTACCTGCAAGATTCTCGATCCTACCTCAGAAGTGAGGAGTGAATCATAGTTTCTCAGAAACTATCAATCCCCACAGCTTCCCTGGCAATATCGAGAATAGAATGAAATGAAATAAAGCGATTAACTACTCTATTTGATATGAGTCTCGACTAGAACTTTGAAATTTAAAACCTGGATTCCGCAGTAATGCTGGCGAATCCGATGGTGTGTGTATGATCTCGTCCCCTCGCATGATCTTCTCGTTCTTTCGTGTTCACTTGGATCCGAAAAGCGTGTAATGCTAGCACCGATAGGAGTAGATTTTGGGACAAGGACAAATCGTAATACGCACTCGAGAATGTGAGTAGGAGAGGGATAGCGCAAGAGTACGAGCTTGGCTTATGCGATTCCTAGTGGGATTTTACCGCGAGTCATGCAACATGAAGCTTTACCGTAACTCCGCAACTATCCTATATGAAGAGCAAAACCTGCAACTTTAATGGCTTCCCAAGCTATTCTATTCCAAAATAAAGACACTGCTTGCACAAGTTGGATATGTGGCTTACCAACAGCTGAATAAAGCTAACCAGGTATATAATGAATTGAACTAAGAACTCCAAGACACAGTAAAAATAAATCTACAGCAAAGAGGAATTCAGGGGCAAGCTTCTAACTGGACTGGATGAAACAACAACACTGCCTGCACAAGATGGGTCTGTGGCTTACCAACAGCTGAGCAATACTAACCAAGTATGAAATAAACTATGCTATCAATCCTAAGCAAGCTAACCAAAACACTAAAAATCAGAAGACTCTAACAAGGAAAAATGGTGACCAAAGACTCCAGACCAAATTCTTCACCAAATTCTACACCAAATTCAGACCATTTGCATGTACACAAACCATGCATTTATAGGAATTCCAACTCTCAAAAACCAAAACCAAATTGAACTCCTAAACAATAAACAAAGGAAAAACACTGTTCCAGGGGACCAAAAACATTAATGCATGCTCAAGTCGGCAAAGAAAAGCTGGTGAAACGTGATATTTCACGCGAGTCACGTCAAAAGAGCGTTCGGAAAACACGCATGACCGCCGCCGCTGAGCAGGGGCGGCGACATAGACCGCCGCCTGCTTGGGCGGCGGTCATGAGACCGCCGCCCTTCGGGTGGCGGTTTCACCTCAAGGTCAAGAGGCCAAGGAAAGAGGAAAAAGGGGAAAATAAAGGGCGTGGGGCTAAGCGGGGCACGTGGATGTTAACGCATACTCAAGGGCTTTTCCGATCCCAAACACCTTGCGAGGAGACCTGTATCATCATCGGGGCACTTGTTACACTGTTCTGGCAGTACAGTACCTTACAATTTTGGGTACGTACAGAACATCTTACCAATTTTCACAAGTGTGAAATATTTGGTAGAGGAAGGTGAAGAGAAATATGTTGCTGAAATATTCCTTGTGGGATATCACTCAAAATTTCATATATATATATATATATATATATATATATATAGAAAAATAAAATTTCTAATTTTTTTCAAAAATTACCAAGTAGGGCAACAAATGTATTTAATTGATATCTCACAAATACTTGCCCAAAATTTGTGAAATTTTAAAGGGAGCTTGAAATAAGGATAATAAACACTAGAAAAATATTTTTGATTAATATTAAACTGCCAGAAAATTTTAGAAAGCCCTAGACAACTGGAAATCTTTAAAAATTCATATCTTTCCAAATACAAGTGATAAAATTCTAAAAATCTGGAAATAACATCTACCGATGCAAATGAAAAACCAACCTCCATATCTAGAAATGGAACACTGAAAATGACCCAGAAATCACTACAAAATACCAAAAAGGGACACCCCCTTGGAAAGTGGCCAAAACCCTCAAAAATGTCTTTAAATGTGGTACCAAAACCTGCTCTAATCGCTGCAATAAATCAGATCTGAAAACCCTCAATTTTTCTCCACAAAAGCCCCAAAAATCCTCTAAAACCCTTCTTTAAAAATACTAAAATTAATATCTACAAATCATCAAATTATCTCAAAAATGACAAACTAGGGTGGATCTTTCACCACCAAAGAGTGCCCTACTAGCTAGGAATGGATCTCTCACCACCGAAGCTAGGGATCTTGTGGGATCTTACTCCACAAGCTAGATGATAGCAATCAACAGTTGCTCAATGAAAATCATAAGTGTGTATGCAAGAATGAGCTCCTTTCCTCCCCAAACTCCTCTTATAATTTTCCCCAAGCAACAAGAGGCCCAATCGACCCCCTATAGGAATAATCAAAAATCATAAAGTAACTTAAGTTACTTTTCCCCCTCCAGTCGCCATAGGGACATAAGTGACCCCCAATGAAAAATTATAACATTAAAGTGTTATGAGGTCCCCCCTTAACTACAAAACATAACATCTAGTCCCACCAAGCCACTTAGTACTCATGTCAACGCAAAATTATAACAAATAAACAAGGTGGTAATAGTCATCCATACCCAATAGCCTCCAGTTTCGTTAGTCCCTCGGGTATGACCAAGGATAAGACGAATGAAAATCTCTAAGCTAATCGCTTGAAATGGGGACATTAAAATCCTCCCCTCTAGAAATTCTTGACCCCAAGCATTATCCTATCATGTTGTAGAAGTTTAATACCAAAAAGTAAGTTTTTCCACCTCACCCTGCACTCAACCAAAGACTGGTGTGATCCGAAGTAACCAAGAAACCCCATGCAGTCATCATGATTTGATGTCATATAGAGAACAATGGTGTCCGTGAAGTAGAATGATTCCCAAACCGACTCTCCACTGGTACCCACATCGGGACTGCCAATCTATCTAATCCCTTCCAATATGATATCATTATCATGTGATCACTCACTACCTCTCCAATCAACTCCTGGGTATGAAATTCCACTATGAATCCTATAGAATCCCTTGGATCAACCTGTGAAACAACCTGTATATGCACAAAGTGTGCTAACTCTCCCACATGACCCACACTCGTGTGAGAGTAAGGCTCCTCATAATGTATCTCAATGTGTCCCATGGGGGAAAAATCCCAAGACTCTAGTAAATAGTCAACCGACAATGTCAACTCTACATAGTTCACCTCCTGTGATGAGTGTGAACCTAATGAATAACTAGGTAAAAATTCAACTTTGTCCCTCCATTGACTAGCACATGGGTGAAGTGCTCACCATGCATAGAAGTAGTAAAATACATAGGAGTGTTTTCCCATTTGACTTAGAAAATGATGAGCTTGCAAGCTCATATATGTCATGACAACAAACCGCACATCCCTATATGAAGTTAATGATATCCTCCCTCAACCCATGCCATCTAAACCTCTCCTATATGAGCCTATAGGTCTCATCGAAGCTCAAGTGTCTAATCATGGAAGAACAATGCACGTGTCACAGTATCTCCATCCTCAATGTCGACCAATTATGTCATGATAGAAGATCTTCTCATCCTCTAATTTGTAGTTGTCATCCTGTTTGTGCCCATCTAGAATCTCACAAGTGTGTCGGTTCTTGGAGTAATCAGCAAGCAAATGAGATCTACAATCTAGAGAAACCTCATATAACCAACACAAGGATGAACTCGGGTGATTTGAACCCATAATCCCAATCTTTCTAACTGTCTCATGTGCAACACTACTTGTCACACCCATATCCATCAAACTCCACATCGGACCACAATATAAAAACTCCTCATAATTCCAAAAATATTTCTCCATCCCCTCAGCTACAACAACTTCGGGTGCTCCTATAGATAATCCCCTCAAGATCACATTCCTACCCTCAGACTTAAACTTCAGCTCCATCGTCTAAAAGTTAGTCTCGAAACTCACCAAGAGAGTGAAGCCATTGCACTCCCAACACTATATTGGTCACTCTCATACCAACAATTTAGAAATCATCGGTGATCTGTATAGCTACCCATGGTGATGCTCAACTATGGAACTCTCCATGTGCATCTCATATACTCCCCATTAGCTACAACAATGTTGAATCCCTCAAAGTCCTCTATCTGTAAACCTCGTTTCTCAATGAATGATGCATCAATAAAGTTTTGGGTATCCCCACTATCAATTAGTACCACAACTCGTTGACCCTACATAACTCATCTAATTCTTAATGCCTTGTATATGGGAGTACTAGACAATGTGGTTATAATCTCCCAAGGAAAATTATCCTCCTCCTACTCAACATCATCACTATCCAACGCAACTCCAAATCCATCATATATCTCATGGGTCTCTAACTCCTCACCTCCGTCACCCTTAATCTTTTCAAAGACCTCAATTTATTGGGATTTCACATTTCCTATGTAATCATTCCCTGAAGCCCAAGGTGTATGGAAATTGAAACATTGTATTTTTTTCCTCAACTCATCCCTAAGCTCTTGAGAAATGATTGGCTTCTTAGCCACCTATTTCCTCAGTGGAGGTTCCTTCTGCTGAATTTTGTCTTGTCTAGATGGAGGCTACCTTTGTTGAAATCAAGGTGGGAACCTCGACTTTGGGGTGGCTCACTCCAAATCTTATGCTCTCCTAATAGCATCATGTAATGAAGAAGACTCAAATGCCTTCACAAATCCAACTAGAGCATCTGTCAAACCTATTATGAAAAGTTAATTCAACCTCATCTCTAAAACATTAGGTACCATGACTACTAATCTCTTGAAAATCTACATTGTACTGATCTAAAGAACATTTTTGTCTCAAGTGAGTCAACTACCTAAAATGCATGTCAGGGTCCCTCCTATCAAATATGCTCATCAACCTCTGTGTGAACTATGCATAAGTATCAATGTCTATGTTCCCCTGTGTAATCAGTCCATGATGTCACTAGTCATGTGCATCTCCCTCAAGATATAGGATTGCAAACTTAATTGTATCCTCTTCACACATGGGATTCAAATCAAAGTATGTCTTCAACTAATATACAATGTTTCTAGTCACATCTGAAAGAGTGAAACTTGTAGATAAGGTAACCTCTTGAGGAATCAAAGATGAAAATAACCACTACACTATTTTTTATCCTCTCTAACTTAGTGAGACAAATACTACGTTGTTATTACATTTGTTTACCGAAGAAGCATAAAATGTCATCAAATCAATTTCCTTAAAAATATGATTATCACTTTAAATTTCCAATACATTTGGATAGAAATGCCCTAATTATATAACAATGTACAAAAACCATGAAAAAAGCTCAAATATGTTAAGAACAATAAAAATATAGAAAAAAAGGTACAATTTACAAGTAGTCATGTAGACTGAATAGTCAACTTATATTGATTTCCAAAAATATATGTTCCCAAATGGAAAGAGTGATTACAATAATATGAATCAAGAAATATGTTTACAACTATTTTTTGTGACTAAAAGACTAGCAAACTACTAAAAGAAAAATGATAAGTAATCACCCCATGAAATCAAGTACAAAACCCCCAATGTAATTCGAGGACATGTAAATGATGATTTGTGGTCAATAAAAGGATTAGAAACTGGATTTAAATTAGATAATCAACTAACCAAATGATATAATATTGGGTGTCTCAATTTGTGTACTCAAACATCATCTAAAATGTCATTTGTAAATCTATAAACAAACACCTAACTTAGAAAATAAATCATGAAATAATCAAAATATGAAATTATATTGTTTTCTGTATATTCCTCCTATTCTTTTCCTTTCATCCAAGTCTTTATAACTTTTGTCTTTAGAAAAAATAATTGTATCAAAATCATCAAAATTGAGATTTTATAATAAACAGTCAAAATGAAAGTATAAATTATTAAATATATCTTGAAGACAAAAAGTCTTAAAGTTAGCCACTTAAAAGAAAATGACAAAATAATAAGACTTTAGATAGATTTAAAATAAAATTAAGCGAGGGGACTTAGTCATAAACTCACACATGGAGATTTAATAAACATAAATCAAGTCATAATTGTTCCATAATGCAAACATATTTAAAATATCATCTTAACGTCAAGTAATATTTGACCAATCCTTGATAAATCACCACATCATCTCTCTTGTCAATAAAAAAGAACACCATTGATACCAAGTCAAGTAGAGTGCAAGCATGTTCATCCTAGTGGGTCAAATAACTATTATGGGTAGGCGATCAAAAAACATGTAGATGAAATAACTCATAATCAACTAAATTCATAATTTTCTAGAATTTGGACTATCTAATCTAAGTGTATGGAAACATGTGTGCCCCTACTAATACCTCTCCCAAAATTAACTCATAATGACCTACCACCACAAAAAATACTAGACTATAAATTCTCACTCTTAAAGGACCACCCTTGTGTGCAAACGGACCATAAATACTTAAGAATTCCCAACCCTTAGGAGATCTTGATATTTGAGAACCACTTCCTCTACTCCAACATGACATGGTTGAATGAGAAAAAAAATGTAACACCCATGTTATTCTTCATCAAATTAAGGGAAATTTGTTTTTGAAAAAAAACCCTTAATCATATTTAATGCCTTCAATGATTTATAACTTGCAAAAATACAATCCAACATAATTTAAAGTTTACAATCCATCCGATAACATTTGATAACCATATGTAGTTGTAAAGGGTCAATTAGATCCACCTGATCCCCCCTTAACTTCACTCTAATACAGTGCGTATAACTTGCATATTGTTGGTTAAATTTTTAACATGTCTTGAGGACTATGTGCATATCCTAAGTGTCAACCTAGAAATAAGTTAAATTGTACTCCATTCAGTATCCAACATGTTAAGATAGGAAAATGGTAGACAAACAATGTATCAGTTGGTTGCACTACTTTGGCCAAATATTCAAGCATTTATTTGCAAACTTAGTTTCGTGTTTACACACTAAACATCAAAACTAGTCTCCATCACTAAAAACTATCTTGTCATAGTTATCTAGATCTCATTTCATTGTTTATAAATTTAATTTTTAGTTTTGAAGCCGCATGGATCATCACTCGATATTCATATCAAAAGGATCATGTCGGTTCCATCTTAGGATCCCTATGGGAAAGATAGTTCGCTCACATAATGAATTGTATCATTATGTAATCATTATCTTCCCCATAGTCATCCCAAGATATCACAAACAATATTCAAACAACATGAATGATGTTTCATGATATCTAAACTTTATTATCGTTTCGAGATATTTTCATCTTAGAGATAAGTTTTTCCGAATCTCATTATGTTATCTATTCTTGATAGAGGTATACATCAACTCATCGATTTACCCTCTTTTGTAAGGACATCTCATTGCACTAACGTAAAGTAAAGATGTCATCCTATGATGATTCGTTATTCTCATTACACATAATGGTAAACCAAATCATAACTATGGTAAAAAATTATATATGCTCATTTATCGTTATTTAATCATAATAGTTCTCTTAAATTAAGTATAATTGTACTATATCATTATGTTTGTTATATTGTTTCCATAACATACTTTACTCAAGTAATTACGTAATTTTTTTCTGATGAAACTATAAAATCATATATAAATTTTCTTAACAACTATCCATTTCATTATGCTTATATACTACGATAAAGATATCTCTTTGTTCACTTATATATGTATCTCATAAACTATACAAAACATATTTTTTCATACATAGTGAACTAATGGAATGGATATACCCTTATGTCATAATAGTGTATGTTTATTCTATAGGTTGCAATAATATATTTCATTGTTTTGTCGTAATAATTTCATCGTCAACTTTGACTGATATGAATGAAATTACTCCATCAAAGTGAACTCATAATAACATGATAATTTTACTCATTTCCAACTATACATTGTTGTAACAACATTATACACTTTCATATTATTTCAAATATAATGACAAAACAACATAGATTATATTTAATAATTAATGAGGATATATACATGTATTCCAAAAAAATATTAAACAACATTTATAATAGTGCATTAGGCCAAATGCCTTTTTACAAACTTGTGAAGTTTAAACATTTGCTTTATTAATCAAGAACAATTACAACATTACATCACTTTGAATCAGATTACAAACAATCCTTCGCATGACGAATCATGTAAAATAAATACAAATAGTCACTTCACAAAGTTACTCCATCATGCATGTTGTAGGAGAGAGAAAGTTGTATACAAGGTCAGTTCATGAACTGGTATGAATTATCTGCCCAAATTCATGTTGTATTAATTTGAAATAAAAGAGTATGATAAGGTTATCTAATTTACTATTCTCAATTTGCATTAAACCTTTATTAAGTATGCATATCATTAAACAAATGAAGTGTTACCACATAATGTAACTAAGTTCCTATCATCCATAGATCCAACTAAAAGTTTTACCATACTGATTTATTTATTCATTAGGTACTAAAGAAATGTACTATAACAATAACGACACCAAAATATTCTCTCAGTTTTTGTTATTTCATATGATGTTCAACATCCTTCAATTTTTCTAATTTACCGTCAAGAAAATCAAATGAATTCACAAATTCTCAATACCAAATATCATATTTGAATTCCAAATCTGATAGTACTACAACTATATATCACATTCTAAGTGGAGAACGT
The DNA here is from genome assembly GCA_018340775.1 of Taxus wallichiana var. yunnanensis. Classification (NCBI taxonomy): domain Eukaryota; kingdom Viridiplantae; phylum Streptophyta; class Pinopsida; order Cupressales; family Taxaceae; genus Taxus; species Taxus wallichiana. The sequence continues at coordinate 901,695,419 of CM031235.1, read as the reverse complement.
GTGTGGTTTGAGGCCTCTTATGTTTAGTGTCAGTGGCAGTGATGAACAGGGGTTCCCACATCCCAACTAATACTTTTTTATAGGACTTCCTATCCATGGCTAGTGTTTGAAAGGTTGAGCAGACCATTACGAGGTACCTATGGTGTGACCCACAGTGACCAATAAAAAGTGATAAAGATATTCAGATAAGAAGCAAATCGAGAAAGATGCAAATCTTGGTTCTGAGCATATTCAAGACCATAAAAATAGGTCAAGACTGTACAAATGTTTATGTCCGGCCATAGCCAAATTAAAGGTTAGGAGTGCCCTAGGAAATAATTTAATTAGACCATTTTTTTATAATTTTAGTTAATAATGTTTTCCCATCAAATAAATAAATAAAAGTTACATACATTATCATATTTTAAAATTTACATAAGGATCATAATAAATCACTAATTTAAAGAAATTAGTATATAAAAGGTGTAAAAATATCCTATAAATTTACCAAGTAAGAACAAGTAATAATCTATGGATGGAGAGAATTAATCACATGATGTGCTTGGAATGGAACAAATACAATTTTTATACAAGGTTGATTACTCGTCTTATTTACCATTATCAAGTAGGTAATGGGACTCAAAATTGAACAAAGCACCATTTTTTTGCAAAGAAATAAAAATTCATAGGTAGCTCCCATTCTTTGGTGAAGAGTGGTATCTGAACAAGCCTATTGATTCCTCCATAAAAAGAGACATTTCCCATAAAACATTAGGAACAAAGAATTAAATAATTCTTTCCTTCAATTATATTTGACTCTACTAGCTATACCAATTACATTGTAGAAAGACATGAATGTTTTCTAAGAAACATTACACACCTAAATTATTTAGAGTTACATTAGAGAATGAGTAACAATACCAACAAAATCGTATGAGCTTACAAATATGCATATTTATTTTTACTTGTAAAAATATTATAGTATATTTTTATGTGTATGCATGAAAATTATGTTACTTATAATCATATCAATAAAAGGGTTATTTCATATTTACTTTAGGTAAAAATAATAATGTTAAGTTCTAATAATATCCAAAAATAATGAATTTTTTAATATTTGGGCACCCCCTAACTGTTGGCGCCCTAGGCAGTTGCCTAGTCTACCTAGGGCTTAATCCCCCTTTCTTGTCCCTATTGTACGGTCCTATCAAGGAGTAAATTCAAGTCACAGTTCCAATTTAAAATTATTATTAGGTCCATATCCCCATGTTCTATCATTTAGATCACCCAAACTTTCCCAAAATCATCTGTAATCAGCTAAGTGCACTCAATCCCATGTATTTATAAACTTGTATTGTATCGTGTACATTTGTCACAAGTATTAATTTTCATCATTCTAATATTGAATATTTAATGTTGGATTTTAAATAATTATAATAACCCATTGTAGCTTTTATTTAATTCCTTTATGTTTATGTCTAAATCTTAATCAAATCTAAAAAGGGTGAAAACACATCGCACAAGCATCCCCATACAAATTCACCAACAATGAAGGAACAAAACATGAATTAACTTCATAATTTACTCCCAAATACATTTTGGTGTTCTTGAATCTTTGAACCTGGTATTTCATGGCTTTTACATTTTCTTCAAATAATAAATTCTCATAACTTCCATTTGGTAAAAGGATTGCCACCAATTTCAATGGGAGAATCCGTTTGGAAATTGCCACACATTCCTCTCATTTTCTATCAAAATAATTTCCTAGAGGATTAAGTTGGGATAGAGGATTTTTTTTTCATCATGAAACACATTTCTCACCTTCCTTTTCTTGTGAATTCTCTTTTTCGGAGAGGGTGTTCTCAAATGCAACCATGAAATGGTCACCAATGTTGCCATGGTTATAAATTCTTCATGTGGGCTCGGATTTTAACATTGTTAGATTTTATGGATAGTATTAGAACCAAGGTCATGTTTTTAGAGGTTTAAGATCTCCAAACACAATTTTGTTACTTTTTGATAAACCATATTTTAACTGATGTTTTGACTACATGGAGGAAAAACTATTTTACACATAACTCAATTTCTACACTTCAAAACTTCATGAAATTTTGTACATGCCTTTATTATTAGGAAAGGATACTTATATCATGGTTTGGATATGTTTAAAATATAAATTGTGGAAAAATTAAATTCCATCCTTGTTGTCCCCATTAGTGAAGGTGATAGTGATTACCTAGTTTCTAGTAGATAAAAGGGAAGGCATATACTTGAGCCCATACTTGATTTTTTTCTTCTTTTCAAGTATATTTCAGTATTGCAGGTTTTGGAGAGGTGAAGGTGGATCACAAAGGATTGGTGCAACTTGTGACATCATTCTTTTTGTGATATTTTAGTTTAGGTGTCAATCGCACCTGTGACTGGCTTCTAAACCTTCATGTAATTTTTGTGAATCATACACGTGAATGGTTTGCGACTGAGTCAAGTACACCTTTCATTTTCATGCATTGTTTTTCATTTTTCTACAATAAAATTTATTTTATCTCCTTAAATGGTTAGGGATATGATCAAGGCGGGTCCCCTAACCACCAAAAATAACTAACATTTTTCTAAGTGTGAACTTATGTGTAAGATATAGATTTATATCGGTGATTTTTTTCCATCGTGCAAGCTCTCAAGAAGTGTGGGAATTATTTGTTTCCCAAGGATTTTGTGTTATATACGGACCTCTAAGCATTGCAATTCATCAATAGATAGGGGAAGCTAAATCAAATACACATTAAATGGGTTTAATTCTTATAGTGTTACTCATTTGTCTTGAAGAAAAGAAGTGGGAAAACAAATAGAGTTATATATGTGGTGAGTAGGAGAGGTACATAGGTGTGTGTACTACAAGGATTGATGAGATAAAATTTAATCTAGGAGAAATATTATGGAGGAATGTTAAGTCACTTTAGGATGGATAATACCTTGGAACATATGGGAGAAAAATATTTTTGGTTTTTGATCGTTACAGATGTGTGCAAATTTGTAAAAAGATGAAGAGTATGGAAGTGTAAAAACACGGTGTTATATCAATCATTTCCAATACCTAATAAACCAAAAGTACATATAACTATGGATTTTTTTTTAGGATTTCCCATAGTTTAGAAAGGTCATGATTCTATATTTTTGTTGTGAACATATTTTAAAAAATGATTCATTTTATTTATTGTAATAAGACAAATGATGTCACACATATTGCTAACTTGTTTTTTGGGGAAGTTGTGAAATTGCATGGATTGTCATGCACCATTGTATATGAAAAATATACCAATTTTATGGGAAATTTTTGCACATGTGGAAGAATCTAAACGTGATTTTTTATTTTAGTTCTCTGTATCTCCCACGGATGCAAGGAAAAATAGAAGTGCTTAATAGTAGCCTCAAAATTTTCTAAGTTATTTGGGAGGAGAGAAGGAAAACATGGGACTCAATTCTTTCACATGTAGATTTCACATACAATGAATTTGTTAATAAAAATTTGGTAAGTCGCATTTCCACATAGTGTATGGAACAATTCCACAAGGATTTGTAGACAAGAGTTTTTGTGGTCAGAAGGAAGAAGTGTGGAAGATTAAAACTTCATGTAGTATATGAAGGAAGTGAATGATAAAGTGTAAAATCAACTACGTAAGAGTAATACATAATATAAGGAGCACACATATTTTAGGAGGAGGCCATTATAATTTTAAAGAGGTGTTTTATTTTTTACACACCTGTACAAAGCGAGGTTCTCATGAGGAATATATGATAAACTAAACTGGAAGAAGATTGGACCATGTAAATTCTTTATGAAAATTATAGAGAATGCATATGAGTTTAAGTATACATAAGGGATAGACATATCACATATGTTTAATGCAGCAGATCCATATTTTGAGGGGAAAACAAGAAAGTGCATAAGTAGATTGGAGACACTAACTAATAGAATAGAGCCATGAAAAAATTGAATGCATTCTAGATGACCATGTAGTGAAGACAACACACTTTGAAAAGAGCATGAGGAATATATGTTGAAATATAAAGGTAGAGGATTCAAAGATTGCTAGACTCGGTTAATCCATTATAGACCTCATAAACTTTCTTGAGCAAGGGCTCAAGTTTATTCTTACCCAAGGTGTTTGATGTAGGATCATCTAGAAATATGATAAATATTTTTAAACTAAAAATATATAGGGTTAGTGAATAAAGACTTACACAATTTCATGCCACTCCTAAGCAAGCCACACAAAGAACCAATGTCTTATTAATTTTTGTAAAAAAATTGGAATCCTATTTAATCCATGCAAAATGTTAATTCATGTAGCATTTTTCATGCCATGAAATATTTCCCATGTCATGAAACATTTTCCTTGGTCATGTAAATTTTTTCTTATGTGCATAAAATTTTGAATCATGCAACACTAACACACAATGTTTCAAGCTATTGAAAACTAGGTGTAGACACCAATTTTCGGTGTAATGCCCCTCCATCATCTTGCATTCATTCAACCTTTCCTCTCACTTTTCTTTTTCCTAAATTTGAGTAAATTCCATCTATTTACTCACCTTTATTTAATTAATTATCAAATGGACTCCATGTGGACCCATTTGATGATTAAAATTTTGGCATTATCTCCCATATCAATTATTCAATTCATGGGTAATAATATACCCATCCGACACCCCTTTCTTAATTTCAAAAGATGGAATCTATTATCTCACCTACCATGTCAATCATGCTCCCCACTCCATCTAATAAGTCAAACCGTGGGCCCCACATGATCACATCATGTCTCTTAACCCGGGTTAATTTATCAAACCCCGGTTACTCGTTAACCCCAATCTAACCTCACCTCCAAGTTATAAATATGGGTTTTCCCCCTCTTTAAAAAAAAAAACTGAAGACCATTTTGCAAATTTGAGGTCAAGGCTAACATTTTCCATTGTTAGAAGTTAGAAGGTGAGAAGTGTGGGAGAAATATTTTCTGTTATTCGTCATCTTTCCATCCTGATGCCCAATTCATCTCCATATCACAACACAAACTAAGTCCCCTCATCATTTAGTTACTTGTAATTTTGTATTTCATTGTTTTTGCATGCCATCTATAATTTATCATCTATTACTATCTTTCTGGACATGGGGGTTGACATCCTCCAAGGGAGTTCATAGCCTCTTGGAACTGGTATTATCTGAAAACCCCCACATATTGTTATCTAATCACATTTGTTTCTGTTTTATAGATCTATCTTCTTTGTATCACACATATATCTTCTTTGTGCTCGTAGATCCACATCTGCAGCTGAGGTCCTAAGCCCTCCATCATTCAAAATTTTTGGTGGCTTCTAGTATTGGATTTCACCCGCGTGAGAACGAGGTTTCCTGATCAACATTTTGGCATGCCCGGTGGGGCAGGATCCTAGATCTTGTCATTTTGTTTGTTATTTTACTCGTCTTGTCTAAATTTCTTGTTTACAAAATCTTAGTATTCATCGATCTCAGTTTAGTATGGTCACTTGTTGAAGTCACCTTGAGGTACGTGCTCTTCTTGTTTTCTATTGAGTTCTACCCTCATGGGAGATAAATCTAGAAATTGACCTTATGGCTTCACTTTTATTTTCAAACTTGGTCTTGCGATAAATATATATCTTGTTTTTATTACTTGCTTTATTTATTTTTATAAATGTCTTAAGTATCATGATTAATCATCACCAAGAGATTAGTATTTGGAGGATAAAATTTTATATATTAATTAATATTGATTAATTGTGTTGTCAGTTACACTTTTTCATTCGTATCCATCTATCTGGTTTATGATACTTTCGTTGATTTTATTTGAATTATCGTTACTATACAATCTCATTTGTATTATTTTATATAATAATACTAACCTTCATTATACAAAAAATTAAAGAAAATAAAATGTAATTATTATTAAATTCAATTAAAGTAAATTACAAAAAAATCTATATAATAATAATAACTAAATATTTTCTTCCTAACAATCCTATTCCACTTCCCATCTATCTACCCACTCCACTCGACCACCTCCCTTCTAACCTCGACCAACGCCCAACTCTCAAGCTCCCATCTCTCTTTGATCTCTCACCCAACTCTGTTCTCTTCCGAATTCCCATCTCCGTTGAGCTCTCTTCTCCTCACATGGCCATCTCAACCACCTTCCTAGACCCAACTCTACATTATCCTAACCCATCTCCCCATTCTCCCATTCCTACCCAACTCTTCCACCGAGTCCTCCACACCCACTCAACCACCCGTCCTCACCGACTCATTTCCCTTCCCGCTGACCCAACTTCACCTCCCAACCCTACTTGACCATCTCGGCCATCCCACCTCACTCCATCCTAGCTTCCATCAACCTCCCAAGTTCCCACCTTCCTCCCAAGTCCACAACTCACATAGCTCCCCACTCAGCTCCACACACCTCCACTTGACTCTTCATCCGAACTCACTACTCTCCCTCACGTCCTCGCACCCGAGAACCATCACCCTACACTCCTCGAGCTCTTACCTCACCTCATTCCATGTCTCATCCCTCAACATTAACATTCTCTTCGACCCAACTACATTTCCTCCACTTTGTGCACCCCTACTTGACCACATTGTCTCCTCCGTCTACCTTTTCTTGGGATTATTGGTACCAATTCTTTTCATCATATTTTTCTTCTTCTTCACATTGACATCCCTTTTCATATTGTTTTAAATTACCTTTTCATCGTTCTTCACGATTATGTCTTGTCATAAAGATCTTGTTAGAATAATGTATGACCTCATCTCAATGGTTATTGCCAACAAAATTTCTCTTATACTACCTTCAATCTAAGACGACATTGCAAAAGAAATGGTGCCAAATAATGGTTTATGTAAATGGTACATTGCCAAAGTATACAAATATTATTTGTAGAGTTATGAATCTAGATCATGAACATGACACAACAGAATAGGAGATAATAATACCTATATTACATACATAGTATTAACATCCTAGGATCTTCGGTGTGCAATCGAGCCTAGAATGTGTGTAGTGGTCAAACTTTTTCCGAGATCATTTTGAATGATGAAGTAAATTAGGGGAATGCCCTCAAATTTAAAACGCATGGTTGATATTTATTCATCATTCACTTCAAATCAAAACTATAACAGAGACATATATCTTGTCTATTTTGTCCATGGGATGAACTCCATAATATTTCTGCATATAGCTTTGTATATTCTAGATGAATACGTGATATCAAGCCATATTATTTATGATCAGGTTGGTTCTAGTTTTTATTCATGCATATTACATTTCCGATCTACATCAGACCCAACCAAATCCCTACTTGGATTCGGATTCATCGTTGTTCCTTCAAACTCGTCCACTCGATCCACGCTAATTCCTTATCTAGATTTCATCTAGTCTGAGTTGTCTCTTTCCTATAATTCTATCAAAATTACATTGGAATATTGCTCATTGGCATTGTTTGTGCTATATTTGTGGGCATCATATCACATTTCCAAGTGTTTTACATAATAAGAGTCACATTGTGTACATGCATGAACTTTAATTTGATATCCAGACCTCCACCTTAGTCATCCTTACCAACCCTACCCCACCCACTTTTTGTCTTGTCCTCTCAAAGTCCATATTTATGTCCTAAAATCCTGTTCTCTCCACCCACTTTTTTATTAGAGTAGGTATTTACCTTAGCTCATGTTCACCTAGGTACTTTATTTACCTTTATTGTATTTATCCTCACCCACTTATGTGTGTGGATATTTCTTTTTATTTATTTAGATATTAGGGGATATTATCTAGTTGTTAGGTATAGTTCTTTCCTTGATCTATGGTATTGACTAGATCCTTCATGTCTAGTTCTCTCCTAAATCTATGGTCTTGACTAGTTCTTTGATGACTAGTTATTTCCTTGATTTATGGCTTGATCTACGACCTTGACTGGTTCTTAGATTGTTATTCCTTGCCTATATAAGCAAGGCCCATTCTCATTGTATTTCATTGAGTTCCATAATAATATATGATATTACTTTGCTCATTTGTTTGCAAAGGTTTTGTGTAAAGTTATTCTGGTGAATTGATTTCATCTTATTGATCATGGTGTTTGATTAGCATCTGTGTTCTTGGCTTGGTACGATCTGGTTATCGTTCCTTTTATGGTATCAGAGCAGGAGATTGCTTTGTTGACATCCGTCTGTAAGTTTCGCTTTGCAAACATTTTTTTCTATATTCATATATTCGGAATTTTCTCGTATTTTGTTGATGCATGCATTTTTATGCAAAAAAGTATTCCATTGGATCTGGAAGGTGGAAAAACCCTAAGATCGACTGTAAAGTTGACCATTTTTGGAGGCAGTCATTTTTTGGTTTTTTCTTGTTGCAGAGGAAGGCACTGTTCGCCTCGGGATTCGCGTCAGCTAGGAAAAAACGTAGAATTTTTTTTTCTGGGTTTTGTTGTTCGATTTGAGATCTACATAGGGAATTTTTATGTTGCTGCATATTATTCTCGGGTTGCGTGTAGAAGATGTTTTCGGAAGGACAAAACTTTCCTCTTTTGGCAGGGTACCAGGACGACCGAGATCGGATTTTGCTATTTCGGAAAGTGTGTATCACTTTCTCGAAAACCAAATTTGACACAAACCCATAAAAATCCTTAGCCCTTGGTCATATGGTATGGTCGTATGAGGGCTTAAGCTTGTGATTCCTACTAGTAGGTGCTTAACTCCAACCCCTTTCATTTTATTTGTGTGGTGAAAGCAAGAGCATTTTATTCTGTTTTAGTGGCAACTAAAATAAATAGTAGAGCATAATATTGAAAAGCTTGTAACTTTTGATCGGTAACTCGGTTTTGAGTGCCATTTTTTTAAAAAGCACTTTTTTTTTTTGTGCTCTTTCCATTGGAAATATTTATTTTGAGAATTTCAATATAATTATAAAGTTCCATATTGTAACACGCACTCATTATAAAGTGCCAAAATTTGGGGGCTCTTAGTGCATCTTGGGGGTCTTGTTGCATTGCTTGGTTCTTACATTTATTTTGGTGATTTTTTAAGGATGGCATCTACTTCTGCATTAGATCATGTTGAGCCATTAACAACACATAATTACCACACATGGAAACCAAGAATGTTAAAAATAACTAAGTGAAAAGGATTATGGGATTTAACTTCTTCAGAACAACCGGTATTCACTATAGAATATGAGAAATTTCAGTACTAGTGCAAATTTGATGAGTGTATGGGTTTGATAGGAACTTATGTAAGTGATAGTATTTTGTTTCATTTGGAAAAATGTGACTCTCCTTTCAAAATATGGGAGAAATTGGAGGATTTATTTGTAAGGTGGATCATATGAGAGCCATGTAACTTGAAATTGAGATCACCTCTCTTAATCCTAAATATTTTCCAACAATTATAGACTATCTTACCAAGTTCAAGCATTTGTTGACACAATTGAAGGGGAGTGGAAGAGATAAGAAAGATGAAGAGTGTGTTTACTTGATTCTATCCAAGTTGAGAGGACCATTTCAAATATTTTCTTCTACCTTTTCTCTAGTATGGATGGATCTTTAGCATAATTTAGCATAGGCATATTTATTGCATTTTATTGCATTGTCTTTTATTTAATAATGTGCAACATGTGCACTCTAGTCTAGTGACTTGCATTCAATATTGTTATGTTGGATAGCATTCAATATTGGTATTAGTAGTAATTACATGTGCATGTGAGATGGGTCTTATCATCTCGTAGTTGGTGCCCGATAGGTGTCATGTCTATCCATATGAGGTTGTCTAATATCTATAAATATTACAACTCTTGCATTGTTATGTAATCTGATTTCATGATCAATAATATTTGTGAGGCTTCCGTCCCTCTTTGGTCATTGTAATCTTATTCTATTATATCATTTGGTATCTAAGCTATACTATTATTATCATTTGGTATCAGAGCAAGTTCTATCCAAGCAAGGTTGAAGAGGAGCACTATTGGAGAGGATCTATTAGAGAAGAAGATCTCGCATCAAAGCAGAGCCATTAAAGCATCCCGCACCTCCATTCCTTCCAAGCATCCCTTAACTAAAATTTGACCTATCCACTTATTTGGAAGGTAAATTTTTTTATTAGTCATTGCACACCCAATTGATCCAACATATCATGGCGGAATATTTTAGATTTGGAGATCTTTAAAAAAAAAAGGAGAAAGATCTTGGAAAAAATTGCAGATCTAAAAAAAAGAAAAGATTTGTGAAAAAAAAAGAGATCTTAAAAAAAAAAAAGAGAGAGATATTGAAAAAATATTGCAGATCTAAAAATAACTAAAAATAAAAATTCAGATTTGAAAGTGGAGGTGTGAAGAATTTGGGAGCAAAGGTTGAAGCAATCCCGTCAACAAAATTCTAGCAGATAGCTCTTAGAAAAAAGAACATAAATTTTTCATACAATGTCATATTGATGTGCCATTTTTTTCTGGAAAGATAAGAAGGAGGTGCACAACTTTGCAGTTTACATCATCTTCAAATTCGGCCTCTACATGTGACGAAAAGTCTGTACAAGTCGGATCATTTTTTTGCAAAAAAAAAATCAGATCTAGCTGGTAAATTTATAAGATCTCAAAAACTAAGATTTTGATTCTTCTGAAATTTTGTGAGTTTCAAGAAAAATATTGTATGATGCTGCTGTAAAATTTTAGAAAAACCTAGATCACGGTTTGTGAGAAAATGTGAAAACAATATTCAGATTGTTTGTTTGGATCTTGGGAACAAACAGGTCAGCGGTTCAATTCCCACTCTCTCCATATTTTTTATTAAATTATTTTTTTTGAAAAATTTGGAGACATTACTAAATTTTAGGAGATTTCTAAATTTAGAAGCTCACCAAACACATTTAGAGCCACCGCTAAATTTAGCGGAAAAACACCTATTGGGGGTAAAAAATATTTTTGGCCTAAATTGTGTATTTTGTGATTCTAGACCCTTTTTTCTAAAAAGGGGGACACAAAAAATTCATTTTGATGTACTTTTAGAGCATGTTGTACTAATCTTGGTGCATAAAGTGAAAAAAAAGAAAAAAATGCAAACTTTTTATTTTATGTTTGGTTCTATCACACGAGATCTTTGATCTCATAAAGACTTTGGTATATACGGTGCCTCCGGGAAGTGCTTACGGGTGATTCCGTCGCGACTACTACCGCAATTAACGCCTAGCATAGCTGCCTAAACGTCGTTTCAGGCATCGACCTATAAAATCGATAGGGAGTAATAAGGACACAATACACACACATTTGAGCCCTCCCATCCATTTGTGTTTACACAAACCCCTCTCTCAGACCTTGTGTAAGTACCACGTACTAAATTATTTCACGTGCATTAACACCTCTTTCCGTGCGATGGGTATATTGAAAGGGTGATCTTCTTTCACGTCACCGACGGGTATATTATTAGAAGGGAGCATATATAGAAAGGTTTGGTATATCGGCTCACATTGGTATATTGAGAGGGAGACCATAAACCCGAGTGATAAGAGCCTTACCCTTTGTCGAAATTCGAGTTTCAAATTTAGATTGCGAAATGGGTGCACAAGCACCAAAGTTCTTCTTGCTAGATTCAAAACTACTTAGAGGAGACAACTATGCTTTGCATGGAAATCGAAGATCAAGATGTTACTTGAGTTTGAAGACCTATGGACAATTGTAGATGGAAAAACAACAAGATCTCTTGATGATTGAAGACAACAAGTTCAATTTGACAGGCCAATCAAAAGGCCAAGTTGATCATCTTGTTTAGCGTAATGTATGATGTGCAACCCCACATTAGAGATGCCACATCGGCCAAGGATGCATGGGATAAATTGAGCACGAGTCTATGAGGCAAAGAACAAGAATGCCATCCTCAACCTACTATCACAACTCGCATACTCTCAAGTTTAAGCACAACGAGAAGGTTGAAGTTTTTTTGAGACAAGTTGTTACTTTGAGGGAATCTCTATTGGCATTGGGAAAAGAGATAAGTGATGAATACCTCGTACCAATTGTGTTGTGAGCACTTCCTCTTTCCTACAGAATCTTTGTGACAACTATCAATATGAGTGAACACACAGTCACCTTTGAGAAGTTGGTCAATCTACTCCAACAAGAAGAGGCAATGAACAACAAAGATCATGAAGATGAGCAAGCACTATCTTCTAATCATAAAGGAAAGGGGAAATTTCAGTCCAATCACAAGAAGTCCCAACAAAATCAAAGTCAACAAAGGTACTGTTGGTTTGAAAATCTATCGGGTGGGCAGATCTATGGACAGACGAGCCAATAGTGTGTAGGGCATAGCCCCTCTTTGAGTCAGCAAAGCGAAACTAGTTTATTGCTATTCTACCAGCAGGAATCTTGCGCAAGTCTCACAATATTCTGCCTTTAGGGGTTGGGATCTCATCCCAGTAGAGGTATTTCCAACTGTAAAAGAAGGGAAAGGAACAAGGTGGGGAGATGGGAAAGATCTGAAGGGAGAAAAGAAATGAATTCCAAAGCAGAAAGGTCAGAAGGTCTATGATTTGGGTTGGTAGTAAACAGAGCCGAACCTACTTGCATAGACGAATAAAGCAATACTGATGAATAAATGACAACAAAGTAGAAGTAGATTCAATAGAACAATCACACAGATCTAACATAAGAAAGGTCTGATGTAAAACACATGTATTCAGCACAAAGTCTAAATATTGTATTAATATTTGTTTCTGTTACAAAAAGTTCAAAGTCTTTTCTTCTTACTTCTATTTTTCATCTGAAAAGTATCCACCACCGAATACAACAAGTATTCCAAAGTATTTATAGAAGAAGAGAAGAAAAGAAGGCAAAAACAAACCAACCACTTAATTACAAAATATCTTACAAAATATCCTAAAGTCATTTGTTGACTTTTGACAACTTGGTGGATGACATCATCCCATGGTGCAACATGGATGATGTCATCATTTGTGTCAACATACTTTAGATGTTTACAAAGAGAAGGTCGAGAGGAAAGAGAGTTATTCATCGTCGTCCCGCGGCTAAAAGGGGGTATCCTACTTCTGCTGCTGCTCAGGAGACGTGATGTGGAACAGAGCACGATATTCCATAAACTTGCTGATCATGGGCTGAAGTTGATCCTGGGAAGGATCCTTATGATGATCACCGATAGTCTTGGTAGTCTCCCGCTCATCCGTGAGATTTTCTCGGGAGCTTGGAATATTCATTTTCTGCTTCTATCGTGTACCCTATATGAAGTCACGACAGCCAACAGTGTTATTGATGGATTTGGCGTCAAAGGTGACTTCTCGGTCCCACTGGGAAATGATCTCCTCAAGATCGAATAGTTTCATCAACCTTTCTCAAGGAGAAAGAAGGAGTGAGCAAGCCCGAGACATTCTCGGACAATTTGCTCCATTTGATGCATCGATCCAGGCTTCCTCCTTGATTTTGTCAATCTTTTCCGTGGACAAAATCCAACCGATCAATCCGGTAGTCCAGAGTAGAAAGGATTTTGTTGAGGGCTTTGGGGTGATCGAAGATGCTGAACCTAACCAGATCTTCGACTGAACAGTCGAGCATTTTTTGGAGATAGGTCCTACTATCGCCTGAAGCTCTTTGTTTGCCCGACTGATATTATGATACAATCTGGTGAACTTGGCGATTACTCCCTCACTTTCCTTGAGGATTTGGCTCCTCCAAGCGGAAACTGCCATACCCTGCTCGCCGATTTTGGCGTATTCATTTATTTTATCCTGGCTCAGAGGCTCAGGAGTTTCAAAGGCGGTAGTTGTGGGAGGTGCACTGCCCATTTTCTGCAAGGTGTGGAGAAGATGTTTATTTTGCTCCTTTAATAGCCTCTTTTCTTCCTTTGCTTCCTGGAGCTTCTTGCAAAGGGCGTCAACTGCAGATAGGGCCTCTCCATGAAGGCTTTCTGAAAACATCCCCATTGTGACTTGGGTCACAGTATAATCTGTCGAAGACAGATCCTTTTTATCCTTTAAAGGATTGGGATACACTATCTCCATTACTCTCTCTCCTGATGCACTCTGAGAGAAGCGGGTTATAGGTTTTTACTTCTTGGCCCCCTTTGATGGGATGACGGAGAAGTCCATCGGTGGGATGGGAACTTTCCTCTTTTGTTGGCTCAGGTGCTGAGAGATCCATGCTGGACTTATGAGAGAGGGACCAGAAGTAGAAAAGGGAGCAGCCGCAGTAGTAGAAGGAAAGTGCATTGAGACACTTGGAGGCAACATTGAGAGGGAGGCCATGGAAGTGCTCATGGGAGTAAGAGATACTGCAGGGGAGGTAGACATGGGAATGTGAAAAGGTTCAAGCAGATTTTCATATAATAAACTCGAACAAATAAATTTCTCTCTATATATTTCAGGCTAATACAATGGCTATTATATAGCCAAAAATGTAGTTTGAACAACTTCCTATAAAATAGGAAGTATACAATCAATAACAACCCGTATTGATATATTGTTATATAATTGTTATAACAATATATCAACAACTTACAAACAAATTACTCTATGAGTAATTATACAATTACATCACACATATATAATTATATTATCATTGATAATATAATTGCACATATTAATAATGTGAACACCATTCATTCCTAATAGAATGGAAGGGAGCCGAGAGATGAGGAGGAAATGGTGGGGTACAGCTCGCGAGAGAAGAGAAGATGGATGACGAGGAAGGGGAACAGTAGAAGATGGGGGAGAGGATACGACCAAAGGAATGGTCGCTTGGGTCACGCGAGGAGGGGAAGGAGGAGAGGGAGAAGGGATAGAAGGGACCTCAACAATTGTAGCAATGGCAACATCCTGAGTGGATGTGCCCAATGGAACATCTTTGGCCACTTCTTTCTCTGGGGAAGCCAGAGTTACAACTTGTTCTTGTGCGGTGGAAGGGGGACTCTCAGGAGCCTCTTCTTGGGCAGAGCTTGACTCGCCCTCTTTGTCTTTGCCTCTGCCCTTTGGCAGATGTTTTGTCCTAGAAGGTGCGTTTCCCAATGGAGATGTGGTGAAATCAACCCCGAGGTAGATGAGGCCATTCATCCTGCACCAGTGTTCGTTCTCCGCAGAGTTTCTTTTACCCTTTCTTCAATGGTTTGGGGTGCTTTAGTTCTATCAATTATAAGAAACGGCCGCTTGTCCTCATCCATGTCAAGATATACCTAAT